>JAQJVK010000002.1:66692715-67955669 GCA_035578135.1 Flexamia atlantica
ATGTCAGAAAAAATCAATATATATAATCACCATCACCAACAGTGAATTTCAAACAAAGAACGAAAAGTTAAGTCTCGGGCTTAGATATTACCATGAGATTTACGGTAACAGCTTCTTTCCTTTAGAAGAAACTCGCTAAAACAGAGAACATCAATATTTCTGGCATCGCATCTTGATCTATTTACAAATCATAAATTCAAATTTTATGGAAATTTTCTAAAACTGGATGACATTTCCGTCATAAACTAAGTCTATATAATTGAATTATAGATAATTATAAAATATGTTCTCCATCACAGGTTAATGTGCTTGGTATTTTGTGGGTTAAAAAGGGTTTTTGTACAGAATATGCATTGCTGATCTTTTGGAAAAATATTAACTTTTTGACTTTATTATCACTGAAAACAGAGCAATCGTTACCCATAAAATTTACAGAAACCCGAGTTTATAATCACTCTTAAAACATTCAGGGAAATTAAATATATCTTGAAGAAATCATTTCAGAAATGTTCTTATTATTGATTACTTTAAACTTGAGGTTTATTATAACACCGTCACGTTTAATATTTCACCGGTTAAAGAAGTTGTACAAGAAATTAGCAGGCCTTTGCAGTCTACCAACAAAATACTCTTTTAGCGTTTCAATCATGCAATCCCATAACCTATCGTTTTCAAATGAAAAGAACCTGAACACCATCCTTATTCGATTCACTAATGCCAAAAACACTTAATCGTTACCTTATGTAATTTTCCAAACGATTACTCCCCTGGATGTTTTCATGTTGCAGACATATGGCGCACGGCCGTGACGCAACAGTCGGCGGATCTGCAGCAGCCATATGCCGAGCCATCATCCAACAATGGCCCAACAACACCACAATGGCGGGCCCAGACTGATTGTGTGCGGAATTGCGTTTTCGCCAAAAAACCATCTACAAGACTTCCAGGTTATGAGCCTCGGAGAGCCACTCCTCCCTTGCACCGTGGCGAATGGCCAGACACAGGCTACCGGTGGGCTGTTTTAATTGATTTTATTATTTCTGCTGATTGCGGTTCGGTTTGAGTGCGTTGGTTTGGATTCTGTTACGTAGAAAATGAAGGAAAAAGGTGGATTTAGTTCGTTTTTTATCTCTCTTTGTTATTTTAAGACTAGCTGATAACCCCGCCTTTGCCCGGGAAATTATCTTCTTCTTGCCATAGTCTTGTTGTTTATTAGTGCTGTATTATATTGCAACCATAATAGCTATTCATAATAATAACCATAGTAACTATTCAAAGCACTCAAAAAATCCTTGACATGGGTCCCTTTAGGACGATCCTGTGCCTAAATCCGTAAAGATATTAAAACCAAACCACCATAGTGCACATCATAAGGTTCCAAGCTTCAATTTGACACCAAGATCAAGATTCTACGACATAGTTTGGGCTGTAGCCCGAAATGTACCAACACACAACCCTATATATATAGATATATTGATTACTCGATCTTTGAAAATTATTCTGAAGGGTAATCATAGGAGCTATTAAGACCACTTGTGTGAAGCGGTAGTATGATAAAGAACTCAGTAGCTTTACTGTATTCCACCCAGATGTATATTTAATGTTTAAGCCTAATTTTAAGGTAATTAGAGTATATCTTTTTGTTTGTTTTTTAGTATTTTTGAATTTTTACTTTCTCCCCCCTGTACATAGTATATGGAGAAAGTATTGTTTTCGTCAAAATTTTCGAATTTGAGTTGTTAGTGGATATATTCGTTTTAGTGCTCCCTGAATCCAAAAAAGTTGTTTTCGGCGTGGTGTCTGTCTGTGTGTGTGTGTGTGTGTGTGTGTGTGTGTGTGTGTGTGTGTGTGTGTGTTGTGTGTGTGTTTGTGTGTTTGTGTGTTTGTGTGTTTGTGTGTGTGTGTGTGTGTGTGTGTGTGTGTGTGTGTGTGTGTGTGTGTGTGTGTGTGTGTGTGTGTGTGTGTGTGTGTGTGTGTGTGTGTGTGTGTGTGTGGATGTGTGTCTGTGTGGATGTAAACAAAGCTAGAGACGACACCAGTGGACCGATTTTCATGAAATTTGGCATATAGGTGTAAAGCCGTGGTATCTCCAGGCGTATTTTTCGTTTTTTTTGAATTTTTGATTTTTAAGGGTATTTACCCCATAAAAACCCATAAAAAATGACAAAAATCCAAATTTCTCAAAAACGGCTCTAACGATTTTGATAAAAATGTCATGGTTTTTAGAGCTTAGGATGACAAACAAAATGACACCACCCGCATGTCTGTTAAAATTCAGGTTCAGAAGTTATGGGGGTTTAAGTGTTAAAAAATTCATATTTTTCAAATTTCACAAAAACTGTAACGTTTAAAGAAAATATACTTGCAACCATTAAATTTGGCTTGAAAACTAAATAATCTAGTATTTTGAATCATTAGTTTACGTCAACTGGTTGCGGAGATAATTGATATTTTAGTTTGGCGGTAAATGCAGTACGTTGTCCAATGTTATTCTTATGGCAAATATTCAAAAATCGATATCTCCGTTATTTACTAACCGATTTTGATCAAATTTGGTATATATTTGTGTGATGATTGATTGTTAATTTGTTTTATTTCACTTTAAATGTTTTCTGGTTTTAAATGACTTGAAGGGAGAAAGTATGTTTCAGTTTCCTGATACCGATGCAATGCATCGTAATCTTTGAACCCAATCACGAAATCTTTGAATTCAAAAACATGTAACTGAACAAAGCGACTCATTATGGTTAGGACCTAATCGAGAAAAGGGGATCACCTTATAATGAACTGCTCTGTACTATCACCCATAAATATAACTCATCCCTACCAGTTGAAATCCTGGTCGGTCACTAGAATAATTACTCTGGGCACCCATCACAAACAAAAAGTAAATTAACAACGCATGACTCCATTTAAAACTCCAATAACAACCACCTTCACCACAACCAGATACAACAGAGACTAGTGAAAAAAATTAAAAACCTATTCCGATCGGTTGATTACAATGTTACACTGTACTTCTGGCGTCCTCACCGCAGCGCCATCTGCCGTAGACTCCAGAGGCGCCCAGATGGTCACCTGTAATCTCCACTCCAGAGGTTGGAGGAAGGAACTCCAACGTCCTGTAATTAGGATGACCGCAGCAGCAGACTATCGCGTTACTCAGGGCCAATTTCCTCCGCAAACAATCCGAGAACATCCGCCGACCACAGACACAGCTGAACAGACGTTCAGGCGAACCGATCGGATTTCATCGGTAAAAAAATAAATGGTTTACGCAATACGACCGCACTCGAGGTTCCGGAAGTCCTTTAAAGAAGGCTTCCGCCCAGATTTTCACTTTCGATGTCTGGACTGTTTTTTACACATCGGTTTTATCGGGTTCGATTGTGGGGTCGGCCTTCGGGGTAAAAAACGCGTCAGGTTACCCCCCCGGTCGGTCACCCCTGGGAAATTTTCTTGGATTTCACTTTTTCTCGCGAGGGGATGTCTGTTGTTTTTGTGTGATTGATTGTGCCACCTGACCCTAGCGCAACTTTTGTTCCTTGTTTTTACCCTGATGGCAACTATTGTTCCATGGTCATTTTATAATTATTTGTTGCCTATTTTTAGTTCTTATTGTTAGAAGATATTGAATTTCTGTCCTCACCACAGATGTCTCTTTAAATAGTTCCACATAGTTTTTGACAGTGTTTACGTGCCAGTGAGTATCTGTGCACGCAATCGTATCTCTTCTAATCGATTTTCAGTTAAACAGTTGAACAAATGTATTGAGAAATGTTTTCCTGACATGTACAATATCAGATTGAAAATCAAAAAATAATTATTTTTCGTGCGATTTTATTGATTTCATCCGCAAACCGTAAAAATACTCACTCATAACGAAATCACCGAAAAAACTGGTGAAGGAATTTTAATGGGGGATCCCCTCTGGTGGACGATACTTTCTAGTATTATTTGATTTTTCGCTACTCATCACTATAATAATAAAAAACGAATAGTTTTTAATAGCGAGATATATATTCGGCCATCACGAAAAATTCTTACCAACAAGAGTTATTGATACTTTCTAGTGCTGCATTTTGAAAACTCTCATACCATCTCGCTTGCTCGATATCGTAATCATCTTCTAATGGAGATTCAGTTAGATCACTTGATTAAATTTTGAAAACCTACTGAACAATAAAAAAAATGTAGTGGGTGAATTCGGGTACTTGGTCAGTTATAAAAAATAATAACAATCAATCAGTAACATGATTCAGTTCAACCTAACTAAAATGCTTGGATCATAGTTTTTGGTCTCAAGGTTTCTAGCAAAGTTTCCGCAGGGTGTTTTTTGTGTACTTGAAAATAATATCGAAGTTTAATCCGTAAGCTTTGAACAATATTCATAATATAATTGCATAAAATAAACCTCTTCCGAAATCGGCATTTGTTCCAACAATGAGGAGGTTGAAACTGATCACAAAATTAATACTCCGACCAATTAACACGATTCCTCCGCATGTACTACCACCAGATAGTCCATAAACGTCAACACAGCCATTACGAACTGCCTCGTTAACTCTCTCGTAATACCACTAACTCACTAACTATGATGCAGGATAACCCGCCGTTATCACGAGAGGCCGACCATCAGCTGGCAGTGGTTCAGGAACGTCGTCGTCGTGGAGAACGTGTGAACGGCTCAGCTGATGCCGCTCCTATCAGGGCGACCTTGCGACGTCCTTGGTCCTTCGCACTGATAAAGGCCGCATATCGCTGATGAATTCATTAGGTCTGTAAATGAGATAGTGTCATTTGAATATTGATTGAGTTTTACTGATACAGCAACAGTCTAAGCTTGTCAACGAGTGTACTAGCCTTAGTTAACATGACAAGGATTAATGTGACACGGTTAGTTAATTGTTTTATTCGGAAATAAATGCTATCAAGAGAAAAGTAATTAGCGGGATGGAAAATGTAGAAGGAAGTCAGTTAATTTGTCCCTGAAAGGAGGGAAATAAAAACACCTTTGGCCCATAGAATTTTATATGTTAACTTTGCCTCTTTTCGTTTGCATTCGTCCTTCAGCCTTAAGAAAATTCACTCTTCTACAAATTCATTCCTGAGAATTAATACCGGTGACCATTAGACCCACAAAACAAGGACCGCTAGCTGGAGCTTTCAGCAATTGCTGGATATAACTTCAGAATGGTACTTCTTCCACGACTCGAAAATTGTACATTATACATTGCTTGAAATGTAGACCTACGGTAGGTATTTTAAGCTAAGTATGAATGACAGATGAATAAAGGATGGTTTTGCCGCGATCTTGCAGTCTTGTTCCTTAGACAGGACTGTTAATTAATAGCCCAACAGCCAATGGCAACTAAGGGACCTACGTGGGATCCGAACCACAATTTTGCCTGGTTTACTATTTACGAACTGGTCTTATTGTGAGGACGTTCTTATGAACTAGTGGGTAGAGATTGTTCAAGCGCAGTCGCGAGGTAAAGATACCAGAGTGACAAGGAAGAAATGAAGTAGAGCCAAATATAATACTAGATAGTAAAAACTGATTATAAAATATGTTGACATCAGAAATTAGAATTTCTTCATTATTACATAAAAAATTATTCAATAAACATATATCTTACGTATCTGAAGTGATTGACAGGGTAGATATTGACGTTTATGAGGTTGGTGTCGGAGGTTACAGAGGTCCCCAGCAGGGGGCGCGTCCGCGGGCGGTCCGGACAATGGGAGGTGAGCCGGACACTGTCTGGCCTGTTCCGGACATTGAATTGGGTTATTTTCAAACACTGCGTTGTACCAGATAAAAGAAGTCATGCTCTACGGCATCTCAGAGGACTAATTGCATTATTACGTGTGGTTAGCGTAAATTTTCACCAAAACCTTGCACTCTTTGATACAGCTTAGCCACTCGGTATGTTTTTAGAAGGTACCAGTAGAAGTATTTTTTTCCGAATAACCAACCTTGAATTCGTGTAGAAAACCCCACATCAGCCAGTAAGGTGGCCACCATTACATTCATAAATTGCTTTATAATTTCAGTGATAGTATTCCGATCTTGATAAACTTTTTTTGTTTGAAATATAATTTTAAAACAAAACTTTTTTGTATTTAACATGTTTTTCTAAAGTTAATAGGTTTCATTGTGTATTTGAAATACAAAATTTCCTATTTTAATTTAATGACAAAGTGTAATTATTACTCAATAAAATGTGTTTTGAGGGGTTCAAAAAGGCTATAGCTAAATGTAGTATGTTCTCTAGGTTGAAAAATTATACGTACAGACATTTTATTCCAATTGGTCAACTATTATCAGAATAATGTCTTCAAAAAGATATACGCACATTCCGTTTTCCGGAGTTAGCCTAGTTTTTTCGGTATTTTATGGAGTAAAAAAAACTATTATTGAGGTGAAACCTGAATAAAAACGAAGAAAAATAACTTAAACGACCGAGAAAAATCGATCATAATAGTATAGTTCTACATGTTCATCCATTTTGAAGGTCCAAAAGAAGTTTTTGGTCGCCCCATGTTAAGCATAGGGGAAAAGGACAGGCTCTAACTTTTTTCGGAATAAATACTTTATCTGTCGCTAGAAATTAATAAAAATTCATAAACATATTTAAAATAAACATTTGAACGATATAACATAAAAAATTCTTAGATAAATAATAGCAAAGCAGAATTTATACGCGTTTTAAAATGATTTTTAGTGGTAAAATTAAGCTCTGCTGCTAGCGTCCCCTTTTTTGAGGCCGTTATTCTGATAATAGTTGACCAATTAGAATAAATTTTCTGTGCGTATAAGTTTTCAAGCTAGAGAATATACTACATTTGGCTGTAGCCTTGTTGAACCCCTCAAAACGCATTTTATTACGGAATTAGTCTTTGTCATGGAAAAAAATGGAAAATTTCGTTTTTCAAACATACAATGAAAACTATTAACTTAAACAAATGTTAACTACAGAAAAATTTTTATTTAGCTGCACGAGTTATAGATAACTTAGCTGTCACTTACGATCCGTCGCGTCATTACGTCGTCATATTTTTGTGAGATTATCGGTAAGGTTTAAATGGCTTCAAACATATGGCCAAGCAGTCATATTAAAGGTGGAGATGTGCTTTTTACTTTTAATGGGTTTTTGAACTTCCTTGTCTACAGCTTACATGTGAATTTGTCACAAAGCTTAAACCTTAACAGTTAACAGTTTGAACATTGACTCAAACATGAAATATATTCCATAGTTTGTTGATGAGTGAATGACGATATGAGTTATCAACGATATGAGTTGTCAATGTACAAATCAACCCTAAACCCCATAACTGTCCGTCCTCCCCCATCTACTCGTTTTACCGTCTAAACCATTTAAATAGAAATGTAAATTTCTGCTTTCTATTCACATAAAGATGTCCATATTGATTACGAGGCACCACTGTACAAATACTAATGCTCAACACATTCTGATATCCAATTCACCCGAGCCACACTCTCTCTCGCTCCGTAAACGTAACAGTTGTTTACAGCGTTGTGAAATGGACCAGGCAGATTCACAGGCGGCCGGCTCTACGTAACAGAGAAAGCAACCTTGGCCCAGCGTAACTGTGAACACTCCTGATGTAACCAAAGTCAAGGTCGATTTCTCCGACTTTCTTATCCCGATAATGTCAAGTTCAGCGAGTGCGCTTATCTTCCCACTCTTGGTCCGAGGGAGGTCCAGATGCTGTGAACAGGACGTTTAATTAGTTTTCCTCAAAATTTTGTCATGGAATGCTACAGGATGAAGTGGGTTGATTTTGGTATGAACGATATTTTATTTACTACGAACACTACTTTTATGGTTACCCCTCCCTAACAGCTATCAAATCCAGAAGGTAAATGTAAATGAAAAATTTTGTTTTGAAATTCTAGTGGATGGAGAGGGTATCATATGTCATCAATTCCACAAAAAATTGCATGCATGGGATACATAGCTGTCATATTTTTAGAAAGCACATATTTCCAATTTTCTCTAATAATAAATGTATTTTGGTAGCTACGAACAATATTATGATGAACACCCCTCCCTAACAGCTATCGAATCCAGAACAAAGTTGTAAAAGCAAAATTTCCTTATCTCGGCAACTGTGTTTTTTGTAGAATTTTAACATTTTAATGCATTAAGTGTTCACGAAATGAAAAGACTTTAAATTTCTGGTAAAATCATAACAAGGAGAAATAAAAATAGATATAGATTGAATTAAGTTAAATTATGAGATCACATCAAGATTAGGATCACATATTTTCCTCCGGCAACATATTAAACAATATTTAGCTCCAAACATGATGTGCAGTCAACATAAATAAACGTATTGGTTAATTTCAACCTGGATGGAAGAGATTTCTTTTAGGTAAGCCTTATATTTTCGATTTTTGGTGAATTTTAATTAAACAAAATTTCATGGCAATTTTTTTTGAAAGGTGGTACATGTAATAGTAGTATAGGAAATAGAGCAGTAAAGGCCTACTCGAAATAGTATTGTTTCAATGTTATTTAAAATGTCATATGGCACTTATTTAAAATGTTTCAATTCTAATAAACTCTTAATTCTAATTATCCATACCAAACCCAAATCAGTGTTTTCAATAAATATTGTACGAAATTATTTTAACCAAACACGTTCGTTTATGCACCACTATTTCAAAAATTAAACATATAATTACATGCAAGGGCCTGTACTAGTGTATGACCGCTAGGCACCTTTCGAGTGTGGACACCAGTCACAGGAGTGGGCCCGCCCCTGGCTTCCACATTCCTCGTCCTACGACTCTCGAGTAATAACTCCTCTCACTCAACAACGGGTCGATTACCATAAACGAGGCGTAATTCAGGTAAAGGTATCACATTCTTCAAGAAATCTATAGTTTAAAGAGCATTACGTCAAACGATGCAATAAATAAGAATTTTTAAAAATGTATTATATAGTTGATCTCAACTGTTCTGCAGAAATTGAAGGTCGATTAAAAAGATGTATACAACTTTCGTACTTCACCACGACAAAATTGCATGCATGGGATATGTATCTTTCATATTTTTAGAAAGCATATATTTCCAATTTTCTCTTATAATAAATCAAAATGCTTCTTATCTCCACCATGGAGCACATTGCACAAATAATTTCAAAATCAAAGTTCTGACGAATCATTCTGAAACGAGGGGTAATTGATATGCACTACTATTTGCTCTAATTGATAAGTGGTTTATTAGGAATGAGGGTATAAAATATTTGTCTTTCATGTAACCCAGTACGAAGTGCACAAGTTATCAAAACAAATCTTCGTAGCTTAAGCATATCAAGTTTCAAAACTAGCCAATAATTTGTTAGGACAGTTTTGTTCATAATTGGGCTAAACGACAGCTGATTCCTATGCCTTTTTTCATATTATTTGAAAGACAATTCAAACCCTGATTCTTATAAAACACTTCACACAGCGAAAGAAGCAATAATATCAGCTAGAGATAATAATGGGGCCAACTGATTACCTCCCAAAAATATTTGGCCAGGATTCAATTTTTTTATTCATGTATACATCTTCACCAAAGCGCACTTACAAATCATTTGTGATAACTAGGAAAAACTTTAAAATAGACGTGATTCCTAAAATTTAAGTTCAACCTCTCTTGAACGGTAGTTAGAAAAACACTTTACTAAACAGTCAAAGTTGTATAGTTTTTTTTAAACATTTTCAGTCGTCCTCTTTAGGATTTTTGTTGTGCTCATAAAGTATTCTGCGTTTTTCGATCATACATTCATTATTGCATGAATACTAAACCTCACTTCACTGGAAAGCAACAATATGTCCAACCTATTAATATAAATAACTTTTAGAACGACACTTCGTCCCTACATGTAGTTTTAACTTACAAAAGAATATTTTCAACATCATTCAAAAATAAGGTTGTTTACCTCAAACGAAATAAAAGATGAGGTGGCGACTTCGGTTCGACCGCCCACTCGAGTCTCCAACGAGCGTTTGTAGCTCTTGTAACACGATAGCGGCTAGGACCCGCAGACCTAGAGAGCTCAACGCTGCTTGAGTTGTCACTCCGATGAAAGGAGGAAGAATGATTTGGGTCTGTAGTAAATTGGTGTAAACAAAAGAAAGGACTGACCAAGACTTCTATGAACCAAACTTACAACAAACACAAAAATATCACTTACAAAACTATCACCTATGTATTATTTCCGCGTCGATCCTGTTGATTAAAAATATCTTTCAGTTATTTTTCCGATGCATTTATTAAGATATTAGACATCCTTTATTCTGAATAAAACACATGAAACATGTATATCTCAGTCGTCAACATAACAAATGATTGTACTATAAGTAAAATGAACGTTTTTATAATACGTAAAAAGTATGTCAAGCATTCAGGCAGACAGGAATTCGTCAATACTGTAAAATTCCCTGTCGATCAAAAAACTGTTCAACGCCTTCTTGAATTGAAAGCCCCTCAGACTCCTGATTTCAACAAGGATTTTGTTGAAAAAGATGGGTACGGTGTACAACGCTCCTCTCTTAGAAAGGGTAAGGCGATGTCTAGGTGTGCGGAGATTTTTGCCATGCCTAGTCAGATACCTGTGATTTGCGCCCACAACAGACAAGTTATCAGGGGTATTTAACGTGGATAAGATCACTTTAAAAATGTACAAAGATGGAAATGTAAGAATTTCGTGTGACGTATTGGATGCATTGTTGATTGCAACCTAGGAACTGTATAAAGAAAATGTTATGCTTAAGTTAAATCCTATTTATAAATTTTAAATACCAAAAGGGTTTTATTAAAGGGACTATTTGACTAAAATGAGATTTTTGGAATTCTATTAGAGGGCAAGTCTTGAGGGTGGTTTTAAACTAATTATAATTTTTTATTGAGAATAGTTTATGCACGGCAAATATTTATAAAAAATGAAGACATTGCCAGAAATGTAATTTATATGATCATAAATTATTAGTACTAAATTGATTTAAAATTAATTCGAGAAAAAGAGTCATAAACTTATGTATTTAAATCTTATAAATCAAATTTTTCATCGCAGTTTTTAAAATTATTTTTACTTCTTAACAATATCAGTTCCGCGTATATAAAAAAAAACTAATACACTACATAATTAATTGTCCTGCCTCTAGAGAGCCAAATGAATTTTATGATTAGTTTTATAACATTTTCTTTTAAATGTTAAAACTCAAGAGTATTGTTTATTTTGTATGTTTTGAATTCATATGAAGTGAGTTCATTCGAATAAACATGAATGCAATGTTACCTTGAAAATTAAACTTCAAAGTGCTTAAGTAAAATTCAAACTCAGGGGGCTCTATCGAGGGTGGGTCCTTACCTGAAAGGAGATTTGAAAAAAAAAATTCTCTAGAGGGCATGTCTTGAGGGAGATTTCCGACTAATTGTAATATTTTCAATGCTAATAGTTCATACAAAGAGTTCTAGAGATAACAATAAAATAATGTAAACGAGCCCAAATTATCAACACTAATTAGATTTTAATGAAATTTGAAAAAAAGTCCTAAGCTTGGTTGTATGACCCAAATTATATTACAGTAAAGTGCATAAATATATTTACTTTTAAGAAATAAACAAACACAACATACATCCGACTTGAGCTTGATTTCGTTTTTTTTTAATTGACACACAAAGCTTTTACCTAAATCAACGCCACAAACAATCATCCCACGAAGTTTAAAGGAACCTCTATTTACAAAACTTTCAACCGTTGGGTCTGCCCTTCGAAGAGTGGTTCAAATTAGATTATACCCACAATAGCCCCCGCTCTGCTTACCTGCCTGCCTCATTTAATTTCCTCTACCTGGCCAGGGCTCCAATCTGTTCCCCGCAGACCCCAACACAGGAGGACACTATCGCCGATCTCACATTGAGCACCTGAAGATGGTATCAGCCGGGTGATTATGTTGAGATGAGACAGTCGATTTTGTTTATCTGATGGCGACAGGAACTTATCGTTTATCATCTGTCGATGATTGAGGTTTGGGTGAGATAAGTCAAATTTTGATTAGATGATCTTGGTGGGTTACCTTTAAAAAAATCTCATATGGTTCTGATTTGTTAAAAAAAGTGGCTTGATAAGAGGTTTTAGGAGATATACTAAAAGATCCTTGAGGAAAAAATAGATCTGTTACTGACTATGCATAAAAGGTGTTGACTGCTTTACCCTTAATTCTCAGGCCTTAATTTTCAGCACCAAGTTGATCCTAAGAATTAACTTGGCATTCCCATAATGGTACCAGCTATACATTTGATATGTGGACCTATTGGTACAAACAAATCAAAACTACTACAGTATATCAACAACCATTTTAGGTTAAATACATTGTTTTGTGAATCTTATCATTTAATTATTTTCTCATGAGTATGTTTATTCATCGTTCAATAAAAAATAATATTTGTAATCTATTTTTCAAGCTCAAAGTTGAACATTCATTTAATGTACATCTGTTATTGATCTAAATTGGAGCATATTGCGTAACATTATTTGAGCCTTAAATGCATTTTATAGTAAAGAAATTCTTACAAACTCTAGGATACTACATTCTCTAGTAACAAATGATAATGTAGTAATGAATGTTTTTTATGGCTCTTTGAATTGTCATATTTGTTCCCTATAACTAGATTTTACTTTAGGAATGTAGAGGAGAATAAAAATATGGCGTGTTAAAGTTGTAAAACAAGATTTACATTGACTAAATGTTATATTAAATCCACTAAAACAACTTGAGTACTCGTATAAGCTTACGTATCTGGTGGAATAATTAATCTATCGTAATATTATATACGTGCCCTAACAGTTTATTATTCTTTCTTTGGACAAGTTTATCTTTACCTTTAGAATGTTTTCTCAACAGTTCTTCGGAGAGCTCAATTTTTGAAAGCTTGAACGTAAACAAAAATGTTTTAAACGAGTGGACCTTTTAAATAACTAGCTGACCGTGCGGCTTTACAAAGGAAGATTTATTTGTCGTCCAATAAAGAGTTTTGTCAACACTTTTAGAGCCAGGTCCCGCTTGTAAGTGGTCAAACATAGACATGCTAACATAGACATGCTCTATATGAATTGTATAACACTTTTAAACATAGACATGCAATACACTACATGAAGTGTAAGTAAGTAAAGTAATCACTTGTATGTTCAAAGCAATTTTCCAAAATTGTTAACGTTCCTGTAATTGTTTAATGCCTCGAAACTTACACGACTTATTATGACCGAATTATAAATAATAAAGTTTTTCTGGGTGCTATTTCAACAATATGTTGATTAACGAAAGGGTTTGTGTTAATAAATGCAAGTTTTTATTCTATGAAAACGTCTTATACAATATGTTAATACAATACATATACAGGGGTGCTGAAAAGTCCCGGAACGGCTAAATATTTTTTGAACCTGATTGGTTTGAGAAATCAAACTTTGCACATTCACTCCTGTGTAAAAACACTACTTTCTGAGGTGTTTACTGACTCTTGACCCCCAGTGGGGGACGGCCCACAAGGAGTCGGTACAAACTCTTTAATGTAAGCATAGGTCGATATGCACATCATTTTAAAGGACTAATCAAGAAGAGTTCAATGCCGCAAACCGCATCTCAAAAGGTTCATTCATTACAAAATGGCGGCTGATCAAAAATCTAAAGGAAATACACAGTGTTCGTTCGCTTAAAGATTGTTTAAAAATTGCTTACAGACTATGCCTGAAGGATCTAAACTCCGGAATTGTATGTCAGACCTAAAGACCTATATCTTTTAGGGTACCGTACAGGATATTACCTCCAAGGGGGGATGGTCCACAAGGAGTCAGGACAAAATATTTAATGTAAGCACAGGTCGATATGCACATCATTTTAAAGGTCTGATCAAATAAAATTCAATGCCACAATCCGCATTTAAAAAGGATTATTGGTTAAAAAATAGCAGGTGATTTGAGTTTTCAACAAAAATACATAGGCTTAGGTTTGATACACAATTTGATTTTTTCAAGCTTTTATTCCACCCCCCTCCCAACAAACCTAAGCCTATGAATTTTTGTTGAAACCTTAAATCAGCCGCCATTTTATAACAAATGAACCTTTTGAAGTGCGGTTTGTGGCATTGAACTGTACTTGATTAGCTCTTTAAAATGATGTGCATATCAACCTATGCTTACATTAAAGATTTTGTACCGACTCCTTGTGGGCCATCCCCCCTTGGATGTAACATTCTCTACGGCAACCTAAAAGATAGGCTTTTAGGTCTGACATATAATTCCGGAGTTTAGATCCTTCAAACAGAGTCTGTAAACAATTTTTAAACAATCTTTAAGCGAACACTGTGTATTTCCTTTATATTTTTGATCTGCCGCCATTTTTTAATTAATGAACCTTTTGAAATGCGGTTTGCGGCATTGAACTCTACTTGATTAGCCATTTAAAATTATGTGCATATCGACCTATACTTACATTAAAGATTTTGTACCGAATCCTTGTGGGCCGTCCCCCACTGGGAGCCAAGAGTCAGTAAACACCTCAGAAAGTAGTGTTTTTACATAGGAGTGAATGTGCAAAGTTTGATTCTCAAACCATTTAGGTTTAAAAAATATGTAGCAATTCCGGGACTTTTCAACACCCCTGTACAATATGTAACAGTGCTTACAATACAACTAACTCGTATTGTACATATTGTGCAATATGAACAATATATACAATATTGCTATTATTGTAAATATTGTAATAGTAAATATGTTATAGTTTATTGAACATAAATCTACTATATATTTGTCAAATACCACTTAGTGGAAACATTGTACAGCCCAAACTACTTGACCTAGAACCTTGAAACTTAGCATGGATGTTCCTCTTAGGGCGTAGGCATCCGCTAAGAACGGATTTTACAAAATTCGTAGTATAAAGGGGTTTTTGGCGAGACCGAAGTTTTCAAATTTTCCCATTTAAAAGTATGTTGGACGATTTTTGTTTACATTTTTAATGTTCATAAAACAATCAGCTGGTAGTTAGCTTCGGAAATGTATACTACGTTGATACAGATGATAATAAATTGATTTCTTTGATCATGGCTTCATTGATTTTTGTTGATTTGTTTCAAGGACATAATTATGTAATATATAAAAGTTACATTTAGTTTAGATAAAATCCACCATTAATTAGTTAAGTGGCACCATCTATATTTCGGTAGCGGGAGTTACGCAGTTTTAAACGTGAAGAGCATACTGCCTTTTGTGGCTGAGTCTTGAGACTAAATCCCGGTAAGATGGAAAGAGAAAAGAACAGTGGTTTTTCAGTCACAAATTGAATGTGCTGAAATGATATGATTCTTTGATCTACTTATGTAAAAATTGATAAATTATACAAATCCCTGATTGTAAGTTATATTTATACTATCTTTCTACTGTATTTTTTGTCAAATACCACTGACCTACCCTATGTACAGCCAAAACTACTTAACCTAGAACCTTGAAAATTTGCATGGACGTTCCTTACAGAGTGTTGACATTCACCAAGAACGGATTTTTTTAATTCGAGGTTTTTAGAGGTATTTCGTGGAGCTGAAGCTTTGAAAATGCCCCATATTAATGGAATGGATGATCTTTTGTTTAAATTTCCAATTTTATTCAATCAAGCATACGTTTTTTTCGTATATTTTTAGCTTCACAAACGGAGACGGTGCTACAGCTGATTTATAATTTGATTCCTTTTATCATGGTTTTATGGTTGTTTTGATGATTTTGTTAGGTTATTCGTACTATATAAAAGTTACATTTGGTTTAGTTTCGTACCTTATACGTTCAATCATAAGCTCACTATGTGGTACCATCTTTTTAGACAGCGGGAGCTATAGTTATTTCCTTAGGCCGTCCTTCATGTTTTAATTACAATCATGCCTGTTACAATAATTTGGCAAATTCCTTTTTCATCTAATTCGACGGTGTCGCGGCTTTTCACGGAAAAATAAATGCTGCAATCAGTGGTTGATCTTAAATTATTCCTACCCGTCCATATTTTAAGTTAAAAACTAAGTGAATCGAGTTTGAAATACTGCCCACGGATAGCACCATTACTGTTTCGAACATTCAGCCCTTTACTGTACTTAATTGATGCCCTCCTAGGCAATCCAGGGACGTAATGGTAAATCTACAAAGAAGTACCTTAAAATCGACACATTTGGTGTTAAAATCGGTCCGGCCGTTTTCGAGTTATAACGGTGAAAAGAAAACCTTCACTATCTACTGTGGTATCCTACATCCTACTGTGGTATCTACATTTTATCCTACATTCCGCCATAAAACAAACATATCGCTACATGACATATTCCTTGATATAAATATTTTCTATTCAGTCCTCTAGATTCTTCATATCAAGGTTAGACGATAATTTTTATCGTGAGCGAAGCCACGGGTTCTGCTAGTTTTATTTATTACTGTATTTTGTATATTTTTTATATACAAATATTTTCCAAATTCGTTGATTTTCCTGAACGTAAAATATGTCTTTACTACTTTCATGGAGATTTCTTAAATATAGTATAATCTCTCGTCCCCTATAGAAATTATTATGACCGAATTCAGTAGTCATATAATTCAGTACTAGTGGATCTGAGCGCACGGAATCGTGCGCTACTCTAGCAGAGCGATATTTCAAATGGCGACAAATTTAAAACGCAATCATGCTAACACGATCCGTCTTGAGGGTAATGTTTACACAAATTAAAAAATAATAACAGCAATTAAATTATTCAGCTGATCAAAATGTAAACAATTATGTTCTTCATAAGGATAACATGGGAACTTTAAAAGCCAATGAGGCAGAGCCCAAGGGACTCCCCCCCCCACAATACGTTACACGCTCCCCCCTACGCGACACGCTCTTTCCAATGAGCCGTCAATGATCAAAATCGGTTAAGAAATGACGGAGGAGTTCATAAGACAAATTTAGTGTTGGCGTATTAGTTATATAGATTGTAATAAGAAAATAGCTAATCAATTTCTTCTATTTGTGGCACACAATTTCATGATTCTTCCGTTTTCTAGCTATTGTAAGAATTTAACAATTTACTTTTTACTCGGTTAGACGGTGTTTTGGAGTGGATTTTGTAACAACTTTACAGTTTGCGAGAACAAACTTCTTATAACCGTCCAACTCCTCCAAAAAAATCAAATAAGTCAATCTAAGTTGAGTTTTTCATCAGCTTGAGGAGGTACCACCGCGGCCTGTGCTGCCCCTGGTGGCGGTATGTGGCGGTAGCGGCCAACGGTACCTCAGTACCCCCCCCCCCCCCCCCCGAGACTAGTCCTCTGTGAATTTGGTGAGTTGTCTTGTCCGTCTTCATTACATACCAAGGTCATTGGCCTCCCCCCTCTCCCCTCCCCGCCAAACCGGAGGATGACAGACGAGGAGGAATTGATTTGACGGCAGAAGTGACAACTCCCTTTTTAGCGCCTACACCGCCGTATTCGGCTCCTTGTCTTTTGGGTATTTACCGTGAATTACGTCTGAGTCGCTTCTGCGTTGGTGTTGAATAACTTTCTCCTAAGGGCGTATCTAGGTTTTGAAAAGCCGATCGGTGGAAGGGTTTATGGGGTAACAGATGTTAAAAGATAAAAGAGAGGTCCAGCCCGCTTATGTTTTTTATCGTTAAATACCAATTTCTCAGAATAGCAGTTTTGTTATGCTAAATTGAAAAAAAATTGAATAGCCTTTCTCAGTACGCTCTTGGCGTCTACCAAAGATATATGGAACATATCTGAGCAGTTCTCACCACCAAGATTGTTTGCATGAGTAAAATCTCTAGATTCTCAATTATTTGTCCCTAAGTATTTTGCTTTTATTTCTCTCTCAGGTGTTTTTTAAACTTATTCATTAATTCTCTTGTACGTTTCATAAAACCCGGGCATTCAATAGTACTGTAGTAAAATGAACATAACGGTATCAAACTTAAATCTTTAGACAAAATTAATTTTTTATTGTATTTGTTACACTTAACCCCTAAAACTGCAATCAAAATCGTGGGCAATTCCTATTTTTATAATGTACGTTCTGATAACAGAACAACTTGATTAATATAAATTTCACATGAAGTATCGATGTAATCGTTGCTGGGGCTGGATGAATCTGTGTATTTTGTGTTTTTGGAGAGGTCAAGGTGTTGTTACGTTCTTCTTAATTAATATTTTCTTATTAGTACGACTTAATCGTGTGCAGTTTTGGGATTACACAACACTAATTTGTAGACTCACCGTCATAAGTGAGTGTGCCGGTGAGTCTTCAAAAGTCGATTCGGCAATTCCTTGATAGCCATTTCACCATTACCAATCACTAAACTAAACAAAAAAATATTTTATAATAAATATATTTATTTAAAATCTATGGCAGGCTCATATTACAGCAATATGAAAGTACGCTCATCTGAGACTAAAGACGAACCTCGGCATAATTTAGATTTATATATTTCTATTATAAATAAACTAAATAAGGTGTTTTCTAATTACAGTGAAACAAATGCTCGTTCTTGAATGTTGGTTTCCATAGTTTTAATTCATATATTCCACATAGTTTTTGGCCATTTCAAGGAAAAACAACGAAATCTAGATCCTGAAATATGAATTCCTTGTGCCTCAGAAAGTACTTAGTTTATTCATTGACTTTACATCTCTTTAGATCTCAAGAGATGTAAAGTCAATGGTTTATTACCAAAGACGCTATCGGCTTCCAACCACGATTGAATATCACGATTCGAAGTATTGAACCCTGATACTCGTCGTCTGCAGCACAAGTCTCGGCGAGTGGTTTAACAGGATTCCTGATTTGAATTATGCGCGAATCAGCTGTGATAGCGGTAAGCAATTAAAACGCGGACAAAAACTGGCTGCAGCGTTAACAGGTTTATTTTTTCAACTGCTGCCTCCATTATGGGCAATAAACGCAGCTAATTGCTGGAGCCTCGTCCTTTTTGACCTTGGGGTAATCCTATTTAGGTTATTAGGGGTTTTTTTATTTATATTGCAGGTACATAAACAAGATTATACACAAGATATGGTAGGTAGGGTTGTAAGTTTTAGAAACAAAAGATGATTATGATGATGAAACATCTAACTTGTAATTTTATGATTTATGTTAATTTAAAATTAAGCGCTATCTAGTTGGTGTTTCCGAAATTTCGTATTTTACAAATGAGACAGTGATGGGAGAAGGAAGCTGCTCTGTGGCCAGAGGTACCTGAGAGCAATTGCATCATGATGAATATTTGTCACGTTTTACAATAACTAAGTTTTTGCGCTTTCCCAAAACAACAAACAGTCAGATAGATTGAGATTACCTCTTTTTTATGTTTTAGGTAGTGGATATAGATAAATCGATGAATGGATAGGTAGGAAGATAGATGGATAGATAGATATAGATATCCACTTGATCGTAAGGCAATATAAAGTTATCTACATTGTATTAAGTAAACATTTACCAGAGCGATCCTGTTTTATCCTAGGGGCTTACGTGCGTTTTGAGGTTTAAAACCTCATCATCAGAACAAGGACAGTTCTGTGATAAACTTACGAACTCTCGCGAGTTATTGTTTAATCAATTAGTGTTGTCGTACGCTCTGTTTATGAGATTTAGCGTATGTAAGTCTTCCAGACAAAACAGGATAACTCCGGCACTTAGGTAAACTTCTACCTTTTACAGCATTACTTTAGTTTAATGATTTCTTTCTTACTATTCATAGTAAGAATTGTTTAAATGTTTTTTTTTGTTTGTTCAGCTCAACGCTTAGAGATTGTGGAACTATTACTCAAGCGTGTTTGCTAACACATCACATATCATATTGTCTACATCTCTTCTCTTCTTATAATCCAATTAAACGCAACAAAGCCAAGATAGGACTGAAGGAAGTAGCAGCAGCGACCGTGGCCTGAGCTTGGCATACCTTCCCAGCGCGGCGAGGCATACTAACTACTTACTACACTGACATATTAATCGCCTCACATAATGACATACTTAGCCGCAACCACATGAGGGTGCGACGAACCCAGCTGCAACCTCCCTTCGAGGGAGAAAGTCCTACATTGGATGGTCGTCACCCTGCTAGTCATCAGAAACTTTCCTCAGGTTATTTTGATTTTGGGATTTTCACTATGAAGATGGGTTGGGTTGCTTTCTAACTTGAGGAGGAAAGAATGGAAGACGAAAATTTAGGTGGTTGCTTAAATAATAAAAGCTCGAAGAAGATTTTTTATGCGGGACAGTCATGTTCAACAGTTACCTTCAGCTGCGCTTCAGTTTACTGCGAAATTTCGGCTACCAAATTTGTTATTATTATGGCTTTATTTTGTGTAAACTATCAATAATTATGACCTATATAACTTTTTATGTTTTGTTGACTGCAAATTCTATCCTCAAAAATAACATAACGATTTTAACAGCGGTTTCGTTATTGCACAAATTAACCTAAAAAATAGAGTTTTAAAACCATTTTTATGTGACTATTTCTCACAAATGACTGAAGACTGAATGAAGGCCCTTTGCCTTTGTTTTGAGGGCTGCCATTTGGTTGTGACAGCCTTCAGAACAAAGGTAGCAGCTTCTTATGGGTTCGACTTCCGGCCGTTAATTTACATTTTGGTGTTTACTGTACCGGCTAAATTCTAGCTGTGCTTAAACGATCCAAGCATCGATTTGAGACTGTACACACTACCAAAACATTAACACATACTCTATTTGGGCCCCCCCAAAAAGAAAACGAATGATAAAGAAAGGATCAAAGAGGAAAAAGGCTCATAGGGTTTTGGAAAAGAGTAAGACAGTGGTATGGGGATATAATATAATATATTAAGTACTCATTTTGAGATATCCTTGGCTGGTATTTGTATTATCTTTTTATCTGTTTTTATAATATATGTTTTCTGTTAAAATTTTGTACTTGATCAATTATTATTTGGCATTACTGTTAAGCTTTTTGTATTGCTTAGTAAGGCCAGATATTGTGAAGTTCTCTGTTAAATAAACAAATAAAATGTATAATGACTAGTTCTCAATCCTCGGTAGTGTACCGGCTAAATTCTAGCTGTGCTTAAACGATCCAAGCATAGATTTGAGATGCATTCACTACCAAACCATTTAAACATACTCTATTTACAATGAGTACCTATACATTCTAATCCTCAATTCTCGATACGATCATAACCATGAATAGTTTAGTTTTAATAGTCCACCCAATAATTTTAAACAGGACTTACTCTTTCAGGTTTCAATTTATAAGAGCCAAAATACCTCAAACCCCACAGAGACCGCGGAAGACATCAACGAATCCGTGCCCCTCGGTCGTCATCGAAACAGAAAATGTAAAACATCATTATTGAATGTCCTCGGGAGCTTCTTAATTCCCGGTTGCATCAACAGCCGGCGGACGCGCGAGGCGCCGACGCGGGTGTTTTGTTGTCGGTGTTCTAGTGAACCGACGGCATACTTACACACAATACGCTCACTGTCTATGGACGGCGAGGAACAAAGCAACAATGTGGCACTCGCACTCGGCCGCCGGCGGGAGCAAGTGGAGGCCTCTGGTGGAGATGGGAGAAAAATGTCCAGTAAAACCGTGAAAGAATAATTTTGCCTGATGTTTAAGCTGATATTTTCTATCTCCTACGTATACTAGCTAATCAACCCGGTTTCACTCTTGGATAAATAGAAACACTTCGTTGGATTTCTTGTTTAATTTTTCATGCTTTATTAGGTTTCCATAACAACCTCATAACCTTCCCTAGTTTAACATTGAAAGTTCAGGGCTACGTCCTATGACAACTTTTAGAAATCCGACGATTAGCGGATACCTACGCCCTAAAAAGAACGTCCATGCAAAGTTTCGAGGACGTCAAGTATTTTGGGCAGTGCGATTACAGGTGAGTGGTATTTGACAAATATATAGTAGATCGTAAAATGGAGGTGTCTTAACAGTCTCTCTATTGATCCGAGTAACCGCAAAAACTCGGCAGAGCTGAAATTTTACGATACGGTTGATCATGCACCCAGCCAACACGTGGGTCTACGCACTTCCTCAAAATCACCTGAAGCCTCGCCCCGTATATTTATCTAGCTACTTTAACATCTATTTACTCATTTTTTGGGTTTTTGAAGGTCTTATTTGGAGTGTGTAGGATATATTGTTAATTATCACTTAAACCGCGCGAAGAACGAGCACAGCAGCTCGCTATAGACTATAGTCAGTGTAAGGAAATCACCTATGAAGTAAATTCTCAACTAAAAATGAGAGCGTAACAGCTAAATCACCACACGGAATGCCACTCGAAATTTGCTCAGAGCAAGGAATAGACATGACGGGCCCGCTTGGTGATTACCCAGCGCTTTATACACTCTCAACCTAAGGTGATTTACGTGAGTGAGTGAAATCAAGTAAAATTATCAAGTGAAATCGAGTAAAATTATAATATAATGTATAAAAAAGGTAAATCAAATTACAACCAATTAACGGTTCAGTAGAACGATTGATCTGTTACTTAGTTTGTATTAGCTAACCTAAGCAATAACATAGGTGTGGATATTATCGTTCTTTAATATCGTATTGGTTTATTCTCACGGGCTTCTAAATATCATACCTTGAACGAATATAGATTATACTGGGTTTGTATTTTGATTTTGCGGACATTTTTGCCACCACTGATTAGTGAAAAATGTCAGCAAAAATAAAAATAAAATTACCATCACCAAGGAAATTACCAGGACCAAGGATCAAACAAAGAATATTGGGTTTGATTACTTTTATTTGGTTTCCACAGTTACCATTGTTTGTTTTTCCGTTATCTACGTAACCCGCATGCAGAACGAGTATTGGTATATAAGTGTCAGTGTCGATCATGAGTCTAACAATGAAAAACCTCAAAAATTATTTAAATTGAACAAACATTACCTGTAACAATTATTCATTGATGATAATAATTTATTTAAGTCGAGTAGTTTCACATTTAATAGCCCCTATCACATACAATTTAAAAAAAATAATGTATTTAGTTTTATATAGTAGATTTAGAATAAATAAATATATCTGATATTTCAATTGAATCGTGTCATTGTCAAGTAACGGAAAGAAATTTGAAATATTTAATCAAAGGAAACTCAAGCAAACCGAAATAAACTATTCATTGCAACACTAGGCGTACTGTATTTTGGTGCTGACTGCAGCAACCAATTGTTGTTTGGTGAAACTATAAAATACACTTCAGGCTTAAGAGCTATTTTAAATGTATTAAAACCCCTTCATGTCGGTAAAACCTAAATTAACTAAAAAAGTAAAATTAACTCAGAATTCCTAAATAAAATTTCTGAAAAAGCTAAATCACTCATTGTTTCAAAATCATAGGTACACTAATATTATTATTACTTTGCAACTAGAACGACAGAAATGGTTTATTTGTGAATTTCTAATGATTAAGTGAAACAGTTGAAGCTTGTAGACAACAATGTTCGAAAATAGAATAAACAAAAATATGCCTGACTTGCACCGAACAGAGAAACTCATCAACTGATAATTACAGATAATCTTGAGCGGTGTGGACGGTAGGAAAGTGTTCACGATTTAAACCATGGATGATTCGTATATTTTAACGGAGTATAACAGAATTGGGTGTAAGATCTCTTTACCATTCTTTGAATACTAAAAACGTAATTTATGAACCTAATGCTGAAGTATGAAGTTGACCAAACAAGACTGCTCTAAGGTAATTTATAGTAACCTTACTTTACAATTGGCTATAAATATCTTAATTCTACAAACATTCCTTTCAAATTAATACTTAGCCATGAAAACGAGCCATTAGTAATCGTTTTTAAGTTGATCGACATCACTCATTATATTTATGGAACACCCTCTGCGAAATATACGATTTATCAAAACAAAATATTTCCTGACCAGCTTAAGCTAGTAGCTTTAAAGTAGTAACAACAAGATTGAGTCAAACCGCAATGATTTGTACTTCCCAGTGGGTTTGTGATGCAGTTCGATCGGTCATGCAACACTCACAGGATCGCCACGCCCTTTGGTGCAACGTCTCGAAATAGATCACTTAGTCACAGCGGTTTGTACCGAGGAGGTCACAATACGTGGTACAATATTGCCTGACATCAACATTGTGATGTATTTTCAGAGGTCACAATTGATTCTGGAAGAGGCGCTAGAAACGAAACTGTAAATAAATAATTGGTTAAATCTTAAATATGGAGCCCGAAAATAAAACAAAGTACAGAATTCTACGAGCATATTATTCCCTGCCTTCTTGAAGTACAACTATGATCATTAACTAGCACTTGTGATAAATAAGTACTGAGCTTTGTTATGATCGTAGTATACCCGTTACAATAACTTTCACATAGTTCGGTTTTAAATTTGTCTTTCTTTTTCATTAGTTCGTCAATAAGGTTGCCATGGATATCTAAATTCCTTTCGATTGGCAATTTTTCCAAATGGTTGTCATAGTAAAGTGAGGTGATTTTGTAAAACAGTTTATTAATGAGCACCTACGACCGTAGAGGGACAAGGAACAGAGGAATACTTATAAATTTCAACATGCAGCGTCGCCAATCTATTTTGAGTAAGTGAAATTTAGGTTTTTTTGTGTTGTGAAATTTAAGGTATATTTAAAAAACTATAATTTCTTTGTTCTGTATTGTTTACTTCCTGTAATTAAATATTCGCTTTATTTAAAAATTTCTAGAGGAATGTTACCGTGGAAACTAATAAACTGAATGGAATCGGTCTTTTGAACGTATATACGTTCAAAAGACCGATTCTTCAGTACCTTCTTCAGAACAGAACCTTCAGTACCTACCTTCCGATTCCATTCAGTTCCTACCTTCTTCAGTTTCTTTGTTCAGTTGTACCTTCATTTTTATCACATCCATTACATCCAACTGGGTTCTATGGATAGTACAATTTTCCATGTTCTATTCGGCGTTGCCTAAAACGAGCTAAGAAACAGAGCCAATAGTTTTGCATCAGAGCAGCTCATTACGCAGTGTTAAGTCTATGTTTATTGTGCTAACTGTTCTCACAGTCCCTTGAACTGATGCATGGGTCAGGTGGTAAAGTGGCGTACTCTCACAAATCATCGCTCCCGTGGGCCATTGCCTAAAACTCAAATTACATTACATTACCATTAAGACGCCGACCATCAGTAAGGGGAATTTTAAGGCAAATATGAGTGTAGGATGATTGTGGCGCGATCTTGTAATCTTGTTACTGGCTAAGGCCGACATGTTCCTTACACAGGACTGTTAATTAATGGCCCAACAGCCAATGGCAACTAAGAGACATACATTTTAAGGTGGGATCCAAACCACAATTTCGCTCGATTTACAGATAATTATAATAATTGAATTATAAAGATATACGGTTGATGGCGGTATGTTTGGTGTAACCGCGCCATCGGATAGTAATGGGAAATATTAAACGACTTGGCTACACGATATGCTACAAGTTTCTAATAGAAAATTAAATTGAAAACTCGAACATTTTAGGAATAGAATAGTATACGGGTACTAGAATAGAATAGAATAATAGAATAATAAAGAGTACTTACCGGGCTCTACGTTTTTAACCCGGTAAGTACTGTTTTACCGTGCGAGCGTGATAGTATAAATATGTACAATAAATATTGATAATGCCTGTTAATATTATGAATTTACTAAAATGTTGTAATGCTAATGCCCCGTCATAAGTAATACATGTAAAATTTGATGTAAAATACATTCCCTAGGAGGCGAATCCCTTTAATCTTAATGACTAATAAATAATACCAAAAGAATTCTCATAAAAATTTTAGTTATTTGACTCCTCAATCATCAAACTTGCCGCGTGGGTAAGCTCACAAAAAATATATTCCTTAAGGAATATTTACAAATACTGTATTACCAAAATGATTCATTTTTGTGAGCTTAACAACGTTTTTCTTTTGAACCAATCTTGATGAACTTTGGCAAATAACAGGAATTTTTATCATATCCATTATATCCAACTGGGTTCTATGGATATAATTTATTATTCATTGAGGGCAAAGGGATTCGCCCCCTAATGATTGAATTTTACATGTATTCCTTATGGCAGGGGTATTAGAATTACAACATTTTCGTAAATAAATAATATCGACAGTTATTATCAATATTTCTTGTACATATTCATACTCATTTTATTTGAAATTTATTTTCTACAAAAAACACCCTTTATACTTTTCGTACCTCCTATGGTTTTCATGGTAATTTAAAAAAAATGTTTAGAGAATCACGGAACGGAAATGGTTTTTTCAAGGTGGCAGCATGTTGCTCAAGTGGGATTTTTCGGGAATTTTAGTATGATGATCCCAGTTGTACGTACGACCTCTTCGCCAATTTTCAGCCTGTTAAATTAAAATTCCGCTATTATACGCTATTTTTTGCACTATTTTCCTGCACGTCCATTATCCCGCCGATGCTCCTGGCGTCACGGCTCCGAGAACTGTCGACTTTTTACCACCATCTTAAACTGGGAAGTGAAAGCAAAAACGTAACCCTAGAAAAAAACATTTGTTTGTAGTGTAAGTGTTGTAAATATTGGATCAGAGCAAAAACCTGAGCTATCTAAACAGCTAGGGGCTGTGACCGCGGCACCCGGAAGGGATGAAGAGCACCTCGGTATTTACTGCACCCTTGCCTCTGTCTTGGGTCGTCGCCCCGGGACATCCTTTGATTTACCCCTCCGACTGAGGTTGTCACTCTAATTGATGACTGCCTTCAGTTTTTATATAAGCTAGGATGGATGTCTACTCGTCGGACCAAAGTCAGTTTTTTCCTTAAAAGCTTTGATAAAAAATAAAACACTCAACGACTCACTTATTGAATGGACGTATTTCGCCTAATGCTGTAATATAATCGTGTTTTACGTCAAGTATTTTTTTTTTATTTTAGAACAATTGTTATGTTTTATAATTAATTAGTAATCTACATTGTTTTCTTTATTATCGCAAGGGTTGACTGTTTGATTTGTCTTTCTTTTTCATTTAGTTCGTCTGCAATAAGGTTGCCAAGTAAACTCAATTTGTTTATTTTTTCCTATGAGAACTATCGATTTTTTACAGCCATTTTCAACCGGGAAGTGAAAGCAAAAACGTAACTCTATGAAAAAACATTTGTTTGTAGTAAGTGTTAATTAATTGTGTAGGTACAAAATAGTTGTAATGTATGTTGTATATTTACTGTTTATATGACTTGAGTTGTTTTGAATAACGACCCTGTTGAAAACCGCTTAAAGATAAAGACCATTTTATTTATTTATTTAAAGTTGTAGATGAGACATTTGTAGTGACCACCGACTGTTCTATATCTATGTAAATGATAAACTCTTACAGATTCTAAAAATCCTCAAGGTTGCCAGGCAATAAAAAGATACACGATTTAGTTTGTTTAATACCTCTTTTTTAATAATCAAAATTTTTACCCTCATTTATTTGTTTTTTGTAATCATAATTTCACGATTAAGGCGTGATTTCACCGACCTTTAAACCACCGTCGTTTGGAAACATAAAATTTAAGAAAGGTATTATCGAACAATATATTTATACTTGGTTCCACGTTCACCGTTCAGTATGGAATTTCCATGAGCCATGTATTTCATATGGCTATTTAAGTTGTACTAGCCAAATATTGTTATAATTAGCTAACAATGTTATAGTAATATGCTAAGAGTATTAGTAAACAAATATACCCGACTTAGGTAATAGAATTGCATTGTCCCATAAGGCCTGTACTGAAAGGTGAATATGGAATTGAGCATAGGCCTGATTTCACCAAACATCAGTTGACCAAAATCAGGGTCGGTTAATAAATCGTTCGTTAAAGATAGGAAAATAGTATTAAACAGCAGATAAAATTAAACTAACCGAGCCTTAACGGTGATTTAAAGGTTGGTGAAATCAGGCCTTAATCGTGGAATTATGATTACAAGAAACAAATAAATGAGGGTAAAAATACATTTTTCAGCAAATTATTTGGAAAAACAAGTTAGATAAAACATGTAGGAAAATACATATCCAAATAGCTATATTATTTTGCCTATATTAAAAGGCTATTCCATATGCGATATTTAAAACAGGAACATCAGCATGTTGTAAATATGAATCCCGAACTCGCAAAGCAGTTCAGACCCAATTACGAGGTCCAGTTTGTTCATTTCCTAAGTTAATGTCAGTATTTATTCAACGTAATTAATAATAAATATGGATGTAGAACGTTAGGTGTCATCCACGTTCTACACTACGTTAGCTACAGTATTTTTTCAAAACCAACTCGGAGAGCAGTTAATGTTTGTTGTATATAACTCCAGGAAGTCGTTATACAACTGATTGCATTTTTAATATTCCACATTTTTATGGACACCATTATCGTTTATGAATAAAACTTACAGCAATGACAATTATTATTGATTATTGCATTGCTTCATAAAACAGCTATAATTAAAACTAAACAAGTTATTTTTCTCACAATAATAATCGACAATTACACAAACCATCGGCGCGGCGTGTCTAGGCGGTAGCGGGCAGACCGTCCGAGCCGCAATGATGGAGTAATCGTCAGTCGGTTCATGGAAAAGATAAACTTGAAAAACTGGCTTCTGTTGACGGTAAATCGTCACTAACAGTTCATCGGAGCCGCTAGGCGAGCCATCTGTTAGACAATCACACGTCTGCTGCATCCGAGACCAGGGGAAAAACTCTGGCTGTGATCTAACTGAACCGAACCTCGCCGGGAATCTGAGACTTGTACAGAGGCTGAGGCTGAGTCCTGGGAAAGCAAGGCTGGAGCGAGTTCAGAGGGGAACAAGTTCAACCGATCAACCCCGTTAAAAAAAGGCCTTTTAAGATGTTTACATCATAAGGCCTTTAAGATGTTATCATTATTCGCCTTCTGATTTGGACAACATCTGAATTTACAATCAGTTTATTTTGTTCTTTTTACATACTACTCAGTGTAAATGTTTTATAGTTTTTACATCGTACTACACAGAAACATCTGCTTTCTGTGCCTTACTCTTGGCTGGAAAGTTACGCTTTGCCGTTAACTGCACGGTAAATTTACCGTGCACTAGGAAACGGAAATAATGGAATTAAAGAATCAAAGCAATTGCTGATTGCTATGCAAACCGACGTTTAATGCATTTTGTTACAACATTGTTGTAATAGTGTAAAAGGTAACGTTATAGGGAGTAGTGGCAACACTGATAGCAGTAGGTATTTTTTATTTATAATTGAAGGTTAGATAGCGGTTTATGCAAGGAATACGTTACGATTGAAAAAATATGTTTTTTTTCTGACGTAAAGTATCGCACGTCACACACCCGTCAAACTTTACCGGTCTCGCATGTAAATCCCGCACTCGCCTAGCTCGTGCGGGAACTATCATGATCGTCCAGTAAAGAGTACATCCCACTGATAATATAAGTAATTAGTATGAATACTAATAACTAGAAATCCTCGAAATTATAAAATTTACATTGTAAGCTTGTAATTGAAAGCACTGTAAGGCTTCCATATAAACGCCACTAATGAAGAATCAACTGAATAAAATTTAAATGAAAAAATATGAACTCCAAGCAGAAATTAAAACGGAAGCACCATAAGAATATTTTTTAGATGAAACGGGGACCATGAGCTAGTTTGAACCATAAATAACACCGACGCAGCAGACCTGCGTACTCAGCGAATTTCCAAAGGTTTTTTTATATGTGAACATATTCTGCATATGTAAAGGAAAACACTGTTTTGAGTAAGTTAAATAATACCCTAAACAAAGTAAGGCCTATATTTAATCATCCATGAGCTTCAAACATGAGATTAGTCAATGTATTATCAATTTATGCTTAGTATTTATTAATTATAAGTCCTATTAATTAATTGATGATCTTTTTAATACTCTACTTCCCAAAAATGAGTACATAATGTAGGGCCTATACATAAAAAGTCTAAGAGGAGAAACCCGAGGAGGCCATTGTGAATAAGTTCATTGGAATCATCAACTTTGGGCAAAATTCAAGCCCGCTCGGTTCGGTGAATTTTTGTGTATTTCTTATACAGGGTGTTTATAAAAAAACCCTTCAGGACTTCGGGATATGGTTACTTACATCAAAACTAAGAAAAAAGTTCCTATAAACATGGGTCCTAAAATGCTCGGTTAGCCGTCTGTCGGTCTGTATGTGTTTTTAACATGATTTTGCATAACTTTGGAACTACTAAAGATATCAACTTCAAACTTGGTACTTACATGCTGACTAATAGGACCTATTTTGGTGCGGAGTATCAAGTTTCTACTTTGTACCATTTCAAAATGGCGGCCATTTTTATATTTTAAAACTTAATATCTTAAAAACCGTAAATTTTACAAAAATCTTACAAGAGACAAAAAAGTTGCGCAATTTTTTTTCCTACAAAATAATGTAAAGATTATTAAGACTGAACGACAATTGACGGGGTTATTGCAATTTTTCCATCAGAATTGAAGCAAATTTGCTATAACTGCCATAAACAAGCACGTATTCTGTTGAATAAATTGCTATAGCTCCGTTAACTGGTGCTTGATCTTAATAATCTTTATATGATTTTGTAGGAAATAACATTGCGCAACTTTTATGTCTCTTGTAAGATTTTTGTAAAATTTACGGTTCTTAAGATATTAAGTTTTAAAATATAAAAATGGCCGCCATTTTGAAATGGTACAAAGTAGAAACGTGATACTCCGCACAAAAATAGGTACTAATAATCAGCATGTACGTACCAAGTTTGAAGTTGATATCTTTAGCAGTTCCAAAGTTATGCAAAATCATGTTAAAAACACATACAGACCGACAGACGGACAACCGAGCATTTTAGGACCCATGTTTACAGGAACTTTTTTCTTAGTTTTGATGTAAGTAACCATATCCCGAAGTCCCGAAGGGTTTTTTAACAACACCCTGTATAGAATAGACATGTAGACACTGTAAAAAGCAATCTTTCTTTGTAATATCATAGATTACACCCGAATTTTCTTACATCCATTGCTTTAAATCAAAAATAAATTAAGATAGCTTAAATCATAAAGATAAATTACAGTATTATTTATGCAATTTCAATAAGGCTTTTATATGCAGATGAAATGTAAGGGATAGTATTCTGTAAAATTTGAATGGATTAAAATGAGACATAAACTAAAAAAAAACTAGACATAGAGTTTATAACTAAAAAGAGACAGCGCATTCTTACAGATGTATTGAGGCTAGAAATTGAGCATTCGCGAAATTAATTTGGGATACGTCACTAGAGATTGCGCCTGGCATGTGAAAGATTTTATCCTTGAAATGGATCATTTAAGCTCCTACCGTATTACATGATACACTGTTATAAAAGGGATTTTATTTTTTTTTAATTTAACATTACTTGGACCATTTATTTTTTAAATCAATGCTTATAGTTTCTTGAATTTTCGAAAGAAATCTTATTTTCATTTAATTATCACGTGATGGCTCTCGTCTGTCTGTTTGGCACGTATTGCCACTCTGTTCCGCCCACTGCGCCACAGTCCCGCGCGGCGGCTGCGGGCCCCGTCGCCCGAATGGCGTCCGATGATCCTCATCAGTTCGCAGTTTTCACGGTCGGGTCGCCGAAGGTCGCGGGGGAGGAAGTACTTTCGCCCCGTCGGCTTTTTGTCGGTCCAGCATCTGTCCCTACTTCCTGACAAATGAAAGGGTAAGCGAGGTTGGGCAACATTTTGGTTGCGTGGGCTCCGAACCCTTTTGCGATACCTGTCGGTCCTTCGGCCCTTTAATGGCTCGGGGGCCAACCCTTTGTCAGCAGGTAGAGTCTCCCCTGCCTCTCCCCCGCATCCCTTGATCCTCGGGACCGACGAGTCTCTCTTCCGTTCCCACGATAACGCAAGTGTTTTCACCGTTTGCTCGATTGTTTGTTTATCGGTTTTTATGAAGTTGCGTGGCAGAGAGGTGAAGTATGTTTGTTTTTTTAATATGTGAGGGAAGTTTTGTTTTCAACGTTTTACGTGGTTGCGTTATAAACCAAATTAAATCATTCTCTTAATAGCAACATGGCAATGTTTTATAAAAAAACTACTCCTATAAATGAAATAAATAACATACATTCTTAATAAGTGATTAAAATCAACTGAAACCTCATAATTGCTATGAATATATAAACCTAGGCCTACTACTATAAGTGAAACAAATGGCATATGGTAATAAGTAATAAAAATCAACCAACGCTTGATAACTGCTATGAGTTGTATTATTTTATATATTTAATTTCGTAAGGCGATTCTTTGCGTCAAAATTGTGGGCGCCTGGCAAGTCGTAGAAAGGTGGGAGAGGGTTCAAATTAAAGGCCTCTATTCCGTAATGGCGGGAAAAATTAAGAAATTGCTTGAAATTCACCAGAAAACGAGAAATAACGTAAACTATCTGTCATTTAAAAAGCATTGGGAGCTGCTTCGTTTACATAAAACATGTGATATTGTTATTTTATTTTAAACCACGTTCTAGATATTATCATATGGAAGATCTAAAAGCCAGTTTATAAAGGTAGATCTTACTATATGAAATAAGAATGGTTTTAATTTTAAATTTTCCCCTAGGGGCATATGCCCCTACAACAAGCCACTGGTTATATTATATAGCTGTGCTCGGTGATAAATCTCTTTGTATAACTTGACTTGTATATATTTATGATTTGACAGAATTATGGTTTTACATGGTTCGTAAAATACCTTTAACTCTATCTTCTAGAAAATGGGCTATAATGTCTGACAATTTCCACATTGCTGATTGATTTTAGCGAATTTCCCCTATAGGGAAGAAGCTATTACCGTAGGTCTCATGGTAAGACTTAAGCTCGGGACCACTATTACTTTTCGTTTTGGGGCCCCAGAAGCAAAAAACACTATTCGTTCGAATTTATATATATTTATATATATATATATATATATATATATCTAAAAAACACACTCACATATATATATATATATATATATGTGTGTGTGTGTGTGTGTGTGTGTGAGTGTGTGTGTGTGTGTGTGTGTGTGTGTTTGGGCCACATTAGCTGTGGGGACATGGACATGCATACGACCAGACTGTGTGGACCTAATCGCTTATGGGGACATCACACACGTCCCCACAAATTTTACATGAAATGCATAAACTGTGAGGACGTCATGATGACTAACTAGTGGCGCATCCTGTGGAATTTTCGGGAAACTATACGATTCTTCTGATTTGACAGAGGAAGGGAAATTGCTGTTGGCTGCTACAGCAATGGGACTAGACTAGATCGTTTTACTGTTCGCCCGATCTCCTGTCAGTTATCACAACTATACACAATATTTGAACAATCAATTTATGGATCATTCAGTTTATTTGGTTTAACACATAATAAATAAATCCTAATTTATGAATTAGAAAATAGCTATTGATCAGTAAATGTATCTAATTATAAATTAAAAATTATCAATGAAATTTATTGTTTGATCAAAAATAAAAACATATCTTTGGATAAAATTGGTCAAAATTAAATTTTATCTTAGTAGGTAAAACTGAAATCTATTTAAATGTATTTGAATATTAATTTTTTATGATAAAACCTAAGCCCCAGACCATTACAACTATTTATTCCTTATCTAATTTATTTATGAAAATTCGCTCACTTAAAAATTACCAATTAAAGTTATTGTTTGGATAATACCCCCGTTGCAGCAGACCTGCATACTCAGCGAATTTCAAATGCAAAACAACATATTTCAATCAAACATAGCAAGATTTGACATGTTTTGGTAAGCTCCATAAGAATAACATGGGGAATGAGTATGCAGGTTTGCTGCTACAGGTATATTAAAACTGGGTGGTTTTAATTCAATATTTAGTAGATCTGAACTAGAAGAAGCTATTGACCAAGTTTTAACAAGATATGTTGAGAAATAACCGAGATATAGAATTTTAACTATTTCCCATAAGGTTAACATTGGGACAACGTACTGTGTTTACCACTTTCAATATCTTGGTAACCAATGGACATAGAGCGGTGATTCAAGATACTAAACTGTTAGTTTTTTTTTTAAGCTGAATTCAATGGTGCCAACAAAAATTCAATAGATTTTATTTTTCTATGTAAAAAACTCAAAAAACCCCATTTTTGGGGGGTTTATCCCCCTTTACCCCCCCTTCCGGTGGTCCGATCGGGCTGGTTCACAAACTCGTCCGAGTGATTACCACTTTGTCCACTTTACACGCATGTACCAATTTTCATTAAGCTTGGACCATTTTTACGGCCGCTATCGTGCTAACAGACAAATATATATATATATATATATATATATATATATATATATATATATATATATATCTATAGATATATATATATATATAAATTCGAATGAACAGTGTTTTTTGCTTCTGGTGGCCCCAAAACGAAAAGTTATCATAGTCTCGGGCTTAGTTCTTACCATGAGACCTACGGTAATAGCTTCTTCCCTATAGGGGAAATTCGCTAAAAATAAAAATAGTCTTTTAAAAGTGGCTAATATTAAATTTTATCTCAATAGGTATTTATATGTTTTATCCCTGTTGACTGAGGGTGCAAGATAAGCTAATTCCGCTGCGTTGCAACACCATGGCCAAGTGAAGCCATGGCCCCCTTAAAAAAAATAGATATTTATTATTAAATTGAAATCTAATTATATTATAAGTAGGCCTATTTGAAAATCTAGGCTTACAAATATTTTTTTATAAACTAGCAGTTGCCCGTGGCTTCGCTCACGATAGATAGCTTGAAACAGCTGATCTTGCCACTGCTCTTAGAACTGCCAAATTAGTAGCCACAGCTGTTTACATTTCTGTGTTTCATGTTTAAATACTTATAAAATGTGGACATTGAAACTGAGGGCGTTCACAGGGAGTAGCCCGAGAGGATTTTAAGGAAGTGAATAGACCTATGATTTTCCCAGGTTCAACATCTACCTCTGTGTGAAATTTCAATCCAGTCGGTTAAGTATTTCTCAAATAAAAAAAAATATAATCATTTCTGTGACCCTAAATAGTATCAGTAATGTGATAAAACCGCCATTAGCAAGTCTCAAAGAGTATAAATTGTCAGTAATTTTCACCTTTATCAAATTCTTACAATTGAAAGTATCGTAAGACAATTTACGCCATTCGGTCAATTTGGGTATGAAAACCGATTAAAAATGAAGTATAAAGTAAATTTTTCCCCCATTAGAGGCGTAATATGACCCTAATTTTAATTATTGTCGACTAAAATAATGTCTAGTTTATAAAAATAACATTCATTACCCAATAACACAATTTACATGGATTTCACAAATAATTCCTTATGGCATACTCGATTGGGCTGGCTTCGCACCATTGATAGCGATTCTTATAGTTGAATTTTCGTTTGTTAAAGTTATAACCCAGCATATTCCTCTTTAACTAGTCGAATTAAAGGATTATATATCAAAATATACCAAGGTTTTTCCCTTTATAAGTTTACTACAAGCCGAAATGTACGGATCTGTACAATTTTGAGGAAATTTGGTAGGCAAATTTTCAATTGCTAATAACTTTGGTATTTACTGACCGAATCTAATATTTTTGGCCTTAAAAGTTGCGTCATTATATGGGCTTTAAAGTTCATTTACCCTCGCTTCTACGGTGTCAACTATCATCTCTCCAGATTCAAGGTTACCCCTGCCAAACCAGACTTTGCACTATAGTCAACCTTTAAACACGACAATCATTCGATTATTTTAAGACTCATACAACTTGAATTTTTACTCTAGGGTCTTGATTTCCTTTCCTACAAAGTTTATATAGCACATATTTTTCATAAAAGTAGACAAAAGTATTTCATTTCCCACTCCAAGTCTGTAATTAAGCTGCCCATACGGCCGGACTTAACAATTGATTCGAGACTTATCAGCACTTGTGTGGTTTTGTATTGGTGATATGTAAGCAGGGTAATTTTCCCCCAAAGGGTGACGTAAGGGCAATAAGTAGGCCTATGCAAAAAATCAAACAATGGCTTGACTACCTCATTTAGTTTAATGCTGCAATCCCATCATTTTATCAAACCTGGATTAGTAAAGAAAGATGAACTCACCATAATATACGCATAACTTTGAAATAACACTATCGCTAAATTTGAAAGCGGTATAAACTGCCAAGAAATGTAAAATATCCTCATTTTAAGAGGCAGAACCTACAAAATATTAAAGAACCAAAATTCTCTGCTACTAAACAGTATAACTTATGATTGTAAAAAATGTAATGTGTAAACAAAAGTGACTTTACTATGACAATATTCAATTAATTAAGGTCAACATATGACAATATTCAATGAATTTTCAATAATTTAACGAATTAATGAATTTAATGTTCGATTATTGTGCCATAGTGCCATGTGAGATTATTATGAGAGGTTTAAATAACAGATATTAAAATAATAAAGGGGAGCACTTGGCTTGGAAAGAGGTATTACTCTGAATCACTTTATGGAGGGTTTAAGGTTTTAAATTACTATGCATCATTTTTATTTTTTTATTTTTTTTACTGTATTTTTAAGATAGGACATGTATGGCCTTTTAGAGAACAGATCTTATTAATATCAAAATGTTAAAAATGAATTCTAAACATTTACTTGTTGATAGGCATATCTATTATTTCACTTCCACTATCACTCCACTTTTACGAAATTGCCCCTGGGTGGCCTTAGGCCCACTCCCGCACTAAACGTTCACAAACTTATACATATTTATCCTGGATCTTCTGCGGTGGACTGCCAGATCTTCTGTCTGCGTGGCTCCCTTCTTCCAAGCAGCTCCTCAGCTTAAACTAACCTCTCGACTTAAACTAACCTTAAAGCAACCAACTACCGACTGTCGATGTATATCGACTGATTTCCCAAACTGTGGGGACAAAAACACATTCACCAGGAAAAACACTCGTTTGTGTGAACACTTGCATTAACTCTGTGGACATGTGTTGACTCTTGCATTAACTGTGTGGACATGACCGTCTCTTACATTAGCTGTGGGGACGTCCCCTCAATTTTCAATCTTTTTTTAAACTGCTTTCTGCTAATAGAAAAGGAGTGTTTTTGCTTTTTTTGAAATCTAGAGGTCAAATAGAACATATGATGTTTTTTATAGCAGTGTGCCTCGATGTCCCCATAGTTTGGTAAAAAGCACGAGTCCCCACAGTTATAGTAATGGTGTGTATGTGTGTGTGTGTGTGTGTGTGTGTGTGTGTCTGTTAGAACGATAGCGGCCGCAAAAATGGTCCGATCTTTATGAAATTTGGTACGGACATGTAAAGTGGTAATCAATTGGACGAGTTCGTGAACCAGCCCGATCGGACCATCGGAAGGGGGGGTAAAGGGGGAAAAACACCCCCAAAAATGGGTTTTTTGAATTTTTTACATAGAAAAATAAAATTTACCGAATTTTTGTTGGCACAAATGAATTCAGCTCAAAAAACCAACAATTTAGTATCTTGAATCACTGCTCTATGTCCATTGGTTTCCGAGATATTGAAAGTGGTAAACACAGTACGTTGTCCCAATGTTAACCTTATGGGAAATAAGTAAAATTCTATATCTTGCTTATTACTCAACATATCTTGATAAAACTTGGTAAATGGTTTCTTCTAGTTCAGATCTACTAAATATTGAATTTAAACTACCCAGTTTTTATATACCTGTAGCAGCAAACATACATACTCATTCCCCATGTTATTCTTATGGGGCTTACCAAAACATGTCAAATATCGCTGTGTTGGATTGAAATATGTTGTTTTGCATTTGAAATTCGCTGAGTATGCAGGTCTGCTGCAACGGGGGTATTTTTTATAAAGATGTTTCATTCCTGTTTGTGCTACTGGTCGTATTTTTGTAATTGCCAACTGAGCTGTAATCTCCGGCTGTAATTACCGACGTTAATTAAATAACCGTTGGTAAAAAGCGAAACTAATTTAAATTACAGTAATATTGTTGAAATCGCTGAAGCCGTTTCTGAGATGAAAAGAAAAATAGTTATGAAGTTAAGTTCAAGAGCCGACTGTGCTATATTGTTTTGCTGAAAATAACTGTAACTATGTCTATAGGTAACAAAAATGTATTTATTTTATTTATTTACATATCAACGGCATGGCCATGGTACAAAGAATACAATCATGTAACAAGATCTATCCTTATCCAACAACAATAAACTTTGGTAATTAGTTGATAGAATATATAGCATATAATGCAAATACCACAACAATAATGAAACAAAAATTGACAATCAACAACAAGCCAGTAAATTCAGTTGCAGACTTAACAATATCAGAATACAACAAACAGCAGAAGTGGCGAGCTTATCTTCTACCTTATCTAAAAATAACAATCAATCAAACCCCTCTTCCCAATCCCATTCCTTTATAGTTTTTTCTGTTTAAATTCAAATTGGCCCCTAATGAAGAGAGAAGCGGAAACATATGACATGACGTTTGGAAAATTGGCAGAAAATGATGCGGGACGCACGCCAAGCCCGCGATCACGGGGCAGCGGTCGCGACATACCCTGGCATGAGGTCCGGGTACTACGGGGTGTTTTATTAAACGCAACCCAAAATTTTATTTTAGCAGTAAAAGGGTTAAACTTCCCAATATCCCCGAATTTGACCCCACTAGATTATTTTCTTTGGGGACACATAAAAAGTAAGGCCTACGAAAACAACCTACAGGATATTCAGCAGCTGAAAAAACATAACAAATTTAATACAAGAAATTGAAAAGGGTGCTTCGAAACACGTATTCAGGTATTTGATGAAGAGAGCACAACTTTGAATAAACAATTCATGGCGGATTGTTTGGCCTCTTATGTAAGCTAAATGTGATAAAAACTGAAATAATAGGTTGTATAAAATGTAAAAATTAACAATACAATATTTATTTCATCTGTATATGTGCATTATTCAATCTTAAACATGGGTTGCGTTAAAAAAACACCCTGTATAACATGTTATAAGTACTGATAGGGTTACTGCACTGCTAAATTGACCCAACAATTAATACAAATGTTGTTCACTGTTGGTTTGGCATGGTTTCAGTTTTTATTTGCTTGTAGATCGAGCATTAAAATTGCTTCAGTTACACAGCGGCCGAAAATAGACTACCAAATGAACTACTTCAACGCCTAACAATGTTTGAGGGTAGTTTGGGGATTGTGTACTGATGCTTGAAAAAATATAGGAAAACGTTAGGGGGTATTTAACTCCCCCCCGTATATGCTAATACTGGGGGGTTCGTTTCGAGGTCGTATCTCGAAAATGCCTTTAAATGACCCCACGTCTACTCTGTTTTTGTTGAATTATTGCTAATTGACTGCCTAATGTGAAAATGTCATTAGACATATGGTTTTGTTTATTTACTTTTATAACTTATTAAAAACTAAAAGAATAAAGAAGGTTTCTAAATTCACTCTTTATAAAATGTTGTTATTCTTAATATAGTAAAAAGTAAGTAAAAACAGTAAAAACTTCGAATAGGTTATGGGCAAAACAAAAGTAAAATAAAGTAAAACATAATATTTTGAAGTAATATTTACAGTAAAAGTAAAACAAAAATGACAAGTAAAGAAAATGAATACAACATACAGAAACTTAGAGATGTTGATTCTTTCTCAATGTGGGAATTTGAAGTTAAAATATTATTCAAAGCGAAAGACCTTATGGATACTGTTGATGGATCGGAAACACTGAAAGATCAAGGAGATGATCAAGAAAAAATAAAGAAATGGAAAGCCAAGGATGCAAAGGCACAACACATAATACTTATGACAATAGACCATTCAGTAAAACTACATATTTTATCATGTACTACTGCTAAAGAAATGTATGAAACACTTCAGAAAGTTTTTCAAAGAGACACCTCACAGCAAAAATGTTTACTTCTACAAGAATTTTACAACTATCAATTTGACACAACCAAGGACATGATGAGCAATGTAGCCCACATTCAGAATGTTGCATTCAAGTTGAATCGTCTAGATCAAAAGGTTGATGATACTATGTTAATAACGAAGATTTTGACTATTCTACCGGAAAATTACAAACATTTTTCGAGCGCTTGGGACTCAACCATTTCGTCAGAGAAAACACTAGAAAACCTCAAGGCTAGACTTATGCATGAAGAATCTAAGAAAGCCAATGACGCAGGTGAACTTGTTGCTTTTAAGGTAAAAGCACAATCTAAAGGTAAGCAAGTAAAATGTTATTCTTGCAATGAAACCGGACATATTCGCAGTAATTGTCCAAATTTGAAAACCAAACAATTTTGTACTATCTGTAAAAAGTCAAATCACTCTGAAAATGACTGTTTTTTAAAGTTTAAGTCAAATGTAAAATCTTGTACTATCTGTAAGAAAATGAATCATACTGAAAAAGATTGTTATTTTCGTAATAAAAACTCTTTTGTTTCAAAACCTAGAAATAAGGTTTGTGCTGTAACCTTTTACAGCACAAACTCATTCTTCAAATAGTGATGATGAAAACCAAATGGTAGCAAATCAGTGTAATAATATTTCTAAAACCTTTATTGTAGACAGTGGGTGCACTCCTAATCACATGACAAATGATATATCACTTCTTGAAAATGTAAAAATGTGTAAGCAAAATATATCTGTTGCTAAAAAGAACCAAACTATGCAATCCTCAGCTATAGGTTCAGTAAATTCAGAAGAGTGTATTTTACAAAATGTTTTGTATGTTCCCGATTTGAGTAAAAACTTAATGTCTGTCAATGCCATAACTGAAAATGGTGGTAAAGTTTTGTTTACTAAAGATAAGGTTCAAGTATTAAAAGATGAAACTGTAGTTATCGAAGATAACAAAAACAGACATGGTTTGTACGAGGTAAATTTGACTGGTGAACATTTTGAAGAAGCAGCCGCTGTGTGTACTATGAACAATCAGAATGAGATCAGTAAAAGTAATGCAGGTATAAAACAAACAGAGAACCAAAATAAGTCAGAAATTATAGAATGGCATAGAAAATTAGGGCATATAAACTTTCCAAATCTAAACAAACTGTCAAAAATGGCATTAGGGATTAAAATTAATTTTAACACAAAAATGTGTGAAGAAACATTCTGTGACATATGTCTTAAAGCTAAACAAGTAAGATTCCCTTTTAACTCAGAACGTCAAAGAGCTTCGAATGTTTTGCAAATTATTCATTCTGATATTTGTGGTCCTTTAGAAACTCCGACTTATGATGGCAAAAGGTACTTCTTAACATGCCTTGATGATTTTAGTCATTTTTGTAAGGTTTATTTGCTAAGAAATAAAGATGAAGCGTTCTCATATTTAAAAGAGTACGTCGATGAGGCAGAAGCTCATTTTAATTTGAAAACATCTAAAATAAGATGTGATAACGGAGGTGAGTTCATTGCTTCTGATTTAAGACAATGGTGCAAATCAAGGGGCATTGTAATTGACTATACAGTGCCATATTCGCCTCAGCTCAATGGTAAGGCTGAACGAATGAATAGGACACTACTGGAAAAAGCAAGAGCACTAATGTTTGACTCAGGGTTACCTAAAAATATGTGGGGAGAAGCAGTTCTAACCTCAGCTTATTTACTCAATAGGAGTCCTACTGTTGCTGTAGATACGACACCAGCTGAAAAATGGTATGGTAAGCAGCCTGATTTATCTAAACTTCAAGTATTTGGTTCTTTAGCATATTGTAAAGTTGTAGGACCTCTAAAGAAGTTAGACAGTCGAAGTAAAGAGGCAGTTTTCGTTGGATACACACTGAACGGATATAGGTTGTGGGATCCAGTAAAAAGAAAAATATTTGTTTCAAGGGATGTAGTTTTTAAAAAGGATTCAGAATCAACACTTAAAAAGTGTTTTGATCTGAGAGAGAGAGTAAATTTAAATGAAGAAGAGGAAGATGTAGAATCAGAATTGCAAGAGGAAGATATGCAAGAAAACAGAATTGAAGACCAGACAGGTGCAAGAGAAAATGAAATTGACCACGTAGATGTAAGAGAAAATGAAAGTGACAGTAATGAAGCTGATCCAGAGGAAAACCAACTACAAGAAGAAGGACATCATTACAACTTAAGACCAAGGGAGAGCATTAAGTATCCTGAACGTTATGAAAATGGTGAAGTCTTGATGACCTTTAACGAATGTATAAAAAGTAATGACAAAGAAAAATGGAAAGAGGCCATTGATAAAGAAAAAGAATCTTTAAAAAAGAATAAAACTTGGGAAATAGTTGATGAAGAAGAAGCATCAGGAAAAGAAATATTAACTAGCAGATGGGTATTTAGAATAAAAGAAAATGGGACGTACAAAGCTCGACTAGTTGTCAGAGGTTGCCAGCAGAAGAAAGAAAACCTGGATTTCAAAGATACTTTTAGTCCTGTCGTTGATAGTGCTTCATTAAGAGTTCTATTTTCCATAGCCGCTCAAGAAAATTTTCATTTTCAAACCTTTGATGTGAGAACTGCATTTCTTTATGGAACTATAGAAAATGAAATCTACATGAGAATACCAGATGGATTCGAAAAGGAAAAAGGAAAATTATGCAGACTGAACAAGGCCTAATATAGACTAAAACAAGCCCCTTCTCAGTGGAATAAAAGGCTCACATCATTTCTGAGACAAGAAGGGCTAATCCAACTGAAAAATGATCAGTGTATCTTTAAAAATGCTGAAAATGATATGTACTTAGCTATTTATGTTGATGATGGCATAATGTTTGGAAAATATCAAGAAAAATTGAGAAGTCTATTGGTTAAACTCAGAGAGGAATTTGAGATGACAAGCAATGAGAAACCAACAAGCTACCTCGGGATGGAAATAACCCAAAATAACAAAGGAATTTTTGTTTCACAAGCAAAATATGCAAATCAAGTACTAGCTAACTTTAAAATGTCTGACTGCAAGCAGGTACCAACACCAATTGTGACAGAAGACAAAAACGTTGAAAATGGGGATTCAACAGTTTTCCCCTACAGAGAAGCAATTGGAAGCTTACTCTACTTGAGTAACAAAACACGTCCAGACATGGCATTTGCTGTCAATTATGAAAGCCGTTTTCTTGACAAACCAACAAAGAAAAATGAATTAAATGTTAAAAGAACACTAAGATATTTACAAGGCACTCAACAAATGGGAATATTTTTTCCTTCCTCATATGAAGCGAATGAGTATACAATTGAAGGAGCACCTGTAATTTGGAGTTCAAGAAAGCAACCAATCATTGCCTTGTCAACAGCGGAGGCTGAATATATATCTGCTGCTGAATGTTGTAAAGACATAAAGTATTTGAAATCTTTAGTTTCGGAATTGACTCACAAACCAATCAAGATAACTCTTCATGTAGACAATCAAAGTGCAATCAAGTTGATTAAGTCAGGACAAATGAACAGGAAGAGCAAACACATAGATGTCAGATATCATTTTGTAAGTGAAGAATTTCATCAAGGACTGTTTAAAATCAACTATCGCTGTTCAGAAGACCAAGTGGCAGATATATTGACCAAACCGCTAACCAAACCAAAATTTGAAAAATTCAAAGACATTTTGGTGAAGAATAGATCTATCATGGAGTCTGTTTGATGTTCTTATCTTTAGCCATTTTCACATTAAGGGGGAGTGTTGAATTATTGCTAATTGACTGCCTAATGTGAAAATGTCATTAGACATATGGTTTTGTTTATTTACTTTTATAACTTATTAAAAACTAAAAGAATAAAGAAGGTTTCTAAATTCACTCTTTATAAAATGTTGTTATTCTTAATATAGTAAAAAGTAAGTAAAAACAGTAAAAACTTCGAATAGTTTTTTCCACATTTCCTCAAAAATCAACCCCACATCACCCTCAAACATTTTGCGCTTTTTCAGTTTAATGAGCCATTCATATAATGTCTTATAAACGCCATGTATGTCGATTTTCTATTTTCCATTTGATCACTTTGTATTTACAATTCTGGGGAACGCCAAGTAACTATATGCACGTTATTAGTTGACATAGGTATGGTTAACTGTTATGGTTAATTATAAGTGTGGATGCTTTTCAACAACTTATAATTTCAGATACTCTTTTGTTCAGAATATATATTTCTATTTCATTTTCATTTTTGCGGGCATTTGGTATCAGTGATCAGTAAAAACAAGTTTCATTACATTTCGTGACTAGAATTTGATCCAGTATTCAAGTGGAAAAGAACTTATAACAAGATTATTAGGCTGGCCATCACTAATCACAAATCAGTGTTGGCAAATACCTACAGAAATCAAAATCAAAACATACTCACCATTACCAACAATGAATTACAAACAAAGAATATATTTGTTGTATGTTGTAACTTATTAAATCACCCATGTTTAACGTATTTACTAATAAAAACACAAATTTGTCCTTGTGCCTGTTATGAATTATTGTAAAGTGGTTGTATGTTGATAAATAAACAAGTAAGTAGGCCTATATTAATTAAAGGCTAGGCGGATTTCAAAGTTTGAGGTAAGAAATGAAATATATTTTGACAAAGTTTTACCAATTCTCAGCATTTTAATAAGGGGCATCACCTTGTACAGTGAAGGGCAGAATTTTTGGCACAGTGGCGCTATTCGTCGACATTGGATCAAACTCAATTCATTTTGCTTATAACTAAACACCTGGACATGATTTGAGACTAAGGTTTGACAGAAATTGCGATACTTTTACAAAAAAATACATCTTTGGAATTTTGAGTGATCTTCAAGATTATATAACACATCTTATATCACAGATTAAGATTACATCTGTATTTTTGGAGTGATCTTCCAAAATACAGCTTTTGGAAGATCACTAATCTACAGCTTTTGCAGTAGATTAGTTTAGTATTGATTTGTTTCAAAAAGGCAATTTTAAAGTCGTGCAGCAAAAATACATGCATTTCACTGTTACTGTTGTTGTTTTTGTTACCGTCGTCGTCGTCATTGTCGTTGTTATTACAGTATTGTTGTTCTGGCTGTTGTTGTTGTTGCTGCTGCTGTTGTTGTTGTTGTTGTTATTGCTATTCTGAATGTTGTTGTTGTTGTTGTTGTCGTCGTCGTCGTCGTCCAAGCAGTCTCTGCAGGCGCGTCGGTCGCAACACTCGGCGGAGCGGCGCGGCGCAGGACACCGCGAGTCGTTGACCCCGGGCGGAAACCGAGAAGAGGAAGAAGACGTGATAAACGGAACGGAGCGAAATGAATTACGATCCTTCAAGTGAAGCGAAATCATCCTGTGCTCGGGTTGCGGTTTTTGCGCGTGCGACGGTCCGAGTCACAATAGCCGAATGGCCGAATGCCGAATAGCTTCTATTTTGGGGACCGTGCGGCGCTGGCCACGCAGTGGGTGTTGACTGAGGGCTATTAGGGGACTTCATTTTAGCACCTACGATCAATTAAGTGGTCATAATGTCAATGTCTCAGTGGGTCATGAGTTTTGCTCTGTGCCACGCCATCTGTCTGTTACAGCGTTAAAGTTTCCGGTTGAATATTAGATTTCTTTTCATATTTAAACCTGAACTTCATTTTTGTTCAGTTTAAGAGTATTTAGTTTTATTTTACGAATAGTATTTTTGGTTCCATGATTCGGCTTAGTTTTGTGCATCATTAAATATTAAATGAAGTTTATCTATTCAGGGCATATATGAAATAGATGTGTCAAATAATAAATAGGAGGGTTAACACTGAAATTTCTGAATGAGGAGTATATGATAAATGAAATAGGGGAAAGCAACTAATTTCTAGTTTCAAAATAAAATTAATTATTAACCAAGCAATGTTTCTTTTATCTGAGGAGAAGGGATTTTTTTCTACCAGTTATTTGGCATTTCGACTCTGGTGGCTGATTCTTCTAGATGAAATTTACTATCTCAAATTAATTAATTCTTAGAACAGACTTAGTATGCCAAAAAGTGTCTTTTGAAAATAAGCATCATTGATTTATAACAAGATAGTAAGCATGGTTGTGGTCTCGTAATAAGCAAGACTAATTCTTTTAAATATATTCATACATATAAGAAACTCAACACCGATTTAAACAGTTTGACTGTGACCTTTGTTTTTCAATACCAGATATAAAACATCTGCTCCCATATCATACATTCACCCACATCAGAACCAGTTCACTTACCATAACCGAGAATTGTTTATAGAGCGGTCCCAACAGCTGTTACATGTCGCTTGTAACCTCCCCGAGTCAATGTTGCAGTTATCACAGCATCTCGCAACAATGTCACCCAGCTGTTGCTCAACAATAGAGAAGCTGTTATATAATCTTGACCTTGCCCCGACCTCAGCGTAGCGGAAAATCTCCCCTTCATTTCCGTTCTGTTCGCTGTCGCAAGTATAATGTTTGATTAAATGCAGTCTACTGTGTTAAAGCGACTAGAAATTTTAGTCCTTGGTTTAAAAGAGTAATTTTATGTTATACTGGCATTGACCATAGTTTCGCTTCCGTGCTAGACTTCAAAACATGAAAATTTACGTGAACTATTAACTTCGAATTATTATTAATGAATTATTAACTTCGAATTAGGTGAAATAAAAGTGATTTTATTTATCTCTTTAAGAGATAGTTTTAAATTATTAGTTATTTTGACGAAATGAAAAAGCTGATATTAATTTTGGAAGAGATATTTGATTAAATAGTTTGCAATGGAATCGGATTCGTATTGGTTGTGAGTTCATCCAATCACGCGATGGGAGAGCATACACCTACTACGTTAATGAGAGGTTTTTGTCAAATAAAACTGCAGATGACCTTAATTCGCTTGAAGATTTTGGTTTTTGAATGGAATATCATATAGTTTAACTAGTGATATTACTTTATAAACCCACAATTAATAGTTTTTTTTATATATTAACATTGAAAATAGAAAATTACCACCATTTTAATTTTATAATTCACTTTATTTTAGGTTTTGAAGAGAAAATATTTTAAACTCCTTTCTTTAGACATCCAGAGCTTTTACCGCGTTTCGTGGTCTTATGGGATTTGAGAATCAGTCAGTCTGTCAATGAGTCAGTCAACAGTTTTTGACTGAATCAGTTCGTATTTTGATTTCATACTGAGGGTGTTTCCAAACTCTCTTTAAACCTTGTGTGGTTTTAAATATCCACAAGACTAAATTAGGGGAATATGAATCGTCTAATGATTCTTACCTTCTCTTTGGATAGACTATAAAAACCGATCATTCTGTTGGCTCGTTTGGAAACGTTTTCGGTGTGAATAAAAAAGGTAATAATAAAAACCCTAGGTAAATGCGAACACCTAGATCTTTTACCGTTTACAATTTACTGCAAGCCATATATAAATAATTGACTTGATATAAAGTGCCATATATAAAGTGATTTGATTTGCTGGCAAATTACAGTGGAGCATTTCCTTGGGATAATAGACCTTTTTACTGCTGATTTACCATTTTTCCATTACAATTGGCTTCCTCTGTATTGTTACGTAGATATTTCAGCAAAGACCTTGTTGTAGAATAGGTCAGAAAAGCACTGATAGAAATCACATCTAAAAGGTATAAGGAAAACAAAGATATTTAATTTGATAATTGCATTTGGATTAAAGTGCAAGGGTCTAATTGAGAGCCTTGTGGAACCTGTGAAGACGGGTTGAGTCGATTTCGAAGGACTCGTTTAAAAAAATGACCCCCTCTAGTTTTGATAAAAGAAAATCAACTACTTTGTCGAAAGCTTTTACCAAGTCTACAAACAGAATTAACTTATTTACTCTCTCGAAAAGCAGTTAGGGTGTATTCTATAAAGAGAAGAATGATACAGACTGTAGATTTATCACAAATAAGATCATGTTGTGAGAGTGGATAATTTAAAAAATATGGAGATTTAGTTTAATAAATCACTTTCAAAGTTTTTTGAAACAATGTAAAAATTGTTATTCAACGCTAATTCTTTTACTATCAATAGTCACTTTTTTTAATATTTTCCAAGTAATTCTTAAAAAGTATTAGAGGACGTTCTGCAAGAAAAGAACGACGGTCATGAATTACAGAGGGAATTTGTATCCTTTCTTGAGTTGATTCGGTATAGTTGAATTTTAATTTCCTCTTTGCTAAGCTAAAATTGCACTGATGTAGACTGTTGATGGGTAAACTGATTGTTGGTAGGGTGTTTCGTCGGTATGGGTAAACTGAACTGAAAAACACCCAACAAAATCACACTTAAAAATGTAGTCTTCTGTTTATTTCCCATCAAGATAAAAACCACACATATTCTTTGGTGGGCCTTGACAAGGCCCCGAACTAGTCTGAGGTCATGTTTACCTCATCATTCTCTAACCAAAAAATATTTCGTTTACGAGATAACACCTTACATTTGTTTCTAAGACCACGCAGGTTTCGTATAATAATGAATCGCACTGATACTTTTCTGTGAAGAGTGAATGCTTCCACGGTCGCCTATACAAGATGGTAACTCCAAGTCTTCAATAATACAATTATTATTATTATAAGAGTAAATTATTATTATTTTTATTATAAGAGTACTTGCTACTTGTTACTTGAAAATCCGTTCATGATGGCCCTGCATCCAGGGCGTTGAACTGGTCAAAGTGCCTTCCTTATAGTCGGGCCACTAGGGTTGGGTTGGATTGAGTTAGGTGGTTAGTTAGGTTAGGTTGGGAACAATGACCAAAATCAGGGTTGGGTTGAAATGTATGTGATATGGATGGTATGGTTGGCTATGGTGTGATCAGGTTCGTTAGGTTAGGATGCAGATAAAAAGTTACATGAGTACAATAATTAATTGGTGTTGAGCGCGATGAACGCTTTGCCCTGAAGATGGCAAACTGTAACGTCTTCGAAACGTCGGCATCGAAACTCGACATAAGCACATGGTCTATTCCAGAAGACTTCGAGTTACCATCTTGTGATACTGTTTTTACAGCGTCTTGAGACATAGTGCTCTCCCAGTATCTTGCGAGGCCTTTGCAGAGCGGTTGCCGCCAGGTCTGGAGCAGTCTTGATGGTTCTCCAGAGAACAAAAGAAGCACAGCGTCATCACGGCTCTATCTCCGCCATCAGCGCGGCGTGAGTCAGGGTGCCGGTCTGCCGCTGCGCCGGTCTGCCGCTGCGCCGGTCTGCCGCTGCGCCGGTCTGCCGCTGCGCCGGTCTGCCGCTGCGCCGGTCTGCCGCTGCGCCGGTCTGCCGCTGCGCCGGTCTGCCGCTGCGCCGGTCTGCCGCTGCGCCGGTCTGCCGCTGCGCCGGTCTGCCGCTGCGCCGGTCTGCCGCTGCGCCGCCGGTCTGCCGCTGCGCCGGTCTGCCGCTGCGCCGGTCTGCCGCTGCGCCGCCGCCGGCGCCGGTCTGCCGCTGCGCCGGTCTGCCGCTGCGCCGGTCTGCCGCTGCGCCGCCGCCGGTCTGCCGCTGCGCCGGTCTGCCGCTGCGCCGGTCTGCCGCTGCGCCGCCGCCGGTCTGCCGCTGCGCCGGTGATTAATTTTGTTTGCGCTTGTTAATGGTGGGATGAACGGAGGAAACCATTTAGTCACCTTGAAAATGGAGTTAGAGTAAAAAGGCTGTTTTAACAAATTGATGGATTATTATGAAATATTTACCGTTACACTTTGACTATATTGATTATATTGACTATATTAATACGCAGGCAGTTTTCTTTTCACAGTCCAACCGCAACGGCTGGACCGATTTTAACGTTTGAGGTATCAAATTAAAGGGAATTTTATGTAGATTTGTCATCAAGTCTCAGAATTTAAAAAAAGGGCGTCACTAAATTACAGTAAAGGGCTGAAGTTTCGGAACAGTGGCGCTATTCATCGACATTTGATCAAGCTCAGTTTACTTTGTTTACAAACTGAACATGTGGCCAAGCTCTGAAATAGTTCTACAGGTAAACCACAGATTGCAGCAATTAATTATAATTAATTTTTCGAAAAGAGCCGTTTTTTTACAGCTGGTTTGGCTTTGTTTTCAACAGTTTCCTTTTTTAAAAGATATTTTTTAAAGCTCTTAAACATTGCAGTTACCAGTTTTACAATGTAGTTTACGATATCCCATAATGTTTTTTGAAGTTATATTAACCTGAGCAAATCTATTTTTGGGTTTGGTGCAATTTTAATGACACCGATAAGAAGAAGACGAACATCGACCGGTCGGAGGAGTCGGAAAGCACACGATCGCAACCGCTGGCATCACCCTCCCGATGTAACATTTGATGCTCCTTCCAACCTCAGACCAATGAACTAAAAATGTTTTCATTGCGGTGGGTTGCATTTCAAGAATGAAAAGACTGATAGAGATAATGCGTCATTTACGCGTTTTTGCCACAAAGGAAAGGTTGCCTATAAAGACAGCCGTTCCCTACAATACCCGTTTTGAATATCAATAAGGTGCAGCGGCAATGCCTAAACTAAGGAAGTCATTGCTCACGGCGCCAGTGTTTGCTCTCGGTTAAATTTATTACTTTTAAATGACTTATTAGAACAATTTAACTTATGACTTTTAGGACTGTAATTTAAGTGCTTCCGTAATCAAGCTTTATAATAATTTTAAAATGCAAGCATTATCTGGTCTGTTGACGATGAGTTATTAAGGTTTCGTACAATTAGGCATGCTTATACCCACGAAAGTCGTGCAGACTCTCAGCTGTAAAGCTGACATTATATTCAAAATATTTCGAGTTTGGCAATATTCAATCCCTTTATAAGTTTCGTTGAAATGAAATGATCATATCCTGTTTGCGTAATCAATAGAAATTGAAACTTTCAATAGATTCATCACGTTAATACTTCTAATAATTTTACTTGAAGTGGCGACCTACCCCAAAAAATTCCTAAACGCTCTTCCTGAAAACCTGAGGTCTGAACAAAATTTGTCCAAATTTAAGTCTCGATTGAAAGGCTACCTTTTGGTTTCCGCATGTTACTCGGTGGAGGAATTCATCGGTCATTAAATTACAGCGGAGGGAGAGTCCCTGTGTGAATGAGTGTGGATGGTAGTTTATTGTTGCGAGTTTGCGTGTGTGAGTGACGGAAACAAACAAAATAACTGAAAGTAATTTTAATTTTGTTTGCTATTCATGTAATTGTATAGCTGACTTTGACTTTGCTTTACATTTGTAAAAATGTCCTACGGCAATAAAGATTTGATTTGACCCAGGTAGGTATTTTAAGCCTTGTACGAAAGAGAGATGAGTGTAGGATGACTTTGGCGCGATCTTGTAGTCTTTTTACTGACTAAGGCCGACATGTTACTTAGATATGACTGTTAATTAATAGCCCACCAGCCTATGGAAACTAAGGGACCTACAGTTTAACGTGGGATCCGAACAAAAATTTCACCAATGAATTAGGAACTGGTGTAATTATGATGAAGGTCTTATGGACGGACGTAGTATTCATTAGTGCGGACGCACCATAAGCCATCGCCTATAACGATCTCTACGAGAATATTGACAAACCCCTAGCTTTATTTGTAGCAAGGAAGATTTAATATTTTTACCTCCATGATTTTGGGTAGTTTTTAACACCGAATCTATAAAGCTTTGCCCTAAACATACCTAAAAGTTGTCATCGTAACATACCTCTTTGGTTGTAGGTGCTCACTAAAAACAGTTTTTAACCAGTTTTGCGGAAGACCTTTATCGCTTTACTATTTTTAATTCAAAGTTTTTATTAATAATTTTACGCATCCTCATCATTACGACGTTTCCACGGTAACATCACCATGGAAGTTTTAAAATAAATCCAAATTTAATTTCTTAAGGAATGACAAACTAAATTATTCTCAAATGGTGTACACCACGCGTTAAAGTATTTTTACGGGTGAAACTGGAATCAGTTAAATGTACCTAATCATCTTGTTGGAATAAGCTGTGTAAGTTTTATATAAATCATGCTTAAGGCATATATCCGGTAGTAATCCACAAACCTGCAGACCATAGTTGTGAGTTTGTGCGCATACAATAATCCTATACTCTTATATGAGTAATGTTATCGTGCTTGCTTGTATGCTTGCACATTTATCTCAAAAACGGCTCCGAGGATTTCCTTCAAAGTCTGGAAATAAGTAATTTATGACTAAAAAACGTCTTTTATGCATATTACTTGGCCAGAGAAAATCTAATCGCGTAATAAATCGAATTTTTAAGTTGTAAAATTTTAACATTGGCCTTATGGGTTGCCGTGATAGCAACGAAAATAAACAAGGAAAGTGTAAACAAATGAAGTAATCATAACAGCTGTTTGGAATTTACAGTCATCAAGGGAAAGACAGCAAATGGGATGAAGAGTCCATGGAGCAATAAAAAAGGTTTCTATTTATCAATTTTATGACATTGAAATATTTTATAGTAACTGAATGAACTGGTAAACATGAAATAACACCGAGCAAGGCTCAGTCCACCAGGTATTATTAATTTATGTTAAGAAAATTATCTCCTCAGAGTAGCCTACAATTCATGTGCAAATATATTTAGCTGTACTAGCTTCACTGAGGGAAAAGTAAAGAAGTAAAATTGTAAATGACAATAAATGTAACAGCTGTTCAGCCCTTTTATTTATATTTGTGGCTTTATATCAAAACACTAAATGTTTTCCCGGGATTTTCTCACCGAGACCTTTCATCCAATAATTTTAAACATCAATTATCCAAAGAGGTAGGCCCACATTCCTCTAAAAAAATTGTTGTGAAAGTTATTTTTCAAAACAGAATCAAATTAAAATCGATCTGATACCGGAAATGAATAAATAATTAATTGTTATTTTCAATTTTGTAAAATAGCTGTAATTAAATGGCTGGATAGTTTGATGAGTTAAAGTACAACTGAGTTTTCGATAATTCATAAATAATAAGACATAATTGTAGCACTAAAGCAAACTATCAATGGTGTTCAAGCCATTCAATGTCCAAAAACTACCCAAGTAGATGTTAGAAGACTTATTACAATTTTTTAATGAGATTTAGACTTATGATTCACATTTTATAGAATAGAATAGAATAGAATAGAATAGTATATAATAGAATAGATTAGATTAGAATAGAATAGAATAGAATAGAATAGAATAGAATAGAATGGAATAGAATAGAAAAAATGCTTTATTTAAATGAATATTTATATGACAAAAAATCAAGTAGCACAGTTAATTGTCTTTGGTAGTATAGTAGCAAAAATGGTCATTTTTTTTCTCTTCTGATTGGTTGGATAAATACACAGTACTCAAATGCCCAAACGCCAACATTTCCTACAACGCTCTTTAAGAATATATTTAAAAAGTATTAATCAATTAATTAAATACATTTTATTTCTCTTTGGATAGTCAGTTGAAAATTTAAGATTGCATACAAAGCAACAAAAGCTAAACTAAAAAAGTACCTCTCTAGAAAGCTTTTTAAGCATATATGTTATACTTCACATCTAAACTGCTATACTAAAACAGATATTACACATAAAATAAGACACCTTGTTCCCATGCTGTCTTTTGCCATTCAAATTATGTATACAACAACATTCCTAATTTTATTTTCATAAACGAATTATAATTTACGAAATAAATAAATAATTAACAAGAAGGCTTCACCGAAGTCAAATTTGTGCTTAGTCCCGGAATATATTTCGACCACTAATCTACAATATCTTAATAGCTAATTAACATAATTGATTATAAAGCTAATATAGATAGTTCAAGCTATGTTAAATTTCGAAGCCAAACACTTGATCACATTTTACAAAAATTAGCACATTCTGGCAGAGAATCTTGGTAATAAAGACATTGAAAATACCTTTTTATCCTCTCTTTTGCACTCCTTGTTTCGATTTTTTTTAAAATATAATCCCTTTTATAACCCTGAACTATATTTTAGCCCAGAAGAATCAAAAATGTTCCATTTCAGGGGTAAAACTCTTTACCGTAAAATCACACTCCTGGCACAATCTCTATAGAGACGAGATCCAAACTAATTTCGCGAGTGCTCAATTTATGGCTTTAAAACGCCAATAAACATGAGCAGTCTCCTTTTAATTATAATTCAATGTGAAAATCACCCATACAATAATGATATACATATTTTTACCTGCGTTATTATAGAAAATAATAAATACCTCTGACAGATATGTTTCTTCCACTGAAACAGTCGGAAAAAATAACTTTTTCATGTATCAAATTCCACAGGACTAGAAATTGGACATTGGCCCATAAGTATACAATTAAATTCACCCTCATGAATGTAATAATAATTGTAATCCCAACTGAACCACACTTTTTGTAATTTCACATAAATGAACTGTAATTGTTATTGTAGTTTGAAGTGTCCTTATTGAGTATCCAGACTTTGGGAAAATAAGGTACAATATCAATACTCACAGCAGTAGGCTTACAGGCATATCGAAAATAAGCACACTACCAAAATTTCATTAACCTACATAACTTTCAACAGTTCTACATCAAAATTACTATGAATTAGACCAGTGTTTCTCAACCGGTGGTACGCGTACCACTGGTGGTACGTGAAGGACTTTCAGTTGGTACGCAAGAGATTGAAGAAGTCGTACAAAATAAAATACTAGGTTTACGGACGAACGCTGTCCCGTCAAACAGTAAAGTCGTACTTAATGCCTTAACTTTTTCAGTATCTTTGTTGGCCACAATAGTTATGTCGATCTGTTGTATAAATTTTTGTAACATGCTCTAATATAAGATCATTGGCGGAAAATACAGTATACCTGAATGACTTTCAGTTGTTTATTTGTGTTAATTTTTCAGTATAAAATATGAGAAATATGTAAAGTTCCGAAAAATTGTCAGAGATTATTTTTTCACCTTGTATCTAGACATTTGTTCACATTACACAATTCATATTCAAATTCATAAGGGGTTTTCGCCAAATTGACTATTAATTATTGAGCAGTGCTGAGATGAAAATATAATTTGTAAAAATTTCTCTAAAATCAAAATAAGACCTAAAAATTTACATTGGCATGTAAAATAAAATAAATTTAGCTGACAAAAACAAAACCACCAAAGGGTTACTATGAGCAGTGTTGGAGGGGATCCCTCAGTCGTGGGCAGACGTACAGTGGTGGTTGGGGTTCCTTGCGATGGTACGTCCAAATATAGAAAACGTGGTAGGTGGTACGCGAGCATCAAAAGGTTGGGAAACACTGAATTAGACATTTAAAAATATGCTATTTATTTAATCCATTCTATTATTTTCTATGATAACACAAGTAAAAATATGTTTATCATTATTGCATTGGCGATTTACACATGGTAACTGAACTCCGGTTTCATAACACGACCTGTCGGGCCGGCACAGTGTCGGTTGTCGGTTGTCGGTTACCTGTGCACGGAGAGGAGCGCGATTCCCAGAGCGGAGAAGGTCAAGGGCAAACCACCTGTCTTCGCCCAGCTTCGCGCATCTCCCGCCACGCTGCGCACTGGCGCTGCCGATTCACCAAGTTCGAGTACTACCTGTTTATACTAAAAATATTAGTTTACAAGGGATTAATTTGGTTATGATTTCCATCCATAAGGAAATTAAGGGGTTTTCAGCTACCTTTGATAGTTTTAAATTTGCTTTTGTTTGTCTTTAATGATTTACGTGCCAGGATTCCCCCTTGACAGAAGGTAACATAACAGGGGAACAAGGAATAAACGGAAGGTGCCAGGATTCTAAATAAATGCCAGGCTAAATTTGTTTTCAATCCTTCAAAAGATTGAATTTTTTAAATAGAATGTAAATAAATACAGATTAGATTTACCATATAATGCTAACCTCCATTAAGGGGCAATTTTGTTGCTGGCAAAGAACAGTAGCCTTGTCTAACTCTTAAAGGATTGTTTTACTCTTTATGTTTGTTGCAAAAAATTTATTTTTTAATAATTTAAATTTATACGTGTATTTAAAGGTCGCTTTTTTCACAATTTTGCACAAACTACAGCATTTAAATGATATAACAATTTGATTGTTGATCATTTTTATGTGATAGGTAGTTTGTATGTAATTCTTTTTTCCCGTAATCTACTAAGTTGGTAGTCTGTTTTCATGTGAACATTTTCTTTGACTTACAAGTGAGCGGCGGTGATGATGTACGCGCAAATAAATTTAAGGAGCACAAACTCACCTTTGCAACAATAACGTATTAAAAGTATCATTTTTTAAATACATAATTAAAAACTTAAAGAATTTTTGTTTCTAAATTATCATGTAGTACTCAGAAATGGTATTAAACTATAAAAACCCAGCACAGTTCATAAATGGTAGACCATTCCCATGCACGGGACATTGAAAACGACATTGAAGACTCCAGTCTTCAGTCACACCCACTGCTCAAGTCTCTGACTGCCGAGTTGAATTGACTACGGTACTATTAACTCTTGTGGCAGTAGTGCTCTGGCTTTATTTTATGTATCTAGGCAATGGACATAATATTATTCAATATACATACATATTAATATGATTTGTAAATGATTTTTTACGAAATAAAAAATAAGTGCATAACATAGTATATCGTATTTCATTAGCGATACATTTAGAATTTAACTATGAAACTAAAAAAAATATATTTCGGTAATTAGTGGCATATTTGATGGAAATTTTATACATATCCTATTCACTCAATGAACGTGTACTTAAATTATTGTAAATACAAAACGTTTAGGTTAAAGTATAACTTTAAAGTACTTTCTGTGTATACAATAAATTATTTTTAAGGTAACTTGGATTGGAAGGTTGACTATAACTAGAGCATATGATTTCTTAAACCTTTAATTTTCGAAATAAAATAAGAATCATTACTACTAATAAAATTCAATAATCTAAGTTGAACATCTCCCACAATGTGAATATCTATATTTTCTATGATTATATTCGTAAGTTCCTCTTTATGAAAGCGCATATTTTAATCCAAGATCAATGGGAGTAAACTGTTTACATTACATATTTTGGATCCTATAGTACGAGTTATCAAGATAATCAAAAGTTAATTTTGAATAGCAAGAGTAATAAATAATGAAAATTTTGAAAATAACCAGTAACCTCGTATGTAGCCCAAGGCTGTGCACGTGATTTCTTCATTATTTTGACATATTACGCTGCACTCATGTAAACAAAGACGTAACACTCGCAAGACGCTGCTGTTACCGACGTTTCCTCGAGTTGCGCCATCTCTCCGCGATCCCTAACGGGGCCCCCGTCAATACATTTCGCAACCTCACATCATTGCTTAATACGCTAATTTTCAATTCTCCTCGTGTATAAAGAACTAGGTTATGTCATTAGTCCTTTCAATATTTCCTTGTTTACTTATATGGAAGATTTTTTAATACCGAGCTTTTTATTTAGCTGTAGTACCCGTTCTTCCCATGGTTAAAGAGGAGAATAACAGTAGTTTCCCTGGAAGCCAAATAAAACTACAAAAAAGAGAGTACAACATGTATACGCAAAATTCGTAAGGTGCGAAGCCTAAAGGGACGTGTGTAGGCTTTTCAGCTGTATCGGTTCTTACATTTGTGCAATGAATACAGAAATTATAGTTTCTCTATTCATTGCTTTGTGTAAGATTTCAGACCGATCGGTTCGGTAGTTTTTACGTTTATCCCGCAAAACCAAAGGTCTTCCATAGTTATGGATATTAAATAATTAGTTTTTGTATGATACATTTTCGAAATGGTTGAGGTTAAAAAACGTTTTGTTGGCACGACTGTAAATACTAGTAGGCACTGGTAGCAAAGCTACTATTAAGGTTTGTGTGTTTATTTCCTTCATGGACTGCTTGATAAAACGATGTTTATTGTATTCATTAGTTTCTATATATTGGTATTACAATACTAGATCTTATGGCAAGTATTAAGGGCTTCCCCATACTTATATATAATATAATTAATATATGATAATGAATTAAATTAATATATTATAGTAAATTAAATTCATAGCCAATTTTAGTTTTCATTTAATTTGATTTGTTATCCGTCGTTATAACTAGTGTGTGCTTGAAAATATTTATTTACTGAGTTTTAAAACGACGTGCGTTATGATACCTAAACTATACATTACAATACTAATCACTCATTCGCTACTCTTATACAAAATTCAGTTATTGATCATAATTCTGCTTTCACTAAAACTTTAATTTGTGGTGTGGTTTGAAGGAAGTTTTATTTCACTTTTCAGGTTTTCCAAATTACCATCTTAAGCACAACTAACATGAGTTGTGTATTTATTATTTTATTTTCGCCCCTTTTATAAATTTAATTCTGCTATTCCGCCCCTAAAACGATATACATTTATAAGATTACCTTAAGGCATTACCAAAATTTAAAACTTAAAATAGTTATTAATATTTAACTTACTTTATTGCGATATTACTTTCCGTCTTTTAAATGTTGCATCATATAAGCGATGTTGTTTTTCAGATCATTCTCAATAACACTTAACATATTTTTGAGCTTTTCCACAGCTTATCGACTTCCACCCTAAATAAATTTCCAAAATACACATTTCTATCACACATCCAGTATATCCGATAAGTATGCATAAACATCGGCTAGGGAATCAGTCAGTGTGTTAGTGTGCGAAATGGGTTAAGGTGGTGATAGATACTACGAATACTTTGCGGTTTTTACGACCTTTTCACATACACATGTTGAAATACACATTTTTATAACACAGCCAATATATCTAATAAGTATGCATAGACATCGGCTAGGGAATCAGTCAGTGTGTTAGTGTGCGAAATGGGTTAAGGTGGGGATAGGGTGAGGGGAGGTCAGTCACCTCGGGTACCGTTAGTGGCCCGGCCCTGCGCACCGCGCATGCGCCGACCACCATACAGATACATGCGCCGAGGCCCGCGAATACAGCGAGCGCGGCCGAAACTTTAGGTTTTCAACGTTCATTTGAAGTTTTACTATTCATTTTGAAGTTTGGGTTGAATTAAATGTTATATTTTTCAATGTGGTAGGTAGTTATGAAAAAGATGATACGGTAATTTCTTAAGAATATATATCAAATGCCGGAATTTCATAATCAATGAGCGTAAAAATTCATAATCAATCTTCTGTATAAGTAAACATTGTACAGAAGATTGTATTGAAAAATTGTATTACAACATAATTTTAATGGATTTAATAAAATAAATTATACTTTTGGTCGTGTCCGTCTATCATTCCGCGCCATTAGTTTAAAAGATACAAATAAACTATATAATTTTAGGGTACGGTCGATTTTAAGTTTCGTGTAAGATTGATTTGTACCTATTTCTATTTGATACATACATATATTTTTACCGCACTAAAAAATATGTATTGAGAAAAGTCACTCAATTGTCGTAAAACGTTACTTAAGCTCCGAGAAAAATTAGTTACTGCAAAATGAATCTAAATGTGATAAATTAAAATGAGGCTATGTAAACCATCTTACAAACCTTAAAAAACTTCTAACCTATAAAAATCTTCGTAGCCTTTTAATAGTAGTTTATGCAACGATTGTATAATGAATGCCTTTAAGCCACGAGTGAGATGTAAGTTAGAACACGAGCGAAGCGAGTGTTCTAAATATCTCACGAGTGGCTTAAAGGCATAATACAATCGTTGCATACACTATTTTATCTACGACCAACAATATACGACAAAACTTCCCCCGAAATTAAACAAAACTCATGACTTATACTAATGATGGAATAGGTCATCTAAAATTTGAGGTTAGGCAAATAAGCAGACTGAACCATGAATCGTTGTGGAACAATCAGCTGATGGGATAAGTAAACTCAAACATGAATCGTAATGCAACAATCAGCTGATGTGCGAATTGCGTAATTGTTATTATGACACTACTTCCGTCAAATGCCGAGCTCTCATTGGTCTAGAACCAATACTCTAAAGTGACTCCAGTACTCTAAAGTAGTCATTAGAGTACTGCTTGGTTTTTGGTGTTTTAATGTATATCATTATAATGTTTATTGTAATACCATAATTGGTGCTTATTGCAATGGTCGTAGATAAAAATAATTATTGAAATCAATAAAATTTCCGAGTGTGTCTTTCAATTAATTATATCTGGAGATTTTTGCGAAATCTGTAAAATACCGTATAACAATTTTGATTCGTATTTATTTCCTAAATGCGAAATGTTTATGTTGCAATCGTTATCCGACGAAAAGCATGTCATTGTGCAGGACAGGTCTTAAAATATGACTCAGCCCGGTCCGTCTATGATACTAATTTTAATTTTATCATTCGGCTTAGGTTAGGGATGGGCTGGTCAACGTCAATAGATTCGGTCCATTAAATAACCTGTTTGGGGCTGGATAAAATTAGAAATAAGTTAATTAATAAAGCCAAGAAGGACCACCCATTTATTACAATGAATGGGAAAGAGATATAAGAAAAAATAAGAACATGAATGTTAATAAAGAATATTTTTTTAAAGTTCCAAACTCACATGAACACAGAGAGTTATTTAATGCATAATCAAGAATTAAACTCACCAATTCTTCTTATACACACATTTTCCCAGTAATCGTCAATCTTCAGGGGATTTCCTTTCATTTTTTAAATTCACACTTTTATCCCCTTGAGTTTTCAAGTTCTTATACGCACATACATTAATATTTTTTTGAAATATAATAATTTTTTGTTATAAAATCAATCAATTCAAGTTACATATTTTTTAAAGGAGTGAAAGAATGAAATTGGTTTCTATGGTGATAAAATAAAAAGAAAATCATATGACATGTAGTCAATAAAAGAAATAAAATTAATGTAAATAGAAATAAGGGTTTTTGTAGGGATTCAGGAAGAAGTGAAAAAGGGGATTATGGAACAACGGAAATTAATATATATAAATGATAAATGATAAAAAAATAAATAATTATAAATCATAAATTGTGATGTCCAAAGCTCATGCTCCCAACACCCTAAGCACGTTTAGGACGTTTAGGCATGTGTTATAGTTCTTACAAATTATATATAGTCAAATTAGTCATCAATATATTGATGACTAATCAAACAATTATCAACAGTACAATTTTACCACAAAATTATTGTTATTAGCTTGGTCATTAGTGTGTTATTTACTATTCTTTCTGAAAGTATCTTTCCCTTATACCGTTATACACAATAATCAATTACCTAGAATAAAATTATGTCTTATTGTTATTTGTTTAGTTATAAGTATATTATTTACTCTTCATTCTATAAGAATAATTACTTAAGCCTCAATTCATAAAGTATTGAATTAAGGGAGTATAAATACTAAAATTATATTTTCAAATAATTTTCCTATTATAAAAATAACTAATCGGTAATCGGAAAATATTTGGGGAATGCCTATTAAGGGCACGCGATAGAAATATTCTTATTAGCAATTCAATCTGGCAGCTGAGCTGTCAATGAGACTAACGTGCCCTTGAGAATTAAATACTTAAAATTAGCCAGTGGTGGACTTTCTTCAAAAGATTATTATGTTATTATCATCCTATAAGAAGATTAATAGTAACAAAACCCATGATTATTACCCTTACCTGTGTTTAAGGTTGATAATAATCAATCAAGGGTTAATAATATCTCAAAATAACTTTTGTAAGCTCTTTATCTTAAAATTAAAACTCGAACCGGGTCCTATAACAACTACCGCAATTTGGATACTTAAATAAATCCAAATTTCTCTGAAGCCGACCCTCCTGCTTACACTTCTATTTATACTGTACTATTTGTTGATTTAAATTACTTTAAAATATATCAAATTCTATTTCTCTCTCTATTAAGACTTTAAATAGTGATGAAAAATTTAATTAGAACATTTATACCTTTGTGATCATGAAACATACAAATACAGTGCGTGGACCTTAATTATATGCCTTCGTTAGGGATACTACTATAGAGTAAAATTATACAATTATTATTATAAATTTTACATATATTGGGAATATTATGGCAACAAAATAAATTTATGAATATTCTGTGAGATACTAATAATGTTATCAAACCCCCCTATCAGAAAGTCGCAGTCATTTTAAATACCACTATTCAATTTTACATTTTTATCTTTCTTTTCTTACTTTCTTGTCCACATAAAACTAAAAATTACGCTAAGTCTATTTCATGCTATTCCATATATTCAAAGTGTTTTATACATTGAATACGGTAATGCGTGGTCAACAAGCAGATAATCAGATCATTAATGCAGCAGACTCGGAGACCCTCTTAGGTAAGCCACCCGTCTTCCCTGGCATTGAACTCTCCACTGCTACAAGCTTTGTATATCTACAGGCAAGCCAAACAGCAGGCTATAAACTAGTGTCAAAGTTGAGCCCCTTTCGTTTTTTTCTGTCCTCTAGTATTGTATTAACTTATAGGTTTGTTAACGAAATGAATAAGAAAATTACAGTAAAAAAACACTTTAGCCTGCTTTATTATTTTTGATTGATTTAAGGGGGGTACAACACCTGACAGTTATAACTACTCAAAACAATAAGGTGAACAAAACGTAAGGGTTGAAGTTAGATTTTTCATATCAGGAAACGCTGACAAACAGTCAATTCACAGATTTATGTGTTCTCTTAGAGATTGGGATAATGCTTACATTATTTATTAACTCCTGGCCCTTCCCCCTCGGAGGTCATGAACGGTAAATACCTCAGAATAGTATATTTATATTTCATTACAAGGGCCTAAAGTGACGCTTTTCGGACGAGGAAAAGTTAAAATTTTAAAAATGATTAAGTAACGAAAAGAAGCTTTAGGCCCGTGTAATGAACTATATTTTTCATTACACTGCTCAGAACAACCGCTAACTACTTAAGAAACCAAATTGTTACAACTTGTTTACCTTTAAAGATATCACCCAAATAGGCTTTCATCTTGTTCTTGCTATTTAAAACAATCAGCTGATTGTCTGTTTCATTTGTGTCAGGTTAGACTGACAACATTGAACAACTATCGTTGTATCGAACGCATTGAACTATCGATTGGTGAAATGAGCGAGTTTCACAAACCAATTAAACTGACAACAACAATGCAACAATGAATTACAATTGATAGTAGCCGATAGGAACTATCGATGCAATCGGTATAGCTTACCATCGACGCTGACGTTGCAGTTTTGTTGAACAGCTAACGCCCTTGACACCAGTTGATTCTTTTTCTCCTAGGGTGAAAAAGACCTTTCTTAGGCCCGCAACACATAATGAAAACTGCCATTTCGCAGCGGTAAAACGAAAATAGTTTTTCATCATCAAAACAAATGTGGAAATAACTAATTTTTCACCCAATCCAGTTGCAAAGGAAAGCTTCTAGAAAAATAAGCTTCTACAGACTTTCAAGCACCTCTTATATGGATCCCAATAGTTCATAAGCAAAAAGAGTGTCCTGCAATTTATCTTATCTCGGAGCAATCAAAATGTTGTTTGACAACTTATTAAACCCGGTCCAAAATATATTCCAACGCAATCAATAATGAAGTCCACTCAGTATTCACACTATTTGGAGGCCGGTCGATCTACAAATCACTATAATTTTGCACTTAAATCGTCCATCAAAGTCGCATGTATTAACTGTAGTTAATCAATCATTCCCCAGATTAACCTTCCTCGAAAGTAAAGTTGTTTCTTTGCTGTTATAACTATTTTAAGAATTGATGAATGTGCCATTTGGGTATTTTAGAACACTTAATAACTTTTTATAACCTTTAAATGTTTATGAAAATTGGCAGACATATTTTTTGGGAAATATAAAACCTAACGAGCAGGTTTAAAACATCTTATTGCCCTAGCGGGAAGCCCAATAAATAGTTTTTTTCTACTAACAGACTTGATATATTTTTTAAATTGTCAATATTTATTCTTACGTAATATCAAAATATATCAAAATTAGTTTCTGATCATGCCGACATATTTCGAGGATCTATACTCCTCATCATCAGCGGCGAATCCAAACTTATTTAGCCCACATTTCTGTAGTTGTCATGATATAAAATGTAGTCGTAACTGTACTGCTTAAAAACATTTCACGAAACTGATTCAAATTTGAAACACTAACATTTCTCTCCAAAAACGAACATCGACGTCGGACATAAATTCAAGCGAACGTACATCGCTCCCGGCTGGTTACTGTAGGCCTAATCGGCCGGGAGCGATGTGCGTCCGTATTAATGTCCGACGTCGGTGTTCGTTTTTGTAAACAAGTGTGAACTTTGTAACATTTTTGTGAAATGTTTTTAAGTAGTAACAATTCAACGTAATATAATATACTACCTATTCTCTGGCATGACGCCGCGCCACCGCCGGTGGCCTCTACCAGATTAGGCGTTCTCATCGCCGCTACACAATGCGTTTCTATTGTGTTAGCAAAGGGTTGCTTAATTCGGTAGGGGCCATCGGCGTCACACCAGATTATATACAAATATATATATATATATATATATATATACAGGGTGTCCAACTTAACTGTGCCAGCATTGTTATTTCAGAAACTATTGGATTTATCCAATTATATTTATATGAGATTTGATTGGAGAAATCTTTAAATGGGGGACTTCACCTACTTTTTTAAGACATTTAAAAAGATGAATTCCACTTTCTTCTAAATGGCCACCATTTTCCAATATGGCGACCAACTTTGATTTTTCTAAAGGAACACCCTGTATTTTATGACGTATTTGAATTCTACACTTAATTTTAAGAACTTTTTACTCTTTGACATTTTTTCCTAGACCCAATAGTTAATGAGATATAAGCCATTAAAATTTGATTTATCCCCATAAAAAATGCATTGCGTTATTGTCAGTACTTGGTATATCGATAATGGTTTGATTAATTATTAGCTAAAGTGCTTCAAAATGTGATTTTAGTTCAAATTCAATCATATAAATAGTTTTCAGTCAAGATTCACTCATAGAAATGCAGAATTTTGAATATTTTTTACTCCATAAGGACTGCATGGGATGGCACAGTTAAATGGACACAATGCATTTCAAATGGGGAAAAATCAAACTTTAACTGCTTATATCTCATTAACCATTGGTTTTAGGGCAAAATGTCAAAGAGTTAAAAGTTCATAAAATTAAGCGTAGTACGATCCAGATATTCTATAAAATACAAGATGTTCCATAAGAAAAATTAAAGTTGTCCGCCATATTGGAAAATAGGTGAAGTCCCCCATTTAAAGTTTTCTCTAAATCCAATAGTTTCTGAAGTACCAATGGTGGCACAGTTAATTTGGACACCCTGTATATATATATATATATATATATATATATATATATATATATTCTTCAAGCCCAGCCAGAGAGTCAGGACATGGCGGTACCAGGCGGCGGCGCGCGGCGGGCCCAGCCACGGCGTGGGCGGGGGTGACGTAAGCCGCCGCTCACTGGGCCAATGTCTCTGCCACTGTCAAGGGGACTGGGGTCTGGAATGCTGTCTAGTTTCTCCTCCCTCCGTCACCTACGAACAACATACTCTATGACTTTCCAACTATTGTATTTTCTTAGAATTTCGATGATATTTAAAATGTTTGACCGGTTATTCGGTGTAAAGTTAAGGTTTTCTTGATTAGGATTTTTACTGGATTGGTTGGGATATTGAGTGTTGGATTGTTTGTTTAATGAAATATACATTAAAGATAATACATTAGTTCAGTATGAAGTAGTCTATATGAAACAAAAAGCTTTAAATTCCTATTTATTTTCATTCACAAGCAATGTTTACAGGTTATCCATTCACTAAGACGCAGATCAGTGGCTTATATAATGCACATTCTTGAAGTAAGTTACCCTACTATCTAGAAATGATTATTCATCACACATTGAGGCAGTTACTGACTCATGCAATCTAAAACACCATGCACAGGAGAGAATTAAACCATTGACAGTTTTCTACATTTAGCTATTCAAATTATTACAAAAAAACAACAATTATTGACATTTTAAAATCGTATTGACAATACTGGATATTGTATAATGGGTTCGGTTCAAGTATTGTTGGGAGTTTAGTGATCCCCTTGATTAGATTATGTTTGAGCGACATTAGAAGTTACCAAGAAGAAATTTTATTTTCAACGATGGACGATGGTTCATGACTTCCAATCTTAAATAAAGTCTAGGTTAGTTCCAGAACATTTTAGACTCCCGCCAGGATTTGCACGATAACAGTAAAATAATTTCCGCGCCCTGGTGTGTTACGAGCCACAGCGACGGACGGTTGGCGCGACAAATTGTCTAATGGGAATGGAATTTTCATCTCACGCCGCGTTCCTGGGGGCAATTCGATGGCGCCGCCGGAGACGGACTGCCCCCACTGGGCTACTGTGCTGCCACCTGGGCGCGTACAAGATAATTTATAAAAAACAAACAGAAATTGTATGATTTATCTTAAAGAAAGGCGCTTGAAAAATATGAAACGTGCCAGTTTTTTTATCTTTAAACTTATAATACACAATAATCGAAAATGAAATAGTAAATAACGGCATTTACAGTTACTATCTGTAGACATTCTCATCTTTGTGTAAAAACACGTCATGAATTGGCGATGAAGAAAATTTAAACAATTTTACAGGAATGAAGAACACGATTTTAAATGTTGCAAATAATTACAAATACACTTTGCAAGAACATGTAGATGTACCTCATTTAAAGTAAGAAGTAAAGTAAATAAGTAAGTAAACAAATAGGAAAAAGCTCAGTATTCTAGAGCTCCAACATAGATCAGAATTAAAAACCTGAGACAAGTTTGTATTTTTTTAAATTTTAAACCATATTCCTTTTTTCAAGTTTCATTAATCATCGGGTCTTTGTCAGTAACAAGGGTACTAATGGCTACTCACTTTTTTATCCCACTTCACTCATATTGCAGATAAAATATGCAACCACAACTTAGTCCTCATCATAGGAGTTGCTGTAGGGGGTACCCCAACTGAGCGCGATGTCAGATTTTTGGTGAGGGATAATTTTATGGCCCTCGAAGGGTACTCCTCAACTGAGTGCGGTGGCTACTTTTGGAGTGTACCCCAACTGAGTGAGGGAGTCACATTGAATCCGTCCTCTCCTCGATATCACAGAGGGCCCAGGCTCAATTAAATAAAATATCTAACGATTCTACTTGTTAACTTTCAAGTTTGGTTAGGTGCAGTTAAATTGTGACTTACTTGATTCAGTGAGCAACAAAACATTGTGCAGTAGAGATGAATGATGGGTTGTTAGCTTAGATTTGGAAAGGGAAGGATTGCTAAGGGCTGTTTTCCACATCACATATTATTGGAAAACCATAATATATATCAATGGAATACGGTATTAGTTTCGATGGCCAGTTCAATTCTCCAATAAAGCAAACGCTTGAACGTCAGGGCTGTTTAAGCCGAACTTGACCACCCCGCTCAGTTTTAGTGTATCCGTTGCCTCCATAAAAACCTCTCAAAATTGTATGGTCTTTTCCCCAGCAAAGCTCGAACCCAGTTATATTGTAAACAACAGGTAAGACGAGAAATTATGTTGCACAGCGTGGCTGAGGTAAGGCCTTCTCGTAGCAAAGCTCTGTCCCCAGTTCAATGTAACACAAGGTAAGATAGAAGTGAAATTGCACATCGTGGCTCCGTGGCTAAGGTAAGGCCTTCTCGTAACAAAGCTCTGTCCCCAGTTACTATATAAACACAAGGTAAGACAGAAGTGATGTTGCACAGCGTGGCTGAGGTAAGGCCTTCTCGAAGCAAAGCTCTATCCCCAGTTACAATGTAAACACAAGGTAAGACAGAAGTGATGTTGTACAGCGTGGATGAGGTAAGGCCTTCTCGTAGCAAAGCTCTATCCCCAGTTACAATGTAAACACAATGTAAGACAGAAGTGATGTTGCAGAGCGTGGCTGAGGCAAGGCCTTCTCGTAACAAAGCTCTGTCCCCAGTTACTATGTAAACACAAGGTAAGATATACGTGATGTTGTACAGCGTGGCTAAGGTAAGACCTTCTCGTAGCAAAGCTCAGACCCCAGTTACTATGTAAATACAAGACAGAAGTGATGTTGCACAGCCTGACTGAGGTATGGCCTTCTCGTAGCAAAGCTCTGCCCCCAGTTACAATGTAAACACCAAGTAAGACAGAAGTGATATTGTATAGCGTGGTTAAGGTAAGGCCTTCTCGTAGCAAAGCTCAGACCCCAGTTACTATGTAAACACAAGACAGAAGTGATGTCGCACAGCGTGGCTGAGGTAAGACCTTATCCTAGCAAAACTCTGTCCCCAGTTACAATGTAAACACAAGGTAAGACAGAGACAGAAGTGATGTTGCAGGGGCGTGGCTGAGGTAAGGCCTTCTCGTAGCAAAGCTCTGTCCCCAGTTACTATGTAAACACAAGGTAAGATATACGTGATGTTGTACAGCGTGGCTAAGGTAAGACCTTCTCGTAGCAAAGCTCAGACCCCAGTTACTATGTAAATACAAGACAGAAGTGATGTTGCACAGCCTGACTGAGGTATGGCCTTCTCGTAGCAAAGCTCTGCCCCCAGTTACAATGTAAACACCAAGTAAGACAGAAGTGATATTGTATAGCGTGGTTAAGGTAAGGCCTTCTCGTAGCAAAGCTCAGACCCCAGTTACTATGTAAACACAAGACAGAAGTGATGTCGCACAGCGTGGCTGAGGTAAGACCTTATCCTAGCAAAACTCTGTCCCCAGTTACAATGTAAACACAAGGTAAGACAGAGACAGAAGTGATGTTGCAGGGGCGTGGCTGAGGTAAGGCCTTCTCGTAGCAAAGCTCTGTCCCCAGTTACAATGTAAACACAAGGTAAGACAGAGACAGAAGTGATGTTGCAGGGGCGTGGCTGAGGTAAGGCCTTCTCGTAGCAAAGCTCTGTCCCCAGTTACAATGTAAACGCAAGGTAAGAAAGAGACAGAAGTGATGTTGCAGGGGCGTGGCTGAGGTAAGGCCTTCTCGTAGCAAAGCTCTGTCCCCAGTTACAATGTAAACACAAGGTAAGACAGAGACAGAAGTGATGTTGCACAGCGCGGCTGAGGTAAGGCCTTCTCGTAGCAAAGGTCTGTCCCCAGTTACAATGTAAACACAAGGTAAGACAGAGGCAGAAGTGATGTTGTACAGCGTGGCTGAGGTAAGGCCTTCTCGTAGCAAAGCTCGTCCCCAGTTACAATGTAAACACAAGGTAAGACAGTGACAGAAGTGATGTTGCACAGCGCGGCTGAGGTAAGGCCTTCTCGTAGCAAAGCTCTGTCCCCAGTTACAATGTAAACACAAGGTAAGACAGAGACAGAAGTGATGTTGCACGGCGTGGCTGAGGTAAGGCCTTCTCGTAGCAAAGCTCTGTCCCCAGTTACAATGTAAACACAAGGTAAGACAGAATTGATGTTGCACAGTCTGGCTGATGTAAGGCCTTCTCGTAGCAAAGCTCTGTCCCCAGTTACAATGTAAACAGTAAACACAAGGTGAGACAGAGACAGAAGTGATGTTGCACAGCGCGGCTGAGGTAAGGCCTTCTCGTAGCCAAGCTCTGTCCCCAGCTACAATGTAAACACAAGGTAAGACAGAGACAGAAGTGATGTTGCCCAGCGTGGCTGAGGTAAAGCCTTCTCGTAGCAGAGCTCTGTCCCCAGTTACAATGTAAACACAAGGTAAGACAGAGACAGAAGTGATGTTGCACGGCGCGGCTGAGGTAAGGCCTTCTCGTAGCAAAGCTCTGTCCCCAGTTACAATGTAAACACAAGGTAAGACAGAGACAGAAGTGATGTTGCACAGCGCGGCTGAGGTAAGGCCTTCTCGTAGCCAAGCTCTGTCCCCAGTTACAATGTAAACACAAGGTAAGACAGAGACAGAAGTGATGTTGCACAGCGCGGCTGAGGTAAGGCCTTCTCGTAGCCAAGCTCTGTCCCCAGCTACAATGTAAACACAAGGTAAGACAGAGACAGAAGTGATGTTGCCCAGCGTGGCTGAGGTAAAGCCTTCTCGTAGCAGAGCTCTGTCCCCAGTTACAATGTAAACACAAGGTAAGACAGAGACAGAAGTGATGTTGCACAGCGCGGCTGAGGTAAGGCCTTCTCGTAGCAAAGCTCTGTCCCCAGTTACAATGTAAACACAAGGTAAGACAGAGACAGAAGTGATGTTGCACAGCGCGGCTGAGGTAAGGCCTTCTCGTAGCCAAGCTCTGTCCCCAGCTACAATGTAAACACAAGGTGAGACAGAGACAGAAGTGATGTTGCCCAGCGCGGCTGAGGTAAGGCCTTCTCGTAGCAAAGCTCTGTCCCCAGCTACAATGTAAACACAAGGTAAGACAGAGACAGAAGTGATGTTGCCCAGCGTGGCTGAGGTAAAGCCTTCTCGTAGCAAAGCTCTGTCCCCAGTTACAATGTAAACACAAGGTAAGACAGAGACAGAAGTGATGTTGCCCAGCGTGGCTGAGGTAAAGCCTTCTCGTAGCAGAGCTCTGTCCCCAGTTACAATGTAAACACAAGGTAAGACAGAGACAGAAGTGATGTTGCACAGCCTGGCTGAGGCGAGGCTGCGGCGGAAGACGTTGAACCCTCAGCCATAATAGACCGGGCGGCACCGTTACCGGCCACTGACTGACTGAGTGCGCTCCTCTCGCTCACTCACTCACTCACTCACTCACTGGTACTGTTTGAACACCGGTTGTCAGGGATTAGTAGGCAAAACCTGATATATCAAAGCAAAGATAAAAGCGTTTTTGATGATAAAATAGTTATATTGTTAAATGAAATAAATATAAACCTCGATTGGATAACGGTGTTCTAATTACTCTTTTAATGCAGAGAGTAATTTTGTAATCTATAACAGTAAATTTGTAATGTTGTAATTTTTTGCCCAGGAAACAGAAACCAATTTATTTTCATCCGACTGTAGACATCGTTTCCGCCTCAAAAAAGTCCCAAACTTAAATTTTCATAGAACATAATGCAATAAAACACTTCTTCTCTATGTACGATGAATACCAAATAAAAAGAGCCTGATGGTGGTAACGATAACTAAAACTAACATGTATAATTTGAATATTCAGATACACTGCAAAATTTTGTAATTGAAACTGAGTTAGGGAATTGAGGGAGTTTAATAGCTTAACATCGGAATAACATTTTTTTCGGAAAAAGTGAAGTTTTGCTTGGGAATTGTTAAGAGATCTCGTCTTCAAAAATTATTAAGAGACTGCAATATTTGTTTATTTTTCACTAAAAAGGAGAGGAAATCGAAAATACTCGTACGAACTATCGTTTAGGCTTTGCAGCTGTTATTGATAGTTTTACACCTGTCTGACACCCTTGTCCAGATATATTTAATTTCAGATTTAGAGTCGGTAGCCACAAACACTTGAATACAGTATTTGTCAATTACACATATAAGACATAAAATATCACAATGACTTAGCAGTGTTTACTATCTTAAAATTCATTACTGATAGCTTAAAAAAAACAGTACAATATGCAGTTGCAGTGTTATATATTACAATAAAGTACTAATCTTAAGTTAAGCCAATTGCTTTTAGTAATAATCTGTCCTTAAAAGGACCGTTCCTTTTGTTTTGTATTTTGATCTCCTAATTTTAAATACGAGTATACCTCGTGAGGGACATGGTGAAGCTTGAATGTTTTCTAACGAAAGTCGTTTCAACCGGAGTTTTTGGTTTGGAAGGACAATGATTAACATAGTTCAATAAATTTTCATCAAAATAAGGAATGAATATAATTTTTTCTCCCTCAACCCCGCAAAATTCCAGTTCTAATTGTTTTTTATATATAGACACAGATAGAAGTTTCATCATGTTCCTCACTAGGTATAATTGCTTTATGTTACCATCCAAGGTCTAGAAAATATATAACACATCCTGTTAAAAATGTGCAAAGGTTCGAGTCTGAACACATCTGCCATTGTTTATTTGGCATTGATTTTTTCAAACGAATCAGCTGGTCAGAATAGGAAACTATATTTTAATCTCATACATCACACTTATCCTTTACGCATATTCCCGTTAAATACGCAGCTGGTGCTTCTTCCCGGTCCTAACCAGGTGTTAAATGCAAAGGTGTGTTTTTACACGGACTTAATGCACTTTTCCACAATACGTTTTGGTTAAAAGTTACGTGTACGCCGGAAATAGGCTGTTCGACCGAAACTAATGGACAAGTCACTCCTTTCCAGAAATAGAAGCGGGTCTTGTAGGCTTTCACGTTAAACACGTAGATAGCACCCTTATTTCCTGCGCAACTTACCGATATAGCCTCAATGTTAATTACTACTCATTGACGCTCATTTACCTGACTCATTCTCTTAACGACGTTAGATATAAGAATATTAGTTTTTGAGCTTTATGACAGCCATGTTGAAGTTTGATGTTTGGCTGAATACTGAATAGTAGGGGAAAATGTTGACTTTATTTGTCTTTTTGTACGGCTACCGGAAAGGAAAGAACACTTCCCTTGTAACATCCCTTAGGCCCTAAGCCTTTAGTAGATTAATACAAGGGAACCTAAAGGAAAAAGGAATAGGTAGATGGAATAGGTTGACCAAGTTAGACTGTGTGGGCAAAGGTATACCTTTATCCAATGGATGGAGGAACAGGACCTCAAACTTGGTTCAAGTGGTCTCGGGTAAGGGGAATAAATGTATTATTGTATCTGCAAGACTGCCAAAGTGACCGATTTTAGTATGTTGGGCTACCTTAGTCTGCACGGATGACGAGGAATTTTACGAAGTTGTAAATTATTTGTCACTGCATTAATGTACAACTTGAAACCTATCTCCAAGCACAATAACTTTAAATGTAATGAAAATGAGACTATTATAAAATTTTTATCAAAGGAGTGTTACTTTGAATAAATGTTAGTATAATATGTATATGTGATCTAGTCACTTAAGGATGCTATCTTAGTAAACCGCGTTAGTCTAGTAAGTTTTATATTGCAGGATATTTCATGGGAGTATGGTAAAACTAAACGAGTGAATTACACTACACTTTACATCATATTACGTACATGAAATAATATTTTTCATATCACTCCTTATATTTTACATTAATCACAATAAACGTTTTTAAATATATTTAATTTTACGTAGTGTTGATTCTATCAGCTGTTTAATTAATTGCGTTACTAATCAGAAGTGCACCGTAAATTTAATATGCCCTATTTAAATAACCTCATACGTTTCTTGCTAAATTTAATTTTACGTGGTGTTGTTGCAATCAGCTGTCTACTTACTTGCATTTCTAATCAGAAGCGCACAATCACTTTACCATGATATGTATTTTCAAATTTAAAGGCGGAAGGAACATTCTCTAATGCAAATATTGAAAAATATTCTCTCAAAAATTGATTTTGTCACAATGGATGGGCAAGATGTAAGTCGTGCAACTGATAAAGGCCAGTTTATTCATTCTTTCAGGATTAATTTCTTTTTTGTGAGTCAATTCAGTGAAAGATTCGATTTCTCTTGTTTTATATAAATCTATGTTTACGGTAAAATAAAATCAAACAAAATGTTCTAACCATATATTTACCCAATTATCAAAATGTGTGCCTGATTTCAAAAACGTAAATATCAACAACTTAATCAACTACTTTAAAAGCTTATTTTCTTAAAATAAAACTTTCAAATTAAATCTAGAAAAACAAAAAAAGTCAGCTTATAAATAAGAAACAATATTTTACATTTGAAGTGTTTTAAAAAGAACCTTTATCTACTCATTTACGGCTCTAGTACACTAGTTTAGTAGTCTCTTACCGCTGGCACTGGGAGGGTGGCCGCCACAACGACAGTGTACCTATATTGCATCGAGGTCTTGTCAGGCGCTCCTGTCTTCAGAATCTCCACGTCTGCGTTCTTACACTGTTAAACAATGGTTATTATTGTGTATTAGGGTTTATTACCTAATGTGTATTCATCGTAAATTACTTATCAAATACATTATTTAATACAAACACATTATCTGGTAACATAATGTTTTTATGCCATATATTACAAATGTTAACACATCAAGTAATTGTGAATACGTTTTTGCTTTGAGGTTTAGTTAAACAAATTTAATACCAGACACTGTTGCTGTACGGTGCCTCAGTGCATTTATTTGATAATCGAACATTTATTTTACAAATGTTTATATTATGAGAAAAATGTGATATGCATTTTTACACTTGTCAGTTTATAAAAATATTTTTTTGCTTGTTGTTCTTTGATGAAATGTGACAAGTCGACCGATAGACTCAATGACTAAATATATGTGAAATGCCAACAAATTGATATCACAACTCAATATTGAGTAAACAACTATTAAATTAAAAATGATAGAATTTTAAATACAATACTTGTCTATCATTACTCTCCAAAGAAGGTAATAGAACAAGGCAGCAGAAAACTGGTTCAGATGAATACTTCTAAATAGGGCAATAACAAATGTCCATACTAACGGTAGTTACCAGCAATCACCAATTAATCACACAATAAATCAACGGTCTGGAATGTTTTTCATGGAAAAAAGGTCCAGGCCTCCATATTAATCCTGTACACACATTTATTATACCGGTTGGATTCAGTATTCGGTCTCTTGACAAATGATTAGACATGGTTATATTAATCTTTCTGTAACATCCTTATATAGCCTTTCATTCCTCCCTTGAATAATCAATTTAACTGCAATCATGGCGGTATGCTGCCGTAAGTAAATATATTTTCCTTGAGCGTTGTATTCTAATAAAATTCTTCATTATAAGGTAATCATTGGAATTTTTATGTATATATTTTTGGTGATTACTCAGTAAGAATTTCAAGTACTGTAAAAAGAAAATTAGCATTCTGGACATAATAAAGTAGAGAAAATTTGTTTATATAGCATTTCAAGTACTACTAATAAAATGTTTTAGTACAGTTTTTGTGTAAAAATAACTTTGGTTTTATTTATTTAAAGTTGGTTGGTTGACCTAACTGACTTAAAACTGTTTAAATATCTGCATTGAAGAAATTCAATCTTCGCTGTAGACTTTAGAAATTTTGACTATGGAATTTCTGAGTCTATATACCACTCTACACTTCCGTCCGGTCTCGTTGAACCTATTTGTGTCTTCGAATTTAGTTCATAATTTCGTTGTTGTTTCCGAAGTGTTATATTAAATTTCACATTTTTAGCAGTTTGGACGACTTTCCCTCTAAGTAAAGGAAAATGAGCATTTCTTTGTTTGAAATTCATACAAGTTTGGTTTGATAGTAATCAAATTCATCTACTTTTTTCATAACATTTCTACGGGTTTGGACTTCTTTCCAATTGAAGCGTCTAAGCCAAAGGTATAATAGTAAAAATTATATCACCATCTAAGTTATAGCACAAAAAACCTCATGATACATTGTTGGAAAGTTGTATTACATTGTTACAAATTCAAAGTAAACGTGCAACCCTTGCATACATTTGGATTTGAGCAATCTGTTTTGAGGTAAATATATGAAAAATTTCACATTTAAATGTGTAACAAGATACAGTTTCTTAAAATCCGAACAAATAATGGACTGTATAAAAAGCAGGATTAAATAATTGAGTTAATAAATTAATAAAATGTAAAATTTCTAATTAAGGTAAAATGATGGGCCGGAGGGAATCCTATATTTTTCCTCAATACCAGTTTATTTGCCATGAAACAGTTTAATGAAGAGTCACATTCGGTCATTGCGCCGGGCGTGAGAGACGGAGTAACAATGGCGCCGGTAACTGACTGTGGTTGTGTGAAGCTGCCGTAACCGCAATTAAGTGAATGTAGCATGGCAAACAATCACTGTTGGTAACGTGATAGCGTTACGCATTGTGCACTGAATGGGTTGGCCATTTGTAATTATTCGTTAGTTCTTTATTTTCAACGTCAAGAAACGCTAAAATCAATACCACAGTGAAAAAGCAGAAAATGTCGAACTCTGTCCTCCCATAATCTTCGGTCTCGTGACCTTAAAATTCTAAAGTGCCCCAACCATCCTCGGCTCTCACAGTACTAGCTAGGGCGTCTCAGATTTTCCGAGAGAATGACTCATAAAACTAATATAAGTGATAACAATATTTAACTTTACATTTATTATCTTTGTTCCATCAATGGCTTATTATCAATGTCCTCGGAGAGGATTTTAAATACTCTTTTTAACACTTAAGTGTAAAAGTAGGCAAGGTTATTTTATACTGCAAAACACTGCTTCTTTAATGAGTTTCAATCATATGCCTACATTTTTTATTGAAATGAGACAGCCAGCGAACCCCACACTAAAAGGTTTTTATAAAGGTATAAATTCCCAATATCGTTAAAAATTAATAGTAATTAATAGTAATAGTAATCGTAGTCGTTAAAAATATATAGTTAAAAATTAATCTTTTGCACTTCTCCACAGTAAATTGAAACCCCCTGTAGTTTCAGCATGATACTATTGTTACTATTTATTGTTACTGCGGTTTTAACAACATTATACCGGTCCGCCCCCTGTACATGTCAGGGCCCCCATAAATTGGAATCATTAAAGCTGAGTTCCATACACGTACGATAACATAGGCACTGGTGCTCTCAATTCCAGAGTACTCTGAGTCACATCATTATTATCACTAGAACAACTGATTTTTAGGGTCCTGTGGTTTGTTGTCAGTTTAATGTTCTGAAGTAATGGAAACCGGAGGTTCTTGGAGGTAACCTGTGCAATGAAGTTAGGGATGACAATCATCCCGACAAAAATCAACCGTTCCAAGCCAGGTTCAAGGAGCCGGTAGTACAATCATTAATGAATTAACTTAACCTTTAAATACCCCTAGTTGGTTCCCATCTCAAACACAAGACCCTGTAGCCAACAGTCATTCAAAGTAACTTTAAATACCCCTAGTTGGTTCCCATCTCAAACACAAGACCCTGTAGCCAACAGTCATTCAAAGTAACTTTAAATACCCCTAGTTGGTTCCCATCTCAAACACAAGACCCTGTATCCAACAGTCATTCAACGTAACCTTTAAATACCCCTAGTTGGTTCCCATCTCAAACAAAAGACCCTGTAGCCAACGGTCATTCAAAGTAACTTTAAATACCCCTAGTTGGTTCCCATCTCAAACACAAGACCCTGTATCCAACAGTCATTCAACGTAACCTTTAAATACCCCTAGTTGTTTCCCATCTCAAACATGAGACCTTGTATCCAACAGCCATTCAACGTAACCTTTAAATACCCCTAGTTAGGTCCCATCTCAAACACAAGACCCTGTATCCAACAGTCATTCAACGTTACCTTTAAATACCCCTAGTTGGTTCCCATCTCAAACACAAGACCCTGTATCCAACAGTCATTCAACGTAACCTTTAAATACCCCTAGTTGGTTCCCATCTCAAACAATAGACCCTGTAACCAACAGCCATTCAACGTAACCTTTAAATACCCCTAGTTGGTTCCCATCTCAAACACTAGACCTTGTATCCAACAGCCATTCAACGTAACCTTTAAATACCCCTAGTTGTTTCCCATCTCAAATACAAGACCTTGTATCCAACAGCCATTCAACGTAACGTTTAAATGGGAACCAACTAGGGGTATTTAAAGGTTACGTTGAATGGCTGTTGGATACAAGGTCTATTGTTTGAGATGGGAACCAACTAGGGGTATTTAAAGGTAACGTTGAATGACTGTTAGATACAGGGTATAGTGTTTGAGATGGGAACCAACTAGGGGTATTTAAAGGTTACGTTGAATGGCTGTTGGATACAAGATCTAGTGTTTGAGATGGGAACCAACTAGAGGTATTTAAAGGTTACGTTGAATACCCCTAGTTGGTTCCCATCTCAAACACAAGACCCTGTAGCCAACAGTCATTCAAAGTAACTTTAAATACCCCTAGTTGGTTCCCATCTCAAACACAAGACCCTGTATCCAACAGTCATTCAACGTAACCTTTAAATACCCCTAGTTGTTTCCCATCTCAAACATGAGACCTTGTATCCAACAGTAATTCAACGTAACTTTAAATACCCCTAGTTGGTTCCCATCTCAAACACAAGACCCTGTATCCAACAGTCATTCAACGTAACCTTCAAATACCCCTAGTTGTTTCCCATCTCAAACATGAGACCTTGTATCCAACAGCCATTCAACGTAACCTTTAAATACCCCTAGTTGGTTCCCATCTCAAACACAAGACCCTGTATCCAACAGTCATTCAACGTAACCTTTAAATACCCCTAGTTGGTTCCCATCTCAAACACAAGACCCTGTAGCCAACAGTCATTCAAAGTAACTTTAAATACCCCTAGTTGGTTCCCATCTCAAACACAAGACCCTGTAGCCAACAGTCATTCAAAGTAACTTTAAATACCCCTAGTTGGTTCCCATCTCAAACACAAGACCCTGTATTCAACAGTCATTCAACGTAACCTTTAAATACCCCTAGTTGGTTCCCATCTCAAACAAAAGACCCTGTAGCCAACGGTCATTCAAAGTAACTTTAAATACCCCTAGTTGGTTCCCATCTCAAACACAAGACCCTGTATCCAACAGTCATTCAACGTAACCTTTAAATACCCCTAGTTGTTTCCCATCTCAAACATGAGACCTTGTATCCAACAGCCATTCAACGTAACCTTTAAATACCCCTAGTTAGGTCCCATCTCAAACACAAGACCCTGTATCCAACAGTCATTCAACGTTACCTTTAAATACCCCTAGTTGGTTCCCATCTCAAACAATAGACCCTGTAACCAACAGCCATTCAACGTAACCTTTAAATACCCCTAGTTGGTTCCCATCTCAAACACTAGACCTTGTATCCAACAGCCATTCAACGTAACCTTTAAATACCCCTAGTTGGTTCCCATCTCAAACACTAGACCTTGTATCCAACAGCCATTCAACGTAACCTTTAAATACCCCTAGTTGTTTCCCATCTCAAATACAAGACCTTGTATCCAACAGCCATTCAACGTAACGTTTAAATGGGAACCAACTAGGGGTATTTAAAGGTTACGTTGAATGGCTGTTGGATACAAGGTCTATTGTTTGAGATGGGAACCAACTAGGGGTATTTAAAGGTAACGTTGAATGACTGTTAGATACAGGGTATAGTGTTTGAGATGGGAACCAACTAGGGGTATTTAAAGGTTACGTTGAATGGCTGTTGGATACAAGATCTAGTGTTTGAGATGGGAACCAACTAGAGGTATTTAAAGGTTACGTTGAATACCCCTAGTTGGTTCCCATCTCAAATAATAGACCCTGTATCCAACAGCCATTCAACGTTACCTTTAAATACCCCTAGTTGGTTCCCATCTCAAATACAAGACCTTGTATCCAACAGCCATTCAACGTAACGTTTAAATACCCCTCGTTGGTTCCCATCTCAAATACAAGACCTTGTATCCAACAGACATTCAACGGAACGTTTAAATACCCCTCGTTGGTTCCCATCTCAAATACAAGACCTTGTATCCAACAGACATTCAACGGAACGTTTAAATACCCCTAGTTCGTTCCCATCTCAAACATTATTCCCTGTATCCAACAGCCTTTTGACGTAACCTTGAAATACCCCTTGTTCGTTCCCGTCTCAAACAGTCTCCCAACAGACTGGGACGGTGGCGTGTCCTGTAGTCCATCCAGCAACCTGGAGGTCACGAATTGTGGATAGGTACAAGTGGTGGCTTGTGAATGTTGTATTCTATGGCGAATACTACGTTCATACATAAGACAACCTTCATAATTAGACCAGTTAGTATTTGAAATTGGCAAAATTGGTGAAATTGTTCATCGAATCCCACGTTAAATTGTAGATCCCATAGTTCCCATTGGCTGTTGGGCTACAAATTAACAGTCCTGTCTAAGGAACGCGTCAGCCTTAGCAGTAACCACACTACACGATCGCGCCACAATCATCCTATACTTGTCATTCATACTTGGCCTAAAATACCAGGGTAGTTCGCCATTTCGAATATAGTATGAAGTATAAAGTAGACTCCCGCCGATGTTTCCTCCCCCATCTGTTTACTCCAGGAAAGTGAAGAACACTTTCGTCCGCGGGTTTCACTGGGCGTCCCGTTACCGCCGCCGCGGCCGCCGTGCCCTTGAACTGAGGTCACACAACTGGTTTGGTCGTGATCCTCCAATCCTCCAATCCCGCCCGATCACTTCTCTGGGCCAACAAAGGACCCGCTCGCTGCTGCAGTCGAGCGCTCTTCGGCCGATCGGAAATATTCTGCGGCATAATGTAAAATGTTTTACGGAAATAGTTATTTTTTATTATTTGTTACCACCTGGGGTACTGCACAATAAATTACAAGCTAATAACGCTAGTGATCTACCAAGTCTGATTGGATGGTTTACTGATATTATTGTCTTGTAATGTATTCTGCAATAAGACTCTTATGAGCTAATAATATCTGCAATCTACCAAATGTGCTTGGATGGTTTGCTGATATTATTGTAATTTACTTTGAAATAAGCCCCTTATACAGGGTGTTTTTTAAACGCAACCCAAAACTTTATTTTATCAGTGAAGGATTATTCCCCCCCAAGATTCTAATATTTGACCCCACTATATCATTTTCTTTAGGGATTCATAAAAATAAGGCCTACGAAAACAATTCACAGGATATTCAGCACCTCAAAACAAACATAACAAATTTAATGCAAGAAATTCAAAGACGAACCTTGCAACAAGTGTTCGGGAATTTGATGGAGAGAGCACAACTTCCAACCGTTCAACCCCTTGTTGTGCAGGGGGGTTGCTGTCTTTCTTTTGGTAAATGCCAATGGCGGATTGTTTGAACACAGAATGTAAACTAAATGTGATAAAACTTAATATGTTGCAAAAAATGTAAAGATTAACAAAACAATACTCACTTCATATTTATATGTGCATTATTCAATCTTCAATCTTATTCACTTACTCCCAGCTGAAGATGAGACTATTGTGTTGAAACATGTCCTGAACTAATACATGTTAATTCTTGAGCTGTTTGAGGGATTTCAAAGTAAGTAATTTGGTCTTACTTAAAAGTGGGTTGCGTTTAAAAAACACCCTGTAACATGTTTAATCGTAATTTCACTTCATACATAGACGAGTCTTTTAAAAAAAGGTAACAAATTACTAAGTGGGCTGCGTTTAAAAAACACCCTGTAACATGTTTAATCATAATTTCATTTCATATATAGACGAGTCTTTTAAAAAAAGTAACAAACTAATTTGAGTAGCAAAACATCGTACAATGAATATTTAAATAAAGTTTGATGAATTCATTATAATTTTAGTTTATATACCTAACTATAATTATACAGTATATACTGTATACCTTTATATATAAAACCGCGTGTTTACCAAAGCCATAGCAGCCAATAGCAGAATTTAATAAATATAACTCATTACTCATTTTTTAATGTAAATAAATAAATAAATAATCCTGCAAATTTGAATCTGGCTTTCATTGCGTCTTTTATGCAATGACGCCTTTACAAAACCAAAATCATCCCATTTCTGACATTGAATATAGAGATGATCCAATACGCAACATTCAAAGTTCTTTACTTTATGACTAAATATCTGGATGACGCCATTACACCTAAATCTACATTGCATTCAATAGTCTTTCCGACGCAAGAGTCTATAGTTATCGTTGGGTACTTCGTTCAGTCAGTGAGGTATACTCTGGAGTAACCGCATAATTTGAACCCTATTATGGCCAATAATGCAATCCAGTACGTATTCTAATGGAAAGCATGACTGGTCTGGAATAATAAGTAGATTATGGGAAATTTGAACTGATATGAGTTAGTTTTCTTCAACGGTCTAGTTTAGCATTTTCAATTCAGCACCTTTTATATAACAATCACAATGTACGATCAACTTCGATTGGTGCATGACCCAGGGATGATGCAGTATATTTTAGGTAAGAAATTAACTCTCCCCGAATAATGAATCTCTAATAGGTAAAATGTTATCATTATTGTAAAACAAAATATATTCTCCATAAACAGCAGAGAGGTTGGCTAGAAGCTTCGGAACTAAATCGGTTAACCAAAAAGGTCATGATGATAAACTGGTGGCTGAATTGTACCTTGTCATGATTTGTATTACTTACAGATAGGTTAAACAAACCTATCTGTCTGTATTATATCGCATTGAATTCTTATTCAACCAAGTTACCTTCAGGCAATCCAACTATCATGCAGTCAAGTCTGTAAAAAACTGTTTATTACGACAGTTTTACTGTTGAAGGAATGATTTAAACTGTGATAAATATGTCATTACAATGTGCTTTCATATGGTATTAAAATTTTACTGTTAATTCTTTGCTTTAAAGAAAAGGCTTGTTGTAAAACCAATCTCATGAATACGAGATATCGGATATAAGAATGATACTTTACGGCAATGGCGGCGGCGACGGCCGGGGTCTATAGTCTAGAGTAGTTAAGTCTTACATTCCGACAACACCAAACCGGTCAGGACTTCCCAAACTCGTCTTAACCACAGGTTCCACCGGCCTCTTCCCCGGAGATTGTCGTCTCCGACTTCCTAGACACACTTCGTGTATGTTTAAAACATTTCCTAAGAATTTGTTTTTGAGGTACTGTCGAGACCTTCTTACATTGAGTCGTTTGTTAAAGTTTCTACAATTTCCAGTACAGTATGGGGATATTTATAATATTCTCAAGGGATTTGAAAGGTCAAATGTTAATAGAATTTGTTTGCCAGTTGATGGTCGTTTTAAATGTTGAACCAAGACATCTGCCCTCGAACGGTTTCCGTTTAGCTGCGTAATCAGGCACAGTATGCAGTATTTGAATTGAACAGTACAAACATCATATTTTAGATGGAAATCTGAATTGCTAGGGGCTGAAAATAATCAATACTTTTGTATTTCTTGCAAACTCAATTTTTCTTCTGATGTAAACTATCACCATGTACTTAATAAAAATATAAAGTAATGGTAAAACAGTTTACATCTACCCGAACAAGGAAATACCATTTATCAACAAGTTATTTTCATTGTCTGAATGATATGGAGTACCATAATGGAATTCCTCAAGGAGGATTCCGTACATTATTAAGTTTTCGTTGTTAACTTTTGGTTTGTTTGTAACAATAGACTTAATTTCGTACTATTCCGTCACAAGTATGTACAGTTAAAAGAGGGTTTCCACATTTTCACCTAATCCTGTATGGTATAAAAATGATAGGTTTCTACTAGGTAAAGTATCACCATATACTAAATAAATATCTAAGGTTACGGTAAACAGTTTTCATTTGCGAACAAGGAAATTACAGTACACGGAAATCTTATTTTCATCCTCTGAACTGGTACTCCATGCTCATCAAGAAGGATTACATACATTGCTGGGATTCTGTTATTCACTTTGGGATTGTTTGCAACAATTTACTTTAATAATTTCGTACTATTCCATCACAACATTTACATGGGGGTACCTACACTTTTCGCTTGATCCTGAATGGAAAAATCATAGGTTTTCTGTGTTTAAGTTTTATAAAAAAACAAATCTTCAAGTAGAAGTGGTCCCAAAAAATGAGTTGGCTTCTCACCCGATCACACGTGGTGTAAATCAGAATCACATTGAAAGATGTTATCTCAAGCAATCAATCCAACTTCGACTTAATGTTAAAATAAATCGCTCTTTGTTTCTGCTCTTATTTTCCTCTTCATGATCACTGCCTATTGTTAAAACCAGTGAACATAAATTGATCTTAACTATATAAAGTATGGTTTTTGCCAAGATCGCATCTCGATAGAAGATAGCCAGGCTCATCATGCGTTCCTCCACTTATGTGATCACAATTTCAGATTTACTAAGTGATTTATCAGCCAGGATCTCGGCAATCACGAGATAGCCAGCTGCGCAGCCGCACCTGTCTTGTTCTGCGTGTTTTTCGTTTCACAACACCTGTGTGAAGTTTCGCAAAAAGAACGATCGTGCGGTTTTAAAGTGCAATTGATTTCATTTCGGCACGTTCTCAATCAGAAGAATGCCGTTCAGCAGTGCATTTACCTTTTTTATCCTTCATATTCTGAAAAGGTTTTTGGGTTGATTGCAGTGAACTGGTAATGCAAATATATCCCATGTCACATATCTGCAGTGAAACTTTGATATTACTTAGTAAAAATAAGATAAGTACAGTCTGTTTAGATTTTTTTTTTATCATAGGCATTGCAATAGAATCTGAAAATGTTCTTATTTACAGATGACTGTAGAGCCAACAGATGAAAACGGTACGGGCATTGTAGGCTACTTCTACATATATTTTTGAAGTATTGAGTGAGTTTAGTATCAGTTATACCCAAATTGCCAGTGCTTGGTGATAAGTGTTGGCCACTGCTTGGTGGTGTGTGCTCTGCGGTGCCAATCATCTGTGTTTGGTTTTGGGTTTTGTTATTGTCCTTGAACATTTCAGCTCCAGCCAGCTGGGTGTCTGAACATGCCATGCTGCTCTTAATTATCTCTTAATTATTCCGGCTATCTCGTGAATTAAACTGCGGCGAAACCTATTTCCATCTCCAATTTTATATTATTATCCATGGTTTTAGCCCCTGAGCTGTGAGTTACAATGTGAGACTAAATTACTTACGTAAATCCGCCCAACAGCTCAAACTGAAATTTTCATGTTCAGAACATGTTTCGATGCAATTGCATCATCCTCAGCTGAATATAAAACATGTTCTGAACATGAAAATTTCAGTTTGAGCTGTTTGACGGATCTACGTAAGTAATTTAGTCTTACATTGCAATTTTATATTCAGAAAATATTAACATGTTCAATAGTAGTTCCAGACATCCCTTCTATAAGTTTAGAACTGTACCATCAATGCTAAATCCGGGAACCTTTTACAGATGAAAATCTCTTTTATCCTCATGCCTAAATTAGTACCCTGCCCTACAAGGCCTTCGTGAAAGATCCATTGGCTTCCCAATGAGCGACCATCAGCTACACCAGGGTGAAGAGCAGGTAACCATCATCAAGAGGATCTCATGGTTCATTAAGGATCTGGGATTTTACGGTGAATGGGGACCTGTGTCTAAGGGTGCACAACACCCTCATTTAGCTGCGATGCAATCCCACGGCTGGCTATGAACCCTGGCCTTCTTTTGGAAAAATAAATACCTAAAATAAATTCAAAGATTTATTTTCCACACCACAGAACGTCGATCTCTAAAAACTTGATTGATACCGCAATCACCCGTGACCTTCACACATCGCCCCGCGGGCTTCACAAAACCACACGCGTTGCGTTTACCACGTATAGTTCGGACGATTACGCCCAAGGCCGGTCTCATTAAGTCGGTATTCTAGCGAAAGGCTGCGGCAGTCCCGCATTGTCGACGGAGGTGCCATATTGCCGCAGGGTCAAGGACACCTGAGGTTTCCGGTGGAGCGCTTCCTGGCGGCGGCGATGCGAAACTGCGGCCACGAACCGTGTCCGCGACCGCAACCGCGCGGCCACGGTCACAGCGGCACAGCGGCAGATGAAGATGGCAGGATTGCGGTGGTGCTCGGACAGCTTGAACGGTTGGTTGTGAAGAATCTGCTGGAATTTGGTCGGCAGAAGAGTTGGATCTTAGCTTTCATTGATCGTACCGATGATGTCGCCTTTTAGTAAAGGCTCTTAGATTTTATATGTAAGATGAGTTCATTCGGTTGAATATTGTGCAGTGTGCAGCATCTAGGAAAACAACTCACGTAGTTGAAAACTCAATAAATTGCACTAATTGTAATTTCTTCTGGAACTGGTTATTTTACTGTCAACAGAGAAATAAGATTTTTTGTTAAGGATTACATAGATTTGAAGCGGTTCAATTTTACAAAATTCGAAGACGTTAATATTTTGTTTGAAAATTCAAACGGCTTAGTGTTTTATATTAATAGAAACTATTGGATTTGATTTAACATTTCCATATGAGCTAGCGTATTACGGAGAACGAAGCTTTAGAAAAAGATGAATATTCTTATTCCAAATTTCATTCCTTTCTTAAAAACTACAATTAAATAGGCCTATCTGACCTTCCCTACATTCCCTTATGACTCGTACCAATAGAAACAAGCTCAACATTTCCATCAATAACCCCCAGCCCACAGTAGGCGGGTAGGCGGCCAGAGTTGTACAAGTGGAATCAAACAACACAGCTTGTCCGTCCATAAGAATATCGTTAATTTTTTACCAGCTTACAAACGGGCTGTGCCATGTTATTCGACTCGCTCTGTTGTGTCGTTGCGCAATGCCGCATCGCCCGGCGCGGCTGCGGCTGCGGCGGAAGGCGGCGGCTGAGTCAGAGTCAGCCCCAGCGGCCCCGGGTCAGAGCCCCGTTATTCTTACACAACCAGAGTCCCCACACTCGGCCCCCACAGCCCCCCCGGCCCCCCGTCGAAACCGAGAATGACCCACATTAGCCGAGCCGCCCGAGGTGCATCGGTGATGCGACACGGGAGGTGGTCATTCAGTCATTCACGGCGATTGGGAAGGGGTTTTGGCGGATTTTCTGCCACGGGGTCAATGAACTCTGGAATGTCAAGGATTCGGAGTGCGATTCGCGGTTGAGAGCTGATTGGAGTATTAACGACTCGCTGGAAAAAGATTGTTATAATACTAGTATTTAATAACGGAAGTTAATTATAATCGAGGCCATTAAACTTTTAATTATGTCAACTAAATTGAACCGGAACCATGAAACTGTTTTAAACTCCTAAAGAAAACAAATGTGCGGTAAACATGTAAAAAACGAAGACTTTTTAGGTAAATTTTCTTTCCTTAAGTAGGAGTCTTTCATATTTTTTCAATTGAATTAACAGTTGTATGTCTTTGGTTTACATTATAGGCTAGTATTTTAAAATGGATTGTTATCAATTGATTTTGCTAGTATATTAATTAATCTCTGAATAATTATTAATTAGGATCTATAAAATACCTAGATACTCCTGCATTCCGATCCAAACAATATTATAAAACTAATATTTTGTTAAGATTAATATTAGGGTAAGCCTAGTTAAATGCTGTACATTTCGGTGCATCTTTTATACCAACCATGCTCGGTCATTTTGTGTGGAAGTAAATAAAACAGACAGTTTATCGCCGACAATGGCCGTCGTAACTGTTATTAGATGGTGAAGGACAGCGATCAGTTTAAACACCAGAGATGGCCACTTGCCCGCGAGCGGTCATTTCTTGGTTGGCTGCTCCCCGCTCGCGGTCAGCCGACGCGACAAAGAAACTGGAGCCAATCTGCCGTCTGCACAACTGCATATATCTTGGGGAAATTCTATTTTATCTAAGTGTAGGATTGTACAATCAGCTGATCTAGTTGATTTAAAATAAATATAACCTAAAGCATGTTTAGTTTACAGTTTGTGTTATGAAAATAAATAGTTACTTTCAATTATTTGTATTTCGTAAATATTGTTCATTGGCGACGATATAAAAAAAAATGCCAAGGAAAACAGTCTCAATCAGTCTCAATATGAGAGTGTAAGTAATCACAAAGATATGTCTTATGTTCAAGAAAGAATGAGTAGATTTTCATTTAAAGAATTTAATAGTGAAACTTTGTGGGAAGATTACGTAGCTCGTTTTGAACTGACCTGCAGAGTTAAGGGATTAGGCGGAGATGAACCAGAGGAACAAGCGGCGCGGCGAGATCTTCTGTTGGCGAGTATCGGGGAGGAGCACCTCAGGGCATTGGCGGACCAGATGTATTCAAGGGCCTGGGAGGAATGCACCTATGACGACGTCAAAGAGGAAGCCAACCGGTTGTTCAAGCCTACAAAGACCCTTTTTGCAGCAAGGTTTGAGTTCGAAAGAGCTGTCAGAAAGGATGGTGAGACGTTTATGTTGTTTTATAATAGATTAAAATCGTTAGCTAGAAGTTGTAATTATGGAGATAGCTTAGATGAACGCGTGCGAGATAGGTTTGCAGTAGGAAGCAACTGTCCTGAATTTGAAGTCGAAGTCAGACAAAGATGGCCCAATGGAGTTGGTAACCGAGGTGAATATGTTAAGTCAATAGTGGTTTTAGATTTAGCCCAATCTATGGAACGCGCGAGAGGAGAAGTTTCCAAACTGTCATGTAAGGAGGAGATTTTTAAAGTAAGTAACAGTTACAAAAACAGGAACGCAAATACACCTAAATCTAATTTGAATAAGTGTTGTAAATGTGGATTTTCTCATGAAATTCAATGCAGGTGTCCTGCTGTTTCTGCTGTATGCAGTAAATGTTCAAAGAAAGGTCACTTTGCACGAATGTGCAAAAGTAAAGACACCTTTGTCAAAAGAAATGACAGAAATCTAAAAAGAATGGACGATTGTCATGATAAAAATAGCGATTATGAATGTAGTTCTGATATTGAAGTTAACGTAGAACAAATTAGATCAGTTAAAAGTAAGGTTCCGAGAGCTACAATAGATGTAGACTTGAACGGGTATAATGTGAGAATGGAGTTTGACTCAGGTGCTAGGGTAAGTGCTATAAGTTTATCTTTATGGGATCAAATAAAATCAAATAATGAAACTCTTAAAAAGACCTCTGATATAATTACTGGCTATGGGAAAAACAAGTTGGAAGTTATGGGCAAGACTTTTGTAGATGTTACACTACGCAATCGTACTAAGCGGTTGCCGGTAGTTGCATTGTTAGAAGATGATGTTCCATTATTTGGCTTACCCTGGAGCATAGCCTTCAATCTCAGTTTACCAAAAGAAGTAAATGTGAGACGTATTGAAAATGAACAGGTGGACAAAAACGATAAAGGTAAGAGTGATGTAGTATGTAATAAAGAGGCACAAGAAGAAGTTGAGGCTTTAACAAAGGAGTTTTCTCAACTCTTTCGCGATGAGTTAGGAACTATATCTGACTCAAATGAAGTTATTCATCTTAAAAGTGGAGCCAAACCAATGTCTTTTGGGGCACGACGAGTTCCATTTCCTTTAAGAGAAGCAGTGGAGCGAGAATTACGGCGTTTGGTAAAGGAAGGCGTTTTGGAGGAAGTAAACCCTTCTGAAACACCGATAGAATGGAGTACCCCAACAGTCAATGTGGACAAAGGTGGAGGTAGAGTAAGGATATGTGGAGATTATCGAACAACTCTGAATCCAAATATTATTCCAGAAAAACACCTCTTGCCAACCTTCGATGACTTAACTTCCAAACTTACCGATGGTAAGATATTTTCAGTCATTGATCTCCGAGATGCTTATTTGCAAATGAAGGTGCATCCAGAGTCCCAGAAGTATCTTACAATAGCGACACATATTGGCTATTTTCGGTACAAAAGGTTACCCTTTGGACTTTCCTCAAGAACGGCAAAATTTCAAAGGTACATGGAGAGTTTATTAAAAGGTCTTAATGTTGGAGTTTTACTTGATGATATAATCATTTCTAGTAAGATGGGGGGATGTGGCCACCCATGTTAAAACTCTCAGAGAGGTTTTGAGGCGACTTGAATCTAGTGGAATAAGAGCCAAGCTATCGAAATGTAAATTTTTTCAGAAATCTGTAAAATATTTGGGACACACAATAGATACGACTGGTATTCATCCTTCAGAATACAAAGTTGAAACCATAAGATGTGCTCCAAGGCCGAAAAATGTGAAAGAACTCAGAGCTTTTCTAGGAGCACTAAACTTTTATGAAAGGTATGTACCTAACTTACATTCGATCGCTGCAAACTTACATAAGCTTACTGGCACAAAAACTAAATGGAAGTGGACTGAAACAGAACAAGCTACCTTCAACAAACTGAAGAACATTCTGTCGTCCGACAAAACATTAGTTCCATACGACATCTCTAAACCTGTTATTATTGAATGTGATGCCTGTGAGCAAGGGGTTGGAGCAGTACTGTTACATGTAATGCCAGATGGAACAGAAAGGCCAGTGATATTTGCTTCGAGGACGCTAACTGAGCCAGAGAAAAGATATGCTACAATTGACAAAGAAGCAATGGCTTTGATCTTTGCAGTGAGGAAGTTCCGACAATACCTCAGTGGAAGACAATTTAAAGTAAGGACGGACCACAAGCCACTTGAAAGGATATTTGGAAGTGATCGGGACCTTACCAAAGTAGTGAATAACCGTTTAGTTCGATGGGCATTGTATTTGATGGAGTATGATTTTGAGATCCAGTACATAAAAGGTAATGAAAATCGTTTGGCGGATTTTTTGTCGCGGTTTTCACTAAAAAGGAGAGACACACTGGATTTAGACGAAGTAGAAATTCGAGCACTGGTTCAAGAGAAGATTGATGTAGTTTCTCCAAGTCAGGAACTTATACTGGAGTATAAGAAAGTCACAGATATGAAGAAACTTCTCGATTACTTAGAACACGGTTGGCCAAAAAATACGGATAACTTTCCACCATCCCTGAAACCATATTGGAGCAAGAGAGAAGAACTGACTCTGGAAAATGACATAATACTGAGATTAGGAAGAATTTTAGTACCACCAGTGCTAAGAGAAAATGTGTTGAAAGAACTCCACAAAGGACATCCAGGAATTGAAGCTATGCGATCTCTGGCAAGATACTATGTTTGGTGGCCCAATCTAGATAAGGATGTAGAGTTGTATGTACGTAGATGTCACCCTTGCCAGAGAAACAGAGCATGTGACACAGAAGTACCTCTATATCCTTGGAATATACCAAATGGTCCTTGGGAGAGAATTCACCTCGACTTTGCGGGCCCATTCGACAACCGGTTCTGGCTAATAGGAATTGATGCGTACTCAAAATGGGTCGAGATAGAAGTAATGGAACGTATTACAACTGTTGCGTTAACCAATAGATTGAGGACATGGTTTTCTAGGTATGGAGTTCCTAAGAAAATTGTCTCTGATAATGGCGCTGCATTTACGTCTCAGAGTTCAAGACATTTTGTAAGAACAATAATATATGTCATGTCACATCAGCACCTTATCATCCAACCATAAGTAAGTAGATATAATGCTTGCAAGCAAGAAGGTCTATGTTCAACTTTTGCACTATTACAAGTGTTATTTGCTTATAGAAACACTCCACAAAAAACCACAGGACAACCACCTTCGGTCATGTTCTATGGTAGGAGACTACCTACAGCTTTGGATAGATGGAGGTCTGACAGTAGAGAAAAAATTGAAAATCAAGTTTGGCGACAAAAGTACTACCATGATTTAAAATCAAAACAGAAAGAGTTTGCGTCCAAACAAGAAGTATGGGTTCAAAATGAAACAAAAAAAGGTTGGAGACCAGGAAAAATACTGGAAAGAACAGGAGAGCTATCAGACACAGTTTTAATTGGGGGAGAGGTAAAGAGGAAACATGCAGATCAACTAAGAGCAAGAGAAGGTGCAACTGATCCACCGCAATGGAAATTACAGTTGGAACCTGATGAAGATGGTAACTCATCGTAAATTGGTTGGGGAGAAATGTAGGATTGTACAATCAGCTGATCTAGTTAATTTAAAATAAATATAACCTAAAGCATGTTTAGTTTACAGTTTGTGTTATGAAAATAAATAGTTACTTTCAATTACTTGTATTTCGTAAATATTGTTTACTAAGCACCTGGGGACTGGGGTTTGCTCGCGGGAGACCAATAGCAATGTATACCCTTTACGTAGGGACATCCAATGTTAATTACTTTAGTTCCGCCGCCAAAAAGCAGAGGAGAAATTAGCGTTGATGCTTGATGCTTGGAATAGTAACTGTTCAAGCTGGCGCCGTCGTTCGCGCTTCTATTCCCTATCCAAAATGTCAAAATTAGAATGTTTGTAAACAAAAATAGATTAAACATTATGGTAAAAGATACAATCATACAAAACAATAACATTTAACTGTCAAAATGTTACAACCAGCTGCTTGAATTCGGAAAGTCAGCTTGATCCGTAAACTGCTATAACAATTCCGATCGGGCTGAAAAACAAAGTGGTACCATCTTTTTTTGGCGGCGGGAACTACGCATTCTTCCATAAGGTGACCCTACTTTGAGGATTATGTATACATTGCCAACGTACAAATACCCTACAAATAGTAATAAGTAACTTGTCTATGACCAGCTGGAAGATAGTTTTGTTTGCATTTTCGTTATTATTCCGTTACTAACATGGCAACGCATATGACCCTATGTTAGAAATGTACAGCTTTAAATTTATTCTGTCATAAAATTATGCGTTTCTACATAAAATTTACCTATGTAGGCGTAGGTGAACATGAAAATCAAAACTACTTCTATATGCAAAAATTTTAGAGCCGTTTCCGAAATAGGATTCATATAAATATATACATACTTTATATAAGAATTGCTCATTTAAAGTAAATTAGATTTACAGGAACGTGAGAGAGTCTAATTCATTTTTTGTAAACATAAAGAAGGAAATTATAGAAATTTTAGTTATGTAATTACGACTGTTGACAGAGATATTTTAGGATAGGCTATCGGTTTTAGAAATCTAAATCAAAATAATTAAGCTACGCAAAATAAGTTTTACTATCATAAGTTTGATGTATAAATTATTATTTTCAAACTACAATCAAATAAACAAGCTTTACAAAATGATTTTTTTTTAATGATATTAATTTGTAATTTTGTAAACCATGAAAACACCCATTAAGGACAAATTAGGTAATGGAAGTAAAATATTACCATAGTATATTTATGCAAAATTAATGACTGACACGTCATAAATGAACTAAAGTTTTTGCTTTCCAAATTCAAGTGATTGTACCGCTCAACAAATAATCGATTTACATTAATGAATATTTTCATACCAAAAGATTAACTATTAACATTATGTATAACTAAATGTTATCTGTAGCTTCACACAGGTTCAAAATGATAATAACATACAGGGTGTTTTTTTTTTAAACGCAACCCATTTTTAAGATTGAATGATGCATATATAAAGATGAAATGAGTATTGTTTTATTGATCTTTACATGTTATACAGCCTATTATTTAAGTTTGATCACATTTAGTTTACATTACGTGCTCAAACAGTCCGCCATTGGCATTTGTACAAAGTTATGCTCTTTCCGTCAAATTCCCAAACGCGTGCTGCAAGGTACCTCTTTGAATTTCTTGCATTAAATTTGTTGTTTATTTTGAGGTGCTGAATATCCTGTGAATTGTTTTCGTAGGCCTTAATTTTTATGTATTCCCAAATAAAATAATATAGTGGGGTCAAAAAAAAAATAAAATAATAAAATAATAATCCTTTACTGATAAAATAAAGTTTTGGGTTGCGTTTTAATGTGTTTCTTTAAGCACGATAACTCGCGTTAAAGTGGCCCAATCTGAATGAAATTTGCCACAGACATGTAAAGTAGTATTATTCTATGAAACAATTCACAAGATATTCAGCACCTCAAAACAAACATAACAAAATTTAATGCAAGAAATTCAAAGAGTTACCTTGCAACACATGTTCGGGAATTTGATGGAGAGAGCATAACTTTATACAAATGTCAATGACGGACTGTTTGAGCACATAATGTAAACTAATTGTGATCAAACTTAAATAATATGTTGTATAAAATGTAAAAATGAATTAAAGAATACTCATTACATATTTTTATACGTATTATTCAATCTTAAAAATGGGTTGCGTTTAAAAAAAAACACCCTGTATTTTCATGATAAGATTCTATCAAGTTTTAAGTACATAATACTTTTAATTAATAAATGATTTATATTTGACAAAAATTAAGCAGCCGGTAGATAACTTAACAAACACATGTTGTTAGAACTGACTTATACATAATATGACAAACAAACAAACTCACGAACTTTCACACTTTAGAATAAAATAAATAGAAAAAATAGTTTATAATATACTGTTTGCAGTTTTTATAGTTATTATCTTTATAGCAATGCACAAAGGTTAAATGCAAAAACAAGATAAAGACTATGCATGACACTTAAACAACAATAGATTAATAATAATAAAAAAAATAAATGTAAAAATAATTTAAATGCCTCATCGTTTATATCTAAAGTTTAATCTCACACCACAAAAATAAACTATACAAAGACAGTCACACTCGTGTATGATGCAATACACGCTTTTTTAGTGAGGAATCCTTGACTCATGGTCAAACCAATCCTTGAAACTATTACAAAGCTTTAGAAACTTGCCTTAATTTTCTGTCTTGACTCTACGGTCATTTTCTAAACACTATAATGTAGTGGATAAGAGTTAGGGACATAAACAGCATATTATAGTAACCTAATCCTTTTGAAGGTCACCAAAACTAGTCGTGGGTAGCAAAGGAACATTTCGTGTTTTGTAAAAATGTATAAATATTGATTGAAGAACTACAATGTGGCGACGTAAATATTGTACAATCCACCTTCCATATCTTTTTACTTGATTTAAAAAATCTACTTTCTAATAAGATGGTTTGAGTCTATTGTTTTTGGCGAAGTTATAATTTTTCAATTCACTGTGTTGAGTCTATTGTTTTTGTTTCGTTTATCACAGTTTGTTTTCAGTTTACTGAATGTGTCAAAAGAAGTATGCAAGAATAATAATCAATCGAGATAAACTTACACTATCATTACAATATTTTGAATTTCATTCCAGCCATAACTAAAAAAAAATTAATCCCGATAAAGTATAAATCCAATATGGGAAGATTATGAATTGTTGACGTTGCGTAATACCAATTTAGAAACGAACTACCGATCGTATTATCTATCATTTCCAACAATACGAGAGTGAGATGGATATTGGAATGTCTGACCCACTCAGTATTTAACGTCGCTAACGCAGAGTGCCAATGCTACACTGTGCCCCAGCCGCACGACTGTTCACAATAACCGTGCGAATGGTTACTACAAATTAGCATCAAAAGTGGCACCCCATAATGAGAAACTATTCCTTACCCTCATAGCCTTTGCGTTGAAATGTAAGCTATTTTCACATGCTTCACAACATCTGCTCTTGTCGCTAAACATTTCATCGTGTCGACCTCAGCTGTAATATTTTTTTTGTCCGAGCAAACTCGGTAATTGCTAATCTTCTATATACTTAATACAATAAGGTTTTTTTTCTGTTAGATCCCTTTTTCAGGCGTCCTACTGAACCGATTTTTACTATTGAGGTGTCATTTAAAAGCTTATAATGTAGCGCATCTGCGACAGATAGTTAAAATAGGCATTTCTTTTTCAGCTTCGACCCCTAGGGCTTTAATTTACTTATAGAGGGCGCTTTCAACGGTCCAGTGCTGACCAACTTGCGTTATAACGGTTTTAAATGTGATTGTTATTTAACAGCTAATTACATTGAGACGAATTTTTAACCGTCACATAGTAAACCAAAATAGATTGTCTGAAAGTGTAAACAACATCCAAAACAGCTTAGAAAAATAAATTCGGACCACTTTCATTGAAGATTTGATTTAAATTTAGGCAGGTAAATCATTCTTTATGGTAAAGATGCATGATCGTTGGATTATAAATATGTTGTATATATACCTGGCGCCAATTCTTGGGGCCCACGCCGTCCATAAGCCCAATGCTAAAATTAACATTAGTCTTATATGGACGGCGTGGGCCCCAAGAATTGGCGCCAGTTATAAACCAAATCCTGAAACAGAAAGATGAAGAAGGCATGGAGAAAAATGAGTCGACGTGATTAGAAGGAAAATATGCGTAACCTTCGGCAAGAACGGAGAACTGCTGAGAGAAAAAGACTAATTGAACATCAGAAAACATATTAAAATGCGCAATTTGCACATGGGCTTCCGTTATCCTACTGTCGCTCGAGAAGACAACCAAATTCAAAAACATAGTGCTTGGGTGATGAATAATGTGTGTGTATGTGTTTTGTTCAGTTACGCCTTTATTTATTTAGGTGAGATATATAAATTTCACTTGAAAAGATTAATTTGATTAAGTGAGTTTGAAGCCATACTGTTTATTCTATCTGTAGGTAAGTTTCTCACAAACAAAATTAATATTAAAATGCGCAATTTGCGTATGGGGCCCCTATCCCTTTGTTCTATACCTTAAAGTTATAGAACGAACTTCAAACTATTATTTTAACTACTTTGACATAAATTGATAAAAAAATGTTCATGTTACATTTAAATCGCACTATTTTAATGTGGATTTGAGGTTACTTATATGTTTTGCTAGATTTTAAGAACTGAAAAAGCTACACTAACCCTATTTAACTCACCAAATGGATTTCTCTGAGTACGTACGAGCTTTGTTTAAAAAATATGTACTCTATAAGTTGACATTTAGATTTAAACTGACAGTAAAGCGACCACGCTACCTTTAAAGGGTTAAATTCACCTGCACCAAACACCTTTCCTGCTCCCAACATTCGTAAAACTAAAATATTTAAAACCCTATACTTCCTAATCGTCACACCTTTCACGGTAATGAAAATTAATTAAAAAAACATCCATTCCCAAATCCACAATTAGATCGCAGACGGACAAAAAGTCGGAATCAGCTGCTAGTTGTGCTTTAATTGGTTCGTATTTCAAGCAACCCTTCCTCTGGACGAATCAGAGCGTCCATCTGCCTACCAGCTGCGGCAGGTGTACCAACCTCCAAACCCAAAAAGGGTAATTAGCAGTTGGTCCACCTGATCCGAACTGGGATGAGGCGTTCACACGATGAGGCTGACCTTGACTTTAAACGGCCGCATTATATGTTGTATGTCGCGATCCACCGCGGTGGCGGCGCGGCGTGACTGTTGTGGGCGCTGAGGGCGGGTATCGGTTGTTGCTTTGACACAAGTTGATTTGGTTAATTTATTTGATGGAATTGTTGCCGGACACTCATATTAACCACGCCTACAACAACGTTTTTCTCAACTTTTTACAGTATAATGTTACAGCTTCAGCCAAATGATTGGCTTGTTGATATAAATATGAAGTCTCCGATTTTATAATTGTTTTGGCGAAATGTTTAGTATGGAAAACCACAGCCCTACTCCTCCGAACACATATTAAAAATAAAAATAAAAAATAAATAAAAAAACTCTTACCCATAGACTTCTACTAACTCTATACTAGTGGACGCTAACTCGTCAACTTTACTTATAAGAACATGCAAAAAAACCTGCTCTACATATATTATGAAAATAATGAACAGTGCTGAACCAGTTTAACCTATCATTTAAAATATTTATTTCACATGGATATTGTGGGTTTTTAGTATGAAATAACACTGACTACATGTTAGTTAAAATAACACTTTTTAATGTTTGTGGGCAAGCACAAACATTTAAAAAAATATAGTTTACATTTATATTTACCTTAAAACATAGAATATGCAAAATATTTCAGAGCATAGTAATCCAGATTAACTCCTCCTGATGGTACGCAGGTGAAGTTAGTCTGCATCAATAACATCTGTAGATGTAACATTGAAAACTAGAAAGAACCAAATTGATTAGAGGTATTGCTACTAACATTGGACCATTGTTCTGATCATTATTGCTCCAATGCCTAAAAGTAAATATTTTTTGTAATTTTTCAAATAAAGATATCATGCGGACCCCAACGCCACCCACCGAGATCTATGTCTAGATTCATTGTGTGACCTTCAACCAACCCAGTTATCACAGAACCAATGATTATGCCAATCCTACTGCTGTGATGTTTCCTACTTTGCTATGTAGTCACCACGTCAAAGGTTGGCAGGATGTTTCTTCGGTAGCTGAGACTGCTAAAATAAATATCCTATACTTTTATAGGAGCAATGTGCGCTTGCTCAAAAACTGATCCGAGAATTTCCTTCAACGGCTGGAAAAAAACGTATACCTAGCACGAAAACGTATTCTATGTAGGTTATACATGGCCAGATAAAATCTAATTAAGTTAAGAAATTAATTTGAAAACATATAACATTGGACCTTATGGATCGCCATATTAGCAATGATAAGCAACACAAAGGTAAGCAAAAAAGTAATCATAACGGATTTACAAACTGTCCCCTGAATGAGAAGTGTCATTTCAACGTGTGGTATGTAGAGTGCATGGAACATGGAAAAGCTATACAGGATAGATATAATGGCACTTAAACTGTCTTTTAGCCATTGGATGAACTAACAAAAATGAAATATTACCGAGCAAGTTTGGCCCACAACATATTCATTTTCCATAACATACAATAACTCTCAACTATAACAATTCCAAAACCATAGATAATTTTCAACTCTACAGCGAAACATGCAAAGATCAATGAAGCTGAAACATACACGACGTAGTATCTACGTCATTAGTGACAGGTGAGGAGACTCATTAACTTCCCGGTGACCGATAATGGTGATAAGAGATAAGAGCATGGGGGCTCCGGGCTGTGGGACCCCCTCCTTCCCCCCTTAAACCCCCCTCCCCTAGCACATTCATAGTTGTGTTTACACGATCGTAGAAACAGTTGGCACACTTTCCCCTGATATCAGCCCTGGACGCATTAGCGGGATGATTAACTAGTTCTGGAGCCGTTTATTTATAACTCGATACGAATCTGGGTTAAATTTAGAATGTAGCGAATCTCCTAGTTTCGTTGATGTTATTGATGGTGGGAACGGGACGTGAGAATTTTGAGGAAGAATGATGTTAATATTTACTAACGATTGGGTATTTAAGAGGGATTTTGATAGGGAAGATGACCACTTCTAAAGAAGGATTTACACAGGTCGAGTCAGATGGTCGAGTAAAACTGGGTGAGATAGCGGGCGAATAGGTTTTTGGTTTCACTCGCCTGCGTTTTAATCGATCTGATGACACACTAAACACACAAACAATAACTCCTGGAATAGTTGCAGACGAGTTTCTGTTTCTGAATCTGTGGAAATCACGCGTAAACGTCAGTGTTACCAGCTTTACCCTACTCTTATAAGTGTTGTTAACACTTAATGCTACTCGACTCGCCCAAACTGATTACGCACTAGGCGAACTAAGCAGGCAAGTAGCAACTCGCCCGCCAACTTGCCCTTTGTAAATTCGCCTTAAACCTTCATTTGTAAACGAGTCTGCTGTTGTAACTAGCCGTAAAACGTTCTCAATAGCTAGTACAAAATATCAGCTTTTGTGAAGATTAAAAATTAACACCTTGCAAAGCGAGCGCTATTTTTTATACTCATGTCTATTGATGAAAAAGGTCATTGGCATCGTAAATTTTCATAAATAGTCCTAGACGACTGTGGGAAACACGCCCACACGACTACCAAACAAATCAAGTAATATTATAGTAAATACTATTTGTTACGGCAAAACACATAGAACACTTTTTAATATTGGAATCTCATGAAATTTGTATTTATAAAGAAAAAAGAAATTTGAGTTTCAAATTAATTGAAAAATAAAACTTTTTATGGAAACATACAGTATACATTATTACTAACGTTTCCTCGTGTAAATGGTATGGATCGGATCAGCAATGGCACACTGAGAAAAATCGCATTGCGGAAAAGCAGAGTTTTTGTCCCAAATACGGAATAAGCACTCGCCGTACGTAAATAAGGACTTGGCTCACTTACACTTCTGTTGTGACTGGACCTGGCTCAATAATGTCTGAGCAGAGTAGTGGCTATTAGTACAGACGCAGGACTCGCAGTCCTTCTTTCCTATATTTAACTCTACAATTACGCTTAAAATGTCAAATTTGCACGTAATCAGAGGGTTTACTATTTTTTTAATTAATTTCTTGATAATCATTGTAAATACGTTTTGCTCATCACTAATTCAAATAAAAAAATTACATTACGTCTAAACAACACTTTAATTTTCACAAAACATTTATACATTAATTAAAAAGGTGATATATTTCGGCACTCTATGTTGCCATCCTCAGACCGACGTGAGACGTGACTCGACTGGTTTTAATGATATTTAATGAAATGGCAATAATATGACGTCATTAATGTTAACATCCGTCCCAAAACACGTCACAATTTTATCCATGATTACTTTCTGCCTGAAGCCCACTGCATTTACGAAAGGCGAATGGATGAGAACTTCTAAATATTTCCGTGATTTCGATAAAAGCAGTTCGGTAAGAGCACACGTACTCTAAAAATTTGCTATGGAGTCTTTAAACATGCACAGTTACCGGAAAAAATCATTATTCCATTCCGATTCACTCTCTTTATCATCCACGTTTACTTAAAATAAACTCACTTATAAACTGAAGTTTGTTCCCAAAGAAGATTCACCACAAGTTGCCGGTCGATTCTCCAGTCAACTGCGGACCCCCGCTGCGTGTCAAAGGTCAAGGAAGACATACAGTATTTATGCGGCAATCAAGGCTATTGTCAGTATAAATAGACTGCGTGCTGCAAGTACGTTAGCACGGTTTGTCAAGGTTGTCCGGCTTCTGTTTGTTCTAGAGAAATAAATATTGTTTTGTCGAGTTTTTTGTCAATTTATCTTTTTTTCAGTAATCAAAGGAATATTTCGGAGTTAAAAATTGAAAAGCATTACCGTAATCTGATATTTAAGACAAATGTTTTTCTTCCTTAAAAATAATAATACAAATTTATATTTACCTTATAGGTTTTAGGCGCAAAAGAGTGAGCAAGGTTTACGTAAGGTATACGAGATGATGAATTATGATGAGCTTTACAAGGTTTCCCAGGTAGGTTAAATTAAATTGGTTTTATCATTGCTTAGTCACAAAAATGTCCGTTGCTAATAGCAATATCATTAAATGTTATGGCAACTGATTCAATGTTAAAAATTAACTTACCATCTTTACGTCAGACATCATCAACCGAGAGCCCCCTGCTTCATTTTCTAATTTACTGACTTCAGGAATAAAAAAATACCATCAACGGTGTAATTTTTTGAAATTATAATTACTAGAGATCGTCAGTGGTCGAAAATTCGACCAATTTTTTAATCAAGAAATAGGGATAGCTAATTTTGAACTTTGCATACACCAATGCGTTTCACAATACATTTCAGATAGTACACATTTTCCATGTAAACACATAATAGAACCAAATGGGAACCAAAAGCTAAAGAGAAAGACTCAATCTTTGACTAATTGAGGACGGTACAAATCAGTTTATCCGATACACCCCTTACTACAGTTCTCTCCCCCACTCCCTCCATTAATTCCTTCCCTTACTCTCTATGTACTTCCTTCCTTTAGACCTTCTTTCTACTTTTCAGCCCTTTTCTCCTTCATCCTCTTCTTCCCATCTCTCGACCCTCCTTTCCTACCTTTTAGATCTAAAATAATAACACCTAACATTAATGTGCCTAGTTATTATTTGAGACCTAAAACTCCCCTTCAAAACTTTTTCTCTCCTTCCATACCCTTAGGACATTTTCCCCTCCTTCCCTCTCTCCCTATCATTATCACTAAAATATTACACATATTTTTCGCATTCTCTACCAATAAAACTCACAATTTGAATGTAATGTCCATCTGTACTGCAGTTGCACGACAGTACATCAGATGGTAGAGACTCAACTTCATGTTCTTTTTTCTTCCCTTTTTATCAGCTAATTTTTATCTCTTAATCTTATTGAAGTGAGCAAACTTTATTTGAAACAAATTCAATCTTCTCTAAATAGCCCTGGATTTCAATCAAATACTATATTTTTACTTCATGCCCCAATAAAACATGTGGCTTGAAATTGTTTAAATATAATAATTTGTTTGGATTTTTTACTGGACAAATACTAACTCCGTGTCATTAATGAATTCCTTACATTTGTTTATTGCTTGATAAAAACTTATTGTTTGGGTTTTATATCTCATCAGATGACAGAAAAAAACAGCGTAAATTTTTGCCCACTTTTCGCCCTCACATAATATTTCTACATCTAATCTTTACTCTACGAAAAATAGCATGTGATAACAGCTACATATGATGACAAAAGCACAGTTCTGTTTTGTTTTTCTATCACCAAAACAGCAACTCATCAGACCAATGTTAATTTTTTTGAAATTTTAAATTCGATTTTCTACTTGTCTAAAAGACTAATATAAATTTCAAAGGGATTCTGCACATCTACAGGAAAATACATTTCTATTGGTGTGCTTAGATTTTCGCTACGATGCACACAGGCTGAGAAAAAAGGAGCACAAAAACCTTATGGAAAAATGCTTGCCTATTAATATAAAGATAACAGGGTAAAATTTTGCCTTGAAACTATAACTTTTGAAGGTGATGCCTGCTATAAGTTCATTTACCATATAAAACTGTTATTTACTCCAGCCAGTATTATAACCACATTAAATCTTTCATTCTATGACTGTACTTGAGATTGAAAGGCAATTACTTTTTTAAAACTTACTGTTTTGTAGTTGTTCATTGTAATTATTTCTACGTGTTCCGCTCGTTGCCTAAGGTTTTTCACGCTTGGCTAGATGTTCGTATTACTGTTTCTTACAGTTTCATGTCTCGTATCATGCTTTTTGTGTGAACATGGGAAAAGTTTGCCAACTTTAGTTTGGATGGGGGGGAGGGTTGGGTTCTGATTCTATCAATTACATTTGCATGCTCAATCATTGCAAAAAATATATAAACTCTAATTTAAAATGCTACATTTACATTAGAGTTTTGCTACATTTACATCCTTAAGTTTTGAAGACAAGTTATGGAAATAAACATATTTTACCCGTCAGATTAATTGAATATAATAGGGCTCCCACTAATTTTAGACCAATGCACATACCTATGAATAACTTAACGTCCACGTTACATTAAAAAGTTTGGATGTGCTATTTACTGTATATGAAAATGAACATTTGTATTAAATTTATAGTAAAGCATTTTATTTGCTTCTTGCTCAACAATTTAGTTTTCTTAGCAATGTACTATATTGTGATCATTTTACTTACATGTAAAAGCCTTCCTATTTGAGTCGGTGCCGTTTAACCACCAATATTCCCCTCTCGCCTACTTTTTAAAACAAAGAATCCAATCCATCAAAACCACACTTGAATCTCTTCAAAATGAAATTAATTCAACCTGTTCTTTCTTTGAATTCGTCTAGACATAATCTAAATTTAGCCTTGCTAATAATTTGAAAGGCTGGGTAATAAACAAGATAAATGTTTAGACTAAACAAAGTTAAAAGGAATTTCTGCTCTATACCTACCCTTAAGATCAGAAAGATAAAGCAAATACAAACGGTTTAGACTTGATGTTTTAGATTTTATTTTTGAATTGATAGCCTCCGGATACCGATAAATACTAATAATGGTGTAAATACCTGCTTTACTGGTATCCAATAGTTAGTTGAGAACAACTAGTTTCGACTTAAAGAAATGACACCTCTTCAACCGAAGACGATATGAAGACATCCTTGTAGGAGCCTGAAGATGACTTGTTAAAAAGTTGAAACTAGTTGCTCTTAACTAAACATTGGATACCAGTAATGCAGGTGTTTACACCATTATTAGTAGATGTTTTAGATTTTATCACACGGAGTAGCCGAGACCTTGAGTTTATCAGATAACAAAACCAACACGCCTTCTTTCCCCTTCACGTGGTTAAGTGTGCAATCTTGAACCAGCAAAAGGAGCCTTCGCGTTCTGTTTAAATTATTATGTTTATCTTAAAGCTTAAAGTGTTCTTTTATTATTTTTCATTCAACTCTCTTGTGTGGTAAGCCAACACATCACACAGATTTATAGATAAAAGTATAATCTTCAAAACTGAAGTACTTAAAAGTTCTTGCATTTGGTTTATTGATATTAATCTTTTCTTCGATTGAAATTCATTGTTGGTGATGGAGATTTTATAATTTGATTTGGATTTTTACGGACGTTTGCCATTACTTAGCAATAATTTGTTTTTTACTAATCAGTGATGGCAAATGTCCGCAAAACTCCAAATCAAAATTTCAATCTTTTACTAGTTGATCAGGATTGATAACGGTTCAGTTAGTTTTTAACCGTACTATACCAGTTCAATCGTACTTTTTTGCCCAATAACAAAATTTGTGGTGGGCCGACATATTACACCATTTTACATAAACAAAATTTTCAATAAGGTTATATTTTAAATCTTTAATCAATCTTCACTTTGAGCGCGAGCGGAGTATCGAACTAGTTTACTACCAAATAAACAACAAGTCATACCTACGACTGGAATCAATTGCAATAAAAACCCCGAGTACAGAGTAGAAATATTATAATCATAAACAACACGCACTTACTTTACAGCCTAATATATTTTCTTGCAAAATTTGTAGCCGCAATAAAACTGGTAACACCGCGATCGTTGCGCGCCGATATACAAGGGGTCGAGTGGCCCACTATTCTTTCGCAGGGGCGAATAATTTAAAACAGCATCGTCCGATTTGCATTTGATTCGAGAACACAATAATCGTCAGACCGCGCAGCATACGATATGTGGAGTACACAACGGCTGTTAAATCACCGGAGAAAAACGTAAAAGATCGTTCGAGAAAGGCGAGCGAAGGTCAGAGCTATGAGGAGTTACGAGTGAGGGGCCTCCTGCCGCATGCCTCGGATGAGTTAATGTGGCTGAATTTTTAACTCGCAATTAAAACAGAGCTGCGCCTACGCCTGCGATGTTGACGGCGCGCCAAGACTCGGCTCCGTCGGTTCTAGTTCTAGCGACGTAGTTGCAGGTTATGTAACGTCATAAAAGTGTTACAATAGATGTATAAGTAGTTTAGGATTAGATTGATTGTACCAGAGTGATGAAACTGTTTCATTGAATTGAATATTGCTAGTATACTTGGCAGTAAGCAGTCTTATTCGACTGCCATGAATAACAACAAAATAACCGAGGGGTCTTTCAAATCTAAATCTACCCATGAAAAAATAATAATACGGTAACGTAACATATTTTTGCGAAAAATATAAGCCTTTACTAGCGTGACTCTCAGCTCATTGTACTTTTTAAAGTGCGTAAATTTGTTAAGAAAGACAAACCACCGAAAAGAAATATGAGGACTCCCTATAGTATATTAATCATAACATAAACTGGAATAAAATCCTACATTTATGTTACGAGCTTATTGTAAAAGACTTAAACATTATTTAAGGCCATTTCATTTGTTGGCAATCCGTAACTCTGAAAACAACAGTAATAAAATGCTGTGGGTTCAATAACATACTTTACCCTCTTGTGCAGTCCCATCTGATGTTTACTTTAAATCAGCTGACTTCGAGGATAAGTTTTCTGTGTTACTCATAAAAAGCCTTGTAAAGCGTCGTTGCCTGTTCAAAAGCCGTAGCACTATTCATTCAATACTCAATGCTGTTTGCTGTTTCCTCATTTCTGTAGTTCAACGATTTCTGTTCATACCGACATTAAAGTTCCCAAACTCCGGGAGTTGTTCATGTTCGCATTGTTGCAGGCGGATCAATTTATATTTATTTCATTCAGAAGTAATATCCGGGAATATGGGGATATGACTTTATTTTCTTAAAGATACAGTGTTAAGCTATATAACCTACAAAGAGCATATTATGGATATTTCGAATTTATTTCTGAAAAATGTGCAGGATTACTAAAAATTCTGGAAAAAGGTTTACATGACATTATCCCTTTGAAGTCATAAATCATTCTGCTTATAATATGTTATGTGTAATAACGAGCATGCATTTTTTCAACCTCATGACTGTTTTAAAAACTGAAGAGCCACAAACCAAACATGTTTCAATCGTTAATATTTTTATGTCATAAGAGTACACCAGTGAGACCATTGAGTTTAAATTATAAACGGTAGGACAAATAATTTCTATAAACGGATTCAATTCATTATAAATATTATCGAATGTTAGATCTTGTTATAAAATGTTACGGAGAAGCTTTTAGTTGTATCACATCCTTTAGTGGAAATTCAATGATATGACAAATAATGTATATAAATGGATTAAAAGTAGCATACATGTTATCAAACACTCGTTCCATGGTTATAATATGCTACGGGGACACTTTGGGTTACACCCCATCCTTTAAATTTATCAAGGTAATATTTCTGCTTTTTCAACACCAGAGATGTGCTATAGCTCAAAACCAGAGATTTTTATTTCTCCCCTTGATGTCATACTTGTGATTATTTGTTCCAACGATTCGATTACTACACTCTAATCCACTCTATGGTTCTTTAATTTATTTTAACCTTCCCTAATTTTATTCAACCCACCGAAATCCTCCTGATATTTTTCCACCATTTTTCCTTGAGGACCGGCCCTCTTCTCATTCTCCCACCATCACACTTAGACAGGCAAGAGAGGCCGGCAGGACAGGTTCGGGTTGGGACCGTAACTGAATTTTACGTACTCGGTGGGAACGGCGGCGGCGCCCCACAGCGAGCCACTAGACCGCACTGCCGCTGGGCCGTGGACATCCTCCCCTGGACATCGACACCAGGGGGTGGCGGTCAGGGGTGGTCAGGGGTGGTTGTGGTTTCGGACCTAGGAGAAGTGGGAAGGGCTCCTTGGACGATACGGGATATTCCGGCTGATGGAGTTTGTCTCTTTGCTTAACTCCCACCTTGGACCCTATTTTTGAAACGGTTGTGAGTTGAGTAGTGAATCACTCGTCAAGCCAGCTGTCAGCTGATGGTAGCATTGTTTAAACCACCACGTGGGATGACAACGTTTCAGGCGATACATCTGCGAGACTAAAAGCCATGTAAACATTGACCAATTTAAGGAATTGCCTCATTTTTCGTAGCTTTAATAACCCTCTTAAGGTCGACAATAATTGTGTGATACTTGCGAAAAAGGCCACCTCCCAAACTGTGTTACTTGCTAAAAAGCCCAAGCCACTTCTCATGTGCGGTGCATAGTTTTAGTCAAAGAGCTATCATTTCCACAATTTTTATCAATAAACTATCTTGGTATGTTTATACAGGTCGATTTAGTTGTAAGGCGTTTTATAAATAGTTCAAAGGTTAACCGAACGGATTAATATTTAGTATCAAAAAGTAAACATAACCTTAATGGAAAGGCTTTCCGTGATTACTATTATTACTTCCTCCAAAAGTGAAGAAGAAGAAGAAGCTTGTTTCCTGTCAACTCACGCGTTTTTACTCAATAGCCTATTGCTTGGTGAGTAAAAATGGTTGGATTGGTGAAATACTCAATGTATATGATACCATATTAGCATTATGCATTTTTAAGAATAAATGTCTATTTACATGATATACAACGATATTGGAAGCTAAATGCATTAAGTTAGTTAGGAATATTTTATTTTATCTGTGAATTCATTTTATGATTAGAAACAAATAACTTGGGAGATGAGTGACTCACTCAATCGCCAACTCACCCATTTCAAAAATAGGGTCCATTCATTGTTTTTCGGGTTTACTTTATTGTATGATTTAAATAGATAATATAAAATATAAAATAAACATTAACCTTGGTAAAATTTTAATTTTGCTTTTTAAGCGAGTCAATAAACAAGTTGGAAAGAGTGATAAGAAATGTTGAATCAAAAACTTTTGGTTTTGTTTGAAGGCTCACATAAAAGAAATCCTTTGAACAATTATCATCCTTTGAAACAAATCCTAGCCCTTCGTTATTATTATCTGCTTACGTATATGAAGTCAGACAGTCGATGTTGTCAAGAAAGCAACAATGTGAATTGATGCTTAATAAAATACAGTTTTGTTATACATTCTTGAATATTTCTTGCTCATATAAGAGGTCTTATCGCCATATAAACAATGTTTGTTGAAGCCATAAAGTTACAATAATCGCCTCTGTAAAAAAAAATCAGCAAATCAAGCAAATCAACATTTGAACATACCATGAAAATAATAAGTGCTGTAACAATGTACAAATAAATAAGTGATATATGCAAAATAGACTACATGCTAACACAATATAAACATTCTAAGAAAAAAAGGACTCAGCAGAACAAGTGCAATTTCAACATTTGATAATAATGATAATAATTGGTGGAATAATAATCAACCAAACATGCAAATATTGCTCTTAAAGCTTGAAAATACAATACATGCAAACTGAGTGCTGCAAATAGTTTGACATTAACAAAGCAAATATTAAATCAAGGTCATTGCAAAGAGAAAAGAGAAACTAACATAGTGAACAGGCAAGATTACATAATGCATGTTAGGGAAGAGCACAAACTGCCATGAGAACGGATCTCTTGAATGAGTTGAGGCTCTGGCTGAAGAAGTCCACTTGATCAGCTCCCAGATTTCCAGTGCGGTGTAACCTTGGGATGGTACTGCTGTAGATATAGCATGCAGAAGTCGAGGGTTCACTGAAGATTCGAACTGATCTGGTTCGATGCGGAACTCGAAGACTGATCTGCTCTAAGAGCTCGGGGCTGTCAATTTCACCCTGGATAACTCTCCTTAGAAAGCAAACATCAAGGTAAGTTCTTCTTGCATGAAGGGATTGGAGCTGGAGAAGATCCTCAAGTGATGAATGGGGGCTTGGAGATAACCAAACCCAAGTTTTACTCCAACAAGGCGAAGGAAGCGACGTTGTACAGCTTCCGTTTTCTCCATTAGTGTATTCTGGTAGGGTGACCAAACTACTGATGCATACTCCAGCCTGGGACGAACTAGGGCCTTATACAGAGTAAGAATGGACAATATGTTACTCATGTCCTTTGTAGAGCGCACAATGAAACCCAACATCTTATTCGAATGAGCACATATATTTTTTATATGAAGCGAGGGATTTAGAGATGTAGTGAAAGTAACCCCAAGGTCTTTGACAACATCGCATCTGGGCAAGGACCTGCCTCCAACCTGATAGTCTATAACAAGTGGATCTTTAGTGCGGTTGTAAGTAATCACACAACTCTTGGCAACATTTAAATCCATGGCATTATCTTCGCACCACCTGTAAACCGCATCTAAGCTTGATTGGAGGAGCTGATGGTCGAGCTGGCAGGTTATTTTAGAGAAGATCTTAATAAGAAGAATGTTTAATTAAGTAAGAATTAATGAAGAAGGGTTAGTTAATTAAGAAGAATGTTACATGTAAACTTTAACTCTATACATTGAATTACATAAACGAAATTAGCTATTACATTTACTCGTATTATTTTGTTGTACCCCAGATAAGTTCATGCGACGATCATGAGCAAATTAAGACGCAACGTTTAAATCAGATTTTCACAAGAAAGATGAGCGTATTGCAGAATACGCCGTCAAGAGGAGCGGCAGTTGCCTCACTGAATTGTGCAAGTATGCGGTAACATGCAACCATAATTGCAGCTAAACGGAAAAAGTAAGTTTCATGTTTTATGGTCACTGTAGGCTAGACATTTAAGAATCGATAAATTACCTTGTATCGTGTGATTCAAGGTAAACCTATTACATTGAGTATTATATGGGTGATAAAAATTGGCAAAGCTTCATAGTAAAATTGTAGAATAAACCAGTAAAATTTTATAGTGTTTTAAGGCTTCAGTGTAAAATTGTGAAATAAACCATAAATTAGTTTTAGTGTTTTAAAGCTTCTATGTAAAATTGTAAAATAAACCAGAAAATATTATTATAGTGTTTTTAAAGCTTCAATGTAAAATTAAAAAAAAAACAGAAAGTATTTTTATAGTTCATAGTGTTTTTCCAAATTATTATATGTAATGCAGTCGGTAAAAATTAGACGTTGCTGCGTGCTAATTACAATGTGACGCGGATCGCTGAAAAAATTCAATTTAATTTGCAGTTCATAAAAACTGAACCCTTGAAAAATAATAAAAAAATCGCACTGTATTTTCAAGAATTGATTCCTTACCCATTATAAGCATATTCGTATTTTTTTTCAAGAAAAGTAGGATATTATATGTCTTTCTCTTAGACTTCAATATTCAAGAACCTCTAGCCAAAAGTATTGACTAAAAAAGGTGATGACAAATATTGAAATGAATGTGAAAAATACATGTGTAAAGAATATTGGAAACCTTTTCAAGATATTACCATTTATGTAAATATTTGTTATTTACATAGGCTTAAACAGTCACCAGCGATTTCAAAAAATACGCAATAGTTCACATACTTTTTTAGAGTAGACGAGACCACTAAAAATGTGATGATAATTAGTTGAAGCCTGAATCGACGCTGCCTGAATGTAATAAACTACAAAGTTTTGATTTTTTCCGTACAAATATACATTCAATAGAGATAATATATTCGTCATCAGACCCTCGTATATTAAGAGCGCTTAGGCAAACTTTGCCATCTACTACTATTTACTACTTAAGCATCTGTAGCTATTAATTTATACAGTAGCTATTAATTATCTAAATACTTCAGGTCGAAACACCAAATTATGGCTTAAATAATCACAAGCCCACATTAAGTAACGATAAAATAGGTATATACGACAGACGATCATGAGTGAAGAATGAGTGTGATGTAAGTATGAGTGAGCTGACCCTTGAATAATAGAGTTTTAGTCTCGTGATAGTAATAAACGGACCATTCGCTAACTCACACTCCACAAACGAATCCCCACTAAACTACAGTTATGAGCTTTTGCAGTTTTTCTTATGTTGTTACTAGCGATTTAACTGCTGATCTTATCATAAAACGATATTTTACCACCGTACACCCAGCTACACCATAACAACTGCAATCAACCGATGCATTTCCAATTTACTCCCCGCAATATAAGTTTAAATATCTTTCCAAAGAGTTTTTGCCACCGCGCTAGCCATCTATCATTACATCCGCAATCAACCGTTTTATTTCCCCATAAACGAATTCTTCAATATCTTTCTTTAGAAGGAATGTGCAACCTTCCAAAGGCATTCACTACCCACCTGAGCGAACTGACCACGGTCGTAATCATAGAATCGTAATAATCAAACAAAAGAATGACTCGGCGGGAGTCGCCGTGCCGCGTCAAGGTCCAGATGCAGGGTGTCCCGGTGAAAGGATCAGGAAACGCGGGGACCTTGAGGCACATCTCTGTGGCCGACGAGTCCTCTGCAAAACTGCTAACCTGCTAAACTCCTCGCAGCAGTTGAGTCAGTGTTGCCAGATGTGGGGATTTTCCCCCACAGTGGCGATTTTCAGCCAAGAGAATTGGTCGGTGGGGAATTGATGGGGATTTCAGCTTTGTGGGAAATTAAGTGGAGATTTTTTGAACTTTGGGCGATTTTTTTTGGTTGTCGATTGAACTGTATGACCGGCGAAGAAACCGGGAAACCCGCTCCGTGAATCATGGTATATGACTGTTTTTTACTATAAGCATGCGCAATCGTATACTTCATAAGTTATTAGGAATTGATTCTGTATTTTAATGCAACTCATACTTAGCAGCAAACTGAGACAAAATTTGTTAAAATTAGTTTCTATTATAGCTGACAAATTATGTTGTAAAATTGTTAACCTTTTCAACAATTTTAGATATATCAACATATTTATCTCACAGATTCCTAGATTTACCTTTACTTTAACACCAAGTTTATTATTTTCTAGCGAAATGAGTAACAACTGTTCGAAATTAACATTGCTCTAACTGAAAAAAGATGGTTTGTACTCTAGAAAAATGCTGGTTTAGAAAATAGTATTAGCTCACGTTATTACGTAAAATGTCTATCAACTACTTCATAACAACTCATTGAATTGTGAATAACATGCGCAGTTGCAGTGGGACCCGAGATCTTCGGCACCGGTCCAAGAGACGCCAGTCCAGTCCAGTCCAGTTCCCGCTCCTGGATGCGCGACTTCCCCAGGGGCCCCTGCCCGGCTGGCCAAGGTCACTCCCGCGACACGTGCTGCTGAGGTGCTGCACTTTCGCAACTCGTCGTCGTCGTCCAGTTAGTCATCTGCTTCACGCTTCCCGACGGAACTACGCAAACTTCGCTGGCGCTGGCGCGAATCACCACAGTCACTCCCCGCTGGTACGCAGAAGAGAATGAGTTAGCTGACTGTCGGGGTGTTCGTAGAGTTCTTGGGATTGTGTAATTAGTGAAATTGGCCAGGAAATAATTTTATTCTGATTGTGCCGAGTGATGGGGTTGGTTAGGGATTAGATTTGGTGCCAGAAAAACAAAATCCCGCAATAAAACTGTCATCAATTTCATAATTTATTCATCAACTGAAATTCGTATGAATAATATTATAGGTTTTTTAATTTAATAGCCGGATTCCAAAGTTTCATATAAACCATATTTGTCAAGTTTTTTCTTGAACAAGTATTTTCTACAAATAATGATTTATGCCGGGGAGGAGGGGTTCTCCTTTATTCCTCATTCAGAATATTTTCAAAATGGTTCAGTACAAACATGAACAAATATGACTATCTACAGCTAATCTTTATCTAATTAATTAAGGTTAGTTATCATTAGCAATAAAAATTCGTTCAAAGTTAAAGGTTTTGTAAAATGTCATAAACTTTATTTAAATCACTTCCTTCTGACGATTTTAGAACTTTCCAAGCACTTCGCATATTTAGGAAGACTTAAAGATCTAAAATCGTTACGTTACATATGTACTGCTATATGTGTTGTTGGCACCCATGTTATGTTTTAAACTGACATCTCAATACTAACTACCAGTATACTTATCCAGATCGTAAAAGCTTTGATAAAACCTGTTCTTTTTATTAAATAAAGAGAGTGCTCAATACGTATGTAACTAGAACAAGAGTTAGAGATGAGAAGCAAGTTTAATAAAAAATCTTTAATGTATGGTTTTCATGATTTAAATTTTTTGACATGAAATCTGGATACTGACTTGAACATACTTAGGTCAGGTAAAATCACCAAAAGTAAATTATTGGTATGGATGCAATATCCTCAATAGACTTGCTTTTGCAAATTCTTTATTTTCTTCAATACATATTGTTTATAAATGGTTATAAATATAGCAAATATAATGCAGTGTCATGTATTATAAATCAAACAAGCAATTCTGTTCATAATACGTCAGTTAATAATATTTGAAGGACTAGTAACTGTAAATAGTAGCTTATATAATATACATTAATACTTTTAATCTCAACTACAAAATAATAAATCCATTATATGAAAAATCATACGTATTTCTGATATACAATAATATCTTAACAAAATTATGTATACAAAGCATGTGTAGATTAATTTGCATTGTTGAATTAAACATGTGAGAATATTCACAGTCCAGGGATTTACTCATTCATTGTTCACAAAAATATTCCGTCACTAACTCATGAAATAATTTCATAAATTAACCACATTCCTAAAGCATTTAAATTAAAACCAAATACGAATAAATCAATACACGGTAACTACACACAAAGGCATAAATTGAAATAATAAACAAGTTTGTCCTCCATAATAAGTCCTTTTAATTTTTTTGAATCATCAATTATCAAGCTTGATCAATAAAGACAATTTCATAGAAGAATTAACAGATTTTATGTTTTTTTTATATTTCTAATTGTGACATTTACAACATTAGGTAGCTCTAGTAACAATTTATTAAAACTACAGGTGGATTTTGAGATTTGTTGAACATTGAAAGAGTCAATATTTAATGTAACATAGGTTAAAGACTATTTTAAACAGAGGTTTTATTAGTCTTCATTTAATTTATTGCTCTCCATAGTTTTACAGCCGCCATCTTATGAGTGACCACTACGAAATTTACATATACAGTTATCTGTTTTCAACCAGCCAGTAACTTTTCATCACAAATCGCGTGCCTTCCAAAGCTCACCGTCTCCACCCGACCTTACAGTACTTTTTCAGTAATAAACTCTCCAACCGAGCCCTCTTCATTCCCGCAGTCCCCAGCTGGCCGGCGGTTGAGCGGTTTTCCGTTTTCCCAGCTACAATGGTTTCCCACACGCGGCCGTTCACCCGGGTTCGCGGGTTCGCGCGGTCGGCGGACCGAAACCGAAACCCCTCTACTTCTTCATTTGCGATTTGCCTCGCCGCTAGCACCGGCCCCGCTTCCTCCATCCTGGGAGGAATGTGCGACTAGCGACTGCGGACTGCGGCCCAGCCGAGCGGACAGGGCTGATTGAAAAATTACGTTTGTGAACGTAGTGGCGGAGTGGGTGGGGCAATTAAGGGGGTTCCCTGGTTTTCTACTTCCGTCGAAATCTACGGAAGTCCTCTTTTAGTGGGCTCTAGTACCTCTTTAACACTTAAATAAAATTTCAGTTCGTACAGTAATTTGACAAAATCAGTTTTTTAAGGTTTGAATTTACGCATAAAGACGCTAAATTTCACTGTTACAATCTTTGAAACAGAATCAGAACTTTTCATTGCCTTAGAAACATAGTACCTGTGGACTGAGCATTGCTCGGTGTTATTCATGATTACCAGTTCATCCAATTACTATAAAAATTTTCAACGTCATAAAATTGATAAGTAGACACATTTTTTATTGCTCCATGAACTAACTCTTCATCTCACTCTCTGTATTTTGCCTTGATGGCTGTAGATTGCAAACAGGTGCTATGATTACTTCATTTGTTTACACTTTCCTTGGTTGTTTCGTTTAATTACGTTATTAGATTTTCTCTGGCCAAGTAATCTGCATAAAACACCTTTTTGAGTCTTAAATTACTTGTTTCCAGACTTTGAAGGAAATCCTCGGAGCTGTTATTGAGATCAATGTACAAACAACCAACCAACCAACCAAGCAAGATAACATTGCTCATATAAGAGTATAGGATTACATGCATTGGCAAAAGAGTATAAATACTCATTTTTTCCTAAAACTAAAAAAAATTTATCTCTCCTAATTTACATCAGAATCAGAATTTTTTATTGCCTTAAGGGGATTCCCTACTGAAAATGCTACATTTTTTTTAAATATTCTTCTTTTTGGTTCTGAATAAGGTTTTTCTAGTTTGTACTTGTTACAAAAAGAAACTTTTGTGGTCAGAATTTTTAATTTTTAATTTTTTTTGTTTTAGGTATTTTTAAGGTATGAATATACCTAAAAATAACGGTTATTTAAAAATTGATATATCTCAGGATCTATTGGCTAGAACTTCATGATCATTGTCAGGGTTTATAGTCTTCTAAAAAGTTAGGTAAAATTACATTTGTATCTATTTAGAAAAAAATGTTATAGGGAAAAATTATCTTAAAAATATTGTTTCTTGAAAAAAATAGGCCTATTTTTACTCAATTCCTAGTTGTTACAGGCATAATTTTACCTAACTTTTTAGATATACTAATAAGGAATGTTGGGTAAAAATTTCAATCTTTTACTACAAGTACTTTATGAGATATATCAATTTTAGTTTAGAAAAATACGGAATGACCAAACTTGCGGGAATCGCGCATTGAAAGTTCGCGAGCGTTATCCTGGCTTGGCTATTTGATATTGGAGCGGCGGCATGCAGAGCGTAATATAATTTTATATTTTTCATATATAAAACCACTTATACCTTGTTATGTATGGTTTTTCTGAAAGAGGACATATCATAGAACAATAATATGTAAAAAATTGTTTTGAAAATAAAAATAAAATGTTTGTCATTTTCAGTAGGGAATCCCCTTAAAACATATTACATGCATTGGCAAAAGTGTAGAAATTAAATACAAATGTTTTTCCTAAAAACTAAAAATATTTCCTCACTCCTAATTTACATTATGAAGAAAAGATCTAGAAAGTCTCTACTGGCTGAGATAGTCCTGTTCCCTGTAATAGTACATTAGATACTGGACCGGTAAAACTTACCGGGTGATGTGTGACGTATAATACTTAGCATCATATTACAAAAAAAACTTATTTTTTAATCATAACGTATTCCTTGCATTGCCATTCCGTTTCTCAATTCTTCGAACTTAACCTATAATAAACAAACAATCACTTGCTACGGCTGCCAGTGCTGCCACTACATTCCTCTGAAGTAACCAATCAGCGTGCATTATATCAGCGTTTTGCTATAATCAGCTGATTGTTTTGATTGTTTACATCCATTTTTTTCCATTTCCGTGCAATTAACGGGAAAGAGTAACTTTCCAGCAAAGAGTAAGGCATAGAACAAATGATTCTGTGTAGTATGATGTAAAAGGTTTTTTCGCTAAGGAATCGTTTGAGATTTTGTTTGAATTTCCCCAAAGGAATCTAAATTTTCTAGCAAGCAGGTGGTTCATCGAAGAGTTTAATACAGTTGTATGGTAAGTAAGGCTGAAAAAATGCTTAACTGAATCTCTGAATTGATATATCTGTAAATGTGGGCGAAGCGAATGTTCAGAGGAGGCCGTCATTCTGGTAATAGATGATTTATTTTTTAACAAAAGGGTCTTAAAGATGTAAAGGCATGGGAAAGTGAGAATCCTGTTATGAAAAAAGGTTGTCCTACATGGTTATTGCTGTCCTTCCAAAAATTATGCGAATTGACTTTTACTGGAGGTAAAAAATTGTCATAGTTCTTGATTTATCACATCCCCAGATGGGCACAAGACAAACTTCTCTTCAATTTGTCGATGTGATCTTATGGAATTTGACATATGAATCAATAAGTTTCAGTACAAGAAAGTTCAACGGAATCAGCAGTGGTAATTCCTCTTTCTCCAGGGGAAGGTGGGAAATCTTAACGTTGATGCTATATATCACTAACTGAAAAGTTGAGAAGATGACTTTTGTTCGTATTCACAATATGCTGTTTTCCTTCAAACAAAGAGAGACAATTTAAATCGATGTACCTTGTTATTTCCAAATCAGCCAAATGCGGTGCTGGAAAAAAGTGACGTTTCATCTGCGAAAAGTCAAATTTCACCCTCACTTATATCAGTTTTATGTTATTTATGAAAACGAGGATAATCGAAACTAGTTAATCGAAGTGTTAAAGGTGGTTCATCTATCTGATGAAAATGATATTCAACAATTCCGCATTTAAAGTTGATATTATGTTATATTAGGTTGCCTTGTTTCTGAAACTTTTTCCTGCGGCCATGTAAACGTTCCCGAAGGTTAATCTTTTAACTTCAGTAATAACAAAATTACAAAATAATAAATAATAAAGGAGTCTATTTATCCAATGTTGACTTAAGAATTTCGGCCAGCCTCAGTTGGTTTGTCAGTCCTAAAGGGGAACAACAGTTTCACATTACCCAGTTTAATTGCTATATTAATTGGAATTTTAATTATAAAATTATTATTATATTTCCTTTCATGAGTTATGAATAAGCTATGAAATATAGATAAATTATATAGAAATTATGGAAGTTGAGAAATTTTTATAATAGGAAAACAATTATTGATATGATATCCGCACACTATTGTGACTGGAGCCCCTTTAATTGATAATAAAAATATCAAGGAGCCCCCGTTGATTAATAAATATTCCTATTTTCTGTTTGAATATTAAAAGTTCACCAATTTGAAAATTATTTAATCTTGATTATAAATTTTGCTGAAATAGTTAAAAGATTTAATTAATTTTTTTAATATTGATTACTAGAAAAAACTAAATCGGTAGTCTGTTGCTTTTTAACAATAGGTATTTTTGTGTAGGCACTTGTAAAAACACCAGTAACCTAAAGAATGATAATAGTCTTCACAGAAACAACAAATAGCCAAACCGATAACCATAATTATAGTCCTTTAATAACAGTTCTTGCCTGTAGCGAATACGCTGACGTCTTTTCCTCAATCTCCATTTCCGGTTTTAAACGGCGTGAACATCAATCCGGTCTGAACATTAATTATAGGATATTATATTATAGGAACATAATATATAGGAATATGTTCCTATTACACTACAGGATCATTATTAATTATATTAATTGTAGGACATAAATACATTTTTAAAGATTCCTTACTCTTGGTTAATTTTTTGATAAAAACACGACCAGTACGAGTAATTAATGTTTAAATTTTATAAATATTAAAAAACATTCTGTAATGACTATACAAGATATCTTTGGTTTACTGATCAAAAGGAGTCGCCTTTGGGTAGTCTTACTACCACCCCCACAGCCCAGCGCCAGAGGGGTTGCATTTAGTGTAGGCGGGCGTTTTTGAAATCGAGCGGGGCTGGAAAATGTTATTGGTTATTACTGCAATTAAACTAAAATACTTGACACAGATCCTCTCCAAAAAAGATGAATTGTTACAATAAATTCAACCGAACTGTTAAAAGATGGATCACAGTTTCGAACCAATATTCAGAATGGTGTTGGTTGGTCATGTATTAAAAATAATGAATTATTTATAAATCCATTGAAATGCATGTAACACGAGTGCAAAATAAAACACAAACACAGTGAAATAAAATCAATGTTTTACCCAATATTCGAGTTTTATAATAAAATTATAATTACAATTAGAATCGACGACAGTATCTGGGGTAAGTAAACCCAACTATTTTAGTAAAATTATAAAACGAGATTATCGATGACATAGAAGAAAACAAAACATGTAGGAAGAAAACTATTTTTCTTACTTTCCATTTAAAGAACGCCTCTTGAGCGTTTGCTCTTATTCTATTGTTAGTAAAAATACCTTGTGTCTTTAGAATCAGCTGACTGTAAAATGAAATAAATACCTTCACAAAACCATCTGAATTGTTTATTAAGGTGGAAACGCAGATTTGAACCGTTTGACAAGTCTGTGTTCATGGACATGGTTGGTATGTAGACCTAAAAATCAGTGACAACATAAAAGTAAAACCAGGTGAACTGTAATTTAAGAAAGAATGCAGTTTTGAACCGACAGACAAATCAGTGTTCATTTAAACCTATTACGTCACATTTGGATCCCCATTATATGGGAATAGAATAAAACGCAGAATGAAAAGCCAGACTTCTCCCAAAAACTTTAGTTCTAAGATAACAAATAAATCAGTGACAATAAAAGTAAAACCAGCCGAACCGTTATTCAAGGAGGAACGCAGATTTCAACCGATTGACATTGACAAGTCGAAGTCTTGTGTTCATGCATGGAATGTTCATCTAGGTAATCACAAGCCCAAAATAGGAACGAAAAAAGCCAAAATACTTCCTCAAATTCTGCTAATATATGGGTCACAAAACGAAATCAGTGACAACATAAAATAAAACCAGCCGAACTGTTATTCCAGGACGAACGCAGTTTTTAACCGATTGACAAGTCTATGTTCAAGGTTGAAAGTCCAAAATAGGAACCAAAAAAATTCCCCAAAACTCTAGTACTAGGGGGATTACAAAACGAAATCACTGACAACATAAAAGAAAAAAAACAGCCGATCTGTTGAACTGTTATTCAAGGAGGAACGCAGTTTTCAACCGATTGACAAGTCTATGTTCAAGGTTGAAAGTCCAAAACAGAAACTAAATAACAAAAATTTGCCCCAAAACTCCAGTACTAAGGGGATAACAAAAGAAAATCAGTGACAACATAAAAACAAAACCAGCCGAACTGTTGAACTGTTAATCAAGGAGGAATGTAGTTTTTAACCGATTGACAAGTCTATGTTCAAGGTTGAAATTCCAAAATAGGAACAAAAACAAATATTTCCCCCAAAATTCTAGTACTAGGGGATTACAAAACAATATCAGTGACAACATAAAAGTAAAACCAGCCGAACTGTTGAACTGTTATTCAGGGAGGAACGCAATTTTGAACCGATTGACAAGTTTGTGTTCATAATTGAAAGTCCATAATAGGAACAAAAAAATTCCCCCAAAACTCCAGTACCATGGGGATTACAAAACGAAATCAGTGACAACATAAAAGTAAAACCAGCCGAACTGTTATTCAAGGAGGAACGCAGTTTTGAACCGTTTGACAAGTTTGTGTTCATGAATGAAAGTCCATAATAGGAACCAAAAAAATTCCCCCAAAACTACAGTATCAGGGGGATTACAAAACGAAATCAGTGACAACATAAAAGTAAAACCAGCCGAACTGTTGAACTGTTATTCAAGGAGGAACGCAGTTTTGAACCGATAGACGGAACGGTGTCGGACTGCGCATGCGCGTTGGTCACGTGGTCCGCGGCTCGGCGGCAACCATGATCTTGGCAATGGTCGTCCCCCCCCTCCCACAACCTGTCGGCTGCGGAACGGTTACCTGCCGGCCCGCACAGTCCAGTGGTGGCCCCAGCGGTGATCGTCTCGGATGGATATCTCACATCAGTGGTTCAAGTTCAAGAGTGTTTTGTGCCCGGACACCATGGACCAGTTGTTCAACTTCAACGATAATACTTAGACGTTGAACTCACTAGGTTCAGTGTTGTGCGTTAGTGTTGTGAACTTTTCGCGATGCCGAAGATATTCTTGATCAAAGACCGGCTGCTGCAGCAGCAGCTCAAGTTGTTGGATCAGCAGAAGAACAACAACGAGGGATTGACGCCGCCCGGCTCGCCGCTCAGCGACTCGCAGCCGCTGTCGCTGATCGTCAACAAACGTCCTTCAGGTAGGAGTTTTGGCTTCTTGGGTCGGTGGTCAGATAGTCAAGATAAGATACTTAGAGGTAGACGCCGAGTAGTTTGCTGGAACGGGCGCCTGGTGGAATGTCTGGAACCGGGTTTTAAAGCGTCCAGCGTTTACCAAAACCACCGAAAAGCATACTCGGAATACCTGAAAAGCAGACGTGTCTAGATAGGTAATTTATTATTCGCGTGAGTTGAAAAATTGTTTCTTTAAAATGAACCGATTTTTAGTAATCAAGCGACTATAATTGAAATTGAGCGACTTTAATTGAGAAATATCTTTTTAGAACCCCGGAATTTAAATTGACGGAAAAAGCTTTCCTAAGTTTTACATGTTTTGTAAACTAATGGCTCGACTGGGCAATAATTTGTTTAGCAAATACAATGAATAGGAACATTAAGAAGAGTTCTGATTTCTAAATTTAGTTATTTTCTTACTTCTTACTAAAATGCTATGGCGTTGATAACCAATCCATGACGGCCGGTTTCTTCAGCCAAAAAGTCTTACAGTGTGCGCGGTTTGTGTTAGTAAAACTTATTTACTATTGTTTAAATGAGAAGCCTTGGCGAATTTATTTTTTTTATTCGGATCTCATATAAAAACTGCGTTTAATCTTTGACAATCTAGATTCCAATTGAGTTAAGACACGAAAGTTAGACACAAATAACTGCGGTACTTATTCAATAAAAATCTGCTAAGGTCTGAATAGCGTACAGTACAGTCCACTTAAACTGTTAAATGACAAAGATTATTCAAAATTTCATGACTACCGATACCTGAGTTTCAAAAAAGGTTAATTAATTTTGGTTGAGTAACTTAGATTTGGTAAGTGCTGAATTATTTTGAGAATATACGTATACGTTTTTTAACTGATAATATTGTTATTTTTGAATTTCATTTACCATTCACGATTTAGATAGGCACGTATTATGTATTTATTGGTGTCCGGATCATTCAACAACAACCGGACAATTCGACAACCCCAAGAAAAACTATAAAGAATGCCTGTCAGTATATGTAGAGATATCATCTTCTACATTCTCTTGTAGGGTATATGCCACTACTTATTTACCGGCAATAATAATTTAAGAACAACCGAAAATTTAACTCAATATCAACTGTTTTTATTTTTTGTATATTTTTGTTAAACACATTGTTTTTTTATCAAAATAAAAATAGCATATTTTAACATACATTTTAAATTTGAACTTTAATGAATATTTAACAGCATTGTTAGTTAAAATCGTTTTATATATTCAACCATGAGTGTTAATTGCACTAAACTGCACCGCAGCATTGCGATCTGTATCATGGAGGCGACTGCCCCATTGTTTGTTACTCAGTAATTATCTCCTGCCTTGCACTTGCAGAAGATTTAATTTGGATAAAGGTCTTTTGATTGTATCAATAACCATTGAACGGGTTCTCAATGATTTGTGGGTTTGAAGGAGTACAGTACTTATTTATCGTTTCTGTAATCGTCATGACGCGCAGAAACTAAGGAGGAAATCTAGTTTTATTTTAATTGTATTTCCGATAAGAGTTAAGGACATAAGCTGTACATGACTGTACATTTATTTTTAAATAAAAATGTTTTAATAATTAACAACATATAATCGTGAAGGCTTTACAATCAACAATTTTTGTGAACTATTTTGAGTTGTAAAATAAACATATTTCGACAATTTTTTACAGTTTATGGCTAAACTGCTGAACTATTAATGAGTAAAGCACATTCAAGAATCAAGACTGTACAATTTAATGTACGTTAATCGAGTAGGTATTATGTGTCCACAGCTTTCGTGTTGCAAGAAAATTACCAAAGAGTTCTTATGGGACCAAAATTGAAGATATCGGGTGTACTGCGTTCTCTTAAAGTACTACAGTAATTAAAATGTGTAATTATTATTGTATCTCAGCTCAATATTACTTTTGTGGGAACATTACTTAATACTAACCTTGAACTTGAAGCATCCAGCTAGTCCTTTTCTGAAATTGACAGGTTTGGTTAATACAGCAATGCGGTTGCATCATATTGCCGTTTACTGCGCTCACAATTCTCACAAAATTAAAGTTTAGGCTTGCAGGACAAAAGCATTATAATAATTTGTAGGATATCAAATATCAAAATTCGAACCGAATATTTTGCCTAGTTTGTACCTGTAATCCTGATTAATTAATAATATTTGTAATAAGATATTGAAACGCTTCGTTACGTTAATTTTATGCATGCAGCATTAATTGTTCTCTTTCATGCGTGTTAACAACCTATGTATCTTTAAATATTTTCTTTAAAATTTTATATAAAAAACTCTACTTATAAAGTCGAGACAATTAATTCTCAATACGTAGTAAATTTATATTTTGTTACAAAACTAACAGTTTGAAAACAAAAGTTTGGGAACTTAAACTGTGATCCATTAAACTGTAATTATTTTTTCATCTCTTAATTTCGTCTAACCATTAGTGGCACATGGTTGGGTTTATTAAAAACCTTTATTGTGATTCAAAACCTTTCGTTTTACCGAAAAGTTTTTAATCACAATACTTTTCCGCGACCGAAATCTTCTCCTTTTTCAACCTCCTCGTAGGAAGATTGTCCACCTATCCCTTCACCGTCCAGGGTCGAGTTTACCAAAAATCACGAAACCCACCAAGCCACCAAGGTCTCCCCTGTTGTCTGCCCAAACAAGAGAGTAGAGAGTGTCGTCAGCCGTGTCGTCGTGTCGGGGACTCCGTGTTTAGTCGTGTTTGGGAGGACTCCGTTACTGCCGCACTGTGGGACGCTCGTGGGAGTCGAGTCCACCGGGCAACCTTGGGTGGGACACCGGCCAGTGGACCGCTCACACTCGTGACAAGGTTTATCGCTCAAGTTGAGTAAATCTCTGTGGATATGTTAACGGACTTACGTTTACTAGTTGCATGCAAGGTCTGAGGAGAAGAAGCGAAAAGAAGAATAATAAAACTATTTTTATGTCAGGTTATCTCGGTAAAAAATGTTAACAACTCGTGACGTCTTCAACAAATCGGAAACCTGTAATCTCCAGCTGGGACAACAATTAATCTCGACCAATCAGATGAAGAGTATTAATGACACCCCAAACTGAGGCTATATTTTTACCCAATAGGCCGATTTAGCTTGCTTGGAACCGAAATCGTGTATACGATTGACGTCACAAGCTTTGATTCCACGAGCCTATGGGAGTCTTGGCAGCCTGAGTATAATAATAATATTATTATTCTCTTCTATTGTACATATTTTTGCTCAGCAGCTTATAAGTTTTTGTTTATCTGCTGACTAACACGTTTTTAATAAAATCAGCTTTCCCTCGAAATTTTTGTTCCAATGTTAAATCTAATAGACGAATACTAAACTTTGAGGGCGCCTAGGGTTCTTACCTTTAGAATAACCGTCATGAATTTTTCCTGCAAAAATTCACGCCGAGCTCTTTCTAACGACACCTGAAATATATTAAATTATATCCAGAACTGTAGGAAGAGTCTTGGTCACAAAAAACCTCCTAGCATATTAAAATATGTTTAAATCTCCAGCTCGTTTATGAACATCTTGATATTACTTACAGTATTAATGTTAAATTTTTATTGCAATAATTTTTCTTAATGTTTTAGGCTACACTTTAAAAATTAAACTCACAGTCGTGAAAGCAAAGAAACGCTAAATAGTTTTTATAGTTAATTTGATCAAGTCTTGCTTGCCTTTTTAAAAACAATTTAATGTTCGAAGCATTTTAATAAATTGTAATAAATTTCTTTTGATTGGGTGTGTTCAAATGAAAGACGACGGTTGTCAAAGAACAGGGTTGGCTGAAGTTTTGCACTGTCGTTGTTTAATTTATAACTTTTTAATTTTTAATGTAGGCCTAACTTAACGCTGTCGTTGCTTTGAACCTTTAAATGTATAGTAACATTTCAGTGGTTTAAATTCAATAATACTGTACTACATTTTTACACAGATTCTGAGACGTATTACCATCACTGCATCGTTTGAATGTAATACAGAACGCTTGCGCAGCGCGCTGTATTCAGGTTATATAAAATTCCTGAGTAATTGTTTTCAGAATATGGACTTTGATAACTTTGAACATATAACAAAACGATCAGTCAAAGTACCCTTCACCAATAATGTATATCTGAAAATTTATTCTAAATTCCGCTACAACAGTATATAGACAATGAAAAAATCTTGCAACTGGCTCTTAGTCCGTTGTTTTTAAAGCTTACAAAACAGCTCGTTTGTGATTCACGAGCCGGTCGGCACTATTAGAGTCCATTAAGGTCCAACAGCGGTACAAGACAGGTAGTACTTTCGATTCATCCAGCGTAAACATGTTTACCTCTCTTGAGCTTCCTAGTTCAATCGGCGTAGCCTGGGAGCGTAGTTGTTATGCAGTCTCGTCTAACAATATATTAATAGCTCATTATTATACCGAAATTACTTTTTGACTGGCGCATTAGTTTAGTTTATTTTACACTATGACTCTTCAAGACTTGTTCTGAAATAGACTTTTATATTACACCCTCTTTTTGGGTCGTGTAGGTTCAAGAAATGCGGAAGGATTTCCTCCCTATTCGGCGTGTTAATAAAGAACAGAGTTTTTTTACATTAGCATTCACTCTTATTTAACCTAATGTTTAAATTAAGTAACATTTTAACAACATAAATCATCTATACATGTTTTAAACGGGTACTTGGTGAGCAAGTCTCGTCTGCAATGTGTATGAAATAAAATTCTTTCAGATACGATTTTTTTCCTACGTCTTCCACAAAAGGTCAAATAAGTTTTTTTCCGAAAAGGGTTAGGAAGGAAGACGCATAGGTTCATACCGAAGAGGACAATGTCCTTTATAAAGGCCGGGCAGTGAACGCTTGGGCAAAGGGTCACAAAAAGAATCGGCGGGTGTGGCCCACAATCTGGCTGTCGGCGCTTTGATGGTGTGGAGGCTCTAAAACCCAATAAATACATCGGGCCTTCGTGCCTGTGTGTTTTATTGTTTGTCTGTTTGGAAGCGATTCGCAGTCAAGAAGGATAAGGCACGTTTTTGGCTCTTTTATTGTTTTGGATCAGTTATTGCGTTTTTGTAACTAAAATTAGTAGTTGGATTCATGGAATGCATAACAAAGTCGCAGCTCTAATATTTTAATAATACTGTAAAGCCTCGCTGATTAGTTACGCTGACTATAGATCGTTGATTCCTTGATTAAAATATCGTATCTATTAACCATTAAGAACCGGTTAGTCCAGTAGAACTTCTATAAACTGGTCTTTAAGTTCGTGAAGTTTATGTTCCTATCATGTCTATCAGAGTTGTTTTTTATATTTCAATATACCATCTGGTGTTGTTTAGATGTCCTTAAAGTTTTCAGTGCACCAATGTGCCCTCTAATTTAAAGTTCATAAATATAGTTTTACCAGAGCTGTTCTTCATTGAATTCGCTTTCTTTTGCTCAGTAGGAATTGTGTCAACTTGCGATTAAAACCTTTTTAAACTCTGCCAACCATATGCTTCCATTTCCTTCGCTAACCTCACCCCAATGTACCCCTTACCCCCAAACACCTCTTAAAATAATTTTCGCCACCGAAAACGAGACTCAATTAGCAAAATGTAGTCCAAACACAACAAAGAACAACCTTCGGGCACACCTCGCCGCCAATACCGTACCGTACAATACCGCGCCATTGTACCTGCAGTATTGTACGGCCGGAAACAGTTAGTCGCGGCTTGTACTGAGCCGTTCTGTGATTATAATTAATAAGGCTCGCAGTTCAAGGCTGGTGTAAGCGGCTATTAGTTGGTTTACCGCTTCTAATTATAAGGGATAACTGGCTTGTAAATCACGCATATCTGTTATACGTGTTACGTCTGCTCGCTGGTAACAGGTAGCACACCTCGTTATTGTGAACCAGTTTTGTTTCGTTGAAGAAGATTTCAGTTTTACCGAATATCGATTGAAATTCAGGACTTTAAACTTTAAATCATAGTATTTAATTTAACGATCGAAAACTTATTTAACAATATGCAATTTCTGTGTGTTTATTTGCTGTATTATTCCATCAAATATATATTGTTTTCATTGCAGTGAACTAGCAGGCACTCTTTGGTTAGTTAATGCTTTTAAAGCAGACAATAATTTAGTTTTTCTAGTTTACTGGCACGAATTTTCATCATCATAATATGAATAACAAGACCAAGCTCCAGAGCTGAGATAAAAATTTGGTTAGATATGTTTTTTAAAGGATTGATTTGTCATTGGGCTTTGAGATTAAAATATTAAATGGTTCTGCCTTACAAAAGATCGACTTTAGATCTACATGGACAGGGTGTCCAGATTTTCCTGTGAAATATTTAACGTAGTTTCTTTGTGTTGACATACATTAATTTGCGAGTAAAATACCGAGAATTTATTTGATGTTCCATTTAATGTAAAATCTTTTGAAAAAAACGTCTTTGACATTTTTTAAAGAAATAGATATATTTTAATTTTTTGGAACATTTTACGAATCCAAACTTTTGATGCAACATGTAGAGAATTATTTTCTCGGCTTTCAGCGCTACAAACTTAAAGTTGAACTATGTTGAGCCCCACATAGATAAAAAATATTAATTCTTGAACAAATCGTTATCATTTTCTAATTTAGCGGGAACTGGTAGCAGCCAGCGGAATGCAGCGCCTGTTGCGTTATCAGGGGCCGAAGTATAAGTCAACACGTGTTATCACTGAGTCAGCTGCTGTAGCGGCCCCCGACTCGATAGGTCGATGCAACTAATCGAACATTCGGTATTACATCTGTAAAGATACTATCTTTGAACCGGCCGCTCATTAGTTGATTGTTCGATATTCCAAAGGCTTAAGCCGATACCTCCAGATGACTTAATGAAGGACTATCAAAACAAAGAGTCATCAATGGAGGACCTCTGAAAATTCGATGACGAAAAAGTTAAGTATCTTCTCCATTTGGAATAACCGTAGACGTCTGGTAGTTTGTTATTGGATGAAACAAAATGTAATCCTCTAATATTATGGACGTTTCTTTGGTTAGTTATACGAAGAGGTTTTTATCGACTGAAATAGTTAACCCCATTTGGAATATTCATATTAAACATCATTCATAAATTGCCTGTGTTGATTTATTAAAAGACTTAAAAAAAAATCATCGTGGATCCGAGCAACATAAGGATTTTTTCCGTATACGGTATACATTAAATAACAGAGTGTGATTTTGACGATTGAATTTTAAAGCAACAATGAAGACTTTGGTTATAAAATTAGTAGAAATCAAGACTGTTGTCATACTTCTTATCTTAAATCTTAAACTCTTCTCATAAATTTACAGAATTTTATTGATAACTAGACAATAAATTGCACTTTTACTGTCAATGCCACTTAAATCTTAAAGATATGTATTAAAGAATATTCATGACATATTTTTATAAGTGAATCCCAAAATTTAGAACTCATTAAAATGACCGCTCGACCCAAATCCTAGCGAACGTTTGTCAGTCGATCATCACCGTAAACAAGATGTTTTCTACCGAATATCTCTCCTCTCATCTGCCAGCGCCTTTGGCCCTGCTTTCCCGCCGTGGGACCCTCCTGCTAATTCCCACCAAGAGGTAATATTCCATTCCTTTATTTTCAACGGTTTCCTCAGCCCACCTCGGCCGCAGACGAGGGTGACTCCAGCGACAGTCGGACCAGGAAATACAAGGATTTTGATTAATGGGGCATCTTCAGGATCGGCCCTGGAGGGGGGTTAATCCGGGCGTGTTTGTCTTAGGAACATATGAGCCGAGGAAGTTGTCGTAGACAACTTTCCCAAACAAGGATGTTCAAGCTAAACTTCAGGGTATCGTTAATTAACAATAATCTGCTCTAATTGTTTTGATGCCAAAGTGGGATGTGGAGGTTGAGAGAACGAGGAAGGGCCCGGTTAAATACATGAACGTGTGTGTTGAAGAAGAGAAACAGTGTACGTAGGAACTTAGAGGTTAAAAATCCGTCTTATCTTTCTACTGGCAGTCACTCTAAGTAACTGGTTTGCAAGAATGAGGAGGTAATCTTGTTCAATTGTTTTAGATCGGCAGAAGTTGATATTGAACAACGAGGTTGGCTAGTATTTTTTATTTGAAAGCTTTTAACCAACATTTCCAGACAACGCACTGTAATTACATCTTGACGAGATGTATTTCAAGGACAATTAATTGATTATTGTTATGCTCTACGATTAAATGTACGAGAAAATTATGTTACATTAGAAGTTCTTGTTTGTTTGAACTAAAATGCAAGGAAGTCATCGCCTTTTTTGTAGTTTTTAGCAGGCGGGTGATTTTTTTATTATTATACGCCAATAAAAAAAGCACGTAAACCAACTTAAGCGCTCGGGAAGAATGCCTGAGGTAAAAAAACAACGATTGAGCCATATAAATTAAACTAAAAAGTAATTCCAAAACATTTATTTATGTTTAAAACTGTATTCTGTTATCAATGCTACATTTAATTTAAGCGTCGCCAGAAGAAAAGACCTCCTTAACTGCAACTGAAACGCTCATTATAAATGAAGTACTGAAACAAAAGCCATGAATGTTGAAATGCCAGGCCGATCGAATTCATTGAATCGATCCAAGCTTCATTCAGCGCCAGCGCCGAGGAGCGATGTGCGCTGAATTTTAAACTGTTGGCACCCAATCGTACTGCTGTATGAATGCTGCATTATGACACCCTTATTCGTCAAGATTCCAATCAAGTGGACGTGAGTCGCCTGTAGAATTATTTAAACTGACTTTTTTATCAGCATAAAACTGATTTCCTGCGAAGTACCTTAAGATTTTAATATTGCAAGATTGATAATTTCTTCTCTTTTTGAACGGAAGAGGGCATTTTGAAATCTTTATTCATTCTATGATGCAAGTTTTGTTATTCTATGCGACAAGTTATTGGAGTACGTTATGAGTGTTGTTTTGTATACTGTACATTATATAGTATGTTGTATAAATAATTACCTAATTCTTCCCATATAGTTAATTTGCACAAATCAATAAATCTTAAGAAAACATATAAAATGATTAAACTGATTACAGATAAATTTCAATGATCTACAAGGCATTCAGTCCGTCCATGCATTGTAAATCATATGTAAAGTAGGATTATTGATATAGAACGACCACGTGCCAATTATATTATAATCCTTGAATTAATAATTTTGTTCCAACGCCAACTCGGTGTCTGAGATCCGTTATGCTGGATAATAAGTTTGATTATATACACTGAATTATCCTTGAAAGAAGCCAAACCTACAAGAAAAATTACCTAGAGGGGGCTCCAGTCACGGAAAATATCGCATTTCTACCTGCTCCTCCCATAAGGCCAATGTTAACTTTCAAATTCGGTACAGGCTAAACCACTCAACCAAACTGATTTCTAGCTATTTTGAAAGAGCAAAAAAGCTAAATTTGACATTATTGCAATTTTTTACTAAATACATTTTACTAATTGCAATATCAAAATTCTGCACACTGGAATGGCTTGGTACTTTTTTTGCTCTTTCAAATTAGCTATAAATCAACTACTTTGGTCGAATGTTTAGGCTGTTACAGAATAATAACTAATTTTGAGAAAACCTCCTTCACACACAAGTGTGGCTATTAAATCTCCACATATTTTAAAATTTTCACACCTTCACCCAAGAAATTTAAACCCTGAAGCATCGTTTCTAATTAACTCAAATTATAGGAAAATAGTTGTTATATAAAACTCAGTGCATTGACAATCGCCTTAACGTGAAGTTTAGTTCATTATCAAAATAATCTACTTTAGGGGTTTCAGTGATCAAAACTTCGAGAGTAGTTAACCTATTTCAATAATTTAGGTGTCATTTAAAAGAGCTTGGAGTGTCGTTTTGCAGGAAATAAAACTTATAACGTCTAGACAAAAGTAAAGACCCTTAGACGCCCGTAAAGCTTCGTATTCGTCCATAAGATTTAACGCGGGAGCATAATTTTCAATAAACAGCTGATTATATTCAACATTTTTATCACCAGACTAAACAAAAAATTTAAAGCTGCCAAACAACGTGTGTTCTCCAGTATAAATGTGTATTTTCAACATACAAACTCATTGTTAGCTGAGCAAATATAAAACTAATATACGATCTGGGTCGGCGGCGCGGCGGAAGGATGGAATCGCAGGCGTGTAGGCCGCTGGCGGGCAGGACGTATGGATTACGCGACTGCGAGGTGAGGCCAGGCTCGTGTGTGTGTGTGTGTGTGTGTGTGTGAGCGTGTTATTGTTTCCTGGTGACCTAGGCCCAGATCCGCGGCCGCTACAGGTTGTGGGACCCTCGCGGTTGTGGATGTGGAGGCTGGTGGGGACTTCTGTGCCAGTGCCGCTGGTGTCCACTGATGCGCTACAATTATAGTCAGAGTATTTAAATATTGGTGATTTTTCATTTTTATACGTTATGTTTATACTTTTATGCAGAGAAGTCAAAGATTTTTAACAGATTTCTGACAAAAAAATCACGTGTTTACTGTTGCGTCTTCCCAACAATTAGTATTGAATATATAGAAATATATACATACAGTACATTAAAGGAATAGACTATAAATGTTGTACATAATGAACAATTTGTCATTTGGTCAGTCCAACTTTTTTTAATTCGTGATAAATGATTTGATGAAAGAGATGAATATGTTGTGTTAAATCAGTATCAGTCGGCGGACGAATTATAAACACGTGTACTTTTAAACTTAAAGCAATCTAGTGTAGAATGAGTACGCCTTAGCTACATACCTTATTTAATAAAGGATTGCTAAGGGAAGGAGTACTCATTCTACATTGTATTCAGGCAATCAGGTAGCTAAAAATTATTGATTAAAGCAATCGTTTACAAAATAAATAAAAGTAAGGGGGTTTTTAAATTGTCTTAACTAAAGGCAAAATAAATCTATTGACAAATTAGATAAAAGCAAGAGTTTATCAGCGGTAAGGACCGTGGTAATTTGGTAATAAATTGTCTTCGGTGTCAGCGCTTAAGATGAGGCTGTAACGTTACATTTGTCTTGTAAAATAACATTTGGATTGAATCATAATTATTGGTAAACTTCCCCAAATATACGTGCAGTTTAACGGTGGATTCAAGCAAGATTATTTAGCTTGTATAAATGTGTATTTTTAACATAAAAACTCATTGTTAGCTGAGCAAATATAAAACTGATAATACCCGATCTGGGTCGGCGGCGGAAGGAGGGGTTGGTATCTTATAATCGTATTGCAATTGTACGATAATGAAGTTCCCGGCGAAGCTGATAAGGACCCGCAATGTCCGCAATGCCGCCACGACCTCGCGTCCAGTTTGAAGACGACCGTTTACCAACAGAGTCAATATTGGCTGCCGAGTTTCGTCGTCGACCTCGTCGCAGGGTTTCACTGGACGTTGTTTACGTAACCATTACACGTCGGCGTTTAAATTTCTCATTGTTTTAAACCTGTTAGACTCTTTGTTCATTATATTTGTGACATGACTTCGGAAATGCTTGTCATTAAAGCACTTCACCCGGATCAATATGCTACGTTAAAAAATTACGATTGATGGTTTTAATCTTTTAGAACAGAATGCTGCCTCAGAGATAAAAATTATAAAATTGTTCTTTTTTCGAAATCCTTAAGGTGAAAACCTTTGTTAGAAGAAACTTTTTTTCGTAAATTGTATGTCTTCTCCCCTAAAAGGAAACTTTATCTATTATACTAAACTGTGCAGTTGGTATGCAACATATCGCTGTCAATCTTTGATGAATCATTTACTATAAAATTAGTTTATAAAATGAAGCAAATAACAATAACCTAGGACTTAAACCATCAACGTTTTGAATACTGTACTATTAAAATACTATTAGAGCTCATTTAATCTGTTATTGTCATTTAATCTGGAATATTTTTTTCTATAAGTGGTACGCGGTAGAACTCGTGGTTTGTCAACTTCTATCAAAATCCTGTTTAAAGTTACAACCACAGGTAGTAATAATCCGTGTTGAAACGCACCTTCGCTTTTAAACTTTGCAAAGTAACAGGACCCCTATTTGGCGCACAGTGTCAGCAGGTAATCATGGCCTATTTGCAATTTAAATGACCGAGTGGGTGGGAGGGCGGAAGGTGTGGGGCCGAATGTTACCGGAAGTGGTTTGTCACTCAGGTGTAACGGTTCGTCACCTGTCGTCACCTGTGACCTTGGTCATGTAATAATGTCGATTGTAGCCCGACCCCGCTTTTTATTATATTGCCTTAATCGTAGCTCTATGCCCTTAAAAAGGAGTTGCATACTGTATTGCCTACTCAGCCTTTGTTACGTAATACCTTTAATACATCTTAAGACCGCAGCACTGGCTACGTATTTTAACCGGAATATGAGTGATCTTAACCGGATTGTGGCGCGATCTTGTAGCCTTGTTACTGACTAAGGCTGACATGCTCCTTAGGACTGTTAATCAACAGCCCAACAGCCAATGGCAACTAAGGAGGCTAAATTTTAACGTGGGATCCGAACCAGATGGGGATTTCGTCTGGTTGAAAATTTTACGAACTGGTCTAATTATGAGGACAGCCTATGAACGTAGTATTCAATAGTGCGGACGTTAAAACCCCACTAGGGAACACCGCGTCCACAAGCCATCGCTCATAACTATCCACAATTCTTGACCTCCAAGTAGCTGGATTACAGGACACGCTACCATCCCAGTCAAGCTGTGTGTTTTTGTGTCCTGTTATGTATTTTTTCTCTCCTGATATATCATTGCGGTCAATTAAAAATTTCAACTTACTGTATTTACTGTTAAGTTGAATAGCGCTGTTGTAATATTTACCCAAGTGTTGATCCCAAAACGAAAAAATAGAACGTTTTATGATTAGTGTTTTTCATGTTAAATTCCCCTTCAGGTAATTCAGGATTTTATAGAGCGAACGAAATTTAAAGTGATTATTTAGGTATAATAAACTCCCCCATTAATTTAGTGTTAAGTTCTTCCATTTGCTTTTTCAAGGTTCTCAATTAAAAATGATGAATCATCAATTATAAATTTGATGACTCGCACTAGCACTTAAACAAACCTTTTGCAGCTATTGAGCTATTACTATAGTTAACAAATGTGTCATATATTACTATCGTCAGTGCGTTTATTGGTACGTATATACTCTTTGACATAACATTAGGCAAGTATAGGCTGTAATTAAATTTCTAGGAATTTGTTTTACATCGCTCCAGCATTTGCATACTTTATAATAAATATATTCTCATTTTACCGCAACAAGTGAGATATGTTTCATTACTATAATAATTACTAGTAGTTGCCTGGCTTCGCTCACGGTAGATAGCTTGAAACAGCTGGTCTTGCCGCTGCTTTTAGAACTGTAAAATTAATACCCACAGATGTTTACATTTCTGTGTTTGAATGTTTACATCCTTAAATGCAAACATTAAAAATGATTACGTTAACGGGGCGCAGCCCGAAGTGATTTCAATGAAGTGAATATGCCTATGTGTTTCCCAGGTTGAAGATCTACCTCTGTGTGAAATTTCAATCCAGTCGGTTCGGTATTTTTCGCGTTCAATTGCCACATCTAAACATACAGAAACCACCTCTTCATTATAATAGTATAGATTACCCGTGAACATCGGACACGCAGTAAATTAAATAATAAAGAAAAGTCCTCCAACCTCATAAATAACAGACGTATATTTTTATAAAGAAACAAAACCACTTTATAGAAGAGTACGTAGACAAGCAATTTTCCTCTACAAAGCCTCAGCAGAGTAGGGGGGGAGTAGGGGGGTACACAAGCGACTCCTCTGCAAGACGCTCGTGTAACGTAACTGCTTTTTAACAACCTCTACCTCGGAGGCCACGCCACGACGAGCCGGATGCTCCGTGCGGTTCGTTCTCTATGGTTGTTTTACCTCGTCCATTCCTGAGGCGGCGTTGCCAAACCTCCTCTTCGGCTTGCCTGCGGTGTACAAACGCCGACGACGCTATTCGGGCAGCGGCAACACTGTAATACTGAGGTGCCTAGCGGATCTTTGACGTACCGTTTAAAAACGTTATCAGACTTAAAAATGGGTTTTAAAATAATATATTTTTAACCTTTTCAGTAGTTTTGACTTGCTCTAATACCATTATAAAAATACAAAATGTGAACAACTGAAGATTTGATTCAATGATTCCTATAATAGAAAGTCAAGAAGTACAAGTAGGAAGATACACAATGTAAAAACGATTTTCTACAGTAAAAACCAAGCAAAATGTGATCCTCAGTGCTCGTCCTGAGCATGTTCGCCAGGTAACAGCCTTAACTAGCGTTCTTAAAGCATACTTTAAAAAGTATCACTAAGAAGTTTATGTTTCATTTCCCCTTCAGTTTTTGTAAAACCTAATGATCGCTGATCAACTTTAAGAGTCTTTAAATATATCACATCGCTTTTCATGTCGACATATTTCCACTCCTTTGACTTCTTTTGTGACGAATTTCAAGTTAAGATTTAATCGGATTCAATATTTGAAGACTACCTTTTTTTGTCCAGTGATATTTATTAGGACCTATTTTAGAATAAAGGTCAATAAATTAGCTGTGAAATGGTAGAGGTGTATGGTATTTAGTATTCAACGCATTCAGATGTATATGCACAAGCTGTATTTTTAATGCTTCTATTACATAAAACTCCGTAACTTCTATAGCTCGACATTTCGATATTTCGCCACCCCCGAAGTCCACTGACGGACTATCGAGAGTCTCCATTATTATAACTTTCAATACCAAAGAATATAACTACCACGACCCATCTCAAACGCAGCTACAACATCCCGTTCCACAAACATTATGCGTCTCGTCCCGGGCAGGTAGTCCCGTCTGGGCTCGGTCTTTGTCCACTACTCTCCCCCGCCTACGTTGTCTACGCCAACAATGTGATCTCTGTTCACCGTGCGAACACCCCCCCCCCCCCCCCCCCCACCCTCGGCAGGACGTTTAAACTCCACTGTTATGCAAGGCTGACTGACGGCCGGAAAACATGAGTAAAACAAGGCTCGGTTTTTACTAAAAGGTGTTCTGAGATGTGGTAGGTGTAAGAATTTCGAAAGGACAAAAAACTTGTCTGGAACAGGTATTGGCGTAATTTATGTTCTCTTCACAACCTCTCTTGTCTATTGGGGTACATTGTGTCTTGTATGGATGCGTATTTTTCATTGTAATTTTGTACTGCACGATTTTCTTACTATGACCTATTATTTACCTACCCGGTATTTAAGTATTGACACAACACAATAATGATTTCAGTTTTTATAATATTTTCGAATTAGACATGTAAATGCGTTCAGAGAGAAGTACAGAATTGCATTAATATGAGTAAGATTATCACGACAATATTATGCAAACGTTTCAGCGACGTCCTCGGAACCGCTCATTAAAGTCTCCGAATTAATTGTCTACAAGACGCAGTATTTGCATAAACATCCCTCAACCTTAACCTTTCCAAACCCATCTCTAAGCCCAAAACAAGCATACGTGTTTAATTTAGAAGCAAAATAATTAGCCAACACTGTCATAAGTCACCCTCACGGCCGTTCTTGACAGTTTCATAGCTCCTCGGTCGGATAGCATCGCAGGCACGGCGTGTTGGCGTGTTTCGTGTTCGTGTCGCGGATGAGTTACGTTTCGTGTCCGTGTATCCACGTGTCGCGTGTCGTGTCTGTGTCGATGATTGATGTGGCGGTTTCAAGATGGCCGCCAGACCGTTGCTATGGAGGTACTCAAGGTCGCGTCACACCTGTTGCCACGCGCCGCTGCCGCTAGAGTGTGACACAAGCTGTGATAACGAGAAGTATTTATTGTCGTTTTATCAGATTTTCTTCGGTATTTTTCTGAATTTCTTTATTAACTACGTATTATACGATTAACGATGACGACGAAAACAATACTCCTACATATGATGGATGAGTACTCTTGCAGAGAATTACAATAAAAAAGCATATCAATTAATTGTTGGGCAGTTCTTTACTATTTATTTGAGGTTACGTAATAATTTTTATTACTTTATCTTGGGATTGTTGACTGATAAGTTGGGAAGAAAATCCCATTAATATGGCAATAATAACAAGTTGTTTTCTTCCTACATTGATTATTTAGTTATTTGTCATCAAACGAGGTGGATGAACTGGAGCACTATGGTCTGTTTGTCACTTTACATAAGATGTTTAATGGTGGATTCTCTCAAGAAAAAAGTAAACACCTAATGTTGTACATATGAATGCGGTTGAAATTATTAGAATTAATTAACGTCATTGACCTCATTATACAGATGTATTTTTCAGTGATATAAATTTTGTGTGGAATAAATATGTAACATCATATGTGGTTTGTAGTCAGCGGCAAAAGCTGAAAGTTGACGCTTCAGTTTTGGCACCACCTACTGCCATGTTGAAATTGCAGGTTGCAGGTTGAAACTGTAGATTGTAGTTGGCTGACAGTACATAAGCACACAAAATTGGAGATTTGATTTTGGATAATTAGTAACTTGATTTCTGGTCAAGTTAAATAGCGACTGTCCAATCAAATAACCAATCGAAACAAAAGGCTTGAATCCCTTCTTAACCATCTTGCAGCTACTCTCTTGAATATGAAGAGGAAAATACGCTTTAGATCTTCTCCTCTCGGATTAAACTTGCCACGACTCACGTAAGCTGTGTGAATCCATCATTAAGATTCACCGAGCTATCCGTGCAAGCGCAAGCTTACCGTGACTGTGTAGTCGACACCCACCACAACCTTACCGCAACTCCAGTGTAGCCAAACCCTAGCTTACCGTGACTCTTTGTGTATAGTCGGCACCCACCAGAACCTCACTTCAACTTCAGTGTAACCAGACGCTCTACTTTACCGTGACTCTTGTGTAGTCGACACCCACCACAACCTCACCACAACTCCAGTGTAGCCAGACGCCTTCAGTGTAGTCAACACCAGTGTAGTCGGCACCCACCAGAACCTCACTTCAACTTCAGTGTAACCAGACGCTCTACCTTACCGTGACTCTTGTGTAGTCGACACCCACCACAACCTTACCGCAACTCCAGTGCAGCAAAACCCTAGCTTATCGTGACTCTTGTGTATTGGCACCCACCACAACCTCATTAAAACTCCAGTGTAGCCAGACGCTCTACCTTACCGTGACTCTTGTGTAGTCGGCACCCACCACAACCTCACCGCAACTCTAGTGTAGCCAGACGCCTCCAGTGTAGTCAACATCCACCACAACCTCACCGTGACTCCTGTGTAGTCGGCACCAATCACAACCTCACCGCAACTCTAGTGTAGCCAGACGCCTCCAGTGTAGTCAACACCCACCACAACCTCACCGTGACTCCTGTGTAGTCGGCTCCCACCACAACCTCGCCGTGACTCCTGTGTAGTCGGCTCCCACCACAACCTCACAGTGACTCCAGTATAGTCGGCTCCCACCACCACCTCACCACAACTCCAGTGTAGCCAGACGCCCTCGACCTAGGCCGCCGGTGACCCACACCAGTTCTGGGAAGGTAGCGGTCGCGCCCTGTGTAGTCGGCACCCACCACAACCTCACCGTGACTCCTGTGTAGTCGGCTCCCACCACAACCTCGCCGCAACTCGAGTGTAGCCAGACGCCCTCGACCTAGGCCGCCGGTGACCCACACCAGTTCTGGGAAGGTAGCGGTCGCGCCCTGTGTAGTTGGCACCCACCACAACCTCACCACAACTCCAGTGTAGCCGGACGCCCTCGACCTAGGCCGCCGGTGACCCACACCAGTTCTGGGAAGGTAGCGGTCGCGCCCCACTCGCTTTCGCAACCAAATGCCGGGAAGGCCCGAGCCCGAACCCAATAAATATGTCAGCATATTCTTGTTTGCCAAATTGGAGGCTTGTCGCCGGCGAATCATTCCGTTCCATCGGAGTTCTGCGAAGTCCACCCGGACTTGTCGGCGGGATGTTTGAATTTCCGTAAATTAGAGAAGGGAATGCGAGGGTTAGGTCTTCATCGTCGACGGTGGCCGGGTTCCGTCTTGAGGTTTTGTGCTGTATGACCAATGTCATTATTTTACCACCTAGACATCTCCATTGAACACAGTGTTCATATAGTTTTTTTTTCAATGGTAGTTAAAATACAGTTCAGTGCGATTTATTTCTCAACTCGGAAGGTGTGGGCTGACAGATTAGTTGAGTAGAAAGTATGGTACTTATTAATATGTTTACGAAATAACTCATGAAATTTAATTCCCTAGAAAGACACAAACCCTTTAAATTGCTAACCCAATCTTGTTTTCTAAGAGAAATTCATATTTAACTATAGCTCAACGGAACCAGTTATAGAACAGAAACTTAGATATGGCGATCGAAAACTTCCTCTGACGAATGGCTATCATTCTTACCTACGATTAAAACCACAGCGGACTACGGTTTTACGATCGCCTATAAAATAATCAACAAGTTGTTATAAAACTTGAGTGTCACCTTGAACGTTACTTCAGCTACCTTTACAGGGTCCTTGTATTTTTTCTCACGTTGCAACATTGTCGATGACGCGTTATCTTAGCACTTGGCAGTTTTATTATTTGACTCTGGCCGCTATCAGGTGGTAATGCGCCGCCAAGGTCCTGCTGACGTCACCGCGTGTCCTTGGTCCTGGTCCTGGTCCTGGCGGTCGTCGGATGCTGCCTGCCGCTTCATCGTGATTGAAATAAAAAGATCCTGAAATAATTTTAGTTTATTTCGTAACGCTCGTGGTAATTCACCGTCACGAAGATCGGCCAGTGGGTTGGATTCAAGTTAAAATATTGCCGTTGGAGACTGTAACATGAATTTACGATTTAAACTATTTTTATATTTCCAAATTCCTTGAAGAATGATTTTTATTTTTAAATGTCCTTAAACAAGCAACATTTCCTTAAGATCGCAATAAATTTCAAGCAAAACAAATGTCTGAACAGTTGTGCGTGTTTTTTATTTACACGTTATAAAAAATATTACAGTTAGTTGACTTGTAATAAATTACAATATAATCATTCAAGAATCTGTACATTTTTAGCTAAAATACAAAATTTAAGTTAACAAATGTTTTACTGTGCGATAATTTCGTTTGGGTAATGTATTCAGTAAATGCTTTGACCGTATTACAATTGCAAAATGAGAGTTTATAGATCTCTAAAATCGGACTTCTTACAACTTTTTTTCATCCCTGGTCAAATCTGTAGAACCTCCTTTGTCTGTCCATATGTTTTTTTATAAAAATAATCGTGTTGGCCATAATTACATTAATAACCTCATTTATTTAGATAATTAACAGTATTGTCTAACTCGTCAGGAGTGCTTCAACAACTCATATCTTCCTGAAATTCCGTTACAACTAACATCCTCGTTAACGCTCAAGAAAACCCCGTCGCCATTACGTATTCCGCCCCCAGGTATTCCAGAAACCCGAGGCTATCTCGCGATCGCGCGGACGTGACTGTGTGACGTCACAGAGGATCACGAAGACGTGACATTGGGCCGAAGGTCGCGGCGAGGAATCGATTAAACTCACACGGTCGACGATTGGACCTCCGCGGATCCGAGGGTAGCGGTCGACCCGACCGTCGATACAACTATCGATAGGTAACAGGTGAAGAAGAAGAAGCCTGGCTAATCACGGCGGAGGTCGAGCTTGTTCGAGCGAAGGACCGTGATGTCAGTGTGATGTCAGGTGCGGGCCTTGACATCTCCATCGTGTGGGCGGCTGGTGCAAAGTCTGCATAATTGGGAGGATGCATCGTGCGCCGGGTGATGAGGGTGATTCAGACGGTTTGTGGAGGATTACACGGACAGTTCCTGATGTAACGGCGGGGGATAGTCGGTAATTTACAACGACCCTGGGTGTTGAGTGTGCGGGAGCGTGGGATTATTGCCTATTAAAACGACAATACTCTCATAATATATTTATAAATTATTTTTTAAATAATTTAAATTTAGATTGTTTTTGAGAATTTTTATTGAATAGACACATTCAACAGTTTAATAGTCCAAGTATTTTTACAGTATTTTTTACAGTAACAGTTCATTTATTTTTACGTCAAGTCAAAGTGTGTATATTTACTCCTACACCAATGCTATACTTACTTGTAAAGGTAGCAAAACGTATTATTTCGTAAACCAATGATAAATTACATCCTTATTAAGTACTCATCACCTTCATAAAGATCTCTAAAAACTTTGCTCAGAATGGATCGAGTAATTGGATAATAGTCAAACAGATCGCCAGCGTGTTTCCCAAGCAAAATATACACAGTTTGTATACGAATTCTTTATGAAATATTGATTGCCACCGCTTAAATTAAGATATAATAATAATTTGGTTAAACTAGACAACTAAATTAGTACAGTTGTTCGTTTCTATGTTTGTCATATTTGAGCCTTGACTGGTTCACTGATAAGTTAAGTATATATTTGTTAACTGATATTTGCTTATTTAATACTAAGCACGTAGCGCTTTAAAAATGTTTCACTGTGCCATTAAGGAAACGCTTTAAATTTAAACCATGACATGGCAAGCGCTCGTGGATTTTATTAGTTATTTCTGGTTTTTATTACTTCAAAATAAACGTATTTTAGCTGAACATGGATGGTATGCAGCCAGAATCGATCAAAATAATAGTGCTGTATGTTAGTAAAAATACTTAATTAAAAATTTTAATACCAACAATACAGGTTCATTATGGAATAAATTGTTAATGTCATTGAATACTATTTTTCACGGGTGTTCAACCGCCCTTAACTTCCTGCGGTTACTGAGCAAAAATCCGGATATTCAACGAACATATTGGATTTGTGATTAATCAATAATATAATTTCATCTAAGATTGACAGTTTTTTTAATAGTAAAACTGATAAAATTAGAATTATGTTATATATTTGAAGTTTACCAGCGGCGCACTTTGTCACTGTGATTCAAGGGTTCTGTACTCACTTTGCCAATTTCATCAAGGGACGTGTGCCCACTTTGCAACTGTAATTCCAAGGATCTCTGCTCACTTTGTCACTTTAATTCAAGGTTAATGTTGTCACTTACCACTCTGATTCAAGGGGTTTGTGGCCACTTAGACACTTTAATCCAAGAGGTCTGTGACCACTTTTGTCACAGTGATTCCAATCCAGCAAGAGGTCTGTGACCACTTTTGTCACAGTGATTCCAATCCAGCAAGAGGTCTGTGACCACTTTTGTCACAGTGATTCCAATCCAGCAAGAGGTCTGTGACCACTTTTGTCACGATGATTCAAGGGATCTGTACTCACTTTGTAACTTTAATTCAAGAGGTCTGTGGTCACTTTTGTCACAATGATTCAAGGGATCTGTACTCACTTTGCCACTTTAATCCAAGGGGTCTGTGGTCACTTTGTCACTCTAAATTCAAGGGATCTGTGCTCACTTTGCCATTTTTAGTTCAAGGGATCTGTGCTCACTTTGCCACTTTAATTCAAGGGGCCTGTGCTCAATGTGCTACTTTGGTTAAGGGGCCGCTCGATTTGGTTTAAAGTTCAAGAGTACTTTAAGCAATTAGGCTACTCTACCATAGAAATAAAATGAAACACCTTCGCGTTTACCCACAAGGATGGGTTTACAACCCGTCTGAGCGTTTTGCAGTTTTGCGGCCCAAGCCTCAGACCTCAAGGCTGACCGTGGCAGAAACGCTCGCCGTGACATTGCCATTCACCATTGTCTCAGAGTTTGTGTTGTCAAATTATTTTAATTTCATTCTTCTCCCACGCCGCGCCGATTGTCGGAGACTCTTGTATGGTCTTTGTGACGACTGCCTCCTCCACATCCACCTCCCAAGCCGCTATTTCAATATAAAGAGTTGGACAATCGTGAATGTATATTGAAGATTAGAGTGGCCAAGGTTAGGGGATAATGGTTAGTCTTAATTGGTTCTCGAGATCCGAATGACAGGGAATGGGTTCCGTTAATTATTTACTCGTTGCTGTTTTATATGAATACTTATCTTCGGTGAATCTTTAGCAGGTTTGATTTCAGATTAAAGTATGTTTTGCAGAATTTGCGTGAGCGATAGTTCAAGAGGGCTTAACTAAATTAAAAATTGATGTTAACTTATTAATTCTCAGCATTTTTTCTCGAAATATCTAGTGCTAGCCTAAATTTTCTATTGAGGAATCTAATGCTAAATTTAATTGATTACAAGTTCACATTGGTCAGTGGGAATTGTGTTCCTTTTATAGATCATATTTTCCGTTTAGTTCCACAATTTACGATATAAAACTAAATTGATTGTAAATTTTACTCTTGTCGTAAAACTAAATTACGTAAACAATTTTAAAATCCATAAATGTGAACTGTCTAATAAATTGGCGGTTATGAGACAAGCTACACTATTAAGCAAGCTGTATTGCATGGCTTCATATAGCGCGTAGAGTAGTATAAAAATCAAATTACAATAATGTATAACATGACTCACTTTTAAGCCATCTAGTCACGTCATGCTCATAAACACTAATGGAAAATCGAGGAAGTGTCAGAAAAAGGTTGGACGTTGTGAGGGAATGTTAATTGAGGCGAATATCCGAGAAAAGCGAATGGCCTTGGACGCGTTGCAAAACCAGAAGTCGAGAAGTCGGCCATAAACTCACCGAGCCGTATTCAGCTCCAACCAGCTGATTGATTATTTCCCTAGGTTATAAGTATTATAAGTAATGCATTTTTTCTACATTTATTTGATTAGACTATTTAAGCGAACAAATGTAGGAATAACAGACATATGGTCATGTGGTATACCATATTTTTAACATAATACAAATTTGTAGGTAGCCGGATCGATCCCGAAAAAAGTTGGTAGGTTTTTGAAGGGTTGTTTCTGGAGCCATTGGTTGTTGGGCTATTAATTACAGTCCTGTCTAAGGAACGTGCCAACCTTAGTCAGTAACAAGGCTACAAAAACGCGCCACTATCATCACGATCATCACACTCATCCTTCACTCATATTTAGGGTAACGTCCTCCATGAGGTACCTGTCTTATAAAAGAATGATTAAAAGAGACCAAATAAAGAATAAATTGAGACACAGTTGACAAAGTAACTACCTGTCACCTATTTACATAGGCACAAAGACTCATAATAACTTCATAATTCCCTTTCACCACCTCGCTACACTTGTCCAACCCTTGATAATGACATAAACGACAGTTGAAACGCCTAACCTCAGGACGTGTCTCTCAACCTCGCACCGCGGAGAAGAATGCCGGGAACAATGGCTAGTGATTGTGGGCTGTTGGTGGTTATCTGGAGCGGTTGTGTACAAGAGCGTTGTTGTAGTGGGCAATAAACGTGTAGAGGCAAACATGGTGTCTATGAGATAAAACCGGGCAAACACGGCGCACAAACAGGGTGATCCGGGCATCGTGCTTGTGCCGGGCATAAACGCGGAGTACGGGTTATGTTCGTGGTAGGGTTTAGAATCAGTGGTCGAGAGATGGATGAAGGTTTGACTAAGGCGCCAGTTGTATTTTGAGCTATCACCGAAGCCTGTATGACAGATTGAACTACATACAGTAAACGTAAAAAAGTCCACAAAGTATATATTTCATTTTTAAGTTTACGTATTTTCAGGTAGTATTTTCAGCCCTTGGCATACGATTAGAATGGTCTGAAAGAAACACTCAAAGCGGAGGGAGCCTTTAGTTAAATAATCTTTTGGGCTATCCTTTTCACTGGCACCTATGAATAAAAAAAATATTTTTGTGGAATTTTAGCCAAAGATAAATGAAGACAAACCCGTTATTCTTAATCAATAACGTAAGAAAACGATTTGCTCTGAAACACAAAGACTATATTCATTTTGTTCCCCTAATACAAACTGTATAGCATTATTCACGTTATAAGTTTTTTTAAAAGCTTTCATCTAAAAGTTCTTTATTGGCAAGCAAGAATGTAATCTACAATCTGGGGGAAATATAACTACAATATGTTAGGGAAAAAACATATTAATAAAAACTAAAAGAAACCTAATTCAAACCAAATATCTTAAACCATAACAGAAAACACTCCTCTTCCGAGCTCCTCTGTTTGTCCAGAGGCAAAAGTAAGGCAATAGGATGCCTGGACGCTCGGCGTTGCTCAACACAACCCACGTAGGTGGTACAGGGTACGGGCACTGGTCCGGGGGGGGGGGCACGGAGTACAAAAAGACGACTCGTCCCCGCCTCCGGCCATGACGGAAGACCGGCGATAAAAAGCGGGAACCGGTCCCCTAATGATCCTCCGCGGTTAAATAACTATAATCGCGGTTCCCGTGATACAACGGAGGACCGCAGATGGCCGCGAAGACGGCGCGCCGTGAGTGGCCGTGAGTAGCGGAGGTCTTGGAGACTGCACTTTCTGGAGAGGTGTTCTGGCTTGTAGTTTATCCGTCTTCGGAGACGTATAAAACAGAGGACTAAAGGGTAATCTAAACTTCATGGCAGCTCTCATTCTTATGGGATGGGCCGCGTACGTTTAATATTATTTACTTACGTCAATAAACAATCTTGAAAATTGGTTTGGCGAACCGGTTTCAGAATTATTCCATCATCAGTACCTTTTCAAATACTTCAATTAGACCATCTCATATTTATCTTCTTAGCTATTAGGCCGCGTTTTTGTGCAACACTTAAAATGTTAACTTCACACATAAAATTGTGGATAACACAAGTCCGACTACAAACGAAACTACACGTATTGTCCACGTGGGTTTTGCTATTTTCGGGCGCGGCCGGCGGCAAACTCACTTCAAGTGGACAATATGTGTAGTTTTGTTTATATGTGCGATTGTGTCATCGTCAATTTTATGTATAAAGTTAACATTTTAAGTGATGCACAACGACGCGGCCTTACAGTTAAGAAGATAGATGTGTGATGGTCTAATTGAAGTATTTGAAAAGGCGCTGATGATGGAATAATTCCGAAACCGGTTCGATAAACCAATTTTCAAGATTGTTTATTGACGTAAATAAATAATATTATAGATATCAACATCAGCTGCTACGATAAAACCAACACGCGTACGTTTGAAACCGACGTTTCGGAGACGTTGCAGCTCTCCATCTTCAGGGCGATGAATACGCGCTCGTGCGCGATACTATTTAGTGATCGTTGACGATTTCATTCTAAAGAAAGAGATGCGTGTCAGAAGCGTCTCGAATATCAAGGAAAATAGAGAAACATCGCGTCGAGACAAGTCCATAAGTAAGCTTGTAAGGCCGTGGATTCCCCAGACAGTACAGTAAAATAATTGATAAGGATTTCGCCTACAGTTGATATGGAAATGCAATTATAAAATCTCCAGTACCCGAAACTATTTTTAATGCATTGTGTTAGTTAAATTAAAATCTTATTAAAAAACAATATAATTTATTTGTGTATTATTGATGGAAAACGTGTTCAGAAAGGGAGAAGCGTGTAGAGACTTCAACGAACGGTTGCGCTGAAGCGCATGTAAAGTTTGATTATTCAATTTTAATTCAGCTCATCTTTGAAAAAGTTAAAACGCAATTCTCCTACGTGTAATTCTGTAAATAAATCAATACTGTATCAAAATAATATGAACAACTCTAAAATTAACTATATTTTAATGTATTTATTTGGAAATATTTATCAGTTGAATTTTGTTTTGCCAAAAGGCGATGGAATACAAAGCATTTTTACAACAACGCAATTACAATTCCATTGAGATTACCAATTCCCCTGCGGTTTGTTCCCTGTGGTTGTGGAAGTGGTTGCGACCGCTACCGCCATTACCTTGACCGCCATCAACATGGCGCCGACCGCCTGAACTTGGCTCCCTTTACCTTTACCTCTCCCATCTCCATACTGTGCCACTGTGCACAGTGACGCTACTGTACTGTAGCGTCCTCACTCATTCCATCGTAGTTTATTGCGGATGCGGAGTCAATTTTTTCAGCACATAATGTTAGGATTGTATGATATTTATGTCTTATGTTTCTTCTGTATGATTTCAGAGAATATGATCAATGGTAAATTTAAATGTGTGAATATATCTTTATAAGTTACATTTTTTTGTATTCTGAGCCCAGCATAAAAAATAAACTTAAATATTAACACCAATGTAATTACATAAAATTTATCGCCACATTTTTTTGAAAATTTCACATTTTACTAAAATGTTTAACTGTATAGTAATTTTTAAATAATCACTATTTTAAACATGAGTTAAAGGGAGCTCATTTCACGCTCATCACACGTAGAATTTTGCTTCCTTTTTTCGTTAAAAAATAGTCCGGCGTTCTCTTTTACACCTTGAATTTTCCCGTTCCATAGACTATATTGATCTTGGTATCAAACAAAGCAAGGGGTACGCCGACTCAGTACCAGTACAGGAATGAACATTACTACCGCAGAAGTTGCTGTCCCACAGTCTCACTCACCAAAGTTATAATAATGCTACTTTGGCTTCGACGATCACTAAACAACCTTCCAATGCAAACAATCCCCAATACACCGCACCTAACAGCTGTTCCACCTGACTCTGCCGCTGAATCAGCTGATCACATTGTTGCCACTTGATAATCAGGTGTTGACGGGTTGCGCATGCGCAGGTGACCGGGCCGCCAGCTGTGCGTGCCAGCTGGACGGAGACCTTCAGGCCAAATTTGGGCATTTAAGGCTATCCGCTCTAATTGAGTTCAGGCTCTCGGAGATTGTACGACGATGTCAAGTTCAGCGTGTGGTTACTAAGCGCAGCTTGTTTAGGCTCGACACGGCTTCCTGCACTATTATCTTGTACTGTTGCGTATTAAAATTCAAAGTGTTATTCATGTCATTACCGCTTGCAGCAGTAGGTGCACCCTGCATTAACAAATGTCAAGTGTTGATTCATTAGTTGTTGGCAAGTTTCTCATGTTTTAAATGGACGGATTTATAAATATTAAATCCCTCATAATATTTTAGTTTTGTTTTATTTGTGTTGAAGAAGTATGTGGTCGTTAAATATTTGTTCCATGTCAGTTTGGGATAAGCTTTTGACTTCGACGTTGAACTTTGATAAGTTGGGCCTACGCATTAATACTCGTAATACAAGAAAATAGGTACCCCCTTTTAACTCTCTACTCTGAAACAAGGATCGATTAATTATAGACTTTGTTTGGATTTGTTGTTGGTGATGGTCAGTTTTTTTATTGTTGCGGACATTTATCATCGCTGATTAATAAAATCAAATTTCACGACGACGCTTCGGTATCTTTCGGGAATCATAGCCTGCTTTAGAAGGACTGTATATACCACTTTTATACATTTCGTATAAAGTTAATGAAAAACAAAATATAAAAAAATCCAAGTTTTATTCAGTTTCTTTATAGAAAGCTCATAATTAACCTTCAGCTGACGAAACAACCCAAGGCCATCCAATCCAACAACCGTTACAGCCGTATATTCTCGCCGTCTCTCGAACGGAGATTTATTACGAATTGAAGATGCAATTTGCGTCCATAATAGAATTAGGCTCGGGGAATAATATATGTCGGAGGGGACAATATATCATTGTTCGGCGGTTCGGCCTGCCGCACGCACGTCGACGCGACTGCGCGACCCGGCCAGTAAGCCAAGGCTTGAACTTTGCCCGCTGATGTCATTGAAGATAGTTTCATTAGATGTTTCTCAACGAGTCTTATCCATGAACCTCTTTCTTCTTATCTCTACGTGCCCGCCGTGCTGATCCCCGCGAGTGAGCTGTGGCAGCTGGCAGCTGGCCGGCGGGTCGCGGGGTTGTGCTTTTATCTTTATGTAGAATACATGCTACTGTGCAAGAGGGCCTTGGCGCTGCAGTTAAAGATGTTTGTTGATTATGTACAGTTTTATATTAAGGCTTTTACAACGAACACATAATTTATCAAACTGATTAAACCCTTGCACGTTGTTTATGTACACGCTTAACATATTGAAGTCTATTAAAGATAATTAGTATCGTTCAATCCTGAGATTAATTTAGAAAGAATTTTGTGTGATATTTTGCACTGGTACCAATGACAATTTTTGCCAAAGGCCTATGAAGTACTGAAGTGGTGCTACTGCAACAAAGACTTTGGTGCTGACTGATGCCAAACAAAAGGTCCTGGTTGACTATTACTAAGATTAAAATTTAACCGTCTCTTTCAAAAGTGTAAAAAATGCTTATTAAAATCGTAAAATTTAAAAGCCGGAATTGGTTGTATGTAGTCTAGAATATTCTTATTAGGATTGCTAACAGCAAGATGATTTAAAATAATGCCAACAGTTTTTTTTTATTTCAACGCCAGTGGCATTTTTTAGCGTTTTGATCGGCAACGGTCCAAACCCGGGTCTTGTTACCATCTAACGGCGACCTTTTGTTAGATAGCATCATTAATTAATCCAATCACAAACGCCAACTGAACCCAGTCGCGATCCTGTCAGGAATCAAACCGGCAACCCTAATATTTGAAGGTTTATCCACTTGGCTATCCAGTCCATTTTTGCTCAGTTGTAAGACCAGCAATTCGGTTTCTTTTTCCCATATTCGATTCATGACCACTGCACTGTCCATGGCATTCTCCGTTGGGGCGCGGGGCTCCCGCAGAGCCGCCCACCATCCCCTACTACCCCCGTCTGTGTCTGGGGGCGGGGGCGTAACGTCTCATCGCATTCCACTCCAAGGTCACGCAGGTGTCTCCCCGGCGTGACGCGTCACGCTCGCCGCTCACGCATTGTTATCAACCGCTGGTGCTCTGTCGTCGAAACGATGGTCGAGAATTTATTGCTCTATAAAAGGAAGCTATGTTGGAATGAGATGGTCAATAAATGATATTCATCGCGTTATCTGTTATTTTGAATCTTCCAACCAGCGAACAACGTGCTCGCTGCTTCTAACATGTAAAATGTGTTACGTTATTGTCCTTTCTGATCAACAAAATCAATGGCGATAAGCGAATTATTTGTTGTTTTTTACTCTTTAAATATAGGAATTGGCAAATTTTTAGTCGATCCCCGGAAACAGTTTATGTTGATTTTCGATTTACATTTTACTCAAAGAGACTAAAAGAGATAAATAATAGAATAATAATATTAAAAGGGGTAAATAAATATTTGCTATTCAAATAATGACATTATAGGAACCAAGAAATAAAGTAATTCCTTCTTATAGATGTAATAACACAAATAAATATTTATAGACATTTCTGTCACCAAAAACATAAATACATGTATCAATATGCTTGACCAAAGTAATTATTTCATAACCTAATTGAAAGCTTAGTCTAGCCCAGGGGGAGAACAGTCAGGTTATTTTATAACTACAGAAAGTTTATGGCCCATTTCCCATTTGACTCAGTGACGCTCCAACAATCGTCTTCAAATACTTCCAATCTATCTCTTCAAGCGTTAAGACAAGAGTTTTCTTTTAAAATTCCTTTCCCTCGTCGTGTCTCCAGATTATCTGCTTCTCTCCATTATTTACTGACCCCAGGTTGAACTTGAGTGGCAGAGATAAGTCTGGAAGAAATAAACCGTTGTTTAGAATTTAAAATGTGTAAAATTTTGTTTAATTCATACATTTTTATCTTTCCCAGATTAAATGTTATATTCAAGGTAAAGTATTCCACTTTTGCAATATTTACAATGGAAATAATTTTATGTACTATGTTTTTCTTTCGCTCAATTACAATGCTTAATGTATGATCGAGCCACAAAACTTCAACAAAAAGCTCAAAAAACCGTCACATTTTCATAGCCCGTTTACGATTGATAAGATTTTTAGTTTGGAAGATTGATGGAACATTTTCATCAATCTTAAAAAAACTCGTAACAATCTCCGGAAATCGGAGCAAACGACTGTAAAGTGTAAAAAGAGCTTCAACGGCTTCAACCAAATTGCTCCAACTTAACATATCAGCAGAGATTGACTCTCATTCATTAACTCAGGAAGTACAAAGCGATGCGTTTATTCACGCCGAGCATCGGTCGCATGTTGCACGGAGCGCAGCCGATTGTGAGACGGAAGTAGCAGCAGCAGCGCTCCACCGTTGCCGCGGTCAACTGGCGAACTAATCACCGTGAAATGTGTAATTGTAGCGAGAACAGAAGGCCAAGGCAGTGAAGGCTTGCGCCAGGAGCAAACAGAAACAAGGTCGTGGATGCAGTCAACATTCAAATGTTGCGGAATGGTCGGCAGGCTTGCTCAAAGCTCGTTCAGTGGATGAACACAGATTTGAGTATTCAATTTTGTCATAAAGGGACGGTGTATGTATTTGATATTAGAGATTTATGTAGGCAAACTATATTTTTCATAGCAAGATCTTGGTGAAAACATTTTATTTTACATAGTGTTGTACAATTTCCAATCATTAGTTGTTCGTTTTGAAAAAGTCATACATGTGTTGAGTGAGTAAAGTACTACATTGTCTCACGTCTCCCGAGTAAAAATGTTGGCGCCCGAGCTTTGCGAGGGCGACAATTTTCACGAGGGAGGCAATGTGCTTTACTCTCTAAGTACACACAACATTTTTGTCCCACCTGCAATAATAAATACCCAATCTATAAACACCTAATTCATTAGCATAGCAAGTAACAAAACTCTACCCATTTTGTTTGGTTCTGCTACTAGCGCCTTCTACCGGGTAGCTGCAATCATTCATGCATCAGAGATCAGATGTTTATTGCAACGTTCTTATGCATAATTATTATACGTTCTCTCAGCTGATTGTTGTCAATGTTAATCTTATTTGATTATTCCTGCCATTAAATCAGCTGTTAGCGCCTGCATTCCTTGAGCTGCGAAATATTTGCATGTCTGCTGCGTGAAAATTTGAAGGTGTTCTAATTTTTGAATTATTGATTTTAATGTTTTTCTAATGGTTTTACTGTGCTTCCCGGAGGGAGACAAAGTAATCACTTTACTCTCTCTGGGAGACAAGTTATTATTTTACTCACGCATTGCAAGGAGTAAAAATTGTCTTAAACATGGTGGGGTGGGGGAAAAATAATTTTGCTAAGATGCCTGCAAAGATAGTTGATCCTACATTGATTATACATAATGCCCGAGATTCATTGACGGTTAATTCTAAAACAATAACAAATTTGTTTGATTTCGGCGAATTTTATTTCATTGTACTATTGTTGCTCTATTGCGCTAAATATCGTACCGACAGCTAATATTATTTCTATATATTTCTTTTCGGAATACTATATATTTCTGTTACAAATATCGTCCGAGTTCACACTTTTTTCATTCGTGGACACGATAAGTTAACTTAGGCGATTGAGCAATGTGTGCTTCTCCATTACGTTCCGAGAGGCAAAGAAAGATCATAAAGTAAACAAAGAGTGTTGAAAGGGATAAGAAAACAACTCTCCTTCATTGTACCGTATTATGTAAAGGATAGTTTGGAACAAAACCGTGGGCTGTAAGCTGACCGCTCTAGACGAACAAAAGATCAAAAGTGCCGCCAGAACGGGACAATAGGCTAGGAGGAGGGTTAGAGCAGCATTCCTGGCTAGGATCTTTTCATTAAAACTCCTAGAAACGACTCTGACGCCGCTGGACCATAAGCTTATGTTAAACACGCGATTAAGGCATTAAAGTAATGCCCAATTCACCTGCTTAAAAATCGTAGTCGCTCCTTGAAGACATGACTCCAGGCTCTTCTGCAGGCAAGGGATAGCCTAATTTTGAAGTAATATCCCTCTAAACAGACTTGGGTTGAGTGCATTGATCAGCCCATTACCATACCTCCAGGCGGTGAAGTCCTAGACAAGCTCTCTGCAGCACGCACCTTACATTCCTTACTGACAGTAATCCCTCACCACTACCCATGAGCAAAGCAATTCTCGTAAATCAGAGAGCCTTATGTCGAGTTCTCAAAACACCACCTAGCCCCTCCATCCCTTCCTTAATTCCGTCGCTAGGTTATAATTTAATCTCTATGATATGTTGGGGGTGTTCATGTGGGGGTTAATATGTTAGATTCGAACTTTTAATTTTGGCAGATTGAAATTTAGCATAGTAATGCATCGGGAAAGGCTTTAAAATGTTTACTACATTACTTGGGAGGCTTGAGTAAGCTGCACTTTGTCTGCCCTTTTGAACTAACCCATAAAAATATTTGAAGTTAGAGCTATGCTTGGGACTTCCTTACCAATAAAATAGTACAGCTATTGGAGCATACATACAAAAATAAACCGTTCTTGATGGTGTACGATTTTTTAGAATCAACCCTTTCCAGTATTTTGAGAAACCGTGAGAATATTTACAAAATCTCCAGAGACCAGACCTTCGGCCGCCTTTGGCCAGATGGTTTCCGTGAATTTTCCCACATACGGGAAGAGTTCATCGATCACCTGTCCGCGGCGGAAGGGTGGCGGGTTGTGAGGGTGGGGCCGTGAGAATCTTGGATCCAGGTAAAGAGCAAACAGCCGCCGCCCTGATCTGACCGAAAGCCCCGATTCTGTGGGAACTGGAGCAGTTTTTGAGTGAGGGTGGTTTGGGTCAAGCTAACCCATATCCCGTTTAAGTGACTGCGCTCAAATCAAAACATGATTTGCAAAAATAGCGGCTTTAGTCGAGATTGTACGATTATTTTTCTAATCTTTTTTACTATAATACACGTTTGATTAGATTTTCAGAAATTTATAAAGTGAGGGTTGTTAAAACAAATTTTACTGTATTTCCTTTTCTGATAACGGTTATCATTTAGTACATTTGGTGACATGAATTTATTTTTTCTCCTCTCGTCAGTTGTTTAGGTGCTTATTAATTTCATTCATATCAATTTTGGTTAATATTAAATTAATTAGTCACAATATGATTCATTCACCACAAGATTTAGTTTGTTCAGCATTACAAATAAATAGTTTTAACAGGCACACAGGAACGCCTGGACCTAAAACGAAGTACGTTTACAAAGTCTTTACCATATCACGTATGAAAAAGTCTTAATAAACTAGTACAGAAAAATTCAATATAAATTGTGAACATGTTTCAAATCTTATAACAATAACAACCAAGAGACAACACCGTTCGGTTTCGCGGAACGCCTCAGGTAGACGCCAGCTCGGGCGTAAATCCATCATCCCCTTGTTTTGAGTGAAAGCTCAGCTTTGACAAGATCGTACCGAACGATACGGGTGAGTAAGCTTCAACAGTTTGTTTGCCAATCCCCATAGTCCCTCAAATTACAGTCTTATTTTTGTACAAACTTTGAAGGTGCGCGGCATGAGTGAGGAGTGAGTAGTTAAATTTAGTGACCACATTTCATGCATAAAGGGTGGTTTTATGATTTTCTCAGTTTGGGTGGTGTTCGATTTGTTTCTTCTTCAGTGACGAAACTTAGTTTTTAAAAGAACCATATCCATATGATCAACATTTAGCGTACCGTGTCTATGTTAAAGTGGTCGCATTAAAGGAGGCTGTTTGAAAATAAATACTGTAAATAAGAGATAGAGACCATTGAAATGAAAATTAATTTTTGGTCAAGAAAATTTTAATCTGAAGAAAAATTAATCAGCACCGCTACAACAGTTAGTTATATTAATAATGTGTATGGTCTTTGGCTTTTAGGCGATGCACCAACATGATTTAAATCTCTTATGTGTCACCTTGATGTTTCCTGAAAATTCAAGTGATTGTTTCTCCGTTGCCAACATTTTTGTCTAATGCGTCATGCGTCGTCTACAACATCAGTTGCCGCCATAATAGACATTGCGAATCTGATTCCTATCACGTCAAGCCAGCGACTACTGGCAATTCCTGTAGTGGCGCATTACTGTACTATCTTTAGAGAGGGCAACGACAGTGAGTCTGCCACTTATAACTTCAACCCAATTCCTGTCGTATTCTTGTCGGCTTTCTAATCCTCAATTCAGGACTAGCAAGTATATTTCCATCATCGTAATGCCTTATGGTTAGTTTGCCAAAGTTAAATTTCACGACTGTAAATTAATTATTATTAAATCGTATTTCTACTAGAAACATTAATGTCCTCTTGAAACAGCCAAATGAGTTCAATGTCTAAGCTCGGACAAATTTACAACTACTATTACGGTAATAGCCAAACATTAGTACACTTTTCATACTCTCTGTAATCAAATATTTAATAATTTTTCCTTCACACACACCACCTTTTACTCATTTTTTACACGTTTTTACACCATCAGTGAAAGGGATCGTTTAAAGTAAAACAATATTTAAACAGGACTGTGTTTATAGTAGCTCCCTAACTGCACTCGAAAACACCAACTAGATTTATTCTATAGATTCTATTTATTCTATTTTTAACTATAGTAACTCCAGTAATACAAACTTAATTCTTAACATACATATATCATACCGTAACTGAAAATCAGTCAGTAATCCGCATTATCGACCACATCAGTAATGGTGATTGATTTCCCGCATAGCGACGCGACGGTCGAGATGTCTTTGCAAGTCGGATATTACGAAAGTTCCATAAATTAACTGTTTGACTTTGAAACGTCCTCCAGCGCGGCGGGTCGGCGCTCTCTGCTGCTCACTGAGCGACTGTGCCGGTTACATGCGAATGCACCCTAGATACATCAATGGCGGCCTTTTGTTTTCGTAATTATCCGTAAATTTACTTTTACCGGTCGATGTAGATTTAAAAAGGTTGAAGAAATCGAATCTAACGCTGCGAAGTCAAGTAGTGTTTACAGATCCTTAGAGAGCGGTATTTAAGTACTCATATAAATCGCAAGAAAATTTGCTTTAGGCCTACTCGAGGTAAAAATCTTTTTTATTTTTGTTGGCTTGATATTTTTTGATTACATCAACAATCTAAACCCTGGATCTTTTTTTTATACTATTAATTTCTAGCATTAATTGAACATTTTAGGATGAATTCTTTTGTCTCGTTGACTCATAACGATCAATAGAAATAATAGTTGTGCAATATTAATTTCAAGTTAATCTTCAGATCTTCCGGTACTATTGCCAAACGACTAGTCAAACCACTCGTTGAAGTCTCCGGTGAATCTGTTAAGAGATCCCCAATTTACCGGAATCACCGGCAAGGTCACATCGTGTCGTTTCGAACTGTCAGCGGCAATTTTCGGTTTTTCCGATAAACGCTGACATCGCCGCAATTTTGTTCGGCAAAAACGAAACAAAGACTGTCAGATGTAACGGGTCCCGTTGCGTTTGCGCGGTCGACCGATACTTCCGCATTCGATGACACCTGAACAAAATGGCGGCTCGCGGCCTCGCGCGGTTGGCGACGCCGCCGCCAGGCAGCGCTGGTGTCTGTGTCTATCTCCGCAGCGGTAATGTAGGGGAACCGTGAACTTCGTTAATCCGAATATGTTGTTATTAATGTTTTTATGTCAAACAAAATTTTGTTGAAATAACAATAGTCGACAGGTCAGTTGAGTACCTGGTAGATTAAGTTCGACCAATCAGCATCTTAAAAATCCTCAAATAACACTCCGTTAAAGTTTGGTTTGGTAGCCTAATTATTATTTCAGTGTTACTTGTTTATACCATCCATCGCCGATAAGTTACTTCTTCATACTTCATTGAACAGCTATAAAAATAATTAAAACTTAAAACCTCGTATTACTTCACATTCAAACTTCAATTTAAAACCTCATATTTGACCAAAGTTCTGTTCATCTTGTCGTTAGAGCCGTTTCCGAGATAAGATATAAACAGATGCAAGAAATTAAGAAATGCTTAACTGCTGTACATAGTACATAAGTTTAGTTATAATACATATCCTGATTATAGCTACACTAGAAAATCGACCTGGTCGTGCCTAAATATATATCAAGAATGGTTTGTCAGGACTATTGAGGAACTGACCGAGTAAAATAACGTGGCCCAGTCTGATCATAAGTCTAATGGTAGTTTTACTATTGAGATTCCGTACAGACTGGGCCATGTCACTTGACTCAGCATATAGAAGCCTTGCCTGCACTGGGGCACGGCTCGCAGTGCAAATCCGGCCCGGCGGACCAGCACCGGGGTCGTTGGCTGCAGTGGCCTTGGTTTTGGCGGTCCACCCGCCGACCGGCGGAATTGGAATGAGTTGAAGATTAATTTTATGGACGGCATTGTCCTGACTTTGAATCATGGTGCTATATTTTTCTTCAACAATGTGATATAAATTTGGGGGACCCGTGAGTCAAATTGGGTTTTATATGTTCATGATTAATTTTAACTGTTCCTGGTTGCCAGTTACATGCATTGTTTGTTGTATGCTACTGTTAAAATTTTAATCGTGTCCTTATCTAGCTGAAAATCTGAATTTGCTGCAATTTTGATACTGGCCCAACAAATTTTAAAATTTAACATGACTGAACATGCAAAATTTCTAGTATACATATATTGTTCAGAAATTTTTTTACTGAGCTGAAAAAATGATTGAACAAGTTGATCCCTAGCTCTGAGTACACTCTGTACCTTGAGCTTCTGCTGAGGTAGAGATATAAGGAACTAAGAGTATTAATTATTATTAATTAAGGAGTTGGAGTGCATCATTGTGTAAATTGTTAAAATTTTGCCGTTTTAAAAATAGAATTTTAATATTTCTTGGCTTCAAAGACTAAATATTTAATTTCTGTTGCAGCTGAAGAACCACTGAAGAAAGAGGCAGAAAGGATTCGTCCGGAGTCCAAATCTCCCGTTTCCCGACCATCGTCGCCCAAAGATGGAAGCAAGGCGGAGTCCGCCAGCAGCGAGAGCCGCACCAACGTCCCCCCGCGCAGGTTCATCTCATCCATCCTCGGAGGCGACATCCCCTACGGCAGCAGTCACCACCGACACCACATCCTCACCTCGGCCGAGAGGAAAGAATACCTTCCGATCGACAAACCTACGGAACCTTGTCCGTCCCCTCCGCCCCAGCAGCCGAGGTGTCACCCGGTGTCGGTCATCCAGAGGACCCCAATCACACCTCTCGTCAAGCCGAAGGAGGAGACCGAAATGATCGTAGAGGAGCCCGAGCAAGAGGCTCCGATCGACTATCACGTTCCAAAGAAAGAAGTAGAACACAAACTGTTAGACGAAGCCAAAAGAAGACAAATCGCCTTAGCTATAAAGCGGAGTCAGCTCCTACTAGCCGCAGGGAGGAAACTGAGTCCGAGCGGAATGATCCTGATGGCCGCAGCAGGTCACACGAGGAACGGAGGGGGTGGAGGGGGCTCCAGGAGTCAAGGGGGTGCATCGGGTGGTGGGTCGCAAGGAGGGTCTTCGAGTCACTCCTTCGGATCTTCAGGCGGGGGAGGCTTGAGCTCCAGCAGCGCGGGGGGTGCGGTTGGTGGCGGGTCCGGCGGAGGGGGAGGACTCAACCCCGGAGGGAACGGCAAGTCCAACTACGGCCCCAGCAGTCCTCCCACCGGTTCCCTCCCTCCCTTTTACGAAAGCCTGAAAGGCGGAGGGCTCCCGGGCTACCCGCACCAGTACAGCAGCCAGTACCAGTCCATGCTCACGTCGCCCCTCCCCATGGACGTGGACACCGGGCAAGACACCTCGGGGATGAGTTTCCCTTCCGCAGAGCTACTTCCGAAGCAGTACTCGTTGCTGCAGAACGTGTGCGCGCAGTACGGACTGTCGGTGAAGGATGACGAGGAGTTGGCGAACATGATGAAGGACTCGGGAGCCTTCCTGCCGTACGACGATGTGATGGTGGACGCCATGACGGGCGCCGTGGTCGACCCGCTGCAGTTCACCGCGACCCTCACCTTCTCCTCGCCCGACCACTCGGCCCTGCTCGAGAGCCTCAGCGACGCCGCCGAGCTCTTCCTCAGAGAGGTATGATAACCCGAGATACTTGAGTAAAGTTACTGGAATAGTTTTATTGAACAGTATGTAACTGAATTTTTTTTGTCAGTGTCAAATGCTTTGTATACCAATTCACAACCCTAATACGTTTTTGCCAAAAAGTACCACGACTGTAAATGAAACTCCTAATTTTGTACATTAAATCAAGACTAGTCCTGTAATATACTCTCTGTTACTTTTCATCTAAGAATTGTTAAGTAGTTATTGACAAATTTACTTAGTTTAGAATAAAAAATTCTATCTGGTTTCTTTAACTATAAATGATTGGACTATGGTGTTCTTTTTTTCATACCAAAGCTGAAAAGATTACTTAGTTATACCTTGTAGTAGTTATTTTACTTTGTAGTATTGACTAAATGGTATTTTGTATGATGGTGTTAAAAACATCAATACATGATTTTTTCCAAAAGACATGAGAAGAAAATTGTTTCAAAATGAAGCAAAAGAAGGCGGTGTTTGTTGAAAATTTTGCCCAGCGGATGTTTCAGCGAGTCCTCTGACTGCCTTATTGATAGATGATTTAAGCTAACCAAAATGTTCTGCTTCTTATCTATATTTGACATTAACAAAATTATGAAACTTCAATAACTCATAAACTCAATTCCAATTACAGCAGCCCACAGAGACAATCCCCCCTCCAGTGGAGCCGTCGGTGGATCCGTTCCCCTCGCACCGACCGAGCTTTCCCGAGGTGCCGTCGAGCAGTCGGAGCAGCTTCCCCGCCGCCGCGGGGGCCACAGGGGCTGCGGGGGCCGGGGCAGGGGTGCGGGGGCTGCCCCCGGGCTACCACGACCTGGTCAAGGACCGAGACCTGTCGCTGCAGCAGCTCACGGAGGACAGCAGCCAGCAGCTCCAGATCCAGGTGCAACTGCAGCAGGGCCAGCAGAGTGAGGTCAGTGTACAAATCTTTACGATGTTTTATATTGCAAGTTTTATAGAAAGATTCTCTACGTTTTTGTTATTGTTGAGCCTTATGGAGACTTGACTGCCTGGTGGAATACAGTAGACTCCCTCTTATTCGAACACCTTTTAACCGGACATCGGTTTAACTGGACGACACTCCACAGAAGTGAACTATTTTTAAATGGGTGAATTTTGTCTGCACATAGGTTTAACCATGATCGGCAGGAAATGGATCGATTCTCATGGGAAATATTTGAGACCGGTGTCAGTCAGAGTTTTAGCATATACAGTATGCATTAGTTATAATTTAATATATTTTAGGTAACGTTGGTTTAACCGGGAAACCCTTATCTGGATGGGTCTCGGACCCAAGGCATCCGGATAAAAGGCAGTCTATTGTAGTTTGTTTCTCCTAATGGTGGCTGCACGACTTAAATGTACCAAACCCCATTAATACTAAGCCTGTAAAGATTTTACTAAGACCTTATGGACGGTACACCCATAAATGCTCTTTGCCTCATTCGTAAAGACCTGGAATTTTCAAGCTTTTAGGTTCAAGCATGGTGTTGGGATATCAAAAAAAAATTAGCCTCAAAATAATTATTAGTCCCAATTTTGCCAGGTAAAACATAATTATCTAAATTCAAAATAAGGTAACCAAGCCCTTTAGTAGGAAGTTTGAAAACGCTTCTGCGATACAATTTTCCTTTCCCCCTCCCATTCTTGAAGACTAAACTCTACTTCTTCTTTGCTTAACTTACCCCTTGAACTCACCTTAACTCACCAACCCTCTGATCAACTTCCTTGAGCAACCCTAACTCACCACCCTTTTGATCAACTTTCTCGAGTGTAACCCTATCTCCCAATCCCTTTGATCAACTTCCTCGATCATAACCCTAACTCACCACCTCTTTGATCAACTTAACCCTCGAGCGTAACCCTATCTCACCAGTCGTTGTGTTGCGTAGAGCGGCGGCCAGGCTCTGCTGTCTCCGGGACTCAGCTCCCTGGAGTTGGACTCGAGCACCTCCATGTCTCTCCCCTCCCCCACGAGCTGCTCTCTCGACGGCACAGGCTCTCTCTCCCCCCCTCCTTCGGGCGACATCGCCTCCATCCCCTCCCTCCAGGTCCGTGTCGGCGTCATCAAGCGACGGGTGAGTTTTTTCGCTTTTTCTTAAAGTTCAAATTTTTGTGCTCTTTAATATTTAATATTTTTTTGGAAATCACTAATAATTATTAAAAAATAAATCGATTTAGTTACTGGTGATGGGAATTGATAGGATATATCGTGGAAAACTGAGCCTTCCTTAAACAATTTAATTATTTTTTTTGTACAAAGTGTTTTTAAACCGTTAACCCAGACAAAAACTGATGATTAGTACTTTTTTTTAAAAGGGTCCATAAATCCTGATCTGAGGTTGTAAAATTGAAATATCCATTCTCTAGTTGGAACTGTGCTTGAACCAAATGCTTTCATTGATAAAATAATAGGCCAATTTTTACTTCAAACTTATAAACAGTCAATTTTGTTTGATATTATCAAGTAATTTTTCTTTTCAAAGGTGTAATCTATTCAAGTCCAGTGTTTGTTAAACAATCAGATTGGTTAGTCTTTTAGTTAGCAAAATTTTCAATTAAACCCATTACATGCTAAAGTAAAACACTATCTCAAATCTGTAATATTGTTTTTGGAGGTATAGCCTCAGGATCATTATTTAATGCAGGCTTACCTTACAGTCCAAGATTTTAATTATTGTGGAGACCTAAGTTTCAATGCTGAAGCATTATCACCAGTCCTTCGATCCTAGTCTAAGGCAATCTTTATAAATTATTAAGCTATCTCTTAATTGAGACTCTGTTAGATGCATTCAAAAATCATGAGTTGAACTATACACACAAACACAAGAAAATAAAACTAGCTTAGCTTAGCCTAGGAACAAAGGACTGATGATAATGCTGATGATAAGCGACCTCTGTTTGATTCTTCTCTGAGGCCTTTATCACATTCCCAATTTAATATATTCTCTCTATTTCACATTGTTGCCTCCAACCAACAAAACATTCCCCATAACACTTAAATCTAACCTCTAAACCCCCTTCTCAGCTGGGGCTGCCCGGAGACATCGCGCTAGAGTTCGTCAACGGCGGGCATGGGATCAAGAACCCGCTGGCCAATCAGGAGCTGTCACACAGCGTCCCGCGGCCCGAGGGGGAGAAGGCCGAGGACACCAAGCCGCTGAGGGACGGGAGCCGCTTCGCCTGCCACCTCTGCTCCAAGACCTTCAGTCTCCAGCGGCTTCTCAACCGCCACATGAAGTGTCACAGCGACGTGAAGCGCTACCTCTGCACCTTCTGCGGGAAAGGGTTCAACGACACGTTCGATCTGAAGCGGCACACTCGCACCCACACCGGTACGTTTCCATTTGCAGTTCAGTGATTATCAGAATGTAAAGTGATTTTTGTTTATGAGGTTTTATTAGGAATGGTGGTATAACAGGATTTTAATTTTAGGAATAGAAGGATAGACAGTTAGCTTACGTTTGAAAGAGTCCAGGCAGGCCATAGAACAAATAAAGTCAATCGCAAAATTTTGTCCTGTTAGAGACTTCTTTAGGTGAAAGAAAGGAAGGGAAGGGAAGAGTTTGTTCACTGTGTTTTAAAGGGTTTATAATAGCCAAAAAATGTCGGTCCCTTGATTTCATATAGTTAGATGTAATTTAATTGAGTTTTGAAAATTATAGCAACATAACCATGCAAGTTCCATTTCGAAGGTTTGCCAGTCACGTACCACTCTGTTTTTTTTTCCTTCTCCTCAATAAGGAGGTGGGTATTAATTACGAATTCCATTTCTTAACTCAAATCGTCCAATATTTAGGGCTGATTTAAGAGGTCAAAAGGTTGAAAGTAAGTATAATGAGTCAATGATTGATTAACTTATAGTTAAATCACTACTTGACCACATTTTCATTATCATCTTCAGACAGCGGATACAACCTAAAACATGAGGTGCATTTTGAAAAATTTGTCAACACTGAAACAGATATTTTTTTTATTTTCATCAGCTTAAAAAAAGATAACATCCACAACTTCAAGCTGATCATTTTTAAGAGCACAAGTTATAAGAACCTCATAAAACCCTTTCTTAACAAACACCTTCAACATGCTACATTTTTACCTTCAAGCTGACTTTTTCACCAAAAACTGAAGTCTTTGTCTGACATAGGTGTGCGGCCCTACAAGTGCAACCTGTGTGAGAAGTCGTTTACTCAGCGGTGTTCGCTCGAATCCCACTGTCTCAAGGTGCATGGAGTGCAACACCAATACGCCTACAAGGAGCGCAGAACAAAGGTAACTAATCCTCAACTTAACTAAGGTTTTTATTAAGAAAAAAGTATTTACCATTTCTAAAGTCTGCATAAATTGATCTAAAAATACCTATATGATTTAAGCATCTCATTAGTAATGTTAATATTATTCAAAATAACTTTGCTTAAGAGGCTGCCCGTAATCCTTGCTTACATCAAATTAGTAATTCAAATAAGGTGTATACTTAATGTTATAAAAATGTGAGCTACATAATTACTGAAACAGCGGTTTCCTTTAATAGTAAGACGTAAGTGATCAATTGTTTAACTAATTTTGAGGCTTGCATTTAATCGTATGATGTTGAAAATAGGTAAGTTAATTATTTTAATATAATTGAGTGAGACAGCTGTAATCTTAATTAATATCCTTAAGTAGAATGAATTGCATTATTTTTTTTAAACCTGCTCTAGAGTAGAAGTTTTACAACTTCACTTTCTTCTTTGATTTAGTAATCATGGGCAATTTCTCCACTAGCTTTAAACATGATTCAGTAGAAAGAGAGGAAAATACATTACAGTACACTCTTGATTATCCCAGCCCCAGTTATTCGAGACTTGGGGTTATCTGAGTTTGCTCTAAGCTAAAAAATACTATTTTGATCTCAAAATTACTAATTTAGTTAGCAACATGTAAGAAATTAATATTGTATTGTTGCATGAAATCAATTAGTCATAACTAAAAATTAAAAGTTCCTTACGTTCTGCTTTTTGGCAAAAAGTATGACTTACTATAGAATTGTACCCTGTTACTTGGTGTTCTTGTTATATCCTAACCTTAAAATACAAATGACCCCTGTCTTATCCGAGGCTATCATTATCAGAGGCAGCCTCGTTCCGAAAGACTTTACAAGATGTATATAGAGTACATGACCCTAAATGAAGATGGTTGAATGTTGACTGTGACTATATAGGTAATTGAGAGTGCACTGTATTGGAATTAGCAAACTTAGGTTGTGACTTGGTAGGTGTACGTGTGTGAGGAGTGCGGCCATTCCACTAACGAGCCCGACGTTCACTACATCCACCTCAAGCAGAACCACCCTTACAGCCCGGCCTTGCTCAAGTTTTACGACAAGAGACATTTCCAGCAAAAGGTTCATTATTAAAAAGATACATATTCTCTTCACTAATATAAATAAATAATAGACCAAACCATAACAATTTCCTGACTTCAAACTGGATTTTTATTTGTTCCTCAAGGCTTAATAACATCTTTCAACTAACGTAGCGGTTTTGAATTTTATTACCATCACATTTTTTACTGACTTGAAATGTAATTGGGTAAAAAATTGTGCTCTATTTGGATCACAAAGTTTTGCTCTAATGTGGAGGAGAAATCTATTATTTATTTATGTTATACTCACTGCAGTAGTTTAAGGTTTGTCCTTAATGTTATGAATGCTGGATTGAATTGTGTAAAAACCCCACTGTATTTACAAAGTGACTGTGTTACAAATGTAATCATTTCATATATTGAAGTTTATGATTGAACTTTTTGTTTGGATAAAAAATTAGTCTCAGTGTCATTAGGCTTTGAAAATAATAAATTGAAATGACTCCAGTTTGAATCTATGAAATTGTTTTATGGTAAAAGGAAATATATTAGTGAAAAGAATAACCAAGCTCTTACAGCCTTACCTTACACAGTTACACGACCTTCCCCTCCAAAAAAATTTAAATTAACTTTTTTAACTCCGGAGTGAAAATTTAATTTTTTTTAAAGACCCATTATTTTTATCCTAAAAGTAAAAAAAAATCCTATGACTGGGTTCTCCTACAAAGGTTTACTCACAGTAAAGCCAAAAACATCCTTTAAACCAATTAGATTTTCCCTTTCACACTGACCTTATTTAAGTTCACAATTTAACACTGGCTGTAGGCTTGAGTTTAACAGTATCTATTTATTAATGAATAAAGTTTAAAATCCAACTCATCTTGGTTTTTTTAGAAAAAAACCCCATTCAGGAACGATTGTGAAACTTAAAATCGCCTATCCCAACTGACCAAGCGATGTTCGTTGTGTTTGCAGATGTACGTTTGCGAGGAGTGCGGACACACGACCAATGAGCCGGAGGTTCACTACCTCCACCTCAAGGACAACCACCCCTACAGCCCCGCGCTCCTCAAGTTCTACGACAAGAGGCACTTCAAATTTACTAATTCAAATTTTGCAAATATGTTGTTACAAGTAAGAACATAAAACAAAACTGTCCGATGATGGGAACAGTTTTGTAAGCTCTATTCCAAATGTACAAATAATCAGGACTGTTTCTACACTGAACTCATGTGCAATGTAATTTTATATTCGGGTTGGATATAAGCGGGATGGTGACTGCTTTGAGGGATCTTGACCTTACTTTATTGCAAAATAGGGTTTCTCAATGTTTTTAATAGAAGAACTTTCTTACTATGATTTGAGTTTAAGTATTTGTGGTTTGTTTTTCATGAACAAAGAAAACAGTTAATGAATAAGTTGACAGTTGGTTAAAATGTTAAATAAGGGTTGAAATGTACTGAAACCCCATTTCGCAATATTGTAAAATATAACTGACTTAAAAAATATGTACTTTTTCTGTTACATATTTGGGGTAGCACATTTTTCATTTATTGCATAATTTAATTATCGAGAGTTAATTCAAGTCTATTAATCATCTTTCTTTAATGTACAGTAAACAAGACGGTTACAAGATGTCACTGTTACTCATAGTTTATTAACAAAGCACATATCTTTAATCATTTCAAACACAAATAAATACTTAATCTCATATGAAGTAGTATATTTAACCGTTTTGGTTTGGGGGAATGTTTCAGAAAAACCTCATATATTTCATGTCAGTTTATAAAGTATTTTTCCTTCAATTCCGCTCGTCAGATGAGTTAGTTGAATGAAAAATACGGATCCTCAGATAGATTATCAATTTGTAAATATTTGTTGTATGACATCAAGTCTGTTGTTATATTTAGTGTTAAAAACTGTTGCTGTTAGGATTTTACTTCTGTGCTCTTCGTTTGTGATAAACTGTTGTTTAGTGTTAAACCTTCGCCCAAGCAGGGCCTCAGCTTAAGAAGACTTTGCCTTTTATCTCCATCTCAGCCAACACTTCTAGTGAATTTTTATTAGTTACAAAGAAATTACTCTTATATCAGTTATCAAGATACCCGTATTTCCCAAACACTACTGTTTGGAATTGTCATCCTAACAACTGCCAAAAATTGGTGTTGTGCAAGACCATTTTTCTATTTATTTTAGACATATTATGTTGGTTTTACCATTGTACCTGAGCGTATTACTAAATCCCGAATAAATGTTTAGTAAAACAAAAAATTCGGCTGTAAAATTTAAGATTTAATAGGTTCGGGGCCTTATTTGAATGCCGAGATAAATATTTTTAAGTAACCAAATGATAAATACCTTACTACTGTAAATTATTATAAATCAATAAATTAATTAAGGGATCATTTTCCTAAATTTTGGTGTGCATCTTCTTTGTACATTTTTTTCTGTTATTTAGAACTGATAGATGTAATAGGCATATTACTGGTGCCAAGTGTTCTGAGTTCTGAACTTAAATGGCAATATGATTAAATATTTATTGACAAAAGAGAAAATTGTAGGAAACCCAGTTTTATATCATAACTACAGTATACTAAGTAACTTTGCTGTTGGTAATATATCCTCCTAAGACTTCTGAAAACCCTATTTCCTACAATCTAATGTATAGTTTTCACTGTCAATAAAACGTGTAGCTAGCTGTGATCTTGTGTGATGGTAATATACATTATAAGTTGAGTTTTTACAAATAAACTGAAAAATAACTTAGCCTCAACAACACTGTGGGTTTCATTGTCCGTGCTTTTATTATGTTAAAAAAAATAATGATCAGTTATATTTATTCATAGAGGGGTTTGTATATAGCTATAGTTTCCCTTCAAAAGTAATCAATTGGAACAAACATCTAAAACATGTATATTATCTAATCTTATTTAATCTTAATTCCTCAATCTCCAAAGTATATTAATTATAATGATAGGATTATATTTTGTAGATTTTTATATTTATGTAAGTATTAAGTAATTCTGTTTCAAGGGGTGGTTACATAATACGCAGGATTCACTGTAAAATGGTGTGAGAGTAGAGACACACTTTGAATGGTTGTGCTAATTTGCTTCAAGATTTATTTACACTATTAATTATTATTATTTTGTAAGTAACTTATTTAGCAATGAGAAAAAAAATCACACTCGTGAGGCTATTAAAATTAACTTCACATCTCTGCAAGCTTAAGGGAAAAAAGAGTAAGTTAGCCTAATGTCGCTGATTTGTAGTAATCGTTCACTAAATTCTTCATCAAGGTTTACAGTGATATAAAGTTGATACTAAGATTTAAATCATTTAGAGGGAGTTATCTCAATATGTAATATAATTTATCATTTTTTGATTTTGGTATAGAATTTTTTAAGAAATACACTGAATTTAATTTTTTGCAAATAACATACTGCATTTTCATAATTTTTTTGTTGACTCTAATTTATCGACTTATTGAGTTAGTATTTGGCAAAAGGCAGCCACACATGTGGTTAGGCGGAGGTTCTAGGGAAGGTTTAGTTCCGAACGCCACTCGGGGAGAGAAGGCTGGAAGGACCAGTTGCTTCCACACAGTATTCCAACGCTTTCGTTATATGTTATTGATAATTTATAGTGTGTAAAGAAGAGTGACTGACTGATTGATTGTACGAGTTAAAATGTATTTTATGATTATTGTTTTATTAATATTATTTTATGATTTTAGTAAAATAAAGAGGTAATAAAGCAAGTTATTTTATTTACATACTTTCCCTGTTAGCCATAGATTGTTACTTAATTGCCAAAAATGAACACTTTCTGGATCTGATTTTGTTGATAAATTAGTTGTTCTACTGTATATTCACTGTTATTCTATGACCATTGGACGGACGCCAAAAATCCTGATCGACCATGGGAATTCAAAAACATACACAGTACACATTTCTATCTTTTTGACTATGAATTATTCTAAACACTGATTTCTATCTTTCTTCTGAGAGCCTCAACATTTTCTGGTCAGTTCTGGAGTAACTTTCAATAGTGTATTACGTTGCTTGATTGGTGAGTTGTCTTTCAACGGATAAGCATGGGCGGGATTTTCATGTGAGTTTGGTAAAACTTAACGGGTGTGTGACATACAATACTTTAAATCATGCTACTGAAATAAAAATAAAATATTTAATCAAAACATATTTTTCCATAAACCACTAATACATTTCTCACAGTAATACGTTTTACGTGCTACTGTTACCAGTGCTGCCACTAAATTCCTCTAAAGTAACATATTAAAACGTTACATGCATTAAATGTCAGTTTGGTGTAATCAGCTGATTGTTTTGATTGTTTACTTGATTATATCACTGTGTATATTTTTGCCAAAATACTGATGTCCTGAACAAGCAAATTTCCAGGGGGGAGGGAATTTTTAAGGCCTCTTGGGATGAAAAGAGGTTGAGGGATGACAAGGGATGAAAAGGGAATAGGATGGAAGAAAATTCCTTAAGAACAGATGAAAGAAGTTATATGAAAACTAGGATGCCAGCTGGTCCAGTTGATGAAAAACTACTTTGACACAATATATAACAACTAACTTATAAACTAAAAAATAGAAGGACTTCTACAACTTCTACAATTGAGGGCAATTGTTATTTACTTTATGAGTTCTATGGCCTGCCTGAACTCTTTCAAAGGTAAGCTAGCTGTCTCTATTCCTAAAATTAAAATCCTGGCCTAGAGTCTTTCCTGAATGAACTAAAAAATAAAAATATTATTTTAAACTTAATAGATGCTTGTTGGACTAAAATTTATCACCGCGCCTTAAGGAATGTCACGGGACGGAAAAAATGCACAAACTTTAATAAAACATCAACTTGTATATATTCTCTACTAAAAACATCTAAGAAAGTTTTGTTCATAATAACATTTGTGGTTAGTTTTAACCAGATCATTCATGAACAATAAATCACATTGATAATAAATGCTACATGATTAATTATTCTTTGATATTTAATAATGGTAACTGTGATAATTAGACAGTTTAATAACATGATGGTGACAATAAGTACAACAAAACAATGAAATTCAGTAGAAAAAAGGAACTTTCTTTGGTCATTCAGAGAATAGAATAACAAAATTGGACTCAGAAATTGATGTACATAATACTTTCAACTCAAAACAGTTTAAACTAAAGCTTTACTGATCTGAGAGTGGTATGGTCTAGAAAAGGTACCCTAAATAATGAACAATAATGATTCATTTTCTGAACAAGATCAGAATTTGATAAGAATCAGGTATTTTATTCATGATTTTGCCTTCAAAATCGATGTTAAGTAATGAAAATAGGATTACTTAGCCTAGATACTGTTGTCGATTCAAAGAATAATCAGTGATGACTGTTTTAATTTGAGCATACAGAGAGCTAACTAAACAATAATAAATTTCACAGATTTATGAAAAAATTTGATAGAAAAAAGATGATAAATCTTTTAAGTTACTATTACCTAATTAATGAGTAAATTGGACTCTTTAATGGGGCCAAAACTATAGTCATTGCTGATTATACTTAGAATGGACGACAGTATCTGGGGTTAGTAACCCCAACTATTTTCAAATAATTTATTTTCACAAAAAAAAACCTCTGGATAAAAATGTAGTTGTTTTAAAATCTAATAAACAACAAATTTACATAAAGAAGTACCTACCGGAAGACTCAAGTTTAGAACGTTTTTGACTCAAGTAAGTATAAAAAGCCAACTCAAATAACGAGTATGCTTAGCAAGAAATTGAGCTTAGTTTGACTGCAAATAATTGGCTTCAGAGAATAGAAAATACTCAATCTCTATTTAAGGAATCACTATTCAAAATCTTGTACTAAAAAGAAGTTTTGTGAAAGCTGGACTGTGTTGAAAGCACAACCAACTGTTACAACCAAACTAGCCTACATTGTTAGAATAAATTATACTTGGCAACAAAAGTATAACTGAAATTCATTTGAGCGTACAGAGAGCTAAATACACATTAATAAATTTCACAAATTTGATAGATCTTTTAAGCTACTATTACCTAAATAATTATTAGATTGGACTATTTAAAAACTAAAATCTGAGATTTTTCCTAAAAGCAAACTGAAAAAAAATCTTGAATCTATTCATAGACCCTCGTTTCCTCTGATAAAAAACAGATGAAATAATCAATCTTTATTTTGAAAATTGGGTAAAAATTTGAATCACAACCTTTATTTTTGAGTTGCTCTGACAATAAAAAAAATATTTTATGATACGGAAATCAATGTCTTTTTACTAATATTTCAATTTAACGAAGAAAATAAACATGACAGATACATTTTAAATTTAAACAAAAAATAGTATTTTTTAGTTGCTCTGAAAATAAAAAATATATTTTATGATACGGAAATGAATGTCTCTTTGCTAATATTTTAATTTAATGAAGAAAGTAAAATGACAGATAAGTTTTAAATTTAAACCAAAAAATACTCACATTACAAATTCTTGTTTTGAGCTGATAACTTTAAAACTTGGACCATACTAACCCTGCTTGTTAAAATGGAAGACAAATATTAAGGCATTTTACGCTTTTTTCATAATTTTTCATGATAATCTGCTCTTGGAATGGTTCACTGGACAGAGAAGATAACTTTACAAATGGACCGAGGTATTTTTGAAAATTAATTAACATTAGTCTCAACTAATGTTAATTAATTTTCAAAAATACCTTTCAAAAATATCAATCATATGTCATATGTAAATTAGTTGCTAACATTTAATGTTTGATTTTTCCTACAGATAACAATTGTAGTTTCCTTGAAAGTTGCAGTCTAATATATTTACACACTTTAAAATATTAAGAAAACCAGCAATAGCAAACACTCAACCAAAGACCTTGTCCAATGGTTGCTATCATTTCAGTGAAACAATTTTAAAGTAAAACTCAAACTAGTGTTACCTGGTACACATTTGCCATATCAATTATGAGTACATGACTTATCTACTTAAATTTAAATTGAGACTTTTGTTTTTAACAAACATACAAACTCGTCAGTTTTTTTAGACCACAGTTTTTAAGTACAAATAATAGCTAGATATACAAATTTTATACAAAAAATTATATTTTTAGAGAAAACATTTATTTATTTATGTTTCATTATGTTCAAAATATAAACATCTATGTAACTGTATCTTTGAATTATACTTCAATATTTAATTCAATATTTAACATTATGTAAAGCCTTCCTTATAAAATTTATTCACTATTGCTCCTTTGTTAAATTATCTGAAAGAATTACATGATAAGTATATGCTTTATGTATCATAGAACTGCATTAAAAATTTGCATTGTTAATCAAATGAGATTTGTAGTAATGATTACAAAAGATATTGTAATGGGGAGCTGATTTGATTTTGATTTTTGCCATAATAGATTAGTAAAAATAAGTTTCACTCAGTGAAACTGAGCAAAAATAACCGCAAAAATCTAAATCAAAACATATAATCACCATCAACAATAATGAATTTCAAACAAAGATTAGGGAGCAAGTAGAAAAAGTAACAGCCATGTAGCTGGCAACGTGAAAACCTGTCCAGCAGGAGTTTTATCCTGCAACTGAGCAGATAAACCTAATGCACCAGTCTCGCCACAGCATACCGTAATCTTTTGACGCATCAAGAGCCTGGTACAGTCTCTTGCCATATATAACAAATATTGAAAAATAATACATTCATAAGTACTTTTCTCCAATACTTTGTAATCATTCTTTGTACAATAACAGCAGTAACACATCAAGATAAAATATATAAAGGCAACGGGTATCACAAAGCATGGGCGTAATTTCATCATTTCGATTGGGGGGGCAAGATCTTCTAGGTCATTGCCTCATCCTGATTTGATTGCATACATTATATACCCCTCCCCCTCCTTTGCACTAGTTCGTACTGAAGAATATGAGTTGGTACTTTGGTATTACTCGGAAGCCACCCTTATAACAGCGCGCTGTGGTGGTTATGTTAGGTCAGGTTATCATAAATATGTTAATAGTACTTTGCTCGTTTCGTTACGAATCGAACGATACCAGATGAGTCATACTTTTGCCCGCCAAATACCCTTGAAATCAGTTCGTTGATCGGAGCGCACGCATTACCTGTAAAGAGATTTAGCGGGCGAAAGTATGACTCATCTGGTATCGTTCGTTTCATAATGAAACAAGGAAAGTCCTACTAACATATTTATGGTAACCTAACTTAACATAACCGCCGCAGCACGCTGAATAAGGGTGGCGATCGGGTGAAGTCGCTAGTGGCGGCGGCGACTCGAACTCAATCCTCACCAACATCGCTGTCTTCTGGGAAGCAGAAAACAAAGACCGCTTATCATAATTATGAGCAATTTGGACAGTAAGCCAATTAAAGCATGTTCTTTCCAATTACAAAGTCATTTTTGGTAATCAATAAAAAAATCTCTAAAAATAGTGGCCTCCGTATGATACCAAAGTATCTATGGGGTATATACACTGCCAATGCATATTATTTTTTTTATATCTAACAAGCTAAAGTTAATATCCAACCACGATATCACAACACAATGTGAACTTGTAATCACCATTCACTTCACTCAAAGCCGTAGCCATAAAAAAATTGGGGGGTTTGGGCTCTACGGTTGTAGGAAGTGAAAAAAATAACTTTCTAACCTTTCATTTAAGTGCAATTTCAACATTTTGGGGGGGGGGTTTGACCCCCTGACCCCCCCCCCATTGGCTATGGCCTTGACTTCAGTCAGTAATTGTACTACTTAGGCTATTTGTAAAACTACCTCACTGCAGTAAAAGCAGGCACACCAACTGTGCTTCATACGACTGGCGATTGACTGTTGCTATACTCTTATCTCTAACGTCAAGTGTTGCATTACACAGGATTTGGCATTTTACCCGCCAACTCCATTGATAATCCTCACTTTTACCCGGTTTTTCGACACCAATCCCTTCCAAATCCCCCCCAAGGACCAAAATCCGGGTAATTAGCCGAAAAACCACCTAATGACTTTAAAAACGCCAAATACCAGACTTTTTTCCCCTTACATGGACATTGAATATTTGCAAAGCAAATCACAATTCGAAAATCCCCGGCTTTACCCGTTTTTTATGTATTTAGGATGCCGAGTAAATCCCCGCATCTCAAGTCTAAAATCCCCGATTTTACTCGATTTTTCTTAATCGTGTTAATTAAGTCCCCGAACGGCCAAAAAAAACCTACAAACCGGGCTATTACCCAGTTTTTGGTACAACTGCAACGAAATAACCAATACAACCAAACCAAATACATAACACCAACTTTCGTTTGAAAAATAAAATATCTGGAGTTCCAAAAAATCCTTGTACCTCGATCGTCAAAAATCCCCGATTTCACCCATTTTTTAATATCCAGGTTGATGAGTAAATTTCCTCAACCCAAGTCTTAAATCCCCGGTTATACCCGGTTTTTTCTTAATCACTGCCAAAACTCCGCACGGCCTCCAAAATACCCGAAAACCGGGTAAATACCCGGTGTTGGTAACATTGCTAACGGTTGTGTCAGACCGGGGCCACAGACCCTGTCTGACACTATGTCTCCTGGGCCCGATGTCAGACAGGGTTTCCAGTCCAGTCGACCCATTAATTGTCAACCGCCCTTCAAAACAACTTAACACATGGATTGACTTGGATGGACAATGGATGGTTTACATAGCAAACTTGAATATATGACGAGTTCATCAGTGATGGTAATCCTGATGAAATGGTTAGATAAATAAACAGTACTTTTAACTGTTGCGTATGGTTATGATAATTTATTTTTTTGTAATTTTCCCTTATTCGCTGACTCAAAATTCCTCACAACACCTATATCCCGCCCAAAAAATCATGCCCCTCCAAAAATTTTGATGGCGCAAATTGCGCCATGTCCCCCCTTCTGGGCACCCCTGGTAAACAGTGTCTTATGACAGGCAACTAACTTACACTGGCTCTGAGCAGCACTACAGAGTTTAGAGGTTGGCCATCCTGGAGCGTTAGTTCACTGGTGGACGTGTCGTTTGGCGTGGGAGTGGGTTCTCGTCGACCGGCGCGCCATAATGGATAGCGTGTACGTCTGTATTCGTTCGCTAAACGTATCCTTGCAAATTTGCAATCGGACTTCAAACAAAACTACGCCACCAGCGTACTTTTACGGCACATCGACAAGACTCATATTAATGAAAAATTTATGTCAATAATAACACAATTTTACAACTTGAAAAAACATGATTCTGGTCACTTTTCGTTATTTATACCTAAAAGTTAATTTTAATTTTCAAATTTTTGGGGGGGCAACTGCCCCCCCTTGCCCCCCCCGAATTACGCCTATGTCACAAAGGCAATGGTCCTAAAGTATAAATCGTTTACCAACCGCTTGACTTAAGTCAAAAAATTAAATAAATGCATTTTACAGTTCTGTGTGGATGAGGGATTTAATATAAAGATTCACTAGTAAATAGGAGTCTTCAGTAGCATAAACGTTCGAAGAATTTCTTGGAATACTCGTAGACAACGAACAGAACGGCGGTGGCAGGAATGGTGCGGATCAGGGTCGGAGTCAGGCCACTGTACAACGCCAACGGTCCTGGAAACCAATGTTTTAAAAACTAAAGTCATGGAAGAGCCTGAAAAACATGGTTTGATATTTGTTTACCAAGAAATCCTAAAAATACTACAAATTAAAAATCTAGAAGCAAACCTGTGTACTCAGCGAATTAAAAAAAAAAAGTTTTTTAGTACTGTACCAGTAAGCATTATTGAGAATGTTAAAGGAAAATTAATATTAAAATTGAATGTATGCCAGTTTCTTCTTTATGAATTACTAGACAATTCATCCAATTATTTTAAAACTTTGGGAAATTAATGCCAAAGAAGGTTTCTGTCCAAACTCCTTCTTTAAATCCCTTAGAGCTCCGTCCTTTGGGCTTCAAAATTTAAATGGTCAACCTTTAGGCTAATGGTTCAACTAATAGGAGTTCAGATGTTTTGTATCATTTTTAATTTTAAATATAAAGATACAATGATGTAACACCAAAGCTTAGTGTTTATTACTTAGATACCAATTATTTCATTCAACATTTAGACAATGTATTTTGAGCAGGACTACAATGACTAATAATTTTGAAAACTTGCTAGTTCATTGATTTTTATTTATTTATTTACTTGAACTAGGATCTTTTCCGTTATACGTGTACCACTGTTTCGGGTTTGTTTTCCAAGCTTGATTTTGGTAAGTTCGGTTAGGATAGGTTAGGTTAGGTAACCTAACCTAAACTAACCTAACCTAACCAACTGCAAGTGGGACCGCTAGACGGCCAGATGCTGGTTTATCGCTTCTAGGCAGGCATAACGGTAATTAAGATAACGAAACCCCAGGTAAAATATTCTTACAAGAAATTTCAATTTTAAAACGATTGATAAAAATTATTTGACCAAGTTTATGGTGCTCGGTCAAAAAATCAAGGTTGAAGGGGAAATTTGGAATAGTGGTATACATATAACGGAAAAGATCCTTGAACTATACTTGGCGTATAATGTCTAAAAAGATAGATATGGGTGTTCACATTCAGTTCAGTCAGTAAACCACTGCGAAAGAGAGGTAAAGTGGGAATTATTTCGTGAAAGTAGCTGAAAAAGTAACTGTAGCTACAGCAGGGCTTTTGTAGCTGTAGCTAGCTAATTTTTAAAACATGTAGCTGTTGCAATGCTACTTTTTACAACCTACAGCTATAGCTGTAGCGAGCTAAATTTTAAAAGTAGCTTCCCCAACACTGAGTACGAGCACATTAAAAATTGAGTTCGAGCACATTAAAAATTTTCAAACTTAAAGTAATGAATGTTTTGTTACATGCTTGTTCCAAGTTTCATCTCAAGCAGTATTATCTACAAGAGTAAAGTGCCTCCATTGGCATTCGTCCATACAAGTGGTATATAGTTTGTTTTTAAACATATCTGAAAATTAACAAATTTTGTTTTTAAGATCTAGGGACATCGAAACAAAAATTTACAGAGGTCCCAGGCCTACGTCTTACCCTGCCACCTAGAGCAATAGCTTCTTCTCTATGGGGGACTTTCACTAAGATCTAGGCCTAAACAAGAAAAAAAAACTTGCAGAATATTGAACACTGGAACAATTTCTTGGCATTCTCATATACAACGAATAGAACAGCAGTCGCAGGGATGCAACGGACCAAGGATGGGGTAAGGCCACTGTATAGTCCCATCACTCCTGGAAACCAAAAGTCCAAGCTTACTCATGTTGAAGATGGCTCCAAATCTGATATATGAAAACAGGTTGAATCACCTTGGTCATCAACTTTTTGTAACTCCAAACACAGGGCTACTGCGGTTTTACCTATCAACCGGTACATGCTACATTAGAGTTAATATACATATGAAGCGGAAGAGAGAGAGTAATTTATGTACTTATCATTCGTCAACAATTGGCCAACCCCAAGAAGACAGATGAAAACATACGAGGAATTCGGAAATCCCAAAAAATTCAATGGTCTACGTGTCACTACCTAGCGGACGATCAATAAACTTTTAAAACGAGATATAACAACAACAACAAACCAAATCATTCATTCAATAGGAAATGACTATGTGACAAATAAAACAAAATGCTCATTCCATTGAAATAGTTGGCGGGATCTCCCGAACTATATTCATTTTTATTTGTTTACATGAGGGACATGCCTGTCGCTGAAAGATAATGAAATTTCCCTCCCTCTCCCGCTTCACAATTGTATTAATTCTACTGTATAGTAATATTAAACGTTTATCTTAATGGTTACTTTTTTGCACAGAAACAAGCACTTCACCATAACCTAGCAACCTTCACAACAACTGTTCACACAGCTGACTAATTCCCTTGTGGAGGGAAGCCACTCAATGGTACCAACATTTCAAAAGTAAATGTACTCAAATCATGCCCTTTAGCCGATGTGGGTGCACATTACATATTTTTTTTAAATGCTGAAAGTTCATGTACCCATATGTGCCTTGCTCCTTGAAGAGGTTATACGTTTATCTTAATGGTTACTTTTTTGATAGTTTGTTGTGCTGTGTCTCATTCATGTATTTAATAATTTGACAACCGGTTTAAAATAATAATCATCCGGTGGATATGGTTACCTGGTGTTTCTGAAACTGAGACAGTCTTTTTATGTATTGGATTCAGAAAAAGCTTGACTGGTGATAATTTATCCTGCTTTTACAATTCAAGATTTAAAGAGTAAAAATTTGCATCGATGCTATCTAAATTACACCTTTGAAAAGTGTTAAGAGAAAGTTGGATTTGGCAGCCATATTGTATCTACAGAACTTAAAAACCAATGTTAATTTTTGTTATTTTAATACCAGTTTATTTCTAAAAAGTTGGTGCCAGATTGAATTTATTTTATATTATAAATTTATTTATTTATTATTTATAAACTTATTTATTGAATTATAAACAAGGTAATAACAACGAATGTGTTCTGCAGGTACCACAAGAGTACGCCGTTTGGTATTTGTAAGAATCTTGAAAGATGTAACGTCTGTCCCACCTGTCAATTCTATTCAACTTGACTTTCCTTCTTGTCAAAAGTAGCCCTATTTTCTTTAGGAAGTAGTCCTACAAAAGGCAGAGCAATTTTACCTCTTTCAAAGCTCCGCCAGAGCATCTAACAAGAGGTACTTCTCAAAGCTCCTTTGAAACCTCTTACTGTGTCACACCTCTGTTTACTGAAGCATTTCTACCATTTTGTTGTGTCAAAGTTGGAAAACTGACGTGTTTGTAAGCGTCTACCGAATACGCTATAACCCAGCTGATTTGGACTGGACTTGCCCTGGGCAAAATTGGAGTCGTGAAATATTGGGTTAAAGGTTGGAATAACATCATTGATATTCTGTAGTTTGGTAACCCCAAAATTTCAACAAAATATAAACATGTTAATTTTTATTTTTTTCCGAAAAGACGTTAAATTGTGAATAAAATTGCTATTTTAGATTTGTTTTTTGACACATGATATGAGTTTTATTGTTAATGAGAACTGTTAAAACTTACTATTACTACTGTTAGTACTTACTTACCTGTTATTAAAATAGGTATATTCATTTTGCCTTTCTACAAAAAAATAATTATTATGGTTCAGTAATGTTGGGCCTATATTAAATTACTCCATGATTTAATGGGTAAAATTTTAAGAAATAGCTATTTATAAAAATATGTTATATTACATTTTGCATTAATGTATTTAATAATTTAATGTATTTAATTCATTAATCATTTAATGAATTTAATGATTTAATAATTTATTTATTGTAATTTATGCAAAACTGGGAGAGTAGTGTGATATTTAGGACCACTTTACATGACAGAGAGAAGGTTAATGCCATTCATATTTTAATATTTGGGAAGAGTTTCTCATTTGCTGCAAACCTTCTTAATGGAAGGAAAACAGGCTTGGGTCTGTTGGTGTTACCTGGGTCTGGGACTGTCAACAACTCCAGAAATCACCCCTACAAGCGGGGCAATGAAGTTGAGTCCAATGGTAACATGGACTGCTACCTCTAGGGCTCAGATAAAAAATATCAGCAGTTAGGACTGCAAAAAAGGTTATTAGAGTTTGTCTTGTAATGATGCAATTTAGGGTAGAAAACAATGGCAACAGGAAGGGTTGTAAAAATCTGATGCAACCAAGGTAAGAATACTTCAGAGACGTTTGGGAGGTTTAAAGATATGTATGAGTAAATACTAATGCCTTATGGCTCTAAGGTGTTCAACCTTAGTGTTTAAAGCTACTGTCCAAGTAACTAAGCACTGGGGAAGAGTTTAAACTGGAAAAAAGCTGTGAACGAGAAGGATATTAAAGAAAAAACCTAGACACAAGGAATCTGAAGAGGTTACATAAATACTTGGTTACATAAAAAAAACATTTATCAAAGATGTTTATTATATTTACATCAGGCCCACCAGGCTAGTTCGTACTTTACACCAGTGAGTTGTGATTTAAAGCTTTTCATAAGCAATAGTTTTGAAATTTCTCCTTTTTCTCTCAGCACAGCATCGAATCAAGTGATCTCATTTCCCCTACGATCTACAAATAAAATTTAACCATCAGAAATGGTCAGCAAATTATTTGTATAAACCTGTTTTAATTTGTACTTGAGCAAGAATGGCAAAAGAAACTTCCCTTTAAAATATCTCTAGAAACACAACAACTGCAATATTTTAGAAAATCAAGCGTTCTATTCCTGCCAACCAAATGACTTACCTTCTTTCTTGATAATGTCCAGGGTAACGGAGAGGAAGGAGCCGTTCAACGAGTTGACTTGTATCCTGGACTTGACGAGGTCCGCAGGAAATATCACTAACCACAGACAGAAGCCACCGACAGCTCCTCCCGCCATCGTGGGCAGCACACCTGGCAGTGGCAGGAAAAATTAACCCTTTAACTCCCAAGTTTTTTTTATTTCTCAAGTTTTAGTTGAAATATTTTTAATTTATCGGTGATGTGTAAATTTTTTTGGCTATGTCCTTTGTAATTGCCTACATTGTTGACAATATGCTAAAATAACTATTTAAAATTAAAATAAAACGTGCCTCCTCCCTCCCCTATACAAGGGTAAAAAGAAGCAAAATAGGTGTTCACTGTAATCCCTATTGAACGTACAATAGCCATCAACTTTGACCCAAGCCAGCCACTGTTTGTTTAAGGTCAGCCCTTTCACCAAACTATGGCAAGCCTAATAGGGATTGCTCATGGGCGGGAATCGAACCCACGATGCTAAAAATGTCTTCAACGTTGACGAGGAGAGGAGGGAGGGGAGATAGTGGGGGCAGGAATCAGTGGTACGGTTCAGATTTCAAAGCGAAGACCGTGCCCTTCTCTCTATTGCCCTGACTTACCCCTTGAGGCCCTCGTCCATTGAATAAAGGTATTTCATTTGCCTACCCAGCCTAAGCTTGGCCAAACCCAGTCTATAACCTTATTCCTTTTTCCTGTTACTTTCCCTGTATTAATCAACCAACGGCTTAAGGCCTACGGGATATTTACAAGGGGAACCTTCCTTTTTCTGTGACGCAGGGCAACCCTTTTCCTCCTAATCCCCCTAAGAAAAAAAATACAACAACAAATTCAATGATGTATGTTCTTGCTTGGCGAATCACATACCACAATCATCTTTTGTCTTGCCGGCAGGGGTGAGCAGAGTTCTTGTCAACTCGTAACCACCGAAGAACACAAAGTACCCGGGCATCTCGCGGGCGATAGTGCTGCCTAAGCCTCGGAACATGCCCCGCAGCCCCTCCGTCGCGATGATCTGCTTGGTCAGATTCAAAGCACCGAACCTCACCTGCACCCGCAAACCACCATTAAAATAACTAGGTTCCTAACCTTTACAATATCAATTCTGTAGGTTTTCTCATAGGATAAGTATGGGATTCTATCCCTTTATTAAATCCTCCATCGAGTAATTTACCAAACATGTATATTTGTCATGAAAAAATCTTGATACACAACAAAAACATGAAAACAACACAGATGAAACATTTAGTCACCTCGCTGGCTGGTCAAAGACTTGATTCCATACTGCGGGGTGCAAGCTTTGGTTATTCGAAGGAGGTTTTGATAATTGAATATAATCCTAAAACTAGTTATCTATTAAGAAAACTTACAGAATTGACAACAGAAGGTTAATAGACGAGTGAAACATCAATCCAAAAGGCAAATCATGTATAAACTGCACTAGCAATGTTTATTGCAGAAAATTTGGTAATTTCATGTCTTCATTCATTTCATTTCACACATTTTATGTTGTCATTTCTAATATCCGTGCTCTATTAAAAATAAAAGATTGATTCTGATTCCTCTGATTAATAGACAAATAAGCACAGGCTATATGTGGCTAGGCTATAAGTACTTCCTTTTCTTGCTTATCAAGTATAAAGTATTAGTCAAATTTAAAGAATAAACACCTTCTGATTGTTGGCCTGAGCAAACTCTCGCGCAGCTTGCAGCTGCACTTTAATCAACTCAGTCGGACACAACGTGAACGAGGAGAAAAAAGATCCCAGACATCCGGCTGTTGCGTTCCCCAACACAGTCAGATCTTCTACCCTCTGCGAACACAAGGAGACACAATAATATACATTTACAAAGATGAAAACTTTGATCAATGTTCAGGCCAAACCGTTGCAAATGGATATAAATTTGTTGGAACTATAAGCAAATTTTCACTATTCTCTTTTTGCATTTGAAGTGATAGGTATGTTGAAACTAACGGTCAGGTGTACTCATAAAATGCATTGTTCAGCAGATCTTAAAGCTGTCAAGACAGGTGAAAGATAATATGAATCTAGAGTCTGGAGTATCCTCAACTTTACAATAAAGTTCCTTGCTTGACACTTCAATATTTTCCCAGTTTTACTTCAATGTATAATTATTCTCCTTTTTGCTGTTATCGAAACATGAATAGACAGTATAAACAGCTTTACTTTTGTTCATGTTTACGTTTTAGGGAATTTCCCCTAAAGGGAAGAAGCTATTACCGTAGGTCTCATGGTAAGACCTAAGCCCAAGACCATGATAACTTTTTGTTCTGGGGACCCCAGAAGCAAAACACACCATTCGTTTGAATTTTAAAATATATATTTATCTGTTAGCACGATAGCGGCCGCAAAAATGATCCAATCTTTATGAAATTTGGTACAGACATGTAAAGTGGTAATCAAATAGACGAGTACGTAAACCCACCCGATCGGACCACCGGCAATGGGGGGTAAAGGGGGATAAACCCCCCAAAAAATGGGGTTTTTGGGGTTTTCACAAAGAACAAGTCAAAATAACAACAAACAAAACAACAGGCATCACAATATACAACTTACTGGTGTATTTGTAGCGTATGCCACGACCTTCTGGCAAGCCCCGTAGGCTGCGAAGAGCACCGAGTTTTCGGCACAGTTTGAGACTAGCGCTGGGACAGTTCCCGCGTAGAGTCCACGAAAGAACCCCTCATGCTTCACGGTCTGCTTCATGCAGTCCCACATCCCCGAGTAGAGGTGTGGGAAAGTCTGCATCTTCACTTTTACTGTGTCCAACGGCTGACCGACGTATACCAGTGCTACTGCACCTGCAACCATAAACCGCCATTGAATATATTATTTTGTTATGGGTTTACCAATGCAGACTGGGTTTTCAATAATTAGGAAGGGAATGATCTATAATTTATGATTGTTACCGAACACTGTCCTTTTTTTAAAAAGATCATAATTCATAAACTCAAAGTACAGATAAGTTCAGAAAGAAACTTCAAAATTTCCTTAAAATCAATCTGGGCCCTTCAGATACTAATTGAAGTATGCCACTACACTATGCTATTATAAAGCTGATTGTCTTGTACAAACAGTGGGCTACAAAAAAGTTAAATGAAACAAAGAAGATATACAACTTAATATATTTATTTATTATTTAATATATAATACCAAAATAGACCTAAGTACCATGTTAGCCTATGCAAAAATTTGTTAATGGCAAAATAAATTATTATTATTATTATTTTTATTATTATAAATTATTATTATTATTATAATTTCAGTAGTTTGGATAATAGGTCTAGAAATCAAACTTGGATCTATTAAAACTATGTTTTTAATGAATCTGAAAAATGCTTAAAAATTGTTTATGAATGAATGAAAATGTGTTACTTTTATACTTACCTTACAAATAAAATATGAGTTAACACTTTTTCTCAAATTTCCTGGGGGGGGGATACCCCCTCTTAAGGGGCGGAGGCATTCATACCCCCAGATGCCACGTTAGTGACCCCCCCTTTAGGTCATCTTATCTTTGCTGATGGCCAACCCCCCCCCCCAAACCTGACACCTGGATCCCCCTAAATTTACTTCCACCATAAAAATATACTACTTGGAGAAAATAAGAAGTTAAATAAAAACTCAATCAGCTCATGAACATTTCAGATTTTATTGTAGCTCTTAAATTCTAGAGATATGTTTTATAAGCTAGACAAAACCAGTCCTATGGCAATTAAAAAAACAAGCCTCGTCAAAAACCATAAAAAAATGTATAGGACAAACGTCAAGCAGAGAAACCTGAAATCCAAACGTATTTTACAGTTTGTGCTGATCAGAGATCAACAGAGGCATAGAAACCAAGCACTCCCTTTTTGACACTTGGCTCCTAATTACACCCGAACAGTAATACTGCTGTCTGATCTCTCAACTCACAATGAACGACCGGCCATTCCTGACAGAATGGTAAGAGAGAGGTAAAAAGTAGCGTCTACTCTGATCACTTTGGCAAGACCAGTACCATCTTCAAATAGTTTGGTAAACAAAAAACTGACTACCCAAACCAAATTCCCCTGTTCAGTTAATATGTAAAAATATCAGTTATTGTTTAAAATTCAGAAAATAAAGCTGTAGCACTGAATAGGAAAAAATCTGGACCAGAGAATAAGTTAAATTTTCACAGCACCTGGATAGGCTTATAAGAATTAAATATTAAACTAATTCTTTACGGAATTTAACTCATACCTCCTTAGAATTACTTTTAAAAATAACTGATTAAATAGGCTGGTAAAAACTGGAAATCAAACCAATTTTTCATTTATAATATAAAATTATAATTGAAAAGTTCATTAACTTGAATTTCATTCAAGAAATACTACGTTTAAGTAAGGCGTTATCTAAACTGATATTAACATTGAATCACTGTGGTACTTCCATTTCAGTTAAAGATTTGTGGGTTATGTAAGTGATAATGTAACTGCCAATGCCAAACTAGCTGATCACAAGTCTTTAGATATAAAGTACTGACCTCACTCCATACACATTCATTTATCTTAAACTACATTTTTACTCACAAGAATAAGAATATGTGTTATGCATGGACTTGGTGGTTAGATTATTATTGTGTTGAATCATGGAGAAAATAGAAGCAAAATCATTTCTCTATCGGAATGAAATCTCATTAGTTGAAGGAGTCCCCCGTAAAACATTCTAAGCGACAAAAACCTAGTTTTGAGTAATGAAGCGTTGAAAGTTGAATTCTAAAATTTGCGGTTTTTTTAAGGTTAGAACTTATAATCTTATATGATTATTAATACCCTATTCATAACATCATAATGTAGCCTCATGTTAAATTTTTACTTGCAATTAAGCATTTTAAAACATTTTACGTGTTTTTTTGGGGGGTTATAACATTCTAAATGACTGGCGTTTGAAACGTTCTCTAACGGACTGCTCTTCTGCTTTGAAATAAAACATCAGGGAGAGTAGGAATACCAACATAAACGAAAATAAAACTGAATAGAAGAATAGAATAGAATAGAATAGAAAAGTGCTTTATTGACAATATTATAAAATACTTATGCATTATACATTACAGAAATCTCACTTATATATATTCGTCAGTCCATCTTCTTTGTGCACTCAGAAGCCATAGTCTTAAGACTATCGGCTTGGTTGGCTTATTATAAATTAACGATTTTAAATTTACAAGACAAAACCAATTCACAGTTCACAGTTTTGCTACAATGATTACTCTAGTTTCAATAGTTCCTATTCAGTGTTTTTTACTGCGGCAGGTATGCAAATAATAAAACATTTCCTAAAAATTTTGAAAATACTTATTTTTATTGTTTTTTTTTTAATAATTAAATTTATTTACAAAATTATTTCTGTATTTCCACGCATCCCTTACATAAAAACCTAATCTACGCCAATCCCTCCCATTAAGGTACTCGATGAATTCGATATTTGATAATTGTATTTTTTTAAACCATATAAAACAAATGTTTGCCAAAATCGGACACTTAGCAATGAAATGAAAAACGTTTTCGATTTCTCCCAAATTACACATGGAACAAGTGTAATTCTTGTCTGGCAACCATGGCTTATAATTTAGGTCAATCAGCTCAGCCCTTGCTTTAATTACCCCAGAAATAATACCTATGTTATCAAAGTGATCAGTTAGGACGCTCCTTTGGGCCAGTTCAAGGTCGAGCATACGATATTGTTCATGAAACTGTGATGTCATCGCATAAAACTGAATATAAAACAGTATTATTGATATAAAAGTACAAAAACGTAATGTTGTTACATACGTCATTTTGCTAAAAGTTATCCAAATGTAATGCTTAAAACGTTATTCTACTCACTTCTTTTAGGGGAAATTTTCCAGGCCTTGGTTTCTTAGTTTTTGAAATACAGAGTACCTAATCCAGCTTTTCTATATTCCTTTCTGGTCTTATCCTTCTACTTTCCAATATTTTCTTCACACGTTTTATTTTTATTTATGCGATTTCGGTCGCTGGGCGACAACGCAACGACCGGCTTCAAAACAAAATATACCACGGTGTAGCACGTGTCCTAGAGAACCTTTTTCACTGAATATCTCAGATTTTTTAAATTTTGTTGCTTAGAACGTTTTACGGGGAACCCCTTCAGTTGTAAAATCATGCATGGTTGAAAATTAATCAAAAGAAAACTAAACTCACTAGAATCTCATTCCAAAAAAAAAATAAAATAAATGGGCAAAATGATGGACTTGTTAACTTTATAAGTCAAGAGGACAGCTAGACCCTCACAAAAAACCATATACTAACAGGATATATGTAATCCCTTTTGGTCTTCAAAGGAGCTTAAAAACACCAGGTAGTGGGAGGGAGGATGGGGATGAATTGTGTTTGTTAAAACTCATTTTTCAAACATTTTCTATAAGTAGGCCTACGTATGTTTTAGTAGTCCTATATTAGGACTTTTTTATTGAAAAAAATATGTCAGTTACTGACATTCCAAGGGATAAGAAAAGATCAAAAGTTAAATTTTTTTGTTTTAAACATAAGAGCGTATTTTATTTACTAATTTTAGTAAATTTATATTAATTTAAGCAAAATTTGCTGGAAATCAAAATGAATGATAGGAGTAAATAGCTATAGAACTTAAAGAACACTCACCTAATGTTCCAGAAGTGAAATCAATGGCTCCATCAAGTACAGCTTTTCTATTCTTCATTGTGGTATCTTCCTCGAAAATTGATGACATATTGATCTTGAGAGGCTGGAATTACCATGGAGTAATGTATTGTATGGTACGTTTTGCTGAAAGAAAGAGAATCCCTGAAACAAAAATACAATTTATCCTACAATTAATTTAGATTAATGATCAACCTGTACATTGTTGAATTAGTTCCAGTTTAATCAGCTGCCCAGTGCTCTTAGTAGAAATTCCGCAGGAATTGACAGTTGGCCCTAACAGAAAAATCTCCATTAATAATCTGTCATCTTTAGGGGCAGCTTGTTAAGATTTTCTGCACCCATACAAACATTTAACTTGCCGCTCATTTCCCTTTAACCATGCAACAGACCCCCTCCCATATGCCAAGGCTCTAAGATGAGACTATTAAAAAAATTACATTCAAAGGGAGGAGGGGCTTCAATCTCCCAAAATTGAACTTTCTCATTAACAAACTATATTTCAGTTAATGTATGTATGTATGTATGTATACTTATTTTGAATGATTTGTAGCTACAGATTGTGGATTGATTTGATATAACTTAAAAGTTTTCTTACTTTTGTCATCAAACCAAATTTGTATTGGTGTATATATATACGTATTTTGGCAATTGTGAAAAATATTTTGGTACTGAAAATGGCCTTGTGCCGAAATACGTATATACCAATACAAGTTTGGATAGATGACGTAAGTAAAGAAAACTTTCAAGTTATACTTATTTTATTATTTTGTTTTATTTACACCTAAAATTAATTATTTCTAAAGATTTTTTTGGATTTACCATTAGCAATAATTTTAAATTCTCAAAATTGATAATCCTTTCCTGTGACTATTTTCACTTGCAAAATGCGCTGGGCGCACAGTCTGCGTCCCCACAGACTGCTACTGGTTAATTCATTATCTTTCAAAACACTTTCAAATTTCACTTGTCTAAAACAAATTTTCTTCACATCCAAACCCAACAGAGCAAAATGTAATAAGCACTGTAACTTCTAATTTAATAAAGAAGAAATTTACAACATGCAGAGTCACTGAGAGTTATTAAACCCCATTATAATGGCAAGAAATTTTACCAAGCTCTGCTAAGAAATTTAAGAGCCATCCAGAAATAGGTATTCTCTTTCCAAAAGTAAATTAAAAGTGACCTAGTGACAATCAGTTTTTTATGACATAGGGAATAAAATCTCATCTACAATACCAGATCAATTTGTTTTCCTAAATTTCACCAACTTCTAATTTTTGAAAGAAAACCTCATGATATTGCCAAGACATTTTACCAAGCTCTGCTAAGTGATTTAAGAGCCATCCAGAAAGGTTATCTTTCCAAAAGTAAATTAAAATGACCTAGTGACAGTCCGTTTTTTAAGATAGAGAGCTACCTGGAGTATGGTAAAAACCCTCTAACATACACAAATTCCAAGTCATCTTGCCCTTCCTGTAACCTAGCCTAACCTGAGCAAATCCCTGACACAGTTAAGGCAATTTGACAAATTCCTCACTGCTCTACAGTCAACAGAATGCAAAAGTATATAAGATATAAGATAAAAATGGGAAAAAATCAAAATTGAACTTTGAAAGCTTTTTGGGGGGGGGGGTTATGGGTTTGTATGCACACTTTAATTTTTATTTTTTGGTCCAACAAAATTTAGGAACTAATATTAGTGCCTAAATCTAAATTAGCCTATTTTATTGGAATCTCTTAGCTCTAGTAGCCTATTTTATTTTATTAGATTAGGTTATTTACAATGACTAAAAAACTATCTAGACTAAGACTTTAGGGGTTCTGCCATTTGATAGCAGTGGCATTGTAAGTTAGCCAAGCATTCTTGATTGCTTCACTGCCAAATGAAAGTTAATACTGAAGTCCTTCGACATGGTAAGCCTCAATTCCTGTGAATGTGTGAAATTCCTAATAAGCTCACTTAGGCTAAGTCTGACATTACCTTACATAGCAGAGATCAGCTAAAATAGGGTAGAAGTTGACATTTAGTAAGTTTAGTAGGGATTGGATAGAAAACAATAGAAACTGTGTTAACCACAGACACACACTTGAATCTAAAATTCTTATTAGAAGACATGGCCTGGTCACACACCCAAGTGACTACACAACTGGCTATCAAACCAGAGGCCAGTATAGTGGCCAGCCTAGGGAACCTAAGAACAGCTTGGTTTGCTGGGAATTGTGTCAGTATGACATGACAATGGTGTTGAGTGTGTTAAGTTTGAAAATGCATTGCAATTACTTTTTCCATTTTTTGTTGTCTTCATAGCGGCATTTGCAATTGGCGGAGCAACGCGCAACACAATTGATCACTTTACATGGGCATTAGTAACCCCCACTGAAATTTTGACATCGATTCTGTGTACTGATCTTTTCTACAGAGTCTGCCTTCGAACTGACTTAAGGTACCAACACATCCCTAATTTTTAACATCTATTCATAGGCCCTTTGTGAATCCAATAGAAAATTCGTTCTTTTATCTGGTGGAGAAGAAACAATCTGTCATTGGTCAAACTTCGATAAATGGTTTGTTATTAGGGCCTAGTAAGTATTTCTCCTTGTTTCAATATTCAGTTTTCGGAACAAAATATCAAATGTAGGCTTGCTAGCCAAACATGATGTCGTTGATTGATATCGGATCACTGCTGACGGTCAGAGTTACTAACTACATTGAATACCGTACAGACAACCACTGCAATGTGCATTTATATGCAAAATCTATCTTTGTTTAATATTGAACTAACTTATATTGAAAAAATCTGTCTATGGACAGGCCTGTTACACAAGTTGACCATAAACCTGGCCCAACCGCCAATCATAACCTGAACAGAAGGCCTAGTTGGAACTCACAACAAAAAACAAATTAGGGCCTAGATCAGAAAAACAATGTAAGTTAGTCTAATCTAAAATGTCTCGGTTACAATTGTTATTTTAATTCTTAAAATTTCAGTCGGACCAATCTTCAGAGCAGTTTATGATGATGTTTGATAAAAAAGTTCTTAATGAACATGAAATGTTGAGGAGTGCCAAATAATTAAAATTAAATGGGCCTTAACAGATGCAGATCAAAATTAAAAGCCAAGGCCTACCTCAATAAAAATAAACTTGAAGAAGAAGACATCAATAAAATTGTAACATATCACTTTATTGATATCATTAATTATTCAGGACGAAAACAAAAACTATTGCAATCAGATATAATATTTGAGTTATGTTTATTTGACTGAAATGATTAGGTAACTCAGGTTATTTACAAAAATAGTGAAACAAAAACTACATACCTAATCATCCCACAAACACTGAAAAAATTTGAAGATTAATACATAACTTACTATTATCGCCTCAGAAGATATTAAACGGAATCATTATCATTTTTATTCCCACGGACTACGGACTATCTTTTAATAAACAAAACATTCTAGCAGACGGCAGACGGGGCAGCCAGAGACACAGACAGCAAATCAGCGAAGTGGGATGTCCACGCTGCGCCGGTAATGAACAGATCAACACATAATATGCGCATGCGCCTCTGCGGCACCGGCCCAACATCTCTTCGAATATATTACATAGAATTTACATTATATTTATCACATATGATAGGTACTTTAAAATAATAATAATAATATTTCTAATCACTAAACTGGCATCTATTTAAAAGTCATCTTGACTTTGAATTTTAACAGCATCTGAGGCGTCCATGCCGTCCATCCCAAAAAAACACGCCATTTAAACCACGTCAATACAGCATATATATCCATAGATAAAATATACCCAGCAGGGTAAAAATATACCCTGCTGGGTGTACAGTGGAACCTCGATAGCCTATATCGAACCTGAAGGGGAAAGTGAAAACTTCGATTTATCAAGGATTTCATATAGCGAGGTTCAATATCAAGGTGATTTTTGACTGACTTCGATCATATTACGCTTCGATAATAGAGGGATAGAGGTTTGTAGGCCTAACAGCGTGGGTTGAAACAAGGGAAATGTAAAGAATACGCATTCAAATTTAACACTCTAATTTGAATGGATTATAAAGTTCTCTAATAGAAAACATATAGAGAAAACTAAAGATAAAACATCAAAATTGATGAATAAATTAAAGTCTTAAGTTTTTAAAATATTTATTTATCGACAGTAAGGTTACTTTTTTAGTTTCTATCTACAGTACTATATGTCTAGTTGAACTTCAATTTGAATCGTAAAAATACTAAAAAAATAACTAAGAAAGTTTTAGAATCATCTAGCAGAAAAAGTAAATTGATTTAAGGCTACGCAATCGCAAGGCTTTCACCCTGTTTTTACACTTCTGTTCTCTCATAACTTCACAGCGCAGTCATTGGGTCGCTGCAATGACACAGAGGACGTTACGAGATATGATTGGACGAAAGTGTGGTTACTTTGACTTTGACAACCACCCTTGTCCTGGGGACTTACTGGTGTGTATGAATAGTTGAGCAAGTGAAAGAAAGACCCGCTTGTCGTTGCGTCTTACCTCGGACTGACGATCGATAATGACAAACTTAGGAAACGTGCGCAGAGCGACAGTCCCGCGGCAGCAGGATGCAACACGAATGACAAGTCGTTGACTTAATCAAAAGATAATTTACATATTTGCAAAACAACTTTGTTATATTGAGGCTTCCGGCCAAAACTTCGATATATAGAGGTGGTTGGTTCGATATATAGAGGTTTCCCAGCCAAAACTTCGATATATTATAGAGGTGAAAAGTGCGTACCCAAAAACCATGAAAATTCGTTATATCAAGGTTTTCAAGGTCAGTACTTCGATATATAGAGGTAAAATTAGCATTGGGAAGATAGGAAGATTCAAGAGGAATTGAAAAACTTAGATATATCCCGAGATCGCCTACTTGGAACAACACCCCCGAGGCGGCGACCACGGGTAATCCTCAACTGTGGTGACCGGAACAACACCGGTCATAGATAAACTGACTGAGGGGGTTACTCCAACGCAGTTGCCCTACCAAGCTGTTGTAGCCTTGGCTAGGCAGGAGGAGGAGGAGGATCTCTTCAAATCATGTCTCGACACCCTCAAAGTCATGAAGGCTGCGACGGAGAATATTACACTCGTCAGAGAAACATGAGTGCGGACGTGAAGACTGGAATTCAAAACTCTTGAGTCCAATCTTCAGCGTATTATCCACCTGAGGAGATCGTGGCAATCCTGCGAGGTCGTTTCCTGTACAACGCAGACGACTCCCTCTCTGCGCAAGCAGCCTCAGTCCTGCGGCCCCAAAGGTGCTGTTACTAGCCCTGCGGAGCCGGAGGCTGAGAAATCTCAGAAGTTCGACGGGGCAAAGGAGGTGCCTGACTCCGTTTTGTGGAAGGTCCTCGGGAGAAGGGCCATGAAGAGGGATCCGCCCAAGCAGGTTGCGACTCAGGCCGGGAGCCAGGGTCAGAAGAAGCCGCCGAAGAAGAAGTCTCTGAACGCCTTCTAATCAGGCCGTCAGGATCTTCTAGTGGGCCTGGACGCCCTTCTAATCAGGCCGTCAGAGGAGAAGACCTATTCCGACGTGCTGGGTGAGATCCACCGAAAGGCAAAGCCAGAGAAAAGGGGGCTGTCATCAAGGGCCTGCGTAAAACCCGTGCCGGCGACCTTTTGGTCGAGCTCGGCAAGTCCACGGGTAGCAAGTCCGCCTTTGGTGAAGATCTTCAAAATATTTTGGGCGCGAATGCGACGGTGCGAGTTCTGGAGCCTAAGTCTACCCTGCATGGAAGTCAGGGATATCGATGAGGTGACAACCGAGGACGACGTGATTGCTGTTGTCAAATCTGCCCTCGGTGGGAACCCTGAAGTCAAGGTCTTCTTGACAGGCGAACTCACGGGGGCAGAGGATGGCGATCCTGACACTGGGCGCAAGAGACGCGGCAAAACTGCTCGCTGAGGGTCACTTGAAGATCGGCTGGATGAGCTGTCGGGTACACGAGAAGCTCTTGGTTCCCAGATGCTTTAAATGTCTGGGGTGTGGCCATGTAGCCAATTGCTGCGACGGCCCCGACCGAAGCAAGCTCTGCTTCAAGTGTGGTGGTCAGGACCATAAGGCCAGTGCACGCACTGCTGCAGTGTTCTGCATCCTGTGCACTGAAGCCGGCGGAGATGATCAAGCTCGTCGTGGAGGTCAACCCAAGGCTTCTCTTAGACATGTACAACGCATGTCCTGGCTAAGGGTGTGTTCTTCTCGGCTTGGAAAGCAGCTTGTCTCGTCCTGATCCCTAAGGCGAAGACCACGCAAGGATCTCCCATCATTTCGTCCCCTCTGCATGCTCGAAACGACCGGCAAAGTGATGGAAAAACTCCTGCGCGTCAGATTGACTGAGGCAATCGTTTCTGCGGGTGATCTGTCTCCACAGCAGCACGGTTTCAAAACCGACCATTCCACCATTGACGCCATCCAGGAGGTAGTAGAGGCAGTACAGAGGGCGGAGGACTACAACCACTGGTCGTGCCGCATGGTTCTCTTCGTCACACTTGACTTAAGGAACGCTTTCAACTCCGCCAGGTGGAGCGACATGCTGTGGGCGCTTGAGCATATGTTCCACGTCCTCCCCTACCTCCTGCACATGATCGAGGCGTATCTTTCGGATCGGGTACTGCTTTACGACACTACTGAAGGTCAGCAGCGCATACCCATCACTTCTGGGGCTGTGCAGGGGTCTATGCTTGGACCCGATCTTTGGAACGTGTCCTATAACACAGCTTGCTGACGCTAGACATGCCCGATGAGACCCAGCTCGTTGGCTACGCCGATGACGTTGCTGCTCTGGTTGCAGCGAGAGACGTTGAGTTGGCGAAGCTCAAACTCAGAACAGTAATGGACCGAGGCAGCGAGTGGATGCAAGTTCACGGCTTGTCTTTAGCTATTGAGAAAACCGAAATTGTGGTCCTCACTAAGAAGAGGATTCCCATAGTTATTCCTGTGCAAATAGGCGACGTCCTTCTTCAGACAAAGCCTGCTGCCAAGTACCTTGGTGTTATGGTCGATAGCAAACTGTCTTTCGGTGAGCAGATACAGCGCACCGCCGACAAAGCCGCCAAGGGTGTCGCTGCGCCCTTGGTAGGCTTATGCCCAACGTCAGTGGCCCTCGTTCTTGCAAGCGCCGTCTGCTTATGTCTGCTGTTCAGTCAGTTTTGCTTTACGGTGCGGAGGTTTGGGCCCACACACTCGAGTTAGGTGTCTACCGAGACCGGCTTACCCGCCCATATAGCACACAATGTCATTTTGACATCAAAAAGTGATCAATGATATCAAATTGACATCAAAGTAAAAAGTTGCACTTAAAATTGATGTCAAAATTATGTAAGTATTTTTACTTGCATCCTCTTATTTTTAAAGTGAAACACTGCCCATCAAATTTACGTCAAATTGATGTAAAATTATTTAATGTAACATTTTTACTGTTAAAATACATTTATATATAATACTAGCAGTTGCCCGTGGCTTTGCTCACGATAAAAACTAACTCCCGCTGCCTAAATGAAGATAGGGTCACATACTGAGTTAATGATTAAACAGATAAGGTACAAAAACGAATGACGACTTTAATTTAACTAACTAAACTATATTTAACTTTTATATAGTACATATCACCTAAAAAATCAACAAAACAACCATAAAACATTTATGAAAGTAAACAAATTATAAACCAGCTGTAACAAATCGTATCCATATGTGAAGCTGAACCACCTGCTTGCTGAATGATCACTGAAAATTAAACAAAAGATAATCCATTCCACTTGCGTAGGAATAAACTTCGACTCCACCAAAACCCCTTAAAACTTTGAATTAAAAAACCGTTTGCGGATGCTTACGCCCTTAAGATCGTCTATGCAGAGGTCCAAGGTTCTAAAAGTAAAGTAGTTTGGGCTGTGCAGTGATAGGTCAGTAGTATTGGACAAATATAAAGAAGGTGGACTTTCATTAACCAGAAATATGTTTTCAGAAATCCTCAAAGTCCTCAGGTCTGCTGCGACTGGAGTTATTCTATTGCTCTGCCCCCCGCAGGAGGTATTTCTATTTGGCCTCCCTGTACTATACATGTGAAGAGATTCAGCGCCCCGCCGATAAAGGCCTCAAGGGTGCCACTGGCCTGGGAAGGCTTATGCCAAATATAGTTGAATTTGCTCACATGCATGGTTTATATAGTGGCCCTTAAGCAGGAATATAAATATCTCCGTCGCAGCAGACCTTGCGTACTTAGAGAATCCTAAAGCAGTTTTCTGTTTCATGAAAGTATATGTACGTAACACGTAGAAATTGCCTTGATTTAATGTCAAAAGAATTCTAAGGTTTTTAGGGTCTATCTTGAACATAAAAATACCCCGTTGCAGCAGACCTCCATACTATGTGCATGGGCTTATTTTATTTCTTCCATAAAGAATAACATGGGAAATGATTATGCAGGTCTACTGCAACAGTAATGCAAAAATTTGGTGGTTTTAAAGCAATATCAGGTGAATCTGAACCAAAAAAGCCACATACCAAGTTTTATCAAGATATGTTGCGTAATAACCGAGATATAGAATTTTTCTATATAGGGACAATGAACTGTGTTTTCAGCTTTAAATATAGTTTTAATAGTTTTTTTTTACTTCTGGGAGCTCCAAAATGAAAAGTTATCATGGTCTCGGGCTTAGGTCTTGCCGTGAGACCTATGGTAATAATTCCATCAATGAAATGCGCTAAAAGACAAAGGCAAAGTATTTTTTCTAATGATGTAGATAAAATATATGGTTAAAATTAGCTCTTTCAATAACAGCTGTTACAGGGAAGAAAGGTCTTATAAGTATCTCTAATCAGTGATTGATTTCATCTTCTGTTCCTGACAGCTGGTTTGACATTCTACTAAATTTCTTGCTTTTTCACATCTGTTTAAATATAAACATTTCATCAATTTATATTCTGCCATAAGGATAATATGGGATCTTTGCGAGGGTCTGTGGCGGAGTCCGAGAGTCAGATCAGGATGAAAACTACTTAGTTTTCCTATTTAATGCCCAAAGAAACAGTGTACCAAATTCCAGCCTTCTGGGTTATTGGGAAGTTGGAGAATTAGTGATGAGTGAGTGAGTGAATGAGTGAGTGAGTGAGGGCTTTGCCTTTTGTAGGTATAGATTAACATTTGATAGTTTATTCTCCACATAAAAATTGTGTAAAAACGACGTAGAATGATTAAAAATAAATAGTTCAACAATAAAATTTTACTTTCATTTTCAAATTACATAATGTGATAATTTCCAGTTACAGTACACCTCGGATTATCCGGATTAATGTGGCGGTACACCGATCCGGATGACAAAAATCCGGATAATCGGAGGTCATTCTAATATCGCTTAAATAGAGATTGCGCACCTTACCCCCTGCTAAATTGATGCTGAAAACGGCTTATCAAGACTTTACAACATATTAATCTTTCAAATTTTACGGGGGTTTAATTTTGAAACAAATTTAAGACCTAATCTTCATTATTAATCGTACGAATATAATGTTAACTTGTACCGTTCATTACGGTTTATGTTTGGAATAAAACGCCAAGTTAAATTATTTAATTTATTAAGATTAAATAATCATAACTCAAAATGACTCAAACTTAAAATAATCAAGACAAAACTTAAATCAACTCAAAACGTATTACAGTAACTATTCTTAAGAAATAACGTAACACATCAAATGACAGCAATAAACAAACTCGCAAAATATCCGTAGGCCTACTACTTTGTCGATTACTGACAGCGCCCAAATAGCAATCCAGAAAATCCAGTAGTACGTTCACGAAAATGCTGTAATGTACTGTTTAGGCAATGTGATTCCCTCAATTGTTGTGATTCCAAATGCGTACAGTAATGTATTATGTTTGCATTTTACTTTTTAGAATGCGCATTTTCCCCGTAAACTCGCTAAAATCATGTTTTGCCGTGATTTTAATTTTTGAATTTCTTGGATGGACCGGTCCGGATAATCCGGGATCCGGATAATGTGGGGTCCGGATAATCCGAGGTGTACTGTAATTTAATATGTTCAATTTATTGTTATTGTTTGACTTAATTGGTGCCTAAGTTTTTTTTAAGGTTAATGTTTCTATTTAAAAGAAGTTATTTTTAAAAATTAGAGTATAATTGTTTTAGTCAAACAGACATCGTTTAAATGGGGTAAAATTTATGAATGAGTCTTACATGTAAATTCGAAGAGAAAGGATAGACCTATAAAATATTAATATTTGCATTTATTTTATTCTGAGTAGGCCTACGGTACATTTGAAAATGCTATTAAAAATATACACATAAAAAATCATTTATAGCATTTTGAAGTAAAAGCTTAATTGAACTAATTATAAATTTTTAATTATTTTTATTCAAAATTCTTGAACAAAGCATCTTGATTCACTTCTTAAAAAAATAGATTAAGGTAATTAAATAAACTATGTTAATTTTTAAAGATAACATGCCAAATAAACACTAATTGTAGACAAAACGTTAAATTTTGAAAATCTTTGTGAACTAAGTATAAGCACTTTTCTCTCAATAGATATAGGTTGAAATAGCCGAGAGGTCTATAGGGTCATGACATTCAGTCCAAGATTCAGGGTCACGGGTTCGAATCCAGCAGAGTGCACAGTTTTTTTGTTCCGCAATTCCGTTTTATAGTCATTCATTTAGCCAAATAAATGTGTGTTTAAATTATAATTCCCTCATTTTCAGTTTAAAATAGATTCATTTAAAAAATGGAAGCTTGACATTGACATAAAATTGATGTAATATTGGCATCAAATAGTGTGTTTTTTTACTTATATTTTACATAAATTTGATTGCCATTTTTACCTCCAGTTTACATCAAAATGACGTCATTTTTATTAAATATGACATCAACAATTTCATTGTTATTAACATTTTGTAAATCAATTTTACATAAAATTGATGTTCTTGTGCAATGTGGGCGAGTTCAGCGTCGAGCTGCCTTACGGGTCGCATCTGCCTACCGCACGGTTTCCGAGCCAGCTGTGATGGTGATCGCGGGAGTCATTCCCGTCTACTTCCTAGCGAGGGAGAGACAGGCGATTTACCGCAGGAGGCCTGAGGTGGGCAGGGCCAGGCTAGTGTCCTCGGTGTCGAGAGGGGTGGTTTAGTCGGTAGTTCACGGGACATCGAGATCGTGGGAGTCCGACACTACTGAGGGGACAACGAGCCCCTCAGCTGTGTGCATAAACGCATTCCACCTCCTACCCAAAAAAAAATTATTATTATTTGTTTTTGGTGGATAATTTGTACTCGATTTTGTTACCCTTTGAAATCAAAAACTCAATTACAAAAAATAACCCCTGGAGAAATTATGATTTGGTACCTACAAGCAAAATTTAATCAAAATTTGACTATTGGTGTAGTCTCTAGTTTTGTTTGGATCCTAACCATCAACATATACATCTACATATCCACACAGATCACTGAAAATCACCACTCTGAAAATCACTATTTTGATTAGAGGAATAATGTATAATGTTCATTATAAATTACAAATATTTCTACCAACTACTCAAATTTGAAGATGTTTAAAAAAAAAAGGTTGGACAGTCAATTAGCTGGCAGAAAATCTTCAATTATCACCTTTCTAGAATTTTTTTTAATTTTTGATTATTTGGCATTTCTTAAAGATATGTAGGTTTGCTGCAACAGGTATGTTAAAACTGGGAGGTTTTAATTCTGGGAGGCTTGTACTAGATCTGAACTAGAAGAAGCCATATACCAAGTTTTATTGAGATATGTTGAGAAATAAGCGAGATATAGAATTTTACTTATTTCCCATAAGAATAACATTGGGACAACATGCTCTTTTTACCACTAGCGATATCTCGGAAACTATAGAGAATTTAATATAGTGCTAATGAGAATTTATATAGTGAAGTAATAGTGTTCTAAGGTTAAATTTTTGAACATTATATCTTATTCCAGAGAAATAAAACCTAAAAAAAAATATATCTTTTAGTATATCGTCTTTTGCAGGAACATGGTAATATGTCAATAAAAACCTTTAAAATTGGGGATTGATTGTTGGAGTAAGTTATTGATGCAGGCATAGGGAACTCGAAAGGAGGTGTTTATGGTGTAATTATCACGGATAAAGCAACTAAATGATAGAGCACAGGTGAGATTAGGGGTAATTTCACTAATATAATAACAGAATATTATGTTAAAGAATATATTCAAGGGGAGAGGAAGCATACTTATTAAATTCCCGACTTTTTGGTTTTCAAACCGTGAAGGGTTTTTCAAATCCTTCCCCCTCCACTGTCCAGAGTAATGTTGTTATAGATTTAAATGTGTTTTTAGTACTACTGTAGTTTAAAAAGAAATACCCCCGTTGCAGCAGACCTGCATACTCAGCAAATTTCAAATGTAAAAGAGCATATTTCAATCCAACATAGCAGGTTTTGATATGTTTTTGTAAGCTCCATAAGAATAACATGGGGAATGAGTATGTAGGTTTACTGCAACAGTTACATTAAAACTAACTGGGTGGTTTTAATTCAATATTTAGTAGATCTGAACTAGAAGAAGCCGTATACCAAGTTTTATTGAGATATGTTAAGTAATAAGCGAGATATAGATTTTGACTTATTTCCCATAAGGATAACATTGGAACAACATACTGTGTTTACAACGAGCGGTATCTCGGTAACTAACGGTCATAGAGCAACAATTCATTTTACTAAATTATTTTTTTTAGGCTGAATTCAATGGTGTAAACTAAAATTACATTACTTTAATTATTCTATGTAAAAAAATCCAAAAACCCCATTTTTGTAGGGGTTTACCCCTCCTTTCCCCCCCTTCCAATAGTCCGATCAGGCTGATTTTCGAACTTGTCCAAATAATTAATACTTTTCATGTCTGTGCCAAATTTAATTCAGATTGGACCATTTTTACACGAGTTATCGTGCTTAAAGACACACATACATATTCATATATATATAAATGAACGAATGATGTTTTTGGCATCTGGGTTCCTCAAAACAAAAAGTTATGATGGTCTTGGGCTAAAGTCTTACCATGAGACCTACGGAAATAGCTTCTTCCCTAAAGGGGGAAATTCGCTAAAAGGGAAAGAAACTTACACAAACACCATACCATTTTATTAAAAAACATTTTGTATTTACATTTTCCAATATACAAAATATGGGGTTTTGTCCGACTAAAACTAAAACATCATTTTCCACTTTGAAAGAGTATTTATGTCTTATACATATCAATCTTTTGCAAAACATTGTTTTGAGCTTTATGAATACAAAAGTTTAATTCATCTAAATTATACCAAAATTTTAATGATGTTTTATATTTAGGATCAAACAATAAAAATCAAGAAAATAACTTAACAGTTTAAATATACATTGAAGGAAAATCAGTAAAGATATTCACTATAAGTCACATTAAGTAAAAAAATGCAGTGCTTTGATTGGCTAAATATAGAATCTTGACACCTTTGGGAGAGTATCAAGATTGGAGATAAAGAATAAGCCAAGAGAAAACTGGAAAAAGTCTGCCGATAAATGTCAGGTTCCAAATGAATTGCAGAGCTGATGATCGTCTAAGCACAGTGCGGTGAGCAATTTTGTTTCACTTCTTGCCGAAGAGAGGGTCGAACGCGGTCCCAGAGGCCGGGAACCCGGAGGGTCCCGTGGGACCGGTGGGAGACCCGCTGTGGTCCGCCCACTTGGTGAGGTCTACACTGGGGAGGATCCCGCTGCGACATGGCACTCTGGGGTTGCTGAAACAAGAACATTTTGGTTTTAACATTTTTAGCTTCACATTTCCATGGTCCATACTAGTTTTTGGTGAAGCAAACTAGGCTTTAAACCAAGACTGATCGATTTAATTTTGGTTAAAAATGTTTGTAGCATTATATTTTGGTATTTTTGTTCTGTTCTAAAAATATCAAGAATGAGCTATAGCTCTAGACAGCCTTACTGGCGGGTGAGTGAGTGCGCTGTTGTTGTAATTAGTGTTTAATATCTGCAATGTTTTGATAATAAATCACATGGTCATTTGTTTATGTAAAGGTACTTCACACAAGAAAATATTTTGCTGCAACCGCAATTGCAACTAATGTTAAATGCTTTCAAGCTCAACACAATTCATGAAGAATGACGACAAACGTGTGAAAACACATTCTTAAATGTAAACAAATCATTTAAGATGAAATGTTGCCAAACAAAAAGACCAGCTCATGCATTGCACAAATATTTCTAGAAATTTTAATTGCGTAAGAAATCTCTCAGTGAAATATTACAGGGCATTCTTTTTTAGTGTAAATGAGGTGAAACGTAAACAAAGTTTTGACAGTTCTACCTAAACATGTGTTTATTTAGCAGACATTTTGGGAGATTACAATTTTCACCATCCGCCAGTAAGGCTGTCCAGAACTTTAGTAAGTTGATGAGTATTGCTGAAAATTGAGCAGCTAGAATGATTAATTGATTAATGTATTTGCCCTATAACAAAGTCTAATAATTGACTTACAAATGAATATTAATTAATTACCTTTAATTTTGTTTTGGCTCTTGAAAATAACATCTTAAAAAAATTAATTGTAAAAGGTGTAATGCAATATTTCCTTAAAAAGATTGTTTTCAACTTCAAAATGATTACATTTAAAAACATTCAACTTACATTTCATGGTCTGCGAGTACCATTGGGTACACTTGGATGGTGTCAAGCAGATCTGTGTTATCACAAACCACTCTTGATAACTTCACTTTGCGAATCTCTTGAAGTTGCTCTGAAAAAGTAAATAAAATTGTTTACTAAATGTTATGTTTTAATTTAATGCTAGTCTACACAATGCTCAGCAGCTTTTAAGTTTTCATTTAATTATTTTTGTAGATTGTGTGCTGGTAAAACAATGTTTATTATAGTCAGATGTCCCTTGATATTTATATTCTGATTTCATGGAGAAATTCAAAGTTTTTAGGGCGCCTAGGTTTTCAACCTTCTAGTGTTACCCTTAAAAATTTTATTTCCTGCAATATGTCACGCAGAGCTCTTTCCAACCACATGTAAATGATTAAAATTGGTTCAGAATCTTAGGAAGAGTCTTGATCCCCCAGCATATTAAATAAGTAAATAAATAAGCTGTGTTAACATTTCACCAAACAATCTAACTGCATTTCATTATCAACCTAAAATACACAAGCTTATACTTGTAAGCTGAAATTTTAAGTTTGTAAAATTTTTATGCTGTAGCAGAATAACTCACCGGGAGTGAAAGATGATGGCTGGTTCGGTAACTCGTACCAAAACCTGTCTCCACGGCGAGCGTAGCTGAACTGGGTTGCGATAATGCAGCCGAAGGTTGGTCCTATCATACTGCCAGGGAGAGGCCTCTCAGAAACACCGCCAGACCATAGGTCGACATCGGAGGGGCTCCTGTACAGTCATCATTACAACAACTGTATAATTGGTTTACGCACCAACTAACTTTATTGACACTGCGGTTCATTAAAAAACATACACAGAAACACTCAAAACAATACAACTCAAAAACTGAAACATCAGCTAAGCAATGTCTAACATTCATAAAATCTCTACCCAATCAATGAATTTGTGTCTTATAGAAATGTTGATAAGAGAAAATGAGACAGTAAGGCCAACTCACTGCAACCTTAGTGGGGATTTTGCAATATAGTTTCCAGTACCACGATAACAGAATCCAGGAAAGAGAGGAAAGGAGGGGAGAAAGATTTATGTTTCCTTATTATTGAGCTTGCTCTGAGTTGAATTTCTGTATTGTAGCCTTTAATTTTGATTGACAAATTTTTTTATTGATAATGTAAAGTTTAGTAGCCTAGTATTTTTACAAGTCGATTTTCTATCCAGGGGGAAAACCATGAATAATAAATAAAACGTTGACTAAGATCACAGTTTTCCACCTCTGATATTGTTTAGTAACCACTCCAAATTAAATCATCATCAGTAAACATGTGAGAATAATTTATTACAAGAACTAATAGTCCAGGCAACGAATGCTCAAAAACAGGTATAGAAGGAATTGTATAAAACACAATTTTTGACTTTGCACCTTTGTTTGAACTAGTTAGGAGGTGAACTTTTCAAATGTCCTCGTCCATAGCCCTTGAGCAGGGGGAGGGAGGGGGGTCTAAAGGAAAATTTTTTTGGTTTTTTCCCAAATACCTTGAAAACTATCAACTTTTAGTATTCCCTAATAAATTTGAAAACTAAAGAAAATTAAATTTCCTGTAAGAAAAATATATTATATATCTACTTTGGTCCAACCGTTTACAAGGTAAGCACTAATTTTAGTAATATTAAAAAAAATCCCTTCCATAAGAAATACATGTAAATTAGTGGGTAATATATATGCCCAATGGGACAACGCTTTTTTCACCTAAAGGAAAATGAACATCATTCAGGGAATATTGACAAAATTTCCAGTCATTTGACACCTCAATCATAAAAATTGGTTTAAAATAAAGGTGTTGGCGAGCTCACAAAAAACATTATTTTTCAAGAAATTATAACAAATTTTAACAAAAACTGTGTTCCTAAAAATTCCCTCTATACCTTTCCATTGCCTGGACTATAAGCAATATGGAGCAATATGGAGCTTACTCGTATACTGTAGCGTAGCGGCTGATGGTGGTGTTGGGCATGGCTCCCATAAGGCCGTCAAAGCTGTGGGCACCAGGAAGACCGCAGAATTTCCTATAGGCAAATAATCTTTATTGTTGACAGTGTTTCCGTGAATTAAAAGACAAGTCAGTATCTAGTATGAAAGTGTCTGGCTGCATAGTAAGAATCAGTTGTAAATAAGAATGGGTTTGTTGTTTCCCAGAAAAACCTTAGTTCACTTTGTTTAGATCAGAATGAAAATACTTGATTGTGAGGTTTTTGCAATGGTTCTACTCGCAGCATAAAAATCATGCAAGCTTTTTAAAGCGAGTGCTGATTTTTATCATGGTTTATCAGAGCTCCATGGAAGTACACATAAATCAGAATCAAGATGATCTTAAATCAGTATTTGCTCTCTATATTTATTAAGTGAATTTCATGATGTGCACTATTGTGGTTGGTCTACGTTAACTTATAGGGCTTCGCTGTAGTGCAACTCATGTCCTGGTTTTAGGAATGCTCTTTGAGGTAATTTTTGTTTATATCAATACATGTGGACATTGTTTGAAGTAGTTCCAACAGTCTTCAACAGAATGCAGCACTTCCTAAACCAATAAGAAGAAAAGTATCTCCTGAGCAAAGCTGGTGTTATCGGCTAGTCCTAAATAAATTACTTCGTATCTCCACTCCAGCAAACTAGTTTAAAATTGTTACCTGTATTCCATGTAGCCTGGGATTCCAAAGTCCCGGCCTCGTTGCATATTAAAGGAAACTAGGTCCAGTCCATAGTGGTGGCCTGGCTTCTTGAACAAGTTGTTTGTCACCTGTAATCCATAAGAATTGAATTTTATGTTATTTCAAGGTAATTTTATGCTACTTAGGTTGCATTCGCTTAGCAGAGAAAATATGATTTCCCTTAAAACAACTCTGGTAGTTAGCAGAAAAGGGTTAAAGGATGAAGATACTTGATTAAATAATATTATTTGTAACTTTCAAAGAGTAAATTGTTTAATGGTGTAAATTCAAACCACATAACAAAGCAATATGTTTCTTGAATATTTGATTACCGTCTATATACAACTATTCAAGGCCATACTTTTGGCTGGAAAGTTACTCTTTGCCGATAACTGCACGGTAAATTTACCATGCACTAGGGAATGGGGAAAAAACGGAAGTAAACAATCAAAACTACCAGCTGATTACATCAAACTGATGTTTAATGCATGTTTATTGGTTACTTCAGAGGAATGTAGTGGCGGCACTGATATCAGTAGCAAATGTTTGAAGAATTGAGAAACGTAATGGACTATGCAAGGAATATGTTACGATTAAAAATTGTTTTTCTGAGTAGTATGATGTAAAGTATTGTATATCATACAACCAGTAAGTTTTACCATACTCGCATGAAAAGCCCGCACTAGCCTCTGGCTCGCGTGGGAACTATCATGCTCGTCCTGTAAAACAGTATATACTAGTCTAGTAACATAGTAATATACTAATATAATCTTTCTCAATGTATTTACAGCGAAGTTGGAACAGGGCCTCAAGGGATCAAGTGGCCCTAATATATTGGCCCTCATCTGGGTCGTCATTACACCCCCACCCACCCTTCCGTCAAGCCCAGCCTCCCCTGGTGGGGAACTGAAGTTGTTCACTGAGAGACAGCTACAACACTGCCTCCAATTGTGACACTCCCGTTACTGTACCCAGTATTGGTACCTAAACTAGCAAAAGCCAGTTAGGATCCAACTGGGGGAATGGTATTCTTACCAGAGGCTGGAAGTCGGTGAGTTAGGTGAGCAACCTTATTTCTCTTAGCTGAGTGTTTGAGTTTTGTAATAATGTTTTAACAACCAGATAGAAACACTTTTTTTGTTTTTGTGAGTAGCCTAGAGCATGAGAGGTGCAACTGCCAGTTAGAACCTTATTGGTTAGACAAATCGCAAGATTGTAATTCATCAAGATTTTAACTTGCAATACTCCAATGGAATCTTGCATTGTAGTTACAACCACAATGCATTAATTTAGAATGTTTTTCGCAGATACATCCTCTGTTTTTTGCATTAAAAAATTAGTGGCCATATAGGTATAAAACTTGTGAAAACAATATGTAGAATATCAATTGGAACCTTAAGACACCAAAATCTCATTTTCGCCAAAAATGTCACTTAGAACCCTATTGTTTTGGACTTGCATAATATAATCTTTCTCAGGCCTGGTTTGCACGACGACCGAACAGTAGGACAGTAGAAAAAAATTCTTTTGTTCTCTTTGTTTAAAGGTGTTACTGTCCAATGTACTGGTCGTCGTGCAAACCAGGCCTCAGCATATTTATTTTTCATCGTAACACTACCTCTTGGGTGACGGAGTCGTCCATGGCCTGTGCCACCTGGTTGGTGAGGCCCATGAAGTACTCGTCGATGACCCCAGCGCGGTACAGGTCGTACGGCCGGCGGATCAGGTCCGACAGCCGCTTCGACGCTGGAACACATTCGGGGCGAATATGAGGCTGATGTTTTAGATTGACAATGTACGAGAAGAATCCAGAGAAAGAATTAAGCTCGTAGTACACAAAAGGTTCATGACCGAATTTATTATGACTTGATTTCAATAACATATTAGAAGAAAAACAAGGCAGTTCAAAGTTAGTTGTTTCAATGGGTGAACATGAATTTTTTTTAAAGAGGGTGGCGGCCTCTTTTTCACCTTGCCTTGCCCCACCCACCGCCCACTTTGATGATCTGTGGGTGGATGTTATCAAGCAAGGGCAAGGAGTGAGCCACAAAGCAGTACAAAGGTGAACAGTTCTGCTAAAAGTATGCGACATGCCGGAGTCTCGAACCTGCGACGCTTTGAGGCCACAGTTCCGCAGCTGAGTGCGCTACTATCTGCACCGCCGACTCACTTAATTACTTGGAAATGATAAATGACAAATCATTTCATTGTTATAGACTAAGGCAAATTGATTATTCTGGCTGAACAGCAAAATGTTACATCCTAAAACTATTTGTCAGGGTTACTATTGCTAAAGCATTTGTCAGGGTAACCATTTTTTTCAACAAGGATATTTTTCTTTTTCTTTTATCTATACGGTGTTTTTGCCATGAGAAATCTGACTTTTGCCTGGGATATACTTAAATATTATCCTGTCATCCAAAAATGGTCAACACTTATCTAGAGAACGAATCGCACCTAGAGATTGAGGTGTCCTGTTAGAGTCCTGAAAGCAGTTTTATTGTAGGTGACCAATCTGCCGTGAACTTTAACTGCATAATATAGATCTTTAACAAATATTTTTGCAAAAATATAACTACAAATTCTTATTTTAGTTATGAAATAATTTTCTATAAAACGAGTATAAGCTAGTACCACAAAACATTTGATATGGTGTTAAAATAATAATACGAACCGATGAACTTGTGAGCCTTGCTCCAGCGCTCCACGGCCGTGGGCAGGAGAGTGTGGCCGAAGCGGAAAGCAGCCGCGGAGAACGCATCGATAATGTTGGGATTGACATCTGGATCATACCCATCCCAGTAGCCCTGAAATAGAGATTAAATCAATCATGCTTGAAATAAAACTTCCTAAGACTGTCTTTAAAATTCAAACAACTTTTATTTATGTTCTACAAAGTATCATCAATTATTTATTTAATAATTGTATTCTTACCTCTTTTTGTACCAACAGCCCAAACTTTTCCATAACCTCTTTGCCCAGAAGTATTGGTAAAAATTCGTTGTAGGTGATGTGTTGGATTTCAGCAATAACGATCCTCCGGGCCTCCTATAGCAAAAGAAACATTAATATCATTAACTATTGATCCTTCCAGTCTACTGATTAAGAAAAATAATGAGTTGAGTAAGTAGTCTTTGTTAAAAAAATTAAAAGACAAACTACTTTGAGTAAAGAATTAATCACAGTAAGGTTTTCTCTGATTAAATTCATTCCAGAAATAGATGAACCATAAAAATATTTAAACAGATTTTAGGTAACAGTACAAGAAGTTTAGAAAACCCCTGAGACTTCTCATTCAAGTTCCAGTATTGTCAAATGGAAAGGGAGTCCCACAAATGTAGCCTGCTCTCTAATTTTATAATTAGATAAGTTGTATAATTTAATAATTTATGAGTCATAATTTCTTATTTTACAATTTTAGAAATTAATTTGACTTTTTTTGACAAACAAGTGTCACATAGCACAAAATTAAACACGAAATGTAATGTTTTTTTTCATTTTGAACGTTTTAGTTCTTGCATCAAAAGGAATAAGAATGAAAATTTTACTCTTATCAGCATTTTTATCACAATTTTTACCAACAGCAGAATGTTTCTTTCAACACAGTAGACTCTGTCTTATCCGCACCCCTTGGCCTGTCCAGATAATGGGTTTTCCGGACAAACCAACTTTTAGTAGAACTAATTATTAAACCTAAAAATTGAAAATTAAGAGATATTATGATAAGTTGTTATTATTTATTTCCCTAGGGAACTTTTGATATTGTTCCACATTCCTCAAAAAATTAGTAATTAAACTCAAATTGAAGAGAGCATAGTATTTAGACACGTCATTAATGGTCTCAATTATCTTTACATAAGAATCCAATGTAATGTCCAACTCCTGCTGATCATGTTCCGTTAAACCAATGTTTTGACAAAAAATGTCTGGTCAAAAGGATGTTACTTCTCCTAAGAGCAGTCTGGTTAAACTGAAGTCTGGTTTAAAGGTGTCGAGGTAAGAGGAAGTCTACTGTGGCACAAACAGTTGGCGTACTTGGAAGAGCGTCTCGTCGTCCCAGTGCGGGTTGATCTGCTGCAGGGCGTGGGCGAGCCGGTTGTGCTCCCGGGCCCACAGCGTGTGCATGCAAGTCAGCACCAGCTGCTCGTTCACTCGGATCTCACCTTGGGTGGGCAGGAGGGTGGGGTTTAGATAAAATATGGGTTTAGGTAATATGAAATTTTACAAAATTAGGATAACTATTGTGTCTGAACTTGTGTTTTTTTAGATTAAAACTTGTGCGGATACTCGGAGACTTATATTTTTTTTTAAGACAGAGGCTGAACGATTGATTGCTAACCAGTGTTTTCTGTCTGACTGAAACTGACTCATTGTTATAGTTGTAATAGTCAACAACTTCTTCAATGTTTAACCCGCTTTTTAAGTCTGCGACTGGATGAAAACGATGTTTACATAAATTGGGAATCAAAACAAGGTTTCCCAGGTGAGACACCCAATCAACACTAAATTAAATGGTGCTTGGGCATTACACAATGCTGTGATAAAGGTAAATTCTCGCTACAACTTCTCCTTAAGATACAGTTGTCCTATAAGGTTTAATAAATATACAATAGAAAACCAATACTAATTTTTAGACCCAAATTTCCTTAAATTTACATTAAATATTGAACTCACTGCAAAATGTGTATTCTACGTAGACACATGTCGGTCACTGTTTCTTTAACTCTATTGGATGTTCTAAATCCCTATTGATTTTTTTATGAGAAATTATAAATAATTTATACAATAAAGTAAAAAATATGAGTTCTATATTATTAATAAGAATTATGAAATCAATTACCATTTATTTACCAGCCACTTTAATACACCTCCCACAACAGAGCCAAAACAGATCTAAACATATTTAATTTCAAACTTCCTGTAAACATGTGCGTAGAAACAAAATACAAGCTAATATTTACATAAAATTATTAAAGATACCTCACCGAAAAACAAACCATGTCTTTATGACATACAAGCTATTGGCTTACCGGCATCGAAGCAAAACTGCGAGCGGTTGGTTCGTGTGCAGCCCTCGTCCGGGATGTCCAGCTTGAGTGGAAGGAGATCTTTGAGTCCGTACTCAGCGAACACCGGGTTCATCCGGAGCTTGCCTCCGAACCCGGACCTCAGGTGCCTGCATCACGTGGGGTAAAGATTATGGGTCCAGTCAAATGATGTGGCCAGTCCACCCGCAAGACCATTGACTTTATAATTGAAAGGAGAATGCTTATGCTTATGGATGTTTTGAGGCCAGAGATTGAGCAATGCAAAATTAGTTTGGCACTTGTCACTAGAGATTGCGCCAGGAGTGTGCTTTCATTCTGAAGATTTATATCGCTGAAATGGGACATTTTTGTTTCTGCTATGCTAAAATATGGTATACAGTTAAAAAAGAGATTTTGTTCTTAAAACGTCAAAATTAGGAGTGCAAAAGAAAGGATGAAAACTATTTTTAGTTTCAATTATATCAAAAATCTCTACCAGAAATGTACTCTTTCTATCATATGATCACATTTTGGCTCCAAAAGTTAATATTGCTTAAACCATCTATTTTTTTTCAAGACTAGATAATTAATTAGTATAAAACAATTTTGATAATTTTTACAGAATAAATCATGCAGCTTCTGAAAAAGGACTATAAACTAAATCGAACCAAAAATTATACTTTTAATGATAATGGTGAATAATAACCTCAAAAATAAAATATTAAAATATTACTAGCGTGCTGACCTTGTAAACTCTTCACTGACACCGTACACGGTGTTGGCATCGATGACTCCGGTCAGAGTGTTGAAGGGGGTTCTTGAGCCTTGAATAAAAAAAACAAAATTATGATAGGGTGAAAACCAAAACCAAAATTTATAGATTTATTTTTATTTTAACACTAATTTAACACTCTATTTTGTATGGAAATTAGTTTTAAAGCTCAAATTGGATGCAATTTTAATGGGTTTGTTTTATTTTAAGAATGCTATAATTAAAACAACAGACTAACTATTGCAGATGAATGCCCCAAGAGTTTCTTTTTTTGTTTCCAACTTAAGACATGATCCAACCCAAACTTAAGGAGGTCATTTCTTGGTATGCCTTCTTGGTTACCTTACAATGTAAGGCATATGTTTGAGCTAGAGGACCAAGGTTTCTGTCTCAAGTTCTCAAATTACTAATGTATTTTTTAGAAATAAACCTAGTTTAACCCAGGCAAAAAGCTCGTTTTCATTACAAAGCCATTGGACGTTTTTTCAAAACATCAACGTTATTTTGAAGATTAAATAGTTACATCTAAATCAGCCATTTCATTTCCCACAGAACACGTGTGCGTCTAGAGTGGTGTTATAATAATTGCAGGCACTGACACCATGACCAACAGCAACAGCAAACGATTGTTGCACTGCTCTAACACAAGTTCCTTGGCCTGAAACTAGCTAGAGTACTTTCACAGAGACACATCTGCCAACTCAACCTCCAGAATCATCTCAACTACGAGTTGAGATTCTTACTCTTTGCAAATAAAAATTTAAATTCACACCCACTAATTTATATCCCACTGCAAGTAATTACTCGCAAGTGGTTGCTCGTTTGTATTCACTAGGCTCGATTTGGTCTTTGTTACCCAACCACCCAGAGTCATCACAAGAAGGAAAACTTCATTACGTTTTACAATATAAAAAAGTAAAATCAGCCTTCATCCAATACTTGGTATCCCATATCAAGTATTTTGCTCGGAAGTGGTTGCTCGTTTGTATTCCCTAGCCTCAATGTAAGACTTAGTTTGAATTTGAAATTAATTGTTGGTGATGTTATGGTTTGATTTAGATTTTTGCGGATATTTGCCATAACTGATTAGTAAAAACCAGTGCCACGATGTTACACGATCTGGAATCTGATCCTGTCTCCAGGTGGAAAAAGGACCTAAATGGCTGTGTGTTACTAATCTTCTTATATTCTATGTTCTTTTCCACCTGAAGACGGGATCAGATTCCAGATCACGAAACGTCGCGCGTCGTGGAAGTTGTTACTAATCAGTAATGGAAAATGTCCCCAAAAATCAAAATCAAAACAAACTTACCGTCATCAACAATGAATTTCGAAAGGGAGAATATTTTTGGACTCACCCAGTCGGCAGCCCGGCCGGACGCCGGGGAAGGCTCGCACGAAGTCCTGGCACTTGATGTTCCACTTGCGGTAGAAGTAGTCGTCGTCGGGCACGGGGATCTCGAAGCAGTAGGGGTTCTTGAGGTGCGGGGGCCGGCCGCAACACTCCTCCGGCTCGTTCTTGTTCAATGGGTCTGTTAGGAAATGAAAGAAGATGAATTTTCAGTAATCGCTTGAAAATTGAGAATGAATTTGTTTTAAAATACTGTTTGCCTAAGTTGTAAGGCCATGGTTTTGTATGACTAAGCGACAACAAACGGACGTCAACCTTCTGACACTAGCTAGGAACTAGGAACTTGGGCAATCAGTTGTGGCTTCAAGCTATGTCTGTACTGAGTCAGAGAATTAAGAATACATTGTGGTAGTGCGCAGAAGTAACGTTGATTTTTTAGTTTACGAATATCGTCGGCCTAAAACGCAATCTAGTGAACATAGCGGAATAGAGTAGCAATAAATTAGTAACAAACTGAAATTTACTGGCTGTCTGCGAGATTACAGGTTTCAATTTTTGATGATAGGTTACGGTGTGATGAAAATAATAAATATGTCTTTATACTTTTATACTTTATACTTTACTTGAAATGGCGACCTAACCAGGTAGGTATTTTAAACCAAGTATGAAAGACAGAGGAATGAAGGATGATTGTGGCTTTCAATATGCTTCAGCTCCAGTAAGGGGTGCGGATACAAAGATCATTATTTTATGCCGGTGATGCCGGCCGGCAGTTTGGTGTGTGAAAACAACCCTTGTACGCAAATCTTTTCCTGCCTCTTAATTAAATAGGAGATTAACAATCAACAGGAAACTGATTAAAAACGGCAGAGGGTTTTCTTGAGGAAAACTCCTTCCACAAATCGTGACTATACGAATGATCAGACAGTTATAACTACTAGAAGACCGCATATTTAGTAAATGAAGTGCAACTTAAAAACTGGGTCTAATATATTTATATATAGCTAAGAAGCCAAGGAAACCTTAAAATACTTTAATGGACCATTTATAACTTTTAAAGAGAATCTTTAGACATCGATATCTTTAGAGAATAATGCACCGAACATTATAAGATAGGCATTTTTCAAATCTAAATAAGACAAATTTAGTAGGCTTTTACTTTTTACAACCTAAAAAGGGGGTTTTCTATTTTTTTAATTTATGTCTATACACCTACAAGTCTACTTGATTCTTTTACAGGATTACAGGGTTAAGTTTCAGTATCGACTATTTAGAACAAATTAATTACCGTAATTTACAACAAATTACACGTTTCGTTGAGCTTTGCCTATCATAACAAATACTGTAAAATGTATTTAAGATATTTAACAAATTTATAGGTTTTCTTGTAAAGCAAAATGGCCAGTTATTTCAGTGGACATTTTTGATTCATCACATTTGGTTTGACCATTAAAAATCAACGAGTTCAAATTGATTCAATTTTATAAAAAAGTTAAATATTTTTAATAGTGGGGGATTGCTAATGGTTAGTCTGGGATGTAGGGCTGATACACGGGTCGAGTTCGACGGTAGAGTTAAAGGTCGAGGAGATTTTTGGGTTTCCTCATCCACATTTTAACAGATCTGACACGTTAGATACACAAACCACAAGTCTTGGTACGATTCTGACGAGTTTCTATTTCTGAATCTGTGAAAATCACGCATACACGTGACGATTGACTGCTGTTTGACTCGCCCAAACTGATTAAATCAGGCGAGAACAACTCGCCCGTCCATCGCGCCCGCCATCACGACCCGTGTAAATCCACCCATTAAATAAGATGTGATAACTATTTTACTAATCAATCAGTTTTTGCCCATTTTAAATAGGCCACATGAAACATATTATGACTGCTAATTAACAGATGGTGATCTCATATAATATTTGGGCGGTCAATTACTATTTCCCACCCCGATCACCATTCTCCCCAGACCGGTCTTACACCCGTCAGTGTCACAGTGTAACAGGTCTGTCGCCACGTCGGCGTCGCGACGTCGTGCACCCACCCAGCGGCGTGGCGGTGAGAGTGAAGTCGTGGTCCATGAACTGGCCCCAGGCGACGATCATGACGGTGCCGGCGTGCTCGTGGAAGCCCTCGTCCGGGTGCATGGTGCGCGACACGATCCGCGACATCGGCAGCTGCGACCCCTTCACGCTGATCCGCGGCGCCGTCATGCCGTCAGAGAACAGCGGGCCCAGCAACCTGCGGGAGAACAAGATTTTAGAGTTGTTTATACTGACTTAAACTGCCTCGAGGTGTCAAAATAATTATTGTTTCTTCACGCTGTACGCGTTTCGGGATTATTACCTCCCGACGAGCAGCAGCAGAGGTTTTCTTAAAAACTGCACATTGTCAACACAGTACATAAACGAACACGTCTTACATTTAGCACGCACAAACACACGGGTTGTATTCGTGTAATTGTGAGTGCTAAATTTAAGACGTGTTCGTTTATGTACTGTTAAAATGACTGACAGACATTTAATAATGTGCAGTTTTTGAAAATCTCCGCTGCTGAAGATGGGGGTAATACTCCCGAAACGCGTTCAGCGTGTAGATACAATAATCATTTTGACACCTCGATGCTGTTTATGTAAGTATAAACAACTCTCGAAAATATTTAAAAGGTGTCAAGGCTGTTTTTGAACTATTTAAAAAAGATTGTTGAATCGGGGGAGTATAAAATTATCGCGATTTTATTTTTCGATTTTAATTTTTACGGACATTTGCCGAGCTGATAGTAAAAACAAGTTTCAGGGTCTGGAATTTTATCCCGTCTTCATGTGGAAAAGTACGTAGAACATAATATAACTTAGAAAATATGGTGTATATGGGTAATATAGTGTTCTTATTTTATTTTGAGCATTATATGTTTTACTGGGACGGTGGATTGTCCTGTAATACAGCTACTTGGAGGTCACGAATTGTGGATAATTGTGAGCGATGGCTTGTGGACGCGGCGCTCCCTAGTGGGGATTAACTCCCGCACTATTGAATACTACGTTCATAGGACCGTCCTCATAATTAGACCAGTTCGTAAATTGCAAAGCAAGCGAAATTGTGGTTCGGATCCCACATTAAAATGTAGGCCCCTTAGTTGTCATTGGCGTTTGGGCTATTAATTAACAGTCCTGTCTAAGGAACATGTCGGCCTTAGTAACAGACTACAAGATTGCGCCACAAACATCCTACGCTCATACTCGCCTTAAAATACCCCTTACTGGTGGTCGGCGTGTAATGTGGTAATATATAAATAATAATTCCTCCTCTATAAGGAAGTTGCAGAATGTTAGTTCTGCATCAGTATATAACTTTGTACTTTAATTTAATGTTTCTAGTTTCTACACTTCTATCTTAATAAACTATTAAGTATGATGGGGTACTTCCACAGAATTGACCGTGATGATAGAAGCTAGTGAAGGGATTGTCCTTGACCTAAGAGAGGTTGGTTGGTAACCCATTCAAGACGATCCTGTTAAGACCTAATGAAGGATCGTGACATGAAAGAGCAGTATGAGTCTAGACGATCAATGCAGTCCTTATCAATCTACCAGGGCTATTTTCATCGAATTAATTCATACAGCCCAATGAATATATATAAGACATTTTAGACTGAATCATCAATTTATTCATAAATTTTTTTTCAAAGTAGGATTTTGTAAAAGATAATTTATTTTCTCACAGTAGATTCGTTTCATTCTATTTATTGCCCCATTCTGGTTTAAGCTAGGTTTGAGGTACATAATCTAGACTAAGACAATCCATAAGTTAGGTTAGCTGATCGAGCTCATTGTTATAATTTGGTTTCAACTCTGTGTAACTAACATTTAGTTTAAACTTGATTAAGGAAAAATTAGTTTAAATTAGAATGGTGCAAACGGCCCTGACCTTTTCTTAGACAGTTTAGAGTATCCTCAAAGATAGTCCGATACGGACCGAAAAGTTTATTTTATTCTCTTATCTCTCCTCACCCAATCCTCGTTCTATTTTTGGTACCCCTAAAAACGACGAAACAATACTTTTATGGTATCATAAATACCCCTAGAAGGAGAGAAATTACTCTTATCATTCCCCAGTATCAGGCAAGTCCCCAACCAAGTATTCTAGTTCAGTTTATTCTTCATCTTAAACCTCACCTCAACCAACCCTATTGCCAGTTTTATGGTACAACGTTTTTATTAATCAACTTTCTTGTTGACTTAGCGGTCGGAACACAGAACTGATTGCGTTTTTACCGGAATATGAGTGAAGGATGAGTGTGGGGTGATTATGGCGCGATCTTGCAGTCTTACAACTGACTAATACCGGCATGTACCTTAAACAGGAATATTAATAAATAGCCCAACACCCAATAGCTAAGGGATCTAAATTTTAACGTGGGTTCCGAACTAGAATTTTCCTAATCAATTGCGGTAATTAAGAGGATGGTTTCGTGGATGAACGTAATACTAGTGTGGACGTTAATCCTTACCAGGGAACACCACATCCACAAGTCTTCGCTTATAACTAAACAAAATTCGTGACCCTCAAGTAGTTAGATTACAGGATACACCACCATAACAGTTTTCGATAAATTAGAAAACATTCAACATAGCCACCTCCCACCTGAGTATTCTTGGTGCCCCAGGATAATTTTAGAGTATCTCTAAAGAATATAGCCTGATATGGACCCCTAAATCGACGATAGAATGTTCAATCAACTTTCCATTGACTCTGCAGGACATTTCCTCGCGTACCTGGTGAAGGGCGTGTTCTTGTGCCCCAGGATCATTTTAGAGCACCTCCAAAGAATACAGCCTGATATGGACCCCTAAAACGACGATACGATGTTCAATCCACTGTTTCATTGACTTTACAGGACATTTTCTCACCTACCTGCTGAAGGGGTGTGTTCTTGGCGCCCCAGGTTTATTTTAGAGTATCTCCAAAGAATATACCTTGATGTGGACCCATAAATGACGATACAATGTTCAATCCATTGTTTCGTTGACTTTGCAGGATATTTTCCCACCTAATTGGTGAAGGGCGTGTTCTGGGTGCCTTGAGTTTAGAGTACCTCCAAAGAAAATAGCCTGATATGGACCCCAAAAATGACTTTATAATGATCAATCCACTGTTCGTTGACTTTTCAGGACATTTTCCCACCTACCTGGTGAAGGACTTGTTTTTGGTGCCCCAGGTTAATTTTAGAGTACCTCCAAAGAATACAGCCTGATATGGACCCCTAAAACGGCGATACAATGTTCAATCAACTTTTCGTTGACTTTGCAGGACATTTTCTCGCCTACCTGGTGAAGGGCGTGTTCTTGGCGCCCCAGGTGGGGTGCTTGATGTTGTTGCACAGCCCGTCCTGCCGGCGGTACTTGCCGGGCCGACACTCCACGTTGCTGAGGAACGCCGGGCAGACCTCCCGGATCAGCGTCTTGGACGTGTCGATCAGCGGAAGCCCCTTCTCCACCTCCTCGTAGCTCAGACCATAGCTGAGGGAATATAGAGAGAGTTAGAACGGGAAATCTTGATCTAGAAAATCTTTATGGTTGGGGTCTTAACCAAGATGTGCTGTAGACCAGCCAGAAAACGTTGCTGAAGAGTCTCCCAAATTATGTCTCTGTTGGATTTCAATTTCGATTGGCTGCAACAGCAGTGTTGTCTAATATGCTGGTTAAAATATTAGACGCCTCACCTGCGCTAGATACATACCGTATTGGTATAATCATAGCCATCTCTAGTAACAAGGACTTGACGAAGTAAATGGCAACATCGCGCCTAAGGGTCCAGCTGATTTGTTTATACATACTCTCTTATGACAATATTTTTTGTTTTCGTGAAACCAACTGGCTCTGTAAGGGTTTTTACAATGCAAAAACCCCTTGAGAAGCGGCGTTGCCAGATCGAAGGCCGTAGCCTTATTACTAGAGATGGCCTTGGTATAATCCGTATAGTTATAAACTAATGGCATATCAAATCAGCCAGTTCCTTATGTTTATCCCTGATGGGTGGCCCTTGAACGTATTTACAAGAACATTCTTATATTTTAACCAGGATAATTCTTAACTAGCTTGAGTTGTTAATGAAAGTTTCCAAGAGATTGTATTAACTGTGTTAATTTAAATAAACTATGCATTATTTGTTCTATTTTAGTTTCTCCGCTTCTGAGTCCCAAAAGACTTTTTGAGAGTTGATCAAAATATTAAGACTTTAAACTTCATTATTGTTTTCATCTTATTAATTGATTCGTTTAGTAATTGACGAGAGCAATCCAAAGATAACATCTCTGAATTCAAGCCGAGATTATTAGTATTAAACCGAGGTTTTTTATAACTCTATTAATTTCGCTATACAAATTTAATGCCGTCCAACTAAACTCTTCCAATGGAAAACATTAGGATACACTTTTATACGACCGCTTCTGATGCTAAAAGTCATTAAGACATACTCACTGTTTGGCCAGCTGGATGGAGATGTCCAGAAGCAGCTCGCCGACGGAGGCGACCTCGTGGGGCTTCCAGTCGCCGTGAGGGGTCGCCACCTCTGCAACACCCGAGGGGTCCGGGTTAATAGCGAATTTCCTATGAAATAGTGAGCTATCGGCATCACCCGCTTGGGGGCTCTGGGGCACGGGCCTTGACAGTTTTCCGTTTTAGGTCCCTAAGTTGCAAAAAACACTATCCGCTAAAACTTTATTTATGTCACAATGTTTGTCAGATTTTCTTCAAATTTGGTATGAACATATACCTTCCTATGAGGTCAAAAACGTAGATAAAAAAGCGGAGCACACTAACCATACTTTTGGGGGATAAAGACAATGAATTTGGGTTTTTTAGCCCAAAAAGGGTGACATAAGCCCCAAATATATTTATTTTATAAAAAAATAAAAAACCAAGAGTTTTAGTTTAACTCCTCTTCCAAAGTCAAAGCACCAAAAATAGCCGATTTGCGAACGTAAATGTTATATTTACCAAACACAGTTTGCTGTCTTGAGGAGGTTTTCCTCTCTAGCGGGCGCAATTCAGCCGATTTACTTTACAGTTGGAGAGCCTATAAACCGATTGGCCAGCGAGTTGGGGAAATCCCCCCTACCCCCTTTTTAGGGAGACATTAAAAAAATTGGGGTTTTGGTGTAAAATAGGCAACATGAGCGCTGAAAATGAAACTTGCTCCTTCATTTCAGCATATTGGGTGAGCACTCGTTTAACATTTAAAACAGGAAAAGATTCAGGGACGAACAATTGCCCATTACATGTGATTCAGTGTCCTTCAGTGGGATTAATGGATGCCCCATATACTTGTGATCAAGTGAGAGCCTTTATTGCCGTTGAAGGGTACGAGGGAATAAAATGGAATGGGAACGTCCGCAGAGTAAGGCTGGGATCAAGGTCGGCTGCCTCTGGTTCAAGAGGAGCTGGGTGTGTGGAATCCATACCTTATATATGGTAAGGTCATCTTTATAGCTACCTGTTAAAGCACTCTATATAAGGCCATAAAAGATCAGTAGTGGCTTTGTTACTGTGTTTTTTTTAAATAATTTTATCACAATCGAAGTATTGGAATAAAATGTCATAAACAAAAGTATAGAATTGTAAATTTATAAATTTTTAACTTTTACTTGTTTTCTGTGATGGGGAAGTGTAGGTAAAGTGTTACAACTCGGCGTGAAACTTATTTTAAGTGATTTATTTTAGTTATTTGTAGCCGGAAACTCTTCTTCATACTTTCAACCTGTATCTGTTGCATACAGTATATCAGACATAACGGACAATACTTTTCGTTTAGTTGTAATCACATTTTTTGCTCTAAACTTTTTACTGCACAACAGGACTGTTGTTAAAGAATATAAACACTTTCATCAGAGGTACATGTGCAACACCTCCCTTACACAACAAACTACCAGTTACACGATAGCGCCAAGTCATCGCTGTCCCCCTCAGTAGGACACTGTGTAATCGGCAAGTTTGCCAGTCACTTACGTATTCGCTTCCTCGCCTCCAGGTAGGCTTGATTGACGGCGTCATACGTGATGCAGGCGCCACTTCCGCCGCGGCCGCTGCAACAGTGTACCAACTTTACGACATGTAAAATATATCACGTTTATACAGTACTAACTTTACACCATTTAAAGTAGATCCCGTCTCCGTCTTTTACGGTATTTTTGCGCCGGTGTTTGTTAAGTCTTAATTTACACCGGCGATTTTCCTGGAGGGTCTGTTTTTGTTCAGGTTTTAAACTGTTTGTTTGACAATTTACAACAACCTACGAATTCCTCATGAAAACGGAGGCAGCGAGAAATTAAAGTAGACTCATACTGTAAATAAATCCTTAATAACAAACAACTAGGAATCGTTGCAACTACGAAGATAAATTTAATTTAAGCTTATTCATTATGGCTAACAATCTAACCATTTGGCTTTTGTTAACAGCCATTTAATTTTAATTCATGATTTCTCATGTTTAAAACTCATATTTGTTTTATCTTTCACCTCCATGCAAGTATAAATAAAAAGTGTTCCATTGTATATTTTGGCTAGCATCAGAGTTCCTCCGATTAAAAAAAGGACTGTATAGTAATTTCCAAATAACAATTGTAAAAAAACTTAGTTTAAGGATTGAAATTTTCTGAAGATTTTATGCTGGACCAATTATTCCACTTAGTTAGTTAATTATTGAAGCTACAATCGATTCTGATTTCAGCATTGACTTTAGATAGGAACGAGACGCGATATTGGCACATTCCTATAAAAACATCACAAACGCAACAAGCGTTAAAAGGAGACTGACTTATTTCATACATGTATATATAAATCAACTTAGTACTACTTAGGAAGTGCTTGAAGTGCTATATCTAATGAAGTGACTACCATCTTATAGTGAAGCTCTCTATAGTATGAAGTGACTGTATCTTATTGTGAAATGCTATATCGTACGAAGTGATTATATCTTATAGTGCAGTGCTATATAGTATAAAGTAACTATATCTTATAACGAAGTGCTATGTTATGAAGTGCTATATCGTTTAGTGATGTACTATGTAGTATGAAGTGACAGTATATTATAGTGAAGTGCTATACCGCATGAAGTGTCTATATCTTAAAGTGAAGTGCTACATAGTTTGAAGTAACTATATCTTATAGTGATGTGGCATATTTTATAGTGAGTCGTTGTATCTTATAGTGAAGTGCTATATCGAATTAACCCTAAGTTAGTAAATAGTTATATCTTGTGAAGTGACTACATCTTATTATTGAAGTGCTATATAGTATGAGGTAACCATACCTTAAAGTGCCACATCTTATGAAAAGACTACATCTTATAGTGAAGTCCTATATCGTGTTCTTATTTGTAATTAAATCTTTTGAAGTGGTCTCACAAGGGCCCGCCGCGCAGCGTGTTGGTGTGGAAGTCGAAGCCGCTGGTGCGTCCCCGGCCGTCCAGCCGCAGCGCGCACTCCCCGCCGCCCTCGCTGGGGTTGAACTGGATGGCGAGCCCCTTGCTGAACAGCACCGCCGTGGCCGCCCACCAGGAGATCATCCTGCACAGAAGTAACGGTGGGTTAGCACTACCGAGATATCATCCTGGACAGAGGTAACGGCGGGTTAGCACTACCGGGATATCATCCTGGACAGAGGTAACGGCGGGTTAGCACTACCGGGATATCATCCTGGACAGAGGTAACGGCGGGTTAGCACTACCGGGATATCATCCTGGACAGAGGTAACGGCGGGTTAGCACTACCGGGATATCATCCTGCACAGAGGAACGGTGGGTTAGCACTACCAGGATATCATCTTGGACATAGAGATGACGGTGGGTTAGCACAGAGAAGTGCCAGGATATCATACTGTAGGATATCATTCTGCAGATATAAGGGTGGGTTAGCACAGAGGAACACTAGGATATGATACTGTAGGCTATAATCCTACAGATATACGGGTGGGTTAGCACGGAGGAATACCAGGATATCATACTGTAGGCAGGATATTATCCTGTACAGAGATAACGGTGGGTTAGCACTACCAGGATATCATCTTGGACAGAGATGACGGTGGGTTAGCACTACCAGGATATCATCCTGCAGAGATAAGGATTGGTTAGAAGAATATGGTCAGAGTTTAATCATCCTTGAGGCAGAGATAAGGGTGGATTTGCAAAGAGGAATATGGTCAAAGTTGAAACCATTGACTTTGAATCTGAAGAAGACCTTCCATCGCAATATCAAATGTGTACCAGGTTTTGAGTGACCCAGGATTGAAAGAGCTCCTAGTAATCCCTCCTGGTAAATCCCCAACAGAGTTGGGTATCAGAATTTAGGTATCAGGAGCAGGTAATATATAATTTAGTGACACATAAAACCAACAGTATTCGATTAATTATTGATTTATGCAAGATATAATACAAATTGTTAGAATAAATAGCTAAAATAAGGGTTACAATACCTTTCCGTCGACAGTTCCAAACAAGTCAAATAAGTTGACTACATGTTTCAGAATTCAAAATTCCATCTTCAGGTCTTGGGTTGGTGTCAAATTAATCATCAAGTAATGTTAAACTTGTCAAAATATTAAAAACAGACAATTTACACATAGGCCTACCACACACTGCGCACACTACAACACTTAACATAAAACATTTATTGGTAACAAGCCGGCCGGCTGATAGACTCCGACTCTATTGTCTATCTATTGTCGGAGTCTATCAGCCGGCCGACTTGTTACCAATAAATGTTTTATGTTAAGTGTTGTAGTGTGCGCAGTGTGTGGTAGGCCTATGTGTAAATTGTCTGTTTTTAATATTTTGACAAGTTCAACATTACTTGATGATTAATTTGACACCAACCCAAGACCTGAAGATGGAATTTTGAATTCTGAAACATGTAGTCAACTTATTTGACTTGTTTGGAACTGTCGACGGAAAGGTATTGTAACCTAGTTTTAATTCGAATACAGTTTCTGAAGGCATTTGCACTATGAATAAAATAAGGGGCTGATAGAAGCACCCTCTGATGGTAACCTTTGTCAAATTCAATTCTGGGTCACCCAAAACTAGCTTCAGCTGGGCCACAAGAATGGGAGACTTATTAATTATTCATAGTCAAAGTGCTATACAGAAGACTTTTACGGTGGGGTAAGACGATGCACTATTAACACGAGCGCCGAATAGGGCAGACGGAAAAACTGCGATCTCGTCAAATTGTCTGATAAACTTCTGCTGATGACTAAATTAAATGTTTTTTTATGCTGTCAAAACTTTGTTTACGTTCATCAGGGCCTTTCACGTCTAAATTTGTGTTTACTTTAACATCTATAGTTGATTAAGTACCCAAAAAATAATAAACGATAATTTCGCCAGCAGCGCACTCACCCGCCCTATTTGGTGCTTGCGATAAAAACCCTTAGTTACCGAATCTTACAATTTTTCTATGTCCTGGAAGTGCTGCACAAGAGACTTTGATGGTTGTATAACAGGATTCAATAATCTCTGGTCACGGTTGCTTACAATTGAATGGGAAATACATACAAGGAGTTTTTCTTTAGTTTTGTTATTATTGCTGTCTGCGAATCAAGTTTTGCGCCCACAGATGACTTTGAATATACAGTTTTCCATACGCCATGGCGTCTAAGTCTAAGGGATTAGGAGACCCTTACACAGACAGACACACAAACTCAGCTGGGGATTTTCCTATTTAAAAAAATATGTATGAAAATAACCCAAAAAATAATAAACAATAATTTCGCCAGCAGCGCACTCACCCGCCCTGTTTGGTGCTTGCAAAAACAATCCTTAGTTTTCGTATCTTACAATTTTTCTATGTCCTAGAAGTTCAGTACAGGAGACTGTTATGGTTGTATAACAGGATTCATTTATCTCTGGTACCGGTTGCTTACAATTGAATTGGAAATACATATATGGAGTTTTTCTTCAGTTTTGTTATTATTGCTGTCTGCGAATCAAGTTTTGCGCCCACAGATGACTTTGAATATACAGTTTTCCTTAGGCCATGGCGTCTAAGCGATTAGGAGACCCTTACACACACAGACACACAAACGCAGCTGGGGATTTTCCTATTTAAAAATGTGTGCGAAAATATTCCATTTAAATTAGTTCAAAACATGATTAAACTTTTATCATCAAGCGTTATTTGAGTGAAACTACTTTTGTTAGCAATTTTGAACCATTTTATTGATTGACAATAGTTTGTAGGAGAGTTAACTAACACTCCTTATTAACTTTCGATGCAGACTAAGAACTCTGATCTCCGTGCCAAAAAAGTGGCAATTTTCAAAATAATTATCATGCATTTAAAGATTGTATCCTTAATTATGAATTATGAATGAATTACAGCACGCAAGTAACCAGCATTAAAGGTTCCTTTGCAGTTTTCAAAGGCCTCTGTCCTATCACCCAACAACTACCGAACCTCGAAGTGATTCTGCGAGGTGTGATCAATAGCGAATAACACTAAGTGAACAATAGCGAATCACACTGAGAACGGATCATAAAACGCAAATTGCTGTTAGGTAAGATCCATCCGGTTACGTCGCCGCTACGCGGAAGATGCTCGTGGCGAGACCTCCATTGTAACAGGCTCTGAAATTGTTCGGGGTCACTGGCTGCAACGCCTAAAGTGCCCTCTTTTGCTCAAAAGTAATCCGTATTCACTTCCACTGCCTTCCTAACACCACCTTGGAAAGCAGACTCGTAACCTGACGAAGCGGGGCGTCTCTATTCATATTTAAATGCCTCGACTTTGTAAAGAGTACGTCTAGGTTGTTCAGAATTAAGTCAAGGTCGGGTTTGTTTAGCTTACTTGAAGACGTAAGTTTCACCCGATGTTGGTGAGTGTTTTCAGGGTTTATTAACACAACATGCTAGTGTCTTAAAAATATGTAAGTAAAATATATGATTTTTGTGATCTTTGATTTATGTGTGAAGCTGTAGAGAGAGAAAGGTGGTTTTCTGTTAACCATTTTTTTTGTAACGTGATAAACAACGACCGTTATTTAGTGAAGGTAGTGAAGGCAATGTGCGATTCCCTGGAACTTTTTTTTTACATATAGTTATCAAGTTTGTTCATTTAGTTGATCAGAATTACTACAAACTTAATTTAGAGATGAAAGAGTCATTAAAATTCGTTTAGTCATTAGTTAGTTATCTTATTGAATATTACACTGAAATAATCTGATGGATTCTCCCCTGGACACAAAAAATGTTGTCACTGTTTTGTCTGCAACAGAATAATCAGCTACTTTCCTTAACGAATAAGCAATAATTAACACCACCTCCACTCTCATTGGGCCTTTTTGACGCCACTATAAGTTCAAGAATGGTAATGGTGATCAAATCACCCGGATTGTGTGTCCTATTCAGGTCAATGCCGAATTCTTGTTTGAATAGGCCCAAAAGCCTACACCTTCTGACGGAGAATGAAGGTGACAGTATGACACAAGCTCCCTCGAGCAGCCTTGCTAATCTGAAGCATATTTGCATTATGCAGATGGTCTGTGGCATTGGTTTTGCATTCCTTATTAGTTTCTATTTTTTCTCGCAGCTTTCTCCTTTGACCTTTTGATCTCTAGTCGCAATTTTTAATTATAAGCTACTAAGTTTAATGTTTTGCGAAATTGCCAGATACATCTTAAAATGATGTTTGTTACCACCATGTTTACCACCATATTATGGTGATTATGGATCGAAATACGCCTTTCCTTCGTCATTGTAGGTAATTATACAAAAATATCATATGAAATGTTGGATATAAGATGCAAACCTGCCCTAAAAAGTAAATCCTTAACAGTTGTACCTGGTGGTCCAAACAAAACCTTCCAGTTTTTATTATAAATTAACTCAGCTATTTTGTTGGTGGGGTAGGCGATTTGAGGTGAGCGATTCCCTATTTAATGCCATTTTTTGTAACACTAGTGGTTCAAACTAAACATATTTTCTGACGGAATTGGCATACACATTAAATTATGATATGAATTCTACACATTTGACTAATACTGAACTAAACTCCTTGTGATGTCCCATCTAACATCTTTTTGTGACTTTTGGTTGTGGGGTTACTTCAAGAGCGAGGTTTTTGCTACGAAAAGCCAAACTATTACAGATTTGAGGAACATCATAAGTAATGAAATTTCTTAAATTAATTTCAGAACTCGAAAAATTTCTCGTCCATGGCACGTCGAGGGTCGAGTCATGGCAAGATCTCGAAAAAATTATATACTTGGATAAAATTATGTAGATGAGCATCACCTGAGGGATTTATAAAATAAATAAAATTAACGTTGCATATTTACAAGTATAATGTAAATATTATAACTGTTAACTAAAGTGCAATTCTTATTTTATAACAGGTTGTTTTATTTTGATCGGATTATTTTATTATTTGTTAGAGTTTCAACGCTAAACAAACGTTCTGTGTAGAAGTCACACAAAAATATAATTTGTGCGGGCCGTTTCTTTTATGAAAGCTGATGATAACCATCGGTGTTACAAAATAGTTTTAAAAAGAGAATTGTTATAGCAAACACTGCATCACTAGCTAACAAAATATAGCTGAGCTGCTGAGCAATAACAAAATAAAAACTGGAAGGTTATTTTAGACAATCTCTTACAACAAACAAATAATACTATCCACAATTCAGCCAACAGCAAAAGTTAACTTTAGGAATTTATTTTTCGTCTTGAATAGCAAATGTTTACTTTAGGAACTTATTTTTCTCGTCTTGAATAACAAACTTGATCTTTAAAAACGCTTTTGCTTCTTCAAAGCTTTTATGTTATTGTTATTACATTGTTTGGCTACGTACGTTGTAATGTCATGTCAGCACTGGATTATAAAATACCTGATTTGTCATTTTATAATTGCAGGAATCATTACATTTTTAACATAAATTTTGCTGTAAAAAGCAAATTAATTTAAAGTAATTAGTCATTTTAAAGTTATATGAAACGTTTTCAAAGTATTAAAAATTACGACTGCTGATTTTATTCATTTCATAAAACCTCCGCACATACGGAATTATCAGCTGTCAAACTCAGTAACCTTTGCATATTCATTGAAGAAAGGGAAATCCAAAGCTATTAAAAGTGACCGTAATGACAGCGAGGGAGAGAGGTCCATTCGTATTCACTTTCTGATTCTAAATTTGACATGTAAATCCTTACTTCCGTTACTTTCCTTCTCCCTCCCGCTCTCTTCTCTCTTGATTTTACCCGATCTCAAAATTCTGTTCAAGAAGCTATAACTCAATTCCTCTGCGACCTTCCAGGCTCGACCCAATAACATTTCAGACAATCAACTTGTCCTCGATGTCGCGGTTCGAAACATCGGTGAAACTATTTCCCCGGTGGATGCCGGGACCGGGGATGGAGGATGGCACAAACAGGTTGTGGCGGGCAGAAGTCGACCTTCACCAGTGAAAGCCTTAGTGAAAGTCCTTCCGAAGTACCATCCTTGGACCGAGTCTTACGGCTAACCTGAAAACATCTAAAGCGGCGTTCATCTCTGCCATCCTGGGAGCGACCAAAGCGAAGAGACTGCACTCTGAATAGAGACACTCGGTTTGAGGTCAAACTGGTGGAGAAATGCTTACAGACACTTATTTTTGTGTAAGATATCGTCAAAAGAGGTGTGAGATTCAACGTCAGAGACTGATTCCATTTATAATTCCAAAAGTAAACTTTAAGGAGGAACTGAACAAGGAAATTGATTGATTAAATCACTTTTCCCACACCCATTTACAAGGAAGACGAGGTAAAAATAACCGATTCGTCAGGGTTACTCGAATTCGTATGGAACGTGCGTTATGGTAGAACCGGTCTCGCTTGGTTATGGGAAAAGGAATGCGAACTGGAGTCGCTGCTTTCATTCAGCGTGTGACACTCGACGTTTTGTTTGGTTTGATTGAAATATTTGCTGGAGAAACCGGAGAAAACTTGTGACTTAGCTACCATGACATGAGAATTTTTCAAAGGCGGCTAAAAAATGTTGCAATCAGTCAGTGCACCTTTAAAGTTAGTTTTTTCATACACTAATAGTAAATACTTTTAAATTGTTTTCATTGTCGTCGTTGTTTTAAATTGTTTTTGAATTACAAGTTATTTTTTAGTGATTTATAAGTTAATAAGATAACACTACTGTCGTAGTCACAATAAGTTATAGTTGTGTGCTCTAATGTTCAGCCTGAGAAAAGGTAAGAACAAAATTACTGCGGCCCACTTGGGTTGATGATTTACTCATCCTGGCCTTCTCATTATCTCCAAAGTGAAAATAAGTAACTCATATTTAATGTACCGAATAATTTAGCTTCAAGTTTTAGGTAAAACTTGTGAGCTAAATCATTAGATTTAGCTGACAATTTAGCCTCAAGTTCTTAATTATATTTTTAACAGCTTTTTCCTCGCTAGAGTTGGTAGGTACCCGACACTTGGATGGGACTTAATATAAATATGAATTTACTACATCGTGACAATGTCCACTGGACCGTGTTATTTACTTTTCTGCTCCGTGAAGCAGTTAATAATGTATCACAATTTACATATTTGAGATGACAGCTGAACTATGTAACATTCATGCTTACAATTACTTTTAATAGTGACAGTTAAATATGTAAACCCCTCGATCACTTTGCAAAATATGAGGGAAAGTGACTTTGATCCGCAACCTGATGCGTTCCGACACCATGACTTGCGGATTTGAATGTAACGACGGGTTCTGACGAATTTATCAGTTTTACCATCGGAGGTAAGATAATCAAAGACATCTGAAGATTATGTTTGAATATTCATTTCTGAGGAGGGTTTGCATTTTTACCTCTTTTCTGAACAATTGACCAAGCTCCTCAAAAACGTACGAAATACTTTCATTTTGCATTTTATTGAAAGGTAATCCTATTTAACAATGTTTTTTCTTGCTATTTTTGTAGTTTTTAGTACACTATATGTATGTGTAGCGTATTCGCAAATCATATTTTATACTGGCACAACAGTATTAGCGTAAAACGCTAAAACGCTGGTATATATTAAAACGTTTAAATGCAATCATAGTCTTAAAACTTGATTATTATTTTTGTAAAGGGAAATTTGGGCGAAATGTGATTTAAAGAGTATAACAAAACCGTAAACGATGTATTTTCAAGAAAACATCAAAAAACTAATTTTTCGAACTATTATTAGCAAAATCATTTATTAAAAACAGGATGATTACAACAATATTGTTATCTTCTTTATCATGATAGACACTGCAATGTCAACCTAACACTATAACTTATTATACAGTGTATGAGATAGGCTTAGGTAACGTTTTCAGTAAGAAAATTTCACTTTGGTTATGTTTATCACATGTTGTAAAATATCACCATATATCATAATATTCGCACGATTTATTGGGAACAGTTACATCACAATAATTATATTTTTGCATACGCTCTCAAAAAATTTTGATGCATACAATATCATAATATACCAATTTTATTAGTTTTTATTTGATTATTAATTAAACTGACTAAAGTTTCTGTAGTCGGGGCACGTGTCTTAGTTACGGTAGTCATGAACGAGAATGTACGCAATTCTTTACAAGAACCATAAAAGTCGGAATGTGCTGTTAAATGTAAACACAATTTAAGTACGGTGTTTAATTTTAATTGAGCTTAGTAATGGTTCGAATTCAATGTGCCATAAATGTCGCAAGAATTTATTATTACCGGAAAGTCTATATTTAGACTTCTGACCTCATAACTACTTACACCATAAATAATCATGAAAATTCCTGATGTAAGGTATTTCTAATAAACGTGAAAGCTAATGAATACTGAATACACAATACGATCCAAAACCATTCATAACAATTATTTGATAAGACTTAAAACAAAGTTCTATCAGGTTTTGGAACATTTTCATTTTTAATTAATAATAACTTTTCTGTTGATGATTTAATCAACCAACGTTTTTCTTAAGAGAAATGGAATTCCCAAAAAAAATTGTAATAACTGCGACGATTATTGATAATAAAACTGTATTTGTAATAGCCACTGTGAAAACCAATTTATAACATAATCAATCACAAATTAATTGTATAAGTTAAGCATTGGCAAAATATTTTAAGCCTTAATAGTACATTTCCATAATTATTTTCTTTTACTCAAAAATCGTCATTTTCTTGTGAATTTATCAAGAGGGTAAAGGAATATAATATTTTATGCTAAAATCTCTCACACCTTTGACAATTTTTTTCACGTGAAATTTGTTTATTTTTTTATTTATTAAAGATTCGTTCACAACGAATTGTAAATATATGTTGCTGTAATTCCCTGAGAAATACATCGGAGTGTTTTCATTAGTAGGTTTGTATCTTGGTCGAAGTGTTTCAGTTCAGATCAGTTGCATTTTCCAAAAAAAATGAGTTCATAGAGGCTTCTACAGTTGATGTAAATTAAAAAAAGGTGTTCTTTGAAAGCTATGCAGAAGCTTATTGGGGTTTAAAATGAAATTTTATACTGAACACGTACACTCAAAGAACGTTGTAACTGATTAAAGTGCAGAGTAAGATATGGCAGTTGGAGCGAAAGGCTGCATATTTAGTTCCGGCGGCCGGTCCTGTGACGTCAGCTTGGCGGGATGCGCTGAACGACTCGAAACTCGTCCGCCTGAATGGCACACCTGATATACTTCCACCATGGTTTGTATCGCAATAGTCCACTATAACTGTTGTCGAAGTGATAGTGATATATGTTTCTTGATCAGTTAGTCCAGGCAACGAAAGAGTATAGAGGGAATTTTTTGGAACACAATTTTTGACTTTACAGCTTTATGGACTAAGCTGTAAAGTGTCCATCTGTAAATATGTTCAGGAAATATTGACAAATTTTCCAGTAACTTGACACCTCAATCATAAAAATTTGTCAAAAATAAAGGTGTGGGCGGGCTCACAAAACGTTGTTGTAACCACATATATAATAATTGAAAGCACATATATAAGCTTGAAAAATAACTTCGTTTATGAGCTCACCAAGACCTTTACTTTGGAGCAATTTTTATGATTGGGGTCTGGGGTGTCAAATTACTGGAAATTTGTAAATATTTCCTGAATGTTGTTTATTTTCCTTTAGGTGAAAAAGCGTTGCCCCTTTGAGCTTGGAAATTACACACAAATTTACATGTATTTCTAATGAAATGGATATATGTTTAAATATTAATAAAATTAGTGCTTACCTTGTAACTTGTTGGACTAAAATAGACATATTACATACTTTTCTTGCAAGAAATTTAATTTTCTTTACTTCCAACTTTAATAGGGAATACTAAAAGTTGATCATGTTCAAGATAGTCTATTTGAGAAAAACCTAAAAATGGTACCTTCAGACTTCCCTCTCACCCCCCCGCTCAAGAGCTACGGACGGGGACTTTTGATATGTTCACCTCCTAACTAGTTCAAACAAAGCTGCAAAGTAAAAATTGTGTTCCATGCAATTCCATCTATACCTTTTTTGAGCATTCGTTGCCTGGACTGCCGCCCGGTCTGAGGCGGCCCTGGGTGCCGATCCGCGCTGTGGCCTCACCTTCTGTCGTGACGTCACGCCTTCCTCTCACTGACTCGTGGAATTTTACTGTTATGTCATATCTACTCGAAATGCATTTGATTACAAAGACCGATACCTGCAAGTCGTTAGGTTACTTCATTTGGTAACCGGGGCAAAATAATCCGTAGCAGTTTACATAACATCTATTTGTTCGATTACTGGTGCATTGACGCAATATACGAGTCATATATTAAACCAAATATGAATTAAATTAAATACAGTAGCATGCTCAGTCAAGCTTAGTGGTACACGTTGTAGTTGTATGCTTAGAGGGCGAAATCATCATTTGGTTTTGCTAACTAGCAAAGTACCCAAAGAACTATCGTAGGGGTAAGATCGGTGCGTCGATAAAAAATATGAAAATAAATATAAAGAAAGGAAGTGTATTCTTGAAGACTGATGTGAGATTTCTCACCTCCTGACAAGTTAAAGTTGTACTTTAGTTAGCGGACCGTATTTTTAAATATTTTTCATCTCCTGAAAATTAAAAATATTCTTTACGTTAGCGGGTCATATTTTTAGAAATTTTCATCTCCTGAATTTCCAAAAGTTGCGCAATTGCGGTGGATGTGCGGATGTGCGTTCTTTATTATGCGTTCTTTCTTTGGAGATGTGTAGTAGTTTAAGTGATGTTCCTCCAAAAAAAAGGATTAATTTAAGGAGGGAGTGATCACCTTTTGCGATTTTATTAGATAAACGTAATAGCTGTATCAGGGTATTGTAAATTTTAAATTGATGCTTTTTATCGTTGGGCGTAATAATTCTGCAAAAAGTTAAAATAAAAAAGACTGTATTAAAAAGCTTAGTGTAGAGCTAGTAAAAAGATGTTATTCAATTGTAAAAGCGCGGAAGTGATGTAAGGCGAGTACTAACGTGATGTTAGGCTGCAGATAAGGACATCTAATTTGACAACAACGTGAACAGCAGATTGGAAACAATCGACTGACCACAAACTGTGTAGAAAGTGATGACGCAAAACTTTTGCCGAATGTCTTCTTTCTAGAGATTTCTTTGGTCTCTTTGTACAGGGTATTCTTCATTTTAGTACGGTACTGTAATTTGTAACTGAAGCGCTTTGCGTTGAAAGAAGAAGATTATAAATAGTTTATATTTATAGCGAAACATACAATTGACTCTGATAAACTTCTAGTTAATTTTGTTGGTTTGTTTTTTCTTCCGTTATGTCCTAGATAAATATTATCAATTTAAATGTTAATTAATCTTGATATGTATTGTTCAACAGGGCAAATATCAAATGAACTCATTGGAACATTAGAAACTCTTCTTAGTAAGCATGATTGACTCGGCTTCGAAATCCTTCGGGGATTTTCGTTCCTACGGGGTTTTAAGAATTTTATCAAGGTGTGGACTCGGAATAACTTACATTCACAGGGCATAAAGTAATTTTTTAAAACCCAACTTGTTCACGAGTCACGTTTTGCAAAGATCTACTAAACAAAATAAGACAACTAAGCCTATTGCGAACGTATTGTCTCCAGCGTATTACAGCTAGTTGAATAAAAAATGATAGAATGGAGCGGAGGCATGAGGTTGACAGGACGAGGTAAACGTGAATGTCAACGAGACTGGGCGACAATGCGTCCAAGTGGAGCGTGAATGTCAACGAGACTCGGCGACAATGCGTCCAAGTGGAGCGTCAAATGACAACGAGACTGGGCGACAATGCGTCCAAGTGGAGCGTGAATGTCAACGAGACTGGGCGACAATGCGTCCAAGTGGAGCGTGAATGTCAACGAGACTCGGCGACAATGCGTCCAAGTGGAGCGTCAAATGTCAACGAGACTGGGCGACAATGCGTCCAAGTGGAGCGTGAATGTCAACGAGACTGGGCGACAATGCGTCCAAGTGGAGCGTGAATGTCAACGAGACTGGGCGACAATGCGTCCAAGTGGAGCGTGAATGTCAACGAGACTGGGCGACAATGCGTCCAAGTGGAGCGTGAATGTCAACGAGACTGGGCGACAATGCGTCCAAGTGGAGCGTGAATGTCAACGAGGCTGGGCGACAATGCGTCCAAGTGGAGCGTGAATGTCAACGAGACTGGGCGACAATGCGTCCAAGTGGAGCGTGAATGTCAACGAGACTGGGCGACAATGCGTCCAAGTGGAGCGTGAATGTCAACGAGACTGGGCGACAATGCGTCCAAGTGGAGCGTGAAATGTCGCGTCCACCTGCGAAAATGTCTGCTCTGTGCTATAATTTTCTTCGCTAGGAAATAACTTTTAATAAATTATTCTTTAACGCAACTTTTGAATTTTCCTTTTAGTTTTTCATGGATTTTTCACTTAAAATATACTTTTAATGTGTACCTTAAGTACCTTAAGTAAAATATATTTTTAATTTTCTACGTACAATTTATTTGTGTGTTGATTCTTATAGGCTGATTTTCAAAACTTGGTACAAATACGTATGATGTAGAGAGAGCAGTATCTGAGGTTGCCAATTGTCGAATGCTACGTAATAACTTTGAAAAAGGGACCTTCGAATACTCTTTCACTACACAAATTATGTTCCATTTAGCTATTTTTGTCATCACTCACTCACGGCATGGGATTAAGACATCAAAAACAGAGATAAGAAATTTAAAACAGATTAGTAGTTTGGTTTATTAAAAAAAGCTCGCTGCATTCTGATAATTTGTCTAAAACCCTTGATCAAATGTAACGAATATTTTTTTAATGCAATAATTCATTAAAATGAACCAACGTAATCTCCCAACTATATAATCATTTGTTTCTGAAAACTACGTTAAACTTGAATCTTCCCCTACGTAGCCGGAGATATAATGCGCGAACTGTACATGTTTCAAAAGCTGCAAATATAGTATACTGTATTGTATTTTTTAAATCACCGGATTGACAATTAGGCAGCAACGCGTTCTTTATTACAAACAAGCTTTTGGGAGACTTGAGTGGGGGGTTTGTACGAAGTCGTCGTTGGTATGATGTGACGTCACAAACGATAAACGTTATTATTTCAGAGTAAGTAGGTGACATAGGCAAAAAGAAGAAGTATAACCATATTTTTTACACAGAGTGCAAACTAAACTTTTTTAGCAAAATTTTGTGAATAATTTGTTATAGATAAAAAATTGTTGGGTTCATAATGTATTTTTCATTAATTTTGTACCAATGGAATATATTGCTTCGGAATCGTTGTTGTGCGAACGACCTCGCCCCAGCGGTCACGGAGCGGTCCCACTTATTATATTTGTCACATAAGGATAATAATTAATGGCACTTTCTAACCGGGAATGTCCAGCCAGCGCCAATACCTAATGGAATGTTCGCTTCTTCGGACCTTTCTAAAATTGTCTGGAGTTGAAAACAGTTATTTAAGAAAGATTTATACAGATGCTAGTGCTGTTGAAAGGTAAATTTTTACTGTAAGATTTTAAACCCTAAAATGATTGAGATTTTAACTACCGGATGAAAGTGATTGTCAAGTATTTAAAGTAATCTTTGACGTTTTACAGTTTTTACTGTCTTGTAGCTTATTTATACCTTAGATGCTTTTATAGTCAACTTTAAGATTCCCTAGTGCATAATATGTACAAAAAAAATAATAAAGTGGATATTATCACACTTTTTTAATGATGTATTTTAGTATTCAAAGCAACTAACGGGCAACGATGTGAGCCGTAATGGATTTCACAAACAGTACGTAAAAAGAAAATATCTTCATAAATTCTTGATTCGTTTAGTGAATTTCACCAACCGTGCACAAACACGACCACTTCATCCTTATGCATTTTATCCTATACTCATAAGCAATGTTTTCTTGCGGTTGTGCGTACGTGTTTGCTTGCTTGTTTGCAAAACGATCTAAAAAGCGACTCCGAGGATTTCCTTCAAAGTCTTGAAATAAGTAATTGACGACTAAAAAATCTATTCCATCTTGGCCGGGAAACTCTATGGCGTAATAAAATGAATTTTATAAGGTTGATAAATTTTAACATTGGTTTTATGAGTTGCCGTGATATCAACGGAAAAAAGGAAAGTATAAACAAATAAAGTAATCATGAAAACTATTTACAGAGTACAGCGATCTAGGAAAAATACAGCGTTCGGGATAAAGATTGCATGGAGTAATAAACAGGTTTTATTTATAGATTTTATGGTACTGAAATATATAATAGTAATAAGATGAACTGATAAACATGAAAATACACCGAGCAAGACTCGGTCCACCGGGTACTAGTACATTATAAAACTAGTAATTAAAAAGCAAGGGCAAGTTTAACACTTTCATCAAGACTCTAGGCGGAATGACGGGGGGAAAACTGGAGAGGCAGTTAACTGTCAGCGAGTTCATTACATAACGACATAATGACAGCCATAAACGTATCAAGGTCGCCAGACGATCAGACGACCCAGTCGTCTTCCAATAGTCCAGATTGCTCAATTTACACTTGTTGCACAACCGAAGTCGGCGACAAGGTTGAGGGTGAAAGGCTCGAAGGCCGCTCATCCGCTCATCCCTGGTCACGACTATTGAAAACCTCGCCACATGTTTTATAACTATTAACAGCTGTTTTAGCCGGGCAATCAGCTGATTATGGGCGGTAAATGTCAGCTGACGGATCCAGGTCGCGTTACGTCATTGTCGTGGAAGGTAATTGTCTGTGTTTGTATTCAGCGTACGTAGCATTAGCGTGCCGCTGGGTGCCTGGGTGCCGCCGACTCCTGCGTTACACCGGCCTAGTGAGGAAATTGAAGGGTTCCCTTTCGTAATGATTTAAATCTCTCTGTGTGGTGGGGAATTATTTTTGGAAAGTTTCCCTTTTTTTTTGGGGGGGGGGGGGAGTTTGGAAGTCAAAATATGATCTAAATTACTCTGGAGATCTCATTTTCACCCTAAAACGGTTACGTGCAAAATGCTAAAGAAAATCTGAGTCAATAACTTTATTAGCTCTCAACCACGTTATTGAGATACAGTATCCACATGAGGTAAATTGTATTACATCTTGGTGTTGTTTTGTTTTCGACAATATTAAAATTGTAATTCACAAAGACTAGTGTATCATTTAATTTATTGTAAATCTAACAAAGATTGTCAGCTTCCCAGACTCAGAGAAATGTTAGAAATTATCAAACTTGACGTTCCACAAGCATGTATTAAAAGAATACCTTTAGGAAAAATGGATGATATGTTACTGGTTATTTTCTATCTAGGCGAAGTTTTATAATTTAAGTCTCAAGTTTAGTAAAACCCTGAAAATGGGGATGGTTTAGCCTTTAAAAAGTCCAAATTTCAAAATGTTTATGGGAATGAAATATATGGAGTGCGTGAGATGAGTATATGAGGACTAAATTAGATGATACTACAAAATAAAACGCAAATTTGTTGTGTGCTCTAAATTATTGTTTTATGATCAAAAGGCCATAGACTATTTTATGTGTTTAATACTATAACGGCCTATTAACTAAGATCCCCTAAACAAGAAGAACTACTGTTAACAATTTGAATCTTAAGTTTAATATTCATCAAGGGGCTAAATTGTCGTGGGGATGGTTTAGCCTTTAAAAGTCCAAATTTCAAAATGTTTATGGGAATGAAATATATGGAGTGCGTGAGATGAGTATATGAGGACTAAATTAGATGATACTATAAAATAAAACGCAAATTTGTTGTATGCTCTAAATTATTGTTTTATGATCAAAAGGCCATAGACTATTTTAAGTGTTTAATACTATAACGGCCTATTAACTAAGATCCCCTAAACAAGAAGAACTACTGTTAACAATTTGAATCTTAAGTTTAATATTCATCAAGGGGCTAAATTGTCGTTTTCCTCCTTGTAGAATGAACAAGATTAGACAGAAACTACTTGTTTGTATTTGTTGCAGACCCGTACAGTGGCCAGGAGGGTCAATTAAGAGAACATTAACAGTCGCGAAGACAAACACGGGACTCAACAACGTGAGAAAACTCTTTGATTCGGTGTTGCTCACTGATAAATAGATAACTGGATATTGAATAACAAATTTGACCGTTGTTATGGAGGTGTGACTCTAGCATCTGGAAGTGTTAACAGATTTCCAATGATCAGAGGAAATATTCCTATAACAAGTTATTTGTTTTGGTGAGTTGTTATCAAAACCCGGTTGAAATGTTAACCATCACAGGGTAACACGATAAATTAATAGTCTTATCTTAATATGATCAAGATGAACATAACATAAAATTACGTAAAGTTGAGGGTTGAGTCCCTAACGGACCATCTAGTAAGTTCATAGTAAGTTGAGTAAATTTATAATCTATAGATATAAGTATATATACTTATTTATTACGTTAAGGCTTTTTTGTGATTAAGGCTCCTCCTGCACCACATAACTGGTTTTAATAATTTAGGTGACTTTGGAAAGAGGTCGGTGCAAAGTTTTGCTGGAAATAAAGTTTATAAAGTTTTAGTTAAATTATAATATTTATTATAACAAAATAATAATATTTATTATAATAACCAGCGATTCCTTGAAATGTCTATTTCTATATTAAATCTGATGCACGAATATAAAGGTTAAACGCGTCTAGAACAGTTCCCGTGAACTAAAACTTCATAAAATGTATTTTCTGCAACACTTCGCGCTGAATTTTTTATAATAGGCCCCTAAACATTGTTCTATCAGCAGACTAGACGAAAACTTAAAAATGCTGAGCATGTCCTCTAGTAACATATCAAAATCCTCGATTAATCTCCCATGAGGGATTTACATGATTATATTTAAAAATAAATATTGCGTAGCATATTACATTGTCAATATTAAGACGTTCCGGTCTCAATAGATGACTTGTATCTAAGCGAGGGTCCTATAACCTATTCATTTTGCTAAACAAAATCCCAATTGTTACCGAAAATGACAGAAAGCACATAAAAATGTGTGAAAAGGTGACTGCCCTTTAAATTTGGTTGTTGTCTATTTTCTGTATAGGAAGATGTAATTAAATTTTACAAATAATTATAACATGTAATGTAGTTTACGACACTCATTTTTAAACACGCATCAGTTTTTTTAAACTTCGAAGCCTTTTAACCCCGAATCTCTGGATAGAAGGGATACACGGTGCGACGGCGTCCTGTGCCCTTGGGCGAAGTCTGTGTCACGCCGGGCCCTGACGCAACTGGCGGGAGCGACGAGACTAAATATCCTACAAGATTACGTCATTTTTAACTTTTTTTACTACTGTACGTCATTTAAATATTTTTGATAACAGCTTAATAGTTAAAACTTTTTGATTACATCATTTTAAACTATTTGATGACGACATTTAAAACTTTTTGATTACGTCATTTAAAACTGTTTGATTACGACATTTGAAACTTTTTGATGACGTAATTTAGAACTTTGTAAAATGCAAAAATTTAAGTCTATTCTTTACCTATGAGAATTCCAATTTTTCTTGGATCTGCGGCTACTGATGGCAGTATAATATGATCGTCTTAATTATATGACTTTTCGCCGCGCAATAAGGTTTTGTTGTGTTAGTTCAAGATGAAAAATAAAAATACACTCGAGGACAGAAAACTTTTAGAGGACACCAAACTCCCTCTTTAGTTGGATATTTTCTGTTCAGTCGGCACTCCTAGGGTTTAAATATTTTCAACTTTCAAATTATTTTTTTACGTAATAAGATTTATACTGTAAATGGTGTCCAGTACTGAGCAAGTTTTAAGCCAAAAATAATTTATTTCCAGGATTTGAATGAAAATTTTCTTATGAGGTCATCGAGCTATTAACATTATGCATACAAGCATGAAAATATGCAATATTTCACCAACATTTCAATATTTCTTGTAGCAAAATAAAAAAAATCTATTAGGTTTCTTGTTTTTATTTATTTTTTTAACAGAGGACGGTTCCCATATTGGTAACGAAAAACGACAAAAATGTAAAAGTGATGTTAGAATGTTATGTTTTATATCAGAAAGTAGAGGTAAAATTACACATAGAGTAAAATTGAGAAAAATAATGAGTTAGCGAGCAGGCTCGGTCCACCAGGTAATTATTCTAAAATATCTAATACCATCAACATCTTCATTACTTCCCTTCCAACTGCTGTAAGACAATACACTCCAAACACCACATTAGTACATGCTAAGGTAGCTTTGAATATTGTCCTACCTCAAAGCGGAAGCCATTGTAAATGAGGTCGAAGCCAAAGTTCTTGGGTTCGAGATCGGTCTAATAAAATCAACTAGGCATCTTCCTTTTGCGTTCTGAACCTGTTATTCCAGGGGTGAGAGTTACTCAAAGTGACAAGAAGAAAGAAGTGAGTATGCAAGAAGAATATCCAATACATGCAAGGAGATATTCAGGGTGTCTACGAACTCTCTGGATACGATTTCTACAGTAAGAAACAGTTTCTTAGAGGGGGGCGGTTCCATAGAAATGCTTCCCCTAATTCTATATGAAATCTCATAGAAAAATACAATTTAGCACAATAGTCAGTTATAATAGTCAAATTATAATAGTCAATATTAGGTGATATTATTTGATTTCTTAATATATCCTTTTATAGAAAAAAACAGTACCAAATTTTATTTGCCAATAAACTTTGAAATTGTAATTATAAATAATTTTGAAAGGTTCCAATAAAGTCGAGGTAGATTTGTTATATCTCACAATTACCCATCAGCAGTTTGGAGGGTTCGTATACACTCTACAAACAAGTGGGAAACAGTTTGAATTGCCTTTAGACGTAGAAGTAAAAAGACACTATAACTCGATATTCGTGGTTGATATGATCAGAGTACATGAGGTTTGCAATTAACTTCCCACAAATTATTCAGTCATTGTTCGATTATTTCTTTATTCAGTTATATTTTTATTTAGTTTGTTTGGGAATTTTGCACTAACGATCCAAATGTAAAATAAATTAAAAATTAAAAAAATTAAAAATCATGTTTTAGAGATTTTATAAAAATTATTAAAAGATATATGGTAAAATTATTATAAAAATACAAATCCGACAACAACTTTTAACTTTTTAATAAGAAAAAATCGGTCCAAAAAGAACAAAAAAAACATCCACTTACCGCAGCATCCCCAACATCTACACGTAGGCGTCGGTATTCAGCGGTAAACAACTTACACTCACGAACCTGAATCTCACACGTCACAATTCAAACCACTTCAATAAAGACAAACGTACCTGGGAAGCATATTGGAGGTGTAGGACGATCCTACAGTTGTATCGTCTACAGTCCCACAGTCCTACAGTCCTACAGTCCTACAGTCCCACAGTTCCACGGATCTTCCTGCGGTGGTGGCTGGGAAGAGAGTGGTCGGGGAGACGCTAACACATCCTGCCCCTACTTACTTTCTCTACTGTCGCAACTGGCCATCTCCCCGGACCGCGTTAATATTATTTACACCGGCAAAAATCAGCACCCTCGCATCTAACCGACTAATTGGTGGCAGTGTGTTGTGACGCAAACGGAAGTGAAACTGCGTGGGAGGAAGTAAGGGAGGGTGGGAAATGGTTGTCGTAGTCCTAGATGGTGTAGATTGGGAAATCCCAGAAAATCTGGGTAAGGACTGGTTTGATTTTAATTTTTTTCAGTCGCACTGGAGCAAAGGGTTTTGTAGGGGTGGGGAAGATATTAAAGACAGACTTCACTACCGCATAAATATCTTACATGGTTATAGTTCGATGCGCTACCCTCGAGGAGTTGGGGTTTAACGCTGGCCCATCCGGGCGGATAAGGACTGCTCCCCCTTGGCAGGTCGAAACAGTGGCATACGGATTGCTCCCCCTGCCAAACCGGTCAGATTTTAACTAGCTCCGATATACGGATTGCTCTCCCTTGCCGTTTTGGAATGCTTTATACATGACTGTACCAATATTAGTACAATTAATTGCTACGCAGATTTTGCAATATGGGGTGCTGTGCCGCGACCTAACATTAGTATTACAATTGTATTACAAATGTTTGCACAGAATCAAAAACTTTTCATTTAATTCATTTCAAAATTTTTGAATTTCATCGAAAATTAAGTTGATAATGATGTACCATAAATCATGTGTCCGTAAGTTTGTTTTGTAAAGGAATCAATGTTGACTTTCTATGATTAATCAGTGACAACTTATTTTAGGATTGAATTTAGATTTTGGTCTGTTTATTTAAAAAAAAACATATTTATTTTTCTAATGCAACCTTAATCTATAGTGGCATTTGAAACAAAATTATTATAACTGGATTATGAACGTTTGCATTGAATCTGAAACTTTAAACTTTAAAGTTTCTTTTGAACTTTAAATAAAACTAAAGTACTTTAACACACAGTGAGATCAGTTTTTAATTTCTTTGGTTAATTATTGGCAACTTTTTCATAATCGAATTTAGATTTTAAATAATTTATTTAACATATTTTAAAATACATACATATTTTAAAATACATTAGTTATACATACACTATGCTAAACGATTTGTAGATTAGGTACAAATCTCGTGTCACGAATATTCACTAATCAGACAAGGTAAATACTTTGAAAGAGTACAGTCTCGTTTAGTATATTGACAAGCATTCCAACACGGCAAGGGGGAGCAATCCGTATATCGACGCTATTTAAAAACTGACCAGTTTGGCAGGAGGAGCAATCCGTATGCCTCTGATTCTACCTGCAAAGGGGGAGCAGTCCGTATTCAGCCGACCCATCCAGCTCAGCACAGGCGTCGCCGTCGCGTGAACCATAGATTTGGGGGGCACAACCTACTGGGGGTCTGGGGGATATGGAACACCCCCCCCCATACTAGCGGGAGGCCCGGAGGGGCCCCACCCCTGGAAAATTTGTGGGTTTCTGTACAGAAAAGTGGTTTCTGGTACCGAAGTAGAAAATTTGTGGTTTCTGTACCGTGGTGGTTTGGGCCTTTAAAAACCTGTGAAATGTACAGCATTGACAAACTTAGTTTATTTAGATTTTCAAGGTAAATTAATAAAAAACTCAACATTATATACTAATTAGATTTTGAAAACGTGACTAATGACGAACATCTTGTTAGGTTAACCTCAAAACCATTACAGTTATTGTTTTATATGTTAAAAAAGATATGCGTCGAAAGAAAACCAACCGTGCTATGTACAACTCCCCTACTTTCCTTGCTGTTTCTTCCCCGTAAAAAATGTCATTATTGTGGCATTCTCGACTGCAGCTTTCAGGTTAAACTTTTAGAACTATCTATTGGACACCCAAAAAACTATTAGAGCAAGATAAAAACAACAACAAACTAAATGAGTAATCCAATAAAGAAAACGACGTTAGGACAAAAAACTAAATGCTCCAGCTTACATCCCAGCACAGAGAAAGGAGCGGATATCCGTTCCTTTCTCTGTGAAAATGAATGTAATAACGATTAAATATAAAAATAAAGTGAATGTTAACAATTTTATATGGTGAAACTAAACAACTTACATAAAAACAATTGGTTTAAATGACTTGTGAGTAGCTAGAGGAACGATCTTAGAAAATAGTAGAAACTAACTTTTATTTGGATTTTTATTGTTGGTCGGCGACTACAAAAATAAACTTTTTTATGTTGGGGGGGGGGCACATGCCCCCCGTGCCCCCCGGAGCGACGCCTTTGCAGCTCAGCAGCGTGTTTGGGGGAGAGGAGGAACTGGGCAACTTGAAGGATCACTCTTCCGCAAGTCCTGGTAAAGAATGGGTGAGGCAGTTGAAAAGGTACTGTACCCAAAGACAAAAGTAGGATCCGAAGAACCAGGTAAGTTAATAATTATGGATGGACAAAAGGGCTTGCTGACTTGCAGATGATGTAATTTTTTTTGTACCAAATGATTTAGGCAATGTAATAAACAAGTCAGGAATCATCTAGGGTCATTTAGGTAGTAGGGGACTAGAATAGCATACGCCTGTTAGGGGCAAACTACCTAAGAGCATTAACCTAGATGTCAACTGCGTTATCCGAGATTGGCAAACCAGATGTGACCAAATTACCGTCCCGAGGAGCACTACCGTTATAGAAATGGAAGTTGAATTTAGGGAGGTCGCTTCAGACACAGACCAGCCGCACGATACTAGAGATGAAACAAAATGTCTTTAAACAAATTTTTACGTTTTTAAATACCTTTTCCTGGATTAATCCTATCGTAAATCTAGACCCAAAATGTGTGTCTAGCGGTAGTTTTCTTTTCCGATTAAAATTAAAAAAAACATGTCGTGTCGTGCAGCTTGCATTGTCCAGCCGGCCGTACGTTTTCACGGTTGTACCCATCGTTTTCTTTCATTAGGCCAATGTTATCTTTCAAATGCATATTTATTCTTTCATATTTATCAAATGACCCGATATGATTAATATAAGATTCGTTTGAAAGAACCAAAACCATTTAGCGATTTCACAAAATGTTTTAAATCTCGAAATGCTTGGTAATTAAATTTGAATGCTGCTTGATGTTGAAGGATATTTTTATGATAATAATAGACAAATTTCCCGCTTTTTTTAGGTTTATACCTTGTCATTATGTGGTTTATGATGGCTAATGTTACACCATTTGAAGATGTATCAGATCTGCCACGAATTTTTATTCTTAACCGAGGAACTAATAGCAATAAATACTATATACTAGGCTAGGGTTGAGATATCAATTTTTAGAAATATGTTCCAAACATATCATTGAAAATCCTTTGCCGAATGCCTTTTTTAAATCCAAATTAAGACATCAGGTTTTTGGTCCATTAGGGTTTATGTTAAATATTTTTGGGTTTGTTTGGTAGATTAACATAAGTGGGACATAAATTGGGTGTTAAAAATATTGGTATTTTAAGTTAGGGAAAAATTGAACAATCTAGATTTACATTCTTCTATAAACACGTCAAAAAATTATAAACTTCTCCAGAATTTGTGGTTAATATCTTTTGAATAGAGCTTTAACTAAATACTCATATTTGTGTATGTCCTCATATTATCAGCCTCATATTGTGTATGTAGTTGACAATAAACTGTGACCCTTTAACAGCCAATTTTATAACTTCTTTCTACAGCTGAAAATAAAATAAAAGCTCTTTGCGAATGATTGTCCTTAAACCTTTTAGATGCTGCTAACCGTGACCCACATGAGTGCAAATCTATTTATTCTCGAGAAGTCCTTTGCCTTGGATGAAGATAATTATTTACTGAGGATCTTTAGAGATTACAGATAATGTCATTGCTTTTAAGTACTACAGTGGATTTATTTTAAAGGGCAGATTAAAGCTGAGCAGTAATGTTTAATTTTTGATTCAGGACTACAAATAATCTTTGTAAGAATATACAAAAATTGTTTTCTTCTTTTTTATAAGAGAAACTAAATAAAAATAACTTTTTGATGCTGGTAATATGCATGGGTATTGTAAGGCGAGTATCAGTGTTTTAGAGTTAAAATATGTTGTAAAATTGTGAAAAAATAGTTTTTGCAAAGACCACAAAAAAGGTTGGAAGGACACTTTTATGATAAAAGATAAGGAATCTATATATTATAAACACAAAATTCTGATCAACGTATATGCCAAAACCATTGCATCTAGATGCACGAAATTGACATGTGCACTCCTCACAGCAGCGTAGGCAACCCCTACGAATTGTTAAATTGTTTTTTTCTTAGAAATCATCTGATGATTAAAAGTTCCACCTTAGACCATCCGCTGTTATATAGTCAAATGGCTGTGAGGCAATGCAGCCTATACCGCGAGCAAGATAAATTCAACCGGTCAAACAAATATGCCTAATCGGACAACTTATTTTATTAAGAGCTTGCAGAACCGCACATGTTTACTTCATCCCCACAATCATGAGGATGATTTATTTCTCTATAATTTTTTGAATAAATAATTGAAGGGAGGATAATTTCTTGAATGGAGAAAAGAAAGTAACATCTACAACACAATAAGACTACCGCACAGTACAATAAAAGCAATGACGGCACGGGTGAATGGCATGACGAAACCACCTTGTGCAGATCATTCCACCGCGACGCCGACGTGCAATGTGTCTGCGGACAAATGAACGATTCAATCTACATCGCAGTGGAAGGGTCATTAGGAGACTACGTGCAGAACAACAATTCGTTCAACTTTCGATGTAGGTCTAATCGTCTACTGGTTGAGCCCATTACAGTGAAAACCCTTTTGACCTGGCTTTTCAGGGGCTGCTGGTCTACCCGGCCCCTTGGGGGCCAGGGCCCAGGGCCACTGTACCCAACAGTCCCCTTGTGGGGGCCCTGGGTCTACCGAATTGTTTGCCATGTCGTTTGTCAAGAACCCATAAAAAGTGGATGAATGCAATTTGAAAATAAAAAATTTTCTAAGGTCATCTTCACTATTCCCGTAATTGTCATTATTTCTATTTTTAGAAATTTGACTCGAAGCGAATTGTTTATTTGGTAAAATTGTATTCAATAATAACAGATTACAATTAATTTGAAATGCTACTAGCATGGTCGATTTGTAGTCCGGAGATCCCCAGATTATTTTAGCACGGTTCGAAACTGGACCCACTGGCCTGTTGTCGTTAGGTTATTCCAGTAGTTTTGTAGACCATTCGATCCAGTTCCTTGAAGAAAACTTAGAAAATAATGTTGGTATTAATGCAACAACAAAAAATACCCCGATATACAGACAACTAAGAAGAATACTTCAATGTCATAACAGTTAGTAGTGATAGCGTGATTTTAAAAACGCTTTGGACCTTATAAATCCTTTCGGGAAGACACTCAAATATATTTCAGCAGACAGCTTTACGCCAAGGGTCTTAGATTGAAGAGAGTTTGAAAGAAATCGTAAAAGACGCAATAGCTTGGATTTAATTTGCAATAGCTTGGACGCAATTTGGATTTATTCCCATTGCTTATGGGTCTTTTAAAATCATGAGCCTCAAACAAGGTAACGAAAAGGCAATCATTAGAAAAAGTGTTCAAATCAAAAGCACCCCATTCCAGTAAATTAAGCTGATTATTGAAATCACGTTCAACGGATGGTGGTCACCACACGACTGTTTGGAGAGAGTAACTTTCAAACAATAAAAAATGCAATAAATACGATAAAAAGTGAACTCGTCGAGGTGTCAATGTCTGGTCATGTGGGCAGATCGCCATTGAACTTGCACATGAGGCGACCGAGCAGCTTTCATTTGGCAAGCCAACTGGTTGTGGCCGGTCCCGTTCCTGCCCAGTGCCAAGCCCGCGACTCTGAGCTTTTCTACAGCTGGTCCGCAGTCAGTGTTGCCAAAAACAGGGGATTTACCCGGTTTTCGGGTACTTTGGAGGCCGAACGGGGAATTGGCGGGGATTAAGATAAAACCAGGGTATTTTAGACGGGCGGGCAGATCCTGTCTGGCAACACTGGCGGTAATAATCCTCTGCAATTGCCCAGTAATATCATCCAGACTGGACGAACTATCTATATTATGAGCAGGTTTGGATTAACAGGTTGTATAAAATACTTTCTGTGCAATTGAAAAATCCGGGCCCCTGGTGACCTTTTTTCTACTAATCCCGTAATCTCGTGATTGAGTCTGGGCCCCTGTACATTTGCCCCCCCCCTTTCGCCGGCCCTGCTATTATATCTAAATGTATAGCGTACTGGAATTCTGTGACCGGCTAACAATAAGTTTATTGGAGGCGTGATGAAAGGAAGGAAAGCTGTTGACCCGCAGTTAAAGAATGATTAATGTTTAGAGTACAACCTTGTGGTCATTTTATGGTACATTCCTCGTTTATAAATAGAATCCTTTGGTAAAAATTTGTTAATTTATTAATTTTTGTTGTAGCCAGGTATTAAAAAATAATGAAGGTGTATTTGACAAAAAGATACATTTTTCAACATAGTTTTACCAATAATGTTATGATTAAATTTTTAATGTGCTGTTGGCTAGGATGAGCTCTTTAAACATGGCCTAATTAATTCATGACAGCATCTGGGCAAACTGATGAAAAAATAGTCTCCCTCACAAAAAATATAGAAAATCTTGTATTTAAGCACAATTAATTATTAGGTGACTCGATTGACTTCATTCTAAAAGGCAGGTGACTTCAGAATCATATCACATTCGAGAGATGTACAGTGCTATTAAGTAAAATTTATTTTCTGTGTAATTAGTGGTGGAAGATACTGTAGTTGTTGTACTTAATCATATAACCTTGAAAGCAGACAGAACAGTATATTTCAGCATATCGTGTAAATGTTTGCTTGAAATATTTATTCAAAGCTTTAACAATTACAGTAAACTTAATTAATGAAGTATTTATTGTCGAAAACAATAAATTAATTGTTGGATATTTCACTCGTCGATTGTACCTTGGTTTCAATACCGTAAATTTGTTTATATTAATTTAAGAAATTTTAAGACATTGTAAAAGAATGTATTTTAAAATATATGTAGACTAACAACAAGATAAGTTATACAACGATTGAATCAATAGAGCCCACTTTAGAAGAGGATTAAACTATCCATGACCACTGCGTTTGGAATTTCAGGAAAAAACTTCTTCTGATAAATCGTTCATTAATGAATCATGCTATTTAAAATTTACGTTTCATTAAGGTGGACATTCCCCATAATCGTGAAATTAGTCCGATTCCTCTGGACAGTTGTTGTTTTCTCTAGTGATGGAAACTCCCCTTCACACGTCCTTCATGATTCATAACTGTAGATATAGTAACCAGGTTCATAAACCTTTTGCCTGAACAATTACCTTAATGTTATACGAAAAGTTCTTTTTCTTAAAACAATAATTTGAGACTTGAAAAACTGATATTATTTTGTAATGAATTGAGTATGTCTAGCTGTGTTTTTGACGATTTTTTTGTATGTTGTTATATCACAGATTAAACACTCAAAAACTCAAATACTATAAAATCTCATGCTTTCTGTCGCTATCGTTTATCGTCCTTTGGCATTACCTAACCATCCATCCAGTCGCCACGGAACTTTGTGGTAGTTGTTCCGGTTTCTAGGGACTACAGACCAGTTGTAATACCGGCATTTAGTTAATACGAACAAACCAACATTTCAATTAATCAAATCATTACTTTTAATTATATTTATCATGGAAAAATGTAGTATTAGACTACAAAAGTTCACCACGTCGCCGGCGCCGACGCCATGGTCAGTGCGCCGCGGCGGAGATGGCTCAACGACCTACTAACTTTTGACCCGGTCAACTTTCGCTTTCAGCTCTCGCGGTGAAACAGGTAAGATCACGCCCCGCCCGCCCTTGCTCTTCGCGGTAGAAAACCCATTTCACCCCGGGCATAACTTTGAATTTGTTTGTATACGAAGTTTCTATTGTACAAAATTGTAATTTTAAAATTTTCCTCAGAGCAGATTTTTGTCAAAGAAGAAAATAATTTTTGTTTATACAGTAATTTGTAAATGGATTCACCTATAAATTTATTTTAATTTTTGATAGCTGATTTGGTGTTTTTATACTTGCACCTAGCTTATACGATTTTGTGTATTTTTTCTACTTGTAGCTAAATCTTAAGCAATTTCTGTGGTAAAAACTAGTTTTTAAGACTTACTTACCAACTACCTGAACTATATTTGTCCCGACAAACGTTGTCCTATGTTAGGCCTATCTGTCCAAAAATATAGATAACAGCAACTTTTTTACATTTAAATTAATATAAACCAAATTGTATAATCTCAGCAATGGATTAACTAGGTAATTTCAGTATTGTTAAGACTAAATTGTATAATTATTGGAATATGATAGCAAGGTAGCCCAGAAATGAAAACAGAAAAATCTACAGATGAAACGTTTCACCTTCTCATTTCAATCTTGGATGAAATATCTGCAACCTTAAGGATGTTATTGCTTGGAACTTTTAGTACAGATATGTGATTAAAATCAATAAGTCTATTAGGTGATTTGTAAAAATTGCACATTGCAGGTAATGGATAATTTAACTAAACATTTGTTATCTTTTAAGCGGGCGAAGCCGCGAGTATCTGCTAGTTAATTATAAAATTTTGAAGCTATACAGTGTGTTAAAAAAGTCCTGGAAACGCTTAATATTTTTGAAACCTAGATAGATACACTTATACAGTTTTCTCTCCAGATATTTATCATAAAACCAACCCTTATAAGCAATTATCAATTTCCCGCTCTTCCAGGGGGACGGCCCACATGAAATAAAAAAAATCTTTCATTTAGGCATAGTGGTTATCAAGGAATTGCTGAATCAAATTTGTAGACTCACCGTCATAAGAAATCATTAAAAACAACAGGATTGCTTAATTATGACGGTGAGTCTACAAATTTAAGCATAGGTCGAGATGTACATAACATTAAGGGCCTTAATTATTAGAATACAACGCAAACCTGACCTCAAAAGGTTCACCCTGACCGAGATGGCAGCAATTTAAAGTTACCGATTCTATACCAGTTATTCAAAGTCCCGGAATGGTTACTTTTTCCTCTATCATAAACAGGGTAATAATTTTTTTATGTAGATACTTATGATATAAATCTACCGTTATACAACTAGAATGAATTTGAAAACATGCGACCGTTTGGTCATAAACATATTTTAAAGAAAACAAAATTTCTTATCATTCATATGATGGTACACCTTGTCCAAAACATTTAGTCCCATGTTTTCAAATGCAACCGCAAGTTTATTTTATGTACGCAAGAAACATTTGGAATCACTGCCATTTTGTTTAGGACTAACTTTTTAAGGTCTGGTGTACCGTTTTGTTTTCTGTTCTGTTTTTGGCCTTTCATTTTATGTACATACCTACCTTTGCTTATTTTAAGATTTTCTCCTTGACATCACTCTGAAAACCAATCTTTTTGGGCTCAGTGAGCATGAAAAAGAATACTTTCCCTTATAACTGAATTTCACAGGTTTTGACGAAAACGGTTCATTTTCCATTTCAAAATCTACAGTCCTACTGAATGAGAGTCTTTTGAAGTTGAAGGTTCAAATTGAAGTCAATTAAAGAAAAAATATAAATTGGAAAGGTTAGGATTTCAAAAGGAATAAAGTGTGATTTTAGGTTGAAAAATCCCTTAAATAACACAATATAAACATTCCCCTTCTTCTATAACAATTGTAGTGTATCACTTGCTTAGAGGACAAGGACAATTGTGTAGTTCCAGCATTAACATGCTTGTATAGTTCCAGCATGAATTTTGGTCACAAAATTCATTCCGTGTCATCTTCAAACAGCATTCCAGCTGCAGGAACGACATACTCGTTAACTGCTAGGTATTTCTCAACAGTCTCTCATAAAGCCAATGCCAATGTAAAGGAAAAACTTAAGACAAATTTGTAGCTAAAATTTATGATACATAAAAAAATAGTTTTTTAATAGTTCCAAAAGTAATCTGTGAAATAACTTTAATTTTGTCCTACAGCAGAGTTCTAAGCTAGAGAAACAAAAACCGAGAGTTCCTTTTGTTTTTTAGTGTTTTATTTTGGTTGGTTTTTATTTATTTTTTGCTATTCAATGAAAAGCTCCAGACTTATTGTTGGTCTTAAAAGCCTAATAAAATGAAAATTTCAGTCAAAGAAACTTACGTTCTTACATCATGACTTCATGGAGTATCACTCTTTAGCTAGATAATTTGAAACCTAGCATCTGAAATACTGTTGCTGAAATGATCACATACCACTTGCATCAGTGAAGCCTGTATGCCTCTGATTAATACTGAATATGCAGCAGGACAAAACAAATTACAAATGTTCTGGCAATTTCAGTTTTTAGTCTTACCAAGCTAGTCCAAAAATCAACCAAGGTAATAATTTTTGGGAGAGGAGGCAGTTTGAAAAATGTTAAGTAGACCTTCTCATATCCAGCCTGGTTTTTATTTGTCCCCAGCTTATCCAGCCACATTTCAGAAGCCAATACAAAACATAATTCTCACGGCTTACAGATGCCTAGTCTTTATGATCACTCTTTAAAAAAAAAAAACAAACCTCAAATGCCTGTCGCCATGAGCCAATAAGCCTGTGCAGTGATCTAAGGATAGCGAGTACCATAGCGGCAATAGTAGGTCAGCCAGAGGTGACCGCGCATGATGGGACAGGAGTCACCTGCCGCTGGCATCCAACCAGAGGCGATAACACACAAGGCAAGCACTTTACCTCTGAGCTACTGCCTTGGCAATCCTCTCTCTCGGTATCTGTTAATGTTGTACAAAACTACTCAGTTGTGGTATTAACCAGAAACAGGTAAAATGGTTTTCATCCAGTTCCGTAAAGTATAGCTGGAGCCAAATCTTAAGGACCACACTGTCCATAAGCCCAATGCTAAAATTAACATTAGCCTTATGGATGGTGTGGGTCTTAAGATTTGACGCCAGTTATTATTGTTTTGCTCCACCAAGTATTCAAGTGGTGTGTTCTATTGGTTTTGCAAACATGTTTATTTTTCTAGCAAAACCTTTAAAATGAGTCAGTAAAAGTGACTTTGACAGTATTTGGACTTGACTCATTAGAATATATTATTAATAAGGTTTAAATTTTAGTCTTCAAATAGGCTGTTTTATCCCGCCGAATTGTTATCCAGGCAAGATTCAGGCTCGTGATGGCCAGAAAATATGAGAAGTTCTACATTACACAGAAAAGATTAAAATAAAAATATTTTAATGGCATATAAATTGTACTTTATTTTCAACAATAGAGTTCTAGATACCTTTAATGAAAGATTTACACATATTCTTCTATTCAGCATGCACAAATGCTTTTAAGACAGATGAAAAATGGATCTTAAGATTAAAAATAAAATAGGTTACAGCTTATATCTAATCTCATGTTTTCTTTCGACTTTCTTCTTCTTCAGATTGCTCTAGAGCGGCTTTCTTGAGATTCTTTTCAAAAACTTTCTTAGCATCGCAAAATCCCTGTTTTGTTTTCCCAAATGAGTTTGGGCCTGCTGAGGTTGGAGTTTCTCTGTAACAAGTGCAAGACAAGTTAGACTTCACACAACAATAGAGAAATATTACAACTGTACAACAATAGAGAAATATTATTAGTATCTCTTTTACTAGGTATACTTGACAATGAAACAGTTGCTGTAGATATCAGACATACAAACAGCAAATTTGTTTAACACCTTTCTTCTGCTGATTTGTTATAGTACAATGATCACTAAAACAGTCCCTAGTGTGGCAACGGGCCTACAATCACTTTCATAAATAATGGGAAAAGTATCACAATAAACAATGTGAACATTTTTTTGAAATATTAATAAAATTAGTGCTTACCTTGTAAATGGTTGGTCCAAAATAGACATTATTATATACTTTTCTAACAGGAAATTTTATTTTCTTTAATTTTCCAATATAATATTGAATACTAAAAGTTGTTCGTTTTCAAGATATTTAGGAAAAACCACAAAGAGATACCTTCAGACCCCCTCCCTCCCCCCTCTCAAGGGCTACGGACGGGGACTTTTGATATGTTTACCTCCTAACTAGCCCAAACAAAGCTAAAATGTCAAAAATTGTGTTCCAAAATTTTCCCTCTATACCTCTTTGTTGCCTAGACTAACTGTTAACCCAGAAAATTCCAAACAAACCAGCAGACCTATGGGATGTCTAACCAGTAACAAGCAAATTCGTGCTGACTCACACGAGTCATAGCGCGGCTGTCCTCGCCCCATTTCACGGGTGAAGTCAGAGGGAAGTGGCAAGGCCGTAGCCAGGGGGGGTGGGGTTAGGGGGTCAAAACCCTCGAAATGTTGGAATAGCATTAAAACATAAGGTCAGAAAGTAATGTTGTAGGGTATAGTGTAACAGCAAACAGCACCGGATTTGGGGTTGCCCACCAATAGGGGCGAAGAGCAAACCTAATTACACTAAAAAAAGGTGACCACTTTTGGTGAACGTAAGACCGGCGCTGATCGGGATCTCGAACCCCCCCCCCCTAAAAAAAACAAAAAAAACTTCCTGACTACGGTCTTGGGAAGCGGTCTGGGGAACATTGAGTTACGCTCATGAATCGTTAGCAAAATTACTTCGCCATCAACATTCATCCAAGTACATTCTGTAGCAAAATCTTTTCTGTGAATATTTTCTGTTTATATGAATGCGAAAGTGTGCTTCAAGAAAATCAAAAGTTCATCATGTCATTTAAAGTTGTAAAGGGTGGAATCGACATGGTCCGTGTGTTTGTAATGGTCGCGGTTTTCACGATTTTTCCCGCTCACAAGTATGAATCTGATTGTGGGGGCCCCAGTGAGCGTGAGCAATTAATTATAATTTAGTGTTATTTAGTTTCAGTAATGTGTACCCAGTCTTTAAGATAAACTCGTGTCATGAATATGAATTTTGTAGAATAAGTTTATTATTAAAATTTCATAAATTTTATTCATCAATAACTAAGTTAAGTATCATCAGCTCAATGATTTAGCCATGTAAACAATTCATTTAATTACATTGGGATTCTGCCAGTAGATAGTGTACATGGTCAGATATTAATTAAACAGTACAATATTATTAATCCAGAGCAAAGTTTGTTATAAATTTAATCAATTACATAGTGCAATATTCAATTTTGGTTCCGCAGTGGCATTCCAGTAACTGGGTTAGGGAAATAGTTTTTTCTGCTGAATTGTTTTTCAAATTTGATTAATTTATTAATAAATTCCATCTGAAATATACAACCTTTGGAATGAAGGATTCTTCTTCTTGGATATTACCAATTATGCTTGAAGAGTCTGCCAGATGTGTCTCATAGATGGGCATGTTTCCAGTTACACTATCACCGCACAATCATAAACATGATAGAAAATCGCTAAGACCCCTGATCGCTAATCGCTGATAGAAAATCTCACTAAGGCCCTATTTATGAATGTAATTCACGTCACTCGATTCCTGCTAACTCGGCAGGATCCAAAAAAAACCTCCAAATATAAGTAAACACTTTGAGGTAGAGAGCTTGTTAATCTTTGGTCTGTAAACAACAGTAAAACAATACATACATTCAAACCTTAAGGGACTAATTGAAGATTTGGTAAAGGCTCATTTTAATATAGATTACAATACCTATAATTTTTATTTGTAATTTTGTGTGCGAAAGTCTACCACACAATTATCATACCAATTTTAGTTTGTGTAGCTGTGACTTGGATACTGATTAAGAAAGAGGAGAGAAAGGTAATTATTTTTGAAAATAAGATATTAAGAAAAATTCTTGGACCAGTCAATGACAATAGAGAGTGGAGAATGAGACATATTGCAGAATTGAGAAGGATGTTTAGACACGGATATAACTGCACGTGTAAGAGCTAGAAGGCTAAGATGGGTTGGGCATGTTGTAAGAAGAAAGCAAGGTAAGCTTTTAAAAGAGGTTGGAGAGGGAAAACTGGATAGAAGAAGACCGCCAGGAAGACCCAGAAGAAGATAGTGGGACAGCGTGGGGGCAGATCTGGCCAAAGTGGGAGCAGGACTAGAGGGGAGACAAGGGATCAAGAATGATGGAAGGCACTTTTTGGCAAGGCCAAAACCCTGCTGGGGTTCAAATGGCCGTGGGAGTAAGAATAAGAGTATTTTGTACGAAGAGAGCACAAGAAGTAAGAGAAATTACTATAACAGTTACTAATTAAAAGTCAAAATCATCATTTCAAAGATGGTGACTCACTGTCGAAACATTCCCCCATCAAGACATCTTACTGAGCAAGAAGGCAAACGTTCTGGAAATGGATTTTTGGCAAAGCATAGTTGTGTCTAGGTTCTAGTTATAGCCGTCTCAAGTAATAAGGTCGTGGCCTTCAAGCTGGCAACATCGCTTTGCAAGGATTGTTAACATAGAAAATCCTGACCTCAGCCAGCTGATTTAAAATAAACAGGAGATGGGGCCATAAACAGAGTAGGTCTTTTCGAACCTTTAGGTGTGTTGTTACAATTTGCTTACGCCTCAGCCTTGTTACTAGAAATGGCAATGTTGGGGTTCAAAAATGTATCTGGGTCTACTTTATATATTTACTAACTGGTAACACTGGTTTCACAACAAAAAAATTATTAACCTCTTAAATTCCACGATCGCAGATACACGAGGACGTGGTCGTGATTTAAACTTGACGCTCTTTCCACCACGGGGGAAGTTGGAATGCTTTGTTTTACTTTGGTTACGTTCAGGAATCGTCAGGCTGTCTCTGGGATGTTTTGTTTTGCGTCTTAGCAGACTGCATCACTAAGATTCTAAGAGTTGCTTTGTTGACAGCTGGCCCGTGTTTGAAAATAATGCGCAATGGCGGACCAAATAACCCGGCCTGGGGGCTTATACGGGTAAAATTACTGGGACTTTAAGAGGTTATCTTTTATTTAACTTGTTAATTAGTGGATAAACAGCTAAGTGTTTAAGTAAAATTAAAAATGGTAGAAAACTTTAGCCTACAGTAAATATTTGGACACATTTGACTGAAACTTTGTACATCCCACAGGAAGTAGCCCTAGAGGATTTAAGGTGCAACGGATGCAATCTTAAGGAACCTTCTCTGAACATTCACTCTGTATATTTTAAGCCATGCAGCAAACTATACATAAACAGTCTCTGCTTTACTTATAGATTTGTGTTCATGATGATACCATTTTACGATACAGAATACAGAGTGAAACTTTACAATGAATAATAATGTTAGTTCATGCAAACATTCAACAATATACTATTAATAAATAACAGATAAAAATTATAATCAGTACCTAATTGACTAGAAATGCTATTATAATTACAGTAGAGTCCCGCAAACCCGGACTTCGATAACCCGGAATTCTGGATAACTCGGAAAGCCTGCCAGAGCAATAAAGTGCATTGAGATTCAAGGCCAGAGCAAGGTGTGACACATTTAAAACAGTTTTAGTTTTTCTTTCAGTTTTTTTGGTAACTAATATAGTTTTTATATTTTTTACTATGCAATAAATAAATGATTTCTTATAGTAATAACAGAAACTATTCTTATTTTTACTCATTTCCCAATAACTCGGAATTTACACCGTTCGGTCCACATTAATCCAGGTTTGTGGGACTCTACTGTATAACATGCAAAGTATTTAAGAAAACAACAAGATAAATGAATTGTGTAAAAATGTACAACAAAGATGAAATATTAAAATGGCTCAAAATTTTGAAAGTGTGAGCAAAGACTACAAATGGAACTGTAGCCATGCTACAGTTCCATGGTTGGAACTGGGTGGTTTTTTTGTTTGAACAAAAAAGACATTGTTTACTTATGCAATAAACACATTGCCCCTAGCACCACCTTGACCACCACCTATGAAATGCTAGCATTGCCAGTTTGAAGCAATGTTGTTGTTTCTCACATACTGTATCATTTCTTGCATGCTTAAATGGAATTCTTTTTACATTGACGTTAAAAAAAATCTTAACAATTACAGCATCTACCTGTACTCATCAGTGAGAACATTGTTACTCAATGGTATTTTCAGAATTGTTAGCTGAATTTCTACACTTAGCATAATTGTTACTGAAATAACGTACAAGTTGACAGTGTTCTTTTACCTTACCAGTTCAAAAACTCTTTAGATTCCCTGGAACAAGTACACGCAAATCTACTGAATCCCAGGGACAGACTTTCCAACTTCCAGTCCAGTCTAATTACTGATCAGATTCACATAAAAAATCAATTATGGATTTAGATATTGATTTTAACATCTATCTTCATTTTTCAAAGTTGTTAGCCTCCGGATTACGTTTGAATACTTATAATGGTTTAAATACCTGCAATTCAGTAATCCACTTGTTGCTGGTGGCAACTAGTTTCGGTTCTTATATAGAACCATCTTCAGGCCGTACAAGAAGTCAAATTTGTTATCTTCACTGTAGGTGAAGGTCGTCATTGTAGATTAAAAAATTCACATTAAAACACACGAACACGCACATTGACATTAACACAATTAAAAACGTAACGAGTACTCGTATCACGGGACAGGTGCGATGCAGCCGGGCGGAAGTTGGAGTTCGAACTACAACTTCCGCCCGGCTGCATCGCACCTGTCCCGTGATACGAGTACTCGTTATGTTTTTAATTGTGTTAATGTCAATGTGCGTGTTCGTATGTTTTAATGTGAATTTTTTAATCTACAATGACGACCTTCACCTACAGTGAAGATAACAAATTTGACTTCTTGTACGGCCTGAAGATGGTTCTATATAAGAACCGAAACTAGTTGCCACCAGCAACAAGTGGATTACTGAATTGCAGGTATTTAAACCATTATAAGTTAACATCTATGTTGTGCCAATATGGCAAAAAACCAGCTGAAATAGTATTATAATGATGTATTATTCTAAGCAATATGACAAAATTTTTATAATCGTATTGTTTGTGACAAAATGTTTAAATTAAACATTATTTTTAAAGTAATCATCAATGTAAGCCAACAGTTTTGCACTCAGGCAAAAACCTTGTACTTAGCAACTGTTACTCTCAGGGGACCCTATTTACATTTGTAATCCTTGTATCTAAGAACTTTACTTCACTAACCTTCCTATATTCCTCATCCTCATTTTAGCTTCTGGAGGCATCTCTTCTTCCTCATCACTTTCATCATTGAATACATTTTTCAGCGGTTTATCCAATGGGGTAACTTTGTTCTGAAAGGAAAAAAAGATATACAATTATTTTGGAGCAGTGTTTCTAAATGAAAGTAAAAGTCTGTAATCCACTTCAATATTTCCCTTCCTTTTACACCTAATGACAATATAATTCATCTCACTGACTCTCTTTTATGCCTTATGGAGAGGAAATTAAGAAGTGGTTAAAAAGTATTAGAGAAGAGTGCACGAAATAGGGCGTGTGAATGAGGATGCAGCTGGCGAAATTATTGTTTATTATTTGTTTGGGAGTTTATCAATTATGATCATTAAAGTAAACATTAATTTACATGTGAAGGACCCTGAAAAAAATAAACTAAGTTTTGACAGTTCAACAAAACATTTCATTTGTCATTTCGGCTGACACATGGCAGACAATATGATGAGTTTACAGTTTTTCCGCCTGCCCTATTCCGTGCACTCTACTACAGAGTGGAACCCCATTGGTAACAGAAAATTGGAAGGCCAAGAAACACTTGGCAGAGAATTACTGGAGAAGCAATCAACAAGGTCTGGTTGATAAACATGTGGAGGCTTTTGAAAAATGTTCCAGGAGTATGAGACACAAAGCTAGTCATTGAAAATTAATTTATATTACAGTAGACACCGTCTAGTTCGACCACCTCGGGACCGGACCACCAGCCAGACTACAAAATGGCCGGACTATCCGGATAAACTATCAAAATGTAAAATAACCCTATTAAATTTATTATATATGCTTAAAGTCAACAAAACACGTTATTTAAAAGTATTTACAGTGTTTAATTACCAAAGAATATATTTTTACGTCTCTATGTTGAACTGTCATATTGTGTCACTTGTAGACGTTTTTACTGATACCGTACTGAAGATATAAAGTGAACAGAAAAACTCATTACGTACTGTAAAAACACATTAGAAAAATTATTAAATCAAATTAATTTACACATATTAGATGAATAAGTACCTATACACATTAAAAGAAATCTATTATTTGCTTTTGTTACGTAACTTTTTTTACTAACTTTTTATTCCAGTATCACCAACGTGTGTTTACACTTTCACCCATTTTAGAAAACATTTTTCACAAAGTAAATTTACACGTACAGCTTACAATTACTCGCAACGATCGCTCCCGAAAACGGTCCTAAAACTAAACACCAAAAAAACACACAAAAAACAAAATCACAGATCAAATCTTACAGTACAGACCTTTGATTTTAAGGATAACAACATCGTTTGTTGGTTGAGGTTAAGTGTGTCCATCAATTACAAACTTGCCCAAAAATTAAACTGACATAAATAGTTTACATATACGGCCGGAAACTAAACATTCAGGATAAATCCTGTCGAAGATCATTCCCCCGCGGTGCGGCTTGGCGATATGACGGATATGAGTCACCCTCCTAGGACTGGCCGGACCATCCGGCGGCCTGTCCAACCGAAGCCGAACTATAGAGCGTCTACTGAATTTGGAGATTGTTTTGACTGTGGAAAAGCTCGAAGACCCTTGAGTTCACCAGACAACTCACATTTTTTTGCAAATCGGAAGAATAGAGAGTGTCAATTTAAAAGACACATTAACAACACACACACAACCAGTTGAGGTGTGTTGTGTTTGAGTAAGGACTAAACAGACTCACTGCTCAACCGGTTGGCATAACTTGGTCGGGTGGAGTGATCTGATGCGTCAAGGAAAGTGTCAATCAAGTCTTATCAATCAGACATGAAACATCAATCGGCAAGCTGTACCCTGCCAGTGAAAAAGAACATGCCATGCTATCTAGAGAGCGTGAGTTTGCAAAATCTTCTGTACTTAAGCTTTATTTAAAGCACAAACTAATTATGCCATTCTGATGACAGAACTCTAAAGACCACATCAAACGCTTTGGTCACTATGGCCGCTTTTGGTTTGGTTTTTCACGTTTTTCTGTGATAGATTCAGAACAATGAAATGCTTTTATAAATAATTCCAAGTTAAAGCGATTCATTTTCTTTGTCATGTAGTATCTTAACCTAAGATGTAGGCCTATTAGCAAAAAATGATCAAGTAGCATTTTAGAATTACCTATATTACAAAGATATTTAGGCCTATCTTGTGTTATTGTCTTTTCGTCATGTTGGCAACTTCTCTTAACCCCTTAACTGCGGAGTAAGTTGACGTGCCGCAGCCCCGACGTGATCAGTGGCGCGGGGTTTAATCACACGATCAACACCAATTTGCGGGGTTATCGTTTCAACACGGCGAACGCGGTACTGCAGAACTTGTGGCATGGACGTAGTTCCAGAAAAATCTACTAGAGTACAGCACCAAACGGTCTGCTACTCGTCAGGGTCAACTGGACAGTCATGGAATGGAAAAAAAACCTTGCAGAACAGTTGTATCAACATACCTAAATCAGATGGGAACGTAAAATCGGAGTATACTCGGGCGCGGCAGATGCCGAAACATGGGTGTTGCACGAGTTAGCTCGTGTACAGCAGTCGCGGGTTACAGAATACTGCCATGAGCTAACTTGTGCACAGCACAAGGGGTTAAAAAAGGTTGAAAATATTTTTCCATCTCTAATCATATATTTCCAGTTAAAAGTCATGGTACCTAACCTACAAAAGGCTAGTTGTTAAAAAAAAACAAAAAAGAAACACCAAACTGAAATTAATTAGGCCTACAACTTTACTTACTGACAATACAGAATCAGACCAAAAGTGTTTAAGGCGTTCATATCCGGCCAAAAAAACAGTTCATATCCCTAAAATTTAAATGGGAAACCTGGAATTTTAAACCTTGACATAAAACAAAAACACAAGCTAGCAATTTCACCAGCTTTATATTTAACTTTATTGGCGTCTACCCAAATTAGCGTGTTTGAGAGAATTCAATTCAGTCTCTCATGGGCCTACTGATGGTTGGCGTGACCAATTGAAATAAAGTGTTTGTAGTATCCCTACTTAAGTATTCAAGAACAGGTGATTCCGGCCGATGGGTGAGGTAACTGTTGAGGTTTCATATAATGGTCAGAAGTCAACCGAAGACATGTATATTGTTCCGGAGGGTCGACCAGCGATACTTGAAAGGGTCTGGATTCGACATCTTCACATCAGTCTTCAAGAAATTGATAATGGTAACGTAACAAAAAGTAGCTGTTTCAATCTTTCAGGATCCTCTTCGTACTCCACAGAAGACTTATTCGCAGTTTTCAACTGTTTTCGAGCAGAAAATCGATTGCGTACCCAAACATACAGTCTCACTTCAGCTACGTGAAAATGCAACCCCTGTGTACACTAAAAAGCGAAATGGTCCTTTTGCTTTAAGATCTAAGGTTGAAGAAGAGCTTAATAGTCTTGAAGCAGCTGGTAAAATATCCAAGGTCGATGCCAGCGACTGGGTTTCTCCTTTGGTCGTTATTTCGAAGGGTAATGGTACCGTCAGGTTATGTGTTGATTACAAACAAGGCGTAAATAATCGTCTAGTTTCTTCAAACATTCCGATAAAACATATCCCGGATGTCCTACATAGTTTGCGTAATTCTAAATTCTTTTGCAAGCTAGATATCTATAAGGCATATTTGCATATTCCAGTTGATGCCGCGAAAAGTAAAATTCAGACCATAACCACTCACCGAGGTACATATTCAATGCACAGGCTGAGTTTTGGAATCAAAACCACTCCGGCCAAGTTCAATCACATTCTGAGTCAAATCTTTCAAGGGTTACCAAAAACCGAAGTTTATTTCGATGACATTGTCGTTCACGGTACTACTAAAGATGAATGTTATAACAACCTAAGGTCTTATAACATTTACAGGAAAATGACTTGCACCTGTCTTACCCGTTTACAGGAAAATGACTTGCACTTGAACAAGGAAAAGTGTAAATTTTTCTGTGAAAAGATCGAGTACCTCGGTCATGTGATTCAACACAACCAAATATCTAAATCCCCAGATAAGGTACGCGCTGTCTGCGAAATGCCGTGCCCAAAAAACGTCAATGAAGTACGGAAGTTTCTTGGAATGATTACATACTACGCGCGTTTCATTCCTGATCTGTCCACAAAGACGTTTCCTCTACGTCAATTGCTCCAGAAAAACCGGAAATTCAATTGGTCTAAAGAATGTCAAAATGCGTTCAAACTTCTAAAAGATGACATTACTTCTGAGAGAGTGCTCGCTCCTTACGATCCTCACCGTCCGATAGTCCTAACATGTGATGCAAGTCCTACAGGAGTTGCAGCAGTAATGAGTCATATTATTGACGACATCGAAAAACCAATCACATTTGCATCCAGGTCCCTTACAGCATCAGAGGGCAACTATAGTCAACTTGATCGAGAAGCACTCGCAATTGTGTTTGGTGTCAGTCATTTTTATGACCATTTATATGGTATCCACTTTACACTGGTTACAGACAATGCCCCACTTGCAAGAATCTTCAATGAGGACAAATCTCTGCCTCCTATGACCTCCAGCCGACTGCTTCGTTACGCATCTTATCTTTCAGGGTTCAACTATTCGATCAAGTGTAAGAAAGGAGAGGACAACGCCAATGTTGACTGCTTGTCACGAGCCCCGTTAGTTCAAAAATCTCAAACTATGGACATTTTTCTAAACAATGAAGTTTTCGCCTTACATTCTGATTCAATATTCGAAATATCGTCTGAAACTTTAAACGCAGATGTTCTAGCTCGGGAAACTGAAGTTGATGACGATCTCAAAGAAATTAAACGACAACTCCTGTCTTCTTCGACAGACCTGCCCTATACACAAGACAACAGAGTGCTTTTCAAAGACACTCGTGTACTTATCCCAAAGCGTCTTCAATCTCATGTACTACAGCAACTTCACTCAACTTACACTGGCATCACTAAAATGAAGCTGCTAGCCCGACGATATGTCTATTGGAAAGGAATCGACAAGGACATAAAAAAATAGTTCAATCATGTGAAACTGCGCCCATGTCAAACACAGTCCTGCAAAATGCCCTCTACATCCTTGGGCAGAACCAGAAGAAAACTGGGAACGCATCCACACAGACTATGCGGGACTTTTCAAAATCATTACTTCCTGGTATGTGTCTGCGCTGAATCTAAATGGATTGAAGTAAAAATCTTGAGAAATGCTCCTTCGTCTGCAAATACCATCTTACTTCTCGATAACATCTTCGCATCCCATGGCTACCCTAAGGTGATGGTTTCAGATAACGCCTCGATCTTCACCAGTGCGGAATTCAAATCATTCTGTTCAACGAATGGTATTTTCCAAAAACTGATTGCTTCCAGACATCCTGCTCCTAACTGACTAGCAGAGCGGACAGTGCAGACATTGAAACAACGACTGAAGGCCGTTCAAGATGATCCTCGCCCTTTACATATTAAAGTCCAAGAAATCCTTCTATTTTACAGAGCGACTCCTCTATCAAACGGAATGTCCCCGGCAGAACAGTATCTCAATCAAAGAATTCGGATTAAACTAGATGCTCTTCGTCCCTACCATCCTGTGGAAAATCCTCCCCAAGATCGAAGTTTACGGCTACGGAAGTTCAAAGTGGAGGAGAGAGTACTCGTGACGGAATATTCTCAAAACAATAAACCTATATGGTGCTTAGGAGAAATTTGCGAAAAGCTAGGAGTTCTACACTATCTGGTGAAACTGGATTCAGGAAGAACTTTAAAGCGTCACCTGGACCAATTAAGGAAGACGGAAGTTAAAAAAGTTCATTTCAAGTTGGATGACCAAAAAGAGGACAAAGAATCTGCTCCATTACAACTTCCAGGATTGATGAAGACACTGACAAAAACTCCTCAGCAAATCCAGACAAGAGACACTCCAGCACCACACTAACCTACACCATCAAGACACGAACAGTTTAATCAACCAACTCCTCTTCGAAGATCAACACGTATACGAAAACCGCCAGTACACCTACAAAGTTACATTATAGATGAAGTATAATAAGTGGGGGAGACTCTGTTCTTGAATAGTTAAGTAGGGATACTACAGTGTTGTAACCTCAGAAGTTTTTTATTTACATCCAGTGACATAATAAAGTACAGATCATGCAGGGTTTTTTCGGTACTTTGGTATTACACGGAAGCCAGCCTTATACAGCGTGCTGCGGCAGTTATGTAAGGTTAGGTTATCATAAATACATAAGAGGGACTTTCCTCGATTTGTTACGAATCGAACAATACCAGATGAGTCATACTTTCTCCCGCCGAATGTAGTTGTACGACTCAATCCGCGCCGACATGGCTGCCTTCTGGGAGGCAGAACACAAAGACCACTCATAATAATTGTGTCATATTTGGACAGTAGGAAAAAATATCTCTCTAAAAATAGTGGCCTCCGTATAATACCAAAGTACCGTTTTTTCTAACGGAGTCACTCTACCCAACTAAAATTTGCGTAAAGAAAGGTAACTAAGAAATTCAAGTTGAGGGTTTACTCTCACTTTTTAGTGGAAATCAGTGTGCATTGTTGAATTTTATGGCTGACTTGCTCACTCGTCATTTTATGCCAAATAAGTAAGAACAAAACTAAGCCTAATTTTCATAGAACGCACGGATAAAAATCCATCCCATACCTGATTTTCTAGTTTAATGTTGATGGCCTTTACAGGTTTATTGATATTGATTCCCTTCCCAAGTTTTGGTGCAGTCTTTGTGAATCCAAATGTCATCTTTTGTCTTTTGTTCTGATCTTCTTTCTGGTCTGCCTCAGATGTCTTCTCACGCTCAGCTGGCCCTGATTAAGGTGAAACACTGGCAAAGGTGAGATAATATAATGAATTAGCACAACAAATATTGCATGACCAAGACTGAACTAATTTGAAACAAAACAAAAAAGGCATATGTCGTGTAAAATAGAAGTTATATCTAGGTCTAGTAACAAAATTTAAAGTAAAACAACACATAATTAGGACTTAAATTTGAAAGAAGAAGTTTTTTAATAGGCCTACAGAATTTTTCAAGAAAGCCTATAATGTTTGCAATGACTAAAATAATAATTCCAGGTTCACATAAATGTCAAGTAGCACATGACTTGCAAATGTTTTAAAGGTCAGTCCTGGCTGAGCTCCTTTTGAAAAGAAAATTGTAGTTTGGCCGTAACTGAATGCCTCACAGTTAATACAGCAATTAGGCCCCAGTTAGGCTAGGTACCGTATGGCTTTATCCAATGTAGTTAAAATGGGTAGGCCTAAATGACCAGTTATTTAGATTTGAGAGTCGCAGTTTTTGAAACCTTACAAGGCATAGACAACTGGCTCTACAAGGTCGGGTTTCTCCACCCTCAGAAGCCCCAATTCTTGATGAGTCCTCGTTTATAGAGGAAGTTATAGGTATGGTACAGATGGTTAAGTGCAGCCCATTAGTCAACGGATGGGGCAAATGCAAGGTTAAAAAGAGGCTGTCAACATTTTTTTAATTAAAATGACAGCCAAGAACCAATTTCTATCTTTCTACCAATTAAAGATTTTTTTCAACTACTGATATTTGTCTACATATTATCATACCACATTTTGACAATGTAGGCCTACTTACCTTCATCATGATTTCGTTTTGATGACATAGCGACTGTGATTAGACTAAGTATATTTATGTAACTTTCACAATAATTATTATACTTTCGTATGTCACCTCAAATTACGGAAAACATTACTTATATCAGATCGAGGAAATAGTGTGGTGATCAAGTTGTATTTAATATTTAATAGGTAAATTAGACTATTGAAACCTTGAAAGTAATCCTAACCAAATAAACACCTCGGCACCTCGGATGCATGGAAACATAAGAATTAACCAAGAACCACAGACGCCATAATAAACTGAAACTGAAACATCCACACCGATGGCAAAAAATAGTACCAAACAAAATAAAAAAAAACTGTGGAAACTAAAAAGATGTGATGGTGGTAGTTCACAATCGTCGAGGATGAGCGAATGGCCAATACGAGACGAGCGTGTGGTGCGCACGCAGGTGGTGCGTCCGGCAAGTCCGGCATGACTCGTTTCTACGCGTCGTCGCTCTCATCATAAATGGAGGGTGTCCTGATGTATAAAACCAGGCATTAGCAGCATTACTTTTGAGAGTAACGTAAAGCGAGTAAATGCCGGACACACCACGTCCTTGTTGGCCTGAATTCGTCCTTACTCGTCACACCATACAGGCGGATTTACATGGGGCGATTAAGACGGGCAAGTCAAACTAGGTGAGTTAGCGGTCGAGTAGTTATTTATATTATTATCACTTGCCCCCTTTTCATCAATCCGATTAAAATTTTTAGACCGGGCGAGTCTATCAGACGAGTAACAACTAGCCCAACTTACTTCGAAAACTTAAACGAATTACGTGGGGTCCGATAGTTTTAAGAATGCGCCAGTGAATCGTCATAAGAGTACATTATAAAATCGTCTGCGATTCCGTCTGATAATGTGACGTCACCACAAAAGGACTCCGGCCTGTAGTGTAGTGTGGCCTTTTCAGGCCCATGCAACAAAGGGTTCGCCGAACGTCTGGGCATAGATAAAAACATCCTAAATGGAAGTTTAAACATCCTGTATGTTTTTATCTATGGTCTGGGCAAGTCAGATGCGTCTATTTTCCTTGAGAGGATTATGATTAACTCCCATCAAGGTCTATATTTGGAATTCGCTAAAATGTGACCCCGATAACAGTTTTGGATCGTGGCTAACGACCTTCTAATCGTAGAAAATGCCGAGGAGCAGTTAGCTCCTCGGCATTTTCTACGGCAACACTGGTTGCACAAGCCTGTTCATTCTGTAGTGCTCTCTCCAGTTTTAACTAATTTTTATTACTTTTTCCAAATTTAACAGTTTTTAAAGTGCACAAATTCACTCTTTAACTAGTTCTGCTCAATCTGATCAATAAATTTCTACCGCCGACATACTTTCAAGACAGAAAACTGGATGAAACATCTCTGCCCCACGACTGCACCAACAGGAAAGCGTCTACTTCCGGCAAACCACGTTCCTTCTCAAAACCAATTTCCAATTCTTTTACCATTTACCATATCTAATTATCCTTCCTACAGCATTTCTCCAATTTCCAGCATCAGGTAACAAATTTTCCTTCAAATTTTCCATCTTACTGTTGTAGAGAGCACGCATGATTTTCACAACCTAGATGTTAGCCTATTTGCCAATTTGACAAAAAAGTTTCCAATCTTTTGCATGACAAGTAACCTTGTTTATTCCACTGTTTTTAGGCCCAAAAACATGCAATTATTTCTATAAAAATCACATCAACACACAGTAGGCTCAAGATAGGCTTAACACATAACCTAGGCAAAGGTTTTCAAACAGGCAGCCAACCCACATTACATGGCCTAGGTTGTAACACGACAACATAAACACAAAAACACACAAAAAAAAGAAAAACATAAAAAACAAAAAAAAAAAAACACAAAAAACTCAAAAAATAGGAAACACTACAGCAACTCACAAGAATCAATCAAACACACACACATTCACACACAATGACTGCGACAAACTGTGGAACTTGTGACCAGCCTAGCATCGACAAGCAAGTTGATAGCATAGCCTATGTCAAAACATATGCAAAAAGCATATGTCAAAAATGGGTACATGCCAAAAAAGAATGTAGCAACACAAAGAAAAGTATTTTCAACATACTGTCGAAAAACGACACTTGGCTTTGCCCTAACTGCATACAGCTTTGCAAAACCAACTTCTCACGCTTGTCGATGCTCAAAAAGGAACTTGAAAACAGTTCAATGCTCGCTCAAAATCTCTTGGATGAGAACAAAACTCTTAAACAAAAACTCAATGAAAAGGAGATCAAAATCATTGAGCTCCAGGAAAGAAACAATCGGGGGGAGGGACCCTGGCAAAAGGAAAAAAGTCTAAAAGGGGATGGGAACGTACACTTAACTCGACACTCAACTCGACTCTTGAAACTTCAAATAGGTTTGGGCTTTTGGCAGACTCTAGTGTGGATGAAGTCGTTGACCGAAGTCCTATAGAGACTAAACGCCAAAATGCGCGTAAGCCGGAAAATCCGGTTTATCGTGCGAGGCCCAAACTTTTGGTGGTTGGGGACAGCCACGCGAGGGGTTGGCTAGGTAAAACTTTTCGAGGGAAGTGGAGTGTCTAGGCACGTTTTTCACCTGGAGCACCTATGGGTAAGTCTATTGAAAACGCAGATCAAAATTTAAGGGAACTTAAGGGAAAAGGGGTTGCGGTTTTGATTGGGGGTGTAAATGATGTTTCAAGTAAGGGGATTTTAGACACTCTTGAAAAAACGAGCCATTTTGAGGGGTGGGATAGTAGGAAAATTGTCTGGGTGGAGGCTCCCTTCAAGTTCGATAAACCTAATCCAGATGAAAACAAAAAGATTGAAAAGTTCAACCAAGAGATAAAGAAAAAATGCAGCGAAAACAAATGGACCTATTTGAGCTTAAACTGCATGCTTGGACGCAACCACTACACTCCACATGGGCTGCACCTAAACCAAAGCGGTAAAGACATCTTGTGTGACATCATTAGCAATTATATCCACTATGCAGAATTTTCTGAGCTGAACAACAATAGAACTGTAAGTGAAAACCAATCAAAAACACCCCAGGGAAATCAAAGCACAGCGAAACTTAGTAAACAGGCCTACTTTAAAATCGCCTTCTCTTAAAATAGTCCACCAAAATGTCCGTAGCCTATTCGGCAAAACTGAAATTATTGAAGATTTCCTTGATGACGAATCACCTGATTTATTTATTGTTACTGAACATGGCATGAGCTCTTCTACAATCACGGAGATTAAAATACAGAATTATGAACTTATTCACTCCTACTGCAGGACAAATTCTAAGATGGGTGGTGTCGCCATTTTCAAAAAATCATCCATAGTTTTCGATCCAATAAAAATAGAAGAAGTTGGAGACAAACTATCTCTGGAAACTATTTTTGAATGCCCTGTAATTAAAATCAAACTGCAGAATCAATCCATAATTGTCTCTGGAATTTATCGCACTCCTTGCGACAGCGACTTAGAAGATTTTTTCAGAAACTTGAACAAAATGTTGGAAATTTTAAATGCCCAAAAAAATTCCATCGTAATAGCTGGGGATTATAACATTGATATACTGAAGAAAAATAACATCACAAAAAATTCCAAAACATCCTCAGAAGCCATGGCCTCAGTACTGTTATTGAAGTTCCTACCAGAGTCACTGAAGAATCTCAAACCTGTATTGACAATTTCATAACAAACCTTCCCATTTTTAAACCAGCGGCTATTCAAACACACATATCAGATCATCATGCCATCAGAACTTCCATTCCCATAAAAAAAGACCCCCCAGTGGATGGAACAACGTGAAGTAAACACAAATACATTAGAGGAACTGAAACTTAGGCTAAAAACTGAAACTTGGGATGAAATATTATGCCTCACCGATACTAACCAGATATACAATAGTTTCATCTCTACTTTTCAACATCATTTAAACGTGGCTTGTCCAGTCATCAATAAAAAAATTCAATCAACAAACAACATACCCTGGAAAAATGTAACAACAGAAAATGCTAAGAAAGAAATGTTTGACTTTTATAACAGATGGAAGATCACCCAATCAGCCAATGACAAAGCCTTGTACATACAATCAAAAAATAACTTTAGAAGATTGTTAACGCTAGCAAAGGCCGAATGGGCGAACGATCAAATTTTCCAATCCAAGAATAAATCCAAAGCAACCTGGGACATTACATTGTAAACAGGCTACACAGCAAAAAACCCTCCGGCATTGAGAATATTACACTGAATTGGGAAGGTAAAGAGGTAAAAAACCCGAAAAAAGTTTGTTCAATACTTAATGATTACTTTGCTAATGTTGCAGATAGCATCAAATCCACTTTACCAATAAGGAACAATAATCACCACACAACTCAAGATGTAAACCCGCTTAACCAATTTTCCATCTTCAAATTAATAAATGAAAAACAACTGTTGGACACACTGTCTACCCTGCCCTCCAAGAAGTCCTCTGGATATGACAACATCAGCATGGAAATGTTAAAGCTCTGCCGGCATGAAATTGTCAAGCCGCTCCTACACTTGGTAAATTCATCGCTAACAGAGGGAGCCTTCCCGGACGCGGGGAAAATATCAGTAATTAGGCCAATTCACAAAAAATTGGAAAAAATCTTGCACATAATTATCGTCCAATTTCACTATTGCCGTCAGTGGCCAAGCTGTTAGAAAAAGTCGCCTGTAATCAAATCATTGATTACTTGGAACGACACAATCTCCTTTGCCCAAGGCAATTTGGATTTCGATCAAACAGGTCCACCAAATTGGCATTAACCGAATTTGTGAATCAGTGTATCGACTCGCTTGAGGCTGGAGAGACGGTAATTGGATGCTTTGCCGATCTCTCCAAGGCCTTTGACTGTGTCGATCACCAACTCCTGGCAGAGAAACTGGCCTCCCTAGGAGTCCGAGACGCTGCTAGCAAATGGTTGATCTCATACATGACAGACAGACTACAGATGACACAAGTCAACCATGAATCAAAATTTAAAATTCAAACTTTCAAATCAGAACCAAAACCGATCCATAGCGGAATTCCGCAAGGATCGATTCTTGGACCAATCCTGTTCCTCGTCTATATTAACGACATTGAAAACTCAATCCCAAAGGAAAACTTGTTCATCTATGCAGATGATACAACTCTTTTCACCAAAAATAAAAAAATCGACCAGCTCGAGATTAACACTTTCACTAAGGTCAACGAGCTTTCCCAATTTTTTTCAGACAACAGACTGGGAATCAACACAACCAAAACAAATTACATGTGCATCCAAACAATACAAAAAAAGCAAAAATTAAAGGCAACGCCTCAAGTTTTTATAGAAGAGGATCAGCTTGAGGAGGTTGACTCTGTTAGCTTCCTTGGGGTGAAATTGGATGAGGGGCTAAATTGGGGAAGTCAAATTGACGCTCTTGAAAAAAAGATGGCTCAGGGTGTTTTTATGTCAAGGCGGTTCAATGGGCTTAGTAACATTCCACTTCTCAAGACAGTTTACCATAGTCACATCCAATCTCACATAGCCTACTCTATCTTGCTGTGGGGGGCAAGAAAATGCCACCTTCAAAAAATCTTTGTTTGGCAAAAAAAGGCCATTCGTGCCATATTGAGATTGCCTCCCGATGCCAGCTGTAGAGAGGCTTTTATCGAACTCGGTATTCTCACTGTTCCATCTCTTTACATCCAAGAAGCAGTCATATACACAAAAAAACAAAACCTTCACACAGTCACTCCTTGCCATAACTACAACACCAGATACAATAACCAGTTCTCACAGCAACACAGATTAACACTTTTTGAAACCAAACCAAACTACAGTGGAATAAAACTATTTCAGTCTTTACCACAGCACATCAGAAACATTTCACAGCTTTCCAAATTTAAACAAGTTCTGAAAACATATTTGATAAATGCATGCTTCTATAAATTAGATGATTTCCTCACAATAACTTAACCTAGCCTAGCCTGGCCTAACCTAACCTAACCCTCGATTACTGGCCTAACCCAACCTACCCTAACGTGGACCCGTCGCAGATGGCGGGACACTATTGACGCCTCCAGCACCTTCTTTACAAGGACGTGAAGAAGAGGATATTAATTAATTAATAGCGTTATTTTTGACGTAACCGTTCCACCGACTAGGCGGAACTGTATTAGTCCGTGCCGATGTCGTTCCGCAGAGAATCTGGAACAAATGGAACAAACGTGCCGTTCCGTTCCGGTTCCATGCAAAGCTAACTTAGTAGACTGAAGTTTGAAGTATAATGATTGAAGGTGAAGGGAAGACCGGAAGACCCTATCTCATCCCTCCCTACCCTGATTCATGTATGGAGAAAGACTTTTACCATCGGAAGTTTTGTATTAAACTAAGTTAAGATTCAAACTCTGGATTATTATTTATCATTTTAAAACATCCTCTTTAATAATTCATTATTACGGAAAATTTTTTAAAGAAATGGAAACTTCTACAAATATTTAATAGTAGCCTACATAACTAAATCAGTGTAAAGCCAGTGTAAGGCCTAATACAGTAATCCAATTGTGGGCTGTGTTGAAATACAATGTTAGTTTAATCTAAAGGTAAACCAAGATTACTGTAAAATTAATCAAACACAGGTCACACTATTCACACACTAGTAATGGTAATAATAATAATAATGTGTTGAGTTCCTCTAGCTAATCAAAACACGGCAAAGTTTCGATAGAAAACCACGACAAAACAACAACAACGATATAAACTTAACAATTTAACAAAACAAACTTTTGTAGCAAATCGTTCTAACTTGTCGTAGGTTGATGGGTAGGCAAGAGATTAGGAAAGGAAAGAAAGAAATTGCGGCACTCTAATCGAAATAATCAGAATCACGGCGTCAGTCAAGGCCACACTACGTGTGGCCTTGCGTCAGTCAACTGTGACCTATTACTAGCAAGTAACTGGAACTTCGGACCAATTTATCTGCTCCTTTGGATGTAACAGATACATGACAATGACGCTACTGCGCAAGCGCAACCGTTGCGGCATTTTCTACGATTAGAGGGTCGTATGGGTTACTCATGCAGATAACCTGAGTACTTTTACATTATTCATCTTCTCTCTTCTTCTCTGTAGATCTTGAACTTCTAACATAACTTTTGAACTACAGAGCAGATCTCTATTTAAATTTTAATCAGCACCAGCGGTTCAAATAATTTCGAAGCTCGCAGTTGTACGTTATTGTACGACGCTAAGCACTACGCATATAGAGTGGTCCTAACACCATTACAAATCTTTATGTTTTGTTATCGCTTGAAGGGTCCGATACGGTTTTTATCGGGAGAAGGCGCATGCGGAGATGAGTTCCGCACACAAATTACGGGAGTGAGTGCTTGCGGAATATTTCACAGCAAAATAATTGTGAAACACAGTCTGCTTACCTAAACCCAAATATTACCAAACACACGCAAAACATACAAAATTAGATTGATTTGAAGGTAAATGTGTAGATGTTTGCAGGCTGAACTGAACAGGGCACAAACGACTCGCGATACAGGGCGCACGCAGAGAATACATCCGCCCTCTGACCCCGCGCGACTAAATCCAAGGTACGACTGACGATAAGAAAGGCAGGTGGATGAAAATATGCCGGGTTTCCTGCAGTACATTCATGAAACATAAATTGAGCCTGTCTTTGCGATTTGTAAAAATCTACAGATAAGAGTTTTTATATTGAACGTAGATAAAAATTTGTACATTTTGGTTGATGTTTATAGTTTAAATCCAACAGTTAACAGTTCCATTCCTTGAGAGTAGTTGAAGTGAACAATTTCAGCAGAATAAAGAATCGTTGCTCGGAAACATTCATATTTAATTTTTTGTTGGTAAATTTACAGTCCATTTAGATTAATCTTAATCCCCGCGGTACGGGGCCACTCTCAAGGAGCACTGGCGCACGAACAGCTTGTGTCTGTAGTAGATCATGACGGCGCCTCTGACAGCCACGAAAGTGAGACTTCCCAGCACGAAGCGGAGGAGAGGGGAGGAGACCGCCCCGAACACCTTGTGTCCTACCGCGACGCCGTACCAGGGCAGCAGCAACCCTCCGACCATCAGACCGAACCACGTCCTCCTGTACTTGACCTCCCTCACTGGAGCTGGCAGAGGAGCTTGCAGGGACTGGCTGCGATCGGCCGTGGACACGGAGGAACCCACGGGCGCAGGACGGGGACGTGGGGCGGTGGTTCTCATATGGTACCTAGACAAAGTTGGGGGCTGTTATACTTGGCTTATTTTTATTTCCTCAAAGATTTTCTAAAAATGATTGTTCAAATTTATAAATGAAGTTGTTAAGTTTTCTGACAAATTAAATTAACAGCCACTGGTGTAATCTTTTTAGCTGAAGGTAATATAAGTTTATTTTAACTATTACATGTAAAATATAGCCTTAGCCTAAATCAACACTGACTCACCCACGTCATCCCAATCGACAACATTCATGACATAAGACCAGTCAATAAGTCTAACTACCATCCTTCTTGGATGTTGTCCCATATTTATTTAACCTAAATAATTGGCCTACCTTTCCTGTAATATTTTTTGACAAATTTGGAATAATGTTTTGTACTAATCCAAATAAAAATGGTTAAAATTATAATTAAACAACGTTGTCTCAAAGCTAACCTCCCTCCCCACAGACATCCTTTCCCAACATTATTTTTATTTTAGATCCTCCACATTGAGATGTCGTAATTTATGGTCCCTTGCCACACCAACATTTTAGATTACTTGAATATTTTGCAATAAAATTATAATTATACCAAGGAACTATAGTAAAACTAAGGAGATATTTATTTTTTCAGCCACCGTGTTCATATACATTTAAGTTTCGATTTTCAGGAATCGTTAGTTCAATCGATCCTTTCATACTCACATAGGATTGAAAGATTGGTATGGATGTTAAAAAATCTGATTATTTGTTTTGTGTCTGTGTCGGTCAAATAACTCTACTTTTATGTTGAAACCGCTTTGATTCATTATTTCCTTATTTTTCCTTAAACCGAACGTAGGATACGTCTCATAGTAGGGTATATTTCAAATATCTACTCAGTCAGATTTTTCGGCGTGAGGGTAAAAAAGCTAAAATTTTTAATTTTTATATTTTGCTATCAAAGAAAAAATAAAAGATATCTCTCTCCAACCTTCAAAATCATAATTGATATTGATAAATAAGTTAAAGTTTATTCGTCAATTAATTGTTTGAATAAATAGGTTTTTAATTGTAGCCTTATTTCCTTACTGTATGGAAAATTAAAATTAAATTAGGCCTACCGGCAGAAAAATCGTTGAACTTTGACCTCCCATGGAATGAAATTGATGCCTATCGAGATGAGGGGAATAGCTTTACTTAAGCACACTGCCAAGACGGGGTCCATTGAAAACAACATGTCCTCGGCTTCTTTGTGCCCATAAATCTGCAATTAAAATTGACAACTTGTTTATTTAAAATTTAGGTCTCGACTGACCGAGGAAAATTTACTTTAGATTATTAATTTCTTGTATATAAGAATGTTTTTAAACTTGAAAAGAGTATTTCAATTATAAATTTATTACTAATATTTCTAATCCTTATGCTTACCTAACAACACTGAACAAAAATTTCTCTGGTTTTTAACTCCTATATTATTACGGTTATATGGTTTATTTAATTTAATACATAATATCTATAATGGCCATCTTCTATAACTAGAGTACACCGCAATAAGATATGGTTCGATGGTACGAGAGTTAACGCAGAGTTTGTCTGTTAGCAGTCTTCGTGTATATACACATTGGTCTTCAATTAATTATTTATTGACCATCTTTTTTGATAAATAATCAAGCAAAAAAAGCAAAACAGTTATTTTGTTAGCCTATAGCATTATAGCAAAGCAAAAACGTTTTGTACAATAGAAGTGGGTTAATGGTTCCCTACAAGGACCTAAGAAACAGGAGGAAACTTAAGTTTTTTTTAAATCGAACTAAGAAAATATCTATTTGCCTAGCCACCACGTTCTTATCGAAACATTACATCTTGAATTTTATTCGAGGATACACATAGTAAATGAAATGTTTAAAAGTTTAAAACATACGTTGCTTATTCTTTATTTGTTTTAAAAATGTGTATATTAATTTATTAACACTCTGGATTTAAGATAAACCATTATAATAATCTAGTCATAGCAACATTTTAAACTTGCCTCACCAACCTTGTAAAGCAAACAGATTCCAGCTCCGGCAAAAGCGGTGTCTACCAAAACGACTATCATCACATGATAGCCAACACCGCAGAATCGGTTGTACATAGCACAGGACTTCTCCATAACTCTAACAGCCAAGCTCTTTCTCGGTGTTATGTTGTAGGTGGCTTCACAGAAGTTACAGCGTTCACTTTTCTCACTTCCTCGGTAGGTAGCTTCATACAACTGCACGCCTCTCAGGAGGCAAGAGGTGTGCACATAATACCCACACGGACATGGTTGCACGGATTTGAGACCCGGGAGGATTACCTGTCCACAAGCGATACACACTGGTATTATTTCTTCTGCTGGGGCGACTTCCTGGAGGACTGCCTCATTCTCAGTTGGTTTTATAGTGTCTTCTTTTCTCAACTTGGACACATTATTCTCTTTGTTTTCAGCATCCGTTACCATTTCCGTAGAAGCCGATGTTGCACCCGAATCTTCCTCCTCTTGTTCTTCGTCAATCTTCTTTAAATGTCTGTCACCATCAGTCATATTTGAAATGAATCGATACTAAAATTTTGTGTCATGTAATTTAATTCCATACTGAAATTTTGAGTCGTGTAATTTACAGCTGCTTAGCAACAATGATTTTATGATACCTCAACATTTATTTTCCAAACTATAATTTTGAAATGATATATACATAGTTTTTATGAACTCTTGCTTTCAATTTCAGTAAATTATATAACAGCCAAGATAAACAAAAGAGGCAGTAAAACTTATTTTCTGTTTCAGCATACACTGTAGATTGGTCTTTTTGTAATTTTTCAATAGGTAATGTTAAAAAGTAAATCAAACACAATGGTCGAAATTTGTCGTTTTCATAAGGTATGTAAATGACCGACTGAGTCCTTTAATTAAATTCAATGTGTCCGAGTTTCATCAGTTTTTCTTCAACTATAGTATTATAATCACTTGGTGTTTAAAACCAATAATCAGTGGTTTTCCACACAATGGTCTGTTTAGGTAACACTGGTAACACTAATCACCTCAATCACCTTCATGGACATGGCTTCATAATGTTGAACAAATCACTACAGATAAAATCATTTTTAAAATAAGATGTGGACATGGGGCTATAATCTTCAACTTAAGCTACACTTTTTACTAATTAAAGTTCAGACTTAACACTAAACACTCTCTGGATTATGCAACCTAACTTTGGACTATTGTGGCAATCCACAATAGTATAGTTTTTTTAGTGTCTTTTTATCAAAACTGTGAATCATAACTAACAAAAAGCTATAAGATTTTGAAAAAACTGACTATTACCTTACCCAAATATCATGTTAACACATTCGCTGCCGGTGGGTCAGTACTGACCCAAGACGGACTTTGCTGAGATGCGGGTGGGTCAGTACTGACCCACGGTGTCCCGGCCTATTCAATGGCTCCGGGTACACCGACGGACCTGTACTGCGTTGCCGCACTCTATAGGAAACAGTAGTTCCTCAGGTAGTTCAGTTTCCACGTCGCCCGTTCGCTCACGCGGCAGGGTCAGTACTGACCCACGGCTACTTATGCCATGTTATTTTTGTCGTGACAAAAGTATGTTAGTGCTTAAAAAATTGATAAATAAAATCTTTAATAAATAGACCAATAAAATAAAATAAATATTTTCTGTGTTATTAGTGGATATTTCAATTTTTCCCATTCTGATATTCCTTATGGGTCATTACTGACCCATGACTTTGACAACACTAAATGACGTCATACATACTTCCGGGGAATTGTTTCACCCGTGTAAACTTTTTTTGCCTTTATGTACACTTGCATGAAGTTGAGTTCATCGCGTAATACAAACATTTTTGTATGATATGAGATTTTTTTAATTTGTCCGTAACATAATGCGGGTGGGTCAGTACTGACCCATAACTTTGACGTCACCATTTGACGTCATAAATACTTCAGGGGAATTTTCGCACCACGGTTTATAACTCACCTTATATACCTTATATAAGGTAAGTTTTTATGGAAAAAAATTTTTCTGCACCTGGGGAAGGTTCACCATTTTTTTTTTCGCAGTGAATGTGTTAACCTGATTCTGTAACCAAGAAGAAAAGAAGCATTGTCTCAAGTATTTCACAGTCTCATATAAATGAAACTAATGACTCGGTTGAATTAATGACTCAGATTAGAGTTTCTCTTGACAGTTTAGTCTGATTGTCATGTTCAACTAATGACTCTCTAAATAATTCTTAATATTTCTAAGAATAGCTTGAAAATCAGTGCAATGAAAAAACCTGAAGGGTACTGGAGAAAAGAATAAAAACCAAATCAATGATATACTTTTATTCAACATGACAAAATAACAGGAAAGGTATTGGATGATTGAAGGCCCTAAAGATAGACATATCAATTACCACTACTTCTTGGCATCAGTGAACCTCTTTGAGACATCAGCCCAGTTGATAATATCGAAGATGGCCTTGACATAGTCGGCACGCACATTCTTGTATTGAAGGTAGTACGCATGCTCCCACACATCGATGCCAAACAGTGGAATCAACCCTGAAATGTTACAACAAATTAACATAATTAGGTTTAAACAGATTTTAATCAAGGAGAATCCTTAGGAAAATGAGAAAAATTCTTGATCTGCCTTACTTCTTAAACAACATACCTGAAAGGCCCAATCCATTCAACATTTTTTATTCAAAATCAACAAAAAGTGTTCTGAGCACATTGTGGATCGATTTTCCAAATTTGGAAGGCGTATAGATCAGGGTCGTAGCTTGGTTGCGACAGTCAACCGCTGACCCCCCACCACTCCCCCAGGGGGGCGAGGCCTTCTAAAGGCCTTTCGCTGAGTTGTACGATGAATCATCTTGTTTACAAATAGAACGGTGATGCTATTTCTGTTCGAGACCCATAAATTTATTTTACTTTAATGCAAGAAAATAATATTTCTCCTTTCAATCAGTCAGTGTAGAGTTGCAGTTCAGAAGGCTCAGAGTCATGGGCAGGCAGCAGGGTTCCGTGTCCTGACATTCTGACTTTTTATTTTCCAGGTAGGAACATGTGATTTTTTTACAAAATTATTTGATGTTGTCACTTTTTTTGGAATTATTTTTTATTGCACTGTATCAGAGATGTAACGGATAGTAGTTTTGGCCGGATACCGGATACCAGATATCCGGCGAGGTCCCAGAGCTGAGCGCCGAACATCCGGCTACCGGATATCCGACTCAAGAAGTGTAAGTTTAGTTTTAGTTGTGATTCCTGGTATGAACTTGTCTTTTTGACCGTGGGAGAGTGGGTGGCTCGCATTTTTCATTGGCAATCAGACAGCATCATCCACTGTACTCCCATACTAACCAGATGTTATAGCTACAGAACTCCAAAGAGCTTTTAGTAAAACCTGGAGCTGGAACTGGATGTCGGTTGACAAAGCCAATTATGGTTATGTTTCTTTGCAGTGAACGTAAAATGCATGTGAGCTTTACTATTAGTAAATAAATTGTTCATAAAACAAATTAATGCATCCACAAATGCTTTATTTATTATTCATATCATATAGTATTCATTCAATTGAAAGCACTAAGGGGAATGGCTGTGAACCATCCCTTGGAACATATGGACTGCCTCTTCTCTGATTGGTTCTTTTCTATACAAATGTTATTTAAGGGGAGGGGCTTTACTTTACACACTAACTGAATGAAGTATAAGTATCCGGTATCTGGTTGGATACTAACAAGTATCTGGCAGGATACCGGGTACTTAAAACCGGATATCAGATAGTAGCCGCATATCCGTTAAACTCTATACTGTATAAGAAAAGGTATTACCCTAAACCAGGAGTTTCACATTAAAAAGGTTTCCTACCAGCTGAACAACCTGCTTTAGAAGTCGTACCTGTCGTGGCCTGGAGGGGGTCCTGGTTGGGGCAGGCCGCGATCTCCAGCCGCCCGGAGCCGGGGTTGTAGCCGAGCCAGCCCCAGCCCGACCCTTGGATCGCCGTCGTCTGGGTGGACAGCTTCGTTTTAAAAGCATCGAATGAACCGAATGACGTTTCAATCGCCTTATGAAGTTCATCTGCAATACAAATAAATCATAATAACTCATATTACATAGGGGTGTGCGAATAGTGATTTTTGAACTCGAGCCGAGCCGAGCCGAGCTTTTTCAAAAGTTTTCGAGCTCGAGCTTTTTTGAGCCGAGCTTTTTTACAATCACCAAATTATGAAAAGGAATTATGAAGCTTGATTTTAATTTTAAAAGATACAATAGTCTAATGTTTGCATACCTTAAGTGAACACCAGCTCAAAACTAGATAGCTTATCTCCAAAACAAGTTAATGATCTGATAGGTTCATCAATATTTTGTATTATGTTACATAAAATTAATAAAACTGTCTCAAAAAATAATTGATGAAGAAAAATACCAAACTTAAAATCTACATTTATTATTTGACTCCCCAATCCCACAATACTTTACTTAAAATAAATAGTTAAAATTACATAATTAGACTAGTTATATATAGGTACTACGACATTAATTTCAAGAGTTGAAAGGAGTAGATGGAAAGGTATTGAAATGGTTATATAATAGTAAAAAAAATTCAAACTCAATATCACACTTATTCAAACACAAAACTGATTTTTTTATGTTCACAAAGTAAATATGATTAAAAATTAAATAGCAGTCCCAGTTGTGGCATAATATTCATGGCTTAACTAATTATTTCAGAGTATAATATATGAATGAAATAACAACAATAATTTATTGTAATCCTATAATTAGTTGCATTTCTAAACTTTTGTGAAGAAAATAATGGACAGTTTAAGAAAATTAGGAAGAAGAAAGATCATAAATAAGGACGGAATAGAGAGAAAGAAAGAAACAGCTACCTCTCTCTCTCTCCTTATCAGTGGCCTGGGAGGAGGGGGGTGGAGGTTGTTTACTCCAAACCCCTGTCCCTGTTTTTTGTCATTGGACTCAGTGCGTATGCTCATGCCAGAGAGCATGAGTTAATTAGGAGATAAGGAATTTTTACTACAAAACGCAAAAATAGAAACTACTTCTCATATAACTATAAATGACGGCTCATATTTTTTGTCTTATTTTTATAAATCAAATGAGACCAAAATGAAACTTGTACGATATACCGTTTAAAAGATAAGCCTTGATAAAACAATAGACTTAAATTACTTAAATGCTGAGTTTCGTGTTCTCCAAGGTCAACTAAATATAGCTCCGATTTCCGTCTAAATGGAGATAATATTTCTTGTTACTTTTCAATGTCCTTTCCTATCACTAGAGAATATTTTTTGTTTGTTTTTCGTGTGAGGGAAACGCTCTTCCAGCTTAACATGTCCAAAAATAGATCGCAATAATTATCTTTCCGATAAGAACTCTCTGATCAAAAGCTCGGCTCGTGTGTGAGCTTTTTTGAAAAAAGTCGAGCCGAGCCAAATACTGGAAAGCTCTACCAAAAAGCTCGATCGGTCGAATACTCGCACACCCCTAATATTACAATAAATCTTGACCGTAAATAACTAAATGACCCAGATCAGAGTTTCTCTTGAAAATTCAGTCTGATTTTATATGAAACTTTGTAAAATACTTGAGACAATGCAAATTTTCTTCCTGGTTACAGAATCAGGGTAACGTGACTTTAGGGTAAGGTAATAGTTTTCCTTGGTGGGATACTAACTGACTTTTTCTGGTTTTGGTACCAATACTGGATACACAGTAACGGAAGTTGTCACAACTGGAGGCAGTGTTGTAGCAGTTTTTTATTGTTTTTTTGTTGCAGTATTTTTAAAGCAATCTGGACAAGCGGAGTTGAACTGTTAATGGAGTATATATATTAGAAACCATATGTTTAGCTATGGAATCAGGTGGAAGTATAGTTCCACTTACTCCACTTACGCTCAACAAATATAATACTAGGCATCCATCTCATAGATTGGAATTTTTCAGGAAAAAGCCCACTAATGCCGGTTCATTATTCATTAAAAAATCACCTGACTTTATAAAGACTGAACCAAGCCACAAAACATTAAAAACAAAACTAAAAAAATATTTGGTAGGAAAATCACCTTATTTATTACAGGAATTCACTGAATACTAAAGTGCACTGAATAAATTAGTTCTGACTGAGCAATTTGTTCGCATATCCATCTATAATATGTGTATTTTTATTTTCTAATTTTTTGAATATTATGACACTATTTGTTGTACAAATGTACATGACTATGAATAAAGAATTTTTGATTTGATTTGAGTCTCTCAGTGAACAACTTCAGTTCCCCACCAGGGGAGGCTGGGCTTGACGGCAGATTGGGCGGGGGTGTACTGGCGACCAAGGTGAGGGCCACTTGATCCCTTGACTTGTTCTACCATCCACTGGATAAAGGTATACCTTTGCCCACCCAGCCTAAGCTTGGCCGAACCTATTCCATCTACCTATTCCTTTTTCCTTTAGCTTTCCTTGTATTAATCTACTAAAGGCTTTAATTATAGTCGAAGAGAAGCTTACTTTCCTTCCCGGTAGCCATACAAAATTAAAGAAATAAATAAATAAACAAAATTATGGCTGAAGTACCCTCACAGGATTTTACAGTGGGGTGGGGAATCCCAGACTACCAAATCCCACCTACAAAAAAAGTAATATTTTTTTGTTAGTTCTTCTAGCTTTTAGTTAGTTATGATTCACAAGTTTGATAAAAAGACAAAAACTGCCACAAAATCCAAAATTTTGTTGCATAATCACTGACTCCAGAAAGTGTATAGTGTCATGTCTTATTTGACTCTGAGTGAACTCTATACTTTGGAATCAAGGTTAAAACAACCACATATTGAATAGTAGACACTAGATAACAGATTGATTACAGCGTCGTAATGTTATTAAACGCAACAATATATTGATTTTGACCAGTTGTACTGTAAGCTGATTTACCAAAAATATAGTTGAACATTAAAGAGCTAATATAGTAAGGGAATTGGATTATTTGAAGTTGGATTTGTGTATTTTAGTAATTTTTGTTTATTTTGTTATTTGTAAAATTACTAACAAACAAGCATTCAACATAAGTTTTAGTTTTTTCTGATCAAATCCTTTCAATTAGCAATCAATTTAAGTTAAAACTTTCTAACTATCACGTTAGAGATTCCCTAGTCCGTAGTAGGGGGGGGAGAGGCTCAACCCCCCTACCCCTTCCTCATAAAATGTTACATGACATAATAACTTTGACATAAAAGACACCTAATCCTACTATTAATCTAATATACATCTATGAGATAAGAATTAAATTCAAAGATATAAGTTATGGTTCAAACTTTTCAATAACTGACAAATCAGGCAGGATCCAGGAAGCTAATGAATTAACAAAAAATAAGGATCATCAAGGGTACAATGCTAGTATAGCATATTGAATATTTGTAAACTAAGCTGAGCAAACAAACTTCATAATCATTCGGAACAAGTTTTGTAAGTTACATGTTGCTATATTTTTATATTTCCTTTGTCGCAGTAAAAAAGTGCAAAAAGTTTTGCTACATCCATGGAAAATTATACAATCTTAAAGATGAATAAAGATTGGTACAAGGTAAGCTCTTGCTATGTGAAACTTACCACTAGGTTTCCCTCCGTTGGGGGACAAATTCTGCCAGAAAATGGAATGATTGATGTGGCCTCCTCCATTAAACCTCAATGCTGGTTGAAGCTGGATTATTTTGGTAGTATCATCTACAGAAGGAAAACAAATCTTGTAAATTAACAACTGTGCAGATGTATGAAAAGCATATCACCGTACCGATGCTACAATACGACACATGAGCGTGTTAGAGAAACAGGGTCTGTGACCAACTTTGGCTTTGCTCACAAAGATAACTTGGACTTCTTAGAGCAAATTCAATGTTACATCAGACACCACAACTTGGAGGGAATTTAATATTTGGGTGATTTACTTTAAGGAAAATGGTTCAAAATGTGCATTTGCCTAAATATTACTATTTTCTCCAACTGTAATAATAAAGAGTTTACTACCGGTAAGTGCACTAGAGAATGAACATATCGATGCAACAGATCAAACCTTTTTTGAGTGTTTAGGTTTGACACAAAACTAATTTGTTAGTAGAGGTTCCATGTAATAAGTATCGTTTTACCTGTTACAGGCATAACGATAATTCATGTGCACATTGAGTGAAGTGAATAAAAAGTAGTAAGTGCTAGAAGTAATTACTACATAGTAGTAGCATTTTTTCTTTCCCAAGTGAATAAAGAAATGCTACTACTAGGTACTAGTACTATGGCTAATCTTAAGCCTCTGAAGTAGTTACTATAGTAGTACTTACTACCAGGAAGTAGATGCTATCTTTATTTGGCTATCTTTATCTAGCGATACCTTTTAGTTCGATCTGTAAGGACATGTTTCCAGGAAGGAGTGACCTGAACTGTGTTAGGAAACTTTATCCATTCATGCGTTCATGCTGTCTTGGTCCATAACATAATTAATGGTTTTACAAACAGTTGAGCGAATAAAAGGAGGAAAGAGTCGGTACGGAATGATTTCACTGAATTAGAAATGTTAACAGTTCACAACCTTTATATATTTGAAACAATAACATTTATGAAAGAAAATCAAATAAAAATTTTTCAGTATAATCCTCACCCATATGAAACCAGAAACCACATTTTGACTAATCATCATGGATTAGAATTGTATAAGAACAAAACAACTTACATGGGTGTGAAGTTTTTTAAAATTTGCCTAGAAAATTAATGTCCAAAGTCAGTTACAGACCAATTATAGTCAGAAGTATTTTCGTAATAAAATAAACTAAAAATAAACCTTATAAATAATCCTTATTATGACTTAAATCAATTTTTAAATGTGGTATCCAATCCTGATAGAATTTTACCTTTTTTCACAATCATATAAAATATTTTTGTTTGATAACTGTAAAACTAGAGTTAAAAAACACACTGGCACTTACTACTTCTTATTCACTTCACTCAATGCCTATCAATGTTTAGAGAAATCAAAATATCAGTAGTATATTCGATGGTATATTCCATGTTTCGTTCTGTTGTATAATTTCAGCTTTCAAAAGCTTTAAAATACTTTATATTATTTGTATTAATTGTTAAGAATTACACTGGAGTAAAATTTTTAATTAAACTTTATATTCACTAAAATTCATATATGTTAAAGGACTTATGATGATGAATGACATATTGACTTAATTTATTTACATTTAGTTTATAAAACAATTATTGAAACTATTTATGTTATACTTGTCTGTACAATGATAAATAAAGACGTTTTGATTGATTGCTTGAACGCAAACATCCTCTGCCACACCACTTTGAAAACCGGGATCTCCGACCGTTCGTAAATATAGTTCTATCCTTTTTCGTTGACTTAACGCACCTTCCCGTGACTCTTCTATTCCCGGCAGAAATTCACGTGTAAAAAAATGGAAACTACCGTTCTCAAACCGAAGAAGATTTTACCACTAACTAGTCGACACTCACGATAAACTTTGCGCTCCCAAACCTGCATGAACATAGCCATGATCAAAACTGACAGAAATATGGAGTCTGCTCTATACCAGACTCCAAGAATTCTAAGTAAATGCTACCCTGAGGGAGTAGGAGCAACGTTTTATTCACAACAATTTGAAGTAACTACTACTTAATCTTAAGAATGTAGAGTAAATACTACCACCAAGTTCTTTTTCACTTGAAACGAGGTAATTACTCCAAAATCTACAAAAAGGAGCACTTACTACTTTTTATTCACTTCACCCATTATAGCATTTCGGTTTAGACTCTAAATTAAAGAAATATGAGAAAACCCACATTTTTGGACCTTAGTTCTGTTAGTCAACCTTAACCTGGATCCAAATAATTTGGGCCCGGATAATTCGAGGTGTACTATTAATACGATCGTTAAGGTCCGGAAACCCGATTCAAACAGTTTTACTTAATGGTAATGCATAAAGTACCCTATAAATTTTTGATCTGGAAAAGCTATGTGAGGTGCCAGTTGGGGAGTCTTGATGACAGCAAAGTCAGAAGCCCTCTGGCTGAGGCCACGAGGCAACTCTGGCCGTGAGCGGTAAAACATAGGCATTATTCGGTTTCCACCCTGTTAACGGACCATACGATCCTCTCTATAACATCTTTCTAATTTTGGTATAACAATTTATATTTCCCATAGATTCAGGTGACAGCAACAAGCCAACATAATATTTACAAATTATTCTGTTTACAAATTGATAACAAATTATAATTACAAAATTATAAGTTTTCTTATCACTGCAAATTGCTAGATCCATATGAGTCATTCCATCTAAAATGATCCAAAAAAAAAATAATTGGTTGCTTGACTATTTTTAAATAAAATGAAACTTTCCAGGTTGTTTGCCTTTTATCTCAAGACTATGAAACCAAATAAAATTTTTTTTTATTTTTTCAAATCTACTTTCAAATCAAATTAGTTGGGCCTAGGTTGATTTTTTTTATACCAGATACCACTCAGCTATATAAAAAGACAGTTCCCAATGGTTTTTTCTATATTTTCCCGATCTTAATTTTAATTTTAGTTTCCTGAAGTTTTTCTCAGAATGGATTTCAGGAGAAATTATTGAAAAATTGACATTGCTTCCTACTTTGTACTAGCAATAAAAATGAATTTGAATTTTGAACTATATTTTGATATTATATGCTAATATCCAAATCTTGGGCAGGAATTAGGCTCTGTAGACAAGGCCGTAGCCAATGGGGGGGGTTAGGGGGTTAGAACCCCCCCCGGAATGGTAGAAATAGCATTGAAAACATAGTAAACAGGGGTAAACCCCCCCCCCCCCCCCGAAATAGCCGAAACCCCCCGAGCAAACGTAGAGGGGCCCGGAAACAGTAGAAAAGGGTAAAAAATGACGATAAAGGCGGCAGAAAGGACAAAAAAAAGGTCACCACTTTTGCCGAGCCGGAAATTCACCCGCCGGCCCTGCCCAAACCCCCCCCCCCCCCCGAAAAAATTTCATGGCTACGGCTTTGTCTGTAGAACACATCGACACAACTATTAAGAATGGAAGAGAAGTAGTTAATTGAAAGCTGATCGCAGATCTCACCCTTAACTGGTCATTCACTGGTACACTCACCCTGCGCAGTGGGGATTTAGAATAAGTCTATTTATTTAACATATTATTTTAAAAAATTTGTATCAGTTTTTGTTTCATAAGTTGTATTTTTCTGTTTTTCATAAAGTTACTTTATTTTTGTGATTGTTAATTGAATCTTATGAATCAAGTGACATCCACAATATAATTAAACAAGTTTCTGAGCATATTAGTTTTACTGTACCAGCCAAACCATTATCATATACGTCTCGGTCCCTCGGCAGTTAAGAGGGAGTCTACTGTGATAGCCCCAAATCAGTACTGACCCATAAACAATGTAAAAAAATTCACTTGGCCTATAAAACCTAAGTTAACTTAATAAGTTATTGTGCATATCAGTTTAACACGTTAACTGCCACGCCGACCCGATCGGGTCGGCATAGGTAGGTCGGGAGGAGCAACCTGCCGACCCGATCGGGTTAGCAACCGGAGTAGTGCAGCGTTTGACCAAATCGCCGATAGATGTCTCTGATAGGCACCTAGCTGCAATCCGGGGAACTAATACGACGTAGTACATCCCAAGCCTCCTAGATAGCGTTGCGGCATTTTTCTAAACCTACTGGAAGTGTCTCAAGCATTCGCGTCAATTTTGCCGATCCGATCGAGTCGGTACGGTTTCCAAGCAACATTTCTCATTATTAAAAATTATTCAATATCGTTGAATACACCTAATATATAATTGATCTCGAGTTTATCTTATCTGTTGTGTGCCCAAAAATCGTTTACAAAGCAATATACTGGTATATAGCATTGTTTTCATAGTTTTTAATTTGGCTGTGTTGGCCCGATTGGGTCGGCACATCAAAATAGCGTAGAATATTCCTTAAAAATGCCGACCCAATCGGTCACCAATTTTTTTTACATGTATTTTTATTTATTCTGTTAAAAGTCATCATAAGTAACAAAAAAGGACAAAATAATACACCCGTTGCAGCAGACCTGCATACTCAGCGAATTTCAAATGCAAAAGAACATAATTCAATGCAACATAGCAAAATTTGACATGTTTTTGTAATCTCCATAAGAATAACATGGGGAATGAGTATGCAGGTTTGCTGCAACAGGTATATTAAAACTGGTTGTTTTAATTCATTATTTAGTAGATCTTGACTAGAAGAAGCCATGTACCAAGTTTTATCAAGAAATGTTAAAAAATAAGGAAGATATCGAATTTTTTAAATTTCCAATAAGGATAACATGGGGAATGATTATGCAGATTTGCTGCCACAAAAATAGAAATTTCGGGGGTTTTAGACTAAAATACATTAGACCTCATCTAGATGAAGCCACAAACCAAGCTTTATTAAGATATGTTGAGAAATAAGCAAGATATAGAATTTTACTTATTCCCCATAAGGTTAACATAGAGACAACGTACTGTGTTTACCACTTTCAATATCTCGGTAACCAATGCAGATAGAGCAATGATTCAAGATACTAAATTGTTTGTTTTTTTGAGCGAATTCAATGGTGCCAACAAAAATTTGATTAATTTTATTTTTCTATGTAAAAAACTCAAAAAACCCATTTTTGGGGGGTTTATCCCCCTTTACCCTCCCATCTGATGGTCCGATCGGGCTGGTTTACGAACTCGTCCAATTGATTACAACTTTACATGTCTGTACCAAATTTCATTAAGATCGGACCATATTTACGGCCGCTATCGTGCTTACAAACACATATATATATATATATAGATAGATAAATAGATAGATATATATATTTATATAAATTTGAACGAATGGTGTTTTTTTTGCTTCTGGTGGCCCCAAAACGAAAAGTTATCATGGTCTCGGGCTTAGGTCTTACCATGAGACCTACGGTAATAGCTTCTTCCCTATAGGGGAAATTCGCTAAAACATCCCATAACTAGAATTTAAACAAAAAATGTGCGTGGCACTACGGTAATCAGCAAAAAAATATGCGTGGCAGCTAATGTGTTAACAAACAATATCATTACCTGGCCATGCCTCGGCACGAGGGGGGGCAGTGGCCAGAGCCTCGGCACGAGGGGGGGGCAGTGGCCAGATAAAAGGGTATCAACTGCAATGTGTTGCCAAAGAACTAACTTAACCCAATAATGAAAAATACGCTACAAAGCAAAACTGTTAAATGGAAAATTAAACTTACTTTTAGAGATTGCATCCTGAAGTTGTTCCTCGGCTGCGTTGAGATTGACAATGTATGTATTGTGATGCTTTGTGTGATGGATTTCCATGATCTCTTTAGAGATAATGGGCTGCAGCGCATCATAGGCATAAGGTAACTGTGGAAGTGTATGTTTTAATCTTGAAGGTGACGCCCTGCAAGTAATAAGTAATGTTTAAGCTAGAATACAATCATTTTTAGTGGCAAACTATCAAATCAATCGTTATGTTTTTATCTGGTTAGGCCTATAATAATTGTTACCCTCAGGAAGTATATACGTACCCAATTACTTTTAAGATTTAATTTTAGATTTGTTCATGATTTGACTCCTGAATTGATACAATCAACTGAAAAAGGTTACATACCTTGAATAACTGTCTCCAATTCATGTAGTAGGCCTAATCTTCATGATTTAAGTTTTGACATCTGCGATGTCATTTTCAAAATCTTCTTCGTACAAGAATAGTAATTTCTCACCAGTCGTCATAGAATTTAAAATTTTAAACTTACAATAAAATACATTTACACAGGACACACACACACACACACACACACACGAACATTACCGGCCGGTACGAGAACGGGTTCCAGACTCTGAAACCCTTTCTCGTACCGGCTGTTCTCAATTTAAAGTTAAATCGGATAAAGTTAAGTTGGAATGAGCAAATAGGCTTTGTTGGCAGCAGACTTTCTAGGTTAATTTACTTGCTTAGGAAGATAAGTGATTTCGAACCTAAAGGCTGTCTGAGGACTCTTTTAATATTGCTATTTTCCAGAGTATCATCATTTATGGTTTGAGTCTTTGGGGTGCCGCTGCTGGGGCCGGTGAGCGGTGAGAATCATTGCTATAGCCAAGTACCTAGATCATTGCAGGCCTATTTTTGTGGCAGAGTCACTTATGACAGTTTAGGCTATAATCTTTACATTTTTCAGCCACTTCTTAAAACAAAGAACGAGCTGGACACACACAAGCTCAGGAGCGACATCCACCCATAAAATACAAGAAGGAAAAATTATGTAAATATGCCTTTTGGTGGATTAAAAAAGGTACAAATAAGCATTGATGTCCTTAGGCCCTACTATACTGTAGTATTAAGATTTTTAATAAATCTTTCATGTAAGTTACGGTACAGATCGGAACCTGCCATTTTCCAAATTCAAAAGGGAGTAGAGGGGCTCATATTGGCAAACAAAATTCTACTCCATCCAAGAGTTGTTTCTTTTAAATTAATGAAGAAGCTATAGGTAAGTAGCTAATTGTGTGATTTGAGTGCTGAGTGATTTTTTTCTTTCTCTGCGTGGTGTGTTTCAGCCTCAGATTTATTTGGACTGATTTTGGACTCTTTTAATATATGACATTTTCCTAGTGTCTGAAGTATACTGTCTTGATGGAGATAGATTAAAGTTCTTGATTCTTGATGTTACCATTTTTTAACAGCTGCTGTCATTTACATCTTTACTATAATTTGTAAACAAACACAGATGATGTTTGTTGAAATTAATTTTAGCATTTTTTATTGTCCCTGACAATTGAGAGTAATGTTTGAAAACAATGTTTGCTGGCAATGTTTGACAGCTCCGGTAACAGAATAGGCCATAGCTCAAGTTAAAACAGACAAACTGTACCAACATAATTGGTGTGTTTCTTCTGCTATGAACTGGTCAAACATTGATTGTTCTCAATTATTAGGGACAATAAACATTTATTTCGACAAACATCAACTTTGTTCGTTTACAAATTGCAGTAAAGGTATATTAGATTGCTGTTAGTTAGAAAATGTTTACATGTCAGGCTATAGTACGACTTCAGAGATCAGCTGCTGTGTTCTGTTGACTTTTACTCCATTCCAACTGCTTCAAACATTTACCGCTTCGGTAATAATGATTCCCATAGCTCAAGATTAAACGCATAAACTTTAAATTGTCTTAACCTAATATTGAATGTTGAACCATCAAAAACAATAGAAATCAAATCAGAAATCAGAAATCAATCATTTATTTGCCGTTGACAATAGTAAAATTACAGAGTGTTGGCAATTGTCAAAGTCTGTGGCAGCCACATAAGGCAATTAGCTGCGGTCAAGATTGAGAGTAAAATACAGGAATGACATGTCCTGGGGATCTCTGTGAAACAAGCATTTAACCTAACTTAATTGAAGGTCAATATTTGATAGAGGATAACAATAAGTTTGTGAATAACAATAAGTCACAAGACTGATTTAATCAATGTCTGCTTCTTCGACTGTCCGTTATATTTGTCACCTTAGAAACGGGCCCCTAGGCCTACTTATCGCAAGCTTGTCAGAGATGCAAAAATGCACAAGTTAGCCCCTAGAGTACCCCAAATCAAAGTTCTTAGTTCGGCTTAGCCCTAGGTCTTCAATGTAAAAGCTTCAATGCACAAAAAGCCCCACAAACCAAGGTCAAATAGAAGGTCAATTCTCCTGAAAAACATAATTTTATAATAAGATAATAACACTTACCCTGCAATTGAAAACACCGATCTCTTCAAAGCAAACATTGTTCTGATGGAGAGATTATAAATTAGGGACTTATTTTAGATTGTTAATAGTTATAAAATACACGAACACTTAAATCCCTTCCTATTATAAGCAAATCAAATTGATTAAATATGACTTAACTCTTAAATCTAAAAATTATTAGCCGGCAAAGAAAAAATAACCCTCTTTTAACTACATTCACAGCCGCAGCAGAACAGCAGAAGCAAAACTTTCCAGAAGTTCAGAGATGTTGATGTCAAGTCGAAAATGGAATAGAAGTTTACATTTACATTAGATGCGTTGATTATTTAACGTATTATATATACACACATATATATATGGTAAATTAATGGATTTTTATAAAAATGGCCAAAACGTGCTATTCTCTCAATAATAACCGATTACGCCGTGGAAATTCAAATAATATTTAAAAGGACTTTTAATATCTTATCTTAATCATCGTCATCGTCTTCATCATCATCATCAACTAGGGGACTGACAGGTGAGATAATGTAGGGTCATATAAGGAATTGGGTGGGGAAATTACCCCACGAAGCAGAGATTGTTATTTTTCCCTCCGTGGAATGAAACTGTCCCCGTTTCAGGAAAGGGAAAAATGTCCCAAAAGTTGGGATTTGTCAAGGTCTGTAGCATAGATAAAAAATACCCAGCTGGGCATTTTTTTATCTATGTCTGTAGGTAAGTAAGAAGAGAGTAATAAAACTATTATTCTCTGTATCATTGAAAATTGAAAATACAATCAATGCTGTTATTCTTGTTCTCTTCTCTTCTTCTCTGTCCAGACCAAGTGATTTTGTTTTCCACCAAAAAAGAACATATTTTGAAATTTCCAAACATAAACATAACCTAAACTTATGAGAGAAGAGTAATAATTTTCAATATTTTATCATAAAGATTATGAACATGGTGAGGAGTGGTATGTTATTGTTGAAGTAAATATAGAAACCATTAAATTTATTGATGAAAGAATAAATAAGTAACAATTTTATGATCTAATCCTGTTATTTTAACATTTTTCTAAGACTAGGCCTTCTCTTAACTTTAAGGTTTATGGCTATAGTTCCGCAAACTGAAATTGTTTTATGTATTCACAATTATCAGATTCGTGACTTTAACCAGATTATATTAAACTTGTTTACTTTTATTAAGGTTAGATTTCATTCGTTTTGACAGTATGGTAAAAAGCTGGTTTAAGTTTCTAGAATCAGTGCCTGTCCTTGCCAGTGTTACCTCTAGAGACTTATCGCTAATAAACTTCTATACTTGGCAACCTGACATAACGCAGGTTAAGCTAATAAACTTCTCCCATTCAGTCTTAACCAACATAATCAGATTTAAAATACCAAAACCTAACCTTAACAAAAATATGACAAACGTTAGTTCCAATTCCACGATACTTTTCCGGCCATGAGCCTTTCCCAGTTATTTCAAATTTTGAAATTTTCTCAGACAGCTTGCTCTCCTTGTTAATTTGAGTATACTTATAACCTACTTCCAAGACAAAACATCATTTCTAAGGTTTTACTACCTTTTCCTCAGACTGATAGGCCCACTGGAAAATGCATTATTACCATAATGGGAGGTAACTTATTAGTAACATAGCGAGTTTTATTAATTAAATAGAATTTTAAATTTGGATTCATAATAAAAAAAGTAAGTCTTATTATCTAACTCATCAAACCCCTCACTTATGAAAAATCACACTTGCCCGAACTTAGTATGTATCTTACTATTTTCCTATCTTACTATTTTTTTTTTAGTATATATCTTACTAGGCCCTATCCGCTAACAAAGGATTTGAAATTCAAATGGAATTGGACAGGTGGTATAATAAATGCAGATTGATGAAAATTTTCTTTTCTTTGTTGGTCAGAAAATTGGTGCCACTGTGAAATAGCTATGAAAATGTAGTGATATAGGTAACAATTTAGGCTTTTGATGAAATCATTTTCCTTAAGTTCTGTATTACTGTATTCAAACATTCATTGCAAATTCTTAAGAATTTTTTTGTAAATTGTGCCAACATGAGCAAATTTGTGCAACACAAATAATGTTAGATAATGTTAGATACAAATTGATTTGCACTAAATAATAATAAAATGTTGGTAACTTATGTTGGGATTATGGAGTATTTATGTTGGGATTATGTTGTACTTATGTTGGGGATTATGTTGGGTATTGGCAACCCAAAGCCAAAAACGTAAAACGTAAAATATTAGGTTTCAATCTCATTGTCTGCGGGGGGATAAATACAACTCAAGGTTTTAAACTGGTGATAGTTGTTAAACTTAGAGATATCAAAAAGCAAGTAAATTTCAAAGTGATCGTTCTTAGACTACTTTTAATTGTCAACATAATATAATAACATAATATCAGTTTTTCTTATTCAAATTTGTACAGTAGAACCCCTCATATCCGGCCACCCCAGGACCGAACCTTGGCCAGACAACAATTTCGCAGGCAAACCAATCCATATGAAAGTTATTATTATTGAAATGATGCATAGCTTAATTCAGTAAGCTAATAATAAATATATTCCAAAACAGTGATTATGCATAGCCATCTCTAGTAACAAGGCCTCACTGCTGGTAAATGGCAACATCGCGCCCAAGGGTTGTCAATCAGATAGCTCTGTAAGTGTTTTTACAATGCAAAAAACCCTTGTTACCAATTTGAAGGCCATAGCCATTTTACTTGAGTCGGTCATGGTTTAAGTATCTTTTAGTAAAACCTAAGACATATTCCTAACACTTTAATACCCAAACAACAAAAAGAAAAGAAAAAGAGAGATATTGCAAGAGAGTATCAGAGAGAGTACGTATCTGTCAGCTGAGCTGAGGCAAATAAGTTTCGATTTTGGCTTCTGAAAAGCAGCCTGATAGGCTAGTTTTCAGGCAAATTAAACTAGAGATCACTGTTCCAATTATTTTGGGGTTAGCGACTACACCCAGCAACGTACATTTACGAGACTGTAATGTACCTGGCCAACCTACGCGTAGGCCTACACTAGGAAAAATAATCAATTGCTACACATTTATTTATTTTTTGATATCTCTAAGTTTGGCAACTCTATCACAAGTTTAAAACCTTGAGTTGTATTTATCCCCCCCAGACAATGAGATTGAAACCTAATATTTTCCGCATATGTACAACCCCCATGCATACTCAAGGAATAGAAACATAAGTTAGGTATACCCGTGTAATGTACAACTTTCTAAGTTTTTTAATGAAAATCTGGGTAAACAGACGCAAAATTTTTCCAGAAGCTCCCAAATGAAATGGAACAGATTCGCAATAAAACAGATTCAGACTAAACTTATCCCTGGGGCGGGTGCTTCACCAGTAAAACAGCAGAGGACGTATGTGGAGTTTTACCCCGCAACACTAAATCGCACAAATTTAACTCATTATACTTGTTTTTATAACGAAATATTGCATTTAAATGTTGTCAAACTTCATGAGGAGTCATTTAATTGTTGTAACAATTGTTGTTTTATTAACTATGTTGTTTGTTAACTTAATAGGTGTAATATTTCAATTGAATAGTAACTAATTTTCTAGTATAAAATAGGTAACACAGTCTGTGTTACGGGAGAGGGCGCTCTGCAAACTGACACTGCATCACCGAATTGCAAATAACAAGGTACCAAGGGGGGGGTATAGATAGCTTTAGGGGATTCCTGGAATGAGGAACATGAAGTGTGGAGCCGGACAAGACTGCTGACACCTATTATGCCTGTTTATTTTAGCAAAAACCACATACATGTAGTGAGGCAAACTCCGCAAGCTCCCACTTGAGGGTTAAGGACTATGTTATTGAACAGTGTCCATACAAATTAGACATTCTACAATTCAAAGTTTTTCCTGGAAACCGTAATCTATTTCCCTTCTCGGAGGGTATTTTAGAGGTCTCAGGCCACAACGTTGTTAATCGGGACGATTCTCCCGAGCACGATAAACCGAGGATCAGTAAAACTGAGGCTGGTTATGAGGGGCTTTACTGCATTTTCAATAATCACACTTTGTGTTGTGGTTCAGTGATCTTTCTTATTAAGCTCTTCTTCATTGTTATTAAGTTAGGGACCATCATGAAATCACATGATCATGGTCATGTAAATTACATGATCTGAAAATAAGACGGAGGGGTCCAGCTGGTAAATGACGGTATGGGGGAGGGGGTCAATTTTGAGGTGATGTAATTGTTCAGATTATGTTTTATAACCTTTTTTACAGGATAATATGGGAACAATTTATGTAAACTGAATTAATTTAAGTTTATCGGCCTAGGAAAGGCTTTAAAGAGAATTGGTTTTTATACATTGTAACCATTTTAATGGCTTTGCGACTAAATAGAGCCATAGTCAGTGCAAATTATAACGATCAATGCTTTCAGATCTGCACACTACACAGTTAATATAGTACCTCAAAGTTTAAACAAATGAAAAGTTAACCTTGATAATTTTGATTAGTCCTAAATCAAAAAGTTCTGGTTTGAGTAGTTATTTTATCAGCAAAAAATTTGCTCAAAATGGGTTTGCTCAAAGAAAATTTGATCCATTTATAACCTATTATAAAAGATTTTTTTCAAATAGTTACAAAACCGGTATTATTTTACTTTGAACGGAAGTGTTGACTTAATGACTTAATTTTTCAAAAGGAGAGGGGAAAGTTCAAGCAAATTATGATGGTAGTATGATTTTAAGGGGGTAGGGAATCAAAAAATGGCCAATAAGCCAAGATGTAGTTTATGTACTGCACCTTTTTCTCAAAAACAAAAGCGAAGATCCAGTTTATGGGCAGTACCTTATTCTCAGTAACAAAATTAATGAAAGGAAACATAATAAACCAAAGTAAGCAAATTTTCTATACATTCAGATTGTACACAATAAGCATATTGTGAACAATCTTCATAAAGAAATTTATTTGCTTGCCAGACTGCTGCAAAGACACAAGTCGTGTTAAATTTTAATGTTTTTTATAATGTTGCTCAATACTTAAATTAATTGAATAATTATTTTGACCTTCAAAAATGTCATTAGATAATAAACTGTAACGTAAAAAGAAATAGTAGTTACATTTAAATATGAATGTTCCTTATGCTGTGGTAGTGTCGGTTAGAAACTCACAAAACTAAACTGCTTACTGATAATTCAAACAAGAATATTACATTACTTTATCATGATAACTGATTCTATTCCAATTTAAATCAGATATGGTACATTGCATTGAATTAAATAGTGATTGCATAATCAACTTATTCTCCCAAAAACTGATAAGCAATGATGTCATATTGCTTATTAAAGATTGCTATTTTTAAAACCATAGGGTATTTAAAAGAACTCTCCAAATGAATGAATGGGTACGAAATAAAATGTCTTTTACTACCTTTGGTTTTGTGTATGCCTTCAACACTTTCATTTTTGTTTTAATATTTGGTGGTGTATTTTTAAACTAAAGTTAAAATAGGAAATGCAATTTGAAAATTGAAGTTGATTTTTTGGACTGGAACAAATGTTTTTAGACATTTAAATAGGTATATTTATTTATCTCATTCTAAAATTTAACGATTGAATTTAGAGTTTTGAAAATTGTGTTTCTTTTTTTTTCAGAAAATTCTCATAATTTAATGAATCTTGTTGAAAAAAGTAAAAGAAGTTTTAAGAAGTTAAATATGTCATCTAAACATTCAAAAAAAGAGAATAGGCCTCCTGTAAGTAATATAAAAGGCGAATATAAATCATCTCTAAGTAAAGATTATAATGTCAGGAAGAGATGTAACAAACCGGAAAGTGAAACCTTAGAAAACAATGTAGCAAGAACAGATGCAGATAAGAGTGGATGTGTGATTGACCTATCCGAACCAGGCTTGTGTTCCGCTCTCCAACTTGCAAACAAAATACAGGCGGCCTCTGTTGGGACTTCCAAAGTTGAAGAATTAAAACTGTTCCAACAAAAGCAGCTGGATGAAGCAGCCAAGCAAAAAGTAAGTGATGCTGATTTATAGTTTTATACTGGAAGCTTGAAGGGGCTAAAAGCCCGTAATCATAACAGAGGAAATTTTTAATTAAAACATTCCTTCTTAATATAGTATAAAATACTTCATAGTTACATAAACCATATGTCAAAATCTAGCATGTGGCTTTGAATCAAGCATCAGCACCACATTTTTTTTTCTTAAAAAAGCAGACGTTTTGAGATCACAATGTTTTTTGAATGGCAGCTTTTTTACGTTATTTCTTGTTTTCTGCTGTATTTCAAGGAACTTAACTTAAGTATTTTCCCCGTGTCCCTGAGACCAACACCTTCATTTGGTGCCCTTCCCCATCATCCTGCTACTTGCCAAATGCCCAAAATTTCACCGCAAAATTTTAAATAAATAAATAAAGAATTATTTATTTATTTGAAATAAATTGATTGCAAGTTAGGATTTAAAAACTTATGAAATAGAGAGTTTTTTCATTGCAAAGCGAAGATTCAAGCCTGCTTAAATTTACAGTCGACTCTCGCTAACACGAACCTTTTGATATCACGAAATCCTCGACATCACGAATTATTTTTAATCCCCTTGGAAAAACTTCTCTAACACGAAGAAATTACTATATATAACACGAACTAATTTTTCGGTTTTGTTTTACCTCTATAACTCGAAGGGACACAAAAATTACCTCTATAACACGAAGTTCAGTAGGTAAGACGAATTCGATTCACGCTTTACCTCTATAACTCGAAGTTTACCTCCATACCACGAAGTTTTCAGAATGGACCTCTGTAATACGAAATCCCGGCGTTCAGGATGCAACCTGTCGGTGACTTTCTTTTTTTATTAGTGGGATTGCAGTAACGTGGACTGAACTGTTTACTCTATTGTACATGTTTTTGTTATGTATAACGAACTGTAAGTATTACTTATTAATACAGTAAGATTCAAAGTTATAAGTTTATTTTTGTAGCTGTAGGGGATACAGTAAAGTTTTCTTTATTAAAAAGAGGAAGATTACGGACTTTTTAATCAGTGGAATTAATAAAAGTTAATTTTTTAGCTGTAGGGGATAAAGTTTCTTTATATTATTGTTTTAATAAATATTATGATTGATACTGTAATAATTGTTATTACATGTTTAAGCAGAGGAAAATTACGGACTTTTTAATCAGAATTAATGTGATCTTATCTGCTTTGCTGTGATCTTATCAGGTTAAATATTATAAATACTATAATATAATATAAATATTATAAATATTATATATAATATTTAAATAAGCTAAAAGCTTAGATTTGTCGAAGATGTAGGGAATAAACTAAATAATTTTTCTTTACCTCTGTATCACGAATTTTCATTTGGTTTACCTCTATAACTCGAACTATGCCTACGACGAACTATACGTAACACGAAGAAAAATCGCAGTCCCGTGGTATTTCGAGTTAGCGAGAGTTGACTGTGTTTGCGGAATCATTTTATATTCAATAGGTATTCTTATTTATTTTATATTAAGAGGAACTTGGAGTTGGCTGCCAAATCAACCGATGTTAATTAATTCTTAGGCAGGATTTCTTATTTATTTCTGACTGCAAAACTAGTTTGGACAGTTTGTCAAATTAAAACTCTTTCCACATAAGCTAATATTTTATAAAATTAAATTAAAAAATAACTTTAGCGCTTTTTTACTGTCATCCATCAAACTCATCTATCAAAAATTTGCCAGTGCCAGATACTAAAGAATATAATAAATATTTCTAATATTTGGCTTTTTAAATAATCTATTTAATAATAAACAAAAATTTGTATTTGAAAAAAGTATGTTAAATGAAAATTGATGGTGAAATTTGGAGGAACAGTTAGCGATCAGCCGGCTTGTAATGAAAAGAAGCTGGCTCGGAGGAATACATTCTGCTCAGTGTCTACTTCTCTTCTCAGTATCTGTGATGTTTTCAATGTCATTGACCAAAGATATTTATATAAATTTATATATTTATTAAAAATCAGTGTGCTCGCGTTGTTCTTCTGATTGAAATGTTTTGATAAGATTATTGTAGACAATTACTTATTTGATATTGAAATTTTAAAAATTATAATATTTATTCTAATTTTGAGTGTTGTACCACATATGGTTTAGTTTTTGTATGTTACAGATTCAAAATAAAATCGGTGGGAAACAATTGCTCGAGTTACATTTTTCCTCTTTGTAAATTTGGATCCATACTGGTTTTCCTCATAATCCCACTGATACTATTTTGCAGTGTCTTATAATTGTCAGTTTTCAAGAATTTTTTTAAGAAATAGAAAGAACTAAATTTTCGAAATCCGTAAATCCGTAAATCTTGTAAATAGGGATTATTGTTCAGTTAATGAATCTTTGATTGATATTTAAAAAATATCTTGTAAATAATTTTAATATTATTAATTTAATCCAATTTTGGTTTTGCCAATCTCCTTATGAGCTTAGGCCTAGTTTTTTTCTGTTGAAATATGAGAAGGTATTTGCATGAATTTCATGAAACGCAATATTACATTGAAATAAATCAAATAGAGGTATACTGAGTCTTTGTCTATAAATTATTAATAACCTATAAAACTTTTTATGTTTGTTTTTGTTTCTATTATTTAACATTTAATAATTATTCCAGGCAATGAAAAAAACAAATGTCCCGTTTACAAAGCACATTTTCAAGGACTTGGTTGATCTTCAAATAAGTGATGAAGAGATTCACTCTGGAAAGAGTCATCATAAACACATCAACTTCACCTCCAATAAAGATCCAGTATTCCGACTAGAGGACTTTTACAAACCAGATTTCTCAACTGAAGTCAGTGTTAAAGTTCCTGATCAAACATTCGAGGTAGAAAAGATAGATTATTTTAATGGATTTGAATTGTATGATAAGCTAGAATCTTTAAAAAAATTGGCAAAACAGTAACTACTGGTTATTTGGGATAATCGTTAGGCCTATTGTATCCATATGTATCCATTGTAATATATCCATGTAAATAAGTAGGACATCTAAACAACAAGATTTTGTATTGTAAATACACAACCTTCACTTTTTTATACTAAATTTATTTTCTTGTATTTTCCTACCAGCCATCATGAAGAAACCTTCCTGGATAAGGAGGGGCATCAAAGAATGCACTGAATCTTGTGCAAGGCTTAAGATTCCACTAGTGGACACAAAATTAGACATTCCACTGTCATTGTAACAAGTACATCTAGTTTTGTGTGAGCTAGGATTAAAAGAGGATCAAGATAGTCAATACCTCAGTCCTGGCTAAATAAGGATCATACTGGCCTTAGCCAATATCAAGACTACAATCTTACATCTTAAGCGATAAGTAGTTGACAGGAGCATAGTCTTATCAATAATTTAGTCGATCTACATTACCTTATTCTGGCGGTGACAAAGGAGGTTCCATTGGGCCATTTGGATGGAATCAATTTTTTTGATGATCTTTGGTCACTACCTGATATGTGTGAAAGTAGGGCTTCTAGCTGTATTATTGGCTGCATCCAACAGGACAATAAGTCATAGTAAATAACCCCCAAGTTGCCTATTTTAAAGGCATATGGTTTATTTATAAAAAGAAGCACTCAGCAAAAACTTATATTATAGGTTGAGTAGAGTAGAGGTCATGTGCTCTCCTTCACTGTGTCATGAATAACCAGTTACCCATGCCAGCCATTGCCTTGAGTGTCGTGGCTGAAATCGACAATCATTCCCCGGATGCGTTTTGTGTATCTCGGCCATTTGTAATGTGATCGTGATCGCTATAAATATTATATCCCCAAATTCATAATTATTCAGAGAATAAATTTTCATTTTTGTTTCTACACGAGTAACTGGTTACTCATGCCACACTATGGTTATGGAACATTTAATTTAGTTTTTCATTGTTATTATTCAATAACACAAAATATACACATTTTATGAATCCTTTTGTTACATAAATATGTTATTACCTTCATCGTATCATTTACTATTGATTTTGTCAATCTTAATAATCTCTACAGTAAAATATGGTTAAGTATTAGTTTTTTCATGTTTTCTTCGTGGGATGACACTTGAAACAAATCCTGAGCTGCAGAATGATAAACAAGGTCGTCTTAGTTTCTGTGATGGCAACTAGAGTGCTTCACCCTCAGCTGCTATATCGCGCGGGAAGTGTTGGCTTTGCATCGAGTAACTGGTTACTCATGATGCGCTAGGCACGAAGAACCCATTACTCATGACATACTGAAATAAAGATCAGGTATTGTTCTACCACAGCGAAGGTGTCAAAACATTCAGATCAATCTTGAGAAAATTTAGGGAAGGTTTGAATCTGGATTCAGCTGCCAGTGATCATTGGTATATTAATTAATAGTCCTGGTAAATTAATCAGTGATATTTTTGAGTAACAAAGCTTACTTTTTCATATCATCCACTCTACACTCATCTTTCATTCATATTTGCCTTAAATTACCCCTAGAAAGCATCAGCATAGTTGGCTGCCGGTGGTCCAAAATTTGGGTCGCCAGGAGTTATCAGCAAACTAGACCAACCCAATTCATGATACTCTCACCACAGACCAAGTCATTGTGACTGATGGCAACTTAGAGATAAAAATATTTTTTGCAGTATTTTGATAAGTTTTGAGGTAGACCATACATATCTACTAACAAAAGTTGCGATAACATATTATTTAACAGCCTTTATTGTATTTAAGCGAATTTCCCCTACAGGGAAGAAGCTGTTACCGTAGTACTCATGGAAAGACCTAAGACCCAGACCACGATCATTTTCATTTTGGGACCCCCAGAAGCAAAAAAATGCCATTCGTTTGAATTTTTATATATATATCTATATATCTGTCTGTTAACACAATAGCTGGCGTAAATATGGTCCGATCTTAATGAAATTTGGTACAGACATGTAAAATAGTAATCACTCGGACGAGTTTGTTAACCAGCCCAATCAGACCACCAGAAGGGGGGGTAAAGGGGGATAAAACCCCCAAAAATGGGTTTTTTGAGTTTTTTACATAGAAAAATAAAATTTATCGAATTTTTTTAATGGCACTGTTGAATTCAGCTCAAAAAAACAAACAATTTAGTATTTTGAATTACTGCTCTATGTCCATTGGTTACCGAGATATTGAAAGTGGTGAACACCGTACGTTGTCCCAATGTTAACCTTATGAGAAATAAACAAAATTCTATATCTTGCTTATTTCTCAACATATCTTGATGAAACTTGGCTTGTGGCTTCATCTAGATGAGATCTAATGTTCAATAGTCTAAAATCCCCGATATTTCAATTTTTGTTGCAGCAATCCTCCACACTCATTCCCCATGTTATTCTTATGGAGCTTACAAAACATGTCAAATCTCGCTATGTTGGCTTGAACATAGCGTTCTTCCGTATTTGAAATTCGCTGAATATGCAGGTCTGCTGCAACAGGGGCATTTTATGTATCACATATTCGTTACATTTGCCTATAGTAAAATGTTATATGTTTTCCGATAGACTGACCATCTTGCGTCCACATTGTGAGTTTTTAAATTCCAGACATCATTATACCAAATACAATTCTCTAAAAATTAGAGTGCAATAGTTCTTATGTGCCACACAATCACAACAGCTATAATGAATGAGTTAGTAAACAAACACTTCAGGCATGACTAAACAAAATTTGTTATCAAATTCTTTGTTAACAAAATGTACCCTACGGCAAATTATTGCTTGTTTCCTCCAAATACATACGGTAATAATTTTAATTGCCTTCCTAGTTTTTACGTTTGTTGTTTTACCAAGATTTACAACAGAGGTTACTTTTCTCTCTTTATTTTTGAAAAGGTTACCATATTATATGAAAGAAAAAGGCTTCTTAGTCCCAAAAATTTTGTATTTTGAAAAGGTTTTTTTAATATAACAAATTTTAAAAATACATGTCATTATATGATATACAAAATACTTTTACAGTGTTTTAGGCTACAGTAAGTACCTTCCTTGTAATACAACAACAATCTCCGTTGGATAAAATCTCCTGGCTAAAAATTTGAATATGTTAAATAATATTTACTGAAATGAATTAAACCTATTATTAACCTCGTGTTTTACACTTTATAAAAATTAATAACCAGACTCAACATTGTATTTGCAATTTTATTTTCAATTTTACATAATATATAGGGTCTAGGCATTCGTCTCGCTTCAAGATTAGTTTAAAATTAAACAATACACTCGACTTTAATCAAACTCATTGGTGTAAAAATATAAATAAGTAGTCAAATAATAAAACAATTCCTATTTAAAACTTAACAATTTAAACTTAAGATTTTCATTATTTGTTATCTCTTGTCCTCATTTCTTGAATCACTCGAGTTGAGGTTTGAATGTTTGTATGAGTTTGATTCATCGTCTATGAATCCCAAATTTACTCCTCCTGAATCAATAATTTTCCCTACGTTTTTACTACTATGATTAGAAGTATTCATGTTGTTAATACCCGCCGTATATTTTACAGGCTGGTTACAATTTTTAAGTGATGAGTTTTCTATCATGTGATTTAAAACTTTGGTGTTTTTGTTGTTTGTCTCTTCTGCTTCTTTCTTCTTTTCCTTTTCTGCTGGGCTCAACTTTTTTCTGTAGTTACCACCAAACGGATGCTGTGAACATAGATTACTAAATTATACTCTAATATTTTTGGTGAAATCCTAGGGCTGAGAAGGAATTAGGAAAAGGAGAGTATTCAGCTAGCTTACCTGAGAATAGAGTTAGCTTACCCGAAGATAAAAAATAGTTCCCCAATATTTCTTACATCAAGGGAACTTCTCCAGAGAGAAAGAGAGTATTAATTTTAAATTAATTCAAACTCTCCACATATTTAATGTATTTAGTGGACAACAAAATGTAGACAAAATGTGTAACAGCAAAAAAATTATTTTTTATGTTTCCCCAGCAAATTTCAAAAAAAAATTATTTACATTCGTATTAATTTTTCAAAGATCTACTGTTTAATATATTTGAAATAATGGGGTAGTTCAGTAAACTTAACCTTACAGCGGGCGCTTTACCAGTAAAACGTCAGAGGGCGCATGCTGAGTTTTATTCCGCAACATTAAATTGCACTAATTCAACCCATTTTACTTGTGTTACAACAAAATTCTTTATTTAAATGTTGATAAACTTCATTGAGTATTAAATATCATCGATGATAAAATTTTTCAACTTAATACGTGTACTATTTCAATTGAATATAGTTAGTAATTTTCTAGTATAAAATAGAAACAGTCTGTGTTACAAGACAGGGCGCTCCGCAAACTGACACGGCATCACTGAATTGCAAAAAAAAAGGTACCAAGAGGGGTGGGGGGGCATAAAAATAGCTTTAAGGGATTTCTGGAATAAGGCGCATGAAGTATAGAGCCAGACACAACTACCGACACCCATTATGTCTGTTTATTTAAATAAAATTGGCGTATTAATAAATAAACAACACAAAGGAAAACTCCACATGCACCCGCTTGAGAGTTAAAGTTTAACTATGTAGGCTAATGGAAAAGAGATGAGATATCAAAAAGTACCTCTGGGACGTCTTTCTCCAAGGGTTCTTTGCGGTTGACGATGTAGATGTGGTTGAACGCATAGTAGAGGCAGCCGGTGACGAGAGTGACAGCGGAAAATATCTGGTACGTGGCTCGGGTGCCGACCGCCTTCATCAGGTAGCCTCCCATCAGACTGCCAGACCCCTTGCCTGCGACATTATCAGCGTTAATTAACACCTTCACTGCAGTAGAATTATACCCTGATCATATCTTTTATCATATTGTAGTCTCTGACGTCATCCCATAAAGGAAACATGATAAAACTAATATTTGTGTAAAGTTTTATGAGATTAAAAATCTATTAAATCACGTTTTTGGCCCCAGAACTGCAAATTTCAATAAAACAAGGCTAAAATTACCTGTAACCGTAATTACCTTAAATTTGAACTGCAGACGGTTTAAGGTAATTTTAGCCTTGTTCTATTAAACAATCTATGTATTCAATATGCTAACAACATTCATATGACAAACAGTATCAAAACAAAATGTGTATATTTTGTTTTGTGCAAAAATAACAACTAAAAGATTTGAATTTGATGTTACAATAATCATGGTGTGGCATGAGAAACCGGTTACTTGAACAGAGATGAAAATAAAATTGTATTCTCTGAAAAATTATGAATTTTGGGATACAACATTTATATCAATCACATCGCAAATAACTGAGATACACAAAATGCACCCAGGGAATGATCATTGGTTTCAGCTGCCGCATTCATGACATAATAAAGAAGCTAGTTAGGTCAGTAACAGTCTTGTCGAGTGGAAGTACTTTTATTTCATCCATCCTAGACTCATCTTTCACTTAATTTCTGGTTAAAATTAGTAGTTGTATTTTTAAAATTCATGATAGCGAAAGGAACACTAAAAGCTAGAAATAATGTCCAAAAGATTAAATAATAAAGGAAGGTAGCGCTGCATCCTGGTATTAAAAAGGTGTCAAACACTGCTACTACCATGTTAGAACTGGTATGTGGCTCGAATGTCAACCACCTCAGGTTGCATCCCATTGGACTGTCTCACCCCTTGTCTCGTTTCCAAAATTGCTTCCACACATTTCAGTTTTAAAATATTCTTTTTCTATGAATGTTTCTCTATTACTCATTCACTTTATGTATAAGAAATAGCAATTTGTCAATGACAATACTAGATTTTGTTTAAATTAAAGAGGCACCCTCAGGGTTGTGGCATTATCATATGGCAAATTGCTGTTAGTGATTGGTGGGATTTTAACCTGGGTCTCTGGAAACCGCTATCCTGTGCTCTGCCACTAATCCGCTGCCATCCTACACTCACCCTTTACTCATTACAATACCCCTTACTGATGGTCGGCTTCTAGTGTGGTAATATGGTAATACCCCCCCACTAGGCCGCTCCCCAGCAATAGCAGGTGAACTTTAGAAAAATTCTTTAAAAACTGGAACCTGAGCTAAAATATTTGATAAGATACGTTACTTGGTCAGAACCGATTTTGGCAGTTTCATTGTACAGTAATGAGATTGACTATTTTTCTTCTATTCTCTCAACGCTTACTCATCAGAAATTTTTAGTGTTCTGTTCCATTAAGTCAACTGTTGCCAACTCACCGACACCAAAGTATATGCCTCCTAGAAGTCCCTGAATGCTTGAGTCTGTCGTGTTGGTTGATAGTTTTGCCGCATAGGTGACGGCTGCTGTTATCGCTAATGATGAAGTAATCGACTCCATTGCTTCAAATATTAGACACATCCAAGGGTTGTAAATCAGGGAGTAACCTGGATCACACAACAATAAGTTAAATGCAAACACTAACGCTTGCCTTAATCTTAAGTATGTTATTAGGTTGAAATCTTTTGAACAAGCAAAAATCAGTTGGGTTGAAAGTGTGAACTTTTCAAGTTAAAACTTGCAAGATTGGAATGCTCATTTATTCCAACAAACTACAAACAACAATCTCCTGTGATCATTTGCAACTGAAATCAAGAACAAAAATTTAATTTTATGTCAGATCATAGATTTAATTTATATTTTATTTAGAAAAGTCATTGAGTATTTTCCATTTCACTTTTCCCCCTTAACAACTGTAAATTATGATCTGAATGTACTGGACTTGGCCAATGATTGATAGTCAAAGGTATGATATTAATTTGTCATACACCCTTAAAATCAACAATTTTAAGTACAAGTGTAGGGCAACCCTCAGCTCCCATTTTGGATAAAACCTTTTTGGTCTGGGTTTTCTATTCATTCTTTAAATTTACAAATAAAAATCTATGAAAGGAAGGTAAAAAGTTTAAATGAGTTTTTGTAGTGAATACAATATAGAATATGCGTACAAATACATATAACTGTGGCTTCGCCCACGATTTTAATGATGGTAAAAAATTAGCCTACTTCAAGCCATTAAGAAATAAAAACCAAAGAACCAGATAAAAATCAGGCTTTTTTTAGCTATTGTTTAATAGGTGACAGTTAAACTTATTTTTTTGTATTGGTTGTTTGAGAAAGTGAAAAGTTGACAATAACAGGCACAACTTTGATTGTTGAACCCAAAAATTACCTAAAAAACAAATTATAGGTATGTAATGCCAGAAATAACTTTTCATAAAAAAGTACTCCATGATGGCGGCACTTCATCAGGCCCTTGGGAGACAAAGTAGCACTTTACCCCCTCATTACAAAAAGAATAAAACGACTAAAAATAGCAGATGGGGGAACATTTGATAGAGACAGTGGTATTACCTAGTAAACGGATGGCATAGAATATAAAGCCGATGAAGAGAACGTTTGCGTGGCCGATGCGGTCGATAATGGGCCCGGACATGACGAGGAGCGGCAGCCCAGCGATGCCGCCGATGGTGATGGTGATGCCCATCAGACTACGAGAGGCCCCCAGGTCCTGCAGCAGCCAGAACAGGAAACTCTCGATGTAGCCCCACGCCGTGCCTGCACAGACAGCACATTGACAATCTCAAACTGTGTAGAGAGAGATGGTTAATTAGACTAATGAACACGTCAACAATCTTAAACTGTTAGAAAACAGATTGTATAGACTCATGCAATAAGAAAGTAATGGTTAAGTGTTCAGGAGAGAGAGGGGAGAAAATTACAAGCAGGATATTTTAGATTTTTAAGGGCTAAAAGGAGAAAAAAAATGGGATAGAGTTAGGAATGAAGAGATAAGAGTTGAAGTTAGATTGAGAAGAAGGGTGGAAAAAAGTGAGACTAAAGTGGTTTGGACACGTGAGAAGAGAGGATTCCTAAGTGGAATTAATAGTGAGTTAATGAGACAGCAAAGTCAAACTGTGTAGAAAGCAAGGTGATGTAGACTCAATTGATGAGAAACTAATGGTTAGGTACAGGGGCGGAAGTGTGGCATATACAGGAAAACAATGGATGGAGCTGGAGAAATTAGATTTTTCAAGGGCTACTATAAGAGAAAAATGGGTGAGTTAGGAATGAAGAGATCAGGAGGTGGTAGTTGAGGAGAGCTTGAGAGAGGAAGAGTATAAAAAATCTGGTCTGGACGTGTGAGAAGACTGTCAGAAGAGAGAATTCCATAGAGAATGGTGTTCATGGTGATGGAAGGAAGGATACAGAGAGGAAGAGCTATAAAAAGATGATCTGATGAGGATTTACATTCCTCTTCACCTCAAAGAAGAGAGAGTCTCCCCCTCTAACTTCTTCTCTCTCATCCCTCTTTGGTTCACAGAAGAGAGGAGTGAGATGGCAGATGGTGGAGGAAGAGGAACTGTGGAGAGGTAAGAGGAGATAAAGAGGACTAGTCAACACACTCATCTGCGAATAATCGGAACACTGGAGGAAATGCATGAATGTAATTAGAAACTAAAACTAGCTAGAAGTACAACAGAAAATATAGTTAGTGTAAGTAAATTTCGCTATAAAAGCTGGTCATCATTACCTAAGCTTGAGCTTGTTTTAAAAATTTCTCTTTAGTCTAGAAATTAAATACTATAATGTTATGTTGCTAAATAGTTACGTAAAGAAATAATTAGATGGAACTAATTATTGTAGCTACAATGTATTTACATGGAGCTAAAATTACCTTACCTAAGTATATTTATCATATAATTAAATTTAACACTCCTTTAATAATTTGTGTTTTTCTTACATGAACTAATATTACATTTAAAAAAATATAGGATTTTCTTAAAGAGGTGTAGGAAAAATAGAGATTAGAGTGGATGAAATTTCTTACCCAAAATAAAACATGTGATGAACAACGCGACGATTTCAACTTTCCTCAGAACGGTTAGAACATCAGCAACAACATTCTGAGCTGGTGACTTGAACTCGAGATTGATTGTGAGCATGAGGAAACCACTAAGCATTTTCAGTCCAGCATACAGGTAGAAAGCAGGCCTGGAAACACAAGCACAGTGAGAGTTTACATATGATAAAATCTCAGAAAAAACCTAATTTTGTATTTTAAAGTCAACTAAAACACAACTCAAAACAAAATTATCTCTGGGAATAATACACCTACTCCTGAGTAGTGAATCTCAAGTTGCTAGCGAAAGAACCATTTACTAAACATTAGAAAGTAGTTGTTATCATCATAACTAATTTAAGAAGTAGAAATTCAATTAGACTAATTTACTTTTAGAGAAAATGTATGAATCTATACATAATTAATTTGCTAGGGGTTATTTTGTGAGTAGAACTCCTCCTAGAGTTTTTAACCGATTTTAATGTTTTTAGTGTCATTTTAAAGAGCTCTCTCTGAAGTTGTGTTTCCCTTAAAATGAGCTCAATGTATGTTAAGGGCTTCGCACAAGTGGCCCTTAAAGTTACCATATAATTCTTATGGCAGATAATATTTGTTTACATATTGATCATAGCACAATTTCAGTCACATTTAATCAGCTGGTGTTAAAGGTTTGTTTTTATTAACCTGTCACAAATAAATGTTTAGTTCTGCAAACAAGTTCTAGCTATCTAATTAAATGGAAAAATATTAAAAATAAATTAAACTTGATATTTAGAAAGGTCACAATATATGCCACCAATTAGAAGAAAAAGAGATGTCTGCTTTTTAAGAACTAAACGTTTATTTGTGACAGGTTAATAAAAACAAACCTTTAACACCAGCTGATTAAATGTGACTGAAATTGTGCATATGATCAATATGTAAACAAATATTATCTGCCATAAGAATTATAAGAATTATCTGCCATAAGATAATATTTGTTTACATATTGATCATATGCACAATTTCAGTCACATTTAATCAGCTGGTGTTAAAGGTTTGTTTTTATTAACCTGTCACAAACAAAATGTTTAGTTCTGCAAACAAGTTCTAGCTAACTAATTAAATGGAAAAATATTAAAAATAAATTAAACTTGATATTTAGAAAGGTCACAATATATGCCACCAGTTAGAAGAAAAAGAGATATCCGCTTTTTAAGAACTAATAATTTCAACTATATGAGAAACTTTTGTTTGCTGATTAATGTTGAACACGACATAGATTCCTAGAAATTGGGGAAAGCGAATGTCTGCCAAAGAACTACCATTCTCGCTAGAAAATATGGACTTACTTTGTAATCATTGCAGAGGAAAACACTTTAAGGTGAAAAAACTGGTACGTTAAGGACATTTAATCTGTGTTGCCATAAAAGTGAAGTGAATTTAGAATACACCCAATAAAAATGTACTTAACATCTCATTGACGGAGTCAATTACTAAGAATCAAAAAAACAAATAAAAACTACCTAAACAATATCAGATCCTACAACTCCGCTTTTGCGATGGTGCATTCTGAAGCAAATATAGGCTAGATGAATCCATCGTAGAGGTGTATATAACTTTCCAATTCACGTTCTTTTTATAATTGAATTGACACTTTACTTTCTGCAGTAAACCATCAATTTAAGTACCCTCAGGTATATTTATATAAGGTTATTACACTTCCAAATGGAGATAATGGCTGGCATGTAGGTTTGAAACATGCTCAAGGAACCTTTGAGGTACGCAACCACATGTTGCAGTATTCCTCTTTTCGACTTGCTGAACGGGATTTTTTGTATTCTGCATAGGTCCGAAAAGCTTCTTTTACATTGGGTGATTAATATGTATGTGAGGATAGAAGGCACTCGACTTGGCTTTAATTCGTAATCATCCAACTGCGTGTAGATATGTTTTAAATGGACTTTGTCAAACAGCAAGCTAACCACTAAAACTGACGTATTTGAAGTAATTGGGTAATCTTCCCTTCTCCATTTATAGGATCACCACAAAATATGAACTAAAACTACCTGGACGTAATAGCTATCGTTCAACGGTTTGGGATACCTTTTTTTATTCGTAACAACGACATGTAATCTTAAGTGGTCTGAAATTTGGAACCTGGAGCTCCGCACATTTTCAACCTGACTTAATAGCAAAAGTTTTTCACAGCAAGTTAAAGGAGCTAATACCAGGAATAAAAAAAACACTTATTTGGAAATGCTAATTTATTGTGTGATGCTGATATACAAAATATAGTTTCAGAAACGTGGATTACGAAATGCACGTATTTCATTAACTTTGGATGATCAAGACTGAATCCAAGAAGTCGATGGTATCGATCATATCCATGCACAACTTCCTAATCTTGAAGAACCATCATTAACTTAAAAACGGCAAATAAATATATTAATTACTAATATTGATCCTATCAGTACCTAAATATTGCTCGATTTCGAGCAACAGGCTACCTATTAACTAGCTTATTTTAAATCCATTTTATTCTGTCACAGAATTTTTAAATTTGGACAGTAAAAGTATAGTTTTTTGACTTAGGAATAAATTTAATCAAGAAGGGATTTTATTTCATAATTTTCTCTCATTTAAAGTACCGTAGGCCTATAAGACGTTTGGTCATATCATAGTTAATTATTAGAGGTATAATTTGTTAATTAACTTTGTACAAGGGCATAATATTGTAAATAGCATAATATTGTCGTTGTCTATAACCTGCATTGTGTTGATGACAATAAATATTCATTATTCATTACAAGTTTCTACTGTAGTTATAAATTCATACAACAATCAAAAAATAAATTAATCAGTTTCTATAGATACAAAAGTCATTTTGTTATCACACTTCCCTAAAAGTCCTCTTCTCACGTTCTGCTCCATTTCTTTTTGCTCGTTTTTAGCTTTGCAAAGTCATCACTATGCCTCGATTGTCCTGGCGGCATGTCCTCGGGGTGGGGTTGGGGGTGGGTGGAGCCCTGGCCTACTGGGGGGGGCGCCCTGGCGGGGGGGAGCCAGGATGCCCAGCGCCCTCCTGCATCGGTCCACGCGACGAGGCAATCAGAAGGCTAATTGATATTGCCGTTCGTTAGAGCCATAGACCCTTCAAAGACCCCCACGACAGAACTCCTGCAATCCTTCATTTCTTGGATCCTCTCCATAATCTGTGGACCCTCTCTACAATCCGTTGACCTCTCCATAATCCCCTCCTTAATCTTTGGACCCTCTCCAATATCCGTGGACCCCTCCACAATCCTTCATGGACCCCTCTAAAACCTTCAACAGATTCCTCTTCCGCAGATTCCCTTGCAAACCTGCAGCCCTTCGCCCCAGCTTCTGCTTGTCATTCCTCCAACAAACCTTTATCAGTAGGCCTGGGCAAAAAAGTAATCGACAGAACATCACAGCCTGTCGCCCCAACTTCCCCCAATTCAGTCTTCCAGGCTGGAAGAAACCATCCTAAACCACCACCCACCCACCACCCGCCCCACCAACCTTCCACTTCTTCCTTTTGGGCGAGAGCAATCTTCCTCTCAACAACTCATCTAGAGGAGGAGGAGGTAACATCACACACCTCATTGTCTGATGTCTGGTGATGGAAGGATTCAATCTCAATAAAGGAAACGTACATCAATAGACTACAACAATCGTCATCACTCCACCGGTGCTACGCTGGCTGCTGGGGTCTGGACCTCCACGTTTGGTGACATGCAGAGAACCAAAGTCATCCACTGAGCAGAAGTGAGAAATGTGCAGACTGATGAGGCAAATCCGGAGAACACGATGTCTCTACACTCGATGGCTTGATGAGAACGAGACAGAATCCAGGGAGCACATGATGCATTGAACTTGTATGAAAACATACGTCGATGAGAGAACATTGAATGTAAACTTGTATAGAGAAAATAAATAAAATAATATGGAAAATGTTTTTAATTTCTTTAACATTTTTAATCTTAAGAAAATCTCTAAGGCAAAATAATTTTGAGAAACCAATTATTTGAACAACTGGCTGAAAATTTAGGTTTTTATGAATCCAGTATAACTGAGTGTTAAGTTTTAAATTCTTTCAAGAAAAACATTGACTTTGAATCTGAAGTCTTTAATTATTTCTAGTTTATTGAAATTTAATTTCTAATACAATTTGAGAACAGTAACATAGAATAGGTCCACTTTGGCTGCCACTCTGAACCTGGGTGTTGCAGCAGTAACTTTCTCTCTGGATCAGGGGGCCCTGACGACTGAGGGCCTAGGACAAAGTGCCCTCACTTGTGGCACCCCTGCAATGTAGAATGGTGCTATCGAGCTATAATGTAATAATCCTGTATTGAGAGGTGTACATGACAGGCCAGGTTAATTCCTACTGAAGGTCCAAATTCATACTTTCACAAAAATTTCTCAGGATTTTGTTCCATTGAACTCTCAATCTTTAAGTGAGATGAGCTAAACCAGCAGTGCCCAACAAATTACAATAGAGCCTCTTCATGCACAATTTTGAACATTTGTTCACTCAAGTCTCTAGAATTAAAATGTTCTTGCTGTATAATTTGACACGTTACTTCTTAAATTCAAGTCAACCTCAACAGTTTGAACTGAGACCACCGTACAGCCTCCTATTCCTCTAAACTTAAAATTAAGCACAAAATATAAAACCTGATGAATCATAAACTAGTGCAATGTACCCTGAATCCATTGGGGAGTTCTCTTTGCAATGTTGAACGTACTTGTTAACAGACGGATCTCCTTAATTTGAATTTAATTTGCAATAACCTCTATAGTTCAAACCGTTGATATTTCAAAATTCCCATATAGTTCAAAATAGATTGGCTGTCCCCTATTTTGAATAAGTGAGGCTCTATTGTAGATGTGTTTACTTCTTCTGTAGACTGACCTGAAGTCCGTGTATCCCTTGTTCTCGCTGGCGTAGTCAATCAACATGCCAGACAGCGGGGAGCTGATCATCCCTCCGATGGAGGCGTAGATCCTCTGAAGCCCGTAGTCCCCCTTGTGTTCCCTCAGGATGGCGATCACAGCACCTGACAGTTTGTCAATGGTTATCTTATGAGAAGGATAATATTAAATTAAGTTACATATAGATTTATGTATGAATGTTTTGACATTTATATTTTGTTTAACATGTTGGCTTCTGACTGTCAAATCAGCTACTGTGAAACAGAGAGCACTGAGGGTGGGTAACAAGAAGAGAAGAGTGAGAAGTTATTAATAATGTCATATTTTGCATCATACATTATGGTGGCAGCCAGTTGGTAAATATAAATTTTATATTTATATTTTATACTTAAGTAATTTGAGAAGTTTCTTAGTGAAGAATATTGATAATTGGGCACTTTGAGAATTTTTTTAATGGCTGTAGCAGTAGAGTTTTGTCCCCTATGTGCTTGGATGGTCATAGGACTTAAATTGGAAAATGTTTGTTTTGCTCTTTTTACCAGCATAGAACAAAGTTGAAATAATGGAGCAGTATATATACAGTTTCTTTGCAGAACTTTAATAAAATTTTAGACTTTGGGACCTTGAGTGCTATTAACTATCTCGGGTTGACAAAGAGTGCTGCTCTTGGGGCCTCAGGTCAAGGTTATTTGTGTCTCAATAGATTAAAAAGTTTCAACAACCGAACAGTAATTCACACATTGTTTTACATGGTGTATAAAAACGGCAACAATGTCTTAAAGCATGGCTCGTAGTCATAGTTGTTAATCAAACTCAATTAAGAAAAACGTCTTCATCTTATCTGACTGATAAAGATTAAGATATAAGGAGCAGCCTGTTGTAGTGGTAGGCCTAGAACAAGGGGACTTCGGGTCCCAGGGTGGTTTGAATCCCACCAATCACCAGTGTCATTTGCAAAGTGATAATGCCATAACCTTGAGGGTGCACAATAAGCTAATTAAGCTGCAGTGCATGTTCATGGAAACTTCTTAGCCTGGCCCTCATCTAGGAAAAAAAATGAAGATAATGATTATTATCTCACCTTCGAACATAGCGAACGCGGTCCCACTGATCATTCCGATGAACACTCGCACGGAGAGGTAGGTCCAGAAGGTGAGAGCCGTGTCGTACTCGACCATCGTGTCCTTGTTGGTACACAGTCGCGAGCGAGGCACGGTCGCGACACACGACGCGCGACAGTCCGTCAGGTGTAGCACTGAGTCTGTCTCCAGGCTATTCTCTGGGTTCAGCAATGGCACTAGCACTGACAATTCATCTGTTGAGTTCTACAATCAGCGTTAGATTAATCGGCTTATAATTAGTGGAGTAAAATGCTGTTTTAAATGGAGTAATGAATGGTTTTTGGTTAAAAGTGGTGAAATGGTTTGAGGAAGATTATTTTTTGTTATTACCAACTAGAAGTTACCCGTGGCTTTGCCCACATTCAAAATGATAATAAGGTAATACTATCGGGTCTATCTATTTTGCTGACCAGCTGACTGAGGAGGAAACTCGACTGACTAGGTACTTCCGATTGACCAACAAACTTCAAAAGTTGAAATTTGATGCTATCAACTTTCTCACACAACAATAAAAAACAACCACCCCCCTAAATCAACTCCAGAGGTAGTTCATAGAAAACACCCTGCTGACTAAGGAGAAAGCTCGACTGACTGGGTACTTCCGGTTGACCGAACACCTTCAAATTTCGTTATTTTATACAACCAACCATTCCTCACAATTGTTATAAGTACGGCTGATACGCTTATTAACTTATCATTTTATAAACTGTCCCTACGGGTGTCAGGATGGCAATAAAAAGTCCTTTTGGTGGGCAACCAAATGATCGTTTATTTATTCAAAAGGGTTAACTTTATACCAAATACAAATACTTTACGGATTCGGAAGATTTGCTTTAAACATTAATTTTCTACATTATTGAACTTCAGATTGACCCTTATAAAATAATGATTGGAGAGTTGGACCAGAAAGGAGACGTGAGTCTACTTACAGACGAGAGCTGCCAAGAGCATAGTACGGCCTGCTGCGGCGGCGGTGTGGTCACAAAGGAGTCACTAACACACGACTGATAACTCGGAGAGATTCTGGTGAATCTTTGCGGAATCCCCACGCCGTACCGCGAAGACCTTATTTATATCCCGGATACTTGAGGCGAGCTTTCCCCGACGGCAACCAATCGCATGACTCGTCTTTTTCTGTGTAGACCAATCAGGTGGCTTGCTCATCTTACGTGCCACGACACGGGTACACGATTGGTCCGTTACCTGTGACCGGCCGTTCCCACGTCTTTTGCCAATTTTCGCCAGGATTCCCGGATGTATGTCTTGATAAATCACTTCAATTTTGCAGAGATAATTTTGCGGGTCGTGTGTAGAAATAATTGCCAATAACCAGAAACTTCGTCTGGGAAAACCCTTGGTCTTTCGACCTATCGATTAATTTTACAAGCAGTAATTTTTAAAAAAATCACGGAAATTGCTAAGGAGTGAGACGCAATTTACAACACAATAATAATAAACAAACAACCTCCTAAAGTGCTATAAGGGGTAGTTTAGACAAAAATCCCTTTTGGCTAGGGAGACAACTCAACTGACTGGGTGTTCTAACTATCCCTTATATTTTACATAGGAAAATGGTTTATGTGGGACAGTTGGTAGCATAAAACTAGAAAATTTGATGTCAGTTGGTCAACCAAGTTTTCTCCCCAGTCAGTAAGGGTGTTGACTGGGGAATGGTAACCCCATTAGAGTTGACTTAGGGGGATGGTTGTTTTTTTATTATTGTGTTGGATAGTTGGTAGCATGAAATTACAAATTTTGAAATCGATCTGTCAACTGAAAGCACCCAGTCAGTCAAGTTTTCTCCTTAGTCAGCTGGTCAGCAAAAGAGATAGTCCCATAATAACACTGACCTTGGGTACAGAAGTCCAAAGTCAATGGTAATAACCATTATTACCATTATCATGAAGCTTAAGAAGCAAACCAATGAAATATTCAATAGATTTGTAGAAATAAAAGTATGCCTAGATCCAACTCCACATAATTGGCTAGCTCCCTGCTAAATATCAAATTATTGGTTCAGTAGTTTAGGAGTAATGGAACTTGAAACAAAAAAAACTCACAAACATTCAGATTTATATAATACAATAGGGTTTGGAAATTTTTTTAAATGGCTGGAAACTACCTTTTTTTCTAATAAGACATGTTCTTAAGAGATAGATATTGAAATGATTTTTTATGGTATAAGTATAAACACCCCATCCAGGCTATAATGGGAAAATGAATATTTTTGATGAGTAATATGGAACGTAACTGAACTATTAAAACAAACCCAATCATTGTTTTACAGGAAAAGAAACTTCAAAGTTCTAGACAAGGCACTACTCAGACAGTACAACGTATTCTTGGAACGTTCCACGATAACACATAATGTGTTTAGAAAGAATGCGACTTCAAATATTCCGTGAATATGACCTGAATGCTATTTTTTTACTATATTATCTTAATAAATTGTAAGCATATTATTCCCAGGATATATGTTTTGTTTGTTGTCAGGAATTTTCAGTCATAATATTCTCAGGTAAAATATCCTACGAAACCAGTTCTACCCTCATCCTCTTACCCTCAACCTTCTAGCCTCATTCTGAATACAATCTCCTAACAAAGCAATTTAAACACAGGATAATAACGTACTGTGCTGCACCCTTAAAGAAGTTGGAGGAAACACACCTTTAGTACTTCCTACTAAATGGATGGGTAAACATATAAAAAAACACAAAGGCCCTATATTCAGAGTTGGTTGCAGGTATATACCTACATTCTTTAGATACTTCATTACTACTAATTACTGCCTGGGTTATATTTTTTTCCATCGTAGTTTATCAAAAGAACTTGATTTCAATATTTTATTCTAACCAAAATAATAATGTATTTTAAATACTTACATCTAGTCCACACTGAACATCCATGAACCCACTTTTTTTGGTTGAATCTTGTGGTAACATTGTTGTTTCAAAATCCGTAATATAGAGAACCTTCATATTAGCCGGATTAGAACTGGGTGCAGATTTCACTTTCAAGTCGATCATGCCTCTGTTGATATTGATCGGATAGTCGACAGACTCTTCCGGTTGATTAATATGACAAGAAATAAGCTCTGTTCTATTTTCCACATTTTCTAAGGAACAAATCAGTCTGTGCAGTCCTTTGGTGGGGAAGAAATAAATTGAGTCAGTGAGTTGGCGGACAGAGGTGTAGAAATGTGCTTTGTTTTGCAAGTGTCTATGATTTCTCTTGTCGTCGTCTTCAGGTCGAGGAGTGCGAAAGAGTGGGAGATCATCAGCTTCAAGATAATACGTGACCTGATCCACATTACCGGTTGTGGTGTCTTTGACCAACACTGTGTAATTTCTTGTTCGCAGAATGGTGGTAGATTCTGCTTCAATTGTCTTGGGTCCTTTTGATGCCTGAAATTAAATACTTTGCATTATACAGGGTTAGACAAAAGTGTAGATACCCCCTATTAACTTTAAATGTGTTAGAGTAGGAAAAACTGCAGTTTTTCAATCAGCATCTCGACTTTGCTTTTGTCCCCAAAATGGGTTATTTTTGGGGCTGTCCCAAATTCTCAAATTTAAACCCCAGTTGAGTGACTCCACATTTTGAAGGGATTTTCAATAGAAATGCAGTAAGTAAACTCAAGGTTAAAATCACACCCCTAATCTAAATGGCAGCTACATCAGAATATGATATGGGCAAACTAGCTTGAGTATACTCCAACTTACCTTATTTGAAATAGGTTACAGTGGGAAAACCCAACTCGGAATACCCATCCAAGAGCCATTTTGGGGATGAAAGAAAGAGGTGAGATGAGCCAAAGCGCATGTAAGAATCTTGTAGATTATTTCAACCCTTAAACTGGTAGTGTGCTCTGTTTTTACACGGCCTGTAGTTATTAAAAAAGAAAAGTAAATATTTGAACACATTGAATCACTTCCCTGTTTTGGAGGGGTGGGGGTCAAAATTCTCAGTTTTGAGACTATTTCTATGAGTACATTTTCCAAAAGAATATTTGCGCCAATTTTAAAGTTTCTAGCTCATTGTAAAATTGAGTAGAATGTGTATCATTGAGTGTGTCAGTTACGCAAGCGGCTAATTAGTTTTTGGATCCCAAGATTGGGTTTCCCACTGTAACCTGTTTGTAAGATGGGATATCCACACTAAATCCACTTAAGATTTTTTGTGGGCATTTTTTGTAAATCTCTCATTTTTTTACATTACATAATATGGGAATTATAGGTAAAACTCATGATTGGCTGCAGTACTCAGATGCTCACATAATAACCACATCATGTAATGTGATATCGAAACACAATGCCAAAATTAGGAGTACCACAAGGATCCAACCTTGAACCTCTTGTTTTCTTTGTCTTTGTCAGCAAAATATTTCCTTCCCAGGTTCTATATTGATTAACCAAGTTAAAATTAAATATAAAAAATCAGGTACAGTATGATTAAGGTTATAATATCAAATAAAAAAAAGAAATAACAAACACATACACACAATAACAGATTTCAGAAATTCATGTATCTATATTGATCAAAATCTAAGTTACTAAGTTTATATCAATTTTTTTAAGTATGTAAAGTGATTTTTTTATGAAATAGTTTTGTCATTTTCAAATTTAAAATTTAAGTAATTTAGTATTTAAAATTTATATTAGGCCTACTTCTTTTATGTACCCCAATTTAAAATATGCCTTAACATTCCTATCTGGAGCAGAGAAAACAACGATTCAAGGCAAGGATATCTTAACCTTACAAAAACGCTCTATATGACAAATATTTGGCATCAAAACAATTCACATAAACCATCCTTCAAAAAATTGAAAATACCAATATTCAAAAGCTATGAATATTAGGAACATTATATTTGATTCAAAACTAGCCGAATGTGGCAGATGTTGCCATACCTTTGGCTATTTACCAAAGATCACCTGTTCAAGTAAACATGTCATTAGCTGTTATGTAAACAATAGCTTTGCATAAGGTTATTATGGAAACCCTTTTGGGCCTCTGGGGATGACCCCAATTGACTTGGGATGAAATGGAAGGCTTAAAATATTCTCTGTTAATCAGGGCCAGCTAAAGAGTTTTTGGCGCCCTTAGTGAAAGTACTGCTTGGTGCCCCCCTCCCCCCCTACATCCTAACAGTTCAATATGTACTGTCAGGGCTGAAGAACAAAAATTATAAACCATAGAACAAATTCAACCACTAAAAGTCTTAAGTTTTCGGTACATTTTTTTGATGGTCAATTTTTAATTGATTTTTACCTCTTTATGTGATTAAATTTTAACAAGTACTTTTGTACTAAAGGAACGAAAAGAGACTTGTAGTATCAAAGTTCAATCACAATGTTTTTTGCCTAATTGTTTTTAAAGTTGTTGAGGAGATATATACATTCATTATTGTTGGTAAATTAAAAAAAACATCTAAATCGATTTATCCTATTATAAAACATGAACTTTGACACCCCTCAGGCCCTGTACCCTAGCCGGTTGCCTAGTTCCCCTATGTGGTAGAGCCGGTCCTGCTGCTGATAATGATAAAAATTGTTTTCTTAAAATATCATTTCTGTGGAGTGTAGTCTGGTTAAACCGAAACTGGTTAAAAGGTGTCCACATAAGAGGAAGTCTACTGTGTAAAATCCCTACTATTTAACAAAATTTATATATTAAAACTATTATTCACCTAAGGCCTATAGATACCACTCACAATTCCTATTTTATTAACTTATTGTGCAGGACTTGTTTCAAAGGATTTACCCCTCATATCCAGCAGCACTCTTCAAATTAATCATACATTATAGGTAAGTTACTTGTCTTTAAAACATGAAAAAAGATAGTCACATTCACCACAAAATACATTACACGCTACACGAACACTTATTACAATTAAATCCTCGACTTCGGGACATGTAAAAAGGAATCATTCAAGGCCATTGTCGCGACGTTTTCATATGTCCAGAAGTCAATGTTTTAATTGTAATAAGAGTTCGTGTAGCGTTTGATGTATTTTGTGGTGAATGTGACTATCTTCTTTATGTTTTCAAGGCAAGTATAATAATGTATGATTAATTTGAAGAGTGCTGCTGAAGATGAGGGGTAAATCCTTTGAAACATGTCTAGCAAAATAAGTTAATGATATAGGAATTAATGAGTGATTTCTACAGGCCTAACGTGGGTAATAGTTTGAATACATATAACACCTATACCAAAATCCCCGGTCTTACAGACCTCAGGAAAATTTCACTCGTTGATATTAACAACATTGCTGGAGCAATGGTGCTACCCCTCCCAATACCTTCCCCTTTCTCTTGAACCTTCGCACAGTTTTTTTCAGTTTGAGTGGTTTTTCCGTATTTGACTACCCGATTTTCAATTACGTGCCAGTCTCAGAGACTACAGGTTTCAGTTCCCGTTAGTCTGTTGTCTATTATTTCTTATACAGGAGTCTCACAGACCGAGGGTTTCGGTTACTGATTATTTATTTGCTGCCCATTATTTTATATGGGAGTCTCACAGACCGAGGGTTTTGGTTAACATCCCACAGTGAGGGTTTTGGTATAGGTGTTAAAAAAAGACTAATGTTTCTTGGTATTGTTACCGGAGGCTGGAAGTCGGAGTGGTGGCGGGTGCAGATGAGGCCGCAAGCCTCGAGCCGCGCCTCCATTTCGACGCTCTGGTTGCTGCTCTGCGTGTGCAGCAGCTCGGGCAGCGCGAGGCACGGGTGCGGCTCAGCCAGCGACATGCTCAGCATCCCTGTACATCTTCTGTTGGTTTATTGATATTAACTCCTACAGTGCCTTCGTCTGAGAGGAGGCTGAATGCAATTCTGTGTCATTGTTTCTGTTGATCGGAGAAATAGCTGTTACTTCGCTCTGATGTTCTATAGATGAAATTTCAGCATTTCAATTGGAGGGGGAAGCAGGGATTCAGACTCTTGCCCATTATGTTATAGCTACATTTTAACCTCAAGCCTCATTCACTTATCTAAGGTTGATATGATACAGCCAACGACATTTCCAGCCATGATTTAATTGTGAGATTTAATTGCAGTGATATAACCACTAGAATACTGCCTATCGTGATGGATCCTAGAGATTTATTTGTATTGTAAAATAACAATAGAGAAATATTTTGGCCGTGTAGAATCAACACTTTTATCTTGCAATATGACCGAGAAAATTTATAGCAGCAATACAACGGAGGTTTGACAGCTATCGATACAAACAGGAGATTAGTCTGCTGCAATACAACCAAGATTTGCTGGTCAAACTACGACTGAAAAGTGTGATTTCCATGTTAACAACATACAATTTGTTGTACTGTAAAATTGTAAGGGTTCCTTTGGGAACTAACATAATTTTAACAGGCAAGAAATAACAAAAATTATATTGTGACAAAACAAAAAAGGAGAAAAAAAATGTACCGACGAAAATAAATTTTTTAGCTACGAATGAAATCAATAATTTTGGTTTATCTCTGAAAGTAAAACATTTCCAAATTATTGAGGGGAGGGGGGGGCGGATTGCACCCTCTTGCCACTGCCAAATCACACCTCTGATAAGAAGTTTGGGTTATACTTCCGCAGAAGGGTTACACTTAATTGGCGAAGTCAGTGGGAACCTGTGATGTCTGAAGGGGAACAATTGAGTGATAATCATTACCAAATTAGAAAATAAATTTGCCTAAAACCTTACTTAACTATTTTAAAGTGTTTTAAAATAATAAAAAAACATCAGTTAGACTACAAACCACATAGTCAGCTAAGTTGAGATGAAAGAATGTGGTTGATATTTCAGTTATAGTTTAGTTAATACTGATTTTAATTCAATAATAATTATATTCATACAAGAATAATTCAAATTTAACTAACCTTAAACTTATTTTATAAATGTTTTATAAGTTGGTGTAAGTGTATTTTCATCAATTAAGTTTCTATGTATTAGGATGATTTTGGTACATACATTTTGTTTACACTTTGAATCAGCATTTAAATCAGTAACTGAAATTTCTGACACATAATTTTAGCATTTTTATGTTATTTAGCGTTGTAAAAACAAAGCATTAAAATATATAAGAAAACGAAAGTTACATACTAATAGCAGATGGTGTAACCCTTCTGTGGAAGTTGCACCGAAGTTTGTTTACTATGTCAAGCTATTTTCATTGGTTATCAACTGGAATAATAGCTAGTTCTCCAGCTGGCCACTAGGGTGACTTCGAATTGCCTTCAACCTCCTCTTAAATGATGTTTTTTTTATATTCTATTGCGCAATAAAGTTATTACATCCTATCATATATGTTGCAAAAGTTTTTAGTAAGCAGTCACAAACTGTGTTGGAATATTTTTTTATTCTCTCAACTTTTTATCAGAGGTAAACTTATTCTCCTTGTGAATAGATCATTGTTGTTTTTTCTATAGAGTATCATATGTTAAACAAATAAAATATGAATTGTTAAAACTTATAAAATATTTTAAGTTGAACTAATTTTTGTTAGCTTGCTAATGAATGATAAAACATTTTTAAATTGATGTATCATAATTATTGAAAGCTCTTCAAAATATTTACCTATGATTTGAAAGATATATTATTAAGTATTATATGAAAAAGATCAATCAAAGCTCAGTTTTGAAAAAGATCAATAATCTTTCAAATTTTTTCTATATCTAGGTCTCTATAAACTTTCGTGAAAAAGTAACATAGACATAATGGTGAGAGCATTGACTATGAATGTATAAGGTGAGGGTTTAATAAGTTTCAATGAGAAGGCAGAAAACTGAAGATACACTTAACCTATATCAAATGACTTTGCAATAAATCATGACAGTACATAAACATAATACTTCTTCTGATAAAATAATACATACACTCACAGCTGTAAATAATTAATCAAAATTTATATGCCATTTGTAAAATTTAAAAAGTAAAACAAGCCTTCAATCATTAAAAATGTTAAAAGTTTCAAACCGAGTATAGTTCACACATTAATATCTCCAGCTATGGCCACTATACTACTAACCGTATCACATGATAATTTCAACATATGATATTGGTAAACACAATGTTTGACAAGCAGCAGTGGGGCTGTAGAATAATGTTTTCATAAAAGTATCCCCTTTCCCTCCAGCTGACTCTGCCATAGCCGGAGATATAATGCACAAACTATACTCTAATTGCTGTACGCAACATGTAAAATCACTGTAAAAAAAGTACATGTAAAATCATTTTTTTACTAACTAGCTGATGATGCCCTGCTTCACTGGGAAAAAGAAAACAAATGCATCAGCTGTTCAGCAATTTTTTTTCATATTTATATCCTTAGGGAAAATATTATAAAAAAAACTGATATTTTCCTGGGGTTTTTACCGAGATTTTTCATTCAAATTTAGAGTGATGGGTTCTAGACTTATGGATTCACAAAAGTTATGGGTAGTTTGGGCTTTATATATAGATGTTTATTTGATAATCATTGTAAACATTAAACATAAGAGAAGGTGAAAGATTTGAAAACTTCCCAATTTAAATGCAAAATAAAAATTATTTCAGATTTTGATTCTTCTGCGCTCTCACCTTCAGCATTTGTGGGGCAGGAGACAGCCAGCACGGATCTGTCAGGGTAGGTGAAGATGATTCGTCCCACAGGCACCAACAGAAGGAGCAGGGAGGTTGCTCCTCCCAGCGCGTTGAATAGGGACAAAATATACTGTGAAACAAGTAATTTATTACTAATTAAAATGTATATGTCATTTAACTGATTTCTTAAGAGTTATTAAGTCTAACGTTTTTACTAGTTTTATGATCTGTTTTTCCAGGAAAAAAGAAAGAAAAAATGCTGATGATACCAGATTTGCCTCTTCCATGTTTAAATTTTAAAGGTGCTACACAAGGATGTAACCGTTTAGAATGAGAACTGACCAAAGGAAATGAACTTGGTCAGTGAGCCATGGCAAAGTTAATTGGTTCGCCTCTACGGTCATCATCCATTCAGCGACTTCCTCCAATACTGCCAACACACCAACAAACCCCACACATGCCACTCCACTGCTGCCAACAAACCGACACACCCCACACATGCCCCTCCACTGCTGCCAATACACCAACACACCCCACACATGCCCCTCCACTGCTGACAATACACCAACACACCCCACACATGCCCCTTCACTGCTGACAATACACCAACACACCCCACACATGCCACTCCACTGCTGCCAATACACCATCACTCCCAACACATGCCACTCCACTGTTGCCAATATACCAACACACCCCACACATGCCACTCCACTGGTGCCAATATACCAACACACCCCACACATGCCACTCCACTGGTGCCAATACACCAACACAAATCACACATGCCAATCCACTGCTGCCAATACACCAACACACCTCACACATGCCAATCCACTGCTGCCAATACACCAACACACCCCACACATGTCAATCCACTGCTGCCAACACACCAACATACCTCACACATGCCAATCCACTGCAGCCAATTCACCAACACACCTCACATATGCCAATCCACTGCTGCCAATACACTAACATACCCCACACATGCCACTCCACTGCTGCCAATACACCAACATACCCCACACATGCCCCTCCACTGCTGCCAATACACCATCACTCCCAACACATGCCAATCCACTGCTGCCAATACACCAACACACCCCACACATGCCACTCCACTGGTGCCAATACACCAACATACCTCACACATGCCAATCCACTGCTGCCAATTCACCAACACACCTCACATATGCCAATCCACTGCTGCCAACACACCAACAGACCCCACACATGCCACTCCACTGCTGCCAATACACCAACACACCCCCCACATGCCACTCTACTGCTGCCAATACACCAACATACCTCACACATGCCAATCCACTGCTGCCAATTCACCAACACACCTCACATATGCCAATCCACTGCTGCCAATACACCATCACTCCCAACACATGCCACTCCACTGTTGCCAATACACCAACACACCCCACACATACCACTCCACTGCTGCCAACACACTAACATACCCCACACATGCCACTCCACTGCTGCCAATACACCAACATACCCCACACATGCCCCTCCACAGCTGCCAATACACCAACACTCCCCACGCATGCCACTCCACTGGTGCCAATACACCAACAGACTCCATACATGCCACTCCACTGGTGCCAATACACCAACACACCCCACACATACCACTCCACTGCTGCCAACACACTAACATACCCCACACATGCCCCTCCACTGCTGCCAATACACCATCACTCCCAACACATGCCAATCCACTGCTGCCAATACACCAACACACCCCACACATGCCACTCCACTGGTGCCAATACACCAACATACCTCACACATGCCAATCCACTGCTGCCAATTCACCAACACACCTCACATATGCCAATCCACTGCTGCCAACACACCAACAGACCCCACACATGCCACTCCACTGCTGCCAATACACCAACACACCCCCCACATGCCACTCTACTGCTGCCAATACACCAACATACCTCACACATGCCAATCCACTGCTGCCAATTCACCAACACACCTCACATATGCCAATCCACTGCTGCCAATACACCATCACTCCCAACACATGCCACTCCACTGTTGCCAATACACCAACACACCCCACACATGCCACTCTACTGCTGCCAATACACCAACATACCTCACACATGCCAATCCACTGCTGCCAATTCACCAACACACCTCACATATGCCAATCCACTGCTGCCAACACACCAACAGACCCCACACATGCCACTCCACTGCTGCCAATACACCAACACACCCCACACATACCACTCCACTGCTGCCAACACACTAACATACCCCACACATGCCACTCCACTGCTGCCAATACACCAACATACCCCACACATGCCCCTCCACAGCTGCCAATACACCAACACTCCCCACACATGCCACTCCACTGGTGCCAATACACCAACAGACTCCATACATGCCACTCCACTGGTGCCAATACACCAACACACCCCACACATACCACTCCACTGCTGCCAACACACTAACATACCCCACACATGCCACTCCACTGCTGCCAATACACCAACATACCCCACACATGCCCCTCCACAGCTGCCAATACACCAACACTCCCCACACATGCCACTCCACTGGTGCCAATACACCAACAGACTCCATACATGCCACTCCACTGGTGCCAATACACCAACACACCCCACACATACCACTCCACTGGTGCCAATACACCAACAGACTCCATACATGCCACTCCACTGGTGCCAATACACCAACACACCCCACACATACCACTCCACTGCTGCCAATGTGCCAATCAAACCCCAATCAGGGCACTGAGCCACTGAGCTCAAAAACATTACCACCTACCTTAAAGTTCCCGATACGGTCGGCGACTACGCCAGCTATGGGGGGCATGATGATGGCTACGATTGGTGTGACGGCTGACATGATGGCTGCTTCCTCCACACTGATTCCCAGCTCCCGCATGTGAATGGTGAGGTAGGGGTAGAGCACGTACAGGGCTGCAAACATAAATGCACTTGATGTGTGCCTGCAAATCTAAAAAGCATAAAATCTGCATTTATTGTAGCTTTGTTTGGACCTGAAGCTAAAATGAAGATTTTAACGGATATTGTAAAAATTGAATACATGGTTTCTAATGAATATCTTAAGGTATTAAACTTTAGGCCTAATTTCATGAATTTACATAGAATGTTTACAATTTAAATTTCCCTATATAAATTATTTTTATAAGTACCTGGTGGACCGAGCCTTGCTCGGTGCTATTTAATGTTTATCAGTTCATCCAGTCTCTATAAAATATTTCAATGTCATGAAATTGATAAATACAGTAGAGTCCCGCAAACCCGGACTTCGATAACCCGGAATTCTGGATAACTCGGAAAGCCTGCCAGAGCAATAAAGTGCATTGAGATTCAAGGCCTGAGCACGGTGTGACACATATAAAACAGTTTTGTGTTTTTCTTTAAGTTGTTTTATAACTGATAATGTAGTTCTTGTATTTTTTACTATGCAATAAATAAATGATTTTTTATAGAAATAACAAACTATTCTTATTTTTTCTTATTTTTACTCATTTCCCGATAACTCGGAATTTTCACAAACCCGGACACCGTTCGGTCCACATTAGTCCGGGTTTGTGGGACTCTACTGTAGAAACCTTTTTTATTGCTCCATAGACTCTTCATCCCATTTGCTGTATTTTCCCTTGACGGCAGGAGATTCCAAACAGCTGTTATGATTACTTCATTTGTTTACACTTTCCTTGTTTATTTTCGTTGCTATCACGGCAACCCATAAGGCTAATGTTAACATTTTTCAACTTTAAAATTCGATTTATTACGTTATTAGATTTTCTCTGGCCAAGTAATCTGCATAAAAGGCGTTTTTGAGTCATAAATTACTTATTTCCAGACTTTGAATGAAATCCTTGGAGCCGTTTTTGAGATAAATCGTGCAAACATACAACCAACCAACCAACCAAGCAAGCACGCACACACGCACGCACGCACGATAACATTACTCATATGAGAGTAGTACCTGGTGGACCGTGCCTTGCTCGGTCTTATTTCATGTTTACCAGTTCATCCAGTTAATATAAAATATTTCAATGTCATAAAATTGATAATTCGAAACCTTTTAAGAGTCCATTGACAATAACTCAATGGACTCTTCATCCCATTTTTGCTGTATTTTCCCTTGACGGCTGTAGATTCCAAGCAGCTGTTATGATTACTTCATTTGTTTACACTTTCCTTGTTTATTTTCGTTGCTATCACGGCAACCCATAAGGCCAGGTTAAAATTTTACAACTTTAAAATTTGATTTATTACGTTATTAGATTTTCTCTGGCCAAGTGATCTGCATAAAAGACGTTTTTGAGTCATAAATTACTTTATTTCCAGACTTTGAAGGAAATCCTCGGAGCTGTTTTAGAGATAATTTTGCAAGCAATCATACAAGCATACAAGCACGATAACATTACTCATATAAGAGTATAGGAGTACCTGGTGGACCGAGCCTTGCTCGGAGCTATTTCATGTTTATCAGTTCATCCAGTTTCTATAAAATATTTCAATGTCATGAAATTGATAAATAGAAACCTTTTTTATTGCTCCATAGACTCTTCATCCCATTTGCTGTCGTACCTGGTGGACCGAGCCTTGCTCGGTATTATTTCATGTTTACCAGTTCATCCAGTTACTATAAAATATTTCAATATCATAAAATTGATAAATAGAAACCTTTTTTATTGCTCCATGGACTCTTCATCCCACTTGCTGTATTTTCCCTTTATGGCTGTAGATTCCAAACAGCTGTTATGATTACTTCATTTGTTTACACTTTCCTTGTTTATTTTCGTTGCTATCACGGCAACCCATAAGGCCAATGTTAAAATTTTGCAACTTTACAATTTGATTTATTACGTTATTAGATTTTCTCTGGCCAAGTAATCTGGATAAAAGACGTTTTTGAGTCATAAATTACTTATTTACAGACTTTGAAGGAAATCCTCGGAGCCGTTTTTGAGATCGTTGTGCAAGCAAGCAAGCATACAAGCATACAAGATGACACTGCTCGTATAAGAGTATAGGAGTACCTGGTGGACCGAGCCTTGCTCGGTGTTATTTCATATTTAACAGTTCATCCAGTTACTATAAAATATTTCAATGTCATAAAATTGATAAATAGAAACTTTTTTTATTGCTCCATGGACTCTTCATCCCACCTGCTGTATTTTCCCCTGACAGCTGTAGATTCCAAACAGCTGATATGATTACTTCATTTGCTTACACTTTCCTTGTTTATTTTCGTTGCTATCACGGCAACACATAAGGCCAATGTTAAATTTTTACAACTTTAAAATTCGATTTATTACGTTATTAGCTTTTCTCTGGCCAAGTTATCTGCATAACTCGGAGCCGTTTTAGAGATAATTGTGCAAGCAAACATACAAGCACGCACGGCCGGACGATAACATTGCTCATATAGAGTATAGGATAAAATGTGGGTATTTTATTTTAAATTATTTAAAAACAAAATACCCTCATTGCAGCTGACTTGCATACTCAGCGAATTTCAAATGGAAAAGAACATAATTCAGTCCACCATTGCAAGATTTGACAGGTTTTTGCAAGCTCCATAAGAATAACATTGGGAATGAGAATGCAGGTTTGCTGCAAAAGGCATGTTAAAACTGGGTGGTTTTAATTCAACATTTATTTAGTAGATTTGAACCAGAAGAAGCCATATAGAGAGTTTTGTCAAGATATGTCTAGAAATATAGAAGACAAAGATTTTTTTATTTTCCATAAGGATAATATGGGTATGACATAGTATGCAGAATTGCTACCACGAAAATGGGATTATCGGGGATTTTAGACTAATATACATTAGATCTCATCTGGATGAAGCCATAAACCAAGTTATATTTAGATATGATGAGAAAAAAGCGAGATATAGAATTTTACTTATTCCAATAAGGTTAACATTGGGACAACGTACTGTGTTTATAATTTTCTATATCTCAGTAACCAATGGAAATAGAGCAATGATTCAAAATACCAATTAGTTTGTTTTTTGAGCTGAATTCATTGCTGCTAACCGAAATTGGATTATTTATATTTTTTTTATTAAAAAACCCAATCCATTTCTAAAAGGCCAACCCATTTCTAAAAAACCAACCCATTTCTAAAAAAACCCAACCCATTTCTAAAAAAAACAACCCCATTTTGTCTCCCTTTATCTCCCCTTCCCGTGGTCTGATCATTCTGGTTTTCGAACTCGTCCAATTGTTTACCACTTTCCAAGTTTGTTCCAAATTTCATAAAGATATATATAAATTTGAACGAATTTTGTTTTTTGCTTCTGGGGCCCCAAAACGAAAAGTTATTACAGTCTCGGGCTTAGGTTTTACCATGAGACCTTGGTAACAGCTTTTTCCCTATGAGGAAATTTGCTAAAAATACATCATCTCATCATCTACCCTCCTCCCAAGCCCATCCTACCGTTGATCATTTCCATTAACCCTTCCCCCATTTTCAGATGACGTAATTTATAGACGGCCGCTTTAATCATTGGAGGAGCCAGCTTGTATAACATATGAAATACTGTATGCACAGATTCAAACATTAAACTCTATTCAGATGGTCTGTTACCAAGTAGCTCTTTTTATTTCATTTAACAACACTCCTGGTTAAAATAGAAAAGGGGTTATAATTTTGATTTTGTTGTAAATGTACTGTGAACAAAATTATATTTAAATTGATTTTTCAAATCATACAATAAGCCATAATTAAGTCAAAGAGTTTGAAATGTGAAGAGAGGGAATTTTGATTCTCATCATAGATGGAGAGTGTGAGTCCTGGAATGTATATTTTGGAGAGTTTTTGTGATGGAGAATACGTTTTCCAAGCGTTTTAGAAATGTACAACTGAAACCACGAGGGGGTGTCACGACACAAGATCACGTAGGTAACCAAACTAACGCTCCCCATTGGCTTAGAGGAGATTGTGAGCTCAGTGGAGAATCTTTTGCTTGACACGTGATTTTCAACATTTATTTCAAATAGGATACAGTGAGTTTTTGGTAATTAAAACCTTCATAATGTGATGTATTGTAATATGAGTATTAATAATTTGTCGATAAGTAATTTTCCGAAAAAAAAATTGAGAATTTGACTTTTGCAGTTAGGCCCTTTATATTAATTAGAGTCAGAATGTTAAAGACTGTTTAACGATGTCATTGGTATTTTGCAAGGAATGTGGAGGCTGATTTTCTTTACTTGCTCAAATGTTGGTTTGAAGAGAATCTTGATGCTGTTATGGATAATTAAGGTCAACTTGTAAATAAATTATGTTGAAGATGAGTTCACACTATGACTACCAGAAGGTGAACAGGATTTCTTCTTCTAGCACACAATAAGAACAATCGAGAGAACTCAGCATTACTCCATTTACATTAATGTTGCAAACAAAATCAAAAGAAATCCAACTGAAATAAAAAACGCACAAATCATATCATATTTTATTTAACTTATATTCTTTACTTTATAAAATACCATGACTTTAGAAACGCAAAACTCTAAAAGCGCAGTGATAACAACCTAAGTTCCTAGCCTGCTCCCTAACGCGTGCGCAAGTCCGGATTTTTAATGTTTTTCTATTGCGTGTTTTGTGTATGTGTTATGTGTGAAAAATCAAAAAGTTTTCATAAACTGACGCAGCTTCGGATCAATGCCAAAGGAGCCAAGAAGATAGATAGGGAACTAAGTGAACCTGCAAGTGATGAGATACTGAGGATGGCCTAGCGCCGAAACGCGTCTCCCAAAAAGGATTGAAGACGTAAGTTAAATTATAGGAAATAATATACTCTGTTCTGGAGGTCTCTGAATAAATTGCCCGCACTTATTAAACCACTATCAAAATTAATCTTTACCTACTCTTAAAAGTCATATTCTCCAATTCCACAAAACCTAGAGAGCTGTTCAAGAATTAAAACTAGAGGGAAAAGGATTAATTATGATCTTCAAAGTTCAAATCAACAATTTTCTGTAACAAAATCGTTTTTGAAATACAAGTGAAAAATCCGCAAAAGTCTACCACTCGGAACGTCCAAAGCTTACAAAGCTTACAAACTTGTGGCACCTGCTTTAAAGTGTCTTAACCCTGATTTTTTGCAAATACACGTCCAGTATTATGTTCTTTTTCATCCGTATAGAAGTTTTCCAAAAAGTAAACTTTCAAACGACTTTTTTATAGGCCGAATAGGTCAAAAGCGCCGCGCGCTGCCGCTAATTTTCAGTTGTCGCGGATCGTCAAAAGAATGCAAATTCGAGTCCGTCCTCCGACAGGACGTCGCCATTGTCGTGGGCAGCGAGCCAGCGGTTACTCCAAATTGTACAAAATCACATCAATTGTTCTCCTGGTCGGTAATTAAATAAGACAATTACTGTGTGAAGTCGTAAACATTGCATGTCGAGATTCAAGGTCGAAGTTAACTTAGATGTCACAGAAGATAAAAATGTCCGGAAAATTGTGGGTGGTGTTTAGAGGTCTTCCTGGAAGAAAATAACACATTTACTAGTGGATATTATTGTTTTACGGTTTAAATAATTCTTAAAGTTGGGCGTAACATTTAAAAGTAACGTTTACAGCCTGGTTTTTCATTTATGTTTTTCTCTCTCTATCGTATTTGACTAATAATGTGCACTTTGTCGTCTTAAGTAGCCTATACTGAGGCATAATGCACGAGCTTGTTTGCATCTTTAGGAATATCCAAACAAACCGTTAGGAAAGTATTTTCATGTAAATTCACACAAATCCATTGTTATTTACAATCTTTTTTTTAACATACAATATATTTGAAATTAAAAAATAAAGGCCTTATGAGATACACTGTGTTGATTACAGAATAACAAAGAACTGTTAAACAAAGGAACATCAATTTACGATCCTATAGGCTATATTTCCAACGAGGAGCGAAACCTTAATTAAAAACTCTTATACATGTATTTTTTTGTTTCGTTGCACTATAATATCATAACCAATTAAAAAATAATACTTGCAGAAATTACAGCAAATGCCTACATGCAAGGTGGCTGACCTTTTACGGAAACCAATACATCTTATCGGTCCCAAATCAGTCATATCAGTTACTGACAACTGTCTTTGTTAAAACATATTTTAACATTTATTTAACCACTGTTGGTCGACGCAAATTTGCACATTGTACAGCTCGATTCAAATAACTTGGCCCAGGCCGATTGTAAGCCCAATGCAAAAATTAACATTGGTCTTATGGTCGGACTGGGCCAAGTGTTATGATTCCACTTATAATCAGCGAGTAATCCTCATTATCACGTGCTTGTGCGAATCGAGCGATTCAGAAGGAGAAATGGAGAAAGGCTTTCATCAACCGGATGCTGATGACTCATCAACTCATCAAAGTACTCGATCTCTAAACAAGGAAGCGCCGCTATAATTATGCCTAAGATATAATCTGACCGCGGCTATAACGAGTTTCTCAATCAGTTTGTTCAACTCGAATCACTAACAAGACTTCCACAATTAAAAGGAAATGTTGAACCCATCCAAACCGCGGAAATCTAGTTCTCGATGTTTTTCTTTTAAGTGAATGTCATCTAACATCGCTTTGGTCAAGGATGGCAAGTTTTTGTAGCAAGAGGTTCGCGAATATTTGCGTAACAGCTTTCAATCCTCTTATGAAATCACTTGATTCCCTCATAATTATAAAACTTGTATTTCATACTAAACCTACAATTTAATTTGCTTATTGCAATTTGCCCAACTTTCGGCTAGTATTAAAACAGCAAGTCACATAAAAATACCTTAATAGGACTTAAAACAACGATTAAGGACTAGCTCTGCAGAATTTCAGCATTGAATTAATCATATCAGACGGTGATAAATGCAGCACCTTACATGTTTTTTAAGGCAACTAATCTATGGCTGCCACGCTGAGTTAAAAACCATAGCCTACATAAAATAGTTTTATGGCATAATTGGCTCAGTTCCGTAATTAAAATTATTTCCATTCAGTTTTCATACTTAAAATATTATTTTATCAAATAAATATATTTAATTCTGCAACTACAACTGAAATTAGGATTTTTGCAGGTGGATTGGAGGATAAAATCTTTGATCCTTGAGACTCGGAAAAAATATTTAAATTGCCAAAAAATCATCAGAAATTGAGAAATAATCCTACTAATAGTGTAAGTGTGAAATTTTGTGAGTTTGTTTTTTTGTCCTATTATCGTATCCACTTCTAAAGCTAACTACCAGCTGCTTGATTTTAATATATCTTTACTATTTCATTATCAAAATTATTAAGAATATTTTACATGTACATATAACCAATGTAAATAAAATTTTATTATGAAAATAAAATAGCTTTACTATCATTTTGAACGACGGTGAAGCCACGGGTAACATCTAGTGTAAAATGTTCACTGTATTTAAAAACACAGGGACTGGAGTACTAAAAAGTATGTGATAAGAAGAAAGCTAGAATAAAAGAAAACGTGCTAGACAACGTCCATGAAAATACATAACAAAACGTAATTCATTATTGTTTAAAATAGGAGCCAGCTTCATTCCCTTCTCGTCTAAATAAAAAGAAGATTTTTGTAACTTCTTCATTAAAATGAGGTTTCCAAAAAATGCAACTGAACACTTCAGATGATCAAAATGCTGCGCAAAAGTATTTTTACATTTTTATTGCTCCTGTTTACAGGACTGGACAAGCACCAGATTAACAAACAATTCATTTGTCAATGTTTTACAGCTTTTTATTAAACAAGCAAATGTAATTAGCAAAAAGGTGATTCAGTCAATCTATGAAAATCAAATAGTTTAAATAATATTATAAAATAATTTAACATTGAATTCAGACACAAGTAAAATAACTATAGACCACTTTTAGCAGTTGTTATTGTAGGTAAATAGTAAACCATGTTAGTATTTAGGAACGATGTCCATCGCTCATTTGTCGTTGTCTTATCCAAGGTACGTGGGAGTTCGTTCGCACACCCATGGTTAGCTGTTAATTGTGTCATGTTCTACTTGTACAACGAATTCCCTTAAATTTTCCAGTAATAAATTAATGTTCTAAAATCTATGTAGCGTTCAGCGAATATGTGTTAGCATATAGTGTGTTACAATAAAATTAAATCAAATATAAAAAAATTACATAATCTATTTTAAGTTGTATTGACATAATTAAGAAAATAGTAGACATTCGCACGATTCTGGAATAGTGAAGCTATTACAATATTTATATTTAAAAATATCCTTCCTCTTCTCGGATTGAAACATTATAATTCACATTTGTTATTTGTAAATGTTAAGGTTTTGATTTCCTTAAAAACTTGATTCAAACACGCAACGAATTAAAACTTTATTTTAAAAAATCAAATTTTGTGATGTGGTTTTAGAGCTTTTAGTATTTAGTCCGGTCAGGCAATTCAAATTAAAACTGTTGCAAACGATTGCTTAGTTGTATTGTCCTATGAGCGATTGTGTAAGAATGGATTCTAGCCTAGGAGGATAAATGTTATACAGGGTGAATCTTCTAAGCCGTCCACAACAGATTATAGACAAACGACTTAACATACAAAGACGAAACAAAACATTTCCCCACTAAATCATACCTAAGGAACAACGTAAAAATATTTTTAATCTTTTTAAAATACAGGGTGTTCCAAAAACCGGGGGTCATGGGTTCGAATCTCGGAAATTTTAAGTATAAACATAGGTCATATTATACATCATTTTAAAGCTCTAAGCGAGATAAACAATTTGGTGAAAACAGAACTCAACTATCTTTATTATTTTCAAAATGGCGGCCATTTTTGTGAAAAATATTGGTATTTACGGAATACCCTGTATCTCGAGAACTACTGAAGGTTTTTTCGTTCTGTTTCAAAATTCTTAATCCTTGTTAATTCAGCTTTAATTTGATATGCAACATGCCAACATTAAAAGAAAATAAATATTTTTTAAAAAATTTCATTTTTTATAAATGTTGGTAGCACTGAAAATCAAAAATTTTAAATGGCAACATATGTTAAATAGTATATCATTTTAAAGGTCTTGCAAAAACCTACAATTTTTCAATTTATACTCCTCCTCTATCTTTGGTGGTTTTTCAGTAATAATCAAAAAACATTGTTTTACCATATAACGCCCATGTTAAATTGCAGTACTCAAAGCATTTAAATTTGCTCCTTTAATATTGAGAACAGCAAATTTCACATGGGCGTTATAGGGGAAAATAGAGTTTTTTGTTTATTACTGAAAAACTACTAAAGATATAAGGGAAGTATAAATTGAAAAATTGTAGGTTTTTGCAAGACCTTTAAAATGATATACTATTTAACATATGTTGCCATTTAAAATTTTTGATTTTCAGTGCTACCAACATTTATAAAAAATGAAATTTTTAAAAAAATATTTATTTTCTTTTAATGTTGGCATGTTGCATGTCAAATTAAAGCTGAGTTAACAAGGATTAAGAATTTTTAAACAGAACGAAAAAACCTTCATTAGTTCTCGAGATACAGGGTATTCCGTAAATACTAATATTTTTCACAAAAATGGCCGCCATTTTGAAAATAATAAAGATAATTGAGTTCTGTTTTCACCAAATTGTTTATCTCGCTTAGAGCTTTAAAATGATGTATAATATGACCTATGTTTATACTTAAAATTTCCGAGATTCGAACCCATGACCCCCGGTTTTTGGAACACCCTGTATTTTAAAAAGATTAAAAATATTTTTACGTTGTTCCTTAGGTATGATTTAGTGGGGAAATGTTTTGTTTCGTCTTTGTATGTTAAGTCGTTTGCCTATAATCTGTTGTGGACGGCTTAGAAGATTCACCCTGTATATCCTAAAAAGGAGACTAATAAATATATCCTCCTAGGTTCTAGCTCAGAGCTTTCTCCTCCTGGGCTTTTATTCCTTTGAATAGACATATATTTTCCCTTTCCTATGAAGAGATTAATTGGCCTCACGCCTTACTAATTATTGGCTATTTTACCTTAACTAAGATCAAGAACCTGCACTGCAAACGTTCTGAACCCTCCATAAAAACCCTAGATTAAAAACTCTAGATTAAAACCCAAACAAAATGTAAATAATAAATATTTTTATTTATTTATTTCGTGGCAAGCTGTTTTGAGGTTGGAGGACTTACTTGACGCATGGACGAAGAAGAGAAGCTTGAGAGGTAAAAGTTCCTTTTGTTTGAAGTCCGTGGAGATACGGCCGCAGAACGTGTTGAGGTAGAACATGTTGATTGTTGTGGTGTTGATGCTGTTGATTGTTGGTTGTTGTGGCTGCCCTGGATGTAACCAGCTTCTTGTTCAAGGTTCAAATTTCATTTTTCTTCTGAAACAGAAGGTAAGAGGAACGGTGTCAATGAAAGAACAGATTAGACGTATGAATCATCCTAGACGAAATCAAATTCATTCCTCAATTTGGAAATAAGGATAGCTGGTGGATGGTATCCGATACTGGTAAAAACAATTTGGCCCAGTCTTTAATTTTAGCGTTGGGCTTAGGGATGGCCTAGGACCAGCTGTTTGCCCTGGACTAGACCAGGGCGCGTTGTGTCCATCTCAACTATCTCCTGTGTAGCCTATATTTCCTATGTATATTTCCTGTGAATATCTCCTGTGTATATCTCCTGTAAATTATCATCTCCTTACCTTCACGTCATTTCCGCCCTCGTCCTACAACACTGCAATCACCATGTCATAGATAAAACTAAGGGAAACACGCTGCTCAACAGCTTTCAACCTTTTACATGGTCTACAGATGATACATGTTTAAATTCAGCCGGACCCTGAAATCTTTGCTCCGATGTTAAATCTGAAAGAGAGAAGGACAAATACGAAACTCTAAGGGCATCTAGGGCTCTTCCCTTTAGTCTAACCTCCAAGAATTTTATTTATCGCTAAAATTCACGTCGATCTCTTTCCATAGACACTTAATTATTACAATCAGTTCAGAAAAGTAAGAGTAGGCCGGTAGAGTAAGAGCTTCAAGCGTATGTCTTTACTAAGTAGTCCTATTCATTCACTGTAAAGGGTTTTTATTAAAATTTCGTTTGGATGAATTTATAAATTTAGTATATGATGGAAGTAAAGTCACTTTGAAATCTATTAAAATTAATGCAATAATATGTATTCGCGAATGCGGTTGAATGCTCTCTGTTGCTTGCTAATTAATACTCTTTTTAGTACTCCGGTAGTTGTTTTCACGTTTTACTGTGTTGGTTATTGTGTAATTTCGAGTAACGGAGATGTAATTACTGCACTGCACGGAACCGAGACAGTTTTTTGTATATATACTGTACTAGCCCTCAGTTAAACCACACGACTGGCCTAGAAAGCATGAAAACCGTGACGATTTCCCAACCATGACGTATTACAACGCTCAACAATAAATGCAGCTCATTACCTCACTAGACACGAGTAATTACACCCATAGCCGATATGTTTTTTGTGATTACGTGAGGAACTTTGATTGATTCGGAATTTTGATTTGATATTGTGTTAATAACATTTTTACAATGTAGCTGCACCATTTTTACAATGTAGCTGCCCTCTTCCTATACAACACTGCAATCACCATATATATATTATCCAGATGAATAATATATATATAGGCCCCGATAGCTAAGTGACATACGTGTGAGGATAAACAACAAAGCAACATCCAATTTTCATGTCAAACGTTGAACAATTTTACTCTTCCACAGTAATTTTCTATTAAACTACTGCTTTATCCGTCCCAGACACGGGTTACAAGATTAATAAGATTAAAGTTCAGAATAGAAATATTGGCTCATTCCGTTTCATTTAGCAATTTAAAAATAATTATTACTTTAACATTAACGATATCATACAGTACTCTGTACTTTTGCCACTGTACATCTCAAAAGCGCCAGGCTTCGGTCCCGACGGGTCCGGATAAGGGGGGTCTACCGTATTATTTTTAAATAAACATTAAACTTTGTTATTCCATATAATATAAAGAAATAAATAAAGCGACGGTGTGAAATAAACAATTTTCTTTGAATACAGAAGTCAATAATACTTCTGTATCCAGAGTCAATGAATAAAGAAACCCACAGATCTGTAGTACAACGGTTGCGTCACAGTTGCGGCAACGTGCAGTCAGTCGGCTGTGGCGGCTTCGAAGCAGATCTACTATGGACACACTAACGTCCCGTGCAGACTGCAGAGCCGCGGCACAATTGCGGGACCTTGTCACGATTGTTCCGTTATTTTGAACCGAACGAAAGTATTATTACGTCACGCTGGTTCAGGATGGGCAGGGGGCATGAGGCCCAGACGTGGCTGCGATATACAATTGGCCGTGGCTTCCTGTTCGAAGCCTTATCAATTATCATTCGGGTGAACTTTCAATTGTAATAATTAGAGATGAACATAAACTGATTCGGCAATTTTACGAGGTTGGTGCAGGCCTCATGTTTCGCCTACATCATACAACGTTGAGGTCAAAACGGTAATTCCGTTTTGAAAATCGTCCAAAAAAAGTTTTAATCATGCCCAAAAGTATTTTAACATAAATAAAAAAATACTCGCTGAGATTTTCAATCAGCTCCCAGAATTGCATTGTTATCACTGTTGTTTGTTTCCTCAACAGGTTGGTAATTATTAAATTTTGCAATAACGTGACGCTTATATTTTTAATGTTATTATTTAAATTCAGGAAAACGAATTCAAATATTATATTTTGGAGAGGGCCTTGATACCGTATAAATAGAATTAAGATTAAATAATATTCAAAATTTGATTTTTACAATATGTTTAAAATTATTATATTAACAATTACGTTATCAAATTATACACTCTTTGAGATCATCTTAACGTTTCGTACGAATCCGTTTGGTTACAAACTTAATATTTTGTTGGTATTCAGTCAAATAAATACAGTACTCGCTACGTAAACAAGGGAGTCGGCGGGCGGCGCAGCGTGTCATCTTGGCGCCCCGCTGTTAAACGATGTTTCTAATCTGTCTAATTTCTCTCAATCTCTAATTAGAGAAACCTCGCACTTGGTTGTTTTGTCTGGTACCTTACTTCAATAGTCACTACCGCAGTTTCGACTAGCCAATTTCGGAAGGACACTTCAATATTTTAAAAATTCAGATTTTTAAAAGCGCTTTATTTACTGTACAATATTTACAACATAATTCGTACTAAAACACTCCATTGTACAATTTTTTAAATATAGAAGCTAAACAAATTTTCTTGCGCGTATAAAGAGTAGGTTTGCGTACTGAAAACCAAACCAAAGTAAAATAATTGTGGTTTGAGGAGTGAGCATAAATCTACTTTACGATGTACTTTACGACACAATGGTTCATGTAACAACCGTAGCTTTGTTTCTATGATCAAAGGCATAGCAGAGCAAGCGAAATCTAAAATATCTACACTGGTCTTACTACTGCTTTTACAGTCTACATGGTTAAGTTAATTTACTATTACAGACGTATTGTTTTGAAAGTTAAGCTTTTTGAATTGTGTTCTTATTAAATAAATAGGCATCTTATTAAATTTGATGGGCTTTTATCGTGAAACTCTATGTTTGAGTGCGTATCACCGCTAAACTAGACGAGTTGAGGTTTGATTTTTTTAGAGTAACAGCTTTTGCTTTACTTACATCTGTCACTCAGTTTCCTTATTTAAACTTAAAACCCTCAAGGCCCCATGGGACGTCTTTAGCAATAAGTTCTTCTGTTAATCAATAGAGACCATATTTTTACAATTTTCTCCTATTTCTAGAAACATGTGTTCAAATTGGATTTTTACTATTTTGCACCGTAGAAATGTTATAAAACATTGAAACCCTTTTTAGGACGAAACCAAGGTTATCTATCAGCTAGTGTTCAATTCGTAAAAGTATTCGACGGTCATACCACAATGGTAAATTTTATCTTTAAAGCTTACTTCCTCACGTTATCTTACTATGTGCCTTCAAATTACACACATTGTACCTTCAAAATAACTACCGCCACTAACCATTACAATTATCAGATTGTTATGTAAACATTTCAGGGCTGAAGAAAGATATGAATCAGGCTCAAATTATAAACAATAATTGCAGACCTAGAGACCTGTATCTACAGCACGGCAATGCGCAACCAGCGCAACCAGAGTCGCGTCCCGCTGTTGCGTCAGGAAATCACAATCAACCGGTTGGCCTTATATAATTAATATGAAATAATCGCAGGCAGTTGTCAACCGCCTTGTCCATCCCAGGTGATTAAGACAATGGAATAATCGCCGCAGAACTGACCAGCTCGCGCCATTCCCACGAAACACTGCTGTTGGCTGTTGCAGCCAGGGTTCCCAGATTTTTAAATACCATTATCGTACGCCAGCTGCTAAAATTATCGCATTTCTTGCAAAACTAGCTTAAAAAGGTAGAAATACGGTTAAATGGTATAAAATAAACTTAAAAAAACTGGTAAAATGAAATATATTACCATCAGTGGCGGATCTAGGATAATTTTTTGGGAGGGGCTAATGGGGGGGGTCTGGGGTTTTCCCCCGGAAAATTTTTTAAAATTTGGAGTGCAGTTTTATGAGTTTCTAGCCTTTTTAATAGGTATATTTGAAATTAGCAACAAGCATGAATGAGATAAAAAATTGGTATATTTCAAATATAATAGGATAATATAAAACATATTCATAAAGACATATATTTTACTTAAATGGTGTTATCTATGTAAATCATAAGAAGACAAAGACATAAGGTATTTTTGACTCTTTTTGTACACAGAAACATCAAATTATTGGGGATTCCTATTTAACAGATGAAAAAGGAATTAAATTATGATTATCCAAAATTCACTTTTAATTACTTCCATTTTACTCATGAACCTTAGCATAAGAAAAAGATTTATTAGTCAGGGACTAATCTCAAAGAAAAATAAGTTGTATTACACTTAACGACATGTCATGATGTATTAATCTAGTTATTCTAAAGTACAAACAAAACAGATTAGTTTAATCCCCACATTTTCCTGCTCCTCTGGACGATGCAAATACAGTAGTTTTGTTATTTTATTTGCACACTGCTCTTGTCTCAACAATATTTTTATCGTTTGCATTAACATAGTAAGAAAGTATTTATTTAAAGTTGTAGTTGTTAGAAATTAAAGGTCTACTTGAAATGCAAACACAACATCGCAATTTTAAACTAATCAAATTGTGCATGCCAAAATTATGATTCAGCCACTCATTATTATTATTTTTTTAATACTATCAGCTGTATTTAGGGGGGGGGGCTTCAGCCCAGAAGCCCCCCATCCCCCCTAAATCCGCCACTGATTACCATATTTTCTGTTTTTATATCAAGATCTTAAAGACGAAATTAAATACACTGGGAAGAAAGCAGTAAAAATACAATTATTTTTAATTACAAAGCAAACAGTGGAACTGAATAGGCATATTCAAAGTTAAAACACAAAATTAAAGTCTTATCTCATTTTCACAAATACGTGAATAAATTTAGTCTTTTATACAATTGTACATCAAGTTTAAAAGTTTTTTCCATAATAATGATATTTATCCAACACAGCATTGTTTTAATCCTCAAAGAAAAATAAATGCCTTTTTCCTTTTCTCATATAGGGAGGTGGTTTAGCACTATATAGGTTAAAGTTTAAGTTGTCTGAGCTTGTTGTATTAAAATAAATTAAAGACTACTTATAAACGAAAATTACCTTAATTTACACATTTCACTTAAAAATGTACTAAACACAAAAACAAAGACGAACCACCCGCTCGATGCATAGGCCCTAAATATATGACAACTAGTAATAGACAAGAGAAAAGACGAGATTTAAGAATGATTTCGTTAAATAACAATACCAAATAGCTAGTAAAAACCAATAATGTTAAATCTTATTTTCTTTTAAGCAGTTGTACCTGTTCAAATTATCGTATATTTTCGCGTACGATAGGAAGTACTATAGAGAAATCATACAATCCAAAGAAATTATCGCACAAATTCGATAATTAATTATCGTACATCTGGGAACCCTGCTTCCAACCGCGGAGTAGGACGAGGGAAACATTATATAACTGGCGCCGAATCTTAAGGCCCACGCCGTCCATAAGACTAATATATAATTTGAACATTGGGCTTATGGACGGCGTGGGCCTTAAGATTTGGCGCCAGTTATACATAGCTTGAAATGGCAACCTACCCAGGCAGGTATTTAAAGCAAGTATGAATGACAGATAAGTGAAGGATGATTGTGGCGCGATCTTGTAACTGACTAAGGCTGACATGTTCCTTAGACAGGACTGATAATTAATAGCCCAACATCCTATAGCAACTAAGGGACCTATACTTTAACGTGGGATCCGAACCACAATTTTGCCTGGTTTACAATTTACGAACTGGTCTGATTATGAGGGCGGTCCTGTGAACGTAGAATTCAATAGTGCGGACGCTAATCCCCACTAGGGAAAACCACGTCCCCAAGCCTCCACTTATAACAGTCCACAAATCGAGACCTCCCAGTAGCTTGGATTACAGGACACGCCGCCGCCCAGTCTATACGTTAGACGTTAGGCACTCTAAGAGATTACAGAGCTAAGGTAGAATAATAAGTTAGGTAGAATAATAAGGTATTTAAAAGTAAGATAACTTTAAAAAAACATTAGATGTAACCAAGTCGAGAAATACAGTCTTCCTCTTCACATAAAGAAGACCCTATTGTAAGGGACTCGTTTGGTTCTAAATTGATAATGGGTGAAATGGGCTTTACTCTCTCCAAAAAGGGCCTTGTGTTGAAGCCATAATTTCATGCCCTTTAACGAGAGATTCCATTTGACTCGCTTAAGTAACTTTGGAGGACCCTTGGAGAATGAACACTGTTAAAGTCGACATAGAAGATGGAGCTCAATGTTTTGTGAATAGATCGATGTCTTTGAAAAAAAATCGACCATGATCGCGGGTTTTATACTCGATGTCTCATAATAAAAATAAAAATGGAACACTTTGTTGACCTCCACAATGCAAGGTCCATGTACTAAGAATAGAATCGGAACGAATAACTGAACTGTTTATAAACTTTTGGGACTTATTTGTCTATCACACAGTGTCTATGAGGGAAAGGAAATCGTCATCCTGCAACTTAAGGTACCAAAGTAAATACGATAGCAAACTTTACGATAGCAAACTTTACGATAGCAAATATTACCAAGCAGGACTGATAATCCGTATGTAGTAGTTAAGCATAGTGTCATCCTTTTTTGCATGCGTTTATGTAGGGAAACACCCAAACACACTCCGTTAAAATGATATGTTCCTGTAGTGAGCAAAATCCAATTAAAATTTCATTACTCTTTGAGTGTTGTAAAGAAGAAAGCCTGAAATATAAAAAAGGGCTTATACCCATAAGTCATGTTGGTTACAGAACAACAATTAAATGTAAACGAATTTAGTCGCATGTTTTATTGCAACAGTTAAGTACGTTTGCCACCAGTGCAAGTTGTTTCGCGAAATACTGTACTGCGTGATTCATATTGTGTTTAAAGCGATTTATAGAAAATAAATACATAGATGTTTACATAAAAGCACTTAATAAAAATTAATTTATTGATTTTTATTAAGTGCTTTTTTGTAAACATCTATGTATTTATTTTTTATCAATCGCTTTAAACACAATATGAATCACGCAGTACAGTATTTCGCGAAACAACTTGCACTAGAGGCAAATGACCCTTAAGGCCGTTTGCCATTAGTGCAACCAGGTGCAACTTAGTTTCGCGAAACATTCACGAAACCATGTTAAGTATACCTATATAAAAAATGTCGCGAAATGTTTCGGCAAGTAAGGCGACATTTAACCCCATTACAATACATTGTTTCACGTGAAATGTTTCAGACGATTTTGTGTTTCGCGTGAAATGTTTCACGTGAAAACTTGCAACAGTGGCATACGCCCTTTAAGAGGGTTCCCTACCTACTCCAAAACATGCCCTAAACACGCTCCGCGCAGTGTCATTTAGCACCTACAGTTTTCAAAATAAAATTTAATTTAACATAGCATTTCAAAGATAAAGAGTTGTAGAATGTTAATTGCTAACCCGAAATCGCTCATGTTAACGTATTCTGAAGATACATTCCGTTGAAGTTGACCAACTTTAACGCTATGTATCTTTTTAATGAGTGAGCATATACGATTTTGGAGAAGCAATAAACACTCTGCAACTCTTTACCTTCACAATGCTATATCCGAATAACTTTTATTTTAAGAATTGGAGACGCTAAATGACACCGCGTTTACCCGTGCACCGGCTTTCGCGGCGAAAAGTGCACAAATTTAACAAGGGCTCTTATGGAGCCGCAGTTCCAAAAGTCGCCTCTAGTGTCGCAGAAAAACTAAAACTGCCGTTGGTAGGGAACCCTCTTGAAAATTTTCTGGTTAAATTTCGACTAGTGCGCAAGTTCTATTAATAATTAATTATTGTGATAAATTGACTGCAACGTGATTTTGATAGGATCAACACTTTTACATTTAACACCTAGTTAAGTCAGGGACTGGTTGTAAGATTTGTATGGTCTATTGTTTACAAAAGTACTACTGTTTATTGGTAGTAAAACAACAAGATCATCTTATCACGTTATTAAAATGAGGCACTGATTTCTTTAACGAGAAAACAAGCTTAGTGAACATTGATGTAAGATATGAAAAAAATATCTACTTTAAACACACATATTATACTGAAAAAAGAAGGCGGGTGAAAACTTTGATAACACTTCCAAATAAAGGGCTGAAAACAAGAGAGGTGCAATGTTTTTGGCTCGGCCAGTGGCGGCCACAGGGCCAATCTAGTTTCGCAACATCCTGCGCCCACGACCACAATGGCCGGCGGATAATGATGGGCACAATCAAACGCGGCGACAAATTGCTGACGGCGTGCGCGGCATAACACATGGCGGCCGCTGACGGCACAACACATGACGGCCGCTGCTGACGGCACAACACATGGCGGCCGCTGCTGACGGCACAACACATGGCGGCCACTGCTGACGGCACAACACATGGCGGCCGCTGCTGACGGCACAACACATGGCGGCCGTTGCTGACGGCACAACACATGACGGCCGCTGCTGACGGCACAACACATGACGGCCGCTGCTGACGGCACAACACATGACGGCCGCTGCTGACGGCACAACACATGACGGCCGCTGCTGACGGCACAACACATGACGGCCGCTGCTGACGGCACAACACATGACGGCCGCTGCTGACGGCACAACACATGACGGCCGCTGCTGACGGCACAACACATGACGGCCGCTGCTGACGGCACAACACATGGCGGCCGCTGCTGACGGCACAACACATGACGGCCGCTGCTGACGGCACAACACATGACGGCCGCTGCTGACGGCACAACACATGACGGCCGCTGCTGACGGCACAACACATGACGGCCGCTGCTGACGGCACAACACATGACGGCCGCTGCTGACGGCACAACACATGACGGCCGCTGCTGACGGCACAACACATGACGGCCGCTGCTGACGGCACAACACATGACGGCCGCTGCTGACGGCACAACACATTACGGCCGCTGCTGACGGCACAACACATGACGGCCGCTGCTGACGGCACAACACATGACGGCCGCTGCTGACGGCACAACACATGACGGCCGCTGCTGACGGCACAACACATGACGGCCGCCGCTGACGGCACAACACATGACGGCCGCCGCTGACGGCACAACACATGACGGCCGCTGCTGACGGCACAACACATGGCGGCCCCTGCTGACGGCACGACACATGGCTGCCGCTGCTGACGGCACAACACATGACGGCCGCTGCTGACGGCACAATACATGGCGGCCACTGCTGACGGCACAACACATGACGGCCGCTGACGGCACAACACATGGCGGCCACTGCTGACGGCACAACACATGGCTGCCGCTGCTGACGGCACAACACATGACGGCTGCTGCTGACGGCACAACACATAACGGCCGCTGCTGACGGCACAACACATGACGGCCGCTGACGGCACAACACATGGCGGCCACTGCTGACGGCACAACACATGGCTGCCGCTGCTGACGGCACAACACATGACGGCCGCTACTGACGACACAACACATGGCGGCCGCTGCTGACGGCACAACACATGACGGCCGCTGCTGACGGCACAACACATGACGGCCGCTGCTGACGGCACAATACATGGCGGCCGCTGCTGACGGCACAACACATGACAGCCGCCGCTGACGGCACAACACATGGCGGCCACTGCTGACGGCACAACACATGGCTGCCGCTGCTGACGGCACAACACATGACGGCCGCTGCTGACGGCACAACACATGGCGGCCGCTGCTGACGGCACAACACATGACGGCCGCTGCTGACGGCACAACACATGACGGCCGCTGACGGCACAACACATGGCGGCCGCTGACGGCACAACACATGGCGGCCACTGCTGACGGCACAACACATGACGGCCGCTGCTGACGGCACAACACATGACGGCCGCTGACGGCACAACACATGGCGGCCGCTGACGGCACAACACATGGCGGCCACTGCTGACGGCACAACACATGGCGGCCACTGCTGACGGCACAACACATGGCGGCCGCTGACGGCACAACACATGGCGGCCACTGCTGACGGCACAACACATGGCGGCCGCTGCTGACGGCACAACACATGGCGGCCGCTGCTGACGGCACAACACATGGGGGCCGCTGACGGCACAACACATGGCGGCCGCTGCTGACGGCACAACACATGGCGGCCGCTGCTGACGGCACAACTCATAACGGCCGCTGCTGACGGCACAACACATGACGGCCGCTGCTGACGGCACAACACATAACGGCCGCTGCTGACGGCACAACACATGACGGCCGCTGCTGACGGCACAACACATGACGGCCGCTGCTGACGGCACAACACATGGCGGCCGCTGCTGACGGCACAACACATGGCGGCCGCTGACGGCACAACACATGGCGGCCGCTGCTGACGGCACAACACATGGCGGCCGCTGCTGACGGCACAACACATGGCGGCCGCTGACGGCACAACACATGGCGGCCACTGCTGACGGCACAACACATGACGGCCGCTGCTGACGGCACAACACATGACGGCCGCTGCTGACGGCACAACACATGACGGCCGCTGCTGACGGCACAACACATGGCGGCCGCTACTGACGGCACAACACATGGCGGCCACTGCTGACGGCACAACACATGACGGCCGCTGCTGACGGCACAACACATGACGGCCGCTGCTGACGGCACAACACATGGCGGCCGCTGCTGACGGCACAACACATGACGGCCGCTGCTGACGGCACAACACATGACGGCCGCTGCTGACGGCACAACACATGACGGTCGCTGCTGACGGCACAACACATGGCGGCCGCTACTGACGACACAACACATGGCGGCCGCTGCTGACGACGCAACACATGGCGGCCGCTGCTGACGGCACAACACATGGCGGCCGCTGCTCAATCCCACACAATTTAGTGTGTTTAAAATTTTAGTAATTTTTCAAAGAACAAGAAAGGTGTTTTTAGTTTTGAGTGACTGAAACTGCCACAAAATAAAAAAGTTTCGCCACTAAAATATTTTCGCAGAATAGATATTTTTAAACCTTTGAATTTAAAATGCAATGTGCAAGACTGTTGTTAAACTACTATAATCGTTTAAATCAATTTTGACACACCAGCAGAAGACTTATTTAAATCTTTATGAAACTTACTCCAAAACTCAAATGCATTTTGAGCAAAGATGTATTTCCTTATATCAACAATAAACACACAATAAAATATACCGTTGTCTTAATGCCTTTTACAGTTTGAAGCATTGACAATAAATTACATTGTATATATTCGATCATTAAAACGTTGAACAGTATAAATGCTTAATGAATCACATGAAAACAATTGAAGAGCTTAGTTCCAAACTCAAGTTACTTTATTTTTATATCTTTGCCGAATTTAGGTATAAATACTTTACAGACAAACAGTTTATAGTGGCCCTTCGTCTCATACTTTGACTTTTCATACACCGATTATTTTTGTATAGTTTGGTATTTTTTTCAACCAAACTTATAGGCCTATAGTCCTCACATCAAATAGAAATGTACTATTCAATAAATTAGGAAGAAATTTCTTTCAATATCACAGCCATAACGAAATATAATCAGGGTCGATTTTAGGTCCCCGGGTGCCCTGGGCGAAATTCTAAATGAGGCCCTACGGCCTCGCCAAAAGTGGTGACTTTTTACTTCTGATTAACCCTTATTTACGGGCGTGCGCTGCCCTGGGACTCCTTTTCCGCCCGGCGTCGTTTTTCCATCCACTGTTTTCGCCCTGGGGCCCTTTTACGCTCGAGGCCCCGGGCGCTCGCCCCTTGCGCCCTTATATACGGCCCTGAAGATGCAAATCTCGAATATCCTTCATAACGCTGTTCTAACGGCCATGGCACTTGATGGATAGAGGACCCTCGGTCTTGCAGCCGCGGTTTCCTGATCCCTCAGGTGCCTTGGCCGTTGGAACAGCGTGTAACCTTGGACTTATATACAATTCTTTTAAATTAATATTCTTGTTTTTAATAAATACTAGCAGAACTCGTGGCTTCGCTCACGATAAAAATTATCGTCTAACCTTGATATGAAGAATCTAGAGGACTGAATAGAAAATATTTATATCAAGGAATATGTCATGTAGAGATATTATGTTTGTTTTATGGCGGAATGTAGGATAAAATGTAGATACCACAGTAGGATGTAGGATACCACAGTAGACAGTGAAGGTTTTCTTTTCACCGTTATAACTCGATTGTGTCGATGTGTCGATTTTAAGGTACTTCCTTGTAGATATACCATTACGTCCCTGGATTGCCTAGTAGGGCATCAATTAAGTACAGTAAAGGGCTGAATGTTTGAAACAGTTATGGTGCTATCCGTGGGCAGTATTTCAAACCCGATTCACTTAGTTTTTAACTTAAAATATGGGCGGGTAGTAATAATTTAAGATCAACCACTGATTGCAGCATTTATGTTTCCGTGAAAAGCCGGGACACCGTCGAATTAGATGAAAAAGGTATTTGCCAAATTATTGTAATTGGCATGATTGTAATTAAAAACATAAAGGCCGGCCTAAGGAAATAACATAGCTCCCGCTGCCTAAAAAGATGGTACCACATAATGAGCTTATGATTAAACGTATAAGGTACGAAACGTTACCAAATGTAACATTTATATAGTACGAATAACCTAACAAAATCATCAAAACAACCATAAAACCATGATAAAAGGAATCAAATTATAAATTATAATAATCGAACAATATTCATTCGATTACAAATAATCGAAACATTCATCGTTATTAACGTCGATTCATTGTTGTCAGTTTAATTAATTTGTGAAACTCGCTCATTTCACCAATCGATTATTACATGCGTTCATACGTCGATAGTTGTTCATTGTTGTCAGTCTACCCTAACACAAATGAAACAGACAATCAGCTGATTGCTTCAAATAGCAAGAACAAGACGGTGACATCTTGTGAAGGCATCTTTAAAGGTAAACAAGCTGTAACATATTGGTTTTCTTAAGTAGTTTACGTATTGTATTGAGCAATATAACGAAAAATATAGTTCATCACACGGACCTAAAGCTGCTTTTCGTTACTCTTTCATTTTCCAACCTCGGCTTACAGCCTCGGTTGTAAAACTTGACCTTGTACGAAAAGCGTTACTTTAGGTCCTTGTAATGAAATATACTATTATTGGTTACTTCAGAGGAGTGTAGTGTCAGCTCTGGTATATTAGCAAAGGTTTGTTTGTTTATTTTAGGCTATAATAACTAGATTTGAAGAATTGAGAAACGTAGAAGTTTACGCATGGAATACGTAATGATTTAAAAAATGTTTTTTCTAAGTAGTATGATGAAAAGTATCGCAAGTCACACGCCCGGTAAGTTTTACCGTACTCGCATGAAAATCCCGCACTCATCTCTGGCTCGCGCGGAAACTATCATGCTCGCCCGGTAAAACAGTACTTACCGGTCCAGTAACGTAATATACTATTGCCGGTGAGAGTGCCCCTCGGTAGATTGCCCAAGCGCACCAATCAGAGTTGCGATCTAAAACCAACCTGGAGCTCTCCCCGGGATTGCCACAGTTATTTATCTACAGGCTCAAATAACGTGGCCATCCGTAAAACCGTCCGTAAGGCCGTCCGTAAGGCTAATGCTAAAATTAACATTAATCTTGAACGGGCTATACATCATTCGCTACTTGACTCGACCAATAACTTATATAAAGACATGCCCTTACCACAAGTTCAGAGACAACACTCACACGATATGCGATGACCACCTCAGCCTAAGTGACGGACTATAGATAGCGCGCCAATTGCCTAATGTCCCTGGGGCCTGTGGGACAGAAGGTCGCACCGACCGTCGCGGCGGGCACATCGCCTTCTGAATGATAACTTCGCCCAATGTTCTTGACCCGTTTAGAATTTGCTTTTATTTTTTACATAAGTAGTTCGTTTACGTACTAAGAAGTGAGTAATGACTGTTACAAGCCTGTTCTGGAGCAAATTTGAAGAAAGTAAGAGATTTTTAGGGAAGGTTATGTCAATAATTGTTACGTCAATCCATTGTTATTGGGATGGTGGCGTGTCATGTAATCCAGCTACTTGGGGGTCACGAATTGTGGATAGTTATTATTGTTGGCTTGCAGATGCGGTTATATGTCGGCATTAGTCAGTAACAAGACTACAAGATCACGCCACAATCATCCTTCACTCATCTGTCATTCATACTTGGCTTAAAATACCTTCCTGGATAGGTCGCCATTTCAACTAATGTATCTAATGTATGTATTCATAGTGGATAACTATGTGAATGCTACGATCATAAGACCATCCTCGCAATTAATAGACCAGTTTGTAATACCAACTTCATGAAGTTGGCGTAATCGCGGTTCAGACCCCACGTTAAACTGTATGTCTCCTAGTTACCATTGGCTGTTGGGTTATTAATTGACAGTCCTAAGGAATATGTCGGCCTTATTAGCCAGTAACAAGTCTACAAGAACGCGCCAAAATCACTCTACACTCATCTCTCATTCATACCTGGCTTAAAATATCTGCCTGGGTAGGTCGCCATTTCAAATTAAGTATAACGTAAAGTATCTTGTCAATTCATCTTTATCTGCCCTTCCGCTTGAGGGAACTTTAAAAAGAATTCTTTATTTTTTATCACAGTTGATATGACAAGCAATCCTAGGTCAATTAGTGCCGAGTCCAAGGACGCAACGACTTTTCAATTTTTTAGACAACGGTACCGATTATCGAACCAAGAACAAATTTGCAATGACGCCAAAGGATAGCCAATTGATCACTGACCAAATTGACTAGATAGCCGAGTGGATAAAGCGCTCAGCTCAAAAACCTGAGCGTCGTCGGTTCGATCCTGACAAGATCGAAACCGGGTCCAGTTGACATTTGTCATTGGGCTATGAACAAAAGGTCGCCGTTAGATAGTAACAAAGACCCGGGTTTGGACCGTTCCCGATCAAAACGTAAAATCGCCACTGACCTAGAAACACACGAAAAAGAAAAGGCTCTCGGCATATTATGGACAAATTTGTTCCCATTGTCGCGTAGCATTCATGTGCCAAGACTTTTGATTGGATACAACAACGATGATGCATTCCTTATTGATGAACGAACGAAGTGAAGTGAATCTATGTATTAGCGGAGTCAAAGTTTCGTCGTCCGTCACTGTATGACTAAGTGACTTTGTGACTGTGTGACTGTCTACAAAACCAAAAACTGTTATACTGAACATTTTCAAATTTTGCACAAACGTTTAATAGCTCACCGAAAATATACCATTAAATTTTGAAGCGAATCCCTAGAACCGTTTAATAGCAATTCGATTTTAAGCATTATAAAGAAATGCCATTAAATTAGCATTGGCGAAAAATTTAGTTTATTAAACAACGGGATGCAAATGAAGATAATTGGAATTACAAAAGAAACTTGTGATTAAACATGCGGTAAATCTACTAAATGTCCTAGTAAAAGAAATTAAGAGAACGTTTCCTCAGGATTTTTCGCGTATGAATTTCGGGTTTTCCACTAGTTTCATGAAACTTTTTTCGAAGTAACTGAAGAATCGTTAACCACCCAGCATGTGATGTACCTTTTACAGAAAAAATATTTCCCGCATATTTAATCACTATGTTTTTGTATTTAAAACTATCTTAATTTGCATTCCGTTGTTTAATGAACGAAATTTCTCGCCAATGTTAATTTTTTGGCAATTGATTTGGGTTGTTATTGTTTGTGAGTTCATCCAATTACGCGATAAAAGATCGTACTCCTAGGATCCAATCAGGAGACGCAGCGCGACCCGAAGACACGCGGGTCGCTGCGGCTGCAGCGGCGGCACCTCGGGGTTTATGGGACGGTGTCCTGCGGAGGAGAGAGTGGCGGTTCAACAAACTGTGCTGCACTGCGGCACGTCGCCGATGAACCGTCGAGTGATGTGTGCAGACATCGTGTCATCCGGATAAAAGCGGTGAAAATACAGCCGGAATTAATTTGAAATAACTTTGTCCGGTATGATTTGTTGGTCTGCTCTTTTCAAATATCATATTATCTATCTGTCTGTCTATCTATCTATCTATCTATACTATTATAAAGAAGAGGTGGTTTCTGTATGTATGTATGTATGTATGTATGTACAGTATGTATGGGGCAAGTGAACTCGAAAAATACTGAACCGACTGGGTTGAAATTTCACACAGGTAGATCTTGTGATCTTGTGTGGGGCTCCGCCCCAAGGGCTTCTTACGTTCATGTTTTATGCCAATTTATTGATTTTTGACGGTTTTTATTTAGTTTCCATAGAAACCATTGTTTCTTTTTCATTCTAAATCCGTGCGAAGAACGGGTAGAACAGCTAGTACTATTATAAAGAAGAGGTGGTTTCTGTATGTATGTTTAGATGTGGCAAGTGAACGCGAAAAATACTGAACCAACTGGGTTGAAATTTCTCTCAGAGGTAGATCTTGAACCTGGGAAACACATCCTTAAAATCCCCTCGGGCTACGCCCCGTGAAAGTCTTCAGTTTCAATGTTTACATTTTATAAGGATGTAAACATTCAATTACAGAAATGTAAGCAGCTGAGGGTCTAACTTAACAGTTCTAAGAGCAGTGGTAAGATCAGCTGTTTCAAGCTATCCATCGTGAGCGAAGCCACAGGCAACTGCTAGTATCGAATAAAATGCGTATTCATCAAGTTCAACGGTTGACGGTGAATGAGTATGGTTGTTACGTTTTCCAGGAGAACTAGCAATATTTTACATTTCCAACAGACAGAAGATGGGAAAGTATTAAAGACATAAAAATCGCGCCACACTCATCATACACTCATCTCTTATTCATACTTGACTTAAAATACTTACCTAGGTAGGTCGCCATTTAAAATTACAGCATCAGGAGTAAAATGTTAAAGTATAAAAGTATTATTTAAAAAATCAAAACTAGGGTGTATTATCTTTTGTGAAAAATTTATGTTCTCTGGATATAGGCCGGTTACTGGTATTTGGAAATATGGTGGCAGAAAATTAGGGATAATTTATAAAAACCCTCTCCCTAGTAGTGTTCTTAACAAAATATTCACGCAGTGAAACTGATTTATTTTTCTTTCGTGAAATCTTAAGTTGAGTTTGGTTGCATTGATTGAAATTCATATATATATATATATATATAGGGCTGTGCACGGTAACTCTAGTTCTAGTTACCGTCGGTTTATCTAAATAAATGCATGTAGCGATTTCAAGTCATGTTTTTTTATTTTTATATTTGATTTCTCTGGTCAAGTTTCATCATATGACCTTTAAGCAGGCGTCGTGATATGGCGATACTGATCTTTCTAGCTGTTCAAGCTTGTTACAACTTACAAGCTGTTGTGGGAGACGGTTCACTGCTGGCTCGGCTCCGTTCCCTAGTACCTCGTCCCATGTCCAGGGTCGGGCAACTTTTTAGTCCGCATATTGTAAAAACTATTCTCGACTCTCATTCTCCTATCAGTGTAATGATGCGAATACATAATGCTTTTCCCGGACATGCCGATATGTTTACTTCGATCCTGACCTCTTATATATGCCCAGTAGATTATACTTTTAAAAATATCTGTTCCTCTTTCAATATTTATTTGAGAGCTATCAACGTTTTTTAAAATTATGTTTTGTACTACATTTTTATCAATTGATTTAAAACAAATTTGTATCTTTATATTAATAGACAAGCATTTTTTCCATAAGGTTTTTGTACTCCTTTTTTCTCAGCCAGTGTGCATCGTAGCGAAAATCTAAGCACACCCATAGAATTGTATTTTCCTGTAGATGTGCAGAATCCCATTGAAATTTATATTAGTCTTTTAGACAAGTAGAAAATTTAATTTAAAATTGAGTTGCTGTTTTGGTGACAGAAAAAAAACAGAAGTGTGCTTTTGTCATCATATCTAGCTGTTATATTATCACATGCTATTTTTTGTAGAGTAAAGATTAGATGTAGAAATATTATGTGAGGGCGAAAACTGGGCAAACATATACGCTGTTTTTTTTCTGTCATCTGATGAGATATAAAACCCAAACAATAATAAGTTTTTATCAAGCAATAAACTAATGTAAGGAGTTCATTAATGACACGAGTAAGTATTTGTCCAGTAAAAAATCCAAACAAATTATTATTTTTAAACAAATTCAAGCCACATGTTTTATTGGGGCATGGAGTTAAAATATAGTATCTGATTGAAATCCAGGGCTATTTAGAGGAGATTGAATGTGTTTCAAATAAAGTTTGCTCACTTCAATAATATTAAGAGATAAAAATTAGCTGATAAAAAGGGAAGAAAAAAGAGCATGAAGTTGAGTCTCTACCATCCGATGTACTGTCGTGCATCTGCAGTACAGATGGACATTACATTCAAATTGTGTGTTTTATTGGTAGAGAATGCGTAAAATATGTGTAATATTTTAGTGATAATGATAGGGAGAGAGGGAAGGAGGGGAAAATGTCCTAAGGGTAAGGAAGGAGAGAAAAAGTTTTGAAGGGGAGTTGTAGGTCTCAAATAATAACTAGGCACATAAATGTTAGGTGTTAATATTTCAGACCTAAAAGGTAGGAAAGGAGGGACGAGAGATGGTAAGTAGAGGATGAAGAAGAAAAGGGGTGAAAAGTAGAAAGAAGGTCTAAAGGAAGGAAGTAAATAGAGAGTAAGGGAAGGAATTAATGGAGGGAGTGAGGGAGAGAACTGTAGTAAGGGGTGTATGGGATAAACTGATTTGATGACTGAATTTTTTCCGTCCTCTGAATCAATAACCAGCTCAGTGTTAAAGAGGCAAAATAATTAGTCAAAGATTGAGTCTTTCTCTTTTGCTTTTGGTTCCCATTTGGTTCTATTGTGTGTTTACGTGGAAAATGTGTACTATATGAATTGTATTGTGAAACGCATTGGTGTATGCAAAGTTCAAAATTAGCTATCCCTATTTCTTGATTTAAAAATTGGTCGAATTTTCGACCACTGGCGATCTCTAGTAATGATTAATGAGTTGTGCTGCATTATGTTATATGTATCATTTGTATGCTGCGATTATTTACATCTATTCGTTATATATGATTTCGCCAAAATGCTCACACAGATCCAAATGTGTTTTGTAGCACTTCAAAAAAATTAATTAATAATTATTTTTGAATCAGAAGCATGCGGTTCGGTCATTTCCTAGTTTTGACAAACATTCTGATACTAGAGTAAACTACCGGTCAAAAAAGTAATTAATTTTACTTAAATATCACGTGCAGACATTTTATAAACACAATAAAAACTTTATATCGACAGTATTAAACAGTAAAATTAACATTATAAGAACTTTTTAGCCATATTTATAAATTGCTATAATGTCGGTCACACTAAAGTGAATAAAGCTCTAGTCGCAAAATCCAAAGCAATAAAGGGATAAAGCAATAATAATAAACAAATCACGAATCGCGGGTAAAAAATATTGTAACATTTTTTCAAGTATCTATATGTATAATTCCCTAAGCGAATCAGCTATGAGCCTTACGTGTTTTAATTACATTATAGTACTCCTCGGATTATCCGGACCGGTCCATCAGAGAAATTAAAAAAATAAAATCACAGAAAAGTCATGATTTTAGCGAGTTTACGGTGAAATGCGGCTTCTAAAAGTAAAATGCAACTGTAATACATTACTATATTCATTTAGAATCACAATAATTAAAGGAATCGCATTGTCTAAACAGTACATGGCATCATTTTCTTGAACGTAGTTCTCTGGTTCTTTGGTAGTTCTCTCTCTGGTTGCTACTTGGGGCGCTATCAGTAATCAACAAAGGTAGCCTACGGCAATTAATTTTGCGAGTTTGTTAATTGCTGTCATTTGAGGTTACGTTATTTCTTAAGAAGAATTACTCTACAAGTTTTTAGTTACTTTAAATTTTACCATGAATATTTCAAGTTAGAGTTATTTTGAGTTTTATGATTATTTAATTTTGATAGATTAAATATTTTAATTTGGTGTTTTACGGTAAAAGTTAACGTTATATGCATTCGCATGATTAATAATGAAGTTTAGTTCTTAAAATTTGTTCCATTAAACCCCCGTAAAGACTAACATGTTGTACAGTCTTGATACGCCGTTTGCAGCATCAATTTAGCAGGGACTAAGGTATGTTATCGAATATCCAACAATGTCCTTGTTTAATTACAAATAAAAATGTCATGTTTATCATATATTTAATTTCGTAAGGCGATTCTTTGCGTCAAAATTGTGGGCGTCTGGCGGGTCGTAGAAAGACGGGAGATGGCTCTAATTTAAGGTCTCTATTCCGTGATGGCGGGAAAAATAATGAAATTGCTTGAAATTCACGAGGAATCAAGAAATAACGTAAAATATCTGCCATTTAAAAAGCATTGGGATCTAAAAACGTCTGCTTTGTTTACATTAAACATGTGATGCTGATACTTAATTGAAACCATGTGGTTGGCTGGATATCAATATAAAATAGATTCAGTTTGCTATGAAGGTATTTTGTACTATAATAAATAAGGATTGTTTGAATTTTCTCTCATTAGGGGCTTTTAGCCCCTTCAAGCCAATAGTTTTATTGTATTTAGTTTTTAGTTATGACTTGAGTTTTTTTGTAAAACATGTCAGCATGAAAAACGCTCGAGAATAAAGACGATTTTATTATTATTTATTTATTTATTTATTTTATCGCTATTTTGGCAATATTTTAATGACCTCGGATTATCCGGATTTTTTTTATCCGGATCAGTGTTCCGCCACATTAATCCGGATAATCCGAGGTGTACTCTATTACGAAACAGACTCTCATTTTGAATTTTTTGGTTAACCGATCATGCACATGGTCATTTGCTATAGGTACACTTGCCCAGTAGGCTATGATTTTTTAGTTTAATGGAGCACCACTGACTATAAACATATATGTTTAAAAATGATTTATATTAATGTTCCACTTTGTACTACTGTTTCAAATGTTCGCTCATCAAAGCATGATCCCACCGTCACAACGCAGGAATTCCAAAAGATTATTTATGAATAATGAATTTCCTCACCCTGATTTTCTAGGTATGATTTTCACTAAAATTTATCGTTGAAATCCAAAGACAATTTGATTTAATCAAGAAACGGAAATAATGTATTCAGGGCCTTACACCATATTCAACTCATAACACCCCTTTAGTATGATACATGATACGTTTAAATTTTACCTGGCACTCGAGAAAAGATAGATTCACTTCTTTTGCAAACAAATCCCAATTAAGTTTATTTGCCCGATTTTTGAACGATCGATTTTTGCTTTCATGTTACAGTATTCAGTGTTTTTGTACCTCCTAGTTAAGGTAGTAAGTAATATTATATTATTAAAAGTGTGCGTAAGTTTGATCGAATGTCAACGACGCAAATTACTGGACATCAGATAAACGTTCTGATATGCATTCAAATTCATTTGCAACTTCCAATCTTTAAATTATTAGGCTTTGGCGTTCACAAAAACGAGATACAAAACACTGAATCCTACTGTTGTAACACGGGAAAAAACATCGGCGATCTTTAAAAAATCTGGTGAATAAATTAATCGGGATCTGTTTGCGAAAGATGTGGATCTACCTTAACGATGTTAACATTTCGTTATGTCAACAGCAGCCGAAGCAGAACAGTAAGGTAGGCCTACATGTTGTGCCACTTGGACAAACAAACATCACATGTATTCTTTCTTTTACATCTCTGTTGTACAAGACGACTGCCCTGAAGTTTTTATCTTACAGTAAATGTTTTCCATTGAGCAGAATCTATCTCCATTTAATTGAAGACCCTCTTTGTTCGTGGATCGAAGTGTTCGTTTAGTAGGAACAAATATTAGAATTAATTTGTGTTGGTTATGATTAAAATACATTTTCCCCCCACCTGCTATGTTTAGACGCTTTTTAATCCTTATAACGGGTGAGTAAAATTATAGTTTGTCTCCCAGCGGGAGTAAAGTAATTAATAAACCCATTAAACTCATAAGAATATCATTGAAATCATAATGTAACAATTAGAGCGCCTTCAAATTCCCACGCACAAGTGCAAATATATTGCAGGTCAACAAATGCAGGCTTTAACAGCTGATTTAGAGGCAGGAATAATCAAATAGATTAATATTAACAACAATCAACTGTGAGAACGTCTTAGAATTAACCATTTAAACAAGTTCCAACATTAGCTGATCGCTGGTACATGCATGGTTGCAGCTACCAGGATGCAGGCGCTATCAGCAGAACGAAACAAAATGGATATTTTTATTACTTACCAAGTTAATAAAATACATTTTTAAGGTCAGGATATTCATTATTGCAGGTGAGGAAAATATGTTGTGTGTAGGCCTATTTCGAGGGTAAAGCACACTGTCTCCCTCGTGAATACTTTACTCACTCAACACCCAAATAACTATTAACAAGATACAAAAACCGGACGTTAAAATTTTGAGTAATTGTACTGTACATTGACACATTACAAATAATTACGGGCATGGTAATATTGTTTTTGTACAGCATTAGCTTTACTTTTATAATAATTCTATAACAATCTAAAGACTGTAAGTTGTAATTTAATTAGAAGTACCTGGTGGACCGAACCTTGCTCGGTGTTATTTCATGTTTACCAGTTCATCCAGTTATTATAAAATATTTCAATGTCATAAAATTGATAAATAGAAACCTTTTTTATTGCTTCATGGACTCTTCATCCCACCTGCTGTATTTTCCCTTGATAGCTGTAGATTCCAAACAGCTGTTATGATTACTTCATTTGTTTACACTTTCCTTGTTTATTTTCGTTGCTATCATGGCAACCCATAAGGCCAATGTTAACATTTTACAACTCTAAAATTCGATTTATTACTTCATTAGATTTTCTCTGGCCAAGTAATCTGCATAAAAGAAGTTTTTGAGTCATAAATTACTTATTTACAGACTCTGAAGGAAATCCTCGGAGCCGTTTTTTTAGATAAATGTGCAAGAAGCAAGCAAGCAAGCAAACAAGACCGATAACATTGCTCATATAAGAGTATAGGATTCATTTTGAATGTTTATTGCCGTACAGAATTCCCGTAAGGGTTTCCAAACTAAACCGGTTTGGGTGACGAGACAAGAGGCCAAGTTCAAAGGTGGCAGGCTGGACTGGAAGTTGTGTTTTACTGAATCAATCTGCTTTTTATATCTTAACAAATATTACAATGTTCCACAAATTTCTGTCCACATTCAAATGTTTTTCCGCTCATTCACTGATAACTGTGAAAGTAGACTCAAACATATTAAGCGGATCAGAATAACAGATTGATAACGAAAACAAACAAACAAACAAGTGAGCAACACGATAAGGGAAGTAAACCGGGAATATATCTCTAACTGTATATTATGAATGCAATAATTCATACGTATTCATTGTAAGTATAAGGAATGAAAATATAACAATGCAAAATCGACAATGATGCAAAGTATTACATTTATTTATATTGACTTTACTTACGAAATTCAATAAGTAAAAAGAATCAAAATGTAACAATGTAAAAACGATAACAATGCAAAGTACTGTAATTCATTTACTTGTTATATTGCCTGTGTGGGTTTCATAACCATTACATAACACATATCTTTAATGTCTAGTCAGCTTTGTGGGATGAACCATGTCGTGTGATGATAGGGAGATATTAACCTTTCTAAAGAGGAAGTCTTGAGCTTGCGTTTAATGAGAAGACTGGAATTGCTATTAAACGGACTCTATTGTTATTTAATATTACACCAAGTATAGACAAAACATGTTTGTGAAATTTACCTACATACATACATACCGTTGAACTCTTAAAGAAGTCAATGGCCTATGATCGTGATCTAGGCATGTGTAATGACTTAATAATGACGCGACATAACTTATGCATTTATTTTTATTATGCTAACGCAAGTATTTGGGTAGATTAGTACACCGTAACATATGTTTCATAAAGGGATATCTTTCATATGATACAATATGTTTTTTTGATAAAATATGTTTTATAATGAAACATATGTTTAGTAAAATATGTTTCATAATTATTATGAATGATAATCACATTCATAATAATTCAATATTGCTGAATATCTTGATTGTTTTGCAAGGTATTTTCGTATTCACTTTTAGTTAAAAAATTATGTTTTTAAATCAATTTTTACTTATATCTGTTTTTAATAATTTAATTTGAATCCAATTTAAATTGGTTGCTTAACCGAAATAATAAAAGAATAATATTGACCTGACGAAGTATTTAAAAGATCCGAGGGAAAATAAACTTATTAGCGAATTTTTAATTGCATTCTTGAATTTAAGAGCCTCTTTCACGGAATAAAGAATAGGCCCACTTACTAACGTACTGCATTGGAAGGAAAACTATACAGTTCCTGGAATCCGCTGCGGCAGGTTCCTTCATTTCCGATCAGCGGCAAGCCGGCGCTACCGAAACAATTCCATCGCAGTGTAGTAATTAAAAATACATCAAAATATCTCGTCGATCAGAGCGTCTTTGTTGCGGAAGTTGAGGAGAGACGTCTTTGTCGCGGCCCCCATCACCGAACCGGGCCTTGTTCCTGCCCGGTCGAAATTAAATAAATAAATTTAAAATAAATACCAAATAAATTTCTATGAAAATAATTTAGAAATAAATTAAAATAATTACAGTGGATCAATGTAATTACAAATAAAAATCCATTTATTGATTATAATGGATACATTTATTTAATTAAATACATTTTTACAGTATTAGCCAAAATAAACAGTACTGGAATGGTAATATTTGTTTCTACAGTGTTCCTAGTTTGTTTCTACAGTCCAAAGGTTGTCCAGTTTGTACCCTGTAGGGGAAACCACCAGTGTTTTTTTAACATTCTTCTCATTGACGTATTGCTAATATTCAGTTTAAGAGAAGCTCGCATTAGGTTTATTTTAGGTGACTGTGACACTCGCTGCAACACCATTCCGTGGTTTTCATTTGTACAGACAGTGGTTGGGCAACCTAAAAAACCCTTTCGCTGTATCAAAACACTGCCTGTTCTTTGAAAATTTTCAGCAACCCTAAGAATCACAACATTACTAGACGGGTTTTTGGGGAAATGTTCTTGAAAACGTAATGCAGAGTGTGACAAGCTTTGCCCACCCGCACGTCCAATTCCGTATGAGCGAAAATAATGTTCTACGATAAAAGTTTTCTCTACCATTGTTAGCACCATGTTATCAAAAACTAACCTCAAATAAGAAATTAGTAATGAACAGGAAGCCGTGGCAACAATAAACAACTGAATCAGCTGATTGAGAAGAGAACTTCAGCTGATTCAGTTTCAGTACTGTTTATTTTGGCTAATACTGTATCAGACTGTGGTCCCTTATAAAGAATAATGCACTTTTTTGGGATATTCCCTGTTTCCTTTACTTTGGAATGTCCTTGCCTTTAAATTACTCTTCAGTGGTTTATCCTCAGAAAAATGTTGAAAATTAGATTTATTAACTTGCTGCATTTTAAATAATCTAGGGGCATAACAACTTTATCTAAATCATCCGAATTGCAGCTGTACATTGTTGGGTTCTCCAAAAATTCTTAGGGATTTTTTTACTAAAATCCCCTTTACACAGAAAAACGTAGGGTAGGTTGTGAATATTTCGCAAACCTACTCTCGTCGTTTACCTGCTATCGGCAAAGAGCTACGATTTTTTTTACAACCATTCTCGTATTTCACATCGCTCTCTTCGTTTACCAGCTATTGGTAAAAATTATCGTCCTTTACGGTCGTTTTCTTCATTAGGAAGTTTATTCCCGTCATTTACCCGCCATCAATATATGCGAAAAAAAGTTTAACGGTTGTCCGCGCGAATCGTGCGTTAATCGGCATCGTCCTACCGTCGAGTCCCGCGTCGCGTCGTGTTCCCACGAGTGGTTGCGTGCGGTTGTTCTTCTACGGCCGTTTATAAAAAAGCTACTAAACTCACGTTCGTTTACAGTAGACCTATTTATTTGACTTTCAACCAAAAGTCGTAAGTTCGATTTCAATTGCATAAGTATACAATTTAGCCAATGTTGTTAAAGGAGGACGTATTCCCCTTATTATCCCTTCCACCATATCAACGTATACTAAAGGTCTGGTGCCGCTGAAGCTGTGAACGAACGTTTTGTCAAAAAACTAATAATATATCGACAACATAATGGCTCAAAGTTCAAGAATGCTGGTGATAACAAGACCACTAGAATTTTTGGAATCAAACGATTTCACAATTATCTTTTTATGTCATCCGTTGTTAGACAAACAAACCCGTGATGTAAGTTTTAAACTAGGATAGAATCAATTTATTTGGTCATCTGTGTATGAAGCACAAGGCTGCACAGCTTAAGTAAAAACGTTACCGTCATAAAGTTGCTTTTTTTCTTGGTCTTACACGTCTCTAAATTTAAAAACCATTTTACTCGCGGGTGGAATCCATAATCTAAAATGAATAATTTTACTTTACATCACTTAGATTTGTAAACATCTGGCTGGATTTAAGCATATTTACAAAAATGAAACATGTATAGAGGTTTAGAAACATTGCGCGTTGTTCTGAGTGATATCATGGTACACTGGCGTTATGGGAACATAAACTTTAATGAAAGTGCAGTACAATCTTACCGAAACGTTGCGTTAGTCTATGGAGAGTGGAAAACCTAGAAAAACTACACCTATTATTTAGATCTAGTGAAAAAAACGCATGTATACATTTTAAATTATGTACATAAAATAGTCTATATTGTTAATGAATATAAAATAATTAATCCATTTAAGATAGCCAAAAGTCAAATCTAAAAGACTTATACGAATTAAATACGACGGGGGTTTTTAGGATAAAAACTCCTCCTCCAGTTCTAAACAGATTTTAATAATTTATGTGTCGTTGGAAAGAGCTCGGCGTGAGGTTTTGCAGGAGACAAAAACATGTTACGACTTAAGGGAATGAATTTATAGCTTTGTGAATTTAAAGCTGAGTTTCAAAACCTGACCTGCACTGAGAAAAATCCCATTGCGGAAAAGCAGATTTTTTGCTGCAAGTGCAGAATATGTACTCGCTGTACGTAAATAAGGTCTTTTCTCACGTACAGTAATATTTGTGACTTGACCTGGCTCAAAGTCTGGGCAGAATAATGGCTATTAGTACATACGCAGATTAATCTTGCTCGCAGTCCTTCTTTCCAATAGTTTACTCTGCAATTATGCTTAAACTGACGTCATTTCACATAATCAGAGAGTTTACTTTACTGATATTTGAAGAAAAACGGCAGAAATGTCGTCATTATTGTTAGTATACGCAAAACACGTAACAAGTTTATCCATGGTTACTTTCTGCCTGAAGCCACTACATCAATAATGACTACATATAGGTGTATGGATAACTTCAAATTATTTTCATAAGATTTCGGTAAAAGCAGTCAGTCTTTACCTTGCTTTATTTCGCACTGTCATTAGATCTTTTATTTTAATCGAATAAATATTTTTAACCTAATCTTAATTGGTTTTTTCTAAAGTCCTTTGTCTGGTTTTATATTTGGAATAAAAAAAACAAGTAGGGCCTACATATTTATAAATGTAATACAAGATTAAGTAGTAAATTTTGGTGTGTATAATACTTATTTTATTAATGTTTGTTACAGTTTTACTTATTGTAGTACATAGATGTAAAGTCAATGGTAGTAAAACACCTACGTCTAAAAGAATATAAAAGTATTAATTTTCAGAGTAAAAGAAGAAGCTTCCTCGCATGGAAAGAATTTTGACAGGTGTTCGTTTGTGGAAATCCAACAAAAATCAAGTCTTTTAAGCCTAATTTTACACCAACGAAACTTAAACAATCAGAATCAAAGGTATTTGGTTTGGAGTGATAGTGCTTTACTCCGCAGAATTTCGCAATCTTGCTAACAGATTATTACTCTAGAATCGCAATAAAATCTTTTAAAGCTATTGTTGACGTCGACAGAAATATAAATCACTTATTATATTTCACTGGACGGCTCTCAAAATGTTGTAGACATTTTAAATGTATGAAAAGAAACAAAAGAATTGCTACACCAAAGCCATGAACCCAATCACGATTTTAGACAATCGAAAACAGAAAAAAATCACATACAAACGTGAGTAATTCAGAAATGTAGTTGTCTAATAAAAATCCATAGGATATAGAGCGATTGTCATCAATGACATTCAGATTTTTCAATTTCATTCACAGTAATTAAACTTTAAGCCAACAAACAAATAAAATTATTAACCGTCCTCACCTAAACTCATTCAGCAAGGGTAACATATGACACTACCGTACCAAAAATAATTGAAACGAACGTCCTTAACAATACATGAACGAATCCCAAACGGATTGACTAGGTTACGGTTACGCTGTTACGGTACTCACCTGTCAGCTGTTGAGTAGTACCGCTAAGCCAGCCACAACGTATACTGGGACCACGACAACGACAACAGCTGATCCGTGCCACTGCCGCCTACAGTACACCCCCTCCCCTCCCCCGGGCATTACCTACATCCTGCGGCCGCTGGCAGTGGCTGTGGGCAGGCGGCGAGCGACAAAGGGTTGGCAATTCGCGAAAATTGTAAAATTGTTCTTTTAAGCCAATTTTTTTGGAAGCGTGTAAACTCGTTTTACCGGTTTTTATCGTTTATTTGTTTACAAACTGGTTGTTCACTGTAAAGTCTTAACACAGAGAACCTAGAGGATGTAGACAAAACAAATCTATCCTATTACATTATACTCTTATATGACCAGGTTCGCAAAGAAACTTGGCGGATGAGATGTTATTAATAGTCAGCTTAAATGATAATCTGATTCAGAAATTTATGTCACTTGTTAACAGAATGAATAATGCTTTTAGGAAAGTAACCAAGCTCCTATTTTGACACAAGTTAAAGGACCCATCCAGCTGTTTTTCGGAGATCTGCCGCAAAACAGTTTTTCGGAAGTTATTTTGCGAGGCTTATATCTTGCGTGCATGCGTGCCTGCTTGCACAATTTTCTCAAAAACGGCACCGAAACGTCTTTTAAAGTCTGGAGTTAGTAATTAATTTATGATTCAAAAACCGTGTTGTATGCAGATTTTAATAATCTGCATAATCTGACAATCAGAGAAAATTGAATAACATAAAATGAACTTGAAAGTTGTAATATTTTAATATTAGCCTTATGAGTTGCCATGTATGATAGCAATGAAATAAACAAGGAAAGTGGAAACAAATAAAGTACGTAATCATAACAGCTGTTTGCAAACTACACAGGTCTGGGATAAAGACTGCATAGAGTAATAAGGAAAGGTTTTATTTATCAGTTTTATGACACTGAAATATTTAATAGTAATTGTATGATGACCACTTAGTTAACATGATATAATACTTCGCAAGGCTCGGTCCACCAGGTACTACTTTATTTAATACACTAGGGATTTTTTACTCCTCCAATGGTTCTGAATTGATTTCAATAATTAAGGTGTCGTTGGAAATAGCTTGGTGTGAAAGTTTTCCAAAAAATAAAATTTATGAAGTTGAAACAGAAGGAAAAAACACTATATTGGCCTTAAAGTTATGTATTTTTCCCTTAGATTTACATTGAATAAAAAATCTCAAGGAAAAGATAATTTTAATAAACAATTTTGACAGCAGACCAAACAAACATTAGAATCTGCTTAGCAGCGCCCTCTAGTTGAATATATGAGGTTATAAAGGTTTTATTTTGGGGGGAGTAGGCTTATGCTATTCAGAGTCTGAATTTTCTTTTTAAAGGTGTAGCTGTACATACATGTCACGTCACGTCCACATCAGGCCGTGGATGCGTATGTACTGTCCCATCGATTATCAAGGATTATGGTATTGTTTCTTGATCATATTAAAAATTATTAAATTAATTGTGCTGTAATAGAATAAAGGTTTAAAGAATTACTTGTCACATATGTTTTTTTTTATAGAGCAGAAAAACAACTTAAGAAATGGTTGTGGTCATGCCAGGAATTGAACCTGTGGCCTCATGAACCAGACCCAAACATGCTACCATGAGGCAACATGTACCTATTGCAATATTACCTAGGAGATCTAGTTTGAAATAATGGGTCACAATACAACACCATATGCATAACAAAATTAAGCACTCATTATGGCATGGGATTTGGTTACCTATACCAAAACTGAACACAACCCTATTTTGAGGCGAGATATGAGATTTTGGCACAAAACTCCTCTTTCAGTCATTTAAAACTTTCTGGATGAAGTGAATATTTTAAACTCCAATTTTTAAAAATGCCATGGGGTTCACTGTACAGAATACAAATTTAAGAATTAATTTTCAGAAAAAGTAACTTCAGGAAAATACTACTATTGTATTTAATGTTCTGTTCTGGCAGAAATTTTATTTAATATTATGATAGCAATTTGAGGAAACGTAATATTTCAAGCTGAAAGCGATAATGAAACTTGTCAAACGGATTGTAGATTGTGTTCTTCAACTACATCTTTTACCAGGTCATATCTTAACTAACAATTTCATTTCTTCTCAAGTAATTAAACATCACCATTCATTTGGCTAATTTCATTAAATTAATTTAATGCAGTTATGCTGCATACTACTTTGATGGAACTTCATTGTAACAGAAAATGCCATTGAAAGATAAAATCAAGTTATTTTTTCCTTCCTGTTATCAGACTTTGTTGTTACTTAGGAAGATAATAAAAGCTGCTTACGAGCAACTGCCACTCATAAATCATGCAAAGTGTTGTATATTTTTCATTTAATAATTTAATACTATGAAATAACCTGTTTTGTTTTGTTTTTACCACCTGTGAAACTTAATCTTTACATTAAAACCGAAAAATAGTATTAACTATCGAAAATTAATATTTACTATCTTTAGTTTGTTTCAAAAGATAGTTAAAATCAACAAATACAGCTGATTTTAATGTAGTGTTGAGAAAAGTATTCTTCAAAACACGAATGAAAGTATTTTGCATTTTCTCGACCATATGAAAACCTTGATAGATTTATATATGTATGTATAATGTGTCTGTAAGCACAAAAGCGCTCACAAAAATGGTCCGATCGGAATCAATTTTGGCACAGGCATATAAAGTAGGCTGGTCAAAAACCAGCCAAATCGGAGCATTGGAACCCCCTCCAAAAATGGGTTTTTGGGATTTTTAACGGAGAAAAATAAAAATGATAAAATTCTTGTTTATACCCATTGCATTCAGCTTAAAAAACATATCATTAGTATTTTGAATTGTTGCTCTATTCCATTGGTTACTGAGGATATTGAAAGTGGTAAACACAGTTTGTTGTCCCAATGTTAATCTTATAGGAAATAAGTAAAATTCTATATCTCGCTTATTTCTCAACATATAACAACCCATATAAACTTGGTTTAAGGTTTCATCTAGATGAGATATAATGTACTTTTGTCTGAAATCCCTGAAATTTCCATTTTTTTGGCAGCAAACCTGCATAATCGTTTTCTATGTTAGCCTTATGGGAAATAAAACAAAATTCAATATCTTCATTATTTCTGTGATATCATATCTTCATTTTCTGGTGGCCCATATCTTGATAAAACTTGGTATATAGCTCTTCTTGTTAAGATCTACTAAATATTGAATTAAAACCACCCAGTTTTAATATACCTGTTGCAGCAAACCTGCATACACGTCATTCCCAATATTATTCTTAAATAGATTACAAAAACATGTTGTATCTTGCTGTTGGATGAAAATTTGTTTGCATTTGAACAGGGGTATTATTTTATTTGTCTCTTTGTATTGTTAAGTACAATTCTGGACCATATCATTCCACATTGATATACTATGTAAAGGATGTGTCGTGTAACAAAATAAATAAATCAATTTAGAAAAAACGTTGTACTGTTAACAGACATTATATAATTAAATAACTTAAAAAGGTAGTTTTAAATTCTAATAGGTAATAGGTCTACTAGGTAGTAAGGTTAACACCTTAGAATTCGCCGTACAATCAACCAGGTATCAAATTTACAATCTTTATTAAAAGTACAAGTGTCAAAACAAACCAGCAACTATATAAAGGTAACAGACTAATTATTGTAGACAATAACCCTAAAAAATACTCGATACTCCCACTGATGCACTGAACGCTTTCGGGTAAACCTCAGCTGTTTTCACTGGAGCTAAAAGATTAAATTTGTCAAAGGGAACGTGAGAAATGTTAACCAACACTGTCCTTAAAAAAATGATTTGACCTCCTAAAATTGATATTTCTGAACAGTTAAAAATAAAAGTTATTACAATATTTTGTATCCAAATATGCCAGCCATAATGGATTAACAAAGAAGGGAAAGCAAAAGGGTATTAAATGAAAGTATCTATTGGATAATTGAAGCAAAAACTGAGGTGATACTTTATTGAACTCAAAATCCATTACAGTACTACAAAATATGGTGTTTTCTTCGATATTTTTCTAGTATTATATTATATTCCAAGATGAAAGTAAAGCACATTGTCTCCCTCATGAAAATTGTCATCCTTGACAAGCTCGGGCACATTTTCACTCATGAGACAATTGTACTTTGTACTTTACTCACTCAACATACAAATAGATATTATTAAGTGCTACAATAGTGTCTTTCCCCCTTCAAGCATCTACCAAACCTTCTCTGTTGGTTTGAGTTATTGTACAAAAACGTGGTTGTCATTTGCCATCACTGATCAGTAAAAACAAGTTTCATTTCCAACAAAGAATATAATTTATTTTATAAGGTTTTCTGTACTAATGATCAAACTGATGAATCTAGCAAGTGTTCTTAAAGTTTATTAGATAACAAACATTAACCTCTTAAATAATTTTAATGTTGTTAAGGGAAATGTAACAGACAGAACAACATAATACTCTTATTCAAATTCAGGCACAATGCAAGGACAACGAACCGTGTGAAAATCTAGCCGAGAGTTCAGTGTTCAATTAACAGTGACATTGCAATTCACTGACATTGAGTGGAACTTCATATACAAAGGCAAGGTCCTCATGGGTTGGTGGAGTAGTCGGAAGTGTGCTGGACTTTAGAGGCACAGTAGCAATATTGTGAGTTTGAATTCAAGCGCTATCAGTACAATTAAGCAGTACTGACTCAGCATTCTTGTTCTGAATAAGCTTACTGCTTGCTTTCCTCGATAAAATACTATGCACAGATCAATAGTCTTCGTGGAAGAGGGAAATGCAAGGTTGAAATGAGTCTGCAAACCTCTTTAACAGAAAAATACATGCATGTTCTAGCACAATTTGGGGTGCAGAATCCTTAAATTAAAAAAACATGTTTCTTTTACCTGAAGAAAGGTTTTTCTAATAATATAAAGTTGAAATTACTTATCCAACAAAATTCTCCTTTGTAACTTTATTGTATTTTATTTGATTAAAAAATAACATGAAAGTCTGCAAAGTGAGTTTGGAAATTGTGTTCTAAAAAGTTGATACAATGGAACTTAATGTATTAAGTTTTAAATAAAATAGTAAGACTTGAAAATCTGAAATAATTTTTTTATATACATTTTGTTAATTTAAATCCTCATTTCACACGTTAAATAATGCATATTTAAACTTAGACATATAATGTTGCAAAGGACATTTTGAAGATAACGAAAAAGGAAATATACCTAGACTAATACAACTTCAGTATTAAAGAAAATAATTTATTCACATATAAAAGTACTATAAATAGTATGTTGTTATCATGCAAAGTTAAATGACTAGGAACGAGGTTATGAAAAACCAAACTACGATGGTAGGATTTTGAAGAAATACTCCACCTGAAAATAAATAGAAGAACATGATACTGAAGAAATAGTTCATGACAGCAGATTACATTAAAAATTTTACCACAATATATGCAAACTTCATTATTGCTTAACTTACAACAGATTACACACAGCAATCTATTTCTTCATTTTCTTTGCACTCTTGCGAGGAAATAATATATTTTATCATATTATCACATGTTATTGTTTTTATGTAAGCTCAAGAACCACCTAAAAAACGGGGATCAAAAAGTTAATTTTATTTGAACGCAAAACTTTATTTCTACTACAAAAAAAGATTGCAATTTAATGAAAATCCAATTTAACTTATTGTTTACATTATTTGCATTCAATTAATGAAACAAACTATACTTTAAAGTCCCACAAGATAACTCGGAAGTCCAGATAACTTAACAACCCTGTCAGACAAATAACTTGTGTAAAACTGGCAAGTGCATGAAAATGGGGGAAAATCTGTAATTCAATTTTGGCTCAATATTCTTATCACCATAAGTATTCTTCAAGTTGTGATTGAAAATCAAACTTTAATGATCCAAAAAATATTTGAAAAAATAATAGTTTTTTGCAACTAGATTAAACAAAATTAGGTTTTAGTTTTTGTTAGTCTAACAAATCATACAAAATATTTTCCTCTTTGGCTCTTATATGTAGCTCAGCATTTCACAAAATCCAGCCCTCTGCCAGTTAGAATTATGGCAAGTTCGTGACACTTTCCTGTATTTAAAAAATAATTAATGAGATGATAAGTGACATCGATGGACAGTCGCTGAACTCAACCAAAAAGCATTGTAAATTATCTTTGCGTCCCTAAAGAGGAAATAAATTACCTTTTCAGTAAGCATATCACCCGTCAGGCAATAAAAGCTTGAAAGCTTAAGCTCATATATTTTGTTTTTGGTGCAGAAAGATGAAAAACGTTTATCACTCAATACATTACAAAATGAGATCAGGGAATCAAATTTACTTCAGTAAATAATTGTCAAATTCCATTCGCTCACTGATCTCATTGTATACTCACACAGCCCAAACTAATTGACAAAGAACCTTGAAACTGCATGGGCACACACAAGGACAATTTTGCATGTATACTCCACGACAAATGGGTTTTCCCAAATTATAAATTTCAGAGAGTTTTGGGGGTGATGTAGTTTTGGGAAAATAGGTTGTGCTTATTGTACTTTGATGCCTCTAGCGCCTAAATGACTGATCCAATCTTTCGTATGATTATAAATGTTATTGTGGAGTAAAATTTTCTGTTGTCTGTCTCTTGATAGATTTTGAGCTATTTTGCGAAATGCGCTCAAGTAAGCATCTGACTTTTGACTTCTTTTTTAATGCAATCTACAAAAATTCAATCAATGCTAAATGTCGATAATGTAGTCCATATTAATTTACTCACTCTCTCCATTGTGGAGCTTTCAATACCACTGTTTCAGACTATTAATTGGTCTTTATCTTAACTGTCATACTATTTATTACAATTAGCGGAAATAGGTGATGAGGGGGATATATCCCACTTTTACCATATAATTTGTAACAAATGTATATCCTCTTGAAATTAAACTTGCACCTTTCGCTAAGAAGAAAACGGATAAACTCTGATTATTCACCGATCGCGAGTAAACGTTAGGATTAATCCCATAGAGCAAAGAAAGGATATCTGTTCCTCTCCCTATTGTGTTGCGAATGACGCGATTGGTCATACAAAACAATTACGTCAAAACCAATCACAGTTAACAGGCAATAATAATTCTAATGAGGTGAACGGCCGTAAAAGGCAATTCCACATTTAACAACTGTGGGTAAACAATAGAAGTCATGGAAAAAGGAGGGAATGGTCGTAAAAAAACAATCTTGAGAATTTTTCTGATAGCAGGTACATAACGGGAATAAAATGGAAAAAAATTAATATTCTACTTTAACTAGAATCCTTGGAGGGTGCAAATTTTTGTGAGAAATCACTAATTTAAAAAGTCTTCAGCTTTAAACTTTATGACACCAATAAAAGATGAACCCTGAGAAGCATTTAAATGTAAAGCAGAATATTAACAAATTCAATTAAGTGTCACATGCAATGAAATTAACGCACAAGTGCTGGAGATGTTCCCTGTGGGTATTTTCATCACAAAAATCTTTGCCCTGTGCAGAATAAGTCATGGTGCAAGTGTCTAAAACTGAAAGATTTTCAAACTAATAATTTTGAATAAATTTGTTTTGTTAAATAATAAGAACGTGAACCTGAAGAAGTTGAGAGAAGAAAATCAGGAACTAAAAGATTTGGGCCAAATAAGCAGTTCCACAGAATAATAAAATACCCCCGTTGCAGCAGACCTGCATACTCAGCGAATTTCAAATGCAAAAGAACATATTTCAATCCAACATAGCAAGATTTGACATGTCTTTGTAATCTTCATAAGAATAACATGAGGAATGAGTATGCAGGTTTGCTGCAACAGGTATGTTAAAACTACTTCTATATTTAATAGATCTTAACTACAAGAAGCCAAACCCCAAGTTTTATTAACATATGTTAAGAAATAAGGAAAATATAGAATTTTTTATTTCCCATAAGGATAACATGGGGAATGAATATGCAGGTTTGCTACCACGAAAACAAAAGTATCGAGGATTTTAGACTATTAATCATTAGATCTCATCTAGATGAAGCCACAAACCAAGTTTTATTAAGAAGTGTTGAGAACTAAGCAAGGTATAGAATTTTACTTATTCCCCATAAGGTTAACATTGGGACAACGTACTGTGTTTACCACTTTCAATATCTCGGTAACCAATGGACATAGAGCAATGGTTCAATATACTAAATTGTTTGTTTTTTTGAGCTGAATTCAATGGTGCCAACAAAAATTCGATACATTTTATTTTTATATGTAAAAAACCAAAAAAACCCATTTTTGGGGGTGTTTATCCCCCTTTACCCCCCCTTCCGGAGGTCCGATCGGGCTGGTTTTCGAACTCGTCCGTTCGATTACCACTTTACATGTCCGTACCAAATTTCATTAAGATCGGACCATATTTACGGCCGCTATCGTGCTGACAGACACATATATATAGATAGATAGATATATAAATACCCCCGTTGCAGCAGACCTGCATACTCAGCGAATTTCAGGGCAACACAACAAATGGTATTTCAATCCAACTTAGCGAGATTTTACATGTTTTGTAAACTCCATTAGAATAACGTGGGGAATGATTATGCAGGTTTGCTGCAACAGGTATGTTAAAACTGGTTGGTTTTAATTAATTATTTAGTAGATCTTAACTAGAAGAAGCCATATACCAAGTTTTGTCAAGAAATGTTAAAAAATAAGTAAGATATAGATTTTTTTTATTTCCCATAAGGGTAACATGGGGAATGATTATGCAGGTTTGCTGCCACTAAAAATTGAAATTTCGGGGATTTTAGACTAAAATACATTAGATCTCATAACCAATGGACAGAGAGCAATGATTCAAAACACTAAATTGTTTGTTTTTTTGAGCTGAATTCAATGGTGCCAACAAAGATTCGATACATTTTATTTTGATATGTAAAAAACCAAAAAAACCCATTTTTGGGGGTGTTTATCCTCCCTTAACCCCCTTCCGGTGGTCCGATCGGGCTGGTTCACGAACTCGTCCATTCGATTACCACTTTACATGTCTGTTCCAAATTTCATTAAGATCGGATCATATTTACGGCCGCTATCGTGCTGACAGACACATATATATATATAGATAGATAGATAGATAGATAAATACCCCCGTTGCAGCAGACCTGCATACTCAGCGAATTTAAGATGCAACACAACAAACGGTATTTCAATCCAACTTAGCGAGATTTTACATGTTTTGTAATCTCCATAAGAATAACATGGGGAATGATTATGCAGGTTTGCTGCAACAGGAAAGTTAAAACTGGTTTGTTTTAATTCATTATTTAGTAGATCGTAACTAGAAGAAGCCATATACCAAGTTTTGTCAAGAAATGTTAAAAAATAAGTAAGATATAGAATTTTTTTATTTCCCACAAGGATAACATGGGGAATGATTATGCAGGTTTGCTGCCACGAAAATTGAAATTTCGGGGATTTTAGACTAAAATACATTAGATCTCATCTAGATGAAGCCACAAATCAAGTTTTATCCAGATATGTTGAGAAATAAGCGAGATATAGAATTTTACTTATTCCCCATAAGGTTAACATTGGGACAACGTACTATGTTTACCACTTTCAATATCTCGGTAACCAATGGACATAGAGCAATGATTCAAAACACTAAATTGTTTGTTTTTTTGAGCTGAATTCAATGGTGCCAACAAAGATTCGATAAATTTTATTTTTATATGTAAAAAACTCAAAAAACCCATTTTTGGGGGTGTTTATCCCCCTTTACCCCCCCTTCCGGTGGTCCGATCGGGCTGGTTCACGAACTCGTCCATTCGATTACCACTTTACATGTCTGTTCCAAATTTCATTACGATCGGACCATATTTACGGCCGCTATCGTGCTGACAGACACATATATATATATATATATATATATATATATATATATATATATAGATAGATAGATAGATAGATAGACAGATATATAAAAATTCGAACGAATGGTGTTTTTTGCTTCTGGTGGCCCTAAAACGAAAAGTTATCATGGTCTCGGGCTTAGGTCTTACCATGAGACCTATGGCAATAGCTTCTTCCCTATAGGGGAAATTCGCTAAAATTCGAACGAATGGTGTTTTTTGCTTCTGGTGGCCCTAAAACGAAAAGTTATCATGGTCTCGGGCTTAGGTCTTGCCATGAGACCTACGGTAATAGCTTCTTCCCTATAGGGGAAATTCGCTAAAATTTGAACGGATGGTGTTTTTTGCTTCTGGTGGCCCCAAAACGAAAAGTTATCATGGTCTCGGGCTTAGGTCTTACCATGAGACCTACGGTAATAGCTTCTTCCCAATAGGGGAAATTCGCTAAAAGAGAATTTTGGCGTAGTTGAAAATGGACAAAGAGGAATGTAAAAAAAGTTTGTACTCGTTAGGGCTCTTTCACACGAGGCCACTAGTGGCCGCCACCGGTGGCCGCCACCGGTTACCAGCCCGGGTAACTGCAGTTGACGGTACAGGCAACTAGCAGGCCACTCCACCAATAGCCACCTCCGATTTAGTCGAGAAAATGCTGATGAGTAATAAACAAATCATTCCTCTCGCATCACCAATCAAGAAAAGAAGGCGGAGATGCAGGTGGATATGTTCCATGTTCTTCCAGTACTAACGAATAGGAAGGACAATGGCCTTTATTACACGTTGTTTGACGAACTATGTGCCAACAAAAAAAGTTTTTTTTTACTATTTCCGAATGTCCTTCTTCCTTTTTTCCACTTTTACTTTCTCCCCCCTATACATAGTATTTGGAGAAAGTATTGTTTTCGTCAAAATTTTCGAATTTGAGTTGTTAGTGGAAATATTCGTTTTAGTTCTCCCTGAATCCAAAAAGTGTTTTTAGGAGTGGTGTCTGTCTGTCCATGTGTGTGGAATCCACACTGTGGATGTGTGGATGTATGTAAACAAAGCTTGAGACCACACCAGTGGCCCAATTTTCTTGAAATTTGGCATGTAGGTAAAGCCATGATATCTCCAGGCGAATCCAAATTTCTCAAAAAGGGCTCTAACGAATTTGATAAAAATTTTATGGTTTTTAGAGCTTAAGATGAAAAATAAAATGACACCACTCGCATGTCTGTAAAAATTCAGATTTAGAAGATAATATGGGAAGTGTAAAAAAATTAATATTTTTCAAATTTCACAAAATATGGAACTACTTATGGAACTAATATGGAAAGGAAATGTACTTGAAACCATTAGATTTGGCTTCAAAAAGTAAATAATTCAGTATTTTTAATTATTAGTCTATGTCAACTGGTTGCGGGGAAATTGATATTTTTGTTTGGCGGTAAACACAGTACTTTGTCTAATGTATTTGGGGAGTGATTGTACATTAATTTTATTTTATTGCAGATTTTCTTACTTTAAGGGAGAAAGTATTGTGTCAGCTTTCAGATACCATTTATTTTATTTTTTTTCCTCTGTTCACTCATTTCAAAAATCAAATAAACAGTTAAAACTCATTTAGAAAAATCATTTCACAACTGTACCTGCCTCCGCACGTGAACTGCTTGAGTTTACCCCAAAAAACAGGTAATGCGCGCGCTTTCGTAGTCGGGAGTGGCGACCACCGGTGGCTACGTCTGAAAGCTCCCATTTCATTCAATGCCCCGCGACGAGTTGCCGCCACCGCGGTGGCCGACTCGCAGTTGCGCGAGTCGGCCACTGCTCGGCCACTGTGTCCCGTCGGGCAACCGCAGTGGCCGTGTCTGAAGGCCTCCATTTATAACAATGTTTAAGCTGTGGCGGGCAACCGGTGGCGGCCACCGGTGGCGGCCACTAGTGGCCTCGTGTGAAAGGGGCCTTAGTGGGAAGAAGAGGTGGTTTGGAATGTACTTGAAAAGATAAATTATTTGGGGAAGTTAGCCTGAGAATCAAATTTTTACATACAAGCTGTTTCATACAAAGTGATGTATTATAGTAAACATGAAGTCAGAAAACAGTCACTATGCCGAAGTTAATGAAATAGTGGTGAAAAAACTTGAAATTTCAGATTTAACATGGTGGAAATTAATTTTTTAATAAACTGTAGACTTGCATCTAACTTTTTTCAAATGTATTTTTGCAGACAGCAATACCAAAATGAATTGAATACTTTTTAAAAGCAAAATAAAGCATTTTTAATACAAAAATTGAGCTAGGATATCCTGTAATTTAAATCGTAATCGTAAACATGTTTATTCAAAGGTAGGTCAAACTAACCACTGGTTATTTGTTTGTACATAAGTATAAACATAAGAATGACTTTTTCAAATTGATTACTTAGTATACAACTGAATAAATAAATAACAGCACTGTTATATCAGACAATAGTTGTTAGTAAATTTTAGATTCTGCACATGTTACAATGTAATAATTAATATAAGTAACCTTTCCAAGTATTCTATATGAATTAGAAAAATACATATGTTGTAATAAGAAATAGAAGTGTTAAAAAAACTTTTGAAGTTTCGATAGGGATAGTGGTCAAAGTTACCTCTAGATTGGCATCTTCAGGCAAGTCAGTGACATGAACTGCATTTTCTACTTTTGATTTGCCAAAGTGAGCTCTTATCGTATTGGGACGAATCTGTCTTGCAATTTCCTGTAATAAACGAAGGAAAAAGTAAGAGACACACATTTGAGTATAAATTTATCGAGCTATTTTTTATTTTATTTTTTATCTCATAGAAAATTAAAAAAAACTGATTAAAGAAACTCTAGAGCATATTGACTGATCGAAAGGGAAATACTCACAGGATCGGAGGGGCCGACAAACTTGCGGAACTCCTGAGGCACATTGCAGTCGGACGATGCACTAGACACTTCCATGGCCAGACACGGCCCCGCACACAGCTGCTTCACCATAGACTGTACAAACGTAATAAACAAATAAACAAATAAACAAACCACCACTGTAATGCTGGCACTGTTGTCCATGTTGTGGTTTATTGTAATGGCATGCATTTTTGCAAAGGATGTAATTTTGGAACTGTGAACTGTAAGCTTTTTTGTTGTGGTTTCTCAAATATACTTTTTTTCAAGTTAGGGACTCATGTTATACTTGTTTTTTTCATGTTATACTTTTTTTCTAGCCAGGAGGACTGATTTGCAGACCCACTGACCTTCTGCCTATCCACCCTGGGGAGGCTTCGTTTATGCTTAGTAGGACAGCGCACGGAGTTCATATAGGAGTTACTATATGGAACGGAAAACCTATCCCTAAGCGAAAATTCTAAAGAGAAATTTATAGCTTTTGGAAACCAAGTTTTGAGAAAGATATGATCCATTAAATGAGAATAGCAATTGGAGGATCAGAAAAACTGAGAATCAGAAACCTCTAAACACAGCCAGGTGTAACAGCAGTTATCAAAAGCTGAAGGTTGAGACGGATAGGACACGTGGCAAGAAGAACAGGAGGGACCCTCTTCAAAGAAGTTTTAGAGGGGAGACCAACAGGCACCGGACCATTAGAGTGACCAAAACTGCATTGGCATGATCAAGCGCTGAAAGACCTTCGCCTTATGGGAGCAACATGAGAGCTGGCTTAGGACAGAGGTCAGTGCAGGCGGATTGTTGCAAAGGCCAAAAACCTCCTTTGGTGAGAATGGCCCCAGCGATAAGGTAAGATAAGGTAAGAACTGCAAGCAGCTTCCTCAACACTTATCTTTTTTGTCTCTTACTGTGAGAAGAATGAGGGTATCAGCAAATGTGGGGAAGCTAAAGCAAGCAAAACTTATCCGAATAAGAGATTCATTCCTCGATCTATCCTATTCACCGACTTGAGGAGGTCTCAGTAAATCCACTCTCAAAACTCGAACGATTGCTTAGGATTGCAAACCTCTCAGAAGGCCCTTTAGGTGGGTGACTCGCTTAGCCCTCGAGCGGGCGTATGCGGAGTTTTCCTCCGCCCGTGTTTTTTTTTTATTAAAATAAATAAGGATAATGGGTGTCGGCAGTCACGTCTGGCTTTGTACTTTACATGCCTCATTCCAGGAGGCCCCTAAAGTTATTTACATTTTCCCACACCCCCTTATTACCTTTTTATTTGCAATTCAGTGATGCCGTGTCAGTTTGCGGAGTACCCTCTCGCGTAACACAGAAGTTATTCCTATCTATACAAGAAAATTACTTAGTATGTTCAATTGCATTATTTCACCTGTTAAGTTGAGTAATTAATTTTTTTAATGCTGAAATTTGATTCCTAATGAAGTTTGTCAACATTTAAATACGATATATAAAGTGATACCTAATCGATTCTAGAAAATTACCTACAATGTTCAATTGATTTATTACACCTATTAAGGTGAACAATTAATTGTATCAATGATGAAATGTGATTCGTAATGAAGTTTACCAACATTTAAATACAATTTTTCGGTATAAAACAAGTAAAGAGGATTAAATTTATGCAATTTTATGTTGCGGGGTAAAACTTCGCATGCGCCCACTGCCATTTCACGGGTGAAGTGCCCGCTCAAGGGTTAATTGTCAGCCATATAAACTTGAACCAGATAGGTAAGTAAAATTTCATATTTTCAAATTAAATGACCTAGAGGCATGTGCCTAGAGCACTACAGAGGAATGTGTTAACTTTATATATAGCATTGAATGTCTCACAATACATATCAACACAATACAATGAGGTATGAAAATAATAAACTCTTTAAGCGCTATAAAAATACTCTTTTTATATTAGGCCTACAGCTTTCACTGTAGCTGATATAATGATTCATCACCAAAATTATATCAGAGAATACGATGATTGGAGGATAATCAAAGAATCAAATCTGTCTTAGTCTTAAACCAGATACTTAACTTAAAACTTGGAATTTAAATCCAAGAAAAAATTAATATACTATAATATAATAGTAGTTTATGCAACGATTGTATAATGAATGCCGAGCAAAGCGAGTGTTCTAAATATCTCACGAGTGGCTTAAAGGCATAATACAATCGTTGCATACACTATTTTAATTACGACCAACAATATACGACAAAATTTTCCCCGAAGTTAAACAAAACTCATGACTTTTATTAATGATGGAATAGGTCAACTCAAATTTGAGGTTAGGTAAAAAAGCAGACTGAACCATGAATCGTTGTGGAACAATCAGCTGATGGGATAAGTAAACTCAAACATGAATCGTAATGCAACTATCAGCTGATGTGCGAATTGCGTAATTGTTATTATGACACTACTTCCGTCAAATGCCGAGCTCTCATTGGTCTAGAACCAGTACTCTAAAGTGACTCCAGTACTCTAAAGTCGTCATTATGCAACTGCTTGGTTTTTGGTGTTTTAATGTATATCATTATAATGTTTATTGTAATACCATAATTGGTGCTTATTGCAATGGTCGTAGATAAACAATGATTTAAAATCAATAGTTACCGCATATTCAGGAACCACTCCTTTGTACACTTCCAGAAATTCTGCTGCATTTATTTCATCCAAGTAGAACAATTGCATTCCGGTAATAATGAAACCACTTTTTTCAATCATGCAAACAATATTACCTACTAAACCTAAAAATGAAAAAAAGGTTTAATTTGAATTAAATTTTAATATAATAAAACTAAAAATAATGTGATATAAAATTGTTATGCTATTTGCAATGTTTTATTGAGTAATCGAGGAATTCAAAACAAGTAGATGAAAATCAAGGTATTTTATTTTTTACTTAAAAATGTTTATAATGCTATCAGCAATTTTTTACTTAAAAGCTAAAAGTTTGGGAATTTTTTACTGAATGTAGATTAGTTTTGAGCGGTGAATAAAACCATGAGAACTAAATTAATAATTTCAGCTTTAAAATAGAATGATAAACAAAACATGTATTGGTCCATATATTAGTACTTACAAAATCAAAACCAAATTTCATACAAATCAATCAATTTGGTATTTGGTCTGCTATTATAATTCCCTTTTCATTCTGTCAAATGTTGTCAATGGTTTTGCCCGGTACAAATTTGAAACTAAAGAGAGCTCAGACATATTGATGTTTTTGTTCGTTTTCAAAACAATTAAGAGCTCTGGAAAAAATCAGTTAAAAAGAGACTTGATCTACCGCTTGGGAAAAAATCATTCAAAAAGATATACAGTAGACTCTCTCTTATACGAACACCTTTTAACCAGACATAAGTTTAACAGGACCACACTCCGCAAAAGTTACATCTTTTTAACCGGACGATTTTCATTAACACATGGTTTAACCAGCCGAGGTCAGGAAGAAATGGACAGTAGTTAATAGATGATTAACATGAGAAAGATTTGAGAGCAGTAATAACGTTCCTTAATGAGAGTTTTGGCTCATAAATTATGCATTTTGGAGTTATAATTTAACTTATTTTTGGAAATATCAGTTTAACCAGAAAACTTGCTATCAAGGCGGGTCTCGGTCCCGAGGTGTGCAGTAAGAGGGAGCCTACTCTAATAATTTAAAATATTACCGCGACAAGTAAAGTAGTATAAAGTACAGCAATAAAAAACTGAACAAATTTAATTTTTTTAAATATACAACTAATATCACAAAATTCTTTACTGACCTTCCTGGACTGCATGAGGTTTGATAATACAACATGTGGAATTCACCATCTCCGCTACTGGCTTTAAAGATGAATATATGTTGCCCTGGGATCCAAAAATAATCTCCGACTCCTACATAGGGCCAACAGATGATACAGTTAAGAAAGCAATTTTCAAAATAAGAGCCAATCCTACATCGCATCTTCAAACATCTTCAAAGATAAATTTTGCCAGCTACTGGTTACCATTACACGTTGATTCAAATGACGTGGTCAAGCATGTCCATAAGACTAATGTTAATTTTGACATTAGGCCAACAAAAGGCCTCGGCCACTTTACTTGATTCTAACCACTCGTATCTCTTGTTAATCTGCTCTTTAGCATTGATCAAAGCAAAATAGGCAAAGAAAGCAAAGCAAAGTAGGTAAAGCAATAGGCAAAATAGGAATTGATTGTTGCATAATGTCCCCCTGAAAATCTTGAAGCCATGGCATCATTATCCCCCCCCCCCAGCCATTCCTGACAAACATGGCAAAAACACCACATTCAAACTTATCAAGTAACAATTGCATGAGTTATGCAACAGAGGTTGCATTGTGAGTTTGCTGATTGATTTTAAAATTTTCATATATATTAATGTTACACTAAGCCAAATTTTTTTCTAGTGTGAAAAATAAAAATATAAATGGCAGAGACCTGAAACTAGGTGGCAGAACAGAAAGGGACTTAGAACCAAATGAATCATAAGTCACTAACAACATATATATTTCATTGAAACACGCACTTGACTACTAAAATATGACATTCTGCTGAAGAGTACACAAAACACAATGAATTTTCAGAGCCACATGCCACTAGGAAGAAGTCGGTGGCTCAAAACATTCATATTTTGTATTTGTTGCCTTTTTGTGTGCTCTTCACTAGTTTAAACCACCAGGTAAGCCTGCTGATTCTTCTATTCATTTGACTATTTTGGTGGCGTGTCCTGTAATCCAGCTACTTGGAGATAACGAATTGTGGATAGTTGTGAGCGATGGCTTGTGGTTATGGTGTTCCCTACAGAGGCTCACTGTTCGCACTATTGAATTCTTCGTTCATAGGACCGTCCTAATAATTAGACCAGTACGTAATTTGTAAACCAGGCAAAATTGTGGTTTGGATTCCACGTTAAAATGTAGGTCCCTTAATTGCCATTGGCTGTTGGGCTATTAATTAACAGTCCTGTCTAAGGAACACGTTGGCCTTAGTCAGTAACAAGACTACAAGATCGCGCCACAATCATCCTTCACTCATCTCTAATTCATACTTGGATTAAAATACCTACCTGGGTCAGGTCATCATTTCAAGAAAAGTATATTGTATCTAATCCTGATATCATTTTATGAAGACAGCTTATATTAAGCAGGCCTCCTAACTTTAGGCATATAGTGTCAAGCCCCAAAGCAGAACAACGAGCGACGCCGCGACATTGTCGCGGACACGAAACGCCGAGAAACGCGGGCCTGCGGACACATTTACGAGCTTGAAATTATTTTTTTCAATATCTCGATAAAAATACTTTGTCCGCGGACAAAATTTACCGGTTAAACGAAAAAAAAAGATCGCAAAGTAAAAGAAAAGCGGGCGCGAGTGAACACGCTACTACACACATCACGTCGAAGAGGAGAGAACCGCGCTGCTCGACAGCCAGATGCCGTCTGCCGCTCCGCTCGGTATCTGTCTGCAGGCCACGCCCTCCTACCGCTCTCCCATTGGCCCGGCGCAGTCACCTGACAACCACCCTCCCTCCACCTTACAAGTGCGCGCGGATGACTGAGCTTTGAAGACGCACTGTACCGTATCTGGCGATAGTGTTGCGAAATAGAAAAAAGAAAAACGTCATTACGTTGTTGATTTCGGAAGAGAAAAGGCATTCCAGCCCTATTGTGTTAACTCTGTGGTGCGTGGGTGCGTGCCTGACCTTTGTTACTGTAAAATGTATGACTAATGTTGGCATTATTTGAGTAATGGGTTTTGCGAATGAGTGAAATATACAATGTATTCTCGGCCTTCTCGTGAGCGTGTTATCTGCTCTGTTTGTTTCGAGCAAATTGTTTATAAAAATTTAAAAACTCATTTTCTGAGACATCATCCTGGTGACTCTGTAAAATTTACAAGTGCCTCTAGTAAGAATATAAATTTAAATAACCTGATTATGCCTACCCCTTAATAGTTTTTTAGTTTTTTGTTTTAAAAGTAGGCTATTCAAGTTATTGAAATTTACTTATTTTATTTAACTTTATTACTAGTAGCCCTAAAGAGTGAATATATATATATACCGGTATATAAGTCATTATTTAGCTTTTTAGTTTTAGCGCTTGCGGACACATTTTGAGGTTTTCACAGGCCGTTGCAGACACGTAGGAACCATTCTGCTTTGGGGGTGTCAAGTTGGATTGCCTAATTTTCATGAACTTTTCCCAGTAGTTTTTAGCACAAAATTTGCATATCAATTTGGATCACCTTGAATCTGTATTTTAGTGGTTCAGATACAGAGATTTTTTTAAAATTTCTATCTTTCTCTTTTCCCTAGTTTTTATCGTTTGACATATCTTGGTATAACATTTTTCTTCATCCTTTCCATCTTTTTCCCTACTTGGGGGTGGGGGGGGGGGATTCTTACTTGTTTTGCTAAATCTTAACCTAATCTCCATCACCCCTATCTTTCCTTCTTCTTTCTTCTTTTCCCAACTTTCTGATCCTTCTTTTTTTCCATATAATTAGCTTCAAGCTTGGGAGACCTACAGGGAGTAGATCCACTAAAATAGTTTCTTTTTTCTTTTCCTTTTCCCCCTGAGAATAGCAAGAACTGTGCCTAGTTACCTTCTCCGCCGCCTGTGGAGAGGCGGCGGCGTGGACGGCGTTCCTGATGTGGTCGGTGCCGAGGGCGGCCCGGAGGCTGGCCGGACACTCGGTCTTAGCCCGGCTGGGGTCGGCAGGGCCCACCACAGCCGCCCACCGCGCCACCGCGTCTTCCGCCAGCAGCTCCAGCACCACCACCGGCCCCGAGCTGACATGGTCTAGCAGCGATCTGTGCGGTGAGTTATAAATAAAAAGTTATAAATAAAAAGACCTTTTCATTATACCACAGCGAGAATGGCAGTTTTCATTACATGTATTATGGGCCTACAGATGCTCTTTTTCACCCTTGGAAGAAAAAGAATCAGCTGAGGGTGTCAGCTGTTCATTTAAAATGTACTAAAACTACAAACTTTTGTACTTCAGCGTCGATGATGAGCTATCGATCGCATTGATAGCAGTTATCTATTATTATTATTACAGTAGAGCGCCGATTATCCGAACGTCGGTCATCCGAACCGTGGGTTAACCGAACGCCGTCCTAATTCATATTTTGAGCATGATTCTCAAGCAATTCAAATTCGCGCGCCAACCGAAACTCCTGTCGCACCGGGATACCCATATATTCAGATAGATTTCATAATAAAATTACGTGAACAATTTTTGTTTGATCATTTTTTAGCCTTTTTACTACTGGAAATTACGTTACATATATAATTTTTAAATGTTTTCTTTTCATGTTCGATTATCCGAATATTCAGTTATCCGAACACCCCTTGTCCCCAATTGGTTCGGATAATCGGCGCTCTACTGTATTAATTGCGATTCAATGTTGCATTGTTGTCAGATTAATCAATTTGTGAAACTCGCTCATATCATCAATCGATAGTTCAATGCATTCAATACATCAATAGATGTTCATTGTTGTCAGTCTAATCTAACACAAATGAAACCGACAATCAGCTGATTGTTTTTAATAGCAAGAACAAGATGAAAGCCTCTTTGGGAGATACCTTTGAAGGTAATCAAATTGAAACATTTTAGTTTTCTTAAGTGGTTAGCGTGTTTTTTTTCGACCTCAGCTGACTGCCTCAGTCGTAAAAATTGACCTCGTATGAAAAGCATCACTTTAGTACCCTAGTAATGAAATTTACAATTATTTACAAGCGTGTTTCACAAAGGACATTTATCAAACAAACTTAAGCCTAACTTAACCTAAACTAACCTAATTTACAGTCAAATTAATAAAACTATGAAGCAGGAGAGGGAGGAAATTTCACTTATCTTTCGCCAGCGACAGGCATGTCCCTCAAGTAAACAAAAACCAACAAGTATGGTTCGTAAGGTCCTACCAAGAATATCATTGGCTGAAGTGCTTAATTTTTTGTTGGCGACCCAAAACAAAAATTTTTGTTGTTTCCCATTGGATGATCAATTGGTTTGAAGTTGTTTTTATCTTGTTCTAAAAGTTTATTTATTGTCCGCTACATAGTGACATGAAACTAGTGAATCATCGCAGATTTTGTTCCTGGTGTGGGTCCGTCTTCCTTTGTGGAATTGGCTTGTTGTTGGCGGATGGTAAGTATGTAAATTACTCCCCCTTTCCTGATTCTTATTGGTGTCATTCTAACATAATAGTATATGTACAATATTTAGGGTTTTCTAAATTTTTTTATTGCACCCCTGAAAGAGTTAAACGACGAACTACAATTCTTTGTTTCTTTATGGAGGCTGTTTTACAAGTGGATAGGTGGTACAATCGCAGTACAACTGTGGGTCAGTCGTGTTTACAACCCACCGCTACCACCACTAAGGGCACGATTCAGCAAAGATCTGTGTGGTACAACTAAAGGATCAGGAGTTCACAAGAAGCTTATATAATCATATCAGGCTTACTCTGCATTTGAGAGGGCAAATCAAGTCCCAAGGTACTTCAGCCATATGGGCTTGTTGCGCACAGACTCACTCTTTTCGTTTATGCTAGTAAACATTATCTTGACAAAAATCATACTTAAATGTTTATTTTAAAAAGACATATATATTTGAGGCCCACATGATATACAATGAGTGTCACCCCGCTTTATACTTTTGATTATTAAAATTTAAGGGTTTGTTCACTTTCTTACACAAGACTTTCAGTGGGCCTATCTATTTTATGAAAATTGCTGTTGGAGTAAAAAAAATCCTTTTGGACTAGGAGTAATAAGTACAAAATATGATTTCTGTTGCAATGCTTTAGAATAAACATATTTTGTTTGGACTGTAAAATCTATCAGAAAGGATTTTGCTCCATATAAAGCTTCCTGCTAAAAGTGGGCAAGATGAAATTAAGAAATTCACAATGTAGTTGACAAAAGATCATAATTAACATTACAAAAAGACCTGAGTTTGGACCATTGCTGATTAAAATGTTTAAAATGCCAATTGTGCTTAAAAAAATCAACCATACGCTCAAGTCGTGTTACAATAAAATTGGTAATTTATACCTACGGAAAATACTGTTGCCCTTGATGTTCACTGTAAAATGCAGTTGCCAATTCTTTGTTCATTCTTGTCATTTTCAAACGGCTGATTTGAAATCCATTTTTGTAGATCGTACACAATATTTCTCCTTTAGACATAATACCATCGGGTTTTATCATCCCAAATGTCCTGAAATATATATATTAATTCCAGTCATATGTGGTTTATTATTTGAACTCTATGTATCCGAATTCCTCCTTAATTGGTACAGGTGATTGAGATTAAATTTACCTAAATTCATTCGGTAATGTAAGAATTTAAGTTGGTTTTGTAAAACGCTCGAAAAATTCAAGCTGTAACGTCAGACCTGGCACGACGAACTTGTTTACTTACAAGTAAACAAGTTAGTACTTAAGGCTATAACTTTCAGTTGTTCCAACATATAATTCACATTTCAGAAGACAACACAACAGACAGATATCCCAAAAAATGTGTGGATTGGTACAAATTTTAATGTCCCAGGCAATGCACATAAAACTGTTATAGTTAGAAACATTTTTTCAACGGAGGTCAGTTGCCTCTAATAAAGACACTTGTCTGTACAAAGAATTTAACAAGCAAAACCAGCAGTGAGACTCTACAATTCAAGGAAAATAGTCTGGAAAAAATTACACAACTTTCTGGACCAGGATTTTAAACGAACAAATAATGCTGTCATGGTTCATAAGGCACACTAAACACACGGTGACCAATTTACATATGGTTACAGTTAGTCTACAAGATAAAAATCAAATATATTCAGAGCGACAACAGGATGAATACAGGAGGTGAATAAACTAAAACAATTTCACTTACCTCTGCATGGATTTCTCCAGTTTCTTTTTTGTAATAGCATCTGCATAGTCCACTATTTTTATTTGCCTGCTGAAAATCTTGATTGTGTTTCCAACAAATACATCTTTCTGTGTAAGCTCATTACACTGAGAGCGTTTTAAAAAAAGCTTATGATTTTTAAGATCAAACTGAAACAAAGTCCCATCACACCAATTTATTGCCCATCAAATCTAAGTTCCAAGAATTAATAATAAATATTTCTTAAACAGTAAGTGACAATATTACTGTGACAGTCCTGTAAAAAATAGACAGCTCGTGGTTATTTAAAAACCAGGAAATCTTGGCTGCATATGAACATAATTAATTACACCGCCCACAATGTGGTTCCATGTCAAATGACACTAGCACCAGTCATGCCACATGCAGGAGCACAAACTCTGCTTTTAAGGGACCTTTGAACTTATAACCACCTTGCTCTGTAATGTAATGTTTTTGTGCAAAGTCATTGTGAAGAATAAAATTATTTGGTTTGATTTGATCTAAGCTAATACTTAAAACATTGAAGTCAAATCAAAATTTGTGAATAGATTTACAGAGGCTATTTACAAATAATGAAAAATAGTAAAAAGTAATGTATTACGATTTATACTAATCGATACAACTTTCGGTGCGATATTGCAGCACAAATTTTGTTTAGTCTGTCAATGGATCTTGAAAAAAAGGACAGTTCAATAAAAATGAGTTTTAGGTGGCAGCTTAGAGTTCCCACTTTTTTCCACCCGATAATACGGCTGACCAGATGAATTGTAGTAAATTTGCTTAATGTTAAGTATTAAGCAGGGCTTAATTTGTAAAGAAAAAAGTACCGGAGTTATGACACAATGAGTGGCCGCCGGGAGGGTATGGAAAACCCCCCAGCAGAAGGGGGGGTCCAGGGGGTCCAGTACACGCTCATTGGCCTGGATTGGATTTGTCCTTGATTGAAGACTTCCACCATCACTTGCTAAAGCCTATCTCGAGTTTATCAAGTGATCAGTATCCAGAATTGAGGTTAAAAAACTACAATCTATTACCTTGCGTGAAACTATGCAAAGAAAAATAGAGTTGTTAAATTGACTTAGAGGATTCCCAAATTAGAGAGAGTTGTACACTTTTATAAAATCGCTTTTTAAACAGTATTAATAGATTATGTGGCCAGAAAAAGGGTCCGGAGCCGTACCGGTGAGTTGAGAAACCACGCTCCAGTGAGCTCCGGTTTCCTAAAACGTACCGGAGCTGTGCTCCGGTGTGCTCCAGCTGAAATTAACCCCTTGTACTAAGTATCCACTTTACACAGAAACACTTTAAGGTATTTAGGCAAGAAAAAAGTAATTTAGAAAAATAAAATAACTACGAACTAATAAGTTACTTACAAGTTCAACTGTACAATCACTCGGAAAAAAGGAAAATAAAAATTTCCTGATTATAGAGGCTTCTGTGTCAAACCACTCTGCAATGAAAGATAGTTTATCTACTTTACTTATTTCGCTCTGAAAGAAAATGGGATGAATTATAACATAACAAACAAGAATAAAAATTCAAATAGGCTACAAATACATTATAAAATTATAAGGTAAAAAAAAACACTTCCCCACGAACTTACACTCATCCGAAACTCACCCTGGCGAACTCTGAGACAAATGACGTGAGAGATGTGGCGAATAACTTAACATGATGCTTGCCATGCCACCAACACACAGTAGGATGCTTATGTTATCTGCACAGATGTTTAAAGAAGCCGCAGCCAACTTCAAAACAGCTCAATATAGCTGGCTGGTTTTAGACAAACTGTTCGCATGACAGTTTTATCGGTAGTCTCTTGTAACGAAGGTCACTTGCAAGGGTAAATACCAAATTCCCAGCGATTCCCTGGTCTACTGTAAATCTAACTTTTAACTTTAGGAGTATGAGCAAAACTCGTGTTAACAGATTTACACTCAGAACCTAAATGAAATTTTTAAGCACTGGTTAATTTTACACAAACTAGGTGGATGCCTATGCTTAAATCCCCTGCCAACAGTAGTGAAGGAAACTTCCTATAGGTATCCTACTAATAGAAACTTTATAAACCAAATCTGTGTTAAATACTTTTGTTCTGAGTTACTTGTTAACTTAGCTTATTATCTGCAAGCTCATTATCAGTTAAACTGTCTTAATTATTTATTACCCTAGTCTATGTAGCCTTACAATAGTTTTGTAGTAATTTAGCAATAACATTTAGCCTACTGATTATTTCTTACCATATTTTTGTCAAACGTTAATTAGGAGATAAGATTCAAATACAAAATAAGAAAGTCTCTTTCTGAAATTTCAATTGAGCATCACTGTAATAACTTAAAAGTTTGACAACATTTTCAAATTATTATTGTTGTTGAAATATTGAAAAAACGAAATAGTAAACAGTCCGCCAATCCTTCTGCTTCTGCTCCTGCAGTGCTGCCACCACTGCATAATGGTTAACATTTTCCTTTTACTTTTACGAATAAAAATGTATGATTGATAAATACTATTAAAATTATAAGTTACAAAAATGTATCCTTGTTCGTTATTTACTTTTAAAATAAATGCAAAACATCTTTTCGTTATGAACCATGCAAAATTGTGAACTGAAAGTATGAAAGAGGAATATTATAAAGGGAAATTATTGAAAGTTGGACCAGGTAGCTGGCCAACATGTGGCGAATAACCTCAAACTTCAATCCAATCTGCTCTTTTGTGTCAACGTGTGTTGTGTAGGTAGGAAGAGGTTATGGAAGGTTAGGATTACAACAATCAAGAAGTGTTCTTTCTAATTAATTCTTTTTAGTTCATCTATTCATTTTCCCACTATTACTCACAACACTAAAAATGCCTCTCTACAATTTCAAGAAAATTGCAGTCGTCCCTACTTCAAAGGTAAAATAAGTGAAAATAATACTAAAGCTTTAGAATGTTTTCTTGCAGTATAGTCCATTATGATGTTCTTTAAAATGTATTCATAAATTAGCTGTCTGGAATTAAATAGAGCAATAATTATTAGCTTTGATAGCCAATGAACTATGGAGAAGATTTGACAGGTTGATAAAGGCATAGGCTAAGTCGTTTTTAAAAATCATATTTTAAACTGAGATTCAATTGTCTGCTGTAGGAGCAAACAGTAGAAATTTAGAAACGAAACTCAGACCTATAATGGAAAGACATGGGGAGAGATTAATATTGTGCACACATAAGTTACTTACTCCGCTCAGGCAATTTAGGAATACTTCTATCAGATAGACATGGGCGGATTTAGTTAGGTGTTCATTTTTGGGGGTGTCAGGTCGCCTCACTTATGGTGTATTGCATGCTCAAATTCAAACATCAAACTCCTATTCAAATAGTAGGTTTGCAGGCAAATTCCAAAAAATACCTGTCAATTTTACTTGATAACAACCCTGTTGTAATTTATGTATTAGTTTATTCAAAGTTATGTTGGAAATTGATTCCCCCTTTTCTGCCAAACAAACCAGCAAAAATCAGGGGGTGCAGAATTCGCCCATGCAGTTAGAGACTTATAAACCTGACTCTCATTGTTTATCCAATATTTATCACCAACTTGTAGTGTTTGGTTGATTCGTTCAATAAATCATTCTTACCACCGAGTACATTTACAAAGTAGAAAAATAACAACAGCAAATGATATTTTGAAGTTAGTCTTTCAACAGATCATTTGATTTTTCAACCCTAATGTCAACTCCATTTTGGGTGGAAGATCAGATGTTGAAAATAAAATGTATTATTTAGCTTAGTGCGCTATAGTAGCGAGGGTCAAAAGTTCAAATATTGAACTTGGACCAGTCATGCCTCTTTCGTTGACTAGGTCTATGTCTTTTGTGTTCTTTTTCTATATTGCATAGTCACTAAAGTGGTTGAGTATTCAACTCTTTGATTATTATTTTTGATGAATCACATTATTATAATGGGATAATATGAGTGCTGTTATCTTTTAAAACCACATAGGCCTATTTTACTGGTACTGGGATAGGTCCCTATTGTGTATTGTGTAATGGAGGCTAGAAAACTTAGACACAAACTGTTCAGTACCTTACAGCACTTCAACATTTAAGTTTACTGTCTATAGAAACACAAATTAAGTACTTTGGTTTACTTTCTTTTTTTGTTACAGGACTTCATAAATATTATTCTATCCAAGACGCAGAGGAAAACACCAACAGTCATCCACAAAAACTATAAAATATCCAGAATTCGTTCATTTTATATGCGAAAAATCAAATTTACTCAACAAAACTTTCATGATCGTTTGTCCCAAATAATTCAAGACTTCCCAAAGCTGGATGTAAGTTTATTTTGCCTACATATCCCAACATATTTTAAACTTGGGCTTTTTCACTTAATGACTCAAATTTGACAAAGTAAGACTTAGGGGCCCATTAAAGATTTTTATTCTTCATTCAAAAAATTAAGACTAACTAACTTAATTTTTAGTGGTTTGAAATATTTACCTCTACTGTAAAGCTCAAACAATTCCACTCTTCCACCAAATCATTGCTCTGGCAAACCAGTTGGTGGGTAAGGGAGTGCGCTGCTTTCGAAATCAGTGTTAAACATATGTGTTGTGAAGGATCATTTGCATGATTAGGTACATGTTCAGGTAAAGGCACATTTACCCTGTTAAAGTTAATGATGCATGCTCATATGCAAACTATGTTAACTCCAAACAAGCCTGCATTACAATTTTTTCTCATGATATGTTACGAAAACGCTCCTGCAAGCCCAAGAAGAGGTCATACTCTTATTACCGTACTGGAGGTTCAATGTTGCATTATTCTGCCAGACAGCTTTTGGCACAATATTGCAATATTGGCAATATTTTGCCTTTATAATGTTAATGGGTGTTGAAAACAGAGTTTTAAGTAGACAATTTAATTCCCTCTTAATAAATTTATATTTGCCTGAAATAAGTTTAAATTGATGAGTCCTAAGCTATAACTGAGATTGAGATTTTTGTCAACCTTTTTTGAACCACTTGTCTATACTTAAGCCTTGATTACTAGCTAATTTAATTCAGCTGTAAATGTATGACCTATACCAAATTTAGCTATCCAGGGGGCTCTAAAAGATATTATGTAGGCTACAATTTTACTTTAATGAAAGATGAAATAAAAATAATTACAGGCTTAATGAATAGTCTAATGCCATTCGAAATGTTTTCTTTAATGTTTATCATTAACGTTTTCCAGAACATCCATCCTTTTTATGCTGACTTGATGAACGTGTTGTATGACAAAGATCATTACAAGCTCGCTCTTGGACAGTTAAATCAAGCACGCCATCTTATTGACAAGTAAGATAGTAAAATTAAACCCCTCTTGGTAGGAATTTTTCGCTGTTACTTCTTAATCAGTTAATAATCCCAGTTTTAATCTGTTATCAGGATTCTATAGTGTTCTACCAGTATTATAAATGCTTATTATGCCATCATTACCGCTGGCTACAATGAAACATAATTTGCTATCAGACTTCCTCTTAAAATTTGATGGACCACCATCACGTTCATGATGAAAAATTCACTGACCTGAACTTGCTAAACTATGCAAACATAAATAAAAATTGGTTGGCTTATACCAAGTTTTGGCAGCTGAAGATGTTTGAATGATATTTTTTGGATTACAAATTGTTAGGGGTGGGCGAGTACCTGAAGGTCGGGTAAGTACCCGAAATTTTACAACTACACTAGTACGAGTCGGGTAGCCCCTTCTACCCGAAAAAAAAAACAAGTCGAGTAGTTAGTTACTCCCGCCGTTTACGTGCGATCGAAATTACGTGTGATTTACGTGTGTGAGATCGAATTTTACAGCCGATCGCGAGTTACGCAAAGCTACATCTGCCGTTTATCTTCATCGACAGATTCTTTATCGCGGCCACTCGCTAATTTCACAAATAAGCAGCGTTTTCTGTTCATTTGTGGCCGGCAAATATGCATGACCGTTTTTTACGGCCGATCGCTAGTTTCGCTAAGTTACATTTCGTTTATTTACGATCGGCAAATACACGCGGTCGTTTTTTGCGACGGACCTCAATTATAGCAAGGCTACATTTGCCGATCATCGGCGATCGGCAAATATGCGCGATCATATTTCACGGCAGATTGCGAGTTTCGAAAAGCTACATCTGCCACTATCCCGCCATCGACAGATACGCGCTTTCGTTTTTCGCAGCCGTCTACAGTTTTTTACAACAATAACCTCAACAGTATTTCATTAACGCATAGAATGGATTTCAACAGTTATCTGAAGTACCATCACTCAGAATTCAGAAATTGAAAACTTACAGCTATATTTAGCTCTGACCTTGCATTTTACAACTTCAAATTTGTATTCATAGTTTATCTTTTGAATAATAAACAGCCTTAATTTCTGATTCATTTGATTTGTAAAAATGAGAAAAAAATTGTGGTGTTAATTGGTTTACATAAAATAATTAGTTTTAATTAATTATAAGTCGAAGACCTAATTACTTTTAAAAAATTTACTTAACATTACTTTTCACAAACAACTACTCGACTCGACTCGATACTTGAGTAGTTAGCTTAATACTCGACCCGACTCGACTCGAATACAAAATCCACTACTCGCTCACCCCTACAAATTGTTATACTTTTTGCTTGTTTAAAATACTTCTTTTAACTTGACATAGGCTTTCTCTAATTTAATAAATTATTTTATCTCTTTTCAGTGTTGCAAAGGAATACCTCAGACTTTTAAAATTTGGAGATTCACTCTACAGATGCAAGCAGTTAAAAAGAGCAGCACTAGGAAGGTAGGCACATTTTTAGTATTAGTAATAAAAACACATTAGTTAACATTTTCATTAACACACTTGATGCTGCGCGCGGGAAATCCCGCACGCCAAACCTGCGCTGCGGGGCTGCCCGCGGGATTTCCCGCGCTGCGTATATGGATTCTCTATTGATTCAGTGACCGGCAAGCACTGCTCCGGGAACCTTCTCTCGTGCGTAGCACTGTGTTATAGGCCTAACCTCAAATTGTGACGGCGTCAGTTTTCGGTTTGCGCCTTCGTATTTTTTTCAATAGTGTGTTGTTTTTTATATTGATCTTTCAATCCATAATATATATTATGTAAAAATAGTTTTTTGTATTTCACGTCGTAATTCAGTGAAAAATGGCTGCCTCTACATCTAGGCAAAGCTTAGTCCCTCTTAGTGAGTGATCCGGGCCGGGAATTTTCGTTATCCCTTGCCCAAGTGCTGAGCGCGGGATTTCCCGCAAAGTATTATGACGTCATAAAATACACGTGTTTGTTATGGAAACCAATTTTGATATTCATTTTTATCATGCTGGGACATCGTATTCCAACATTCTATGACAAAAGATATGTGTTTTCTGAAGTCATAGTGCAATTATTTTCGTTATCCCTTGCCCGAGTGCTGAGCGCGGGATTTCCCGCGAGGTATTATGACGTCATAAAAAACACTTGTTTGCTATGGAAACCAATTTTGATATTAATTTTTAACATTCCTAACGTATAATCATTAAAAAATATCCATAAACGAATTTCAGCTCTCAGGTAAGTTGGTCCATATTTTAATAGCAGTCAATGTGTTAAAACTAAGTAATAAATTTCAATGAAGATACTTTCTTATAACACACTGCCGTAATTTTTACCAAATATATGTTCTAAGTACCTATGGGATTTTAAGTCCAATGCTAATAATATGATAATTACTAGATTATGTTATTTATTTTCTCATGTAACCTTCAAAACTTCTTCTCTAGATAGGCTTATATAATCTCTTGTTTTGTTTACATTAAACTTGAAATAGTAATTTAGATAAGAATTTTCTGTAGATCCAAACAAAATTTTCGCTCAAGTTAGGAGCTTATAAAAAAAGCTAGATATTGAAACCAATCAAACAGTATCATACAATTTTAACAATCTAAACCTATAAAACTGCATATCTATATATCAACAACCACAGAGGAGAATCAAACAGAGGTATCTTCTAATGTTGCGCTCAGAGTGTGTCAAACGCTGCCCAGCGTGTGTGACTTAGGTTACCATTTACTCCACAAGAGAGCAGCACCGTCGCTGCCCTCTCCTAATTTTACTTAATTGTAATTAGCAACTGGATGTAACTAGTAACTTGACTGTAACCGTAACTAGATTTAACTGTAAATAGTACTTGGGTACCTGGAGCAGGTGCGCAAACATCTAGCCCGGCTGCCATCCATCGACCCCTACACTTGCTCAACTTAAGTAAAAGACCGTTTTAAATCCCTCAATATCATATCCACGGTTGCATCTCCCTCAGGATGGCCACCATAATGAAGCGGCAGGCGTCCAACCTGGAGTACCTGGAGCAGGTGCGCCAACATCTAGCCCGGCTGCCATCCATCGACCCCTACACCCGCACCATCATCATCTGCGGCTTCCCTAACGTCGGCAAGTCCAGCTTCATCAACAAGGTCTGTTTGAATACCAGTTTTTTTAAACTTATTTAAATCACTACTTCATTGCTGTATGTAGTTTAGTTGTAATTTCCGAGAGTGGTACCACTAGATCCTCATCTCATATATTCCAATTTAATATTTCCCTCAATTCCAGTTATAATATGCAGTTGATGCTGCATTCCGGTCTTAACCTGGTATTAAGAAAAGTTAAGTACAATTTGTGCAATTATCTCCAGCTATGGCTGAATCACCTCGTTTCAAGGCATGGGGGGAAGAGGTACTTTTCTGAAAAAATGGTTCTTAAACACTGCTGCTTGTCAAATGTTGTGTTTACCAATATAATATATTGAAATCAGCACATGATACGGTTATTAGCAGAGTAGCCAGCGATATAGTGAGCAAACTGTAGGCTTATCTACTTTAGAAGAAAATAAATTTGGAGAATTGGTCAGTGTAAGTAAAAATAAAGCCAGAGATATATTGAGCAAACTGTAACTTCTTTTGAAGAAAATTAATTTGGAGGGATAATCAATGTAATAAAAAATAAAGAAACGCCCTCCCCTAAAAAAATTACTTATTATTTGTAGGCTTATTTAAAATTAAGATTTCATTCTTGGTTGATTGAAAATTCCTCAGATTTGAGGAGGTAATGTCCCACTTTTCCTCCTTAATATAAATTACTGTCCTCGTGGTATTTGTGTGCATATTTCGTTTTCGTTAAATTTATTGCTGTACTTTTTTGTTTAGTTTAATATAAAATTTATATACTGTTCATTTTTTTAACTATACATTCCTCTTTCATTGGCTGATTGTGATTAGTTCCCCACTCACAGGCTTCAACCCATTTGGGGAACTAATTCCCATACAGTTAAATTATGTATCACACTTTTTGCACTAATGAAGGCACTTATGAACAATTCCATTTCATTTCAATGTCACAATCAAACTTCACTCTTTAATAAGCAGTGTCAACTTCAATTAAAGTTCTTTTCATTACTTTTAATGATCTTCCAAATAACTAACTTCAAACTATTTACAGATCACTCGAGCAGACGTGGAAGTGCAGCCGTATGCCTTCACAACCAAGTCTCTGTACGTTGGCCACACGGACTACAAGTACCTGAGATGGCAGGTCATCGACACTCCAGGTGAGATAAAGATTCCTATTGTTAGTGCCAGGTAGCCTCTCTGTTCAGGCGCGATTCACACCAAACAGACTTACAGACCGGATTTCTTGCAGGTCAGAGATGAGGCAAGAAAATATGTCGCTTCCCTGTCTGTCCCCTGCAATAAAATCACCCAATGTACTTTCAAGCCATGATACGGCAAATGGCATGGGGGACTATCCTCCCACTACTGTCTTCAGGGCCGCCGAGAGCCAAGCAGGGCCCCAAGTCTGCACACCACACGGGCCCTCTGGGGGGTCTGGGAGGTATGGAGGAACCCCAAGTGAAAGGGGGGTGCGGGGGTTCTCCCCCGGAAAATTTTCGAAAATTAGATCTCTCAACTAGCGTTTTTAGGCAGTCTAAAGGTGGAACAACATACAAATAGGAACCACAAAAATCCGGACCAATTGAGGCTGAATGGTCGGTCGGATTTAGAAAATAGTCTGATTTAGAAAATACTCTGATTAAAAATTACTGCTATCAGTGATGCCGCACTATTGGATTTTCAAGACATTCGTCTCTTTCCCATAGCTTCCGCGTTTGTTCCACTCACGAACTTCACGATCAATGTGCACAATTGTTTTTACGCCATCTGCGTTAATTGCAAAATATGTTGTACTCTTGTTGTTTACCATCCTGGATAATTTCATCATAACCTATTTAAGTTGTTGTCAATATATACACGTGAGGGAGGTATGAGTCAGTCACGATCACTATTCACTGACCGCCACCGCCTTAGTGTACAATCAGTCGCAAATAGTATAACTGGCACCAAATCTTAAAATGTTAATAAGAGTAACATTAATCTTATGGACGGCGTGGGCCTTAAGATTTGGCACCAATAATTCAGACAGACAAAACAGTCGTTTCTGCCTTAACTAAAACTGTACAGTATTATCAAAGTAATTTTCGTGATAAAGCTGGACATTTTATTTTTTAACATGTGGGCCTAAATTTATTTTCAAGAAGTTGATACCAATATTTCCTCAATCTGAAAAGCTCCGCTCATCCCGGACCCCTCCGGAGCCCGGGCCCCAAGTTTCAGACTTGGCTGACATGGCCTCTCGGCGGCCCTGACTGTCTCTCCGCTTCCCCATCCCTCATGGGGTATCGGAAGTGTCATGTAGCATGACTGTTGTCTTGGTGTAAATTTATTGTGAATTAGTTGCTTTCAACTTTGTTATGTGCTCATTATGTTTTTTGTTGTTTCTTGATGTTCTTGTACTTTGCAAGCCAAAATTGAATTCAGTGTTAAATTTTTATGAGGAAACTGAACGATTTCCATGTCGGTACAACTACATTTTTCAAGGCTATTGTAATAGATGTACACAGGAACATGCCTGGCAGAAAATAGTGGGAAAATTGGATGCCAAAGGTATTTTGAATCTGTTTACATTAGGCTACACTTCGGGTTTTCCGAGATCTTTAGGATCAAGCAGTTTTCTTGCCACTACACTGTCACGTCTGTGTGCATTGCACAAGCTATGTCTCTAGTACATATCTGTGTCATTAGCAACTGCAGCTACATGGCTGTGCCTAGCTACATGTGTGTGCCAACTGCAGTCCATTCTGTGTGAATTAGACCTCAGATAGTATACTGCCTTCCAAATTTTAGGATGGCTTGCCTTTAAAGTTGTCCATTTTGTAGAGGTAGTGATTTTTTAGGAACTTAGTTTGGAGTTTAGTCAAGACAGAGGAATGCGATCGTTGGACCGTGTATTGATTGTACATGTGGCAGGTATACTGGACCACCCGCTGGAGGAGCGCAATGTGATAGAGATGCAGGCGGTGACGGCACTGGCTCACCTGCGCGCCGCAGTCTTGTACTTCCTGGACATGTCGGAGCAGTGCGGACACACGTTGGCCGAGCAGGTGTCACTCTTCAACAGCATCAAGCCTCTCTTCACCAACAAGGTGAACCAACATGCTGCTCTGCAGCTTTAAGATTTTGTTTAGTCTCATAAAAGAATGATTAGGGGCCTACTCAGCCAAAATCAGTTTCTTGAAATTCCTATTCGCATATTACGTCCTGTGGACAAATATGAAGGGTGTCTAGGACTAGGGCCTTTAGTCAAACCTTCATATATTTCATTTCCTGCTAAATGTCATGATTAGCTTTTTCCAACGACACCTAAATAAATAAAAATTGGTTCAAAACTGTAGGAGGAGTCTAATCACATAATAACCCCTAGCGTATTAAATGAGTGATATATAGATATGTTGATAGACTTTTGACCTATATTGACTTATATTGAAACTGTGTTGTTGACTATTTTTGCCAAATTTTCTGATTATTTTTGTATTTTATGGTGAATCAGACATTATTCTCATAAAAGAGCATTTATAATATAGGCATAATGAAATTAACTGAGTAAATAGTTTATGTAAAACATAAATAAGTTTCCTCAAACTTTTTTTATTAAAAAAATTCCAGAATTATTTTTGAAAAGCTAAGAACAAACTTCCTGCATCCAGTCATTAAGAAACAGTTTTATTAATTTCACTTGAGCAGTGATTTTTAACATTTTTTGTCTTTTCAGCCTCTGATAGTCGTGTGCAACAAAACAGACATAGTGAAATTAGAAGAATTGCCTGAAGAGAAGAAAGAGGTGTTCAAGGTGTTTGAGGAGAACAGCGTCCCTGTGATGCAGATGAGCGCACTGACTGAAGACGGCGTGGCGGAAGTCAAGGAGCAGGTAAAACACCTTTTTATCACCGACGTAGTATTTACTGCTTTTGATGTAGATAAAATTGTGGAAAGCCTGTTGAAAACAAAAACTCATTTGCTTTATTTTGACATTTTTTATCAAAGCAGTGGCTGAATTCAAATTGTTTATTTCCTAAAGAATGCATTATGATTGACAAAAATATATAAAAAGACATACAAATAAATTCTTACTAATCACAAAAAAAAATTGGAAATAAGCCACCTACATGGGCAGATTGCCTGTGAGAAGGCTCAGTCGCTCTTAGAGAGCCTATGATTAGTTCTTATAAGTGTAATGTTTTGTAACCAGCTTATTGTTTGAATATGTTTGTATTATTTTTTGAGGAGGGAAAAGGTTGGGCAGAAAAGTTTGTGCATGTGCAGAATGAAGGAGGTCTTGCTATTTGGATCGAGGGAAGGACGACTTCAGTATTGTATATCAGTTGGTGGGGGGGGGGGGGGCTTATTGCAGGGTCAAGTGCAGTAAAAATTGTTTAATTTTAAACAGTCCAAATCAGGATCTTGCCACTATCTCGTGGTGACTTGGTCAAAATCATTTGCCACATAGCCCAATGACATTGGCAACTGAATCTAGTTTAAAGCTGGTCAGGATTCAAACCGGTGACCTTTTGGTTATGAACTTCATGAAGTAACACTATATCCACTAGGCTATCCAGTCAGTTATGATGAACCATTCAGAGATTAATGGTGTGCAACTGGAGCTGCTTCTTACTTCGCCTTTACTTTTTTTACTTAATTTTTGGCCGGGTAAAATGGTAATAAATAAATGGAATGAAAACCAGCCTGGTTGCCTCCCCTTCCTTCCCAAATTTTACAGATCCTGTAATCTTCTAATGGCACACAACCTGTGTTACGAGGATTGTATCATATACATCTCTAGTGGAAGATGTGCTCAGAGGCAATTACGAGTTCTGAAGAGTTCCCCACTTTACTCATCTTGAACTAGTCTAATAGTTTTAAGATTTTTCTGAATGAATGCTTGTGAAATAAAAAGTTAATTTTTTCTAGGCATGTGAAACCCTTCTTGCATTCAGAGTCGAAAGCAAAGCTGTTGGAAAGAAGCTTGACCCAGTGTTGAACAGACTGAGAGTGGCCTTCCCCAAACAACGGGACAACAAAGCGAGGCCTCCTTGCATACCTGGTAAACTGCTTCTAAGAAACTCTGATTTTCAGTTTTTTTCATCTCATGAAAATAGAAGTGTATGGTGTATTTTTTTTAGTTTGGATCCAAAGAGTTTTCAGCTTTATTCCAGTACCTAATCGATTAATCAAGTTAATAATAAAAGTTCTGTGCACGGTTTAGTTTTGGTCACTGGTTTCCCAAAATTCCTGTTTTGATTTGATTTAAAAAAGTGGTCTTTTTTAGACTGATTCAACTTTTTCTAAGTGAAAGTAAATTAGTGCTGGCTACAAACTTATGTGAATAACCAGAAAGTGTTAATAATTTAAGAATTGCTCTTACTCCAAAACAATATGCAATTAACATAAGGTTTAGGTTTACCCATTATTGTTTTGGTTTTTTTTACTAGAAATAAACAGTGTGTTAGGCCCTCCACACACCAGAGTGGCGTGGCGTGGTACGGCGTGGCTCCTACATAATTAACATGGAAGGTGCATCAAGTGGCAGGAAGCTGCGCACCTCCAAATCACCTGATTTTACTTGTAAAACGATGCTATTTGACTAATTTTCTGCCACACCTTGCCAATCCGGTTTGAGGAAGGCCTTAATATAAACAATATGCCAACAGGCAATAGGCAAAAACCAGCGATATGTAATGGGTAAAACTCAATATGTTTCATTCGATTTCAGAAAACGTGATTATGAAAAAGCAACAGCAGGCGGAACAGAGCAGGAAGCGCAAGTTGGAGCGAGACATCGAAGTGGAGTTGGGCGATGATTATGTGCTCGACCTCAAGAAGAACTATGACCTCCCGGAGGACTACAAGTACGACGTGATCCCCGAGATCTGGGAAGGACACAACATCGCCGACTACATCGACCCGGACATATTCAAGGTGAGAGTCGCGCAGTGGGTCATAGCGGTTCTTATTTATTTGAAAATTAATTCAATTGAAATCATCCTCATTTGTTACAGTTACAAAGGATCCTGTTATTGTTACAGTTGTTTCCTGTAGATGCAAATGATTTCAACATTTTTTTGTCCACCAATGTGCCGCAAATATTTGCCAACAAATAGGTGTGATTATTACTCCTACTTTTTGCCAGCAGTTACAAACACAAACAAATATTAATAGTAATAAAATTGTAATAAGTTGGTGGAGGTTCTCAATTTTTATCCAGTGAGGAAGTATTTTCTGTAAGAACTAAGAAGTATTGCGAGTTTAGTTTAATTACATTTTAAATTTTCATGCTATTGCAAAAAAGGTACAAAAATTGCAAGTGAAATAAGTAGTAATCACAGAAAATCTTGGTGATCTCATATTTATAACAAAAAAAGATAAGACAATCCTTAGACAATCCTCAATCCAATAACTGAACCCCACATTAACCTTCCAATCCAGGACCTCGGTTTGACATAGGCCTAGTTAATATTTTTGTCAATTTCAAGGGCTGAGTAAATTTTTATCATTTGACAGGCTAGATGCCACTAAAGAAATATTAATTGTAGGAAACATAATATTTATATAATGTTATATATTTAATTTTACTAACCTAATTCTTACAAATGTTTCTAATTCTAACCTTATGTTCCTTGTACAAATAACTAAGGTTTGTTTGTTGTTCTAATACATATAACTTTTACTTTCGGTTATTTTCTCAACAACATTTTTATTGTCTACTAATCATTGTCTGCAGAAACTGGAAGAGCTGGAAAAAGAAGAGGCTCTACGTGAAGAGGCAGGCATGTACGCTGTACCGAAGATGGAAATTGACGACACCATGAGAGAGATTCGAGAACTGGCGCAGAAGATCCGAGACAAGAAGGTGATCATGAAGCAGGAAGCCAGACTGGTGAAGAACTCGACCAAGCCGGTGATTCCGAGGACGTCGACGGCCAAAGTGCGGGAGAGGAGCGTTGGCCGACTGCGGCAGCAGATGTCGGAGCTGGGAGTCGATGTGGAAGATAATCAGGAGGTACGTAACGAATGAGAGTAGACACAACAAATACAGACAAAATAAACACATAACAATTAACAACTGAAAAATATAAAAAAAATTGCGATGTCAAAGGGTTAATTACTTATTTTAACTTGTTGAGTAGTCTGTTGAAGAGTTCCACTCTCATATATTGTGGTGTATTTTTACGTAATGTCAGACAATGTCTTGGATATTGGAGATTTGTTTGAAATTTTGTTCCATAACGATTTCTATGCTTTGACTTAGATTTTCTAAATTGTTTTTAACAAATATAGGTATTTTAAAAATATAAAGACAAGAACCAGTTAATATACCAAATTCTTTTTAAACAATTGGTGCAATATTTTATCGCTTTATGAAAAATATCACAAGACAGAGATTGTAACCAGCAGAAATTGTGTTGCTGCAGGCCCACTTCAAGAGGACGAGAGGTCGGTCCAAGTCGCTGTCGCGGCCCCCGGCCAAGAGGATGAGGGTGGAGTCGGAGCCGCGGGCCCGCAGCATGTCCCGGCCCCCGCGGGACCAGTCAGGCGTCAAGGACCCGGCGGTGAGAACCGATCCTCCCTTGGTTAACCCTAAGTGTTAATCACCGTAATTATGGCGACTTTTTTTTCCCAACAAGTGTTGATCACTGTAACACGGCAATGTTGCAGGGTCTATGTAACACGCACATATTTAGCTTACGATCGATCGTTTCAGACCGTTGAGCACACCAAAATGACGTCCGTTTTCTGAGCTTCTCCTGGCTGCAGCTCTGAGCAATTTTATCATAGGGGAGTGCTGCAAGAACAGGTAACCTTCGTCAGGAAGATCTAGAGGTTCGTTAAGGACCTGGGATTTGACGGAGAGTGAAGACGTGCATCTGAGGGTGCACTATATGCTAATTCTGTTGCGTTGCAACACCATGGTCAAGTGAAGCCATGGCTCTCTTTAAAAAAAAAACTCCTTTTCCCTATTAAAATCTTGTGGCGTCCCGACGGTTAATCCGCCGTTTCGCCAACTTAAAAGCGCGTAAGGGCCCATAATTTCCAACTGACTTCCCCCCAAGGCACTGCCAGCTTTATGAGCTTATTCTTAATTTTAATTGTTTAATATTAATCTCCCCCTAATTCCTCCTGCTTGTGGTGACATGACTCTAACTGCAAGTTAAATTTAATGTTTCACATTAATTAATTAAATGCCAAACTATGAATTTAATATTTGTGAATTAAAGACAAGGATTCCCCTCCCCTAGTTTCCCCCCCAAAATTAACTTCCCTAACACATATCTAATTATTATTCTACGTTTCCCAAACCTGGTACCGCCCCGCGGTGCGCCGCCGTTCTTGCTCCACCGACAGTTCACCAACGACAGCCACTCGCTCCTTACCTGCTGGCGTTCCCCGCCGGGCGTGCATGCGCGGGTTTTGGTCTGTGCTTGACATTGGACCTTGGGCCTAGGAAGCTGGGTGTCTGGTCTTTATTGTTGTTGGCAATGTGGGGAAATATCCCCACAATCTGAACAAACTATATATCTTGGATTTTGATTACTGATGACTAAGTATATTCTATGGGTCCGTTTCCATAAAAAACTAGTTTTCTTTTTAGTACTTTCTGGATTTTAACCCAAGCCGGATGTTATAGCATACATTTAGATCAACAAATTATACCGGGTGAGGCAGACCACCCGTGCACATAGTTTTACGGGAGTACGGTTTAACCTAGAAACGCCAAATAAAATTATTCTCCCCTAAATCACATATGAAGAATTCATTTAAAATATTTACAACGTGATCTGAGCACAGGGTGTTCCAGAAATGAAGGTCACGGGTTCGAATCTCGAAATTTTCTTATATAAACCTATGACACATTGTACATTTTTAGAAAGGTCTTGTTTAGAGGAACATTTTCGTGAAAACAGAACCTAACTATCTCAATCCGTCTTAAGATGGCGGCCATTTCTTTGATTTTTTAGCCTATTGACGGAATACCCTGTATTTTCAAAACCGCTAAACATTTTTCAGTTCTGATTGAAAATTCGTAGTCCTGGTAAACTCTGGCTTTACAATGATGTGTTACATGTCATAATTTTCAAAATTATCAATTTTTACCACAATTTTATTTTTTTGTGATGTTGGTGCCCTGTAAATCAAAAAATTCAAATGGCACCATATGGCAAATAGCATATCATTTTAAGCGTCTTTTAAAGACGAACAACTTTTCAATTTACACCTACTGTCTATTTTTTGTAGTATTGTAGTAATAAGCCAAAAACTCAATTTTTCCATATAAAGTTCGTGTTAATTGCATTACAGTACAGCATAAGATTTTTCCCTCAGCTTATTATCGAGCTATTCTTTAAAGAAATATGTAATAGTGATATTTTTCATTAGATTTTTTAATTTATAAAAGTTCTCAGATCCAAAAATTGTAAAAAAGCCTAAAACTAAAAATTCTTAAATAGCAAGGTATAATAAATTTCATATAACATAAAATATGTTTTTTAAATGAAAATTTATTGTATTTCAATTTGTTTCCATCCCTTTCGTCAGCCGAAAACCCTTCTTATGCCAGTTTACGAAATTTAACACTACTTATTTTTATTTCAACAAACAGGTTTTTCAGATTAAATTAATAGTCTTGGTAATGAAAAAAAAATTACAACATGCTGCAATTTATCAATGTGGCGTTATTCTTTTTTGGTAGTTATCAATGTTTATCCTTATCAATGATTTCAACAGCAATAATTCATGCTTTTAGGATTTTTTACAATCTTCAGTTCTGAGAATTATTACAAATTAAAAAATCTAACAAAAATGTCACTATTACACATTTTCTTAAAGAATAGCGCGATAATAAGCTGGGGAAAAATCTTCTGCTGTTCCGTAATGGAATTAACATGCATTTTATATGGAAAAATTTAGTTTTTGGCTTATTACTACAATACTACAAAAAATAGACAGTAGGTGTAAATTGAAAAGTTGTTCGTCTTTAAAAGACGCTTAAAATGATATGCTATTTGCCATATGGTGCCATTTGACTTTTTTTATTTACAGGGCTACCAACATTACAAAAAAATAAAATTGTGGTAAAAATTGATAATTTTGAAAATTATGACATGTAACACATAATTGTAAAGCTGAGTTTACCAGGATTACGAATTTTCAATCAGAACTGAAAAATGTTTAGCGGTTTCGAAAATACAGGGTAGTCCGTAAATAGGCTAAAAAATCAAAGAAATGGCCGCCATCTTAAGACGGATTGAGATAATTAGGTTCTGTTTTCACCAAAATGTTCCTCTAAACAAGACCTTTCTAAAAATGTACAATGTGTCATAGGTTTACATAAGAAAATTTCGAGATTCGAACTCGTGACCTTCATTTCTGGAACACCCTGTGCTCAGATCACGTTGTAAATATTTTAAATGAATTCTTCATATGTGATTTAGGGGGAATAATTTTATTTGGTGTTTCTAGGTTAAACCGTACTCCCGTAAAACTATGTGCACGGGTGGTCTGCCTCACCCTGTATATTAAAAGATAGCCCATGTTCTCTACTCTAAGAAATATATACTTTTGTACCATTTAGTCACCATTTTAATGGTTTATAGCATTTTAAAAAAGTCTGTAAAATGCATACAATTGTGTGACATTTAAGTAAGGGTTTTCAATGCAACACCTAGAGGGTAAAACAGGGAAGTTCCAGTGAATTCTTTTTCATGGGGAAAGATAATTTTAAATTTAAAAAATATACCTTCTATGAAAGCTTTCAAGTTATGAACATTTTCAGACTACAGAGGAAGTAGACCTCGAATCCACATAGTTATAAATTAGCCTCATTGTCAAAAAAATTGAAAAATATAAGAGGATTTGTATTGGGAATGGCGGCAGCGGTGGTGGTTTATCAGGGGTTGAACTAAGTCTGCCTCCATGTGCAACCAAAATTAATCCAATTTGTAGGACTTATTTTGGATTTTAAATTGAGTATGAAAATGGAACCCATTAAGTTACAAACTAAATAACCATTTGTAACGGAAGTCGTTTTGGTCACATATCAGATACCAGATATCCGGTGAGACTCTATACCAGAGCACCGAATATCTGGTTACCGGAAATCCGGCTCAAATAGTCTATGTTTAGTTTTAGCAGTGATTCACAGAAAGACAAGTATGAACTTGTTCTTTGATCGTGGGAGAGTAGGTGGCTTGCATTTTTCATTCACAGTCAGTCAGTGTGTTAAAACCAAAGTTTGTACTACAATACTCCTCAATATTAATTCAACTATTTGAATTTTAAATGTCTTTTGTTAATTTCATTTACATAATTAAGTATCCGGTATCTTGCCATAAAGTAACAGGCCAAATACCGAAGAGTAAAAAATGGCCGGATACTAGATAGTAGCTGGATATAACTCTACTTTGAACAGACCTGAGAGATTAAATACATCCACGTTTGAGTCAAAGTACGTTGCTGCTCTGGCTATTCAAGATTTAGTTAACATTCCTGTGTGTTTTGTCACAGGTGAGGAAGAAACTGAAGAAAGTCGCACACAAGGCGATCGCCAAGAAGGTCGCCAAGCATGGCCTCAAGGGCGAAGCGGACAGATTCATTGGCAATAAAATGCCCAAACATCTCTTCTCCGGCAAACGAGGGACGGGGAAAACCGACAGAAGATAAAAAACCCATTGTGTTGCGATATCAGAATACATTGTATATATTTATTGATGTTTGGTTTTAATTGGTCCTTTTCTATTTTTTACTTAATTGTTTTTCTTTTTTAAGACAAAAGAAGTTAAAAGTACTCGGTAGTATTTAGTTTGTTTAGACTGGTTTTGTCAGAGGTCCGATCTAAATACCCTTCAGTTAAACTTGGTAAGCATGGTTAATTTTGAAATACTAATCCACGAAATATCTCCCCTGATGTTTCAAGCATGTCGTGTAAGAAATAAAGTAAAACAGAAAATAATTTAAAGATGAGCAGGTTTTAGAATGGTTTGTAATGTAATTTTTTCATATCCACATATACAAATGATAATCAAAATACAGTGTAGGTTATTGCATCCAGTTAAAAATAATGACGTTAGAACATGGTTTGTTGATCAATGTTAATCTAATGTTAAGTAAAATAATAATAATAATTAATCCTTTAAAAGACCATTTTTAACAATTTATTTATTTATTTGTTTACAAGAGTCATATTGATTTACATTTTTTGAGCTATAGGCTAAGTAAACATATGACTTGTCCAAATAATAATGTTTTAATTTAAGTAATAAAAATAACCAAAAGTTTACAAGAAATGTAGACAACTTTCTATATACAGTCCCTCTAGTTTGGCCACCTCGGAACCAGACCACCGGCCAGACTACAAAATGGCTGAACTATCCAAATGTACCATCAAAATGTAAAATAACCCAAACGTAAAATAACCCTATTAAGTTCATTATATATTATGCTTAAAAATCAACAAAACATGTTATTTAAACATGTTTACAGTGCTTAATTGCCAAAGTAAATATTGTGAAGTCTCTTATGTTGAACTGTCATATTGCATCACTCATAGATAGGTACGTTTATACCGATGCCGTAATGAGGATAAAGTGAACAGAAAGACTCATTATGTACTGTAAAACACACTAGAAATTTCATTGAGTGAATTAATTTTAACACATTACTTGAATCATAACGTATACAAATTAAAAGAAATCTGTTATTTTCTCTTGTTATGCAAACGGAATCCCAGATCAAAACTTACTGTACAGTCCTTACATTGAAAGGATAACAACATCGTTTGTTGTGTGCCCATCAAATACAAGCTTTGCGCAACAAGCCCTCGCGGCTGAAGTGCCATGGGACTACGGTTCGCCCTTCAAAATAAATACAAGCTTGCCTGTAAACTAAACTGACATAAATAGTTTACTTCTACGGCCAGAAACTAAACATTCAGGATAATTCCTGTCGAAGGTCATTCCCCCCTATTGCGGCGTAGCGATATGACGGATATGAGTCACCATCCGGCGGTCAATCCAACTGAATCCGATCTAGAAATGTCTACTGTGCACAAAATTTCATTTCAAGAGTTATTTGAAAAGTAATCTTTCACAGAGTTTCACGCCCGACTCGTGAGATGGTTCCTCAGGGACCATCATGCTCTTCATGGTTCTTTAAATCATGCTCTTGTTTGATATCAGGGAGCCCATTGAACACCTTCAATGCAGCATAATAGGCTCCCTTTTCATAGAGGGTTAGGCGGTGAGTTGGGTCACTACCCAATCCACCGGCATATATACTTCACTATGTCATGCCTCAGCTGGTATGAATGAGTAAATTGGTTTTTTGAAAAAATATCTAGATTGGATTTGATGAAACACATTAATTTAAAGATGTGTAAAGAGGCAAGGGGAAGAATTTTAGAACTGATGAAGTGAGGTCTACAAGATTGCCGGTACTGCAGCTGAAACATGACTCTGATCTTCTTTTGGATTTTAAAAACTCTACCCGAATCCACCGAGTCTCCCCAGAAGACCACACCATATATCAGGTGCGATTAAACTTGGGCGTAGTAAACAGTCAATAATCAACATGATCAACAATTGGTGCCAATACTTTGATCATGAAACACACAGATTGGAGCTTATTGACAAGAAATGAAACATGATCTTTCCAGTTGATGTTTCTGTCCACTGCGACACCAAGAAACCTCGCAGAAGAGACAGTGTCCATGTCCGAAATTTCGAGGTCTTGGCCACTGGGTACTTGGCCTGGTAGCAAAATGCATAAGCTGACTTTTGGAGTTTTTATCATAAGACCATTAGACATGAACCACTGTCCCGCCTGTTGCAAAGATACATCGACCATCCCTTCTAGCTGAGCTCGATCTGGATGTGATACTGTATTGGTAAGGTCTTTAGCAAAAAGTATGGTCGATGCATCTGTGAATGCAAGTGGACGATCGTTCATATAGAGTAAGAAGAGAATGGATCCAAGAATGGAGCCTTGGGGAACCCCCTTATCTTTTACTTTCCATGTCGAATGGATTTAATTCCATGAGCATCTGAATATACTACCCTTTGTTCTTTGGAATTTAAATGAGATAAGCCAATCTACGTCTACGATTAAATAAGAATTTAATCACCATCAACTTCAAAAAGGAATACTGCAGCTTACTGTGACGCTGAAACTGCTCTTTCGAGGAAGAAAAAGGTGTTAAGTAATAATGAGTAAACTCAGATTATGTCTTACTAATTTTCTGTTAAAAGCCTTGGTACATTTGTACAAAAATATAAATTCTATAAAAAAATCAATTTCTTTAAAAGAATATCACAATACAGATCCAAGAGCAAGCGACCTCTGTCAAAAAGTAATTGAGGTACAATGGAAAATTATTTAGGACCTCATTTATTTACGAGGGTCATCCAGAAAGTAAAGAACTTTTTTTTACCAAATCTAGCCCTGTTGCCAGATCGCGCCACAATCATCCTTCACTCATCTGTCATTCATACTTGGCTTAAAATACCTATACCCTGATTATCGAAAGAAGGTGAGCGGCGCGGCGGCGGCGGAGCGAGCGTGCGGCAGTAAAAACATTCTTATTCATAACGCTGTAGAAACGTAAAAAACGCTGTTAAAAATTTGCAGTCCACTTTATTCCAATGACCAGTTTATTACCTTATCAGGACTGTTTTCAAATAATTTTTAACGTATATCGATTTATTTATACTGTGAGTTATATTACTATAAACACGATTTACGAATTAAAAAAGTCAATTCTTTGAGTTTGATTTATGATAACTCTGCTTATAAGCATCGGGGAAAAATTCCTAAAGAGAACCTTTAGTCGACTTTCTTGGTAACAATATATCAAAATTTGAGAGTTTTGTGATTAATATTTACGTCGTTATTAATTTATTTCTAAAGAACGACATGAATCAGAAACAGCGGACAGCTGATTTTAGTGACTATGACAGTTTACGGTGACAGGTGGTTAAACGGGATTTCCTAAAGACAAAGAAAAAGAACGACATGAATCAGAAACAGCGGACAGCTGATTTTAGTGACTATGACAGTTTACGGTGACAGGTGGTTAAACGGGATTTCCTAAAGACAAAGAAAAATTTACCTGGCTTTGGTATTTTGTTGTTATTATTATTGTTCAATGCACACCATTTCATACTCTTTCCAAAAACATCAAACAAAAATTAAATAATTGAAATAAATGACTAAAAATATTTATTTGAAAGCTTGAGTAGTTTAGAATCACAACAATCATTCATACCCTGGGTACTTAAGGTAAAATAGACGTAATGGCAATACTGGATTTACCTTCCGTCTTCTGTCTTCCGTCTATTTGTTTGTTTGTTTACGTCGCGAAATGAGTCGATAGAGCTAACCTCAAATTTAATTTTTCAATTCTTCAAACTTATCGTTATTAAGTTAATAAGTAATAAGTTATTGTTATTAATGCCTTGAACAACGATCGAACACTCTCCGCTATCGTCAGTGATAGATAGGTTCGGTTACTTTCAAGTTCATATCCATGGTTTGTTTTTCCTTGTACTAGGACGTAAGCTCATCGTTTCCTAACAATGAATCCTTTGACGTAAGTTGTTTCCTTTGTTAACTTAAATTTCACTAGGTTAAGTCTATGATAACTTAGTTTAAAATGCTCAGGATTTTGAAATGAAATGAAAAATGTCTTTATTAAAGAGGCGAAATTAGGACTTCAAAGTCCTCTCTGCCACTTAACCTCTTACACAAAGTACAAACAATATTCTTAAATCAGTTGACATTTGAAGAATACAAAATTACATGATGTCAAAATCTTTAGATGCTTAATCAGGATTATTATTTTAAATGGATCCAGTGGTAACCCTTCTACAGCGAGTTTTGAAGTCTCACTCTCTGGCAAAGCTCCTATATGAAAATGTTTCATTAATGTCTGAACTTATAAAATATGTGTTACAGTATCAAAACATCCGTGGTAAATATAAAGAGAAATGAACTTTGATTACTTTTTATTTATGAGAACTAAAACTAATGTTGACTTTTATAATTGTTAAACAATTAAAACTTTTTCACGCTTCCACACTTAACTTATGATTTTTTTTGTTAAAAAGAGGGCAGCGGCCTCTTTTTCACCTTGGCTTTGCCCTGCCCACATAGACTATTGATCTGTGTGTGGACGTTATCAAGCAAAGACAAGGAGTGAGCTGGTACAGTACTAGGGTGAACGGTGCTGCTAAAAGTATGCGAAAATCTAGTGTCTCGAACCTGCGACGCTTTGAGGCCACAGTTCCGAGGCCGAATGCGCTACTGACTGAACCACCGACTCACTGAACCGACTCACTGGTTAATTTACTTCTTTAATTTAACCCAAACTTCATATCTTCACAATTCACACAGCTATTATTTCCTCATATACTCAGGCTGGTACGTGTTCCGAGTTCCATATCTGATCCTCTGCCTTTAATAGCTATGTTTAGCGCATATGTTTGTTTTCATGATGTGTTCAGATTTGGTAGCCCAACTGAAATTTTTAGTATCAAAAACTTATTGTGGTTGAAGTTCATTTTTGCTTTTGCTTAGATTTACGTGGCATAGGTTCTGATAATCAGATATCAATATCAACTTATAAATGAATATATCGAAGTATGGTTGACTCATTTTTCAATACTGTCCCAACAATTGTAATTGACCGTAAGTAATGTAATAAATTTATAATTAAATTTATTATGTTAATAATAAATAATTTTATTAAATTATTGTTATAAATTTATTTAATAACAATAATTTATTTATTATTTATTTATTTATTTTATTACTATAAATTTAAAATGATAGGCTAAAAGTTACGGTCATATTCGTTCATCATTCGTTTGAACCATGAACAACATAAACTTAACCCTAGGCGTATCTAAGTTACACCTAAGTGACTTCAGTATGTCGTCTATAAGCCTAGTAGCAAGTCACAGGATCTGCTACTTTCTGTCAATGTTTTCAAATGTGTGAAATAATCAATAAAAACGAGTGTGAAACTATATAATAGGCCGTATTGATACGAATAGAAAGATAGTTTTCCAAACTTTCATTTTATTACATAAATTAAGCGTAAAACATCATTAGATCGATGTAGGCCTTATCATTCGTTTTATGGGAATGGAAATCCCACATGAAGTTGTTTCTGCCATGTATCTGTTGCGCAGTGGCTAATCGTATGATGTTTTAAAAAATTACAAAGAGGTAAATTTTGTTGCTATGGGAAAACGGATGGTACTGCCGCAATAGGCATGGAATTCCCTTTCTTTAGTATTATTTGGTTGTTTAAATAGCCGAAAGGATTGGAGCTGGAATTCCACACACTTGGTTCTTATTTTATAGTTCTGGACAGCCTTACTGGCGGGTGAGTGAATGCACTGTTGTAATTAGTGTTTAATATCTGCAAAGTTTATGTAAAAAATCACATGGTCATTTGTTTATGTAAAGGTACTTTACACAAGAAAATAGTTTGCTGCAACTGCACGTGCAGCAAGGTAATGTTAAATGCTTGCAAGGTCAACACAATTCATGAAATACAACGACAAAAGATTCCATAGAGAATTCCAGTATGCCGCCAGTCTTAAGCAAGGAGGTTATAATAGTATTGCCAAAACAAAAAGCCCAGCTGATGCTTTGCACAAATATGTTGTAGACATTTTTATTTCGTGAGAAAACTCTCGGGGAAATATTGCAGCACATACTTTTGTATTCTAAGTAAAACTAAATCTAAATAAAGGTTTGTCAGTTCGACCAAAACACGTGTTTTTTAGCAGAAACTTTAGGAGATTACAATTTTCGCCACCCGCCAGTAAGGCTGTCCAGAACTATAACAATCTAAACAATCAGTACGTTCAATTATAATTTTAATTTAACTGTCCAAGTAATGGGTCAAGGGTAGAAAATTATTAAAAAAAGCTTCTTCATTTATTAAACTTAGTTTTAGTCTTAGGCTACGTTTCTTTCAATTAAATTTTAAAAAATCTATTAATTTTTGGTACTGATAAAGAGTACAATTAAGAGTGTCATTAGGCCAACTAGCAAATGAACTACAACTTGAGAGAGGCATGTCGAATTGTTGTACAGATAGTATATAATCATTTCAGGAATGTTAAAAACATCAAGAAGCTAAGTGAACAAGAGTTAAAGTCTGGAAACACAACATCCTCATGGCACAATCAGTACAAAGATAGCGCATGGATATTTATTGGTGGTTTGCCTTATGATCTAACTGAAGGAGATGTTCTCTGTATATTTTCTGAGTAAGTAACTTTTGCATGAGCATAGATTTTATTTATATATCAGTGAATAACCAGTAGTTTTTCTTAAGATAACTAGGTGCAGTACTTGATATGTAATATGACAAAAAATAGGGGAGGTTTAAAGTAATTAATTACAATTCTATTAAAACTAATGTGGATGGATAAGAGGGAGTCTATTGTTAAACTGTAGATTCACATTCTATAAAAAATGAAGCTTTATTTATTTTATGACTCTATTGGGTGCTTTAAAATGGCAAATTTCTGCTTTATTTTGAAAGAAAATTGGAGTATTGGTGGAAATGGCAGTGATTTTAAAATTACACTTTAAGCTATTAAGTTTTCGCCTCTATTGTGTGTTGAGCTGTAGCTATCGTAACAACTTTGTTTGCGTTAAGCCAAGGCCACACTACACTCCAGGCCAGAGTCTCCTAACATTGTCCAATCACAGCAGCGGCCGAACTTCTAGAGTTAAGTTGGAAATATTAGTTATCATTTTATGCACAATGTAAATATTTAAAACTGAACGATGACTCTAGAACATCAAAATCAAAATATTAAGCATTTTAAACAAATCTTCTGATTTAAAGTAAACAAAATACTATTGACTCTCAATAGTCCAACAAGGTGGACTTTGGGTGTGTCGAATTATCGAAAAGTCAAACTATAGGGACTACATTGTATTTTCCATTGACAGACGCATTAAAAGTAAAGGTTGTTCATATACATCTCCTGAATGGGTTGAATACCACCATCCAAACTATTGCTCACACCTAATTTATTATTTTTTATTGTAATATAAACCCCCGAACATTCACTGGACAAAATATTTTGTAGTATTTTATTATCTTTTATTGTAATATAAACCTCCGAAAATTCACTGGACAAAATATTTGGTAGTCCTTGAATGTTTGTTGTGGATTTGGAAATATATAATGTGGTTTATAAACTTGAACAAATCACTCATCGATCAGGGTGTGATAATTTTTAGTACACTACACCTGAGTCACCGTAAATGTTCATTATAAAGTAGCTAGCTCATCGTGGGCCTCGACCGAGCTCTATTTTACCTCTAAGGGCCAAAACAATTACTTGTTTTTTAGAAAAGAATAACTGTCTGTGACCCATAAGAGATTTCTTGAATATCCTTCCATTTTTGAGAAATTGGTATTCAGACATTTATTTGATATACAGTAAAGAATGAAATGTATATATTTTACAGATTTGGAGAAATAGTCAATATTAATTTGGTTCGAGACAAGGCTACTGGGAAGCAGAAAGGATTTTGTTTTCTCTGCTATGAAGATCAAAGAAGTACAATTTTAGCTGTTGATAATTTAAATGGAATAAAGGTGAGTTGATTATTTTTAGAGTTTTAGTGACTTAAATTGTAAAGCAATATTTCCAAATAATCACTCAGAGTTAGCACATCCAAGTGTTTCAAAAACTGAAATTTGTTAAAACAGACTAATTTATCAACGTGCAAAACTCAAATCATTGAAAGCAATTATTCTCATACATTTTGTCCAGATCTGTTTTCTAGGATCTATCAGCCTAATTCCTGTCAATGCTATCCAATTCATAGTAATCTAATAAACCAAAACAGCCATTACTCTAACATATAAAAACTAGAGGGTGGTAGGTATTAAGCACATAATATACTCATACTCACTTATTTTGTAAAAGGCTCATCAAAAATTTAGGTGAAAAATCCCTGAAGTAAGAATTAAGAGAACAGGAGCTGAGCCCTTTTTAGGTTGTTGGGAAGGTTCACTCTCCTGTAGCGATTTAGCTTAAGTTTTCATTTTCATTCATACAGATTTATAGTACAAAGACATCACGCGATAGGATTTGCTAAATTATTAATTATTAAAAAATGTTTCTACACCCATGGCCAATATTGGTGATTAATTCATGAGTAAGGAAGGGAAAGGGGGTCCTCTCAAAAGTATTAGTTACAATTAGATGCATGCAAGTACTCGAGTATCCAAGTTTTTGAGCTGGGTTACCAATACTTGACTCAAAGTTTCACAAAATATTCTAAATTTGAGAAGGGTAAATGCTCCCGCCTTTTACCCAAAATCGGTACGTATATGCAATCAAATTTTACATCTGTTTTTCAAATCTTAAATTACTTCTTAAACTGTTATGTAGCATTTGCCTTGACAAGTGCACTCCAGGTTCGTTTTATGCATCGACCACATAGTTCAATAGACGGAGCACTAGAAACCGTGAAGTGAAGCCTAAATTTGCTTCTAGTCCCTATGTATGGAAAAAAAAGTACGTAAAAAATTACAAATATGGTATCAAATTATACGTCTGAATCTCAGAATCACTATAGTACCAAATATAAATTACCAAATATATATTGTGCTTTGTTATTTTTATAACAAAGCACATAAAAGTTAATCATAGGCTTTCTTATAGCGACTAAGCCTACGCACAGGCAATCTGCCCATGTAGGCTTATTTCCATGATTTTTTGTTTAGTTGTAAGAAAAAAGTGTATATTTTGTAATTTTATATTATATTTGTATTAATTGGTGTACTTTCTGGAAATAAACAAAAATTTGAATTTGAATTTGAATTTGAATTTATAAATGGCCTACAGGTAGTTTACTCATCATAAACACTGATAACCTTGAAGCTTGTCCTGACATTTTTTGAAAGAATCTGCTGCCACGGAATACTCCTGTAACGTTCCTGTGATGTGTAAACTGCTTCTAAACCATTTATAATTGGTACCATAGTAATTGTGAGTTTCAGACCTTTAATTTGATACCAAATTTGTATTTTTTAGTCGACTATATTTTTGTAAATAACAGTTTAGGATTGACTTTGTTTTTATGCAGGCGCCGCATGGATAAACTCTCCCGCAGTAACTAAGTTATCGACCAAACTACGTCAGCTAATTTTTTCAAAAAATATGATTTGAAAAATTCAACTCTTTAGCAACAATTTCCACCGTTTTTTATTTTGCATGACTATAAAATAAAAAAAAGTAGTAGCCGGCTACTTTTTTCATGTCATGTTTTATATTACTTGTGTTTTTATATTACTTTTCAAAATGAAAAGAAAAATTATTTTGAAAATATGATTGATGCTATCATGGTTCCAAACTAAAGGCCTCTTCACATGCAAAATTTTAACCTTGAGCCTCAACGCTAAACGGTATAACCTACGAGTTATTTGAAACATGAGCACTGTCAGATTACGCGGTTTTAAGCGCCGTTTTATGTTCCTATACCCAGACAATATGGCGGCCCAGGCCTCACTTGCTGTAATGCAAGTAAGATAGCTATGCTCCGCCTATTTCTACTATGTGGTCGCTGGTTTTATGGTACGTGTTTTCAAACTCTTCTAATTACGTCTGCAGCCTTCTCTAGTTTAATATAAAAAACCATTATGGCACAACAAAAAAAGTCTTTTTAAGTTAAAAAATGTCAACTAAACACACACACTATAACTATTATACAAATGTCCGTATCCGAGAAAGGATTGCACAGTCAGACAGCTTAGGTCGTAAACAAAACTGACAACATGTCCCACGACCTAGAAAACCACTGCCACTCTTAAACTTAAGAAAGTTTGAATATACCAGAGAGCCAATCGGCACTCTCAGATTGCAGCAAAGTCCTGCTGAACGCCAATGAAATGATGAAGAAATATGCCTGCAACGTCAGATTATCTGGCCAAGATATGTATGGCCAATAGATGTGACAGCCACAAAAAGAGTGAGTGACAATACGACCAAAAGAACTGCCAGCCGCGAAACAAACAGGCGATTTTCTATAGAAAGTTGTTAATACTAATAATCTAAATCAATTAATTTTTTAATTTTATTTAAAGGTTATTTACCTATTTCTTCGTTTTGTGAGCCATACTATTTTATTTTCCAACCTGTTAAAAAATGTGCATTTTAATTTATAAAAATATATTATACTAGGTTATATTATGCTTATCTACTATATATTTGTCAAATACGACTCACCTATCATTGCACAGCCCAAACTAGAGTTACATTTAGTTTAGTTTTAGTACCTCATCTGTTCAATCATAAATTCAGTGCGCCATCTTTATTTCAGCAGCGGGCGGAAGTTATAATTATGCCTGTGACGATGATATGGCATATCTAATGCGATGTCTATAGTTAAAGCCTGGAGATCGTGTTGCCTTTTGTGGTTGAGTCTTGGAACTAATTCCCCGCAAGACTGAAAGAGGGGTGTACGGTATTTTTTTAGTCACCGACAGACTGTGCTCTAATAACCTGATCTAATTCTTTGATCTATTTAAAAGAAATCCTTAAATTATAAAAATTTCTGGGTTTTAAAGGTATTTTTGGCGGAGTCAAGGGATTTAAATATGCCCGTATAAATGCAACCGATGATCTTTTGTTTACATTTCCAATTTCATTCAGTCAAGCAGAGGGTAGTTAGCTTCACAAACGTATTAGTTTTTTCTATAATTTGATTCCTTTCATCATGGTTTTATGGTTGTTTTGTCAATTTATGTAGGTCATTCGCGCTAAAAGTTACATTTAGTTAAGGTTTAATCTATGATCAATATCTGTACCTTATCTGTTCAGTCATAAAATTTGGCTCAATCTTTATTTAGGCAATGGGTTTTTCTTTAGGGCGTCCTTAATGCATATTCATCCCCTACAATAGTTTGACGAATTCTTTTTTCATCTAATCCGAGGGTGTCCTGGCTTTGCACGGAAAAAATAAGTGCTGCAGTCCGTAGTTGACCTTTCAAAATATATTGAAAATCGCCCATATGTTAAGTTGTAAACTAAGAGATTTAAGTTTTTAACGTTTTTGACGGATAGCGCCACTGCTCTGAACATTCAGCTCTTTATTGTACTAATTATTTGATAACCTATTTGACAATTCTGAGCCGTATTGGCAAATATGCATAGTAATACCTTAAAATTGACACATTTCATGTTAAAATCTGTCTTGCTGTTTTTGAGTCATGACTGAGAGAAGAAACCTACACTATCTAACTGTTTTTTTTTAATCTACACAACGCCATAGCACATAAACAGACCTCTACATTAAATATTCCTTGATGCCTTGATATAACCTTTTTTCATTCAGCTCCTACGAATTCGTCAAATCAAGGTTAGACTATAATTTTTATCGTGAGCGAAGCCACGGGAACTGCTAGTTTTGTTATAATTTGTTAAATACAAGTTTAACTGGGTGAGCAAGTGAAAGATAACTAATTCGTCAAATCAAGGTTAGACTATAATTTTTATCGTGAGCGAAGCCACGGGAACTGCTAGTTTTGTTATAATTTGTTAAATACAAGTTTAACTGGGTGAGCAAGTGAAAGATAACTTGTAGGCTAATGTCATTGTTTCAGTCAAACATTGCCTCTTCAAGGCACTTTAACATGAAAGTTTTTTAAGTAACTAAAAGAGAAAGGATTTTCTGATATCCAGAAGGAATTTACTGATACTGAGGAATCCGGAAGGTAGACGACCAAGAGGAAGACCACGCTAAAAATGGTGGAGTCAAGAGAAAGCAGATTTTGAGCTAATAGGACCATCCGAGGAAGATGCGGAAGACAGAGAAAGGTGGAGAGGCATTGTTGGTGCGGCCAATTATCTTCTTAGATATGCATGGCCCTGGAAGTAAGTAAGTAAGTTAACAGGAAGAGGTTTTTTTCAGGTTTGTGGAAGAACCATTCGAGTGGACCATGTGGCCGATTACAAGCCTCCGAAGGAGTCAAGCAAGGCAGACAAGGAACTGACACGACTTCAGATGGAAGGCTGCGCCCCGGTGGCTGACATTCCACAAGTGAAAGCTGGTGAGTGTGGGAATTCTGCTGACTGCCCTCCAGGTAGAAAGGGTTATCATAAACATCTGCAGGCCTAGAGAACCATCGACGCTTTTAGGGGTAATGGGGTGGGAAGAGTGAGAGGGTTGCATCAGACTATCGGGGTTCCAATTCCAACAAATGTTTGTTTGTAATAAAAATAGTAGTACACAGTCATGTATTTTATAAATAAATCTTGTAACACACGCTTCCCACCCTTCCCCGCCTACTCGTTAGCAGGTGCGTAGGTGATACTCTGACTCCTCCCAGGCAAAAAGAAGGCAAGTTTTCAGTACCTAAGCCCGGTAGGAAATGCTCAATCTTTTTTCAATTTTTTTTTCTTTGTTTTGAATGAATGTGTTTGAATGATTCTTGTCATTAAAATAATCGAATGAATCTAGACAGGAAAGATTATTGTGCCCAATCGAAACCTAAAAATCAATATTTTTGACCCGATTCGACTAAAATGCCCGTAGTAAAATTTATTTCAGTGACTTGAGGTTCCTTTTTCATTTCCACATCCCATTTATTGGTACATAAAAAACCTACATGACACATGACTTACATAAGACATAAGGTATTTAAGCCGAGTTTGAGTTGTACTTTTGGATGGTATATATTTTAAGATAGGCTACCTCTAATTTTCTGGTAGCTTTGTGGAAACTGGCATTTTTATCGAGTCCGAAGCACCTTTTAGTACCTCTCACAAATTAAAATGTTTTTGTTCGAAAGATTTAGCTTGGAGTATAATTTAGAAATATGATTATTTAATCCACTGGTCATTCCTCAATCAAAAGTTGAAATAATATACAATCAAAATTTGGTTTTTTGACAATTTGTTTTTTTTTCAGGAAAAGAGGAATCAAAACTAAAGAAAGAAAAAAAGAGAAAAAAGAAGGAGAAAAAGAAAAAACGGAAAAAAGAAAAGAAAAGCAAAAAAGCTAAAAGGGAGAAAGATTCTACCGATTCAGATTCTTCGTCCGATGATAGTGAATCTGAGTAATTACTTGATTGCCTAATGATGATCAACTTTTGTAACTGTAAGTATATTATAAACATTATTTAGTATAATATTCCTATTTATGAATCAACTAGCAGTTCCCGTGGCTTCGCTCACGACAAACACTAAAGTCTAACCTTGATTTGACGAAACTGAGGGGGACTAAATAAAAAAAGGTTATATCAAGAAATTTGTAATGTAGAGGTCTGTTTACGTGTTATGGCGTTGTATCGGTTTAAAAAACAGTTAAACTCATATTACAGTCGATGGTGTAGGTTTTTTTACAGTCATAACTCTAAAACGGCAAGACCGATTTCAACCTAACATGTGTCAATTTTAATGTATTTCTATGCTTATTTGCCAATATTGTTTCAAACTGATTCACTTTAACATATATCAATGTGTACAGAACACTCTAAGTAGGGATATTCAATGTTTTTTTTCAGTTCCACTGCCTCAAAGCAGAGGATAAATTAGCGCTGACGCATGGAATAGTTGCTCCGAAGCTGGCTCCGTCGTCCGCGCTTCCACTCATTGTCCAAGTTTAAAAGGGAGAATGTTTGTAAAATAAGAAAAAAACAGATTAAACATGGTCAAAGATTACAGCAATATAAAACACTAACAAACAACTTTAAAAATATTACAACCAGCTGCTTCACTTTAGAAAGTCAGCTTGATCCGTAAACTCCAACAAATATTCCAATCGGACTGAAAAATGAAAGTGGCGCCATCTCGTTTTCGGCACGGGAACTACTCATTTTCTGAAAGGTGTCCTAGAGGGTTCTGTATACATTGCATATATGGGCGATTTTTAATATATTTTTAAAGGTCAACTACAGATTGCAGCACTTGTTTTTCCCGTGCAAAGCCAGGATACCCTCGAATTAGATGAAAAAGGAATTCGCCAAACTATTTTGGGGGATGAATACATTAAGGACGCCCTAAGGGAAAAACTATAATCCCCGCCGTCTAAATAACGATTGCGCCACATTTTCTGATTAAACAGATAAGGTACAGAAACGATGATGCATTAAATGTAAACCACTAATTGTAACTTTTGTATAGTGAGTATGACCTAAATAAATTAACAAACAACCATAAAAAGATGATGAAGGAAATCAAATTATAAATAAGCTGAAACAACGTATCCGTACGTGAAGCTAATTGCCCTCTGCTTGAATAAGTCCATTACACCTATATGGGAGTATTTCAAAACTTTGATTCCGCTAACAGACCCTTAAAACTTGGAGATTTTTATAATTTTTTCTATATAAATAGATCAAATAATTATATTATTACAGCACAGTCTGTCGGTGACTAAACAAACTACCGCATCCCTCTCTTTCACTCTTGCCGGGATTTAGTTTCAAGACTCAACCACAAAAGGCAACACGCTTTTCAGGCTTTACACTAAAGAGGTCTAATTAGTATAAACGCCAAATCATCGTATCAGGCATAAATACAACTCCCGCTGTCGAAATGAAGATTGTGCCATATACTGAATTTATGATTAAACAGATCAGGTTTTAATATTAAACTAAATGTAACTTTTATATAGTACATTATTATGTCCCGTAAAATAAATCATCAAAAAAATCATAAACCGTGATGAAAGATAGCAAATTATAATCAGCTGTAACAGCATATTTTGTACATTTGTGAAGCTAACTCCCAGCTGCTTGATTGAATGAACATTGAAAATGTAAACAAAAGATCGTCCATAACACTTTTATATGGGAAAATTTGAAATTTTCAACCTTGCCAAAAACCCCTTTATACTACGAATCATGTAAAATCCTTTCTTAGCGGATGCCTACGCCCTAAAAGGAACGTCCACGCAAAATTTCAAGGTCCTAGGTCGTATAGTTTGGGCTGTGCGTTGATAGGTGAGTGGTATTTGACAAATATATAGTAGATATAGAGAAAAAGCCGTTCTTGTCACTTTTCTTCTCAATACATAAATACCCCCGTTGCAGCAGTCCTGCATACTCAGCGAATTTCAAGTGCATAAATAAATAATTTAAATGAAGTCTCGCATCAAGTAAAATCAATATACATTCAAAAGAAAGCGTGCAAAAATACTCTCCTAGTAGCTTTTAAGATCAACAGGCTAGAGGTAGTGAGGTGTGAGAAGAAGCTTGGGTGTTTACAAACAAACCCAGATGAACTTGGATTTTCCCAGGAGGGGAAATAAATATTTACATATGATCAATTGATTCAACAACAAATTTCTTGTGTCAGTCATGTGTTACATGCTAAACAAAAACGTGTCACCTGTTTATTATTTGTTATTCAAAGAACAAAACATTGTTTCTAATATAAACCCACATTTTGTTTTGGATTAGTATTTTTTATCTACCAGACTAGTAGCGTAATCACATGGCTTTGTTTACTTCCACGTCATCAATGATTTCTTCCCCTCCTCTGTTGAAACTTCAAACTCAAGCTTCTTCTCATACCTCACTACCTCTATAAAAAATAATAGCCTATACTTGGCACGAAAATGCAATGTTCAAAACTTCAAAACAGCTGGCTTTTCCAATTTAATCGTATGGGGAAATGACCAGCTGTTCAAGTTTGAGTAAAAAATTTCATAAACATCATCAGTAAAAATCGGTATTCGCTATAGTACATTTATTTGACATATTTAGTTATCTGGCCTTTAAGTAAGCCATATGTCTGTATCCACCATGTGGCTTTGAATCAAACATCAGCTCACATGTTTTAATGTAAACAAAGCAGACGTTTTAGATCCCAATGCTACTTCCCAATGCTACTTAAATGGCAGTTATTTTATGTTATTTTTTGTTATCTAGCAAACTTTAATAAATTGCAGTACTTTTCCTGAGTCCCTGACATTAAAACATTTAATTTGAGCCCTGTTCCCTCATCCTGTGATTTGCCAAATGCCCACAATTGGTATTCAAAAATAAATTATTCTTCATAAGATTAGTATGGAAAAATGCAGGTTTGCTGCCACAGAAATTTGAAAATGAGGTATTATAGGCTACAATCCAATATATCTAAACTATATAAAGCCACATAACATGTTTTATCAAGATATGCTGAGGAATAAGAAAGCTATCCAATTGCATTTACCTCTCATAAGGTTAACATTGGGAAAGAGAGTACACAGGTTTGCTGCCTCAGGAATTTGATGATTTGGATATTTTAAGCCATAATCAAGTAGATATTAACTGTATGAAGCCTCATGCCATTTCTTATCAGTATATTTTGAGAAATGAGCGAACTACACAACTTATTTTATTACCCATAAGGTTAGCATGTAGAATGAGTATGCAGGTTTGCTGCAACAGGTATGTTAAAACTGGTTAGTTTTAATTCATTATTTAGTATATCTTAACTAGAAGAAGCCATATACCAAGTTTTGTCAAGAAATGTTAAAAAATAAGTAAGATATAGAATTTTGTTATTTCCCATAAGGATAACATGGGGAATGATTATGCTGAATGAATGAATGAGTTTGCTGCCACAAAAATTGAAATTTCTGGGATTTTTGACTAAAATACATTATATCTCATCTAGATGAAGCCACAAACCAAGTTTAATTAAGATATATTGAGACATGAGCGAGATATAGAATTTTACTTATTCCCCATAAGGTTAACATTGGGACAACGTACTGTGTTTACCACTTTCAATATCTCGGTAACCAATGGACATAGAGCAATGATTCAAAATACTAAATTGTTTGTTTTTTTCAGGCGAATCCAATGGTGCCAACAAAAATTTGATTAATTTCATTTTTTTATGTAAAAACCCCAAAAAACCCATTTTTGGGGGGGTTATTCCCCCTTTACCCCTTCTTCCGATGGTCCGATCGGGCTGGTTTACGAATTTGTCCAATCGATCACCACTTTGCATGTCTGTACCAAATTTCATTAAGATCGGACCATATTTACGGCCGCTATTGTGCTCACAGACACATATATATATAGATAGATAGATAGATAGATAGATAGATAGATAGATAGATAGATAGATAGATAGATAGATAGATAGATAGATAGATAGATAGATAGATAGATAGATAGATAGATAGATAGATAGATAGATAGATAGATAGATAGATAGATAGATAGATAGATAGATAGATAGATAGATAGATAGATAGATAGATAGATAGATAGATAGATAGATAGATAGATAGATAGATAGATAGATAGATAGATAGATAGATAGATAGATAGATAGATAGATAGATAGATAGATAGATAGATAGATAGATAGATAGATAGATAGATAGATAGATAGATAGATAGATAGATAGATAGATGGATAGATAGATAGATAGATAGATATATATAAATTCGGACGAATGGTGTTTTTTGCTTCTGGTGGCCCCAAAACGAAAAGTTATCATAGTCTCGGGCTTAGGTCTTACCATGAGACCTATGGTAATAGCTTCTTCCCTATAGGGGAAATTCGCTAAAAAATTACTAATTACTTATACTATTTCCTTGTAGCTTGTACACAAACGATATACATTTTTTTACATTGTAATGTTTCAATGACAGAATATTATAGTTTGTAATTCTCAGTCTGTGAATTATTTTAGGTATTTTCGAAGGTTGCTGTATGATGACGTCCCTTCGATGCAGATACTGATCTATTAAAACTCATCTTTGTGAGAAGAAAACACAAGTCCAACAACCATGTATTATAAGTATAAATTTAAAAATAAAAATAAAATATTTTACAAAAGTATTGTTTTGTTGTCTCATTCTATTTCCCAGTTTGTCATTAATACTATTGCTCCAATTTTTAAACAGTACCATTTCAGCAAATATACTGAAAGTGGATAAGTTATTTTCTAAGGTCAAATCAAATCAAAATATATTTGTCAAAATAGTACATAGTGTATACAATATCAGGTACAGTTCGTGCATTATATCTCCGTCTATGGCTACTACGCTACTAACAGTATCATATGATATTTTCAACATATGATATTGGTAAACACAACGTTTGACAAACAGCGGGCTGTAGAACTATGTTTTCCGAAAAGTACCCACTCACCCCACCGCACCTTGCAACCAGCTGACTCTGCCGTAGCCGGAGATACAATGCGCGAACTGTAACATGGTATTATTTAAGCCCAACATTTTGTTCTGAGGTCCCCAGACAAAAAACAGCATGGATTCTGATTTTATATTTATGCCCTCAAATGAATTAGCCTCTTAATTTTACGTTCTTAATGTCAAAAAGACACAGTCTAATACAATTGACTTGATGGTTTGATTTCAGCAAGATACCAGTTTGTACATGAATCGCCTGCTTAATTAATCTGCATTTCATATAAAGATTTGCACTTATAAAGTTATTACTCTTTTATTTAAAACTAGCTGATAACCCCGGCTTTGCCTGGGAGGTTAATTTTTCTTGATGTATTCTTGTTGTTTCTTTGTGCTGCATTCTATTAGTAACCATAGTAGCTATTTCTAATGCTATTTCTAATTTCTAAGCAACAACTCAAAGCACTCCTAAAATAGAACGACGATCTTAAGCCCTAAGCCGAAGCCCTTAAAGATACCAAAACCAAACCACCATAGTGTACATCAAGAGATTCCAAGCTTTAATTTGACACCAAGATCAAGTGTCTACAATATGTAGTTTTGGCTGTAGCCCTGAATACCAACACACAACTTTTTATACTGGTAACTTTTTGTTGTCTACGTAAAATTGTACACTGAGTAGTAGCAGGTTATAACGACGTGTGTAGACTCCTAGAGTTGGATATTTCAACAGTTTTGTCATAACGTGTGTACCGGTAACTAGTTAGCTGTTGTCCACCGAGTTGTGAGGATCAGATAACTAGGCAGAATGTATGGAACTGAAGCACTTGCATAGTGCATTGTTGATAAATAATGAGGCTCCGGTGAGCTTTCAATGCTCCGTCATTGTGCAGCGACCTTCAACCTTCGCCCTCGAGACTCACGCCCTTTCACCATTGTCTAATCAGCCGTTTTACTATAATGTTCAAAGTTTACAGAGTTATTTTATCCTCCTTTATAGGTTTTGCTTTTGAAGAATATTTATCAATGAAACAATGTCAAGGACTTCAATAGAAGAAATTTTGTTGTATGGTCAAATTTTTTGTTTTAAATTAATTAGCGGAAAATTTTGCACCCATGTAATAAAAAAAGAAAATTTACTTTTTAATGCTGATGAAAATATATCTTTTGAACATAGAATGTACCGTATGTATGAATTGTTTTTCAAAGACATGGGTGTACATTTTTTCGGGAGGTGTTAGTTGTTCTACCAAAAATATTTTTCATTCCACTTCGTATACAGTTTCTTGTTAGATATCCTAAAAGGAATGACTATTTTAATTTTTAATTTATTATGGTGACTTAACTGTTAAGGTCTGTAAACTTGTTCATCATCAATTTTTATTATTTTCAGTTTTATTTGTTGGAAAGATACGAGATTCAAAATTTATTGTAAATTGATTTGACAAATATCTCTGTTTGGTTTATCCTAATCAGTGCTGATACTAAATCAAAGAGACATATTTCTATAAATCGTAGAAAAGGGAGTAATTAATAACAGTAGCACGTCGCTGCTGCTCAGAGAACATCAATTTAACTCATCTGATTAATGAAGAAGGACAATATACCCATTTACGCTTTGTTTTCCAAATACTTGTCTCCTGAACGAATACCTTTCATGAAGCAACGACGCTGGTTGCTAATTAATATTCACTTAATTTCCCTTCTTGTGAAATACACCAGCTGTCAGCCTTGTAAATCTTTCTTGGTTAAGTTAACACTACTAAACCAAGGCAATAAATTATTTTGAGGACGAATCTACTCTGTTATAAACCATGAAAGGTTTGTGCTAGAGTATTGAGTAAATGAAAAAAGGTTTATTTAGTTCTATGAATTACCATATGCAAAATAAACCTTGATGTGATCGAGATTACAGGGAGTTTTGCAATCTACGATAAACTGTTAAATCAGCTGATTTTCCACATTTAGCACAATGTTGAAAAATGCCATTTAACGTTTATCGAATCGTTTTACCGTAGATGGCAAAAACCCCCAATTAAGCATGGTGTACTGTACATCATGCAATCAAGTTCCTAAATTTGAATAGCTCCCCGGAAAAGAGCTGTTATTGCCATAATATTACCGAAAAACCTGAGAAACATTTAACAGGGTGTCTACCAGATTTCACAAATGAAATTTCCGACCCTTTTCTGACCTTTTCATAATAAAACGATTACTCACTAATGAAATCGCTTATGTTACCAAAATGAAAACTTGAGCTCAATCTTTGTAAAATGCAATGTTATTTGAAGGCCACAATGCGACCGAGAGAATTGCCGGTCGCGATGCAAACGACTGATTTTCGGGCGCGATATTGCCGAAATATTTTGTCATCATACTAACGCAGAAACATCTGTTTTCAGTTCCTTTTTGTTGGCTCGAATGTTACCATTGAATATGGACCTAGGAATGTGTAAAATCAATGATGTTACCCATTGTCGGTCTAGGCCGGATAAAACGGAAGTAAACAATCAGCTGATTTGCAGCAAACCGACGTTTAATGCTTGTTTATTGGTGGTTTATTGGTTTCTTTTTAGAGGAATGTAGTGGCAGCACTGCATCCGTAGCAAATGTCTGTTCTGTTTGTAATAGGTTAGGTTTGAGAAGTATGTTTATGCAAGGACTACGTTATGATTGAAAGTATGATTTTTTCTGCGTAGTATGATAAAAAATATCGTAAGTTACACGGCCGGGAAGTTTTGCCGTACTATACTATTGGTTGGGATTCGATCGACGGATTTGCCGGTCGCGTCAACGATTTTGCCATCCACGGTAAAATAATACGATAAACGTTCAACGGTATTTTTATTAACACTGCGCTAAATGGAGAAAATCAGCTGATTTTACCGTTTAACGTTTATTGTGATCTTTTATCGTAGATTGCAAAAACTCCCTAATGACGAAGACTGAGACCGCTATTTCGTTTTATCACCTGTATCGAATTTCCCGACCAAATATTTGAATTCATTACTTTTTCTCGACTTTTCCCTGATTCCCGTCTGTGGATACTCTGCCAAGGAATCACAGGGATTTCTCGGCCACGATACAACTGAGTGGCTCTCGACTAAGAAACGGCCAACAAGGCTACAGGGAAGCTTTGGCAGCTGGCAGCCATGAACTTGCCGAGAGATAATCGCGACGAAATAAAACTGAGAGAATTTGCAGACCGCGGCATTGAGACCGAGAGATTTTCCACCATTGGAACACAAATCGATAATAATCATGCAGGTTTAGTTAATAAATTACCACGTACATGACAAATTATTGCCCCCTCCCCCCGAATCACGTATATGTCAATACCATTTCCTAAAGCGACTTAAAAGGCCTTAAGTTGCTTAAGTATTATATTTTGCCACTCGTTTCAGTAAATTATATTACTTTTAAACTTATATTATTTGTAAACAGACTGTAGATAACATTTTTTATGAGGGAATAAAGGGTATTTATCCACAAAGTAGAATTTGTTACTATATTAATTCTTGCTTGCTCGGAAAGATTTGTTACACAACAGTATTAACTTTACTGGAAAAAATAAAGAAATGACACACTGAGGAGAATAGAACAATATATTTAAAGAAGAATTTATAATCTTCCTGGAAGCGCCACAGATCGCGACGTTATGATTAATGGACGTGTCCATTTCCTCGCAGGATCGCCTTTTAACGGTTTTCCTGAACGAGATTGCCTAAAGAAAGCAATCTCTCCTCTCCATCCTCCAATTCTTAATTGCAATCGATCTGAAAGGTACAATTTGAAAAGGGAACGTTATCATCGAGTTTTAAATAACTAATCCATTACGTTTGTTTCAAATAATGAGGCATTAATATTTTTAATTATAGTAGCTTGGCCAAACACTTCTAGATTTGTCGTTGAATAAGTCGTTGAAATAACAGAAAATGTCAGAAAATTGACAGATCTTGATGTTTAGACGTTTGAACATGAAATTATTATAAAGGACTTCCAATAATTTCGCAATTTGATAAGTGTATCAACTCAAAGGAATTTGACTTCCAAATAAAACCGTGAATTCAATAAAAGTTATTGAGCAACAAAAATGAAATCCTTGTTATAGATATTAATGCTTGCCTCTTGACAAAATCTAATCTCTTAACAATTCGACAATATCGTTAGCATCCCTCAGAGCAGTTTAAATTCAATTTTTGGAACCCTGAAAACCCTGTGCAACTACCGTGAAACTAAAATACACCCGTCGCAGCAGACCTGCGTACTCAGCGAATTTCCATAGGCTTTATTTTTTATATGTGAGCATTCAACTTGTGTAAAGGAAAATATCGTTTAAATATGTTTTGTAAATTATATATTTAAAACTTATATTTAATCATTTATAAGCTTCAAACATGAGGGCAATTTACAAGGGGATCACATTGGTTTTTATTAGTAATATATACACTTTTTGTATTTTATAAGTTCTTAGCCTTTTAATTTTCAATAAATGTAGTCTTGTTATAGTATATAAATGTCAGGAAACATATATAATAAATAAATTCAAAATACTGGAAAACAAATAATATAATCTCATGAACAAATTAAATTCAATCATATGGTTAATATTATAAATAAAACATCCCTATTAGTTGCAGCAGACCTGCATCTCCAGCCAATTAAAAAAAAAATAATTCCTCAGACTTTTAAACATACCATAATTATGCAACATTTTCAGGAAGTCTAGACCAAGACACCCCCCCCCATTGCACATATTTTCTTCATAAAACTTAAAAATAATTTACATTTTTAATATAGTATAGATTTTATGCAAAATCATGATCAATGAACTCTAACCATTCAAAAAAAAGACAAAATATTCACCTGAAAATTTAAATATAATCATAACCATCTCTAGAGATGGCTATGATATATAATCATATGTTCAGACTTTTATTTTCACATTAGGGTAAATGTAGGGATTTAGGGTAATTATAATGCAACTTTTGGGGAATTTTCAATGAAAACAGGGTAATTATACTTTTTTAAGGGTAAAACCAAAACTAATATAGGACAACGTACTGTGTTTAGCACTTTCAATATCTCAGCAACGGATTGACATAGAATAATAATTCAAAATGCTAAATTGTTTGTTTTTTTAAGCTGAATCCAATTTTGACAATTAAATTTACAAAAAATTAATGTAAAGATTTCAAATCCTAAAAATAAATTTTATTTTGTCAAAAATACTGTCCTTAGAGTTAACTTAACACGCTGGTTTTCGAACTCGAAGTAGTAAATGTCACTCTAGACGTAAGTACCAAATTTCATCGCGATTGGACCTTTTTTACGAAAGTTATCGTGCCTACGGACAGGTATATATATATACTGATATATATGAAAATGAACGAACGGTGTTTTTGAGGTCTGGGGGCATCAAAATGAAAAGTTACGGTGGTCCCGTGCCGTAACTTTTCTTACCATGCCGCCTACGGTAATAGCTTCTTCCCTATAGGGGAAATTCGCTAAAGCTACCAAATTTAGGTATTTTTTATATTTTTTAATAAAAAATCGGCCTCAAGGAATATATTTTGATAAATTTTTAATAAACCTAAACCATTTATGGAGTTAAAGTTGAGAAAAATTGCAACCATTTGATGTCAATTTGAGTTCTCAAAGTTTATTGGTTGCGGAGATAAAGCTAGACAAAGATAGGTAATTTCATGCACACAGTGAAAACTAATCGGTAGTGTCATCTTCCAAGGTTTGTAGCGGCTAAACTATTCGTAATGGAGACAGTCACAAAACCACAGATTTATTTTAATTTTGATGATCCTTAAAATGAGACTAATTTGAAGCCTCTTGGTCGAATATTTTTCCTAATGTAGTAAAAAGTATTTAAAATTAACAATAGGAAAAATCCTAAAAATATTACATAAATATAAGCTTAAAATCGCTGCCATTACGTTTGTAACCAACCTTTTCAGGTACGGTTTGCGACCTATACATCCCGACCTATGCTTACATTAAAGATTTTCTTCTGACTCCTATTGTGAGCCGTCCCCCTGGAGTAGTGAAAAATTGATAATTGCTTAAGAAGGTGGGGTTTTATGATAAATATCTAGGAAAAAAGTGATATTAATTTATATGTTGGTTTTGTTTAGGAAACAATAAAGCATCCTTGGTTTTTTTAACACGTCTGACGTCTGCATATTGTAAACGCTATTTTTAAACACAGATTGTATGGAAATTGCCCATCTTTATTTTTTATAACCCAGTAACCTAGTAAATTTTACCTTGCATGAAATTGGGTAGTCGGTTTCGTTTGATTCTGTTGTATTTGACGCCAAATCCACATTTTCGACCTCGGGGACCTTCCGGATCATTTCCAAAACGCGTGAAAATCGGTGGAATTCGGCACCTTTTTACGTTTGGCTAATTTTGACCTTGAAACATCACTTTTCGTAAAGAACCACCATAGTAATTTTTAAAGTACATAAAAAGACCAAAATTGTTAATGTATACCTCATAGCTTCTGAGTTTTGGGTCTAACAAAACATAATAATATACTGCCAAATTGTTAGTTTTTTACGCTTAACAAATTTTGACCGAGAAGCATAACTTTTTCATAAAACACGATTATCAATTTGAAAGTAAACAATATTCCTAAGACCAAATTTGTTCATATTGGCTAAATAGTTTGTAAGATATGGCTCTTCATCGTTCATAAAACCTTCCATCAATGCTAGTTTTCAAGTTTCAAGCTAATTATATTCAACCAAGATATGATTAGAGCCTTGGAAAATTCCTACAAGAGAGATTTCCGTGTTTTTCTGTAATTTGAGTGCTGAACAACATAGAAAAATCCTTCCATTGTTTGACCATCGGAAGAGCTCCATTTTCAACACGGCGTCCTAGATGTTTTCAAAAACTGTTTTGGTGGAGCCAAACTTCAGAAACTTTGAGGCCTACATTAACAATTTTGGTCTTAAATTGCACGTAATTTTATGCACTTCAATAATTATTATGGTGGTTCTTTGTGAAAAAGTGATGCTTCAGGCCGAACGTAAAAAGGGGCCGAATTCCGCCGATTTTTCGCGTTTTGGCGGCGATCCGGAAGGCGTTGAGGCCAATATTCTGATTGGCATCTAGGTACCACCAGATATTTCATAACCAAATGAAACCTACTACCCCATTTGCGTGCGAAGTAGACCACTTTTTTGATTTCTGTGCTACCGATCTTAGATCCAAATCATCTGTTAATTGTTGATATAATTTATGTTTGAACCAAGGAGGTTAAATGCTCTAGCCAATATAAAAGGTTAATTATTCTTTAATTTTCTGAACGGGACACACACGCTCTTATTCTCATTTTGTCTGTTATCACGCTTCAGATAAAATACAGAGAATCACTTTTTTCAGGTTGACGACCAAGAGAGTGTAGGTGTTATTGGTGGTGTTGTGGTTGAATACAAGTCAGTGCGAAGCAGGACTTGGGCCGTTGTGAAAACTATACAGTTCCCGTGTTATATTCTAACTTGTCTTAATTATGAGGATTAATTGGAAAACATACCAAAATGAGCCGCTTTTTTAATCTGAAAGAAATACAAATCAAGAGAAGCACTAACAACTAGAATTACAGCACTAACAATTAAAAGTAAGATCGGTTGAACAAATTGAAAAATGTTATGAGACTATGTAATTTATTACTCTGCTCATATAACGTCGCTGGGCAAATGGAAACAACCACCGTATTTAATGATTAAGTGCACATATTGAATGTCATTTGCCGAAATAGTACAACATTTAAGAAGCCTACAGGACTTTGCAATGTTCTAATGCAGTTAAACTATCTGAACGAGGTCGGTTACGAGGAGTAAAAATGCTGGTAAACACCATCATAACAACGTAGCTTGCAGTTTACAGATTGGATCCAGTACTAAAGATTTACTCAACATTATTTCCTTGCGAATAACTTTGTCTGTTAAAACCCTTAGGTTCTTCAAAGAAAACTCTTATCCCTCCAACGAAAAAAATACTTTCGATTATTTTTTATTCTTACGCTGAACAGTGGAAGATGTGGAATATTTAGCTTTTGGTTTTGGGAATTTCAAAAACCCCGCACCCATCCCGCTGCCACTGGGTTTTAAAATTTGGAAAGAACACAATAAATTGGTGCCAATCGTCATCATAGCAGCAGCGTTGTCGAACTCACCACAGTAATTGGGAGCGGAGAAAATAGTCACTAGCTGTCTATTGGCAAAAAACTCGTAACCGTCTTCGACAACTTGGTGAGCTCTGACGACCAGGTCGAAGTCAAACTTTATCAGAAATCTCGAGACGACTTCCTTCCCGAACGTGAAGGAGACCCCTCGATCGTTCTCGCCCCACCCGACGACATCCTCCGAAGGATCCGACCATAGGAGGTCACAGAGGAGCCCTTGGTCAGGGACGTCCGTGGGTCTGCCGATCTGTCTGATCTGATCCATACTGTGGAGGTCCGGACTGAGTCCTCCGTGGCAGCAGAAGATCTTCTCGTCTACAATAGCTGCTACCGGGAGGCAGTTGAAGCATTCGGCAAAGTTCTTCCACAGCTTGACGTTGTACCTGCGTTTACACTCGTCGTAGAACCCGTAGATCCTGCTGATACTTGCGCACTCATGGTTGCCTCTCAGCAGAAAGAATTTTCCCGGATTCTTGATCTTGTAGCTCAAGAGAAGACAGATGGTCTCGATAGATTGTTTTCCTCTGTCTACGTAGTCGCCGAGGAACAGATAGTTGACGGTGGGGGGAAAGCCCCCGGCGGTGAAGAGGCGTAGGAGGTCGTAGTACTGGCCGTGGATGTCCCCGCAAACTTTCAAAGGGGCATTAAGGTCTAGTAACATGGGCTGAGATAAAAATATCTCTCGCGATTTGAGAATAAGGTGCTGAATCTCGTTCTCACTGAGTTGAACATTTGTGCCTTGTTTTCCGGAATTTCGAACTTCCAACAGTCGGTTGATGATACTGTCTATATTTACTTGTTTGTCATCTACTACATTATGTTTGCTATCCATTATGTGTTGTAATAATTTTCTGTATTATTTGGCAAATAAAATTGTAGGTTCACTATGAACAAAAAAGATTTTGTTTTATTTTTTTACTGCCATGTGATTGATAACAAGGTGACGAAAATTGAGATCCTTAATTGGCTAAGTAGGCAGTAGGATAGAAAACCATTCCTTTTTGTACGCAATCGCTATTACAGTGAACATCAGTTTCATCAGTTTCAGTTGCATATTTTTTCACTATTATTTATTCAAAAGAAAGCTGTGAAACACTATTTTAATTTGTTATTTAGATCAGAGAGGACACAATATGACTTTTTGCTGTCGTGCATATTACCATTGACTTTATTTTTGTCTTTATAATCAGTTATATTACTGATTTTGTTAGGTTAGCAATGTCAGGAGGATTAATTTCGTAATCTGCATTAATAATGTAAAATCGAGCGACTCAGTAATGGGACGCAAACCATATGATTGATCAAACATGAAAACTTATTTTCAAATGTTCGACGATAATAATTTGGTTTTTCGTGTTTCTTTCTGTCGATTTAATAGAATACACAGAAAATTATTGAGATTGTAAATTTGTATAGCATTTCTATAATACCCCCGTTGCAGCAGACCTGCATACTCAGCGAATTTCAAATGCAAAACAACGTATTTTAATCCAACATAGCGAGATTTGACATGTTTTTGTAAGCTCCATAAGAATAACATGGGGAATGAGTATGCAGGTTTGCTGCTACAGGTATGTTAAAACTGGCTGGTTTTAATTCAATATTTAGTAGATCTGAACTAGAAGAAACCATTTACAAAGTTGTATCAAGATATGTTGAGAAATAAGCGAGATATAGAATTTTCTTTATTTCCCATAAGGTTAACATTGAGACGACGTACTGTGTTTACCACTTTCAATATCTCGGTAACCAATGGACATAGAGCAGTAATTCAAAATACTAAATTGTTTGTTTTTTGAGCTGAATTCAATGGTGCCAACAAAAATTTGATAAATTTTATTTTTCTATGTGGAAAACTCAAAAAACCCATTTTTGGGGGGGTTTATCCCCTTTTACCCCCCTTCCGGTGGTCCGATTGGGCTGGTTCACGAACTCGTCCGAGTGATTACCACTTTACACGTCTGTACCAAATTTCATTAAGATCGGACCATATTTACGGCCGCTATCGTGTTAACAGACATATATATATATATATATATATATATATATATATATATATATACAAATTCGAACTAATGGTGTTTTTTGCTTCTGGGGACCCCAAAATGAAAAGTTAACATGGTCTCGGACTTAGGTTTTTCCATGAGTACTACCGTAATAGCTTATTCCTTTAAGGAAATTCGCTAATATGTTTAAGAACTGATTTGAATCTTTTGTCGTTGTTACAAGATATGATTTGTAGTTTTAAATTATCGTCCAGAGAACGGTATTTCATTACTAAATTACTCCCATTCATATATATCTAGCAAAATCAAAGAACCGGGTTTCTATCAAAAAATACATTGTAGCAGGGCCTTCAGTAATAGACTCTATCCTCCTTGGTTTGAACCATTTGATGGTCGGTGAAGTGTTTTGCAAATCGCGGGTATTGAGTTAGTTATCCACTATAGTTGAATTATTTACAGAATAGGACTGAGACCGGTTTGAGTCGAGAGGGTGGGGGCGAGGGTGGCAGCGTAAAGCATCCAATCAGCGCTAAGAAAACGGTCCGGTGTTGCCACTTCATCCGAACGGGCTCATTCACCGCTTGGCACTCGGCGCGAGCACTTCGATTCCGGGCTGAAAACAGTCGCAGTGGAGCGATATTGGTGATGGTTTAGTGCTCTTTAATACTCTTAAAACCATTTAAATGTAATTTACATCGTAGGTTACGATAATTTCGTGAATTGCTTGTGACAATTTTCTTATTCATTCGTCAATCGCAGGTTTTCTAGTTGAACCAGTTCATTGTTGAGTTGAATATTAGGTGACGATTTTTAAAGTAAAATTTACAAGGTTTAAGCAGTGACTGTATTGGTTGTATAAATATATTTTTAGTGGTTTCATAAGCGTATTTTTTTATATAATTTACTTTAATGCTCTTAAAATGGTTTGAATGTAATTTACAATGTAGGCTTAAAGTATTGACTATAATGGTTGTATTAATTTCATTTTTATTATGGTCACAATAAAATAATGGGTAAGGACATTTTGTCTTATTGCCCAAAGTAATTCAATTTTTTCACTTTAGACATCTAAACTACTAAACAAGAGATGAATTCAGTTTATGTTTTAATGGAACTGAGGGTGCGAGGCTCGCTGCCGCCGTGCCGCCCCTCCCGAGACCAATGTGGCAACAATGCTGCCGCTTTCCCCACTCCAGGTCGCCCGAACTCAGTCCTATTCTGTAAATAATTCAACTATAGAGGCTTGAAGGGGCTAATAGCCCCTGAGCATAATCCTTCTTTACTATAGTATACCTTCTCAGAAAATGGGCTTTTGGATCCACAAAATTTTGATTATATCTGGCATTTGGTTTTAAGTAAACAAAGCAGGCTTTTTTTACATCCCAATGGCTTTTAAATGACAGCTATTTTACGTTATTTCTCATTTTATAGTAAGTTTAAAGCAATTTCGGTATTTTCCCCGAGTCCCTGGGATGGAGACCTTCAATTTCAGCCCCCTCCCATCATCCTGCGACCTTCCAAACGCCCACAATTTTGGCGCAAAAATTTCCTTACGTAATCATATAAATATATAGATCATTCGGTATTAAATCTGCATCGTTATAACATAAACTAAACAAACGTAATTAACTTTTTATAATTTTAAATTATGAAAAAACTCAAACCCTTAATTATTATAAAATCAGAAAATCTTAAATTTAAAATATTTTTTGCTATAGTACATTGAACGTGCATAGTTAGCTGCATTTCAAAAAAAAAATCCCACATGTCAACATCTACCATATGGCTTTGAATCAAGCATTAGCACCACATGTTTAATGTAAACAAAGTAGACGTTTTTCAATCCTAATGCATTTCATATGGAAGATATTTTTCGTTATTTCTCATTTTCTGGTATATTTGGACATAATCTGATATTTTCCCCGACCCCCTGAGACCGAGACCTTTCATTTGAGCCATCTCCCATTCCTGCGAGCTGTCAAACTCTCACAATTTTGATTTTTAAAAATCGCTTACAGAATTAGTAATATAGATATATGTATAATCGCGGGCACCAGAAAGGGCGGATGAGTGTGTGCACTGCTTGCGAAAATTATTGTTTATCTTTTTTTGCGTGATTAAACAACTTATATGATCTTATGATAGTAAACACAAATTTACACGAAAAAGACCCTGAAAAACGTAAACAAAGTTTTGACGGGTCAACAAAAACATTTAATTTAGTAATTTCAGCTGAGGTTTAGCGGAAAATTTGATGAGTTACAGTTTTTTCCGCCCGCCCTAATTCGTACACTCTGCTTTAGTTAGTTTTCCGGTTTGCTCGTTTTTTAGGCAACATGGCAGCGCCCAAGGAAGCTTCACTTTTTTCTATGAGATAAACAGTCTCTATATTTTAAAGGTCGTTGTGCGTCACGAAATTGCGATTCTCAAAACTTAAACAGCTATTAATTTTTCCATATGATTATCATGGTGGAAGGTATGATTATATTGAAAATGCCAGCTGTTTTGAACATTGCATTTTTGTGACGAATAGTTCAGTCTCATCCTTGATTTATAAGAAACGTCTTAAACGGGGTTTTAGTTTTTACGACACATATGAACGTCTATAAAACTAGAAATAATTTCAATAAAATCAGGAAAATATCTAAAAACTTTTTGTTAAAAATTTGCAGCTAGTCTATAAATTAGTTTGTGGACTTGAAAAAAAATATTCATGTGAATTTCCAGAGACATTCAGTTTTTGGTTCGGATCCCACGTTGAAATGTAGGTCCCTTAGTTGCCATTGGCTGTTGGGCTATTAATTAACAGTCCTGTCTAAGGAATATGTCGGCCTTAGTCAGTAACAAGACTACAAGATCGCGCCACAATCATCCTTCACTCACCTGTCATTCATACTTGGCTTAAAATACCTACCTGGGTAGGTCGCCATTTCAACCAATGTATCTAATGTATCTAACAACCGTACCCATTGCCTTTAAGGTGTGATTTAAAATCAATGTCTTGACAAAATACCCCCGTTGCAGCAGACCTGCATACTCAGCGAATTTCAAGTCCAAAACAACATATTTCAATCCAATATAGCAAGATTTGACATGTTTTGGTAAGCTCCATAAGAATAACATGGGAAATGAGTATGCAGGTTTGCTGCTACAGATATATTAAAACTGGGTGGTTTTAATTAATTATTTAGTAGATTTGAACTAGAAGAAGCTATTTACCAAGTTTTATCAAGATGTGTTGAGGAATAACCGAGATATAGAATTTTACTTATTTCCCATAAGGTTAACATTGGGACAACGTACTGTGTTTACCACTTTCAATATCAATATATTCAATATTTCTTTCCATTGTTAATCGTAGCTAATTTTAATGTATAACTATTGTTTATTTTTTAAGAAAAACTTTATAAAAATGCTTTCTCAGCAGAACAAATTTCAACATTTTTCCCCCCATTAAGAACGTCTCCGTTTAAAATGTATTATTTATTTTCTATCAAGATAAAATTTATCTCTTCAACTTTTTCATCAGATCCACCAGCTTAATTGAAACCGAACCGACTCCGATATAAAAAAATCGACCGCGAAAAACTCGCAGGCTTTCAGAAGAACGCGAGATCAAATCGCTAATTGGAAATTCCTTTCGTCGCTGTTCGATAGAAAAAGCTTTGTAGAGTAGACATTCGTCAAGCGCTAAATTGACATGTCACACGGAAAAGCTCTAAAATGAATGCGAGGGGTTGTTGGGCGGGGGTGGGTGGTTGGGCGGTTGGGCGGGGGTGGGTGACAGTATCGGCAGCAGCGCGAGCGCACGCGCCCATGGACCATGGACCAGTGATGCTGCGGCAGCCAAGTCCCCTGACGGAGCTTCTAACTCGCTCGGACGCTTCATCGAGTTTGACCCATTTACTTACACAATTTTACGTAAGTACATGTACAGTCTTTTTCAACAGTAGGAAAATCGTGTCGCCGCGTGATCGGGTCGGATTTGTAAAGGTCGCTGTGGACACAAGCAGCGGGCTCGCCTGTGTTGGGGCGATGAAAGGTGATCAAATCACTGTCTCTGTGCACTGACGACGGATAATTGGCTCCGAGCTGATGGAAAGAATCGGTCGGTCAGTTTTGCGAATTGTGTTTTCAATTGGACGTCGGACGTATCGAGTATTCTGTTGTCGATAATCTTTTCTCTTTCGCTTTCTCGGTAAAATTACGCTGTAAATATAACGATCGTATGTTGTTTTGTGAAAACGTCATTGGGACGATTTTATCGATATAATGACCATGCGAGTAGAGAAACCTAACGTGATTAGATTTAAGAGAGATAATTGTTTGGTGATTTATATATAAGTCCTACTGTAATAAGTAAGGCGATTGAAAAACCAGTTAATTTATTTCTAACAAAACTAATAGGTAATAGAGATCAACATTCTATAGATCTAAAATTCAATCTTTTGTCTTCCTTTTGAATAATTTTTAAGGAACCTTGTTTCAAACTGTTCTAGTTACAGTGGAACAAAGTGTTAGGTGGGCCGAGCTTTGCTTGGTGAAATAAACGTCACTCCCCTGTGTAAAAACTATATTTGCCTCTAAGTTCGTTCGTTTACAATCAGCCGATAATTAATTGTTTTCAATTCTATGAATTCCAATTTCATTCCTGTGAAAACCTTTGTTTACATCATTAGCTTTTTTATTCCCAACATGGCAACCCATGGCCCCAACCCAACTTAATATTTCGTTAAAATGTTAATTTCTTATTCAAAATGTTACCTTTCATATTCTGTATTTAGTACTTTATTATAATTTTACTCGCAACGTGACATGTTAAACTGAAAACATCAAACACATTCAGATTAACTAAATTGTAATTTCAACTGTTTCATAGCCAGCTCTGACTGCTTTCAAATGCTCCATTCATCAATTAAGATCTGTCCAAATCTTTAGATTTTTGTGATCACGTGCACATGCTTTTGTCCATAAGGCATCCAAAGATAGGAGCAAAGTACCCGTACAATATTGGGAACTATACGTATGCTTGATCGTACATTAATTTCAAAAATGGCGTCGAGGATTTATTTCTTAAACTGGAAATAAGGCACTTCTACCTCAAAAAGTGTTCAAGATGCAGATCGCATAGCAAAATAATGATTACAAAAATGTATGTATAAAATATATAACTGATAATATCAGCGATATTTAGGCCTACACGGATAAACTGGAAAATAACATTACCTCTCATGTTAAAACAAATAAAAATTACCAAAACCCAAAAATATGAACATAATATATACATAGGGGCCGAAGAACAAAGGGGCCGAGAATAGGCATATTAGTTGTCTGGGATCATGATCTACGTTTGTTAAAATTTCATGTTCAGTAATTTTTGCGTTTATTTCTCCCTCAGTACAGACAGACATTTTACAGAAGCTTCTCCTCTTTTAAATATTATAAATGTTTATTTGAAAATACAATGAAGCTTTTTCGAAGTATTCCTTTTGCATTAACGACCAAGATGCAGAGTTCATAGCACAGGTTATTAAAGCATTACCTATAGTCAATAGACATTTTGAGCTTTCAGAATAAAATAATTCGAAACAGCTGTTCCTTGTTGCTTCGTTTGTATACATCCTTCTATTGTTACCCAATGTACTGTTCGCGCATAATATCTCCGGCTATGACTTAGTCAGCTGATTGTAGGTACGGGGGGGAGAGGGGGTACTTTTCTGAAAACATTTTCTAAAACACCACTGCTTGTCAAATATTGTGTTTACCAATATCATATGTTAAAAATATCATGAGACACGGTTAGTAGCGTAGTGGTCATAGCCGGAGATATAATCACTTTATCACTTTATCACTTTATCACTTTAATAAGACAGGTACCTCATGGAGGACGTTACCCTGAATATGAGTGAAGGATGAGTGTGATGATCGTGCGCGAACAGAGGTTTGGCTACGACATAGCCTAAGGTTTACAAAAATGGATGCATCTGTGTTATGAAGTTATTAATATCTATTAGGCCTATCTCGAAATATCAGTGTTATCGGTTCTGTACAAAATTACTAATTGATTTCCAAAAAGTTGGTGATGATAGTAATTTACAAGTGGACGATAATTACAACAAGGGAAGAGTAAAAATCACGCTGTGAGATCTAAGCCGAGAGGTTTCTCAATAAATAGAAAGTAGGCAACATTGTCTGTTTCAGATTTATCGTTTTTCTTGAAACTAAATTATCATTCGGAACTAAATTAGTCGAGTAGACTGTTAGTCGGTCGGTATCAATGCATAAACAGACTTTTATTGAATTAAACATTAGGTGCTGTCATTGACATTTGTTCGCAAATGAGAAGTAAAAAGAATCAACTATTCATTTAAATAACAATCTCAACATAACGAAATGAAACAGCTATAAAAATTTCTGAGTGTAATTTCAAATAGATCCAAGAAAACCGAGGAAAATGAATCTACTATATGTGTTACAATTATGACGTTGATTAGGGATTAATTTTTAAACCTAGGGCTTGGGCTATTTTAACACGCACAACTGAGGCAAACAACATGGTTATTTCAGTGCAAACCTTTCATCAATATCCATTGTTGCCGGCTTCTCACCACATTAACCAGACGTTTTCTCCAGGTCTAGGGGGAACTGTCAGGTAGTTCGTTTTAAAACAGTTGTACTTAATAACGTACGTTAACTTTCTTTCTAAATCATTCAATCGTCATAAATCTGTTATTGAAACAAAAATTGATCTGTTACGCTTGATCTGTTACTTACTAGGCTACCGATCAAAATTCAACCATAAAATATAAGTTTTATTTTCACCGTATAATATAGAGAAAGTTTTTACTTCTTGCTTCATTAAACTATAAGACTATTAGTTACATTTAGTAATTATTCCGTTACCAACATGGCAACCCATGTTAATATTTTTTCTGACTACATAATACCTATTATTCGTTTGTCAAAAAGAAAAACGTAATAGAGAACATGTATGTAACATGTCGTTTTTTATTTATATCACGATGTGGGATTGAGCACATATAAAGGGAAAAATTCTAAAACGGCATGCTTAGAGATTTTTCCAACGATGATGCACGCGCGAGCCAGAAAAATTACAAAAATAACACTTGCTTGGCACTAAATTATATTAAAGAAGAGGTGATTTTTGTTTGTTTGTTTGCGGATTAAACGCAGAAACCGAAACGACCGGCCGGCCTGAAATTTTATTCAAAGGTAGTTCTTGAAACGATGCAACACATAAGTCTAAGCCTATATTATATTCACGTCCTCAAACCACCCTCGGGCTTAGGCCTATCCCATAGGCTTAAAACGGATATATTGCGCATCTTCTTCATCCAACATATACATTCCGATCCGAACTCATTCTCTAGTATTGGATGAGTATAGTTGATGACATAAAATTGAGAGCTTAAAAATTATTTAACATGTGGTTTCCTTTATTAAATAGGAAATCAGCTGTTTAAGACGCCAAATATATAATTTATTCCAAAGGCTTGAAATGATGTTACAATTAAACCCGAGTAAAGAAAGTTGAAGAATCGTGTTTTTTTTTTAAGAAGAGTTTATAACTATTGGTTACAAAAAAAAAGAAAAGTAATTTTTGATTCCATAACTCAATAAGACAAATACGGAGCGAGCCACGCGGAAATCGGAACCTAATTATAACTTCCAGCTTTGAGATTGCCCTTTCGTCAACATTTTGTTTACGCTTCCATCTGATATTTTGTCAATATTTGAGTATTTTATATTTTAGGTAATCAGGTTATTTATTCCAGTGAACTGATAACCGGCAGTGTTGTCATTCTTGGCCTAGCGTTTAATAATATATGTCAAAAATCTTTGTAGCGCATCTCAGTAATAAGTTCATGAATCAATCATTTCTCAGTACAGAACTATTTTCAGAACAAATTTCGTCCTAAGCAAGTAAAAAATCATTTATTAAGACAGAACATATTATAAAACTTACTATTCTGTAGTTTGTACACCCCTTTGATTTTTTTAAGGTTCCCACAGACATGCTTTTTAGACCAGAGGGGAAGTCGTTGTGTAGTTTTGGCTCGAGGTAGGAGAAACTTTTCCTACCGGCCTTAAGCTTAACTTTAACTATGGGGAAAGAACTACTGCGTTCCGTTGTCAGACCTATATTCCCGTAAGGAGAACCTCTCACAAAGTTACTGGGGCTCCTATTGGACAAGAGCCGTATACACCAAGCAGCATGTCATAATCCTGCAGATAGACTCTTCCAGCATCATCCCGGCAACATACCTATATGGTTAGACATGTTCAAAATCAAATAAGCTCAGATATGAATTCTGCAATTTTTGAATTCGTCACAAATCCTCGCAAAAATGCTGTCTCCATAGGCCGGGAGGCAAAAGGTAAACACTGTCAGGATCAGTGACTGCATGAGGTGCAGCTTTGCAGTTTACTTCTGTAAAGGAAAATAAATAAATAATTTCATTAAGTAATTTATATCTGAAGAGTTTTTTGGTGTTCCAAATGTTTCTAAAAAAGTTTTTTAGTTCGTATAAAAAAGTAAACTGTTTTACAACCCACCCGGCACCCAGGCGTTAGGATCAATGCACACATATTTTATAGTCATTAGAAAAAAAAATAATTATAAATATAAGCTCACCACTCCCTGTTTCCGAGCAGAGTCTTTCCTTGAATAAATAAAGTCATGAATGAGATCCATAAGTGCATCTTGCGAACAGGGTCTTATCCAATCCCGGCGGTGGAGTGTGGTGGCGAACCATCACTGCTGACGTCATCCCCAACCTCTTTTGCAGAATCAGCCAAAACCTCCTACTGCTTGACATTTTTTCATTTCTGTTTTTCCCTTTCCCCAAGATATATTTTTTTAAATTTTCATCATCATTTCCCTACTTCCTTTTTCCTACTTGGGGGACATTCCTTGACTTGTTTTGTTATTACTTAATCTATCTTTATCATAAACCCTATCTTTCCTTCCCCCTCTTTTCATCCTCCTATTTTCTCAATCATCTCAACCTTACCACCCTCTTTTCCATGTTCAGGCTTAAGACTTTTATCTTCTTTATTTTTCTACTTTCCTTTTCTTATTTTTTTTCATTTTTATACCTTTATCTCCATTCACTTCCTAATTATAATCATATCTTAATTCTTCTTAATTCATTTAAATATCTTAATCCTCCATCACCTCTATCTTTCTTTCTCCACTCTTTGTTCTCCAGCTTCCTCATCCTTCTATCCTCTCCTTTTCCTTTTCCTTTCCTTTCCTTTTCTATCTCTTTCCCCCCTCTTAAGATTCAAGCCCAAGAGATCGGGGTGAGTTGGTCTACTATAATTGTACCTTTTTTCTTTCTTTCCTCTTCCTTTCTAATGGTGGGGAAAGAAGAGAGCAAGAAAAATACTTTCTGCTTGACAGAAACACTGTATCACACGATTGTCCACAGGCCATGTGGCTCGCTGCCCTCGTGCTGGTGTCCGTCGCTGCCGCCGCCGCCGCCGCCGCCCCCGCCGCCTCCGGTCTCGGCTGCGACCCGCCCCTCGCCCTGGGCCCCGACCCGGCGACGACCCTCTGGCGGCCCAACCAGACCCAGGAGCTGCTGCTGCCCGCCGTGGTGAGCTCAGACTGTCTTTCGATTACCGTAAGCGTGGAATAGTAGAGTAGGAGTCACCTCAGTTGGCCAAAACGAAAGTAAACTAACTATTAACTTTTTACGAATTCAAGCATAAAATCCAGCTGTGCTGAAAACATTGTCAACGAACATCTGTTTTAGTCTAGCACTTACAGTAAAGAGAACTTTCTGATGCAATATTGCAACTGAAAGTTCTCTTCCGCAACTTAAATTTACTGAGGGGCTTTTCCAAATAAAGTATGTATTAACAGGGAGAGGGTGTGTCATGGATGCGGCATGATTAATAGTCTTAGATTTTCTTATGAAATAATATTTACAAAGAAAAATAGGCGAGTTTACGAATAGCCAGTACTACTTGCTGCAAGTCAGCATCAGACAGGGGAGATTGTTTCATATTGCGGTTAAAACTTATTAAAATTGGCCCAGGAAAAATAAACAAGCAGTTAAACAAACTAAAATACATGTAAATTAAGAAATAGAATCAAATTATAGCTGGCGCCAATTCTTGGGGCCCACGCCGTCCGTAAGACTAATGTTAATTTTAGCATTGGGCTTATGGGCGGCGAGGGCCCCAAGAATTGGCGCCAGGTATAAATTTGACAGCTATGTAAAAAGGTTGAATGAAAATAGAAAATTCTAAAAATAGGCGATATTAAACAACACTGTAAATAAACGCAACGTGGCGAATTGACAGTTCAAAGAAAATGTAAACAAGCACCATGTGTAACCAACAATGTTTTCAATGTGACTTCTATAAAAAAACTTTTGATGAGATGATTAGTACATGCTTTGACCAACTTAGGTGGATCCTACTCTACATCCCCATAAAATCCAATGTGTCTTCTGTTGTCCTTTATGCGATACCAAAGCGTCCACCCGATCGCCATGAAACTTGAAAGTTGTTCTTCATATGCCCGTCCTATTTACGGTTCTTATCCTCACGCCCGTCCTACTTCCGGTTATTATCCTCGGGCTCCGTCCCTTAAGTATCAAAAATTTCAATGTTTAATCATAAAGAACTACGGTTGCAAGATCAGTCAAGGTTTTTTCAGAGCGGCCTTGGACCACTGCGGAATACTGCACAGCTGATCAGATGTCCTTTTGTTTACAATTTCGCTTCTGTCAAACAAACTTGATGGCAACAGTTTTTCGTACTTTTTACTTTCTCCCCCTACATAGTAAAAAAGTATTGTTTTCAACAAAACCACACGCTGAGTTATTTTGAACGAAACCTAAATTATTAAAGTCGGTTCAGAATTCTATATGAGAAGTCGTAATCCCTAACGCATATAAAGATCTTTATTTAACTCCTCTTCCCCCCATTGGGAAAGCTGCTACATACAAAGGATGCTGATACAATTGACATTAACAATATTGATTTAGAGCATTATGAATATAAATGATGTCCTAAATTAGAATAGAATTTTTCAGTGTTACAGTAGAAATTTGTTTTAAAATACCACAATTCAGTCTAAACTGCTTCCAAAATAAATACAAAAAATTTGGGATGGTCCCTCTGGATCCAATCAGTAAGCCAATCTATTCTATATCTATACTAGCTGTTGGTAACCCGCTTCGCTGGGTTGAAAAATCATATGAAGGCCTAAATAGTAGCTCCAAAAGACGTAATTTGGAAGCAAGCATTATAACGTCTAATGTTATGTAAAATTCAATATATTTTATGTTTCTCCATACATATATTTGAGAAAGCCGGGGGTGGCATATTTGGTAGTAGCAGTCTTATTTTCCCTTTCAAACAGCACACAATATTTGGTTTCCTTTTTGAATTACACCATTAATAAAATTAACTAATCACTAACAATGTTTTTCTAGTCTGAACCTCTAAATAAGAAGATCTCCCGACCAGCTAGTCAGTCGCTAAAAAGTTCAAAAGTTGCAGCCTATTTATTAAGTTATAGACTCAAAGTTCCTATGATGCTTTTGTTTTTTTATATTGAGTATATTGTCATATCTAATACAGATTTATTTATTTATATTGTATATATATATATATTTATGTCACTGTGTCTGTAGATAAATGTAAGTATTTTTATGTAAAAACTTTGTAACTATTGTAAAAATGGCAAAATAAAGATTTATTCTATTCTATTCTATTCTAATTAATTTATTTGCTATGCAATAACTACAAATGTTATCAATCTTGCCAATTACTACATTCGGGTGTTCAATATAATCTATATTTCATTGGAATAATGTGTCCTTTACGGTCAAAATCATAGTTCCCTGTCCTTTTGCAAACAGCTAGTAAATTGTTTAATTTAAATCAACTTCTTCTGTTTGATCCCTTTTTCAAAGATCTCCATTATCTCTATTCTGATTATTTCTTTCATCACATTGTTCGTCTGTTTCCCTTTCTGTTCCAATCTGTTACGAGAGTGTTTCTTGATGTAACTGTGAATTTTCCCGTAATACCCTTAGATTTGTTTATTTTTCGTTGTTTCATTTTTTCTTGCAATCTTTCGTCTATGTGACAAGATACAGTATGGAACTGCAAACATTTTCTGCTACGTTTTCACATTTTCTTATCTTATTCATACTACTAACTTTTTTGAATTAAAAAAAAGTAACTATACATTTTAGTGCACTTTAGTCTAATAACATAACCTAACAGTAAAAGGTTAGAAAATAAATGAAAACATAAATAAAAACATATTTTCTAAATAAGACTGTATTCACCTGTTGTACAAAAACAATTGTAGGTGCTGCATTCTGTTGGCAACCACTGTAACTACGGTAACCATTTCAAATTAAAGCATATGTTTTGATATGAACAAAAATGGGTTTTTAATTATGTTCTAAAGTACTTACAAAATCCTTGACATAGGTCCCTTTTGGACGATCATGTGCCTACACCCTATAAGATATCAAAACCCAACCATCATAGTGCATATTATGAGATTCCAAGCTTTAATTTGATACCAAGATCAAGGGTCTACGACGTGTAGATTTGGCTGTAGCACTAAATATACCAACACACACTTCTCTTTCTATATTTATATAATATATTGATTACTAATTCTGTAGGCGATTTTTTAAAATCAAAATTGTGAGAGTTTGACAGCTCGCAGGATGATGGGAGAGAGCTCAAATTAAAGGTCTTGGTCCCAGGGGGTCGGGAAAAATATCAGATTAAGTCCAAATCTACCAGAAAATAAGAAATAACTAAACATATTTTCCATTTAAAATGCATTGGGATTGAAAAACGTCTGCTTTGTTTACATTAAACATGTGGTGCTAATGCTTGATTCAAAGCCATATGCTAGATGTTGACAAGTGGGATTTTTTCAAAATGCAGCTAACTATGCACGTCCAATGTACTATAACAAAAAATATTTTAAATTTAAGATTTTACGATCTTATATTAACTAAGGGTTTGAGTTTTTTCATAATTTAAAATTATAAAAAGTTAAGTACGTTTGTTTAGTTTATGTTATAACGATGCAGATTTAATACCAAATGATCTATATAATTACGTGAGGGAAATTTTTGCGCCGAAATTGTGGGCGTTTGGAAGGTCGCAGGATGATGGGAGGGGGCTGAAATTGAAGGTCTCCATCCCAGGGACTCGGGGAAAATACTGAAATTGCTTTAAGCTTGCTATAAAATGAGAAATAACGTAAAATAGCTGTCATTAAAAAACATTGGGATTTAAAAAGGTCTGCTTTGTTTACTTAAAACCAAGTGCTAGATATAATCATAATTTTGTGGACCTAAACGCCTATTTTCTAAAAAGGTATTTTGTACTATAAGTAAAGAAGGATTTTTCTTAGGGGCTATATCCCCTTCAAGCCTCTAGTCTATATTACTAATTCTGTAAGCGATTTTTTAAAATCAAAATTGTGAGAGTTTGACAGCTCGCAGAATGATGGGAGAGGGCTCAAATTAAAGGTCTTGGTCCCAGGGGGTCGGGAAAAATATCAGATTATGTCCAAATCTACCAGAAAATGAGAAATAACGAAAAATATCTTCCATTTAAAATGCATTGGGATTGAAAAACGTCTGCTTTGTTTACATTAAACATTTGGTGCTAATGCTTGATTCCAAGCCATATGGTAGATGTTGACATGTGGGATTTTTTTTCAAAATGCAGCTAACTATGCACGTTCAATGTACTATAACAAAAAAATATTATAAATTTAAGATTTTCTTATTTTATAATAATTAAGGGTTTGAGTTTTTTCATAGTTTAAAATTATAAAAAGTTAAGTACGTTTGTTTAGTTTATGTCTTATCGATGCACATTCAATACCAAATGATCTATATATATAATTACGTAAGGGAAATATTTGCGCTGAAATTGTGGGCGTTTGGAAGGTCGCAGTATGATGGGAGGGGGCTCAAATTGAAGGTCTCCATCCCAGGGACTCGGGAAAAATCAGGGCCAAAGTCTTTGGCCCTGGGGAAAAATACTGAAATTGCTTTAAGCTTACTATAAAATGATAAATAATGTAAAATAACTGTCATTTAAAAACCATTGGGATGTAAAAAGGTCTGCTTCGTTTACTTAAAACCAAATGCTAGATATAATCATAATTTTGTGGATCCAAAAGTCTATTTTCTAAGAAGGTTTATGCTTAGGGGCTATTAGCCCCTTCAAGCCTCTAGTATATATATATTATTAATTCTGTAAACGATTTTTCAATCAAAATTGTGAGAGTTTGACAGCTCGCAGGATGATAGGAGAGGGCTCAAATTAAAGGTATTGGTCCCAGGGGGTCGGGAAAAATACTGAAATTACTTTAAACTCACCAGGAAACGAGAAATAACGTAAAATATCTGCCATATAAAAAGCATTGCAATCTTAAAACGTCTGCTTTGTTTACATTTAAACATGTGGTGCTAATGTTTGGTTCAAAGCCATATGCTAGATGATGACATGTGGGTTTTTTTTCAAAATGCAGCTAACTATGCACGTTCAATGTACTATAACAAATACATATTTACAAATTATAATAATAATTAAGGGTTTGAGTTTTTTCATGATTTAAATCTATAAAAATTTAAGTACGTTTGTTTATGTCTATCTATATTATTAATTCTGTAAGCGATTTTTTTTCATCGAAATTGTGAGAGTTTGACAGCTCGCAGGAATGGGAGATGGCTCAAATGAAAGGTCTGGCCCCAGGGGGTCGGGAAAAACAGCAGCTTAAGACCAAATATACCACAAAATGAGAAATAACTAAAAATATCTTCCATTTAAAATGCATTGGGATTGAAAAACGTCTGCTTTGTTTACATTAAACACGTGGTGCTAATGCTTGGTTCAAAGCCATATGCTAGATGATGACATGTGGGTTTTTTTCAAAATGCAGCTAACTATGCACGTTCAATGTACAATAACAAATATATTTTAAATTTAAGATTTTCTGATTTTATAATAAGGGTTTGAGTTTTTTTCACAATTTAAAATTATAAAAAGTTAGGTACGTTTGTTTAGTTTATGTTATAACGATTCAGATTTAATACTAAATGACCTATTCATATATCTAATTACGTAAGGGAAATTTTTGCGCCGAAATTGTGGGCGTTTGGAATGTCGCAGGATGATGGGAGGGGGCTGAAATTGAAGGTCTGCATCCCAGGGACTCGGGGAAAATACTGAAATTGCTTTAAGCTTACTATAAAATGAGAAATAACGTAAAATAGCTGTCATGTTAAAACCATTGGGATGTAAAAAGGTCTGCTTTGTTTACTTGAAACCAAAAATGCTAGATATAATCATAATTTTGTGGATCCAAAAGCCTATTTTCTAAGAAGGTATTTTGTACTATAGTAAATGCTTAGGGGCTTATTAGCCCCTTCAAGCCTCTAGTGACTTCTATACTTGTAACTTTATAGTTTTCTTTAAAATAAGGAATGACAGGTTCATAAATTTGTTTCTTTTCTCTATTAATTTCTCTTCAGGTTGTTCTTTGCCAATTTCAAATTTTATAGTTGGGTCTATTATGTACCCTAATTGATTTTCTTTGTCAATAACCAATATGTCGACTCGTGTGTCGATGTTGTGATTTGACCCGTTTTCAGCAATACAAATAATAAGTATACAATAGATTCATAATGTGTGAACGAAATGCTTTGTAGCTAAATATTTAGCTCCAGAGAAAACAATCATAGAAACAATCATTATAGTTTCTTATTATTGGTTTTCTAAATTAAAATTATACAAGATACGGCATAAAGATTCGCAAACTAAATTTATTATACCGCCACTATTTTGAATCTGCATAACCATTATGACGCAATATATATCTAGAATTCCAGTCAAAGATGAAGACTTCATGTATTAAGTATCACGTATTGGTTATTTATTATTATAGAATTCCGATTCTCCAAACATATTACCTATTAATTTCAAATATTTCAGTTTTTTAGATACAGTAAAACCTATTGTTGCCTTACAGGAAATTCGCTCACAGGTTAGTTTACGCAACTGCATTAGATACATTTACATTAGATACATTACTTAAAATGCAGCCAATGGCAACTACGGGACCTACATATTAACGTGGAATCCGAACCACAATTTCCTCGGTTAACAGTTTTACGAACTGGTCTAATTAGAAAGACGGTGCTATGCAGTCGTGAATCATGAACCTGTAACTGTAATACACTTTGCTGTAGTCAGACTAACTACGAAGAGGACAAGTTTGGCTCGTGTAAAGGGCGGTCACTAGCGATATTCAGTCGTACATTAGTCAATCAATAATCATTAGAGGTCCTCCATGAGGTACCTGTCTTATAAAAGAACGAATGGTGATTCTTTTATTTTAGAATTAGGGACTTGCAAAGATGTATCAGATTTCAATATAAAAGAAATCTACATACATACTGCTTTGTCTGCTTATGACTTCATTATGTAAGTATGGAGATTATATGTATACAGTATTTTAGTTATTATTATTTAATAATGTGCATAGGAAATTAATATCTTTATTATAATCAAAATTGAAAGAAAATCATAGTCATACATGCCGTTTAACAGCTCTGGAATTGTATTTATTTCCGAATTCAGTAAGCGATCGGGAAACAATCAATAGTTATTTTAAAGTATTGAGTCATGTGAATTTTAGTCTTCCTTCTTAAACTCAAGGGTTGTCTTTTGAACCCTTAAACTATGTAATGGAATAATGCACTTACACCGATGGTTATAGATGCATTTTTATCAATCTTTCAACAATAAAAAAATAATGTTAAGTGCATATTTTTTACAGTTTTTGTTTTGTTGACTAGAAGTTCAAATTCTTCCAGAAATAGTTTACAACAATGTATACCTAATAAAACTCTTTATAACATAGAGTCGTGTATTAGGTCGCCATTTCAAGTAAAACTATTACAAGTAATCTCCTTTGTATATAGCTTTTAAAGACAAAGGGATCCGCATAAATGCAAACAAAATCGCATACGATCGACGTTGTTGTCATCTTAGAGCAAAGGTTACCTTGAGGGTCCTCGGTGAAAAGCACTCGAAAAGGAAGAGCCATTGCCACTCTACAACCCCTGCCATCCCTCCCCAGCCCATCATACGATGTATGCGATGAAAACTGAGCATTCGATCTATTGAAACGTTGGTCAAACTTCAATTCAACTTGGAAGATTCGGGTTGATATTGAGATTTACGGAGACACTTCATAGGTAATGGATGGTGAGGAACAAATGCGAATCTTTTGGAACTGAAATCTTAGTCCATATTCGGGTACAAGCCTAAAAGAGACTCAAAACATACCATCGGAGGTAAAAAAAACGGCAAAACGTAGACTGAGTAGGAAACATAGCTGAATTGAAAAATTACATGATTGACCAAAAGTCTTTGTCGAATAACTTTTTATTGCTTATCAGTGATGGCAACGTCCTAAACGTTTAACACATTTCATTAGGACCGATCCAAAAAGTACGTTAAAAATATATAACCTATCCACAATGTCTTATTCAAGAACACTGTACCACAAAGAAATTGCAACAAGGAAATGGCTGAAGTTTGATCCTCACAACGCCACAATTGCAAAAGTATTTTGGTAACCCCACCAAAACCGAATTTTTGAAGACAGTGGCAGGTATTGCATGCTTAACATAGTTTTTTAAAGGATTAATTTAAGTACCTGGTGGACCGAGCCTTGCTTGGTGTTATTTCACGTTTACCAGTTCATCCAGTTACTATAAAATATTTCAATGTCATAAAATTGATAAATAGAAACCTTTCTTATTGTTCCATGGACTCTTCATCCCACTTGCTGTATTTTCCCTCAATGGCTGTAGATTCCAAACAGCTGTTATGATTACTTCATTTGTTTACACTTTTCTTGTTTATTTTCGTTGCTATCACGGCAACCCATAAGGCCAATGTTAAAATTTTACAACTTTAAAATTCGATTTATTACGTTATTAGATTTTCTCTGGCCAAGTAATCTGCATAAAAGACGTTTTTGAGTCATAAATTACTTATTTCCAGACTTTGAAGGAAATCCTCGGAGCCGTTTTTGAGATCGTTGTGCAAGCAAGCATACATACATACAAGATAACACTACTCGTATAAGAGTATAGGATTGTATTTTTTTACCATTTGAAATATAACTACAGAATTGTATTGACAATTCTCTGATATAAATCAATTAATATTGGTAAGATTAATAATATATATAAAATAATAATATAAAGGCTCAATAGAGCAATGGGAGAACTGCGGCACCGTCTTAAAACGGAATGCCTCGAATTTTACGTCTTGTTCCTGGAAGCCTAAGCGATTTTTGGTTTTTGATGTTTTTTTATTGGAACAACAAAAAATCTTTAATATACATTAAAAGTTCATGCATTGTGATTGAGAAATTCAATTAAGAGACAGTGTTTCAATTCGTCATCGTCACTTTATATATATATAAAAGATAATTTATTAAGTAAATAATAAATTAACACCTTCTTATAAATTACAAGTTGCTGAATAACAAAGGTTGCAGAATAACAAGGTTGGTGAGTTTTGAATTATATATTTACTCTCTAGTAATTATATAAATACTTTGTAATTATATAAATACTCTCTATGTAATTATATAAATACAATAATTATATAAATCCTCTCTAATACGTACTAACTAATTATTACGTTCTCAAGAGAAAATAAAATTATGCTGGTGAAACAGGAGCGAATGTTAGCTGATTATCACCTTTAATCTAGGGTGTATACGTTATTTAGTGACAAAAAAAATTGAGCATGAATTACGGTCTATTTCAGTCTCTGCTGTGGTCTCTGCTATGTTAATATTTTAACAAATAACAGCTGATTGAATGGAACGTATAGAAAAATAATGTGTATTATTACATAATAAGGCACTTATAAAATCAAATTAATAAAAAACGGAAATTACTTGCTCTAACTTACTTCAAATCAGAAAATGAGGGCCGCAACCTTGAATACAATATCGACGGCCAACAGTCAGCGCATCGAGCCGCCGCCGCCGCCGAAGCTCCGCTTGTGCAGGCAGTCGGAGGAGGCGGATGTTCCGGTCGTGGAGGCGCTCCAGACCCACCTCACCTCGCTCGTGTTCGGCGACGTCGACGTCAGGAAGTGCATAGAGAGGTACGTGTGCAAGACTCTGGTAAACGTTGACGACGAGGTCGTGGCCTTCCTAGTAGTCAAGGACCGCCCGAACATCCCGGCGATAGCCCACTGCAACTGGACCGGTTGGATCAGACGGTTCTACCGCATAGATTACGCGTCGCCTTGGAACACGCTCTTCGTCCATTATTTGGTCTGGGATCCTAGGTATCCGAGTTTCTTCGAGTCTTTTCTAAAATCTTTATACAAAAACAATCCGAAACTCCAACAGGTCTTCTTGATCACTCCCCCTAAGGTGCAGATGTTCACGGAGCTTGAGGCGATGTTCAACACGGTGTATCCTCGTTACGAGGGTGTTCAAGGATCGATTCTGTGTCCTCTGCAAAATATCCACACTAATTGCCGTCATCAAGTCGTTTCCAAATTGACCGTTCGCAAGGCCGGAGAGGAAGATAACATAGATGTGCAACCGCTCGTACACGATCAGTTGGAGGTTCTCAATTACATTTTTGGGGATGTTAAGCTGGGAAACGTTATTGATTTGAAGAACCCGAATAAATCTATTTTGGTGTCAGAGAAAAATGCGGTTACGGTCGGGGTTCTTTCAGCGTCAAACAAGGTGAATTATAACCACATCGACTTTTTCTTCAACCACATCCTGGAATATACTCACAAGCAGGACTCTACTGTGGACCGTGGAATTCGCATGGGAGCCGTCAGATCGGACTGTAGACGTGCCATGCCCTTCACGCCGGAAACTATGTCGACGGATGATCAGTTGTCCTTAGAGCTAAACAGTGAACCCAAGGTGCAGTTGGAGGAGGGAGAGTCAATCGACGACTACTCCGACCGAGATGAGTTGGTGGTTTGCTGGGATGAGGACGGTGACATGTTCAGGGTAGTGGACCCAGTCATGATGGAGTATCTACTTCACTCCAAGGAGAGAAGTGCCCAGAGGACCAGGACCGAGGAAGAATCTGATGTACCGGCAAGCATTCGCGGAGAGAGTGAGTCGTCACAGCAAACAGTGGACGGTTGTACGTCCATGTGTACCTACTGGGGTCGGCCGAGCTGGTCGAGCAGTGTGGTGCCTCTCCAACGATGCGAGTCGAAAGAGGTGAGGCACCAAAGGGTGGGGCCCACGAGTGACAAGGGCAAACCTCTTACGACCACCTCATACTACCCGGTGGAGAACGCTTACATGATAACTCTATTTGCTATCCATCCGGATTTGGACCCGAGATATGCATTCGATATGCTTGAAGCTTCTTTTGAGTGCTTTGAGGATAAACACTTCTGTTTGTTGTCGCTACCCTCTGCCTACCAGGGCTCTCCTCTGACGAAGCACATGGTCAGGATGTCTCCGAAGATGTCGTGGGACTTTCCCCATGAATTATTCTTTGTTCACCGAAACTCAATTTTCAGTGAGTTCACGGTTCGCCCTGTCAGTGTTGTGGACCAAGCTGGCATTCTTGAGCTCGTTGAAAATATTTCGCACGGCAAAAAAATGATCAAAGATATAACGAGCATTTTACTTAATGAAAGTCCAGAAACTAAAGGGTTTGTCATGGAATGCGAAGGAAACATTATTGGTGTCGCAGTAATTACTATCCACTTCGGGCTTAATCAGCTCCACCCTCATTATAAGATTGATGAACTCGTCAATTTGAGGTTCTACGACCACGAGTGCCATGGGCTGATCAAACACCTAATCTTGTGTCCAATCTTCCTTAAGAGTGGCGCCTTTTTTCTCCGTCAAATCATGAACCAAGCAGGTTTAGACACCCTGAGCTATTGTCTGTTGCAGGATGATGTAATACATATGCATCATATTGACGTCTCCTTGATTACTGTTTTAGGGGATATGATTCCAGTAAAACCTCGCAGGCGCATTCAATACAATCTTGATGCCCTTGACGACTTCAAACCACAAGATCACGTTGTGCACTTTGACCACGATTTTGCTCTATTTATCGCTACCGAAAAGTATTTAAACATTCGAAAGCTTGAACTAAACTACAGAATAGTTGTCGTTGGAGGTTCAGATACGGCAATGTCTTTTTTAGAAAATTTAATTTTCAGAGCTGAACGCAAACACATTAAGTACAATAATGTCGTGCTCGTTTCAATCCATGGGTTTCCTTTAGAGTTGAGGCCTCACTTAGCTGGGGACAAAATGATCCCCCACAGCGGTATCTATACGAGAGAATATATGTCTAGGATTAGTTTATCTACCCACGTTAATGTTCTTTATGGCACTCTTACAACAATAAACAGGAAGGAAAAAATGATTTGCGTGAATGAGGATCACTGGCTACGTTATGACTACCTGTTCCTGACGACCGGTTTGCAGTTTTGTAAACCATGGCCTGCTTTGGATTCCCCTACCGTGAGGTATGGATCAATGGGCCTTGCTAGGTCCAGCAATACAGAGTCGGATTCGTGTCTCAGAGATGATAGGGACTTTCCACAACAAGATTGTCGAAGAAACGAAAATGTACGGGAACTGTATAGCCGGGCCTCCGAGCATTATGCAGAAAATCTATTCGTAATAAACACTTCGGCTGACACCGTTATAGCGCTTGGAAATCTCAAGAAATACTTCAAAAATAAAAAAGAGGGAAAGATCCTGGTATACGGACACGGACTCAACACGTACACGTGTATCGAGTCTCTGCTAGTGTTTGGCGTTCCGGCACATAAGATAGCGCTGGTGATTAAGCCCGGACCCAACCACGGTCACAGTTGCCTCGAGAACAACCCCTTTGTGACAACAACTATCGTTCAGACAATGGAAGAGGCCGGGGTGACAATATACAGAGGTTTCTCACTCATCTGCTGGACTCTCAAGCACAAGTACTTAGATCAAGTCATGTTCCGTAACAACGACAACGTTCCCATAACGCTGGACTGTGTCGCCCTCTTCTGCTACGGGAACAAGACCACCAGCGCCAAAACTTACATGGCGGTGAGTGACGCGGGAATCGTATACAACAACGGTATCATCATTGACAACCAGTTTCGTACTAACGACGAGTACATCTATGCCGCTGGGCCGGGCACCCGCTACAGTAACAGGTATCGCCCGGCACAGTACGTCCACCACAAGTACTACAACTCGGTAGAGATCGGTCTGATGTTGAGTAGGACGTTTCGACGTCTTCTAGAGCCGAACACCGACAACTGCAAGGTGACGAAGGCTTCAATACTTCTGTCGGGCGATACGACGCGTTCGCCCGTGTCCGTACCGCCGGACACTTTGTCCACGGACGTCCTCCCAGACCTGTACGATCCCGTAACGTCGGTAGCCCATCTGCCCGGCGGCTGGCTGTACGTCAAAGTCTCCGTCCCCGGTCGTCCTGTCCCGCTAGAGTGCCAGTTCAACGGGCAGGGAGACTGCGGTCCCATCCTCATCACGGGAGTTCCCATTGTCCCCGAAGGACCGGGCTACTTCCAGCTGTCCTTCTCCGTCTACAACACGGTCCGTGAGATAGTTCTGCTTTCCAAACGGGAAATCCCTTACCAAAATCTGCGGCAGCTCTATGGTAAGCACGAGCGCCTTCTGAACAGACTCTACGAACATTACAACCAGGGCTTGATCAGCGATTTCTTCGCCTTCTTCAGCCAGCCGTGGGCCTACGCGCTGTACACGACGCGGTTTGACGAACTTGCCAGACAGTGCGCCGAGATCTTCCTGAACAGCGAAACCCTGGGTCTCCCGCACCTGCACATGAAGAGTTCAGAGTTCGACTCGGCGCTGAGAAGACTGCGCAGCGGCGACCAGGAAGTTGTCGGCTCTAGGTACTTGTCTTCCTCGGTGCCCATTTACGTGGAGCACTTGGTTCTCAAGTTCATCAGCGAGCGGCCGCTCCAACTGCCCATGTACTTCACGGACTCCCTGCTCACTCGGCTGAACCAGACGCTCGGCACCAGTCCGCTGCACCGCGACCCCGCCAAGCTGCAGCGGAGAGTCACCAAGACATCCTTCCCGCACCACGACAGCTGAACACCGACCATGACGAACTCCTGCGGACAATTCACTTACTGTATTGAATGTAAAGTAAATTTAAAATATGAAGGAATAAAATTGATAGTAAAAAATAAACTGCATATAGATCTAGTACATGTTTTCATTCGGTTTTATAAATTAATTTCTTATTAATATTTTTTACAAGACCTCTTAAAAAGGCTTGTTAATGACAAAATAAACCTCTTGGTTTGCGATGATAAAAGGGTTATCTTGGCTACACAAAATTACTTTAGTTCCATATAAAAATGTTTATTTTAAATTTATTTTATTTTCAAATATTCCTCTTCTTAAAACCAACGTTTGAAATTATCTATAACTTAAATCAAATGATCTACAGCGTAAAGGAAAGCCAATAATTTACTGAACGATTTAAGACAAGCCTGAATTTTTTATCTTGCTTACAACTTAAGATATTATTCCTCCTACTAAAAATAAAACTAAATTTACACTGAATAGTGCATTAGCTCAATCTAAACCTATTTAAATTACCAATATCTAAAACGAAAGCTAATACATTTTCGTGTAATTTTTGACCAACACGACGTTCAAACAACCGGTCTCCGGCGGTTCCGTTCATGTATAAGTTTTTTAAATAACAACCGTTTTATTCCAAAATTAATTTTACATTAAATAATATAACAGTATAACTCGTCTCATATCAGTCTACAATTAATAGCTTAGTTTTGACACAGTTTAAGAAAATATATTTTTTTAGACTATAGTTTTAGTGAGAGCCAATAACTTACTGATCAAACCAAGATCAAAGAAAATGGATTATCTCAATTAAAAGCTGATATATAAATAACGAATTATAAAAATTTAAATATATTCTTTAAAAACATCCAAAACCAAAATAAGCTTTATAACTCGCCTCAAACTCAACTGATGTAAACTCTTAATGGCTCAAAAGAAAGCCTTTGATTTCTCCAGTACATTAAGTCCAGAACGATGATTTCAATATTTATTTTGAAATCAGAGATATAAGATATGTTTTCATTTCATATATTATTTTTCATTAAAATAACTTGGAAAAAATCTTGGTAACCTATGTTATTTTTTAGCACAACACATTATTATTATTATTATTATTATTATCTATAAGTATAAAAGAGGATGTTGGTATATATATATATATATATATATATATTTAGTTGGCACGGATAAACTCAGAAACCGCAGGACCGATGGCCACGAAACTTGGTACATACATGTAGAATTTCATGGAGTAGGTTTATACACCTTCAATTTCGTGATAACTTTCAGGGCTTAGCCCTGGGACCGTCTTAAAGGTACCCATGTCAGGGATTTTGAAAGAATTTGAGTTAGATTTGTTTACTAACAAAACATATGAAAGTAAAATTTAAAACAGGTGATGTAAATTAATGGTATTTCTTTCTGCTATTTAACTGTATTTGTTAAAATAAAGATTTGTTACTTGGTGCCAGGTGGTCAATGAATTAGACTTTTGCATTTTTTCAAAGTGCAATACACTATACAAAATGCTGATATGTAGTATAACATAAAATAAATAACTGATTACTGGGAAGACTCCAGTGATCACTGATCACTTATACTTGAAGGACTTTTTTTATGACAACTAACTGCGATTTGAAGAGGAAGAGTGTGCTACTGAAAAGAATTAATTTTACCTGCAGCACTTTAAAAAAATTGCCGGGATGGCTCATTCAAACGTTTTGCTCAATATAGAGTCTAAAAACGTAAGACAGCACTTTTTAATAATTGCTGGGGTGGATTGTAATTTTTTGTTAAGATAGACCCTAAAACCTTAAGAAAATGATCTTTTACAGTGAATAAAATTTCAAGCTATCTTCTTTGGTTCATCAAACACGTATGCCTTCATGAAGGAAATAAATAGGATTTCTAATACGCAGGTCTGCTGCGATGGGGGTGCATGATAAAGTTTTAATTAAGGGTAACATATGCGAGCAGATTCAAAGTGCCGTCAAAAAAGCCAAGGGTGCCGTTTCTTATATTGTGCCCCATGATCATTATCAGGGCAAGCTCAGGTACCGTGGAAACGACCATAAATGCTTCTCGGCGTTCGTCTCTGTAAATTGGCCTCTTGAGTGTGTGAGCGCAATCCTCTTCACCTGATAGCACGATCGACTGGACAGCCGACACAAGCAAAACGCACTTGCAAGAGGAAGGACCACCGATATTGGGCATGAGCCTACCCAGGGCAGCAACACCATTTGGGGCTTTGTCGGTGGGGCGTTGGATATGGTCACATTTTTTTATGTACAGGCAGTTTATGCAGGAATATAATACCCCCGTCGTAGCAGACCTTCGTACTAAGAGCGAATTTCTAAAAACTTTTGCTTTATGGAAGTACATTTGATATGTTCAAAGAAGTAGATACATTACATACATTAGATTTTACAATAAGAAAAATAAATGGGAAAGCAAAACTATATAATTCATGGGTGATAGTGTATGTATAATTTTAATCGTGAGCGAAGCCACGGGTTCTTCTAGTTATTATTATTATTATTATTATTATTATTATTATTACTATACAACAGTCGTATTATTAATTATTGATAAAGCACCAAGGCATAAAAATTATTGTTGTTGAAGTATTACCGTAAAATACATTAACTAAAGTTCAAGACTTACAAAATTATATGCCTAAACAAAATTGTTTTGCGGATAAATTAAAAACCAAAATAAGCCATTTTTAACTTTACTGGGACTGGTAAATAATCGCACCCTTGTAGAATAAATCACTAACAGAAAAGTGTTTTTGTCTGGAAACAAAATCGGGGAACGTATCGATGTAAATCATCAGTGACACTTCATTACGCTGGGGGGGGGGGGGAGTGCGGCGCGCATTGGTGACAAAACCCTCAACCAAGCAAATCATCGTGTCGAGTCAGTTGTTAGTTACGTGTTAATAAAAAGTCTACTTTAAGGTTTGATGTGTCCGCATAGTTGGCTTTAGGAAGGGATGCACAGACTTTTTCAAACAAAAAAAATTCTCTACATTGGATTCAGTTTATGGAAAAATTATGAGAAAATAAAATCTAATCTATCCATCTACTGAAAATTGGATTTCGTCCAGAGCATATCGACCCCCTAGAAATGTATTTTTCTACACATAAATGATATCAAATTAAAGCTATCACTCTTTAGATGTGTCTTTTGTGGGTTGGGAAAATATCCCATGAGAAGCCTTCGCTTAGGAGGCTTTTGAAATTTTGGCGAAAGTGCTACTGTCTGTTGAAAAAACCTGTGAACTTTTTCCAATAAACATTATTTTCAAGATTTGAAATTGTTACATAGATATACCACAGAATGCGGGACTAGCATTATTATTTTTATTTCTTAAAATAATGTATAAGACAATAGATGTAGATGTTATAAGACAATAAAAAAATCATCTATTCTTACAATAAGGAAGAGTAGACCCCTACCCTATTGAAAACAAGATCTTTCTGTAATCATCTTAATATCCTAAACCTTTTTCTAAGAAAACTTTAAAAATCCAACTCAGGACGTAACACGATGCCCTACAGATGATTTATTTGTGAGTGCTTTGGAGGTGGGAACTATTGATGTTTTTTTCAATGTTGAGAATAATTTTAAAATATCAATATTAATTTAGGATTTAGCTTAAAAAAATCAAAGTTTGAAAAGCATTATGAATTAAAAACCTGGATTTTATTCTTAGAATGAAAGGGATATTTAAGTGTTTACGGTTAACATGCTTGTTTTTCTCGATTTTTAAATGCACCAATAACAATGCACCTATATTTAATGTAGGTATTTTGTGAGAAGTTATGATATTTGTTTGGATATTAATTTGTCAAACATGTACTTAAGATATGAAAAGAAAAACCAGGTATCTTTTAAAATGTAATTTTTTGGCCGTTATGATCAATATAAAACTAAAACCTATTTTATTATGTCGTTTTTTAAGTCTCGAAGTGATGCAGGCTGCTAGTATTAATTACTGAAATTTTTATAGACTGGCCGTCATTCTAACATCCCCTTATATAAATTCTGCTGGGTAAACAGAATAGGCATAAAATATATATTTACAAATAAATTAGATTATCCCTGGGTTTTTTCAAATTGTTATGTATGTACTCTACTGTAAATAATTAAAAACAATTAATGTCGTTTTATTGGAAATTCCCTTATGCTCTTTCAATTTATAACTGGCTACTCTTCTAGTTTTGAAAAGCTAGAGTGAATGCAGGTGTAATTTATCATAGAACCTAAAGAGTTACTGCATCATCGAAGTGGTCAGAAGCCAAATACGAGGCTTTAAATGGAAATTAATTTCATTGTGGAATATCCCCTGAATCACTTTTACTATCTAAAATGGTGTAAATTTACCTGTTATACTACCAAAAGATCCGTTGGATTGGTACTATTGGTACAAACTACCAGTGGTTTCGGACCGCTAAAGGGTCCATTTTCAAATTGAAAAACATTTAGCTAAAACATCCTCTTCTCCAAAGTTTTATGAAGAATCGTCAAGGTCCTAATAAATACACATTAACACAGCACACGAACATTTATAGAACGAACAGTTTTTTGTCATTTTCGTCTATAAATGTTCGTGTGTTAATATGAATTTATTAGGACCATGACAATTCTTCATAAAACTTTGGATGAACGTTTTAGCTAAGTGTTTTTCAACTTGAAAATGGACTTTAGCGGTCCGAAACCACTGGTAGTTTTTACCAATCCAACGGATCACTTGGCAGTATCACAGGTAATTTATAACATTTTTGGAAATGAATTTCTATCACAAAATTCAATTCTAGGACTAGATTTTGTCTGAATCCTTTTAAAGCCTACAGAAGCCTTTGGTTATAATAAATCCAGGAATAAAATACCAAGGTTTTTAACTTAAAAATGAATTGGTGTGTGCTTTAGGAACCAAACGGTTGAAAAAAAGACAACCGTAATAAACAAAAATGTATTTTTTTCTTTGGCTAAAACAAATTTTTTCCAATTAATTATTTTTTATGCAGTTAAATATATCAGATTAAAAACTAGGCGAAGTTAAACTGTGACTCAAAAACACTGACTTATAAAAATAGACTACAGTAACTCTAATCTATTTTGAACTCTAGTAAGTAGCTTTGTACAGCAAAAACCAAAGTTTTTATTTTCTTTAAATTGATAAAAACTTATAAAGATTTTGTATTTTCCTTAGGATCACAATGGGAAGCTAAAATGGGAAGGTTCCATTCACATGCAGAGCGGAGACATTTTGCTTGTTAGAATTAACGACACTGCGATTCTGAAACCAGCTGTGACCACTACGACCACCACAACCACCACAACCACGGCTGCCACCACAACCAAACAACCCTTCAACACGTCCACTACCAACCATTCTGGTGAGTTATTAATGATAATAAGAAGGCTGTGTTTTTGCCACAAAGTACTGAATAATTGATGCAGATTTTTAGGTTCAAAGTTAATAGTGCATGTCATAGTTATATATTTTAAAAAATATTTTAAAGTTTTGTATTATTTTATTTTTATGTTTTCTGGTGATCTTTTTTTATTACATTTTATTAAAAGTGATATTTTAGTTGCTGGTTAAGTTGATGTTGTAAAATTAATAATGTTTATTTCAGTCAAGCAAAGGCTACAAATTATTTAATCCAATCAACTTCTACCAAACAAAATTAAATCTTCTTGTCATTAAACTAACTTGTGTCATCTCAATGCTTCCTAAAAATACTTTGTTTCTGTAAATGTAACTACATTTTACTTTTCTTTACTAATTTAGGTGATTTTGAAAGGATTAAGAATAAATAATAGAGAAGTATTATTTTTTTGTCAGAAACTTGTGTCAGATTTTTGTGTCAGAAACTTGCCAGGTTTTTTGCTTAAAAGAAACCTTAGAAATTTTATAAAATCTTTAGTGAAGGTCTTTGTCACAATAGGTAAACTTTCTGATTGAAACGTTCTTTTTATTTTAAATCATACCGTACTTTAAAATATTCCTTGTTTCTTTTTCAAATTTTTTCAATCAAATACAAGTTATTTTTCCTTCTGTTTCATAACCTGCATTTTAGGAAAATATAGAAAAAAGAGCAAAACTTATTTAATTTACTTTCTTGTTTGATCAGGTAGGAGAAATAAGACCGTATCAACTACCCCTGCAACCTCCATAGACCACGTCAACCTAGAGAGCCACCAGGCGATGTACCACCCTCCGGAGATATCTGTGTACCAGGTAGACCTTGCAAATGATTGTTGTCACATGAAATAACATTTAGTATGATGAAAGAGAGGTAGCCATTTTTTTGTAGGGGGGATTTGGTTGGCTGTATTTTCCCTCCCCTCAGGAAAATCCTGTGAAGGTACTTCAGCCATTATTTTGTGTTTTGTATAGCTACCGGAAAGGAAAGGAAACCTCCTTTGTTACGTCCCTTAGACCCTTTAGTAGATTGATACAAAGGAAGCAAAAGGAAAAAGGAACAGGTTCAGCCAAGCTTAGACTGGATGGGCAAAGGCCTTTATCCAATGGATGGAGGAACAGGGTCTCAAGGCAAGATGAGCAGAAAAAATAGGTGGTCCCATAACTAAAGTTTGTTCTTGTGATGTATTCACGTCTACTTCCAGCTGTGAATTCTGAACTAAAATACAATTGAAGGAAAAGCAGTTTGATGGCGTACCTCCGTCTACATCAGCTGGTCAGTGATGACAGGTTAAAATGGAACCACCTGGTTTTATTCTATTCATCTTAGTCTCAAGGGATAAGGTGGCCCTCATCTTGGTCGCCAGTTTACCCGCCACCCACCCTGCCAGCAAGCCCAGCCTCCCCAGGTGGGGAACTGAAGTTGTTCACTGAAAGACATCTACAACACTACCTCCAATCGTGACAACTCTGTTACTGTACCCAGAACTGGTACCTAAACTAGCAAAAGCCAATAGGGTCCCATGGGGGTGAGTTGTCATTTGCTGAACTACTGAAACTGGTTTGCAGGACCTGATTTCATGTAATCCAAATAGTTGCTAGTGGCAATTAGTTTAGATTCCTATGGAATAATCCTCAGACCATCCAAGAGTATTCATTTGAAGATCTTTTTTGATTTGAAATATATAAAACACACACACAGACCACTGCGAACCACTCTTAGTATTTCCCTGTAATCCAGAGACTGTAAACACAACAATAATGCATTGAAGTTGGATATTGAAGTTGTTCATTAAAGGAAAGCTACAACACTGCCTGCAATCGTGACAATTAACTTCTGTTACTGTACCCAGTATTGGTACCTTAAGTAGCAAAAGCCAGTTCTCTCCCTGGGGGAGCTGAGAAATACTCATAATGACATAGCTATTTGAATTTATATGTTTCTTATCTATTCACCCTCAGCCATGTATCAAGCATCACTTCAGACAAAAGCTTTCTTACAGTGATTTTGTTTTCTTTTCAACTTGAAAATATATAAAGGGTGTTTAATATCACAACCGTATACATTTTTTTTTTAGTAGCTATCTGAGTATGTGGACCAGTTACATTTAATTAGTTACAAAAGACGGGAAATTTAATAGGATTTATTGAATTAGTCCATTAATATTGTGGCAGCTATTAAAAGCCTTAATTTTTAAGCCAAATTACGTTGTCATTCTTTCTATTAGAATAGGACTTAATAAGTGTTGCAAAACGCATAAATTTCATGTTGGCTTTTCAGTAAAATAAAAATGGTCGTGGGAAGAGTCAGTTCAGTTTCCCTTACTCAAAACTATGAAAAAGCCAATAAATTAACCACTAGCATACAGATATTCAGACGATTGTGTTCTTTAGACCCTGAAATAAACATTACAAGATTCAATGATGGATTAACAGCAGCCCAATAAATCCTTATTACTTGATTCCTTGCCTTCCTATTAAAATATTTGAATGGAAAATGACTATTTCAAACCCCTGAAACAATAATTATTTGCAAACACGTTCACTGAACGACAGTAGTCATTGAAATCAATTGTGAACAAATCAGTATACGTATATCGTAATTATTAAAACAAATTTATTTGTTCTAAAATTTAATATGCTATATATTTTTTTCCTATATAGAATATACATGTTAAGGAGATAACTTTTAAAGTTTATTCAGATTTTATAAATAGCATTGAATTTTTTGTTGTACAAATGGCTGTGTATAATTGAAACTGAGTTTTTAAGAATGGATGTCACTTAATATAATTGTTTTATTTTACTCATGTGTTGACTATGGTGTACTGGCCATCCTAGTCATGCCCAAGAGAGTTCTGTTGATTGACGAGATAGCCAAGTGGATAAGGTGCTCACCTCATAACCTAAGGGACACCGGTTCGAATCCTGTCCAGATTGAAACTGGGTCCAGATGCCACTTGACATTGGGCTTAAATTATTAATGATGTTACCTAACAAAAGGTCGCCTTTAGATGGTAGTAGATCTGGGTTTGGACTGTTCTCGATCAAAACATTGAAAATGCATTTTAAGAGTTTTTGGCCCTGGATTGCCTTTTGAAATACAAAATGGTTTTAATTACCTTTTTCTGTCAACAATCCAAATCCTGCACTATTATGCGACCGAGGTTTTGAGGTTTTATACCTCATCATCAGGCTCCTTCTTACACAAAACTATAGCACTCTCCAGAGGTCACAGTTTTAAAAACACATTTTTACTTACGTTTAATACGAACACGTAAGGTACACTTAACATGTACCTACACGTTTGGTACACAAACATAACTGTTTGGCCAAACTTAACGGTGTATTACGAACCGGCGCAGGCGGAGGCAATGTCATGAGAGTCATGTTGTTGATGGAAAAAGGTAATTTAAACCATTTTGTATTAAAAATTCCTCTAGCACAGAAACACGAAATATCACTCCATTCAGTAATGAGATGAGGACCTCAGTGATGTTGTGTTTAATGTGCGACAAGCTTTCTCAGCTCTGAGGGAGTGCTGATGAACAGTGTTGAGGAGTCAAGGACCTCAGTGATGTGTTTCCTGTTTGACAGGCCACACGGCCAGGCCATGCCAGCTGCGACATCTCCGAGGGGGTTCTGTTGGACATCACTCCACTGAGTGTGGAGGGGCTCAAGGTGGTAGCCCTGTATGACAAGGACCTCAGTGACGGTCTCAACTTCCTCATCGGTAAGTGATCTTTCTCTCAGTTGGTCACTGTATGTCCTGTCGCTTTCATCAGTGTGTGTGTGTGAGAGAACACTGATGGTGAAATTAGGGTCCAACTTTGGTATTTTAAACCATATGATCATAAGTTTAAGTACAGATTAACTCAGAAAAGGTCCAGGAAAACACAAACAAAGTTTTGATGGTTTAACGAAAACACTTAATTTACTCTTGTTAGCTGAGTATTAGCAGTCGATTTAGTGCCCACCTAATTACGCGCTTTTGATTGTAGGTTGATTTATTTTGTTCAGGTAAAATCTAAAACAAAATCATTCAATTAGAGTGATAAAACCAGTGACCCAGACTGCCGGTTCAATTCTGCAGAAGTTTAACCCAGGTTTGGTACCTTTCATAAGAGGTATTTATGGAATAAAGAGAATAGATTTTTTTATATCTGAGATATGAGAGAATAAATATGAAAACTATTGAGTAGTTTGTCAAAGAAGGAATCCTATGCAATAGAAATATTTTACTAGGAATCATAAAGTAACAAAATTTTAAACTAAATAATAAATAAATAAATAAGAATTTAATTGGCATTAAGCTTTACAGCAGTAGACAAAGTCATGACTAATACTAAATTAAACCTAAGAATCCAGTTATACTAATACAGCTTGTGATGTGATAAACTGTGTGTGAGGTGTGTTAATTACCAACTACTATTTACAATCATTTACAGACAATACTAATTAAAATTGTCCCTTGCAATACAATACAATACAATACAAATACAATTGCAATACAAATACAACTTCAATACAATAAGACTAAACATAAACTAGTTCATAGCCTATATGTTTAGACAGAATGTTTTAAGTTCAAAAATTGAAAACAGACAAAAAAAACAAAACATAAGATAAATACCTTATAGCTAATATATACAATTCACACTTAAACCTAACATAACACGATAAAAATGCAGAGAAAGAACCATTACTGTATTGCACTCAAATCTATGAAAATAAATTACTGTCACTAACAGGTAACTTGAGAGGTCAGGGGTATCAGATTAGGAGCTCGTCACACTCACAAAATTCCTTAACAGAGTAAAAAGGTAAATTTAACAATAGGTTGTAAAGCTTGTTTTTAAAAGTTTTTATAGGTAATCCTGAAATGTTTGTTGAACATTTTCAAACTAAGGACTTCATAGCTATTGTGACATTATGACAGTCTGTTGTATGGTATATCAATTTGTCTGTTATTCCTGGTAATATAGTTATGTTGTACATCTTGCCTAAGTTGATTTTCCGATAGGTTATTTTTTGTATACACCAACACATTAAAAATATACAGGTTTATGACTGTTAAACATTGCAATTTTACAAATAGTGGCTTACAATGATCTAGTTTCTGAGCATCGGTTAGTAATCTGACAACTTTTTTTGAAGCACTTATATATCACTAATATGACTACTGTTACCCCAGAGTAATATACCATATGAAATTATAATCTGAAAGAATGCAAAATAAGCAGATCTAACATAATTAGAGGGTACTTGATTTTTTAAACTTCTAATTAAAAATATAATGCTTGAAAGTTTGGCTGAGATATATGTAATGTGGGGTACCCATGATAATTTTTTATCGATATGGACACCTAAGAACTTAATACTGCCTACATTATCAGTTTCTGGTACATCTCTTAGACTAAAATATATTTCCTGAGTTTTACTTTCATTCATTGAAAAACCATTTGCCCTAAACCATTTGGATGCAACTGAAAGGGTGTCTCATGTTAAATTTTGAAGATCTTTAAAATCCGAGCTTTCATTCAGAAAAGTAGTGTCATCTGCATAACGACACTACTTTGGCAATGTCATCAAAAATTGATTTACCTTCAATCAATTTGCCATTTAGTTCCGTAACAATTTTTTTTTCAATTACCAGTCCAATTCTTGATGCCAGATTTATCAATGCTAGTCTTGCTTAAGATTTTTCTTGCTTTCGTTCCTCCATAGCTTAAAAATAAAATATATTTTATAAATATACAGGGGTAAAGTGAAAATTTACCCGCACCATTGTATAATTCAAGACCAAAATAAATTCTATTATTTAGGATATTATATGACCAATTATCCTAAATTTTTAGATGTTGAAGTGAGGACATTATGGAAAGTTATATGTTTGTTCACATGACACCGTCTTACACACAATGCTATGTTACAGTTACGTCGGAAGCGTGGATAGACTGCATCCAGCTCAGGGTCACTGTCAAGTCCGACAACTGCGGAGACAACCAGGACTGCTCTGGCAAAGGCATCTGCTACTCAAACGCATCCATGGTTTGTGAAAGTTGAGCTTTTAATTGAATTAAAACTGTTAATTTTACATATTTACTTCTGTATTTTCATTATTAACAGCTAGTGATATGAACTTAATAAAATACTGGAACACAAATGAATAAATTTTGGTTTATTACTTAAATATTATTTCTGGAAAGTGTATTAGAAAACCCAGAAATGCTCAGCACTCTCTTCTCTTAAAGTGGATTTACACAAGTCAAGTTGACGGGTGATGCAACTTGCCCATTTGACTCACCTGGTGTAATCAGTGTAATCGGTTCAGTTAAAACTGGGCGAGTGATACAAAAATAATAACTACTAACTCGCCCAGTTTGACTCTCCCGCCTCACTCGCCCGCTAACTCAACCTATTTCAATCCGCCTTTAGAATCTAAAAATTTAAGATTACATTGGTTTTTGATAAAGACACTTAAACAAATCATGAAGAATTCATTTTACTTCTGAAAAATTAACTGAATATTCAAGTCTTGCATATGTTCAGATGCCTGTAATTTTTTTTTTTGTAGAAGACCAGATGTAACTGTACAATATGACATTTGTAATACACTATGTTTTATTTTTTAAGGTTAATCTTTAAGGTTAAATAAGACTGTGAGGCTTTGACTGTCTGAAACATAAGTCTCACCGTAACGCTGTAAGCAAATCAATTGATGCAGCCCTTCTAAGTAATTGCTTTGCACGCACCCACTCAAAAGATCGAGCTAAAGACCCACTCGGCTAAAGATCGAGTACAGATTTTTTACTTTCCAACACGCAGATTCAAATACTTATTTATGCAACAGAAAGTCAGAAAGTAATCCAGCAATCTGTCAGTTGTCCTTGTCTCTTGCAACAGGACGGGTACGAGTGCCAGTGCTGCCCGGGGTTCATCGGGCCCCACTGCGAGGAACAGGACGCTTGCTTCCCCAGCCCCTGCCAGAACCATGGCATCTGTGTGGACATCTCCCAGGGCCACGACGGCACCACCTTCCAGTGCCTCTGTCCTTACGGTCCGTAAATATTTTGCTTCGTTTTGAATCTGATACAAATATATTTCAAAATACATTTTAGTACCTGTAAAGCTTCTTCTGAGGCATGCCTTTAATCGTCACCACCTTCCAGTACCTCTTTCTTTACGGCCGGTAAATTATTTTACTGTTTTGATTTTACCAATAATGGAATGCCCTATTCTAATATAATAAATAGTAATGTAATGATAATTTCTTAAGTAAAAATAATAATTTCTTGAGTGAGACTAATAGTTTCTTCTATGTCATGCCTTTCATCCAATAAAACATATTTGACATGGGGAGAAAATTGTTTTAAGATTATCAAAATTTCAATGAATGGCTGACGGCAATTACTGTAACAGTATTGTAACTGTAACTATAGCTGAAAGTAAAAACAACAGTCAGGTGAAAATGATTTATGCTTGCTTATTGTAACAAAAAACTAGTATTAGACCTAATAATAATGCATAAAACGCACTTATTGCTAGCTGCAAGTAAATTATTCAATTCATTAACATAAATTATTAACTATGTAATTTTGTTACTGCTCAATTCATAAATAATTAACTCAGTTCAAGCTAATAAATTCATATACTATTCTTGGCAGCATACAATTGCAAGCTCCACAATTACTCAAAAAAATGATTCTTTACTTAAATTATACAGGAAATCAGCTGTTTGAATTTCACTATTGTATAACTCCCAGTACAGCCTCAAAAATTGAATAGGAATTTTAATTAAGATTTTTTTCTATTGAATCAAAAAGCAGCACTATTCTAATCTTAGCTCATACAAATCTATGGCGGGAGGATTAAATCATCGGTTTTGCTCTTTTAGGCTCCACCATTTATTATCGGTTCAACAGGTTTCACAGGGAAGGTGTGCGAGGACACGTCGGACCCGTGTGAGTCGAGCCCATGCCAGAACCGCGGGGTCTGCAGCCCCAGCAACCTGACAGCGGCCCAGTTCAAGTGCGAGTGTCGCCCCGGCTACAGCGGCCCCCACTGCCAACACAACCTGGACCAGTGCGCCTCCTCCCCCTGCCAGCACGGCATCTGCGTCGACCAGCACGACGGGTACCGCTGCTTCTGCCAGCCGGGTGAGTGACAGTTACAGCTGTTAATTGATTCTGTTGTATCATATTCATATGCAGTTCACGGAATATATCATCGGCTATGGCTAAGTCAGCTGGTTTCAAGAGGGAAAGTCAGCGGGAGGGAGAGGGGGTATTTTTCCAAAATAATTGTACTAAAACACCGCTGGTCGTCGAATGTTGTGTTTACAAATATTGTATATTGAAATTACCATATATAACAGTTAGTAGAATAGAAGTCATAGCCAGAGATATATTGTGTGTACTGTTACAAGATTCACGACTGCAAATGAAAATTGCGACGTCACATCTAAGGGTTCGAATAACATAATCTCTATTGGCCCTATCTGTTTTTTTGTGTGTTTTTTAAAATCAGCAGACTGTGAGGACAGGTTTTAGTGCCACATTCATCCTTTTAGGGATGGGCACAACTGCTAAAATCACACAACCATTGTTTATTAAACAGTTGCGCTGCGACAACCGTTTAGAAAAACGGTTGTCGGCAACTGTTGGCCTTGACGTTAAACTGTGTGTTCACACTCCATCATGAAGGCAGTGAGGTAGTAATTGAAGGCGTTGGCAACTGCCTCCGCACAACTTAATTTCAAAAAAGCGTTGTCAACAGTCGACATATAGTACCCATTTTAAGTCTTGTAATTACCAAAACAAAAAAATTGTTTCATTGGTATAATGTGGTTCATTAGTTATTTGTAACGTTTAATTTGTATTTTGTAAATTACGATTTATATATGATAATATTTAAAATTGTTATGAAACGGCCCTTGTCTAGTTCTTCGTTGCGTTGATGTAAAGTCGCACTTGTACAAAAGTACAAAAGACAACAGCCGGACCACTGCCGGACAAGGCGTTGACAACTGCCTTCACACAACAGTTCTGAGAGCGTTGAGTTGTGCTGTTGCGTTGCCGGTTGTTTAGCAGTACAGCAGGAATGAGAGCAGACAACACAACAACAACGGCAGACAGCTGAGAGACAGCAATGTTGTGTGACTGAGAGGGAGGAGCCCGCGAAACAGTCTTGACTGTAGCAGTTGCAGACAACTGCTACTTTCGCACAACCGTTTAGTTCGACAACAGTTGTCGTTGCACAACCGTTGTAAAAGAACCGTTGTGTTGTTTTCGCCTCATCCCTACATCCCTCACTCATCTGTCATTCATACTTGGCTTGAAATACCTGGGTAGGTCGCCATTTCAAGAAAAGTATAAAGTAACGTATAAGTTTGTGCTAGCAAAATTGTCAGTTGCTGTCTGAGGCATAATTACTTGAGGAGTGGCCATATGGTTGTATGTTTTAATAACAAAGTGCAGAAATGAATTGATAAAAATGGAGGACATGGGGGAGAGGGCTGGCTTGTCTCAAGGCTCAAAACCTAATTGAGGTTCCCTGAAGTAAATGGATGTAAAGAAGAGAAAACAAAAAATTATGGGCTTCCAGCCGCTATATATAGTTCACAGCAGTCTGTGCTCCTTTTCTTACTCAGTAGTCAACACAAAATTACTTGTCATTTACTAAAAAAAAACAAAAAAATTGCCTCAGGTGTAACCACAGGATTACCTTAGTGGTGGATTTACCACCACCAAGCCCAATGTGAGCTGATAGAGGGGCCATAGAAGATACAAAATCCTTATTTTGTATAAGGATCCCTTGATTGTGAGTGAAATAGAGAGGTTGATTTGGCTCCAAATCGTTATTCATTTTTAAAAAAGTCTATGTTTTATTGTAAATACAAGGTAGTCATGTCTCGAGAGGGCTACATTCGAATTTGGGGCTTAGGGCTGCAGCAGCCGGAAACTCAGTACTGTAATAATCCTGTGATTTCCTTTTCATAAATCCTAACACCACCAATAAAAAAAATCATACAGTTTCACCTGAGGCTAACAGAGGCTGTGTGTGCAGGGTTCGCGGGGGAGCAGTGTCAGTACGAGTACAACGAGTGTGAGTCGTCGCCCTGTCTGCACGGCGGAACCTGCACCGACCACATCGGCAGCTTCTCCTGCACCTGCGGCCGCGGCTTCACTGGCAAACGATGCGAGGATAAGGTCTGACCAGCCTCAACTGTTTCTATAAAACCGCATCCCCACTATGGGAAACTGTTTTCTAATGACATCAACAGATTTTGAAAATTTACTAAGAAATTTTGTGAAATATCAAAGGAAAAGACAACATTCAGATAAGCAATATCTCCTCATGAACGGCTAGCCACCAAAGTTTTATTTCATACACTAATGTACTTGTTTAAAACATCAAAACAGGTCAAAAGTAGGACCGTTCCCGAAGTGTGTGCACAATAATTGATAACTGCATTGAAAGAGTATGTAAAAATAACTACTGTGAGTGTTAAATAAAGTAAGTAGCAGACTTGGTCTGCCTTTTAGCTTGTCCCCAGGCCCAAATACAACATGCCGCTCTGTTTCCTTTGATTTGGACCAACAACCTGTCGGTGATTAACACAATTTGGCACAAGCCGGCTAGGTGTCCACACTTGCTGCTCAACAATGCTGATTCATGCCTTTCAGCATCATGGGGATGCGACTTAAACTAACTAATCCCTGGTCGATTCATAGTTTTTTTCAGACTCACACAATTTTATCATTCATACTGATTCACCAAAAAATATTTTATTGGAATTTTGTTTATTTATTTACTTATTTGATTTTTAAGGGTAATTTTGACCCTTCCAGTGATTGTGAACTGTGAATAATCAAACAACTAATAATCGCCCCATTCTGCCTTGGAGTATGATTAATATTAAATATTTATACTATTTGTTGGCGATTTTTGCAAATGGGTCACCATTGATTTCTCGCTCAGATAAAAAATTATACTAAACTCTTTTGAAATGAAAATAGAATGCCTACATTAGTAATATCAGTACTACAGACGATTGTGTTGACTGTAGTACTGACTATAATAAAGATGTAATCAGTATTATTGTTCTCTTCTTCTAAGAATACTTTTCCTGTTATCTCGTTTTGCCAGGAATATCAGAACAGATTAAAATCATAACATAAAAGTAAAACAAATGAGAAAAGTTTCAATGGGCCTTCAAAAAAATAAAGGCATCTATATTTTTAATGCATATCCTTTTTTAGTGCATCTTTTTTTGTTTGTACATACTCTGAAAATCTCCAAGATTCTAAATATTTTAACCACAAAAATTGGATTTAATTGAAGAAGAAATATGACTAAAAGACACAATTAAACTAAAGTTCACTCTGACAGCCCAAGTTTGTTTGCAGGTGGACCTGTGTGACCCGAACCCGTGCGCCCACCACCACGTGTGTGTGGACAAGGGCAACACCTACAGCTGCGAGTGCCCCAAGGGCTTCACCGGGCCCGACTGTCAGCTGCCGAGGCGCGCTGTGAGTGTCACAACGTCGTCTCTAGTGTATCGTTACCGAGAGGGATCGAGGCAGATTAGAACTAAATGAGATAGATTCTTCTGACTTGAAGTTAAATGCTGTTTAAACCCTAGATAGGTATCGTTATTCACATATATGCTATTGGTATTGATACGTAAATTTTACTTTGTGGTTAAAAATTAAAACATGTGTGATGTAATGTTTTTTTTTTTAAAAAGCACCCAAATACAAGAAAATCTCGATAATATTTTTTACTATATAATAAATTTTCATTATGTTTTTAGCTCCCAGGAAATAAGACCCACAAGAGTCCATTGAAAAGCACATTTTACTGTTATAGGTATTGTACATAAATTTGATGTATTTTTTCAGTTAAATTTGGAAATATACCATTAAGAAAAGCCATAAAACTGTCAAATTAAATCAAACCCACAGCGAGAAAAGCACTGCTGACAGTTCAGGGCTCAAGGTCGTTAGATTGCAAAACCGGACAAAAAACCACTTCAGCACACGTAAAAATTGTGTACAATACCTATCTAGGGTTGGAATTAAATTGATTTTGGTTTAAATCATTGGATTCAGCCGCTTTTAGTTTTGTTGTCTATTGGTTATAACATTTTTAAATATTAAAGAAAATATGAAATCGCATGTTTTGGGGTTGTCAATGCCCATCAGCACCTTCACAGACAAACTAACACTACTTCATCGTCCTTCTCTAACTTTGTCTATCTATATTTTGTATGAAACTAAATTTTATTTCAGCAAAGCAAATTCGAAAGAAACCGTTGCTTTCAAACTCATTCCTTACCTTTAAAAAAAAAGTATTCTTTCTATTCTATTCTTCTGCAGTATAATGAATGTAAGATATTTTACTGACATAGTTGACTAATACGATGTGAAGGGGGAGGAGAGAGCTTTGACAAAGCCAAATATTGCATGACACAATATATCCCTGTAATCTGGTAATAATATGTTGTGTCTGAAATAACACTCTCAATCAATTTAGCATTTCACAATGTGTTCAGGACACACAGTGTATGAATCTAGTTTCACACCAGTTATCGTGGGTTGATTGTTGCAGGCTTGCAGCGCCAACCCGTGCCACAACGGAGGCACCTGCTGGAGCAGCGTGGACTCGTTCTACTGTGCCTGTCGACCCGGCTTCACTGGCAAAATATGCAATGGTAAGACTTGTTTTCTACTATAACTGATTACATTACACTTTTCTGTATTTCTTATATTTGGTTTAAAAATACCCCATAGATTTCTTCAATTAAAATTCTTTATGTCTAAGTTGAGAATTGTTGTTATATTAATGTTATACAAAGTTGTAAGGAAATATTTTGAGTCTGAAGTCTATTATCCAAAATTATTGTCTTAAATTCCAGAAAAGCAATGCTTTGAATAGCATTTGTCCAAGACACAATTCATAACACTGCTATTTTATAAAGAAATAATACACAGCTCTCGATTGTTGCAGAGGAAGTGATTATGGATGTGGTGCCGTCAGCATCAGCCATTGACGTCGGCAACAATGTTCACCCCATGGATCTGCAGATGCCAATCTCTATCCATCTGGACCACTTGCACAATATCTACGTGGCCGCCGGCACTCTGGCCTGCGCACTGCTCATCGTCGTACTCACTGTACGTCCTCGCTTCTCATTTGTTCCTCATACTAGTCAATTCACACGATTTAATATTCACACTTCTCACGAGTCATATACCCATAGTGAAAGCGTCCGCTGATATAAAACTAAACCAACGTCCACTATATAGTACCATCAAAGTAGCTTTCTGCCTCAGTGAAATGATAAGTCCGCCAATAAAGGATTATGGCTTCAAAGAGATTGACTTTGCACAACTCAGCAACATAGGTGTGAGATTTGATCATTGCTGGATTCACCATTAGAGCAATTAAGCTCAAGCGCAAATTTTGGAATTTCTTAAGATTTAGGCCTAGAAGCAAATTTATAGCATTGAGCGAACCTGAAAATTTTTAAAATCCACAAAAAATGTTAAGTGGAAACTACGACATGAACCTCTCTACCATCTTCCTGAGCAACAACTTGAATGTTATTCACTCTATATACAGGGTAAAGCACCATTGTCTGGGAGATAATTTCATATAATTTTATTGATTTTATCTACGACCATTGCAATAAGCACCAATTATGGTATTACAATAAACATTATAATGATATACATTAAAACACCAAAAACCAAGCAGTACTCTAATGACGACTTTAGAGTACTGGAGTCACTTTAGAGTACTGTTTCTAGACCAATGAGAGCTCGGCATTTGACGGAAGTAGTGTCATAATAACAATTACGCAATTCGCACATCAGCTGATTGTTGCATTACGATTCATGTTTGAGTTAACTTATCCCATCAGCTGATTGTTCCACAACGATTCATGGTTCAGTCTGCTTATTTGCCTAACCTCAAATTTTAGTTGACCTATTCCATTATTAGTAAAAGTCATGGGTTTTGTTTAACTTCGGGGTAAATTTTGTCGTATATTGTTGGTCGTAGATAAAATAGTGTATGCAACGATTGTATTATGCCTTTAAGCCACTCGTGAGATATTTAGAACACTCGCTTCGCTCGTGTTCTAACTTACATCTCACTCGTGGCTTAAAGGCATTCATTATACAATCGTTGCATAAACTACTATTTCTTGCTAATATAGTTTAAAGTGTTTTACTTTGAGTATTGCCAACATACAGTTTGACTTCAGGTCGCAGCGTGCCACTGCCGCATTCATGAGACATACAAACACTGCTTCCTCCGAGCCTCTCCTCTGCTGCCGTGCAACATCAAACGCTTCGACTCTGAGACCAAACCTACCAGGTATTACAAGAGCAACACTTAAGCACATGATATTGAACATTTTTCCTTAGATTACAGTATGATTAAATTTTATTTTTTCACTAATTTAAAGTTTCAAAGGATATCTGTTTTTCTCTAGACCAGGGCTTAATTTGTCAAGAAAAAAGTACCGGAGCTATGGCACAACGAGTGGCCTTCGGGAAGGTATGGAACCCGAGCAGAAGGGGGGGTTCAGGGGCCCTCCCCCGGAATTTTGTTTTGAATTGCGATTAAATTTGATGAATTTTTAACGTTTATAAATTAGAAAGAGTTGTACATTTTTATAAAATCGCTTTTTAAACAGTATTAATAAATTACGTGGCCAGAAAAAGGGTCCGAAGCCGTACCGGTGAGTTGAGAAACCGCGCTCTGGTGAGCTTCGGTTTTCTAAAAAGTACCGGAGCTGCGCTCCGGTGTGCTCCGACTGAAATTAACCCCTGCTCCAGACTGGGATGAAAAGGAATCGGAACTCAAGTTACCCCCTTTTCGTCCCTCACAAAATTCTGTAGAGTTTTTGTACTCATTTTTAGGAATTTTTTGCTGGCTACCAAGTGAGGAAAAAGTATTGTTCCACCCCTGGCTACAGCAAAAGTAGCTCTTGTCAGGGTATTTTAAGAAAAACTAAGAAAAAATGAAAATGGAATGTATGTTTTCTTATTGAAATAGGCTTGGCTAAGTTTATACAGGATATGAAAAAAGTGGACCCTAGCTGGTGCGATGAGGACATTCACTTAAAGAATTGTTTGTCCCTGCATCAAGTTCAACAGTCCAACCCTTTAGGCAACTGGAGTTGTTCACTGTAACAGTTACAAAACCAGGCAAAAGGCAAATCTACATGGGTCGAGATGGCGGGAAAATTAGACGGGCGAGTTGCTATTTTCTCGGTATAGTCATTGTCATTGTCATTATCATTTTTATAATCGGTTTGACTTGAAAGTAGGCTTGAGAGATACAAATAACCTACTTGACTGCCAACGCGTCAAGTTTGACTCACCGTCCAAATATCTTATAAACCTATCTTACATGTTTGTTTTTTTTTTCAGGAAAGGCCCCAGGCCAGATTTTCATTTTAGGAATAGAAAGATTGTTAGCTTACACTAGAAAAAGTTCTCTCCTGAAGGACCTGAGGATGTCCATCACCTGGATGAAATATTGTGATTTGTTGTGATTTATATTATGTGTCCTATGGCCTGATTGAACTCTTTCAAATGTAAGCTAGCTGTCCATTCTTGTCCATTCTTCTATTCCTAAAATTAAAAACTTGTCTTAAATGATAACCTCCTTTGCTGTATCCAATAAAGAAACCTAATCTGGTAAGGGCCAGTTATAATATCACTTTCAGAACACCAAAGATTCCTAAGTCACCTGACAGTGTTTGTTGTGATTTGTGTTAAGATAAAGATTAATGTTGTCTCAATTTTGTTAGTTTGTAAGGTTGTTTCCTGGCACTATTTTATCTGTTTCTTTACATCATCTCCTGATTCTGATTCTAATTTTGATTCTGATTCTGATTTTGATTCTGATTCAGGTTGGAGGTGGACAAGGAGCACATGCAGCCCCTTGCGGCCGCAAGGTCCTACCCCCACCTCGACAGCTCCGACATGTACTACGCTCTCGACTTCAGTGACAGCCAGAGCTCCCCCCTCATCCAGTAGCCACATCCGCGCTCAGTCAACATGTCGCTGTAATCTAGTCTGGTCGTTGTCTCGATAATAATCCAACCGATATGTAATGGTAAGTGAGAAAATTTCCATCGGCTAGGTATAATTGGAAACTAGCTAATTTACTGAAGATAAGCGAACTTTGAGCGAATCGCTGCCTTCAGTTGATTATCGGTTGAGCTTGCCGTTTTTAAAGTTTGTTGTTATATGGAATCTGGGGAAAAATGTCTCCCAGCATAAGGTAGTTTATTACTTTTCTGTAATGATTTGGAAGGATTTCCCTGTTTACAGGAGGCAGCTTCGAGTGAAATGGTCTATGCAATTATAGGATTTATCAGATTTTTCTTACTGAAAGACTGTATAAATAAATTACACAAAATACATAGGAGTAATTTTACCGCTAACTATGGAATCTACAAATTGTACACCATAATTTTATATGTATGTAGAATATCGATTTGTAATGTGATTCTTAAATTGCTTTAGGGAATAAATCACAACAACCATAATAATATCCAACTTCATGTTCCGTTGTCTTGATTGTCTCTGAATCACTGATATGACTAAAAGGTTCTACCAAAGTATCCTTGCATCTTTATGGTGGATAACGAGTATTGAGGATCACATCCTCATCTTCAAATCCAGTACGAGAACATCTCATGAGCTATTTCACATGATTGGTTTCTCCACAGTGCTTTAAGACATTTTCCTTATTTTTGCACATGTGGTCAGAGTTGATAACATTTTTCTGTAGGCCTCTTCTTTCTAATTTTTGTAATTGGTTCAATCTACATTTTCATAGACAATTTTGACGATCTTGCTCAAGTGATTGTTTTAGAAGATATGCCTTTACATGATTTGAGAAAGAGGATTTAATGCTCAAAACTTATTCTCCACCTTAAATATATAAAGATCACATTGGTAATATCCAGGTAAACTTATACTTTATATACATGATGATATACTGAGTAAGATTTCAATAGATTTAATATTTAGTTTTACTTTATTCGTGTAAGTAAAAGTGTTAGTACCATTTTAAAATTTCAATCAATCAACAATATCATTTAAAAATTTTGTTACTTATTAACAACGGACGTTTGACAGAATAGAGAGTTAGTAACTTAACTTCAGCTGAGTTTTGCAGCTCGGTAATGTAGACTGGAAGATTCCGAATTTTTGAAATTCAGACTAAGCAGGAGTGAGGGCCAAACATGAGAGATACATTTTTTAAGCTCTTCAGCATGTTTATTAAAAGTTTCATAAACAATCAAATGAGAGATCAAGATCATTAATAGAAAAATCTTAAACAATTTAGAATTTTACAGCGAACACTATGCTTATAGTTTGTAATAAATTTCATGTTCATCACCAATTTTATTACTAATTTTCTTTCGGATTTATCAGGATTACCCAGTGCCGAGTTTGCAAGACTGTTTTGTTAGTACAATAAGCAATTTTTTTTAACATTTTATTAATATTACTGTTTCATAAATATTTAATTTAAATAAACTGCTGTAAAGTATTATCTGGTTTAATTCCATAAGAAAAATTAATTAACTGCACCTTAAGAAGTATTTTCACTCACTATTTCTATCATCCAGGTGAAATATTGTTCATCTCAAATCCTTTCAATATTCATAAATTACACAATAGTTTGAACCATTAAAAATACAAATGTCCATGTAAATAGATTACCATAAGAATATGATTACAACATGATTTTTTAAATATTTGTACATACACTAAGGAATTTCAAGACCTCGCTTGTGCTCCTATAATCACAATTATATGTACTACTTCGACGAAACAAAAAACATCATTCCAATCTAAGTTGAAAAAGCAACGTTATGTGTTCTACTGATGTCTACATACAGATGGCCTAAACTTTTATATTAATGTTGATAAATTGTTTGTTAATCATATGTTATCATTATGAGTTATTGAAATATTACTTTCTTTTACTTTATAAATGCGTTGAAAAACAAATTGTTGTTTGTTGATCTAGAAACTATATGGGTAAACCTAGCCATGAGTTGTGGAATGAAATTACAAAATAGACCCTGATGTCGAGTTTGCCTTTTTAACATTCTTAATGACAATAATTAAATGCAAGAAATATAAAAAATTGTAACCATAGAATACAAAATGTAAAGTCAAAATAAATAATTTGTAATTGGTTTGCAATAACATTAATCTAAGATGAATTTTATGACAGCGTGATAAAGCAAATCAGTCATGAAACAATCAATAATTAGCTTTGGGGATTCATGAGTTAAGAATAGAAAAGTCAGTGTTAGATAGTGTAGTAAAGTAACTGGTTTAGATACTTTTCTTTCAGGAAATACCAAACACTTAGACAAGCAACAAAATGTAGATCTCCCATTCTGAAAGCTAATAAAAAATAGGAAAATGTATATGATTAATATTTTGGATCAAGAATAACTTGTCTGTAAATATAATAAAACTAGCAAATTCAAATCATTTTAATATAATGCAAGCAATATTTGATTTGTAACTGATGGTTTTTTTACTATTTGAATCCTTTCTGTTAATTAATTCACCACTACTACTTTTTTTTGCTTTCTGTACACCATTCAAAATATTTATAAATTGGCAAAAGAAAATGTTCTGCTCCCATAGAGTGTTTATTCTGTTATTAACAGTATTAACGAAAAAAGTAATGGCAGTGAATTAACAGAAAAGATCCAAGTTTTTCTTAATGTGCCATCTTATTTTTTTATATGAACAATCAAAATATTTATATCAATTGAGCTTAAATAAAAGGTGCTTACTTTCCTTTAATTAAAGCTTAATTTAGTTTTTTTTTATATTTTTAACACCTAGAGAATGAACACTTCAGTAAAATGAGGTACAGTCTAGTCTTCAGACTCAACATTAACTCTGTTAAATATAACAATATAATTTTTTATATCCTGTATCTATAGGTCCAATGTATCCAATATTGTTCGGGTCTTGTTCTACTTTAAACCACATACAATATCATTAATTGTGACATCAATTGTACACAATATCATTAATTGTGTTTAACATCGATTGTGTTTATACAATAATGTAGAACAACAGCTTTGTGGTTAACCTTTTAAATATTCAGCCTCAGTTCAGAATTCTTCCTAAGGTCACACTCCAGAGCCACAACTTTTTCTTTGATATCATAGTTCCTTAGTACGAATTAGAAACTTAAACCAAACTATGTTTAGCAATCTTTCATAAATGCACCCAGTACTACAAAAGGTGTTTATGAAACATATACCTGATTTAGGATGTTATTTCAAGAGCTTTTAGGACGAATAAATTCTTATATAAAAGTACATTCTTGATTGGTAAGTTCTTAAGGTTGTATGCACTTTTTTCAATATAAGCTCCTTGAGTTGCCCTGTTTATGTCTAAGAGCTGGCCTATTGAGTGTAATGGAAGCCCTGCTTTAACAATATTCTCTTGTATGTTTGTAAATGTTTCTTTATTGAAGGCATTTATAAATTGAATATGTATTTAGACATTTTGATAAAGAAATATCTCGACACAAGGACACCTGCAGATGAATTTATATAGAGCTTTGATTACACTTGATATGAAGTGAAGTTCGAGGTAAGAAACAGATTATTGCATTATGTAGGGCAACTAACCGTATTCTTGTTTGATTTTAAAGTATACTAAAAACTTGATAACTTACTCTTCCAGATTATGTTATAATGTAAATACTTACTGAAAGCTGTTAATATAACATTTTTAGGCAGTTCTTTTAATAAACACCTTTTATTTCATGTTCTCTAAAAAAGGTTAGAAATGATCAAATTATCACCTCAGACATTTTTACTATCATTCAGCCCTATGGAATAGTTGGCGCTCATTTCCAAACTTATTTCACTTTACAATGCTGCTCAAATAGTCGTAGTTGAAGATTTGTATACTGTTGTCTGTTAACGAATGTGCAAACCCGTGTTTCAATAATATCAATGTAATTATTTTAATTGATTGTTTAGCTAAGCTTATGTCAATTATTGTGACTCACTGTTCATGTATTTTTTTCAGTTATGTATTACTTTGTTTCATGGATTTTTCATTGAAATCGAATCAAAATAAAATACATTCAAACAATGGAAAAGTGGTTTTTTGACTCATGAAACTGTTAAAAATAAGAAGAAATCATGTGCATTTGCAATCTGCTTCTGTCTATAAACCTTGAGTTGGTGAAGTTTAGGAAGCAGGAGGTGTTATACAACTTGCAAGTACAGTCGACTATCGCTTAATCAAATGTAATGGGGCTACGATCTTTCTTCGAGCTACGACTTCTTCTACGTAACTCGAAGAAAGTTCAACTTAGGTATAGTACGAGTTGTAGAGGTGTTTCTTAAGTTATTTTGACTGAACACAGGTAATATAAGCTAATAGAGGTAAATCAATTAACACTCGAGTTACAGAGATGAAGAATAAATTAGTGCTGCTGGAACAGAACTCTCTGACATGTTACGACCAGAATCCCAAAGTTTTGACTACAGAGGTCCATTGGAAAACTTCAAGGCACAGAATTAAACTGTGACTTTGGAGGTAAAATGCTAGTTTAATTCGTCTTATCTTCTGAACTTAAAGAGGTAATTTTTGTATCTCTTCAACATAGGGGTGAAATATTACGATTAAATTATTTGAGTTATTTATGGTTATTTTTTACTTAGGTTATTCCAAAGGGGAGGAAAATAATTTAAGTTATTGAATATTTGGAGCTATCAAGATTTGAATTAGCGGAAGTTAACGGTAGTAAATATATTGTAATTTCAATTTATGTTCGTTATTATTAAATAAATCATGTTTTTACCTTGAAAAATCAAGTCAATTTAGAGCTCATTAATCTTTTATCTTTTATACATTAAAAAAGACTGTGGGATATATATTTATTTACAGTCTCGTATTGTTTTTGTTTTTTTACATCGTAAAATATTGTAAGGATATTTTTTTAAACCGCCTTGTCACCTAATTATATTAATTCAAAGATATTTACTTTGGTAAATGGCCTTGAGGCGTCAAATATTTCTTTTTTCTAAAGCTGTGTGTGTTTCAGACATACTACCGTCCAACATCAGCAGTGTCTGTAAATAGATTTTAGGTAGCACATTATTTGGTTGTCATACACACTTATTAACTTGAACAAAGTACAATTACACATCTAAAACATTTATGAATTCACAGGAGAAAACATAAAATTACGACATGCCAAACACTTGCATGGAACCGCTCCATTCAGTCGTCATAAGCCTACTGAGGTTTGTGGTCAAGGCTGTATCACCTTATCAGCTGATAGGCAGTTTTCTTCGGGTTTTCCACTATCCAGAGATGTTAACATCTTATAAGTGATTTTGTCATTATAATCCTCCTTCTTATTTAGCAGGGTTCCTTTTCTGTTTGCCAACACAGTTTGATAAATAATTCTTCCCAACCTCCGTGGGCTTACAAAAACTGAATGGTGCGGTTCCACGATAGTGTTCGTCATGCCATAATTTTATGATTTCTCGTGCACGTCTATAAATGTTTTAAACGTGTAATTGTACTTTGTTCAAGTCAACATGTATATATGTGCGGCTACCTATAAATAATGGGCTACCTAAAAACTATCTACAGACACTGTTGATGACGGATAGTACTATGTCCGGTAGTTTTTTTTTAGCATAAGAAAAAAGGAATATTTGACACCTCAAGGCCACTTACCAAGGAAAATATCTTTGAATCAATTGCAACATTCACCATTCTTTAACCTGCATACATTCACATATGTTATTATGATTTCTACAGAGAACTAACATTTCATATAGCTTGAAAATTTGCAAACATGACTGGGAAGTAATGATTTGTTTTTAACAATAACATTGACTCAATCTAATTTGAATAAAATAATTCTGAAATATTAATTAGTCCGTTTGATATGATTGATGATCTTGTGTCACTGTGCAGGATCATCGCTTTATTCAAAAAGGGGAAAAATAAGAAATGGTATTAAAAGAATAATAATTTATAATATAATATTACACAATTTACATACTCCTAGTTAAGACACAGTATAAAATAAGATTATGTTTCCTTGTCTATATTAAACTTCATTACATATAAAACCTATTTTAAATGTTTTTCATCTATCTCTTCTTCAGGTACATCGCTTCCTTCCACAACTTTTAGCTTATTGCGCAGTTCATTTATAGCCTCCTCCTCCTCTAGTATTGAATCACTAAAATAAAAAGTAATTTTAACTATTAGTATGTGAAGTTCATTTTGCACTACCTACCTGAAAGGGAAAGGTGGTTGTTTGGATTTTGATGAGTAGGGAAATTCTGGTCGATATTTTTACTGATCTCATATTGCAAATTAATTTATGGATATGTTGAAAAATTTGTTGAAGCAGTTTACAATATTGAAATGCAAAAACAAAGAGGGTATGTTTAAGAATGTTTTAACAATAACTCTCAGTAAATATAATTTTTCTTGCAGAAAAGGTTCTGGCTGACGGTAATTTTTTATGATACCAACAGCCGAAGAAACTTTAAAGCTTGTATTCAATGTTAAAAAATTATGAAAGTTCATAACTGAGGTGTGGAATTTTAAAATAATAAAAAACAGGGATAATTGAGGGATATTTTTGAGATATTTCAAACTAAAAATCAACTAGCTCTAACTTCTCTTTCGGAAATGCTATTTTTAGTAGTACAGATTTAGTCAGAAAATTATTTACCTGCGGCTCCGGTATTCTTCAATGGGTGTGTTCTTGCAGCTCTTGCGATTTGACTGAGGGGACGTTATTGCAACAGTTTCGTTGTTTACCTAGTAACAATAACGTCAAACTTTTTCATTACTAATATTTCAAAACTTTTAATTTGAGTAAAAATAAAGGTGACATTATCATATTCGCTGAGTAAATAATGGTTAAATTTGTATAAATAAATATTGCACGAGGTTTACAAAAAAAAATTAAATAAAAATTGTTAGAAATATGGCATGTCTATATGAAAAACACATACATTCATTATAAGTTTTAAAAATCTAATTACTAGGTCCAATATTTCTGTAATAAACTAAAAATACCACAACATATTCAGCAACATGGAAAATGATAGTCCGTTTTTGAAATTACTCAATTCCCCATCTGTGCTTAATGCGATGGCGCTTGGTAAACTTTCCAAAACCCCGGACGTGTACCACTAGTGGTGCACTATTGCCATTTGATTTTGAGCATTTCAAGAGTTCATTCTGCTGAATTATCGGTACTATATTTCATAGTTTAACTTTACTAAAATACACTATAGCCACTGGAACATGCAAATTTGTTGTCTGGGTGATGTCTTTTATAAAACTACTTGTTTATATGAGTTGTCCTTTTGGTTAGGTTAGTGTTTTCCTTGTCATATTATTAACAAGATAAAAAATTCTAGAATATACCACCGGTGGTACTTTACAGGCTGAACGTGTTATTACGTAACTTAAAACTTCCACCTTTATAAAACCTTCATCTAAAAGAAATTAGGTGAAATCACTTCATAGGAATTCACAACAGCGTATATTTCAGCTAAGTTGACAACAAAGTGAGTAGCTTCCGGTACTCAGACATACAGCAAGCATACCTTGGTAGTATGCCTCTGCAAAGGGGCGGGGGTTGCAGGTTTGCTGTTCAGCTGAGGGTTGGAACTCTTGAGGAGGTCTATCTTGGGGCTGCTGTTAGTCCGGGTTCGAGCCCTCGCCAGTTCGATTGTTGTGCTGTTGCGTCGGCTGCTGTTTGTGCGATACAAGTCCAAACGAGACCCTCTGTCCAACGAAGTCAAAGATCCTCTGTGATTGAATCTTATCATCAAGCTCAATCTTTCCGCACTTCTCGCCTTTTCTTTCAACGTCGCTTCGCCATCGTCTTCTCGGTTGAGTTTCTCACCCTCTCCATGATCTGAAATACCATTGTCTTCTTGCGGGTCACTCGTTAAGCTTTTTGTGTTAGATGCAGAGGTCAGAAAGCAGAGTTAGTCGGATGAAGAATGACAGGATGTACTTTTAGTTTAGAATATAAAAAGGAGATTAATATTGGGACCCTCTCCTGGCAGAGTATAAACTCTTTGGTTCATTTTGGTGTGCCTTGAATCTTATAGTTCCATAAAAAAGTACATTTAATTTGAGGCTTACATTTTTTTTACTATCACTGTCTCAACGAAAATAAAGACAACCATAGTGCCTAAATGGTTGTTAATATTGTTCAATAATTAATTAAAGTTGCTTCCCAATGTTTCACAAATTAAGAGGATATAATCGTAAAAATAAATCTTCCTTTTTTAGTCTTTTCCTGTTGATATTAAGGCAGAGATTCTCTTCAGCACATTACTTATATTCTCTTTTAGAAAAATTTAAAAATTGTATTGTCTCCAGAATTTAATTCATATACACTACAGTATCTTTATAATATGAGTGTATTATATAAATTCCTTTTTTTTTAACGAAATCACAAAGATTTATTTCTTAACCTATTTGTTGCTGGAACATTCTTCCATTTCTTCATTTTTGAGGTTGAGGTTTTTTAAAATCCTGTTAAGGTGCCTCAAAGTTTGTTTTTTTACAGGCCAAATAAAGTAAGGAATATTTAGCAGAAGCAAAGCAGGTTGAAAAAATACACTTTTCATATTACATACAAATAAGAAGTCTAAAAAAGTTACTTTAAATAATAAAACAATTAGAACAACTTTTTTTATTGTTAAGTTTATTAAATAAAATGTCAGTATGAAAGAAGTGTTTAGGCAACTAAGCAACTAGTTTTATCAACAATAATTATTGAAGCACCGATACAAAGAGATTAACTTATCATTATCAGGAACTATCTAAAACAAAATAGTTCTGACTCCCCCTTCTCATATACCTCTTTTTGTTCTTAGGTAATCATCAGTGAAATTAAATATCACAGCAGTATACAGGTTATATATATTTCCTACAACTATACATGTGAAGGCTTCTGGAGGTAGTTTGCCACTTTTGGGCTAAACTCAGCTATCAAGATGAACAGAACATTCTATTCATCTTGCATCGTTACAACAATTGATTCAAAAATTACCCAGCTATCAAATTAATTAATAATTTGCCTAAGCAGTAATTTAAAATTAAACATATAAAACCATTTCAGAAAAAAACATATGTAATTTTGATGCAATTCATCCGGGATTTTTTTTTATTGAATTGAATTACAAGTCTAACATTTCATTAAGCAAAATTACAGGGTTTTGTGACATTTCATTTTCAAATTCAGGTGGATGGATTCCAATCTGATTTTATGAAATGAAATGAAACAGTGCTTTATTTACATTCAAAATTCATAATTTTTACAATTAGTACAGCCTACCACTTTTACTTTAAATGCAATATGTTTCAATGTCATTGATTTGACAGTTTTTATTTCATTTTTTTCTAATCTGTCAAAAGTCAAAACACAGCACTTAAACACTGGCCACTAAGGCTGTCGGTTTGGAAGGTCTTACCATGAGAAAATAGATCAAGTAGATTGAAGCCAATTTGATTTTAATAAAATAGTGAAGTGTAAAATACAACATCGAAAAAGACAATTTTAACTCTCACTAACAGGGTTAGTAAATCGTGACTTTTATGGGTAGAAATTACTTTGAACCATCATCTACAGTGGAACCTGGATAATTCGAACCTCAAGGGACCAGCTAAAAACTTCGAATTATCCATAAATTCGAATTAAAGAAGTTCTTAAGAATGAGGCCAAGACATTAAAACTTCAAATTGTGAATTTAACCTCTTTATCAAATTGACACTCTAAAAGAATAAATTCATCAACAAACGCTAATTATAAGGGTTCAAAAACAGTAATCATAAAACAGAAATAACTACCCTAAAGTATAAACTATGTACGACGCGACGTACGATAATACAAAGAAGCATTTCTGCTAGAAAAAATACAGTATGTTCTGCTACGTCTGAACTTTATTCAGGCTACCAACTTAACTTCGTGTAACATTGACAATTGCACGCTCATTGACTTTCCGCTAAAGTGAGTGTCTTATAGGTCTGAGATTTTGTCGAAATGATCACTACACTTATTTAATGTTACTTAAAAACAAGACACTGCACAAATAAAAAAACACTTTGTTTGAAGGACGATTGAAAACAACGGATTGCTGCATTGGAATTCGCAAGTTAGTTTGGCTGGTGGGGGGAGGGAAGGGGATCGCAGTGTTGAGTAGCCTTTGTGTCGACATAGAAAACTGCGCATCAGGTCTGGCGCATGGCTTGTCTGCCGGGAGCCGTTCTACACAGAATCAAGTGCGAAAAGACTAGTGGCGCTGCCACCGGCGAGCTCAACCCGTTTCCGAACTCAGTCTGTACTGTACTGCGTTCTGTACTGTTTTAGTTTACATTATTGGTGTCGAGTTACAAGCGATGTTGGGGCAGGGTGGGAAGCCTGGGAGGTGAAAGGGATGAGTCATTTGACCATAACCTGACACGCCATTCGTCTGGCGTTAAATTTTTATTAAACGTCGTAGTAAAACAGTGTTTTCCAATGAATTTGTAACTATTTCCAGTCGTGGAATGAAACTGATGTACCTTAATTTGGCACTTAAAAAATTCGAATTATCCAAAATAAAATTCGAATTATCGACGAATTTTTAGCATTGTTTAGATACAAAATGCCAGGGACCAAGAAAAATATTCGAATTAAAGAAGATTTCGAATTATACAAGTTCGTATTATCCAGGTTCCACTGTATAACCCAAGAAAAATAATAGTTCTTTGATAAAGTCTTTTCTAAGGACACACATATAAAGTTACAACTTTTTTTACTTTTTCCTAGCAAAGCGGGACAATCAGCTAGTATATTTAATATAGCAAGACGATTCTTTGCCTCAAAATTGTGGGCGTCTGACAAGTTGTAGAAAGATAGGAGAGGGCTTAAATTAAAGATCTCCAATTCGTAATGGCAGGAAAAATACTGAAATTGATTAAAATTCTCCATAAAATGAGAAATAATGTAAAATATCTTCCATTTAAAACGCATAGGGATGTGTAAATGTCTGCTTTGTTTACATAAAACATGTGATGTTGACACTTTTTGAAAACCATGTGCTGGATATAAACATATGGTGAATCCAAAAGCCAGTTGATTACAAAGAATTTTGTACTATAATAAAGAATATTATAGTACAATTAAAACTTTCTCTTTTATGACAAGGGATTTTGGCCCCTTCAAGCCATTAGTTTATTTAAAAAGTTAAAAAATACCAGTTATTTGATATTATTAGATTTTACCAGAATGGTCGTCCGTGCCCTTGGTCGCGTAAGCCTCGTCATACTTGTGCAGCCAGAAGAAGTGAAGCAGTCCGTAGACACAGCCACTAATTATAGCGACCAGACCCATGATTTGGAATGTCTCTCTCGTCCCATAGGTTCCGATGAGAAGACCTCCGAGAAAACTGCCACTCCCGCGTCCTGTTCTCAACCAATTCCATCTATGTAATATCAACCATAGTGAACTTTCTGGCGTGATTAAAATAAATACAGTTTGCACACAAAAATCCCAACCAACGCAAGAACGTTGATGCATCTTGGAAGGGGGAGGGGAGAAGGGGAAGTCTACTCCTCTACTCAAGCCCTACCCCTTCACTGCTGCTAAGTAGCTGTAAACAAGTGAACTAACATTTAAAACAAAAGTAAAATTCTTGGTTTTCAAATTATATAGTTTGGTTTGGAATTTTGTTTACATAAGTTTTGTCTCTATCAGTTAAGTTATTAAATTAAAAATATACATAATACCTAATAAACTTTTATTAATTTGTTGTTAATTATGAGTTTAAACTCATAAAAATTATGTTTTCATAGGTTTTAATTACAAAATAATTTTCTCAGAAGTAAACAAATAATGTTTACTTTCTTTCTCGATGACAGCTGTCAAAATTGTTTGTGACTTTAGGTTTAAAAGTCACTATCTATAGTCCAGGCAACAAAAAGGTATAGGGGGAATTTTTTGGAACACAATTTTGGACTCTGCAGCTTTGTTTGGACATGTTAGGAGGTAAACATATCAAAAGTCCCTTTCCGTAGCCCTCGAGCGGGGGGTGGGAGGGGGGTCTAAAGGTACAATTTTTTGTTTTTTCCTAAATATCTTAAAAACTATCAACTTTTAGTATTCCCTATTGAATTTAAAAATTAAAGAAAATTAAATTTCCTGTAAGAAAAGTATATAATATGTCTACTTTGGTCCCACCATTTACAAGGAAAGCACTAATTTTATTAATTTTTTTTAAATATCTCCTCAATAAGAAATACATGTAAATTTATGGGTAACATAGATGCCCAATTGGGCAACGCTTTTTTCACCTAATGGAAAATGAACAGCATTCGGAAATGTTGACAAAATTTCCAGTAATTTGACATCTCAATCATAAAAATTGGTATAAAATTAAGGCGTTGGTGAGCTCACAAAAAACGTTAATTTTCATGGAATTATAACAAATTGTAATGATTCCTTGAAAAATAACGGTTTTTGTGAGCTCGCCAACACCTTAATTTTAGACCAGTTTTTATGACTTAGGTGTCCAATTACTGGAAATTTTGTCAAAATTTCCTTAATGCTGTTCACTTTCCTATAGGTAAGTCAAGAGTCAAGAGTCAAGAGTCAAGAGTATTTATTGTCGTAAACTTGTACAAAGCATGGACAATCGTCAAACATATTTACATAAAATAAACTAAAAATACAGTGCACTTTTATACATTTGATTCTTATGTTTTCTAAAATAATTCTTTTTTTTCATCATTCAAGTAATCCTGGACACTGTAGTACTCCTTAGTCACTAACAAATGTCGCAGCCTTCTTCTGAACCTGATCTAATTTAATTCAAATTTTAATGAAAGGGGGAGGAAATTGAAAAGTTTAATTATGCTGAAAAAATACTGCTTCTCAAAAAATGTGGTGTTGTGTTGTGGAATAGTTAAGAAGGTGGAATGTCGGAGACTGTAGTAGTTACTATTGGGAAAATTGAAAAAATGCTTGTTTTGAAGAAAAATTAGAGACATTCGTAGATATACAAACAACTGAAGGTAAGCAAATTATTTGTTGAAAAGACACCTCTACATGAATAATCCCTATGCATTCCGAAAACCAATCTAACCACCTTTTTCTGCAAAACAAATAGAACCTTTGTTCTGGAAGACTCGGCTCCCCAAATTGTGACCCCATAACTAATGTGGGGATATAGATATCCATAATATGCTGTAAGTAATACCTGAAAGAAGCGTTGCCCCATTGTATGTTACCCACAAATTTACATGTATTTCTTATGGAAGGGATATTTTTTTAAATATTACTAAAATTAGTGCTTACCTTATAAACGGTTGGACCAAAGTAGACATATTATATATTTTTCTTACAGGAAATTTAATTTTCTTTAACTTTTAAATTTAATAGGGAATACTAAAAGTTGATAGTTTTCAAGATATTTAGGAAAAACCAAAAAATTGTACTTTTAGACTGCCCTCCCTCCCCCCGCTCAAGGGCTTCGGACGGGGACTTTTGATATGTTCACCTCCTAAGTAGTCCAAACAAAGCTGCAGAGTCAAAAATTGTGTTCCATGCCATTCCCTCTATACCTGTTTTTGAGCATTCGTTGCCTGGACTACTAGTAGAAAATATAAAATACTTCAAGAAAGAAAAAAAATATAAATATATATAACTAATGGTCATCCAATAAGAAGCAAAACAGGTACAAAAACCCTCAATGGGAACATTCAGATGCAGTCACCTATGAGAAACTGACTACCATAGTCCTCACAGGCAAATCCACGGCATCCTGACAATCAACAATCAACAATGTCCGATTACTTACTGAATCCACTGAAAACATTTTTCGGTGGGTGCACAACAATGGTAAATCCACCACGGCCATTCATTTCTTAAAGGCTGGTAGATTACCAATCACATATGTAAGAATCGTCTATCTCGTTATAAACAGTCATTAACCAACTTTCTCGCACAAGTTTTTTTTTAAATAATCGGGATTTTCATGCGCGAACTATAATTGATGACATGTTTTTCACATAAAGAAACTGCTAGGTTAAATTAGTTGTATTTATTCTTTATGAATACTTGAATACAATACATAAAATTTGGTAGGTGAATTTACAATTGTGGTCTAAGAGTGATTAAGCCACAAGTCACATACAATCACAATCCCATGACCAAAAGCACATTATACTCTTAAAAAAGCAGCACAATATAATAATACTACATGAATGATATTGGGAAAGATGGGACTATCCGCAAGATTCTATTTGAAACGTTTTTTATCCATCAAGTCACAGGTCCATTTTACTCTAACTTTTCAAATTTTCTAGTTTTTTATGACAAAAATAAACTTTTAATACTGTACAGCAAATTCAACTATAAAATTCAACTTGTTTATAAAGCAATATGCTTTATTATCAATGGCACCTTACCTAAACTAAAGTGAGTCATCCCTAACACCCCGATGAGTGTCGCTAGCAGATTCTTCGGAGCGATGATTGCACAGTACGTTGCTGCGGCCACCCACATCAGGTGAACCGATACCGACTCGATTGCTTCAAAAGGGAAACACCACCAAGCGCTCCTGCAAAAAGTTCATTTCAATTGTATTAAAGTTTATTGGCTGTATAAATTTTATACCTAAAAAACACATGAATTCATAAAAATAAAACTAGTTTGTGTATACAATTTTTTATAAATTAAGATATATTTATACTTACTCAATGAAAGAATATCCCATCAGTCGAGCTGCGTGAGCAAAAAAAGCAATAACGATAATGTTGACATGGCCGATCTTTTTGCTTATTCTTTCAGCGCCGTACAGGAATGGTACACTGCTCAGTGTGCCCACTGTTACTGTTATTCCTGTAAACAGTTTAAAATATAAATATTTCTGTAGGACAATGAACTCATGTAGCAATCATACATGCACTATTTTTCCTTTGCTTGTCTATCAAAAGATGCAATTATAAAAAAGATGTAGGCTGGAATTTAGATAGCCTTTTAAGTTGATTTATGATGTTTAAAATACGTAGAAGGCTTCAATAGTTTTTTGTGTACTAGGGGAGTATCATATTACATAGATTTCCGAGGGAAATGGTTGGCTGTCAATTTTCCTGAGGGATTCAATTCTCTTTATTCCTGTAGTACATACAACATCCCCCACACCTGTACCCAATTATAATTTCCAAAACAAATATGAAGCAAGTCCCTATTTCCAAGGTATTTAATTACATTTCACATACCTAGTAAATAATTTGAAGCGCCGAGTTCCTTCAAGTAGATGAACAAGTAGGATTCGATAAAACCCCAACAGTTTCCGAGGAGGAACATGAAGAATATGAACATGATGACGTGAGGCAGCTTGAAGAGGCGGATCATGTCTCGCATGATGTTGTCGGCTGGGACCTTGGCTCCGATGGGCATCAGCAGCAGCGACACGGTCGAGACAGTGAGCAGAGTGTCGTACGTGTAGAATGCGGCCGAGTAGTCCGTGTAGCCTGCGGAAATCAACAATAACTAACAAGATGAAAAAGAGCTGCTGGATTAATTTTCTAATCAGAGCAGGGGATAGCGAGACATTTGAAAATCTTGAGGGGCAGAGTCCGCCAATTACAACGTAAGCGTAGATCCTGGGAATGATTGCAATGAACATGGTGAAAGCATGTGGGGAAAGTTTTTTTCTCAGTGTGCAGAAAGAGCCATATGAAAAGATAGCAGGGTAAGGTCTGAGGCCCCTGGTAACAGCAGTGGTTGGCAATAACCTAGTGTGGAGAGGGTTAAAAAAAATTGTAGGTAAAAAGTGGCACTTCCCCACCAATAGTCAAAGAATAAAAGCTTAGGGATTTTTTATCTCTGTCATTTTAGATTAAACGACCATGTAATCAAATAGTCTTATAAATATTTGTGGAAACTAAAAAAAGTTCAAAACTTGTCTAGGTTTATTTATTGTTATAAATTATTTGAGCAGTACAGGATGTTTGGAATTGATTAAAATGATTTCAAGCTTTTCTTGAGTTTTTGTGAGCAAATTTTCTTGGTCAACTTCTGGAATATTAACACAGAAGCTATCGTTGCACTGCTAAGTTTCCTGGGTGGCGTCACTTGTTTGGGAGGGTCTGGGAGGTCATCAGGTTAGAATTTGAGTCCCCTTTTTCCTTAAGCTGCAAAATATCCCATCAGGAGTCATGCCTTGCCAGCAATGCTAGGGATTTCAACACTAACATCTTTCAATAAACTTCACATTATCCAAAATAGATTAACAAACTCATAGAATATCACCCAAGAACATATAGCCTCATAAAGTATCTTATTCCACCAACCTAATTTGCGGCTTTTGAAGTCAATCAGAGCTCCAGTGAGAGGAGAAAACAACGCCATTCCGAGAGTAGAAAACAACCGCTCCCGACCAAACTCGCCTCCGTACTTCTGTACAAAGAACCACCAGCTGTAAGGTATGCACAATAATACACAGTCAAGATGAAAATATTTAAGAATCTTTTATGAGGAATATTAAATCTTAATTTCAGAAATAAATGTTAAGTAAGAGATTAATCAGGCAGTAACATTATTAAGTACAAAAACCACAATTAATGACTGACTGGCCTGTTAACATTTATAGAATAAGCTTCTAGAAACTTAAAAAAAAAAATGCCAGCGTGTTTTGGAATTTGAAAGTGGGATAGTCAAAATGACTAGTTTATTTGAAGTATTTTCAACACACACAGTATTAGGATGCAATACATAAAAGTGTGAATAAACAAATATATGGCGGCCATAACTATATGAAACAAAAACTCTGTTCTGTAAAACATTAAACTGAAAGGTTTTTTAATAAATAACATCGTCCAAACCTGTATCATGGTGAGCGCTATGGGGTCCATGACAGTGACACTGGCCGAGAGCATCGTAGTCCCAACAAACCTGAGGAAGAAGTAGAGCCAGAAGACATGCGGGGCTGACTCCTTGTAGTCCGGGGGACAGACATCAGGGCCGCCGTCTCTGGGACGTAATGCAAGTGTCAGCATGACAATTAAAGCTGATTAATTTTGGGGATCTTTCAGTGTTGGGTAAAATTTAAAAGTCACTAAGACACTGCTTGGATTGTTCTTATATTGTGGTAGACTTTGGTCAATGTATTCAGTGATCAAGAATGAATTTTAAAAGGTTACATGTGCTAGGTTATTAAGTTATTATATCTGATTTCAGTTATTGTAGTTCCTGACGTCTAATTAAGTTTCTACATAATAAATGACATTTTCATGACACCATTAGCTTTATATATAGAAGGAGACCACCAGCCTTTATGGATCAGACGTACATATTTTTGTGTTAGCCAGGACTTGATGTGGACGTAGTTTGACTATTTCATTGACAGATAATGCAGCTATAAATGATTTGTTTAGTTTTTGAGAGAGTTCTTTAGCTCATGTTTGCTCCCTGAATACAAAATTTCCTAAATAACTCTATTTAAAAGCATAAATTACTGGTTGACAGCAGTAAACTCTGATGGAGAATCCCTCATTCAATTCCTGACACTCAAAAAAGTTGGTACTCTTTTTACTACTATGGCGATGAAAAGTCTCCTTCTGTATTTATAGTCAATGATGACGGAAACAAGATTAACTTATTGGTTATCACATTTAAAAAATCACAAGCTCTTACAGTACAAACAATTAAATAATTTTAAGACTTTACCTGAGATGATAACAACAAGGATGGAAGAGAGTCATTTAAGGTACATAACCAGGGGTGCCCAGAATGGGGGGGGATATGGCGCTCAGGGCGCCATCAAATAAAATTTTGGGGGGGAATTTTTGAACTATAGAAAAGTATGGAATTTTGTGATCATGGTGATTAAAAATTCAAGCATGTTCAGAAAGATGACCATTACTATTAATACTGACAAATTTATTGTTATTTAAACTATCATTAACTGTGATATAACGCACAATATACTCTATACTCTCGAATATCTACTGAATGCGAAAAACAGCGGAAATAACTTTGCAAACATCCAACACCTTAAAGAGCGATAATTACGCGTAATATCGGCCGCGATGGTCGGCTGCAAAATGGTTCCGTCATTCAGGGGCGGATCGACGGGGGGAAGAAATCGGGAAAATCCCCCCCATCCAAAATATAATAAAATTAGGGATGGTCGGGTCCCGAAATTTCGGGAAATTTTCGAGAAAATCAAATTCCCGATTTTCGGGCGGGATTTTAATTCACTTCGGGAAATTTTCGGGACGGGATTGTTTTAGCGATCGCAACTAAACATCGAGTCTAGCTTCGCAAAACTCGCGATCGAAAACGCTCGCGCGTATTAAATTTGCCGATCGCGAATAACCAGATTTGCGAGACTCGCAGTCTTCCGCTAAAAACATCGTGCGTATTTGCGATCGCAAATAAATGGCAATTGCAGCTTGCAAATCTCGTGATCGGCAGCAAAAATCGTCGCACATATTTTCCAGTCGCGGATGAACGGCAAAAATAGCTTTGCGTTATTCGCGAACGGCCACGAAATACGCTAGCGCGTCTCTGCCGATCGAGGATAAACGGCCGATGTATAGCTTTATGAAACTCGCGACCGGCCGTGAAAAACGATTGCGCGCATTTGCCGATCGCGAATAAACGGCAAATCTGGCTTGGCGAATTCGCGAACGGCCGCGTGTTTGCCGATCGCAGATAAACGGTCGAAGTTGCTTTACGAAACTCCCGATCGGCCGTGAAAAACGATCTCGCGTTTTTACCGATCGCTGATAAACGACAAATGTAACATTGCGAACTCGCAATTGGGTGTGAAAACCAATCTTAGGTATTCACTGACAGCGGTTAATCGATGGAAATAACTTGCTAGAAGGTGTGACAGTGATAGTGGGATCAATAAGCTAAGATTTATACCGAAATATTTCACATCTGGCTACCACTTCGCCCTTTTGGATTTTGATAGTACATGGGTAGACAAGTCTAAAAAGCCAGAGACACAAATTTTTCTTGCTCTGTGGCGGCGTTGATGACGTAATCAATATGGCCGCCTAAATTGTATGATACGCTTTTACATTTCTCTCTATAACTCGAATTTGTATTTTATTACCACCCAATATTTTCAGTGATTCTTATTCAAGAGAAAATGAGCTTTCAAATGGTATATCATAAGTCATTGTTAAGATTCATAACACTAACCATATTTGTAATTTTTATGAAAGTTTTGTTTTTTATTTTGTATTTTTTTAAACATTTTGCTAAATAACATGGAATCCATTGCACGTAGCAGAAAATGTGCAAAATACTTTTATTTTGTTCGTTAAAAGATTTCCTTTAAAACAATATATATATATATATTTGATTTTTATCCCAAACCGTTGCTAAACATTTGCTAAAACAATGTAGCAATACACAGCTACGCCGTTATTTTCACAACACAAAAAAGTTAGTTCACTGCATTTTTACATTCCTTTTTTAGATATTGACTCGGGATCAACACCTATCATTGTTGGGTAGTTAATCCTTTGTTTTGACAGGATAACAATTTTCGGCCGCCATCTTGGATCCACCATATTGGATATCAACTTAATTTTTTTAAATGTAAAGATGGTGTTGTGACACATCATTATGAACTAGATTTTTACGCTGATTACGATGCTGAAATCCGTTTTTGAAAATATGCTTCCGTTAAAAAGATATACTCAAATGAAAATTCATCCCTATACATTTCTTATGGACTTTTCATATTTTCAATATTTTTGGGGATTAATTTCCTTATATCTAAGACATGTAGTTCGTTTCAATTTTGAAATACTCAGTGAAATGCCAGCTTTCATTTGAGATATTAATCATCAACATCGGACAAGTGAAAGTTGAGCTATAATGCTCAATATAACTTAAAATCAATTTTTCGGAAATTTGTTTCTAGTCAAGTATTTATATCTCCAATTCTAAATAAGGTATTAAGTTAATATTGGTCTTAAATCACTCAGTAAACCATCAGCTTTCAAGTGAGCTGACTGTCAATAAAATTAGACTAAAGTTCGAGTGACTTATGAGCTTTCACTCATTAAAAATTTGTTTTATTTGCAAAATTTAAGATTTCTTAAAGAATTTATCTGGTTCCAAAAAAGACTAAAAATCGTAGAGGTCTTAGTTGACTCAGTAGGTCATTGGCTTTCGTTTGAGTCTTAAGTTATTTTGTTGGATTGAGTTTCAGGTGAGTTGTGGTTCTATAACCAACATCTTTAAATTTTTCAGACATTTTCGTTTATATAAATACTGATATCTCTAGTACTAGGACAGGTCTGGAACTCTGAATGCTTTTACAAGACTCGGTAAAATATCAGCTTTCGTTTGAGACTTCGATAATTTTATTCGGACAAGGTCGGGGTGAGTTATGATCCACTATTAAGTGTAAGATTTACAATTAATTAATCTTTTCGTCATAATAAGCCTTAAAATCTGTTTAAAACTTAACCGATTTTAGTTATCAATATTTCAAATAAAGGTTGACGTATCACTTCGTATTCTAAGACGAAAATGAACTAAGTACCTTATTTAGAACCGGAGATATAAATACTTGACTAAAAAAAATCTACGAAAAATTGATTTTTAAGTTAACTTACATTGAGCCTTATAGCTCATCTTCCACTCGTCCGATGTTGATGATTAATATCTCAAATGAAAGCGGCATTTCACTGAGTATTTCAAAATTGAAACGAACTACATGTCTTAGATATAAGGAAATTAATCCCCAAAAATATTGAAAATATGAAAAGTCTATAAGAAATGTATAGGGATGAATTTTCATCTGAGTATATCTTTTTAACGGAAGCATATTCTCAAAAACGGATTTCAGCATCGTAATCAGCGTAAAAATCTAGTTCATAATGATGTGTCACAACACCATCTTTATATTTAAAAAATTAAGTTGATATCTAATATGGTGGATCCAAGATGGCGGCCGAAAATTGTTATCCTGTCAAAACAAAGGATTAACTACCCAACAATGATAGGTGTTGATCCCGAGTCAATATCTAAAAAAAAGGAATGTAAAAATGCAGTGAATTAACTTTTTTGTGTTGTGAAAATAACGGCGTAGCTGTGTATTGCTACATTGTTTTAGCAAATGTTTAGCAACGGTTTGGGATCAAATCAAATAATATATATTGTTCTAAAGGAAATCTTTTAACGAACAAAAAAGTATTTTGCACATTTTCTGCTACAAGCAATGGATTCCATGTTATTTAGCAAAATGTTTAAAAATATACAAAATAAAAAACAAAAGTTTCATTAAAATTACAAATATGGTTAGTGTTATGAATCTTAAAAATGACTTATGATATACCATTTGAAAGCTCATTTTCTCCTGAATAAAAATCACTAAAAATATTGGGTGGTAAGAAAATACAAATTTGAGTTATAGAGCGAAATGTAAAAGCAAGTCATAAAATTTAGGCGGCCATATTGATTACCTCATCAACGCTGCTACAGAGCCAGAAAAATTTGTGTCTCGGGCTTTTTAGACTTGTCTACCCATGTACTATCAAAATCCAAAAGGGCGAAGTGGTAGCCAGATTTGAAGTTTTTTTTAGCTTATTCACCCCACTATGATGATTGTTCTTATTTATCGGCCACATTGGTCGGCTACAAATTGTGGTTTTGCCCATTGATTCAATTTTCTAAACTAATTCATATGTCACTGACCCCAACCAAAATAATTATTTTTTTCATAAATAAGTAAAAAAATTATACAGTTGACAAAAGTAAAACTTAAATGAAATTTCAAATATATAGGTACCTAATTAATATTTTATGTAACCTAAGAAGTATTAAGTTTGGGAGTTGTAAACTACAAATTTTTAAATTTTATGCTTGGAAAAACTAGTCTTTATAGTTGTCATCTTTAAGTAAAATAATTTTTATTTTTTAACCATAGTTTGAAGCACTGGGAAAATTATGAGTCATTTCCTAAAACAAGAACTTCAAAGCCCAAAGTTTATAAAAATACAATAGAATGATTACTGATTATACATGAGAGTATATTGTCAACATGCAATAAACACTCTTGTATTTTACTTTTCGCTTATCGGAAACCAATTATTTTCTTTTTTGAAGAATGAAAGATTTGTCTGGGGTTGTAGTGTGGCAGTTATATTATTGTATGCATTTCGTAGCGAAATGTGTCGTTTCTCATTTTGCAGGTGGCAGCCCTGCATTGCTTCCCGTCAAAGCAATAAACCTACTAGGCCTTACTATATATTATAACATTATTATTATCCTGTTTTATGATATTATATAACTTACATATAATTTCACTCGGTGTTGTATTTTTTTTATGTAGTTCGGAAGTTAATTACATAGCTATACAAAAGGTACTCCTGTTAAATGTTCTCCAATATTGTTTCAGATACTAAGTTTACAATTCAAGTATATGTGCCAAAATTAGCAATATTTTTACATTTCACTTGACTTATTTAATAGACTTAAAAACTCACTATTTGGCTTCCAAATTAAAAAAAAATTCCCCCCGGACCCCTCATTTTGCTGGGGGTTATTCCATAGCCCCCAGATCCCCTGGAAAAGTTCTCTATTGTCTAAGACTCTCCCCCCCAAAAAAAATCTGCTCTGAATCCGCCCCTGTCGGACATTGATTCCATCAATAAAAATAATCAGAACTGAATGAATAAAGACGCAGAAATTTCTATTCATGATGAAATTAAGAAATAGTTGTTTAAGAAGATTAAGAAATAACTATTATTTACACAGTTAATAAATGTTATAGAACTTTTTTTGTGATTTTCTAACTGTAAACTGAAATTTTAAAGATTTAATTCATACCTCATTGAGGTTCAGAAAAATGTATATCGTGAGGTATTTACTAATATTCAATAATATGCAAATGAAACTATTAGTGTTCTATTGATTAAATTTATGATTTATTATAATATTAATTTTCATTCAAGAAAGAACCGCAAAATCTATAAGTATAAATATTAATTATAAAGAATAATAGAACCGTCGCAGCAGACCTGCATACTCAGTTTCAGTTTATTGCTGATAACGAAGAGGAAGGAGGTTAGCCAAATTTGGGAGGAGGGGTTAGCCAAATTGGGGGGGAGATATTGGCCAAATTTGGGGGGGAGGGCGCCATGAGGCTTGGGGGGGATGGGCACCCCTGTACATAACCTTTATTTATTGATGCTATCCATTCAGGCAATGAAATAGCCAGGAAAAAATCAGGAAAGTATGTCAGTCCAACTTGGCTCGATCAGACCATCCGGAAACACAAAATGATAAAATTAAAAAGTTACCTGAACATGCACCTCTGCACCATACAGTCAGCTGCTAGCTCCTTGAGTGTTTTGTAGGTCGTATCCGAGGTCAGGTTAGAGGACAACACAATCCCACCGCATCTCAGATCCTCCCCCTCCAAAGCTGCGAAGTTGACTCCCGCCTTGACCAGAAGCTCTTTGCTGAAGTGTTGTGTGAAGTTTGTCACGTCTTCGTCCTCATCCGGTGGTATTGATAGTCCTGGAGTTTGAAAATTAAGCTATGAAAAGTATGTTTATTGTTGTTTTTACTACCCATTATTGCTTATTTGCTTATTGCATTGTTTTAGTCAGGGTGAAAAATTTCTCCTAGTTTGATGGAGAAAGTAGGATCCATTGTATAAAGGAGCTAAAGCTACCTGTCTTAAACAACCCAAGTTCCCAATTTAAATAAAGTGAAAAGTTTAATTCAATTTAAACATTGTCAAGGGTTTTTTAAATAAACATTTTAAGAAACTAAAAAATACAATAAACTATGGAATTTTTTTTAAGTGTTAGCAATTTTTTACCTAAGTTCTCAATAGCGTCTCCAAGATCTGGATGCATCGTAACAAGAATATTTATTGATTGCTGGCTAGTTTCATTTGGTTTAGGTAAGTTTAGAGTCTGGAAAGGAATTGTCGCTTCTGGAGTCATCGTTACAAGCCCAGTAACTGTTTGTTGGCTAGATTCGTTCAATAATAAAAAGTGAGTCCTGCCGGATTTGGTTCCATTGATAGCTTGAAGTCTTCTGCAAAAAATGAAAAGCTAAATTCAAAAACTTGTTTGTTACAGATACAAAATGGTTTTTGAAAATTCTTGAATTTTAATCACTTTTATCACTTTGAACCCTAGTCTCAAGAGAGGTCAGGAGCAGGCGTCCTTCAGGGCCAGGTGTTGAAAAAATAAATCAAATTGAACTCAAGGGTAAGAGTAATGACTGAAATCAACACCAAAAATTGGTATATGAAATGATTAATTAGAGTACTGTGCAGGTAATTGCCTATTAATTATAAATGGACAAAAAAGTTAAAAATGTACATTTTTGAAAAATATCAAACAATGTTACAATATTATATATCCAAACATATGTGACGAATTTCAGCCAATAAATACCTAGTGCCGTTTTTCTTCTTCTTCCCTGGTATAACTCTAAAGGTCATGAGGTCATCAGTCAGGTGTGGGGGCACAGGCTTGCAGTTGGGTTGCTGTAAAATATTAATAATAATAATATTAATCTCAACGAATGAAAATGCATTAAACGTCGGTTTGCTGCAATCAGCTGATTGTTTTGATTTTTGTTTCCTACTACGGTAAATTTACTGTGCACTGCATGGTCAATTTACTGTGCACTGCATGGCCAATTTACTGTGCAATTATCAGTAAAGAGTAACTTTCCAGCCAAGAGTAAGGCATAGAAAATGGATGTTTCTATGTAATATGATTTTTAAAAAATCATACGTTCATCTTGAAGAGATAACAGATAAAAATATCTGGGAATAGATCAAAACCCTGTACTCCTATGAATTAGCCAATAAGGAGAATAAATATTAATTTTGGAACTGTAATATGGTGCACAAGCTAGGCAACACTCAAATGAAATATTGTTGCTACCAAACAAATTTATTAAGGCCAAGTAACATATTAACATGAAATCCTTGCATACTATGTCATTATACACTTATAGAACCTTTGACTTTTAATAATAACTAAGAAAGATCTTACATTTCTGGACATCTCTCATCTGGCACTTGAACTCGTAATTATCTACGAGTATGTTTAGTGCTGAGATGCCAGATAAAAAGTAAAATGAAAAATTAATGGCTAGAGGTTCAAATTCATTGCCATTGCTACCACTACTACAAATCATTTAGTACCACAGACTAAGGAATAACTAAAATGATAATTTACATGTATGACTTGAGTAGAAATTTTATGCCATTAAAATAAAATTCAGAACTATCCCAAAGCAAAAGGGCACTACTCACATTTTTAGTGGCGCAGTTGATCGGCGGTCGCGGCGGGATATTGGGGAAGCTGCGATGGAAGGCGGCGCCCTTGGTCTGGTTCTTGTGTGGCTGCAGCAAACAGTGGTCAACGCACTCGTGGAGCACCAGAGACAACTGCTCCTCGTCCGGGCACTCCCGGCTGCGGCACGGGCTCCACCATACCTGCCAACAAAATTACAAAATAAATCAGCAGAGAACGCCAAATACGAGTATTCTTGGGCGTCGCTGCCATGGCATCATTTAACACTTGAGCGGGCGCTTCACCGGTAAAACGGCAGCGGGCGCATGCGGAGTTTTACTCCGCAACATTAAATTGCATAAATTTAACCCATTTTACTTGTTTTATACTGAAATATTGTATTTAAATGTTCATCAACTTCATTAGGAATCACATTTCATCGTTGATACAATTAATTGTTCAACTTGATAGGTGTAATAATGTGATTGAACATACCAAGTAATTTTCTAGTACAGATAGGAATCACTGTCTGTGTTACGGGAGAGGGCACTCCGCAAACTGACACGGCATCACTGAATTGCAAATAACAAGGTACCAAGAGGGTGTAGTGACATGGTATAAATAACTTTAGAGGCTTCCTGGAATAAGCTTGTGAGGTACTACAAAGCCGGACACTGCCGACACCTAGTATCCTTGTTTATTTTAATGAAAATAAAAAAACACGTGCAGAGGAAAACTCTGCAAACGCCCACTTGAAAGTTAAAATCCATTGTTGTAGCATCTGAACTTTGGTAAGACTAAAATAGGTGCGTATCTTATGTCAAACAGTTCAAAAATAGTGCTTTGTCACTACATGTTTCCCTAATACAGTATTCTCAGGTGATTCACCTACAAAAAAGTTTTATCCATTGAGGACTCGTCAAAAACAGTCAAACATTTGTCACAAACATCGAAAAAAAAAACAAACAAAAATAACACTTAACAGGCCTACTTTCACACATAACCACAGCACTGATAGGAGGCAGACACTGCTTCCTGAGTCTGTTTCCTGACAGTGGCATGGTCATGTGTGAAAGTAGGCCTACTATGTGTTATTTTTGTTCGTTTTTTCATAGTTTAAATGTTTGTGACAAATGTTTGACTGTTTTTGACGAGTCCTCAATGAATGAAAAGTTTTTGTAGGCGAATTACTTGAGAATGCTATATTAGCGAAACATGTAGTGACATAAAGCACTATTTTTGAAATGTTTGACATAAGGTCAAACCTATTTTAGCGTCATGATTGATTGGATTATGGGGAATAGAGTCAAATGTCTCATCAGTTCTCAAAGCTTATTGTGCTACTGAGCTGCTGGATTGTGGCTGCCCTATTACTGCGCCCTCATCGAGGCTTAAGAGCTTTCTCCCAATACCAGCATCTGGTTCATCACCTGGTTGTCGGAGGCCAAAGAGGGCTCTTCTCCTAGCTCCCAGTCTCTCATAGTCCAAGATGATGTGACTTGCATTCTCAACAGAGCTGCCACACTCTACTCTCCAGGTCATCATGAATGATACCAAGAGTGAAGAGATGTTTCCTGGAATGGCTGTGTCCAGTAATCAGGGCAATTACCCGCTGGATCTGACTCCTGCCCAGACTCAGCAGCCAACTGGTGAACAGAGCAGAAGCTTCAAGAAGCAGCTTTTTGCCTAATGATTGGCCAGAATAGTTACACCATCGAAGCGGTGCTGTTACTTAGCCCAGTCATCAATGACACTGTAGACGATAGCTTTACTGATGCCATAGCATGACTTTGGGCCATAGAATGGCATGTTCACTCCCGCTTTGGCTAGTTTGTCTGCACTCTCGTTGCCCCCTATGCCTGCGTGGCCTGGTACCCCACTGAGAAGCACAAAGTTTAGCTGTCCCAGATCGCAGAGAGCGTTGAAGCACTCCTACAAGAGTTTTGAAGAGATCTCATTTGTGTCAACCACCTCGGGTACGGAAAATTAAATTGAATTTACAACAATGCTAAAAATAGCACTGTTTAACATTTTTATATCAATTGCAAACAAATGGCTCAACTTACAAATAACCAGAGATGTGTTACCTCTACTTTCTCGGTCGCAGGATCTCGCATGATATAGGCAGCGGGCACTTCTCCTGGTATCTCCATTTGAGGTATCAACATGAGCGAATGGTGGAATAAGAGATTAAGAACTAAAGAAAATAATACTACAGGTTTATAGTGTCCGAACTTGTCAACAAGGAAACCTGAAACAAACATTGAGTATAAGCTGAATGAATCATGAACCTTATGTTGTTGATCAATAAATAATATAAAAACATATTGTGCATCCATCTTAAAAAATACATATTAAGGGAATTTTAGTATCTCTGAGTGCAAAGAATAAATTGTTCTTATATTACAAATTAAAAAATTGTGTAAACTTATATAGCAGAGCTTTTATGAGGAATTATTTTATTTTTTATCCATTGAAGTTGCTTTTATCTTTTGCGAAGAATGTTTTTTCTTCTTTAAACGTTATATTCACTAGATTCAACATTTCAAGACACAAAAAAGCACAACTTACTTGACGATAATCCATTAGTAGATTACGCCTCCGATGCTTTTAGTTTTTCTTGTAATATTTGTTCATTACCTTCTAACAACCCTTATACAAACTACAAACTTAAAAAAAAACACCTTCAACAGTTAAGCCAGATGTTCAAAAAGATAGTTGGCAAGGGAGTTATCGGTCAAGGAGTTTTTTCGTATCACTTGCCCACTTTTTATCCAAACAGATTAAGCAACTCACCCTCTAACTCACTGACCAACTTGCATCTAAACTAACATTTTTAAAGGAAGAACCTGGAAATGTTCCACTTTGCATCGCTGAGTGAAGGAATCTATCTGAATGATCTGAGCTGAACAAGATCTTATCCACTCAACATCATAAAGTTATGGAATATATTAACAATAATCAGGTTACAATACGTAAATGGCAAATGCTTAAATTTATCAGAAATGTCATCCTTCATTGTAGGAGTCATAACTGTCTGATAAACCTTCTGATATCGGAACTATATTTTGAGGTACTATAGGAACATGACATGAACAGAACTTTAGGAAAGTCTAAGCTGAGACACTTCAAGAAGAAAAACTCTGAATGCCAAAAATTTTGTTGCTTATGTTTTAAGTCGAAAGTTTAGTGAAGGTAGGCCCACCAGTGACTTTTAAGGAGAAAAACTCTGTACTCCACAAATTTTGCAACTTATGTTTTAAAGGGTATGTGTGGTAGAGTGTAGACGCACCCGTGACAGCCGGACTGAGGAAGGTGGTGAGGGGAAGCGCCAGGTAGACGATGCCGATCTCCTCCACTGTGAGGCCGATACTCTGCATGTGGATGGTGAGGAACGGCTGCAGCGACCCCGTTGCTGGAACCGACAGATGGCACAATTTTTTTTTTAAACCTCAACTGCTCATTGCCATGGGCCAATAAGCCTGTGCAACGATCTACAGACAGCGAGGTACCATAGTGGCAATAGTCACATAGGTCAGCAAGAGGTGACCGCTCGTGTTGGATAAGGAGTCCCCCGCCGCTGGGATCAAACCAGCGACGTTTGAAACTCAAGGCAAGCGCTTTACCTCTGAGCTACCGCCTCGGTACAATCACTCATATCAGGAGCTACGATGATGATAAGCTGTTGATTGACTTATCACAAAAGAAACTAGAAGCTGCAAAAATTTTCTTACATTGCACTTCAGATTATCCGAACTAATATGGTAGAACACTGATCTGGACAGCAACAAATCTGGAGAGTCCACGGTCATTATAATATCGCCTAAATATAAACCAAGCCAATGCCATATCGATGCTGCAAACAGGTGGAAGCTCAGAGGTAAAGCGATTGCCTTGTGTGTCAAACGTCGCTGGTTCGATTCCAGCAGCGGGCGACTCCTGTTCCATCATGAGCGGTCACCTCTGGCTGGCCTATGTGACTATTGCCGCTACGGTACCTTGCTGTCTTTAGATCGCCGCATAGGTTTATTGGCTCATGGCGACGGGCAGTTGCGGTTTTTTTAAATGAAAAAGCACATCAAAACTTTACACCCCCTCATTTTGAGAGTTAATGTCAGTTAATAAGAAATTTTGTAACTAACTATAAACACAAAACACAACAAGTGTCAGTAATATACTAATCCACAAAATTGCCATAATATATACTTATTACTGCTAGTGCTCATAACGGCCAATCAAAAAACTTTTACAAAAATGCCGTAATGTACAGTAATTTGTAGTGCAGTTGCTCCTTACTTTTGGAAGACACTCTTCACACTTAAAACTTATTAAAATCATTGTTTACAAGATTTTAATATTTTTATTTCGTGGATAGCCTGATCCGAATGATGTGAGGTCCGGATAATCTTTGGTGTATTGTATAGTGCAAATACTAATTATTGTTATTCTGAATGCTCTTTGGAAATAGCATTGTGGAAAAGCCTTTAACTTGGCTTTAGAAAACAGCTTGACATAATTAGTTGTTACATGTTGTTAGAGTATAGTAGTAAGTTACTGATTTTCCTTGGGACAGATTAATATGATTTTTTAATATGATTAAATCCTGCCACATTAAGTTATACTGTATCAACAACTACAATGTATAATAGTGCATAACAACCACTTGCTAAGTACCACATTAGGTTTGGTATGATCATTCAAAATTTAAATTGTAATAATGGCACCGACAGTTTGACGATTAATTCAAACAAAATGTATAAGTGACTTAACCCAAATCTTACTTAAATTTTTTATGTACTATGTACTTATTCCGTTATAGTGGCCATTAAATTAGCACTCCTTCTTCTGGAAAAGGGTAAATGTTTTTAGTTTTGTCTCTGTATTTTATTTGAAGTTTTCAGAGTTGTATAACTCTATAATTTGATAAATAATAATACTATAAAATAAAAAAATTGAACATATTTCTGTCTACAAGTTTCTGATTTCTGATTTTTTTTGTTATTTTAATACTACAAATTTTTACAACTGATTAAAGAGAGTGTTAGTGGAAGAGGCATTACATACTTAAAAGAAATTAAACACTAGAAAAGCCCTCACCAAACCGGGTGATTATAACTGAGGCAGTGTTATGAGGTTGCTCAACGGAGTAAAGCAAGTCAAGTGAGGTCAAGGGAAAAATAAAATTTATGTATTTATCACCATAGGATTATTTTGGTGAGTGTCTCCGGGGCCATAGAAGACAGGGGCTGGCTCATGGGAGCAAGAGAAGTGTCCACGCTACCTCCCCTACTTCCCCTCTCCATGACGTCACCTTGCGTACACTATGGCCCCGCGGCAGGACGGCCCGCTGTTTCGTTACATCTCGCTCGTTTACACGCTCGTGGACTCTTATAAAATTTTTGTTTTCGTCGAACATTATATATTTGTATTCTGCATATTTTGACGCACCTAATGGTGTAAAAATCCATTAGGTAAGACTTGCAAATGATTAAAAAAAAACTTTAAGTATTTTAATCTTTATGACACGTAAAAGTTAGTCGGCTACTACTTTTTTTATTTTTAGGTCAGGAAAGTTTCGTCTGCACGAAAGTTGTAGGTAATCAAATGAACTTTCAACTTTGTATTTAACGTTTTTTTCTAATTGGTCTAGCTTTTTCAGAAAAACAGGATTAATAGTGCGGCAAAGTTCAAACTCGAGTGCGCGGCTCGTCGTTTCGCAAGTTAACGCTATACTTCAGGATAACTTGTCCACATAATAACAAAAAAGTGTAATTGTTGTCAATTACAAATACATTTTGTGTCTTATATATCAGGGAAATATAAATGATTATAATTACAGTCAAGCCTAAAAGACCTAAGAATTAATAACTTACTTTGTCTATCTTGTATTTATGTAGATCTGCTTTATTTTTTTCAATAACACTGATCTGTATAGAATTGCATGAGAAGTGCGTTTAATCATAGGTGTCTCAAACAATGGAAATAGCTAGGATTTATTAGGTATAATTAAAAGTATTATTCACTGGTGGGTGACAACACTGAAAGGCGCGAAATCAGCGCGGGAAGTTTTCCAATTCCACGGAAGTGGTGCTTTAAGTTCATCTTCACTTTTCTGTAAAGGTGCGTGTACATCCAAAGTTTTGCGCTGTTTTGTGTTTAATTTACTGATATACATGATACATGTAGGCTACAATGAGTGTTTGCTCTGTCGCGGTATGTAAGAATTATTCTCGAAAAACTCCTGGTGTTACTTACCACTCATTTCCGACGGATCCCGCGATTCGTGCAACGTGGGTTGTTAAGTGTAAGCGGGCGGATCCTTTAAATCCGAAAACTGCTAGAATCTGTAGTGATCACTTCACCCCTTCTGACTACGAAGATGATTTAAAGAACAGACTTCTTGGATTACCACAGAGGAAGATTTTGAAGAAAGACGCTGTGCCATCTGTTAATTTAACTCCCAAGGTCTGTGCGGAAAAACCTAATGTAGACGAAAGAAATGACAGGCATGCCAAAAGAGAAGTGAGAAATGCAGCTTTAGAACGTTTAAACATTTTAAGCCCCAAAAAACCTTGACTGGAAATTAATTTAGAATCAACGTCAAACAATATATATGACGATGAAGCTGGAGACATTCCTACGAACTGTTCCGAAAAAGGGGGGGGGGGTATGTAAAGAATGCATGGGTAAACAAAATAAAATATTAAACCTTGAAAGTGAACTGCGCACTTTAAAATCTGAATTACAGTTAGCTAAAAAGAAAATCAATGCAAATGCTAAAAAACTTAAGAGACATCTACGAAGTAAGGTTACATGAAAACTTGTCTTACTAAGCAGAGAAAAGAATTATTAAAAATAAGTAAATCTAATACCATCTGTCACACTTCTTTTGAAAACGCCAAAACATTGCTTAATCCAAACCAAATTAAAGCGATCTCTAGCAAAAAGAAGATTACAAAATGGAGTGCAGATGACATTTCTAGGGCAATAATATTAAGATCACTTAGCCAAAAGGCATACGAATTTATTAGGCAAAAAATGCACTTCCCTCTTCCTATATATTCCTATATATATATATTCCAATATAAATAAGATACCAGAGGTATACGTATTAGCCAAAACAGTGTATATTAAGTCGTCAAATTGTGATTAAGCAGTGAAACGGCGCGCCGCGCATTCGACTTTGAACATTGCCGCTCTGTTGAAGCTGCCGATATGAAAAAACTAGGCCAGATAGCGGAAAAATTTAAATACGATGTTTGTAGTTCATTTCATCTCCTACAAATTTCGTGCAGACGAAATTTGGCCGACCAAAAAATAAAAAAGTACTGGCCGACTAACTTTTTCATGTCACAAAAAATATTCTTATTAAAGTTTGTATTTTTTTAGATTATTCGCTGGTCATACCCGGATGAGTTTTGCACCATTAAATTTGTCAATTTATGTAGATTACAAATATATAAGGTTTTACCAAAAAATATTGTTGTAGAAGAGATAAGGGTGTGTAAACGAGCGAGATAAAACGTAGCAGCGGACCGCCCTACACTGTCTGCACCGTGACGTCACAGAGAGGGGAAGTTGGGGGGGCAGCTCGGACGGCGGCGGTGTCGGATAGATCAAACGATGAGCCGGCCCCTGTCTTCTATGGCCCCGGAGTGTCTCTCTATCTACAATAATATGTTATGATACTTAACAATGAATAAGGCTCATAATAGCACTTACCTCCGTATATAACTGAGGCAGTGTTATGAGGTTGCTCAACGGAGTAAAGCAAGTCAAGTGAGGTCAAGGGAAAAATAAAATTTATGTATTTATCACCATAGGATTATTTTGGTGAGTGTCTCTCTATCTACAATAATATGTTATGATACTTAACAACGAATAAGGCTCATAATAGCACTTACCTCCGTACATCATGAATAAAGTTACTTTCAACATAAACAAATTAGGGTTGATGTTAAACTTTTCACAATAAATTTCAAACCGACTCCGGTTCAAATGCATCGGTGGTTCTTTCTCCGTGTCACCCATTGTCGATCCTGTACAAGAGTCTGTGTTGGGGGTTTAGCGAGGATGTGTTGAGGTACAATCTTGAAGCCTCAATGTTTCGGCCAAAGTTTGCACTAGAAAGATAAAACAGCAGTAAATTACCCTGACGCCCTGGTACGGTATATTTATGGTTTGGTAATATTTAAAATTTTACAGGGGAGTAAACATATCAAGAAGATAAGAAGCCGCCCACTTTGTGTAGGTTATGTTTTGGAGTTTAATAAGAATTCTTAGGATAATTAATTTAATAAATATAGGATATTTGAATACATAACAATATTTGTTTGTACTTTGATAGACTATTTTTCCTTTTTAGAAAAAAAAAACCACAGGACTAGTCCTTTTTAATACAAAATTGTCAATCTAATGTTAAGGAAAATAAAGAATTATGATTATAAAAACTAAGCTACTTTCTATGGGTTAGAGCTCATTTACGATTTTGAAAATCCTCTGATATTTTTGTGTTGTCATTTTATTTATCTATGATTTTTAAAATCCTCTGATATTTTTATATTGTCATCTTTATAAGTACTATATTGTAACTTATAAAACATCACTGAAGTTATAATCATCTACAATTAAAACTTTAAAACAACCTAAAAATCATTTATTTAAAAAGACGATTTTAATACCAACATTTAAAATATAAAATTTCATCTACTACCGTGACAGTTCTTAAAATAAATTAATAAGGTATTTACTGCTGTGTCATCTTCTTTCAAAAGGATATCTATTTCACCTATATCCAGTCAAATGTTTATTTAAACAATCCAAAATCAACAGTCCAGTATTGCAGTTTTGATATCAGAAGATTATTATGAAAAATTCAACAAATTAAGTTCATCACTGTTAAAGCTCATTACCATTACATTGAAAATGAAGATTTTAAATATGCAAATTGGCAAACAAAAATCACTTTTAATGTGAACTCATTCCACTGAAGAATTAGGTTAGCACATAAACCGGAATCATTAATTGGTTCTGCACACTTATACGGACTGAATTGGTACCAAGTGTCCTGCCTTATCAGCTTGAACTTTGTTCATAAAACCACTCTCTCTCTCTCCACTGTCTAATTATATTATTGAGTGGAAGTATATTTTCATTATATACTTTTTTGGGCTCACAAGCTTTTGGAGACCTTACAAAGGTTCAGATCAATTGCATACAATTTGAGAATAAAAAACAGCCACGCTAGTAGGTCCCTATTGGAGAGTTATGCAATGTCAAGGTTTATTTCATATTGTGTTTTATTTGAAAAGTTGATTTTATAGATAAGTATTTATTTTTAAACATAAGTATGTTTAACTGAATTATCAACAGTTATGTCTATTGTATGTAACAACTTTCATGAAGTGAGTGAAAACTTTGGTATAAATGAAAGCGATTGGATTAACTGATTAATAAAAAAAATTCAAAGGTTTTTTTTACCCCTCACTTATTTGCTAAAGAAAAAAGTCCTCTAACAGGGAATTGTCAAAAAAAGGCAGCTTGTATTCTAAAAATAAAAAATATGCAGTACTTGCCTTTTAATCCACACTAATAGAACAAGTAACATAATTTCCTCCTATGCTAAAAATCACACAACTACACAAAGAGCACATCCAGTCTAAATTCATTGCAGTTCTAAGGTTTTAGAATGAATTTCAAGTCCACTTCATACTCTTGAGACTTTGGTTAAAAGTTAGACTAACTTAAATAACTTTTTTCTTTTTCTAACTCCTCACAATGTTGTCATACTTAACTGTAACTCTGTCCATCAGACAACTCTTATCTTTATTACTAAACTATGTGGATTTGTGATAAGGATCTTTTGAGTAGACAGAGATGAACTTAATCTAAAATTATCACACAATTAACATAAGAAACGACAAAATTAGAAACTTCAGTTAAAACATTGACTACTATTTAAGATTATATCTTAAATTCGGCCAATTTACTGCTTAATTAGCCATAGTTAAAATTTGTGACCACAAAGTGATACAATTTACTTCAAAATAAGAGTTTGTTGAATGGATTCTGATTAAAACGTATATTGTTCAATAACACTTAAAGATTTACAGAAATGGCAATAAAATAATATGCAAGAGGTTTTCTTTTCAAGTCAATAACAGCAGGACCGATTTTAATTTTAACGTTCAAGATGTCAAATTGAGATCTGTATGTAGATTTGTCAATACATCTCAGAACTTTTAAAAGGGCTTCACTAAATTACATTAAAGGGCTGAAGATTCGGAACAGTAGCATTTGACCACGTTCAATTCACTTTGTTTACAACTAAACAGTTGGAGATGCTTTGAAATAGTTCTATAGGTAAACCACAGATTGCAGTGTTTGCAAATGAAGCTGCAATCGAGTATTCTAGTGACAATAAAATGTAATACATTGGCCATCCATTTGCAATGGTTTTTACACAGGACATTTTACATTTAACTCCAATTAGCTATTGCAGTTTATTAGTTGTTTGTAAAATTTGCACATTGCATAGTATAATTTAATTCAAATTAGTTATCATTTTCGGGGCTGAAGCTAAAATTATGTGCTAGATACTTAAAAAAGGAATGGAAACTTTTAGTACAATTATAGCTTCAAATGGAAGGATAATATAATATTCTTAATGAAAAGCTTTATTTGATTAATTGAATGTAGTTTTATTTGGTTTATTATCATTTAGGTGAATTTTAATTCATTGATTCATGTTTGCTGACATTTGCATTCTGTAATAAGGATTAATAACAATTATTAGAATTGATTAACTTATCTATTTACTAGATGTAAAATCTAATAGTGAATCCTGTAAGCAGAGCTGCTGGTGCTATGTAGTAAGTGCTGATTGGAAACAGGGGTTGGCAAGCCGTATTGGGCAGTTGTTTGAACATGAAAAATGGTTGAATCCCAAATATTAATGTGTTTGGCATATTCCAATTATTTCTACCATTACATGGAATATGTACACATGCTTTATTTTTTAAGACTGAGGAAGAAACTTCAATATGGTAATGTTAAATTTTAGGCTCTCTGTAACTATGAGGTACATAATTTTTTTAACCACACCCTATCTAAATATATGTGATTACAGGTGGTGCTATCTATTAAAGTCTGCCGGAACCACATGACATTTTTGCTTCCTCTCCTGGCATTTGGGCTAGCAGACCACTTCAAATGTCAATTTTATTACACTTGAATACAGAATACAGAAAACTTTATTCATGAACATCAAAATTAGAACAGGCGTCATTCAATAAAAAATTAAAAAAAACAATAATTTAAAGGATTTCAGAGTTCATTTGCCCTCTCGAGAAATTCGCCAATAGCGTAAATCGACTCCTCCATAAGCCATCAACACAGTCTCTTTTCAACTTGCTTTCTTCCACTTGCTTGAGTTGGGTTGGGAGAGCGTTGAACAGCTTTGCTCCAGCATAAGATGGTTTTTTGGCAAATAGTGCAATTCTGTGAGCTGGTAAATTAAAGTTGTGTCCATACCTAGTTTCCCTTCCATAATTATTTTAGTCTTTCATTCTAGTCTAAGAATGATTATTAAGAAATACAAAAAGTGCTTATTACTGAAATGATAACAAATGTGATTCCCATGTTTATTCCCCTTGTGTTAAAAGCTCATGAATATAAATACTTTTTTAAGATAATTAATTATATAAAACATTTAAAACAATAATTTCTATTCCATATATACGCTATTCTTGCATATGAAAAGTAATTCTTTATAAATCGCTGAGCATGCATGTTTGCTGGATATGTTTTCTTAATTTATTAATTAATACTCTCTTGAGCAAGTTTTTAACCTATTATTGGAATAGTTGAATAAAGACGGTTCTGTATTTTATGATTGTATTTTTTAGCTAAAAGAAGAGAGTAGGTTATTTTAAATCAGACAAGGAAACCAGAAGAAAGGCAAAATTCTAGTAATAATCAGTTCCTTGGGTCGGTGCCCTTCCAAATCATTGAAAAGGCTGAAGCTTTTACAGTGCTAAACCTGAACATTGGGGAGAAACAATTAGTACTCATGGACTCATCTCACTCGACATCCTGCACATCAACTGCCTATGAACAGAGACCTACATCACCATTATTTATTTTACTTCATACTACACAGAAACATCTGTTTTCTGTGCCTTACTCTTGGCTGGAAAGTTACTCTTTGCCAATAACTGCAGGGTAAATATCCCATGCAGTGCACAGTACATTTACTGTGCACTAGGTTACTGTGCACTAGGAAACGGAAATAACGGAAGTAAACAATCAAAACAATCAGCTGATTGCAACAAACCGATGTATAATGCATGTTTATTGGTTACTTTGGAAGGTTGAGGATTGAGAAATGTAACGGTTTGTGCAAGGAATATGTTATGATGAAAAAGTTTAGCATGATGTATGATGTAAAGTATCGTACGTCACACGCCAGTAAGTCTTAACATCCTCGCATGGAAATCCTGCACTTGCCTTTGGCTCGTGCAGGAACTATCATGCTCGTCCGGTAAAACACCAGCCTTACCAGCCTTGCAATGTAATATACTATTTCGTCCAGTCATTTTAGAGGAAAAAACCCGGTTTTCAAAAAAATCGGGTAACCACGTGGGACTTTTTACCATATGTTCCTTGATATACTGGGTCGTCCATAATAACCGCTAACATTTTGTTTTGTGGCAGCTCAGCTAATTCATGGGTTAGACAGATGATTTTTGCGTTGAATGGTTCCTTAATTAATAGCATTTTTTTGTAATTATAAGTTGTTCAAACTATTCAACTTTTCTAATGGAGGTGGCATAAAAAATAAATAATATGTGAAATCTATGCAATGGGTTTTGCGGCTGTGAATTATTAAATTAAAGAACGCTGTGTTGAATAACAATTACAGTTTATTAAAACTCAAAGAAATATTTACAAAGTATTTACGTAGCTAAACCATTTTTACTTATGGAATTATGGAATATGACATCCCTCATATGATATCCATCGACATCCAGGTATGTTTCCAATCTATTTTTTGGAAACTCGCCATCACCCGTCGCGTCATTTCATGGACATTGGTATTGTGGCAATTTCATTACGGATGCTGTTCTTCAGATCTGCAATAGTTTGGGGTTTCGTGGAGCTCTTCAAGTAGCCCCACAACCAGAAGTCACAAGGCGTTAGGTCTGGAGACCGGGCAGGTCAAGGGACATCGCCAAAACATAAGATGCCCTGGAAACAGCCTTCTCAAAACAGATATTGACTCACCTGCCGTGTGCAACAGCGAAAGCCCGGCATTGAACAGCTCACTTCTCCATTTCAACTAAAATACTATCAGCTGGGATTTTAATTGTTGCAAAAATCATCTGTCTAAGTGAAGTAACAGCTGAGAAATAACTGTTTAAAATGTTAGCGGTTATTATGGACCACCCGGTATTACCTTTGAAACCCCATCACTTTTTCAAAAATAAAAATTGTGCTCAAGCCGCCATCTTGGAAAATGGCGGCCAAAATATAGTTTTTGAGCTATATCATGATTACTATAAAGTTTAGAAAACAACATCTTATACAAAAGTTGCTTGGTTTAAAAAGGCCTATAATTTTTATATTTAACATGTTGTGCAACAATTGATAAAGCCGCCATATTGGAAAATGACTGCTAAAAAGTATTTTTTGGCTGGTGCAGCTTAATTATTAATCTTACTAAAAAGGTTACTGAAGAGAAGTTGTTGAGATTTTGATGATCTACAACTTTTATATTTACTTTGTTATTGTAAACTCACAAATATAGGCGCCATCTTGGAAAAATGGCCGCTAATTATACTTTTTTGACTGGGACTTTTTTAGTATTGAATTTACATTAGCAAACTAAATACAAAAGTTGTTTGGTTTGAAAAGATCTATAACTTTTGTATTCAACATATTGTTGTGCAACAATTAATAAAACCGCCATCTTAGAAAATGGTGGCCAAATATGTTTTACTTGGAATTTTCACCTTGAAGATTTAAAATAAAAAAGTTTTAGTTTGCATCATTGGATTCAGCTTGAAAAAACAAACATTTTGGTTTTTTGAATCACTGATTTATGTCCTCTGGGTACCAAGATATTGAAAATAGTAAACAGAGTGTGTTGCCCTATTATCTTTATAGGAATAAGTAAAATCCTATATCTCACTCAATTCTTTACTTATATTAATACAACCTTGTATGCGGCTTCTCTTAGTTGAGATCTACTGGTTTATGGCTTAAAATAATCTATTTTTACATTTCCATGGCTCCTCATTTATTTATGGCTCCAGTTTACTACCAAAAAACAGAAAAATCTAGGCTAATGCGAACGTGAACTGGTACGTTCAGCAAGACACGTCCACATCACTCTCACCACACGCGGCGAAGTGCTCGCCGAATGTTTTGGCAAGAAGGATCAACTCTAAATCGGCGATAGTGAACTTGAGCCATTAGTTTGTACTGCTATGAGTGCTACGTGTACAGAACTCAGTTGAGCTAGAAACTTTTAAACTGTTGTTTAATATGTATCCAGTGCGGTTATTAATTGTTTTGTTTGGTCAAGTTTCATTGTAGGCCTGTGGCAGGCATTCAGATGAAAGCAATGACGGTAACAAGTACTCCAGAACAGGGAAATGATGTCATTAATTCAAGACCATGGATAAAACGAGGAGTCTTCCAAGTGATGTGTGGTGTTGGTGTTAGTAGCATAACTTTTTGAAATCATCCAAAAAGGCGACTTAAACCTCTGCATGGACTTAATTCACTAGCTATATTATTACTTAGGTATAAATCATCGTTTTCAAAATAGGTTGGATTATCCGGCCAAATCGTTATCCGGCCTGGGCTCGGTCCCATGGAGGCCGGATATGAGGGGTTCTACTGTAATATGAATTTTTTAACACTTAAACCCCCATAACTTCTGAACCTAAATTTTTAAAGACATGCGAGTCATGTCATTTTGTTTGTCATCTTGAGCACTAAAACCCATGAAATTTTTATCAAAATCATTACTGCAGTTTTTGGGAAATTTGGAATTTTGTCATTTTTATGGGTTTTTATGGGGTAAATACCCTTAAAAATCAAAGATTCCAAAAAATGAAAAATACGCCTCGAGATACCTTGGCTTTATACCTACATGCCAAATTCATGAAAATCAGACCACTGGTGTCGTCTCTAGCTTTGTTTACATCCACACACACACACACACACACATACATCCAAACACACACACACACACACACACACACACACACATCCAAAAACACACACCCACACAGACAGACACCACGCCGAAAAACTCTTTTTTGGATTCATGGAGCACTAAAACGAATATATCCACTAACAACTCAAATTCGAAAATTTTGACGAGATTAATACTTTCTCCCATATACTATGTATAGGGGGGAGAAAGTAAAAATTGCTCATGTTTTCTTATTACTATAGCCTAATAATTCACAAAAAATGTTTAATTCAGGTCCATATTAATTGTACCCCATGAAAAAACGCCTATGTCATTTTGACATCACAAAAGGCGGGGTGGGGTCTAAGCCCACTCAAGAAAAGGCCCGTGATTGGAAATGTAACCTCAATACATTATTAAATTATCAACATGATTATTGGTTTGAAATTAAATGATTTTCCTAATTCCGTACCGGAACTGTGCTCCCAGAATTATACTCCTAATGGTCAATTCCCTTAGTCTGACCCCCCAGCATTTGTATCCTCAGCACTCAAATCCATTTTGACCGACCCAACCTAATCCAAAGCAAAACGTGTAATAATTATTTCGTTCCGGAAATAAATGTTAGGATAATGGACATTTTAATTTGAACTGGATTTCACACTGGCAGTGCAACCATTGGTAATCCACCAATATCAAGCTAAAATGCCCCTTGATGGATTTTTGAAAAGAAAATTGTCTACTTTCACCCTCAATCTTGTAAAACTTTGATTGTTTTTAATGCATAATTCACTTATTCAAAGAAGACTTACGGTGCTAACATGCAGGAAAATGTAGTAAGAAATAAAACTAAGGTAATTTTAATTATTTATTTATTAAACTCAGGAACATTTTTAATTTTACAAAATATATATCAGGATAACCCACAGTGGACACTTGGTAGATCGTCCGCTTTAACAAACTATATCACTTTTATTAATACAATCCGAGTTTCCTTCGCAATATACAAACTGAAAGTCCGAACTTTTAAACGCTTTCCACACTGTCAAAAATACTTTATTGTCACTATTTACACGCTTTATTTACATAAACCTTATATTCCTATTTGGTTGAAAAGAAGCACTTATTGAGCAGTACTGCTCTTATGACAATAGACCATTGTATTTACACTTGATTGATATTGTGTAAATGTATAATAATTAGAGTCTATATCATAGTTTTAATATTATTTGTGCTAAGCTTAGTAGAGAATTAAGAAGATAAAAAAACACTAATGGGTTTACTTGATAATTCAAATAGGTTATTATTAGAATGTTTAGCCTTAGATTACACTTTTAACAACTTAAAAAATAATTTTATGCAACAGATTATCCTAACAATCAAAAAAATAGTCAAAAGGTAATTAATTGTTCTTCAATTAATATTTAAAATTGAAAGTGATGTCAAACTATATGTGATACACCTTTATCATCAAATTCTGTTTGCATTCAATGTCAAATTGTAACATTTTTAAAATATGGATTCATTTTTTATTGTGATGTTTAGGTACTTTAAACAGTTATGCTAAATGAATGGATTTATCTGAAACAAATTAGTGAAATATATATTTTATTGGAACAAATAGATTTCACAAATATATGGTGAAATCTATATTAAATATCAAATAATGTTGTTGACTAGTCTTAATTCACCCTATTTATTTAAGACAAAAAAGCAACCACTGTTGATTACTGATTTTGATGACAACTTTAACTCATTCCCACTGCTTTAAATGTTAAGAAGGGAAGGAAAATTTCATACCTTCCATGTTTAGCTAGTGTGGTGGATCCTGCCAGTCACACTGAAAGATTTAAACAATGAAAGAGATTAACTAATGTTTATCAAACTCAAACAACAAATTTTAAAATTTGTTTAGTAGGTTACAACCCACAGACACAAAGGAGCTAAATTATTCAAAACACACTGCTTAGGTTAAATAAAACAAAATTACAAATTTAATAATCTAATAAAAAAACTAACAATTTATCCAAAATATTTATACAATCATATTGTTTCAACTCCTTAAACATTTGATCATTTTAAACAGAAATTTCAAATATATTTAATAAAAGATAACAAAACCTTTAAACTACCTTGAAACAAAGAATTTGTAAAGCACATTATTTCAGTGTTCGTATACAAAAATCATTTCACAATCAAATTTTAAGGACAAATTAAATTTCAACATGACAAACCTCAACTAAATATAAACTTAACCATTTATGACTACCATTACGATATAAAATGTAATTCTAACATTAGCACAGCCATACAAGTTTTAAAATCATTCAATACATTCCTCCACAGAGAAATAAAAATACTGTAACACTAATATTTTCAACAATAAAAACATAAGATACCCTTTTTAAAGAAAAATATAATCGTTATAAAAATGCCCGGAATAATTAACTACATGGTTTTGATGGTTAAAAATAGCTGCTTATGAACTTGAACGTTGATTGAATTTTCTGGAACTTAACATAATTAGGCCCTTTATTGGAAATGGTTCATTTGCACAGACTATGTTGACTTAAGTGTGAGATTGCAATAAAGAACAATGACAAAAGAAAATATTATTTTTAATTATTCTTTTTAAATCAATAAAGAGTAATTGTAAAATTATAATTTCTTCCAGTAACATTTCAAGCGCTGTGCTCTGATACTGTCATTGATATTTATATTTCATCATTAGGCCTATATAAAATATCAAATAATGACAAATATTTCATTTAATACTTATCTATATCAATTTTAATAAATAGAGAAAATTTTCTGATGAAATAATACAGCACTTATCTAACAAACGATTTATTTAATTTTTATATTATAGATTCAAACAAGAAATATTTAAAAATATCTATGTAAAACACTTAACACCAAATTTTTCCGGGCCGAAATTGTGGTCAGAAAACTTAAAAAGAAATCCAACATTAGCACCCCACAAGTATAAAAACTGGAGTAGAGAAATTTTCGTTAAGGTTTATTTTAAATTGAAAGCACATTCGATAAAATATCTCGTTTCTTAAAACACTATATAAATATTTGAAAACCGATAAATGAAACCAAAAATTATTTATTTTCATCATAATATACCATCTTCAACTACGGTATATAAATTATGCCTTAAGTGGTTAGACCGAGCATATTGAAAACCCTGGATGACTCACGTACGATATTTTCAAACCCGAGAATGTAATAAATTATAAGGCGTCACACGACAGATAAATAACTACTTTCAAGATATTCTACAAAAGTAATAATTTATTGGATAAACAAACACAAATGATAATCTTATGACACACAGCTAAAATGGGACTAGGTTAATGATAACGATATAAATAATATTATAGATTAAAAGAAAGAGAGGCGGTATAAGATATACCGGGCGGGGGCAGGGGCGGGGACGGGGGGGCTCAGGGCGCACTGCTCGTGGGCGGCAGCGACGTCGACAGTTGTGCCAGAGTCTCCTGCGAGGCGTTGGCTTTCAGCACCGCGTTCTCCATCTCGAGCTGGTTTATCCTGTCCATCAGCTCGGCGATCTTCTCCTTCAACACTTCCACCTCTTCTCTCACCGCAAACATCAGGTGGCTTTTTACAAGGTCCTGCAACAGACAGAGATGCGTAAATTCAGAGGCAGGATTGTCTCCTTCAACAATTCCACTTCTTCTCTCCCCGCGAACATCAGGTGGCTTTTTACAAGGTCCTGCAACAGACAGAGATGCGTAAATTCAGAGGCAGGATTGTCTCCTTCAACAATTCCACTTCTTCTCTCACCGCGAACATCAGGTGGCTTTTTACAAGGCCCTACAACAGACAAAGACGTGTAAATTCAGAGGTGGGATCTTCTCCTTCGACACCCCCACCTCTTCTCTCACCGCGAACATTAGGTGGCTTTTTACAAGGTCCTGCAACAGAGGCATTGTTCCTGTTGAAAAGCGTTCTGGTCTGAAGAAAAAACATTTTTTTCTTTAGACCAGGGCTTGTAAAAGTTTTTAGGATTGGAAAAAAACTCAGTGTATAAAAAATAACCTCAGGCAATGGCAGCAATTTAACTATGGAACCAAAAAAAGTGGTTTTCCCCTTTTTTAAAAAATTTTCTATTGTAAATTAAAAATTCAAACATAAACTAAGAGTGTATTAACAAAAAAAAATTAGTGATGGCAAAGGTCCTCAAAAATGAAAATATAAAATCACCATCCCCAACAATGAATTTTAAACAAAGGAGTATATACTAACATCCTCACAACTTGAAACATTAAAGAAATGGAGTTCAAATACTTATAATTTGATTAAAATAATAGTAATGTTCTACATGGACTATTTTGTTTATATTATAAAACTTTCCTGTTTTCATTAGGCATATAAATATTATTATAAACAATCTCGTATGGAACAGTGGTAAAAAACTAAATTTGTGAAATTTCCAAAATATGATAACCTAATTCTGAAACAACAAAAAATAACAAAAAAATATATATATATACCTTTTATAAACCCTCTGACATGTTGAAGTTTGAATCGAATAAAGAAATTATAATACTCAGCAACTGGCTGGATTACAGTGCCTGTTTTTATTTAAAGATCGCTAGATCGATCCTACGCAAAAACCTGAGAATACTCGTGAAGTTGTGATCACAGTCCCAACTGCCTCTCATCATTGGTAAATTTTTAAGCTGGACTTCAACTACTGCAACACAACTACATCTATACCAATCGATTGGCCATTTAGGAATGTTTTGGAAATTTAAAAGATTTTAAGGAACTACATGATGCTATATGGTATGTGGGAATATTGCACTCGATTCACTTCCAAAAACCATGAAGAATAACCAGTGAATGTACACAACTGTGACCAACCAAATGATAATGTGAAAACATTGTTTAAGGAATAATATAGTTACAAGATTACAGATTGATTTCAGGATTTCAGAAAATCAATTTTTAAATCAACTGCTGAGATACACATGTTTTGGTCACCTGTACTCAGGATTATTTATGAAACCCTCATTACAATAACCTTCCTAAAAAGTTTGTGTTTAGTCACACCTATTTTGAGAAGACAAACTGATTAGCTTTTTTTCAGTGTAGCAGCTTACTATTTCGACCTTATTTGCTTTCCACCCATTCTGGGGCCTAGCACGAGTGCAAAAATATGATTTTATTTATCGGAAATACCACAAAGGAATATACTATGCTCCAATTATAATTCTTTTTGTCAGTAAACATGATAAACTACATAGTGGATTTATTTATCTACTTTCAAGGATGTTTGGAAAATAGTTTTTTAGCAAGAGCAAAGGATTATTGATCAACTGCCTTGGATATGTACAGACTGTGGGTCAACATTATAAATACTGCAATCCCTCATGCAGGCTCTAGACCAAATCGATCACGAACAGATAAACTAAAAGTAAATCCTAAAACGCTCAAAACTGACAAGCTAAAAATAAAAAACTGACAAGCAAAAATTTTAATTAAACAGGCTAATAAAATAAGAACAATGATTAATAATACATTGAACCCTAGCCCAGAGTGTAAAACCTATTCGTAGATATTGCCTCTGGGTTCGATCTTTCAATTTGTATTAAAAGAATATGATTTTAAGAAACTAATAAATTCATAGGTCATAATCAATTGTGAGTCATGAAATTAAAATTTCCTTTGCAAAAAGAGTCCATGCCCCCATATGAATACCTCAACTAAATCAAATTAACTCATTTATTGTCATAGATTAACTTAAATGACAATATAAATGCAAAAATTTTTATGAAACAAAATTAATTCTCGTGTTTTTTTGACAGCTGTAAATGAGCCATACCAAACATCAATGTTTAGTTGAAATTTAAAACAGGAGAAAGGTATAATGCTTATTTATGCACCTACTACAGTCGATTTTTGGTCCTGTTTAACTGAGCTAGTCATCCGTAAATAAATCTTTCTGTAGACGAGCAGTAAGGTTTCTTCGCTATACAAATAAGATTAAGTAATCAACTGTTGCTAGGTTAACAAATGGATATCACCTCTCCAAGGTATGTTACATCGAAGCTTTTTACCCATTATGTGGACCTCAAAAATGTCATAGCTCACTTTCAGTTTTACATTTTTCATTAAACTGACAATAAAAGATATTTGGGTAGCCTACATTGTATTTAAAATAAAATTATTCAAATTGCATAAAAATCCAATAACCAACCAAGTAACAAGAATAATTTAAATATGATACTAACAAAAGTGTCAAATTATCAAATTCTATGTAAATACTGTGTTCTATTCTACTCATTATTGTGTTTAATGGATTAACCCTTGTAAGGTGAGGCTCAAGTCTCATCATGAGACATAGTTAAATGTATTTTCTTCAAAATTGAGTAAAAATCATAAGATGTGAATAAAAATGCCATACTTATACTTCATTGAGTGACATGACAATGTGAATATTTAAACAATAGTTCGGTCACAACTTTGTTTACCTATCTCCTTTTATCTTATTTGCCCTGGCTTACAACTTCGTGTTGACACTATTCAGTTCAACATAGTACATTTGTGAATGAGACATTTTTCTTTAAGCAGACTTTACAAAAGAGTGAATAGTTCCTGGGAAGACAAACTGAGGATAAAAATGTTGTTTACGTTCAATGTAACTGTGCCCCCATTGTCATATCAGAAATTATTAGATATAGAGAAAACTTTAAATAGGGAATTTCACCTACTTTTCAAAGGCAATCAAAAATATGAATTCCATTTTCTTGTAAATGGCCTCCATTTTCCAATATGGCAGTTCCAATGTGCGTAGTTAAAGTTTGATGTTTTCCTATTTAAAATACACTCTGTCCATTTTAACTGTGCCAAAACCATACATTCCTCATGGAGTACAAGAATATTCAATATTATATATTTCCATGAGTGAATCTCGACAAAAAACTATTTCTATGATTGAATCTCTACTAAAACCACATTTTTTGGCACTTTTGTTCCGTGTTATGTTTTAATTAACCTGAAAATTTTAATATACAGACTTTCGACAATTATTGTCCAATGCATTTCTAATGGAGAAAAATCAAACTGCTCATACCTCATATATAGTTTAATATTTGGTATAGGTGAAATATAAAAGTATAAAAAGTTCTTAAAGTTATTCGTAGAATCCAAAAATGCAATAAAATGCAGGATGTTCCATAAGAAAAATCAAAATTGTCCGCCACATTGAAAAACGGCGGCAATTTACAAGAAAATGGAATTCATATTTTTGATTGTCTTAAAAAAGTAGATGAAATCCTCTATTTATAGCTCTAGGAATTTTTATCTCCAAAAAATTTAATCTTCAGTAAAATATTATAAGGGAACCTCATTATAAGGCTAATCAACCAAGAGTGTCAGGCATTGGAGCAGTGTTAGCTAATGGCAAAATCCCAACTTTTTACTGTTAAATTATACCCTATTTTCAGAGTCTCTAGGTTTTGAAATACCACAGTCGAATTTCACTAATTCAAAATTCCACGTAACTACCTACCATTTTTGTTAAAGTAAAGTTAACTTAGGCTTAGTTTGAGTTACATAGGTATTCCTTAATTAATTAAATCCAACTGATACCTACAGAGGTAATTTGAGCTAAATTAGAGATACAGAGGTAAAGAATAGTAATGCTGAACTGAATATTACTCATTGGCCATTGCAACCTACACACGGTGGTTTTTTTACTTACAGAGGACCGTTGAGAGAACTTCAAGATATAGAGGGAGACTTTGACTTGTGGATCTTAAGTACCGACCTATCTACTGAACTTCGAGTAATAAGATATGGAGGGAAACTTCGACTTATGGAGCTAAAGTACCAAGCTATCTACTGAACTTCCAAGTAATAGAGATGATTTTTGTGTTTCCTCAAAGGTATACAAAGGTAAAAGCAAACCGTAAAATTATTTTGAATTATGTCTGTTGATTTTGATGACTTAAACAAGTTTCTCAAAGGGGAGTGAAAATTATATGAGTTAGCCTATCGAAGATTTCAAGCTATCTAGGTAGCAAGAGTCGGCTGTATTGCCAAGATAAAAAGTTGATTAACTTAGTGCTTTTTGATTTTTCTAATATGGCTAGATAAGCAGAAAAAAGCCTTACAGTAGAACCTAAATGTAAAGAAAATCAATATAACAAATCCCTTAGCATAAAATTGTTTTTAAATCCTCTATAACCCACCAAAACATGAAACAAGATTTTTATCCAGTCCCTTCAGATTCATATAATACTAGCAGAACCCGTGACTTCGCTCACGATAAAAATTAAAGTCTTACCTTGATATGAAGAATCTAGAGGACTGAATAGAAAATATTTATATCAAGGAATATGTCATGTAGAGATACGTTTCTTTTATGGCGGAATATAGGATAAAATGTAGATACCACAGTAGATAGTGAAGGGTTTCTTTTCACCGTTATAACTCGAAAACGGCCGGACTGATTTTAACACCAAATGTGTCGATTTTAAGGTACTTCTTTGTAGATTTACCATTACGTCCATGGATTGCCTAGTAGGGCATCAATTAAGTACAGTAAAGGGCTGAATGTTCGAAACAGTTATGGTGCTATCTGTGGGCAGCATTTCAAACTCGATTCACTTAGTTTTTAACTTAAAATATGGGCGGGTAGTAATAATTTAAGATCAACCACTGATTGCAGCATTTATTTTTCCGTGAAAAGCCGGGACACCGTCGAATTAGATGAAAAAGGACTTTGCCAAATTATTGTAACTGGCATGATTGTAATTAAAAACTTAAAGGCCGGCATAAGGAAATAACTATAGCTCCCGCTGCCTAAAAAGATGGTACCACATAATAAGCTTATGATTGAACTATAAGGTACGAAACTAAACCAAATGTAACTTTTATATAGTACGAACAACCTAACAAAATCATCAAAACAACCATAAAACTACGATAAAAGGAATCAAATTATAAATCAGCTGTAACAACGTATCCGTTTGTGAAGCTAATATGCTTGATTTAATAAAATTTGAAATTTAAACAAAAGATCATCCATTACATTAACATGGGGCATTTTCAAAGCTTCAGCTCCACCAAAAATCTATAAAACCCTCGAAAATCCGTTCTAAAAAATCGTTCTTGGTGAATGCCATCACTCTGTAAGGAACGTCCATGCAAATTTTCAAGGTTCTAGGTTAAGTAGTTTTGGCTGTACAATGATAGGTCAGTGGTATTTGACAAAAATATAGTAGAAAAGATAGTATAAATATAACTTAAAATCAGGGATTTGAATAATTTATAAATTTTTACATAAATAGATCAAAGAATCATATCATTTCAGCACATTCTGTTTGTGACTGAAAAACCACTGTTCTTTTCTCTTTCCATCTTACCGGATTTAGTCTCAAGACTCAGCCACAAAATACACAGTATGCTCTTCACGTTTAAAACTGCGTACGTCGAATTATACGAAACATCAAATCATTGGACAGGCATAGGTGTAATTAAAAAATTAATACGAACGCCTCCAGGAAAAACGATAACTCCTGCTACCGAAATATAGATGGTGCCACTTAATTAATTAATGGTGGATTTTATCTAAACTAAATGTAACCTTTATACAGTACATAATTATGTCCTTGAAACAAATCAACAAAAATCAATGAAGCAATGATCAAAGAAATCAATTTATTATCATCTGTATCAACGTAGACATTTCCGAAGCTAACTACCAGCTGATTGTTTTACGAACGTTAAAAATGTAAACAAAAATCGACCAACATACTTTTAAATGGGAAAATTTAAAAACTTCGGCCTCCCCAAAAACCCCTTTATACTACGAATTTTGTAAAATCCGTTCTTAGCGGATGCCTACGCCCTAAAAGGAACATCCATGCAAAGTTTCAAGGTTCTAGGTCAAGTAGTTTGGGCTGTACGATGTTTCCACTGAGTGGTATTTGACAAATATATAGTAGATTTTATATTAAACTTGATAATCTTTCCAAAATAGTCTGGCTTAAATATTTAGTACTGAAACAAGCTACTTCCTGAATGCAGTGAATGGAACTGTGTTGAACGTAGCAGAGTGAAATAGGCTTAGAGTTTAATAAATTTAGACTGAAACTCGGAATACTTTTTAGGTAGAAAACACTTATTACAAAATGTTTAATAAACTGCCATATTGAACAATGAATTAAATAGGTGAATGCTATTTTTTAATTTTAACCCTTCTTCTACACATGGATCCAACTATGTGAAAGAAAGTTTTCTATCTTTGTATGATCGTTTTCCGGTATGTAAAACTATTTATTGAAATAAAATATTTATGAATTGATTTTCCTTTGTTTCAATGTTGCACAGATTTAAAAAAATATTAACTAGCTAAAATATCAACACATTATAAATATACAATGTCTGAGCCACCACACGGTTGGTTTTGAATTCTGTCTGCCTATTGAAAGCAAGTTTGTGGGGAAGGGGGGGGGGGGACTCTATTGTAGGTTTTTGATTTATGGGATTTAGGAAGTATGAGTGGCGTAATTACAAAAGGGAAAAGGTGTGCAGGCTCTTCCCTCAGAAATCTCCTGATTGTTATCATCAATATACCAACTTTACAGAATTGCAATAAAGCTTAAATTTCTCTCAATTGCATTAAAAGTTTTCAATAATTTTCTCAGGAATCTAGAGCTAAGGCATACCCTTTTTCTAGCTGAAAAATTACTATTACGGTGTAAATCTTGTGAGGATCTCCGCAGAGACTATGTAGTAGGCTCAGCTTTGGAACTAAGTCCTTATCACAATTAACCGATACAATTACTCTAGTTCAAAATATTTGTACGGTCAGCTAGGCTGGCTTCAATAAGAACCTCATGAGGTCTAATGTTGAAAAAAAAAAAAAACTATTTATTGACTTACCATTGCTTGTTCTATTTTGTTGTCTATGGCCACAGCACTTGCTCCAGAAGCACTGGAACAAAAAAAACAATTACACATATAATTTCCAATCTCAAGAAAAGAGAAGAGTAAAACTTGAAACACATATATGTGACTAAAAAACTGCATTGAAGACCTGGAAAACTGAGAAGCATTATCACAATTAAGTAATTCAATATAACTAAGATTTATTTACCCCAAAAACAATCACTGTGAGATGTCAACTCAGAGAATTTGTGAGAGAATTTGAGAATTTGATTTGTGAGAATTTACAACTAGACAAATCAACAACAACCTTAGAGTTCAATGTTTTGTGGTTTAAATTCTGAAGGTTTCACCTAAGTGAATTTAAATGCCAATTATCATTTCCTCATCTTAATATCTGTTGGCATAAAGTTGCCAGCCAGAGAGGGCTGACATGTCAATAAGTGACATTGGCAAAGTTTAAGTTAGTAGGTCATAACCAGTCTTTTCAGACATCCTGTGAAATTGGATCAATTGCTTAATGTGTCTGAGTCACTGTTTCGTACGGTGGCTGAACTGTGTCTTGTACGAGAACGGACATTTAAATGCAATCTCAGATGATACGAGCTTTATCAAAATACGATTTCCACTACTGAACAATTATGAACTAGATTTTAAATTTTAATCCTCTCCCACAATCATGAGAGGGTTTTTTTTATAAAAAACGATGCTCAAGTAATTAAATGAAACATAAATGCTGTTAGCTGCTACTGTTTACAGACATATTCAAATTGTGATCCCAAAAAAATTTATTTCCTTAAAAACTTCAGATCATCGGAATTGGTAAGAACGAATTGCCCTTCACCTTTGATCTCTAGGACAGTAAATGTGAAAAAAAGTCTAAACTTAGGCGATATTATAACAGTCTATCAAACACTGTAAACTCACAAATAAATCCCACCTGCTGCACAAGAATAATACGCGGCTTAGCTGTTGCATCTCGTAATACTGAAATATCACAGTTGACTAGGCTAGGGAAATATAGTAATAAAGTAATAACAGTAAAGATACTGACGTGGTAGATCGCAAAGCGTCTCTGTACGGCATTGTCAGACGTCTGAACTGCATCTGTTATCATTGACCACACCTCGACTCGTGATCACTTGACATCGGGTCAACAGTGAACATGTGAGCCCGGCCTGATTACAACCACTAAAACACCGTTCACGCATGCACAAACTAAAGTGCCACTCGACTGACTGTTCTATTGGCAAAAAGTGGTGAGGCAATGGTACGTATTTATGGAAACGTCTCTTATCAGTCGTGTGAGATAAGAGATTATGGTACAGATCAATGTGTTTTAATGTACTGTTAGATCATGGGCTATTTTTGATTTGTGACGACCTTGAGAATTTTAACTGTGTTAAAAGGCAGTTGTATTTCAACAAATAACCAGTTGATGTTATAGATGTGCTAAAGGTTTTTTTTATATGAATTTGGTTGAGCTTATAATTATTTTTTAATTATTTAACTTTTGACCTATATGGAGCATCCAAGCCTGTACATAATTAAATATTTGCTCATGATAAAAGAAAATTAAAAGAACCTGTTTGTTATTGACTTGTTATAAATTTTGCGCTCTGATTATTTATCTTTGATCCAAAAAGTTTTACTTTACAGTCCTAAAATACTTTTGTCTGTATTTGCCTTACTGTTTTGCCACCTTTTTAAATTGTAATTTTAATATTACATGTAATTATTTTCATGATTTGATAGATTTCTCTGTATTGTTTTATTGTAATTTTATATTTTTGTCACATATTTTAAACAGAGGAAAACTCCTATCGGAAGCACGGGGCCCTCCCAGGCGCGAGGCCCTGGGCGGCCACCCCTGTCGCTCTACCCTAAGGCCGGCACTGTGTTAATTTCAGGCAGAGATGTGTTAAACTAAAAAATTAACAATCATCATCTTTTAAATGATTTATTAATACTCAGGAGAAATAACAAGCTTCCTAAATAATTTTTTTCCAAACATAAGGGGGAAATTTCACAGTACATTATTGTGGCCTTGGTACACTGCACCGCACAATGCTCTAATATCGCTGAGTGCAGACCTAGAGTGGCCTTGATAGGGCCACACTCCTTTGATTGAGCAGGACAACAACTGAACAACTTTCGGCTGCGATACTTCATACTCCTCCAACCAGCTGCCATTGGTTGTTGGGCTATTAATTAACAATACTGTCTAAGGAACTTGCCAACCTTAGTCAGTAACAAGGCTACAAGATCGTGGCACTATCATCATGATCATCACACTCATCTTTCACTCATATTCAGGGTAACGTCCTCCATGAGGTACCTGCCTTATTAAGAATGATTAAGAATAATTAAGTATGAAATTGCCTAATGGGATGCCAACAGTTGATATCATGTTTATCGAGACTTAAATACGATATTTTGATAAGTTTTGCAAGGCTAAAAAATAAAATTTATTGTACTTCTTTTTACCAGATATAAATGTTAACCTAAAATATCAAGAATATCAAACACAGATGTGAAAATATCTTCTTTTTCCCACCTTCCGGTATACATTCAACATTTAAGTGATATTCATTTATGACAAAAAATCTGGATACAAAATTTCTCATCTTTACAACAAAAAAATTTATGCTTACAGATTTTAAGAACATGAACTTATATGCCGGACGGATTCAAGAATTTCACACCAAAGTGTGAAATTTCAGCCCAGTAGGTTTGGCCTTTTTTAAGAAATAGCTAAGGAAATTTTAATTCAATTTTTTTGGTTTCATTAAAAAAAACCTCAACTGCCTGTCGCCATGGGCCAATAAGCCTGTGCAGCGATATAAAAGACAACGAGGAACTGTAGCGGCAATAGTCACTTGGGCCAGCCAAAGGTGACCGCTCATGATGGAACAGGAGTCGCTCACTGCTGGGATCGAACCAGCGATAATTGAAATGTGTTACCGCATCATAACATTTTGTAACATTTTGTAAACATAGTCCTTAAGACAGGGATTTTTTGTTGCTACATACTTGGAGGAAGATATTATGATTTTATTTGATCAGACCAAAATCAGTCACTTATTCTACAAACTGTATCATGATGCGACATTACCAGTTACACCATTTAACATTACCATAAACCACGTAATTTTTTGAGATGACGTAATTTTTTGTCAACCACAGAAGTACTCAATAATAATGTAGCTGTATTTATGCTAAGTACTACTGCCTAGTGTCAAGAATCCAGATTGAAACTAGGACCACAGCCCCTGAATAATTAATTGGTGGTTTTCAATTACAGACAAGCTTACTAGAGGTGTGCGAGTGGTGATTTTTGAAATTGAGTTGAGTTTTTAAATACTTACTCGAGTTCCGAGCATTTTTCAAGTTGAGTTTTTTTATTTAACAAGATAATCGTTTTTCTACTTCAACAGAACTATAATGCCAAAAATAATAATTATTATTCTAATACTCAACTTAGAAGTGTTTCTGAGTTAAGAGCAAGTATATCAAAAGATATCAATTAATTAAGGCAGATTTAAAAATCTTGAACTGGTTTTTCCTGTGTTTAAAAATAAAACGACTAAAGCATATATTTCAGACGGTCTAATATGCTCTCATTAAACCAAACTCAATGTTTGATTTAATACCAGCCTGCATGTTTTTTCCAGATTGACTAACAGAAGGAACAAGAAGTAACTGCACATTCTTGAAAGGAATGAAGTGGTATGAACCTATTAATATCAATAATTAAAAAAAAAACTCTTTAATTAAACTAAACAAAGCATTTTTTGCCGATGATGGTTAAAGATGGGTGTTAAAATCGACCGTAAAACTCAATCACGCGTATCGATTTCAAGTAAACGGCGGGAGTAACTACTTTAGCTCGAACTTCGAGTACCTATTTTTAAAACTTCTAGCCGAGTCGAATAGTGCAAACTCGGCTCGAAAACACTCTTTAGTCGAGTATTCCCCACCTCTGAACCTACACGGTGTGGATGCCTCTTTATTGGTTGTCTGAACAACCTTCAGATGCCAGATACCAGTCAGTCATGGCTACATACACAGGGTGTAGGTTTTCACTTTCCTGTAATGATAATGCATTAAGGTCAGTGCACTTTCGGTTGTGATTAGAAAATCGAATGTGCTTTACGCAAATTTGTACGCTGTACATTATTTGTTACATCAGTGAAATTTTGTTACAATTCTAAGTGTTTACTGAATTTATGGTCTTTATTTTTTAAAATTTCTCCAGATTTTTGGATTATGCCCCAGTTACAGTCGTTTAGACTACCGCTGTTTTTCCTGTAACCCTGAATTAATCAATATCAATAATCTACTAATTAAGTTTGGCCATTTTTCTCTGGGGAAAAATGGTTATAACGTAAAACAACAATTCTTTTGTCACACCCCAAAATAATCCTGACCAGGTAAAAAATATGGACCTGTTCCGCGACCCAATAGTACATGGATAGCAAAGAAGAAGTAAGAAGAAAAATATAAGAGGTAAATAAGCCTAAACCTAACTGCAAAAAATACAGCAGAGTTCTGGACTGCTATATGTAGCAGAGCTCTGTAAAACTGAGAGCTATTTAAATATGGAGACAATAATTGACCAATAATGAAGTACCGATAGTCTCAATAATTCAAATCTGACTCTTCAGGAAGGTCTTCAAGCTCTGTAATTAAGACCACTGTAATGAGTTCAGATAAATTACGTCTAAAGACTTTAATATGCAAGCTTATTTTTAGCAAGGGATTTCATCATCGGTGTAAAACGCATCACACGATAACAGAAATAAAAACCAGAAACCGGTTTTAACTACGAATCTAGCATAAAAACCGATCTTTCTTCCCTAGGCCTAGTTCCGCAGTGGGACGCATCGGCGAGTCCACGACCAGGAGAGGCGAGGACGCGCCCGCCTGTCCGACTCCTCCACCTTCCAGCGACTCACCCTATGAAGTTCTTGATGAACCAGTAGACGGCGACGAGGGTGCGCTCGGTGAGGTCGGCCTGGGCCGAGGGCGGGACCGCGGAGACGACGCGAGGTCGCAGCTGCGTGGCCATGGCTCGACACGCCAACACGGGCCACGGTGGCCTAGGCCATCACTCGGACTACGACAGCCCCGGATCGTATCGATCCGTCTGCCGCGCCGCGGCGGCGGACCTGCGCGCCCCTGCACCGCCGCTGCAGCCGTGCACGCCACGCTCGCGGCACGCGCGCCGCACGTCCAGACGATAATATATCAGTCAAGTTATAGGTAGATTCAAGTAACTTGGCCCAGAGTCCATAAGACTATACGTAGTTAAATTTTGGCGTTGGGCTTACGGACGGTCTGGGCAATGTTATTATACTTCCACTTTAAACGAATTTGGATCCGATAACACAATGAAGACGACTGACTCATTGTTTGTTTGGACCGTATTTTCTAAAAACGTGTATAAAAATCAACACGTATCGATATTGTTCCAAACACGACGAAACAACCCAAGAAAATGAATGTCTGGACATAACATGGTATACGTCAATTTTATTTACAGGCAATGCTTTAGTTTTGAGTATTTATCGCTTTGAATTTCAATTCTATTTAGTTGTTTAGTGGCGAATAACTGAAAGCAGTAAAACACTATTGAATTGAAGTTTCAATTGTTTTAATGACGTATAAAACTAAATTTTTAAAAGAATATGACTGAAAACTGTAATAGAGAAGAGGGTTAAGATCACACTAATTTTTAACTTCTTGAATACATCTCAACGTATCATTTTCATTTTATAATGGCCTGTGTGTAAAAGTTAATTATAGAATAACCAGAACATTAGTTGCATTTTTTGACAATCAAGATTATATGTTTTAATATAAAACCACAATGTTATCATGGTGTAAGGAAAAAACAACTTTTTCTTTACACCATGAACGTTATGACATGGAATTTTTGCAAATAATACAATAGCGAAACTCTATTTACAGAATTATTTTTAAGAAGTCAACGTTTTTGTATCAAATAATTAAATAAATACATCTTGAAGACAATATGAGCGTTATTGATTTTTAGTAACTCAACTATTGCAATCTCTTGACGAACAAAATTACTTTTCCCCACCTTCTATGTTTCGACGCTTTTTACCCCTTGTAGAGTAAGTAAAATAATATTTTGTTTCTCAGCGGGAGTAAAGTGATTACTTTGCCTCCAGGCGGGAGACAAAGTAAACCCAAAAGAATAACAATGAAATCAAAAATTCAAAAATCAAGCGCCTTGAAATTTCTACGCAGACGTGCAAATATGTTGAGGTTCAACAGATTGCAGTCGCTAACAGCTGATTTACAGGTAGGAATAATCTCATAAGAATTACAATAATCAGCTATGTGAACGTCTTCGAATTAAGCACGTAAGAATATATTACAACAATCAGCTGATCGTTTGGTGCATGAATGGTAGTAGGCAATAAATGCAGATTGAAACAAAATGGATATTGTTTGTTAATTATTAAGTTAACGAAATTATGTTTAAAGACGGGATTTTATAATTGCAGATGGGGGAAAAATGCGTGTATTTCGAGAGTAAAGCACATTGTCTCCCTCATGAAAACAGTCACCAATGCAAGCTCGGGTGCAAGAGCGAAAGTTTTCACTCGTGAGCCAATGTTGATTTTTACTCACCCAACACACAACTATTCATCATAATCGTCCAGTTTTTGCGCGATTAAAATCACTTTGGACGAACGCCAAATTCTAAATGCTCTGCCAATGGACCCACATCACCGGCGCCGCTGCACCGACAGTTGGAGGGTTTCGGCCTTGGGTTTGCATGCTAGACTTATTATTTTTACCACCTCGCGGCTCGAGCACGTGCGGCGCCGGCGTGACGGGCGTGTCTCGACACGGGAACTGATAAACTCAACCGTTCGGGCCTTTAACTGACTAGTAACTACTTCTCTTCAAACAAGAGACGGGCGGTTTAAAAACTGTTCCAACACCACTTGAGAATCCTTTAGGTTACACCATGCATATAAACGAGGTAGATGAAATAAAGAGTTTCGCGATTTGACAAGATAAAACATTTATTTGACTTGACATGCTCCGTCTCCAGAAATTAAATGCTTTAGGTTATTCTGGATTTTGGTAAATCATAAAATATACGCCTACTATTGACGTTTTTGTCTTATTGGTGTCTGACCAAAATGAAACTAAGGAGTTGTCGACTTGTGCCAGAAACACCGATTTAATGGTAAATTATTGGTTACATCGAACAGAGAGAGAGGGTCGAATTTGTATTTCGCCTGGGAAGAGAGATTCAACTACTAACTGGTTGAGCGCGCAACACTGGTAGCTCAAAGAAATATCACATTTGTCACGGGCGATAAAATTACTGCTTAATTACCAAGCATAACTGTACTGTACAAAGTATGTTTGTGAAATTAGCGAACACAAATGACTTTTATTCGATCCAGCCGTTAGTTTTCGGGAAGTTTTTCAATAAGATATTTTTTATGTCAATATTGTATCGAATCAGCGAATATATTATGGCGGATGTAAACAATCCACGAGAAATTTTAATTTTTGAATCTGAAGATTAACCAACGCGGTTTCCGTTTTAAATTAATTGTACACTTAACGCACAAGGTGGACTTTTATTTTAATAAGTTAAGGTTACTTTGTTAAGACTTGGTAATTTATGTTAGTTTCTTACATCACAAAGCTCACAAGTTTTTTAAAGGTCACAGAGATCTGTTAAATTTACAAAAATTAGAGGTTTTTTCACATTGTCTTTGAAGAATTAGGAATATTTTCCAGTCCTAACTTCAGTATTTTAGTTTAATCCAATCGCCCACTTAGAACAAGGTTGATTCAGTTGATCCGCAAAGTCGGACTCGGTAGGTCCACAATAAACAGAGCAAATAAACAAAACCTACATCGGCTGAGGCCCCGCCCTCAGTGACGTCACTTCCGTCAGTGACTAGGTCAGGAGGGCGCGACCCCTGATCAATATTGTGCACGGTGATGAGTTAAAGCGTTATTTTTTGATAACTGATACAACAGTAACCGTTACTTGAAAATAACATGTAATTTAAACTGTTATTCAAAACTGTTATTTTAAACTGTTATAAACTAGCATTTTTTGTACAAAGACCTATCACCATGAGATTTTTAACATGCAATTTTACAACTTTGCAATCCTAAATTCAAACACATACTCTTAAATTTAGTGTAATAGGCCTACCGAAAAAAAACATAGTGACAAAACCTTCTGGGATCGTTGGGCCAACGTGATGGCCTGACATGCCTTATTTTTTATTGTATGTTACGATTTTAAGTTTTAACTCTCTGAGTAACGACAATGAATCATCAGATAATGAAGTCATTCCTAATGACGTTGGAAGAAACTTTATGAGTTTAGGTATCACTTGTCACCTGTTAAATCAACTACGTCGCTCCTTCTGTCTAAACGTGTTTCGTTGGGTTTAGAAATAGATAAATGATTTTGGGGGACACGGCATTATACTTGCGCATTAGAAAAATTTACAAGAAATACATAATACAATTTTTTTATATTAAAAATTCATAATAGGCATAATTTTTATTTCACTCTGCTAATGGGTGTCGGCAAGCAGAAAAAACGCTAAGAAATACCGTACGCACTTACGTTTTTCATCAATAACTGCACAAAATATGTTATTTGATACCAGTAATTTGGAAAAAGTACAAACTGCTATAATAATTTCTTTCAAATAATAGTTATCGAGACTGGTCAATAAAAGCTCATCACTATATTGGGCACATTGGTCTAGTTTGCCGACCTTTTGGAACCCAAATAAATTATGAACATGATCAATTTATTGTCATTTGGATCATGACAAGAGGCTTGAAGGGGCTAAATGTCCCTAAGAAGAATCCTTCATTATTTCAATTCAAAATTCCTAAAAAAACTGGCTTTTAGATCCGCCAAATTATGAAAACATAATAACATATGCTATGAACATATGCTAACATATGTTCATATTTAGCATATGTTTTGAATCAAACATCAGCACCACACGTTTTAATGTAAAAAAGCAGACTTTGTATCAGAATGCTTTTTAAATGGCAGATATTTTACGTTATCTCTCATTTCCTTGCAAACTTCAAGCAATTTCAATCTTTTTCCCGAGTCCCTGGTAACAAGAGCTTCATTTTGAGCCCTCTCCCATTATCCTGCGACTTGCCCAACGCCCACAATTTCGGGGCAAAAATTTTCGCTACATATAGATAGACGGATAAGTCCCAATTAAATATATGACAACTATGAGAGTAGATTAGTACAACAGGTCAACTACAACTATGTTTAGGCCTAAGTTAGACCGGAAAGTGACATTCCATATGGATGAGATAAACAAACAAGGCAGGAAAGGAGTGATACGCCATTTTTTACACAGCGCGCGGGACGTTTTCTGCAAAAAGGAGACACTTGCCGTCCCTGACCAAGTCCTTAATAATTAATGCGCTGGACAGAACATCAACATCGCGAATACATGCAAAATGAGCAAAACATCGGCGACGAGTTCGCGAGCCAAATGCAAGCGGCCTCGGTGATAAAGATTTTATCTCGAAAGGCCTTATTAGAAAAAGGTCGTCACACTATTTTTGTCCTGAGGTCGTATTTTCAATTACGCAGAACAATCTTTTGAGTGATCAGCACGATTGTTCGCATTCTGTTCGATTTCAATAAAGAATCTTCACTTCTTATAACATCACGTCCATATTTATAATAATCATTAACCATTAACATACACGACCTGACGACAATGGAATTTTCAATTACTTACGTGAGAGCTTGTCGTTCGCAATTTTTCAGCGGCAACCGAGTTATTAATAGAAAGTGAGAAGTAAACAGAGAGCTAAAATTATTGCAGCCAGCGAGGGTGGGGATGTCCCCATTAAACACAATGTCTTCATTACTGGGTTTTCGATTTTAAAACAACAAGCAATTCAAACCCAGGCCTGCCTAGTAATTAATGGACCTATTCTCAAATTCAGGTCGAAAAGACGATGCTGGAAATGTAAATAAAAATATTTTTTGTGGCTTTCGCCGAGAAACAGGCTGAACAGCGAACGTAACATAGGTCCTAACAAAAACAAAAATCACTCCCCGACAACTTAATCTCGAAGCTGGCATGGTTCACACGGATATCTGTTACATAACAAACGGTTTGGGGATTAACTTCTGTTATGGCACGATGCCCGCGAAGCTTTTTGTTTGATTGTTGGATGCCACCTCCAATATACTACCGTGCAGTATGCTTAGAAAAACGTTAGCCTCGGGCGATAAAATTACTGCTTATTACCAACCATAACTAACTGTACAAGATAAGGTTTGCGAAATTCGAACCAAATAACTTGAACCAACCGTCAAGTTCTCGGATAGTTCTTCGATCAATAGCATTTTCACTACTCCTCTAAAATTGAAAAGTTATGATGCATACAAAGGGGTTAATAACTAACCTTCATTCAAGTGGACCAACAAGAGCCAACGATAGTTACAAATCCACAATTAACTTAATTTTAATTGCGAACTTTAATTTTTTTACAAATTAAATTAACTTAATTTTCAAACTGATTAGGACCGCCATTTCCATACTTGTGATCCACCCGTGACATAGATCCATGGAAACTAAACTGGAAACGTCCTCGTAGGCCAAAGGTTTGTTTCGGCAACTTGGATACCCGTTTTATACACGGGCCAGAGGGGTAGATTCCAGAGCGGTCCGAAATGACCAACATCCTCAAAAAGAGGGCGGGCGGCACTATACTTCCCCAAATTCTTCCTTTTTCTCTAGGAAAATTGAAGATTTTGACCTATTATTTAGTTAAACGTTCCCTCACGAAACTTGTATTGATGAAGGATTTTTTTTCTGCATTCCAATTAAATTTTTCGTGGGACCAAAATAGCTTAAATTTGAACCACTTGCAGGTGACTACCGGTACCAACTAGTCAAACACAGTAAAAGGGGGACCTTAACACGACCCTTGCAGAATCTTAGAATGGAATAGATGACCAGGCGAGATTTCTTACCGGGGTGTAGATTATGAAAAATGTGATTGTAAATCAACAAAAACAAAAAATTGGTGATTTTATTTACCAGTAAATAGCTCTCAAGATTCAAAATTAAGTCAACAAGACATGGCTCTGAAATTAGTGTTGCGTCACCCTGGGTAGATCTGATCTCTGTTAACATTTCTTTTCGAAAGCCTTCGGTGACTTCCTTCCTCGGATAAAAATAATCCAGTAGTCAAACTCAAGGCTTGGAATAGACTGGAATCAATTACGGGTCCAATTAATCATCTAAACGAAGTAGCCTCCTTTTAACTGCGGAAGTAAGGAATGGCGGGGGCGGAGGCGGGGGCGGGAGTAGAATAACTGATTGACAAGCGAGGACGCCTTGTTGCGATCAGCTGATCCGACATGTCTAGACGCAGGCCGCGGTTGAGGTTAGGTTAGGTAAGACGACACCAGGCAAACACTTCCCCCGTCGACGCTGATCGACGGAGAACGCGACATCAAGCGGAAACCCGCGAAAGTCGTATGAAACTGCGGACGTCATCTTCAACTTGTCTCCGGCGAGGGAAAACTCTGGCAAGGCGAAAACTGGGAAAGTTGGAAAGTGGAAAGTCCCGGAGACAATTAGTCAGAATTACTGAGCGTGCTAAGCGGAAATTGACACACCTTGGAGATCAAATATCAAAGGCAGTTTTTTACAGAAATTTGACGAGCGCAAACATTTTAGTATTCGAGGTAGAACAGAGTTCATCAGAAACGCTGAATTTCCCTAATATGCAGTTAGTGAAAACTATAACTGCATATCGTATATACGAAACCCCGAAATCGGATTAGTTCCATTTAAACCGCGCAGCGTCGAAAATTCTTTGACGAAGAACACTGAGCGAAGACAAGGTTGTAGAGGCTAAAGCCTGGGAAAGCTCGGGTGAAACTGCATTGAAAAATATTTGAACGAAGATTCCGTCGAGACAAATCCGACCTACACTAGATATCGGTTAGTGAACGACCTGCGTTCGTTAGTGAACGTCAGCTCAGCCGCTTCAATACAAGGATAATCTCATCGGAATTCACTATAGTTAATTTGCCATGATTAGAGTTACTGGCTAAACCCAGCTATGTAGAGTTATCATAAAATTGTCAAAAATCACGGTAACTAGACACAACAGTTGTTTCTAGTTACTGAAAATGAAATAAAAACAAGTTTATGTTTTTAATTTCACCACTTTTATCGAATAATTACGATCCTGAACTACGATTCCTAAATATAAAGATAAAAATAACCTGCTATAACGCTGTGACGTAGAAATTGGTCCCTTAGCTTCCTTTAGCAAAATATTTGAGTTCATCTTGTTATTTTTTTCAATAATCCACTAAACTTTTGTTCATTACAAATACATTTATACAAGAAAGAAAATGTTTTCGTTCAATTAATTACAAACGCCTCTGAAAAAACGAATTAATAAACAAAAATAAGAGTGAGCACTATACTCCTCGGGTGCGCTAGAACCACCGATAGACCCAACACCAAAACCTGACCGCGGCTCGCCTGTGGTGACGTCATCGCGTAGTGACACGCGGTCACATACTACCACACTGTAAAGTGTAAACTGTCACCGTACAATCACACTGGAGATAAGGATCAATGTGGCTACCGGTACCGCCACAACGACGTAACCGAGCCGCCCGCGCTAGGCACGGCCCGGTGTGGTGCGTACCTTCTGTTCACTTGAACTGGGCCCAACTTATTTCCGAGTTTGAAAACCAATGGACAATTATTTTGATTTTACCATTGATTAGTAATTAATTTCAATAATAAGGCGTGCGAGCTGAGGCTTTAGAGGATGTTAAGTGATCATTCATGACGTTCGCTGATAGTTTATCTACCTGAAGTATTGCCTTATGGTGCAATGAATTTTTGTTATGTAATCGGCGCATTCCAGAGAATATGCAATTAGATGCGAGTTTTTCCTGAGGTGAACAATTCTTACATGTTTTGCTCTTTGTTCTGTACTTGGGGTTTGTTTGTGAGTTTCAATAGTATATCACACAACTAGGGCCGAAAGTGAGGTTTTGCAGGCTCGAGATCGTGTTTCAAATTCGAGACGAAGTCGAGAATTCGAAACGACCGAGAGCTGCAAAACCCTTTCGGCCGAGGTGCGGACGCTATTTTTCATCACACTACACAATGAAATTCACCCTGTATAACATAAAAAATCTGAAAACTTTGAGGTTAAGAGCGATGAAACAACTTCTTTTTCATGGTTTAAGCAAACACGTAGCTATGAAAATCATACGATCGCAACTATCAAACCTTATATATTCCTTACCTTTGAAACATATTTAATGCCGTAGCCTATAGTTATGTGATGTTCGCACGTTATTTCAAGCAAATAAGGGCCGAATGTCTTCGGCCCTCTGGCAGAAAAGAGCTGGTTTCGGCCACCATATGACATTTTGTAAAGTAGGTGATTACGTCCACAGACAAATGAGTAGACATTTGTAGACAAATGTCTACTCGTTTGTCTGTGTTACGTCCCTCGGAGTGTGGTGACACCCACAACCCAACAAATTATACACCCACAACCCAACAAACACCTATTATGTTTGTGTAGGCCTACATATTTCTACTAAGTTCATAATTTAAATATGCAACAGTTAACGGAAGAATTTTGATATGTGAAATGTAAATTGAATAAACATGATCGTTTAGTGAAACTGTCTTTTTGTTCTATAGCTACTTTAAGCAGTGCATATGCATAACTCGACATACTCAGCGGTTGGAAAGTGCTGTAAAAATGTAAGGACTTTAAGATTTATAATTTTATGACCTTTTTTATTAACTTTCAGAAGTAACTTTTTTGCCTTCTCGCCGCTTCCTCCCGCAAGGGGCGATAATAAAGGGTTTTGGGGGAAAGGCGAGGAGTCATTTCTTGCCTCTTGCCTCCCTAATGAGAATCTAAGAAGGGCCGGGCGGAATATCGGTCTACACCTGGGACGAGATTTAGACTAGAGTTAAGGCAGGGTATCGGTGTCTACCTGGATTCTGAAGCGGAATATCTGTGCACGATGCCAGACGCTTCCGGCGGGACTACAAAGAGAAAGGGGAGAAAATAAACAAACGAGATCGCTGTTGAACTTCACTTCTCAATATTCTTGACCGGTTCTCGAAAGTAACGCTGTATATTTTCTTGTATTAATGGTTGAAAATGTAAATTCCGGTTCTCAAATATCAATGTCACATCCATATCTATATGAAGTTACCATTGATATCAACAAAGTATAGTGTTGATTATGACTAATAGACCGGTTTTTACATTTGCTATGTCAACCAATAAGGTCGTAATAATAATAAATAAATAAAATTTTATTGTCATTCGGCCCATACAAAGCAATAGACAAAGTCAATGGTATCTTACATTATGTTTATAGCAATAATCCTAATATATACAAAATGTTTACAATCTACTCCACAAAAATATCGTTCATGTCAATGACTGACATAAAAAAGGTCAATTGAATATAGTATCTAGGAAGTTTAGATGCAAACATATAGCATAAAAAACTATCGATATCTTGGATTCAATGATCTGTAAATCTAGTTTAGGATTAAATTAATCCAAACATAAGTAATAAAAATTTAAATACTCAGAATTAATAACAGACTTGAAAATGTGGAATAGCTACAAGCCAGTTTTCAAAGGCTGGAATATCTTGACAGTTGTTGTAAACACATACTTCTAAAAATAAATTCAAGGCCGTAGCCAATGGGGGGGGGGGTTAGGGGGTCAGAACCCCCCCGAAATTGTAGAAATAGCATTGAAAACGTAGTAAATGGGGGTGAAAACCCCCCCAGAAATAGTCAAAACCCCCCCCCCCCCAAAAGGGCGTGGGTAAATGCATAGGAGCCTGAAAACATATAAAAAGGGTCCAAAATCACGATAATGAGCCTGAAAATCACACTCACGAGAAAAAAAGTCACCACTTTTGCCGGGCCGGGAATTCGGCCGCCGGCCCTGACCAAACCCCCCCCCCCCCCGAAAAAATTTCCTGGCTACGGCTTTGAATCAATTAGGTAATTTTATATTGGCGAATCGAGATGTCTCAAAACATCAACTCCACAACCATGATACCAGAGGAACAGACCCACCTATAACCTCGTCACTAATCAATGTTTTTGAGAAAAAGCCCTCATAATATGCTGATGCCAACTTTGTCAATGTCCTCTCTGATTCCATGAAAATGTCAGACCGAGGAAAAGTGAAAATAAACTTAAAAAAACTTGGGTTAGGTGAATGACCATTTTACAAATTTTTCAGAGTGAAAGTGCCAAAAGCATTACGGACATAGAACTACTTAATAATTAATTTATATTATATTATTTATTTACAATTTAATGATTGTAACATTAAAGGTGATTATCATTATAATAAAAATCCATAAGAAGACTTCTAGGTCACAATTTTTCCTTTTCTGCAATAGGCATTTGTTTCACTCGAGTTTTGATTAATAGCATACTCTAAAATCATTTTGTTGTTGTGTAGGCTCCAAATTACAGATTTCAATTACATAAAAAAGTTAAATTACCTTATATCCGTCGTGTGATCCAATTCACTATTTTTAAAAATAGTGATTTGGCCAAATCTTTTAAATATTGTAATGTTCGTTTATAAATGTTTAAGTGTCAGTGTTTTGTGTTTTCAAACTTATGATGACCTCAAATTGAGGGTAACATTCAAAGTATTGTAGGCATGAGGATGAAGCTTTAAGCTTTGAAACCATAGCTACTTATAATTGGATCACACGACTGATATAAGGTAATTTAACCTTTTTTATATAATACTCTAAAACAAACAACATGTTCGTGGGCAAAATTTTTTCCTGTCCGAGGATTTTGAGTATTTTTATTTTGAATACGATTTCTGACCATGAGGAATTGATTGTAGCTAGTAACAAGACTGTGAAAATCCGGTTTCCATCCTTACACCTCTTTAAAGTGCCCTTGTTATCATTATGGATCATTTTAACCAAAACAGCTGATTAGTATATTCAGGTTGTTTTTATCCGAGCAACACTTGGTCTCCAGGTACTTAATTTAAAATCCAATTGAACTGGCGGGCCATGGGGTCAAGGTCTTTAATAACCAGCTGCCATTGGTTGTTGGGCTATTAATTAACAATCCTGTCTAAGGAACATGCCAACCTTAGTCAGTAATAAGGCTACAAGATCGCGCCACTATCATCACGATCATCACACTCATCCTTCACTCATATTCAGGGTAACGTCCTCCATGAGGTACCTGTCTTATTAAAGTGATTAAGTGATTAAGTGATTAAGGTCAAGTTTTGAAGCAGGCCAACTGATCCTGAACTCATTTGATATAATGCATAAAAATCACCTAGCCTGTTTAAAAGATTGACCAAGGCCCGAGAGTTCTATTGGATTTTATAACACTGGATGAATAATAATGACAATTAAAAGAAACTAAGTTATCTTAGACTTAATCCCACTCCCTCCTTGGACATCATCCTTTTATAATTTTTATTTTTTACCCCCTCCCCCAATCCTATTTTCATATGTCATAATTTATATCGAATGTTCCCTTCAGGTTCACCCCATAAAAATGTCTTTGGGTTGTAACAATAAGCATAAGTCAAATTGAATTAGATTTGTATAACGAAGTGTAACACTAATTCAACACTGCAGATTGTATCTTATAAGAAAAATTTTAACAATCACAATCATAATTTCAAGTTTGCCAAACGCAACATTTAGAGAATATAGCCTGTCGTTTTTTTCCTCTGTCACCTTCTTTGAGTCAACAGCATTTTTTTCTGATCTCTAATTTGATGCCAAATCTAAACCAAGTTCACATTTATGATTTTATTCTGATTTCTAAATAATCCAACCAACCCTGATGAGATCGTAGAACTTGACTTAACCCTTCCCAGGCCAAATGAACTGGCAGGATGGAGATTATTCATTTGAAGCCAACATTCAGAATATAAAACGTTTTACATAATCATGTCATTTTTTTAAGAGGTTGGCGGCCTCTTTTTACTTCGCCTTTGCTACGCCCACATTGACTATTGATCTGTGCGTGAATGTTAACAAGTAAAGCAAGGAGTGAGCTGGTACAGAACAAGAATGAACAGTACTGTTAAAAGATACTGGCGGTGGATGGAACTTGAAAACACGACGTTGCCGCCGAGATTCCAAGATCCAACGCACTACCGACTCACTAATATAACATAACGATTTCAAGTCACTGGCTCATTTGGAAGGTGAACAGAATTTATATCCTTCATCAGTTAATCAAGCGGCTGGCTGTATAAATATAAAGATTATTTGTTTATGTAGGACTGAAATAATTTTTCTTATATTACAAGCGAAATAAAATCTGAGTTAGTGAATATACGTCAATTACCCAAAATAATAGTGAAAAAATATGAAAACTTCCGATAATCTTTTAAAGTTTTTTTGAGGGCAGAGGATGGATTCAATCAACCTGTCTTCTCCTCGTTTTGCTCTCTAAACGTCACATTCTATAGAAAAAACATCAAAGATAAAATTTAGACCATTTCCATAAACAGAATTGATTTTTTTAGTTACACTTTACAATAAACATTAAAAACAATTTTTAAATAAAATTTAACTATTAACTGTACTTGGTATTTAAAAAAAAAAAACTAATTTACTTCATAGAATTACGATTACGACTTTAGTATTTTTATAAGTTTGGATTAGTCATTTTGTTAAAATGGCATCATTACAATATACACTCACTAAAATGACACAGTCAAACTGACAGTTTCACACTATTCATGCACTCTTGAAGTGCAAAACAGCTGCTGAAAAAACTGTGGGAATCACACTGACAACTGCAATAAATAAATTACTAACCACAAGGAAACATGATGTATATTTTACTAATATATATATATTTATATTATTTGGTATTGTAATTGTATTTATCCTGGGAAGTAAATTTTGCATAATAGATATAACCATTTTTATGAAACAGCCATGAAGAACAGCAGAGATGTATCAGTAAAGGACTGGTAAGGGTATCTAAGTTTGTTTACTTCAATATGATTTACTGCCTATTCTAATTTACAAATTTTAGTTTAATTATCTTTAATACCTAGCAGAACTAATGTTCTGGACAGCTGTAGGCCCTACTGTGGTGAAAACTGTAATCCATCAATGTGTCTGATAAAAAACCTCACTTTTTGTCCAACTGTTAAAACCTTGCTTATTTATACTATGAAAGTATGCGCTGCAGTATTACGCCAAAAGTTTACTTACTAAACAAAAACGCCTGCAATAATATCTGTGCACTGACTTTGTGATTTGCGACCTTTCATTGGCAATTAAAGAACATATTCTGATGTGAACTGGCTTTACATTTAAATATATGATCATGTGATTTATTACGTAAACACTGTAAAAGTTAAACGCTAATTTTGATGATAGCGCACTTACTCACCGCCAATATGGTAGTCCGGAATCATGAGTTCAGTTAGTCATAGTAACGATTTTGAAACAACATGAATCAAGTCAAAATTTTAATTTGTGGGGGGGGGGGTTAAAACTGAAGAATATTGAAGGTTAATAATCCTGGTAGCAGGGCCCTAGGAAAGATAACGGGGCTATGTTATTTCATAATAATCTGTATTAGCGTGATACGGATTGCATTAAATGAAATGATCACACAAATGTTTGGAAAAATGTCAGTTTAGGCTTAATTGGAAAACCCGTTATCTGATCAGGTTTCCCTAAGTGTCTGGATAAATGGTAGTCTACTGTACTTTTAGAATTACAAACAACATATACCATTTGTTCGCAAATATTTTTTAATTTATGGGTCATGACGGGAACTATTTTTTCACTTAGTTGTTTTTATAAACTGGAGGAGAAAGTAAGAACTATATTTTATTCAATCAATAAAGCACACAGTTGTTCACAAGCACTAATTACAGTGTGACCACATTAGCTAGCTCAGAACTACCTAACTAAATTCTTACAACATCAAAAGCATCTCAAATAGTAACAATCACAATTCATTCAGAGGAGCGTTACAATAGCAGCGGAGCAGCGAAAAACCGTGAGAAAAAGGCTATGAGAAAAGAAGCAAGCTGAACTAAGGATTTAAGATGAGTAAAAACAATTCAAAATGAGGGTAAAACTCAATATTAGTTCAATCGGACAAGATGATTAGATTGTGAGATGGAGGGGGACAACCATCTCACCTTGACTCGTTGGAGCTGAGAATTTTGGGGAGTGGCGAATCGAATGAAGCGTGTCTCGACCTCTCTACTAGCGCAAGAGCTAGACCCCGAATGCTATGGAAAACAAATCAGTTCTAACCATTTCTAATCAAAAATACTTGATTCTAATAAAAAAATAAAAGTTGCTCAGATTATTATAAAAAAGTTATAAGTTAATTTTATAAAAGGATCTATGCAAATTCATCATAAGTTATTTAAATTTAGGTATTTAAGAAGGAGCAAACTAAACATGCACTTCTACCCTCTTTTCTTTAAATTGATTTGAAGGGCCACCTTGATTTTTGCCAGACCACATACTTAACTAAGTTCATCATCCTGGCACTGTATATCAAAAAATCTGGGTTAATTTAATGACACTTTTATAGTGGAGAACTGTCCCCCCCCTACTCCTTTTCCAAGTCCTCCACAAAACAATCTTCCACTTGTTGCTCTATTTGGAGAACAGCAATTTCTAGTTGTCAACTTTGGTGTAAACCCGCCTTCAGATAACAGCCCTCCATGACCCTCCTCCCCCAAAACAAAACTATTACATAGGTTTGCCATACATCAGGAATTTCCCTGATCAATCTGGGTTTCAGGTTTGCAAACGATGTATCCAGAGTTTCAAAAACCCTTGGAAAAAATCATTAAAGTTGACTTGAATTCATAATTTGTCTTTCAAGATTGTCCCGGCGAAATGTATGTCCTCTAGATTTATTAATTAAAATTTATACATTTGTCGGCAGTATGTTATTAACATAACACTGAATGTGAATTAAATTATGATTAAATATTAAAGTTAACAAGAAAAAGTAATCAATAAGAAAAAACATTGTCTTTTTTATAGGGCTACTGAAAACATTATTCCTAATTTAACGACAGTTTAATACAACTCTCCTAAAATTTCATGTCACACTAGGCCTTCACCTGTTTCTGTTATAAATTAAAGTTATTAATACAATATAAAAGGATTATTAACCATAAAATAACCACAAAACATAATTAATGACTTAAAGATGAAATGGGTTTCAAAATAGGCCATGTGTCTCTCCTGGCCACTGAAAATGAAGATGTTGAGCCATCCAGTGTGAAGAGTTACCAGGCATCGAGATTTTACTGTACCAAACCCCGATAACGTATTTACAAGGTTTTTTTTTATATTTTTAGTTTCTAAAGACAGTTAACCCACAAAATCAACCACAACAACAAAATCTAAATCTTTCAAAACCAGGTTGACAACTCTGAAAAGAGCCTTCCAATAGTTGTGTTTTTGACTGGCATTACGGAGCCTGAAAGAATTTTGTGAAAATAGTGATCATCTAAAACTTAAGAGGAACCTAGGCCTACATACAAAATTTCAGGTCTTTTTTTTGGAGTTGATAGAAAAATGATGATTGAGAAAAGGCTCTTATGTAAGCTGACAATCTTTAGTTATCTCATTGTTTATGGAGTTCAGTCAAGAGTTGAAGAAAATGTAGATTTGTAAAACCAATATGAAGTATGTTAAGACCTGTTATTCCCCAATAATTAACTTATAATGATTAACATTAAGTTATTGGGGAATAAAGTGACCATTTGAGAGCTGAAGCAAGTATAGGGGGCCTATGGGATCTTCTGAAGAAACTAGTGACATAACGAGTTCAGCATGTTTTCTTGAGAATGGTGCAAGGAGCAAGTCCACCCAAAATCACATTTATTTCAGGGGAAAAGTTTCTAAAGCAATAAGAGGACATTGTGACAGGCTTCCGTGGTTTAAGTACACATTTGACAAATCCTGGTCTTCGGTTGTTAACCATGATGGCAAAGAGTTGAAAGTGGTTGCCGACATTTCGGACAGGGTTAACACCCAAAACCCAGGATTCGTCCAATATGAGGGCACTAAATAAGTGCTAAAACTTTTTGTAATAATTAAAACTGCTAAATAAGAACAGTATTTATATACTAATTAAGCACTATCTAGACGTTAGAATCTACACAGTTTTTAGAGATTGCGGTAGGGTAAGGAAGAGGTTAAGTATGGTATACCCTGATTATCGAAAGAATGTGAACGGCGGAGCGAGCACACAGCAGTAAAAACATTTTTATTCAAAACGCTGTAGAAACATAAAAAACGCTGTTAAAAATTTGCAGTCGACTTTATTCCAATGGCCAGTTGATTCCGTTATCAGCAATGTTTTCAAATAATTTTTAATGTACATCGTTCAGTTTATACTGTGAGATATATTGGGTGCAGTGGGGTAAGTGGGGCCATGTTTTTGCATAGTTCGACTTTGAGCTCAATTTACCAAGTTATTATTTAATATTATTCAATGAAACTTTGCATGCATTATCCCTACTTTATTGGCTATCAGGTGATATAATTGATTTTAAAATTCCTTTACCCGTTTGTCCTGCAGAATTTTTTTTTCGAGACCATGTTCACTGGATGCACTTTCCCGGGTGTTTGGGGTAAGAGCAGCCACGGCCTGGATTTCCTATTTAAAGCACACATAGAAGGACATAGGGCTAGTGGCTTATAGCCCACCTTTCACTGAGTTTAACAAATTTTAGATCATTCAAATACCTTTTTTCTTTCAGGAGTTACGAACTTTTTCGTGATCGAAAACACGGCAACATGAAAATCCTTAAAATTTCAAAGATATTATTTTTTGACATAACTAATCAAATAACCCCTAATTGTTGTACTTACATGATTTTTATTATTACCTGATCTATTGTGAATGGGTTAATGAATTTTAAGTACAAAAAATTTTTTTTATATTCTTTTATTAATTTTTTACATTAGGTTAACAAAAGTTTTCACTTAAAACACGAGTCTCATGGTTGTAAGCCTATTAAATTCAACTAAAAAAACTTAAAAACACTTGTATTAACTAAAAAAAACTTGTTGTTGTTTATTAATTATAATTATAACTGTTAGGACTTATGATTTTTTTAAATCATAAATTTTATACTTTATATGTTCGTTTTCTTAAATAATAAACTAAAAGTTAGTTTTTAAAATTAAATGAACACCTTATTGGATTTCTTTACTGAACTGCATAATAATAGTTTTAGAACACAAAATATTTAAGAGAATGCTTTAAATCAGTGCAAATAACAATTTTCACCGGCTGCACTTACCCCGGGGTCCCCGGCTGCACTTGCCCAACGTCAAAAATGGCCGGGGTAAGTGAAGCCACGGCTTTATTTTTTTTACTAAGCATTTTTGAGCAAAATGGACTACAGTGGCTTATTCTACGCATAAAAAACTACCAGAAACATTAACAACTTTGAGTTTAGGACTTTCCATATAGTGGTAATAATTGTGCAAAGTTTGACCCCTGCACTTCCATTTGGCAACGAAACACAAGGTTTTTTCGATTAAGTTAAAAAAATAGTTTTTGTCCAGTTACACTCAATGTTAATGTTAAATATATTAGATAAAGGACCAAATAAACATAATTTGGTGTCTTTTTTTATTAATTTATTATTTTTAAGGTCACAGTAGCCACTGGCTTCACTTGCCCCGTGGCCCCACTTACCCCGTCCGTAATTAATTAATTTCTAAAGTACTGTTATTATCTCAGCTATTAAACTACTTTGATGAATGAAATTCAGTAAACAATGTCTTTGAATGAAATATAAGTTAATTCCGTCACTATGTCCGTTTTATGTTTTTATTGGAATAGTTTTTCATAATCGATTAATATATAAACGATTGTATCACTGCGAGGCAGAGCAAAACAATGAATGTTGAAGTACAGTCTGGACCTAGTGGACCCATTTTATTAGCGTGCCACTTCATGTCTCAGTTTTTCTCTTATAAACAATGCCTGCTTCCAGATGTAGAGTTCATTGTAAAAAAATGCCGATTTACCAACATTGAACTATAAGGAACCTTTCACTGCATGTGCAGTGTGTGTTGGAAGCATGTGCTCCATTGTTGTTGGTCAGTTGCTGTACCTCGTCTGGATCACACTCGCCCCAGCAAGGCGAAGGATTAATTTCAATTATCAACTGATTATTGATTATCGAGTAGCATTGAAGTAATTTATTAACTGAATATCGATTGTGAACACTATCTAATGTCATTAAAGGAAAAATTAAATGAAAATCTAAATTAACCAAAGAGTTAACAGTTCTTTAGAAATAAATTAGTAACGACGTAAATATTGATCAAAGGGCTCTCAAATTCTGATATATTGTTCCCAAGAAAGTCTACTAAAGGTTCTATACAGGAATTTTTTCCCAATACTTCTAAGCAGAGTTATCATAAATTAAACACAAATAATTGACTTTTTTAATTCGTAAATCGTGTTTTTAGTAATATAACTCACAGTATTAACTAAACGATATAAGTTAAAAATTATTTGAAAACAGTGCTGAAAAGGTAATAAACTGGCAATTGGAATAAAGTGGACTGAAAATGTTGTAACAGCATTTTATACGTTTCTACAGCGTTATGTATAAGAATGTTTTTACTGCTGCGCAGGAGCTCAGCCGCTCACCTTCTTTCAATAATCAGGGTATAAGAAGGTATACAGAGGTGTAGTGGGCTCAGAGCAGTCCAGAGTGCTGCTCTAGCAAAGCTTCAACCCAGTCCACCCAGAATAACCAGGACTAAATCGTTTAAACTAAATCTCACCTTGGTTCTTTTTATCGGTATCTATTCTTTTTATCATTTCCTCATTGCAACAAAACATATTGTGTTGCAGCAAAACCAATGATTTCTCGAACTATGAAAGATGAGAACTCATCGTCGTACTGCTGAATACACAAACCTTATTTCTCGTTATACACAAACCCACTCATCATCATGTTTTAGGAAAAAGCAAACTCATCACCGCATCTCTGTAAACAAGCTCGTAATTGTTGCAATCAATTTGTTATGTCGAGGTAAATTCAGGCGACATAGCATTTCCCAAAACTCTCTAACTTTCACTGTGGTAAACGTCTTAAGCCTTGTCATGACAAGACAGCGCAGCAAACCCATCTCGGCGTAGGATGAAGGTGAATTTGACCTAAAAATCATATCTATTCTTCTTACATTTAATATTCGATTAATTTGGATGATCCCAAAACCAATTATCCTCCCAAGTTTTCATGGTTTGGAATTTGTATTCAGATTTTACCCACCACTAATAGACCTAGGTTGAAGGAAAAAATGAAAAAATTGAGAGTTGAAGAGGCCTTTAGGTTGCTGCGACCAGGTGGCAACCACCCGTCGGCCACCTGACCTGTTGAAAATGCATTGAGCCTTACGGAGCCTTTCACATTAGTGCGTCGCAGCGACCTACCCGGTGACAGCGACTTGGTCGGTAGAGAACTGCGACGCCCAGCGGTGGCAGCGACCCCGCTTTTTAGCGACTCAAGTCGCTAGCGGGGCATTGAAACATATGGAGCCTTTCACACTCGGTGGCTGCAACCCTCCTTTTCTATGTCTGTCATTGGCAGTCGACTCGTTTCGCTGTTGTTTAGCATTTAATGACATTGTTTATTGTTACTGTTAACAGTTTTGTGCATTTTTTTAGTCGTATTGTACTTTCAACATGGATGTTGAGGATAACACACTGGTTGAAAACAGTGAAGGTCTGTTAATAGATAGATCTTCTGAAATATAGGTAGAGGTTACCACTGCTAAACCTGTTGCTAAACCATAAAGCACCATGGCTATAAGAAGCATCACATATAGCCATAAGGCTGATAAAAAAATAATTCTTGTAGGCCTAATTGTAATAGAGCGATCCACTTGCCCCAGGCTTAATTATTCTGATATGTTTCCCGTCAATTGCACCAATGAAATGGGGAAAATTAGTCTTTTCAAAAAATTCTGTGTCTTTGTCGAGCCAAAACTGCTCGGTGAATGAGGGAAAGCAAATCGGTTGTAAACGTTTCCATATAACATTGCAGACCGAGGCACCAGTTGCTAGGTACCTGAAAAAAAGTTAATGTCGACACTGCGACAGCGAATAGCAGATACAGGTGACAGGCATAAGACCAAAACAAGCTGCACGCGCATCGTGGGAGCTCGGTCGCAGCCACCGTGTGTGAAAGAACATGCGTGGCTGCGACTTCTTACAGGTCCAGTGGCTGCCACCCAGTCGCAGCGACCTAATGTGAAAGGGGCCTAACCTTTTCTATCACCCAAAATGATTCCCTTAAGGCAGTGATTTCACTACTTACCCCAGGTAGGCCTAACTGACTAATTTTAAAAAATGAATAAGGTAAAAAAGTAGAAAGGAATACCTAGCTTTTTATTGGAAAAATACTTACCGGATATTTTTCTCATGTATGCTATATATTACTTCCCAACAAATTAATATTTTTTTACTCCTGGTTATTTTTCCCCTCTCAATTAATATAGACCTAGTGTAAAGCTGATCTTTTAAAGTGAACATACTGTAGGTCTATTTTAAGTGACAAAATTACCATACATGCTTGCTACTTTTACGTTTAAAAAACTCTAACTGTGTTTAGGGATATTTAGCAGAGGGAAAGATCGTTAAACATTCTTGATTCATGCATTACCACAAATTTTAAAAAATTATAAAAATAAGCTAGGAAGAGCTTACTATTAAGGAGAAACTTTAAAATAAAAAGATTTTAGGGTAAGGAGATTCCATGATAATGAACATATTATATGGAAAATATAATGCAATTTTCATCATTAACGTGTAAGCTAACTTTACTGTGTGATAAGTAAAAGAGTAGAAAGCAATAGCAAAATGTCCGTGTCATTTTAACAGTTCTAAATTCAAGCAAGCTGGAAAAAATTTTGGGCAGGTAGCCTAGGTTTGAAAATTATAAATGGGTCATCTTTTTAATGACTGGGTCACCTTTTTCATGAATAAACCACTAAACGTAATACCCATCAAAATTATTTTATATAGGACTAATCAGATTCTGTTAAGATATGTAAGCCTAGGCCTGTGTATAGCAATATGACTTTCCTGCTCACCTGATAACAAATTTTATGATTATTTTAGGTAGACTAAGTAAATTGCATAAATATTTTCTTTTTGTTTCCTAACAAAAAGATTTCTATAGTCAAATGACTATTTCCAACATTCTGTAATGTAAATGTAGGCGATCCTACTAGCCTAAAGGCTAAGAATTTCCTCCTTGTATAATTTATCACTATTTAGGCCTAGCCTAATATAAAACCGAATTAGTTTTATGTTACACCGGGACCTTTTAGCGAATTTCCCCAATAGGGAAGAAGCTACTACCGTAGGTCTCATGGTAAGACCTAAGCCCGAGACTATGATAACTTTTCGTTTTGGGGCCACCAGATGCAAAAAACACCGTTCAAATTTATATATATATATATATATATATATATATACATATATATTTGTCTGTTAGCACGATAGCGGCTGTAAAAACATTTGGTCCAATCTTAATGAAAATTGGTACAGACGTGTTAAGTGGTGATCACCCGGACAAGTTCGTGAACCAGCCCGATCGGACCACCGGAAGGGGGGGTAAAGGGGGGTAAACCCTCCAAAAATCGGTTTTTTGAGTTTTTTACATAGAAAAATAAAATTTATCGACTTTTCGTTAGCACCATTGAATTTAGCTCAAAAAAACAAACAATTTAGTATTTTGAATCACTGCTCTATGTGCATTGGTTACCGAGATATTGAATGTGGTAAACACAGTACGTTGTCCCTATGTTAACCTTATGGGAAATAAATAAAATTCTATATCTCGGTTATTTCTCAACATATCTTGATAAAATTTGGTAAATAGCTTCTTCAAAAGTACTTTTAATAGGATTTTGTATTTATGAAAAAAATAACAATGTTGCCTATTTATTCAAAAGAAATATATTTTTTTAAATTAAACTTAACTTATTGATTAGTATTTTTGACAATGACTATGCAAAACAAACTATTGCATTTTATATTAATACATGAATTTATCACTTTTTATATGTTTTCCTAATAATTGATTAGTTATTGTTTTTTATTGGAAATTCGCTGAGTACGCAGGTTAGCTGCGACGGGGGTATTTGGTGTTTCCGGGCCCCTATGCATTTGCCTCCCCTGCCCCCCCCCCGTCGCCGGCCCTGATTGAAATATATCGTTCTGCATTTGAAATTCACTGAGTGTGCAGGTCTGCTGCAACGGGGGTATTTTGGACCTGTTGTGATCTCTGAAATTTAACAGTCAATTCTTTGAACTGCTGAGCTTTGACTGAAACAAACTTGTTTTTTGCTCGATGCTGATGAATTTCCTATGCTACGATGCTGACATAAGATTGTCCTATGGATGACGACAATGGTGGTGGCAATATCGGAATTGATAGTTAGCTCTACTTTGTAATAGGTACGGTACACCTACATGTGCTTATTACGGTTGGCCTTAATTCAGATTATTATCCAAATTTTTTTGATGACAAGATTGGATCTCCACACACATTAATCCCGAGGTGTACCGTTAGCAGCAGTAGGTACTACAAACATAAAAAAAACACATTAAGTTTTGAGCCCTACCTATTTTTACATGTTCTTATAGCTAAAAAGGTCAGTCCAGGGCTTTGAGAGCTTACGTATTGGCGGTGTTAGTCAAACATTTTAATTGGGACTATTAACACTAGCAGTGTGCATCACAATTAGTGTGTCATTGTGCTCAATCGTATTAACCCTGTGATCAAGAAAATCATAAACCAATAAAGAATATATAACTTAGGTAGATCACTAACCTTTCTGCATCTTCAATTTGCTGTGTGTCGTCGGCCCCAACATTTTCACCTAAAGATTCAGCTTGTTGATTGGTAGGAATCATAGTCTGTTCTACAGGGATTTCAACTGGGTAAACTTGAACATTTTCCAAGCCGGAAGGCACTGCATTAACAGCACTTGAAGCATAAGTTTGAGGGACTCCGCTTGCCACCGTAGGAGCCACAGATGAAACTATCGGCTGAGTTACATACTGGGGCTGAACTAGTGTGGGTCCTTGGGAAGTAGCCTGTGGACTGATAACTGTATTCTGAGTTGCAGGTATTGACAAATTAGCAACTCCTGGGACAGGCTGAGAAGTCACCATAACCGGAACTCCCGATGTAGGAATCTGGGACTGGGGGATATGCTGAGGAATTGTATTTACTTGGGGAAATTGTTGAGGAATTTGCTGTGGTTGAGTTTGGTTTATAGATCCAACAGAGTAACTTTGCTGAATAGCTATGTTAGGGTTCGGTTGACCTTGTGTTTGCATCACTGCATTGGGAACTGTATTGGACTGTATTACTCCCATATTAGTTCCCTGGATTTGAGAGTTTGTGAAATATTGTGCTTGTTGCACAGGTATTAGATTTGGTTGACTTTGAATTCCTTGCTGCATTATCGGTTGTGATGTTTGAATATACTGTTGCTGCTGCTGTGTATTTTGTGGCTGAATAACTTGAGGATTAGTCCCAATAACACCACCCATAGGTATTTGCTGAACAGCAACATTTTGCATATGTTGTGCTTGACCTTGTTGTAACTGAGAATGTACTGGCATCTGTGTCGTTTGTTGGGGAACCTGTTGAATGTTGCCTTGATTTTGCATCACTGTCTGTGGTACCTGCATTGGCATTTGGTTTTGATTCATTTGCTGTTGAACTGGCATTGAAATATTATGCTGATGCTGAACAGGTTGTTGCATATGCTGAGGCATTGCTGTTTGTTGCTGAATCATTCCTTGTGTATTCTGCTGAACAGTCTGCATAGGTGCTTGTTGATGATGAATTTGTTGAATTTGTGGGGGAGGTTGCTGATACTGTTGTTGTTGAGGAACCATATTTCCACTGGTTTGAGTTTGATGCATCTGCTGATGCACATGCTGCATGGGGATTCCTTGGTGTTGCATTTGCTGAATAGGTTGCTGAATTTGCTGATTTTGCATTGGAGCTTGTTGCCCATGCATATTAGAGGCAGACAACACTTGTTGCATCTGCTGGGGCTGAAGACTTTGATGCTGGTTAGTCCCCATAAGAGGATGTTGATTTTGTACAGCATTTAAACTTTGAGCTTGTTGCTGCATAACTTGAGGTTGAGAATTCATGATAGGCTGAATGTTTCCTCCTTGTACAGTAAATTGCATTGTTTGACCAGGAGAGACAGAATTTGTATGGCCAGTAACAGCAGATACAGAATGGGTCGTGAGATTTGAGTGATCTTGATGTGAGTTATTGGAATTTATATTATGTTCAATATGGGTATGTTCTTCAAGTGTAGATGCAGTATTTGCATGTGACATAGATATACCACTGTCTGCACAATGGTTATTAACTGTTTGGTCACTGGACTCGATTACTTTTGAGTTAGTATTGGTCACACTTCCTTGAGATTGGAGTTGATGCTGTTGTTGTTGCTGCTGCTGCTGCTGAAGCATAGTATGATCAAGATAATCCATGCACATCCACCTTCCTCTTTTAAATGGTTCGGTGCTTTCAATTTTTACGACTTTAAAACGTTCGTTCCTTCCTGTGTGAGAATGAAGGTCCCTCATATCGCCTTCTAAGTGTTTACTACCAACAATTCCAAGGTTAATGACATTTTCACTAACGTTTACATGCAAATCATTTCCAGCAGCATTGTTCCCTCCACTCACATTAGAATTCAATATATTACTACAACCCTCTGGAGTTGAAACTATCGCCAACCCATACTGTGAACTAGTAGGGATAACAGGGGCAGTCCCTAAGGATGTTGATGAATTGAAAAATACATCATCTTTAGAAAAGGTATCCTCTGAATAACTGGGAGTTTCATTTTCTAAATCAGTTGCTCTTGAAGTGTCAATTACATCCGAAATATCCTCTGCATGAGACTCATCTAAATCATCTGCTGAGTCGTCACCCCCATCATTACTCGTGTGTCCACCTACTGTCACACTTGTAATTTGAAAAGAAGTCTTCTTCTTAGGGGCTGACAATGATGTAGGATGATTCAGAATCTTATCAGAGTCATTCAACCTTATTGATTCACTAGTAGTACGATTAATCATATTCGAATATTTGTATTTTTCACCTACTTTCTGTGGTTTTTGGCTAGCACTGTCAGCCATGTTAAATGTGCCTACAGAACTGATTTCCCCATGATGATGGAATCCACAGATTAAACACTACACTCCTAAATATATGTTTCGTTATTGATAATCTGTGACACATCTTAAAAAACTAAATACGAGCATCAATTTTAAAAAAATACACCAAATATCACAACACAAACACTGACACCACATAAGCTCTCTGTACTCGGGTCAAAGATGGGAAAACTCCATCCATAAGTTCACCGTCATAGCAGGTTGTCAAACACACGTTTATGCTACGTATAGCAGTTTACGTATACACTATAAATAAATATGTTATTTGCTACTAAGTAAAGTAATATAAATTATTTAGATTAATAATTTTCGCTCAGAAATTCTTTAAATTATAAATTTACATAATATGAAATTATATGTGAAATAAGGTTTTTATAAACAAAATTGACTAGGTAGCCGAGTGGATAAAGCCAAGGCCGCACTGGAAAAATGTAATTTGACATACGAAAACTATATCATAAATGGACTAGAGTTGAGCGGGTTTGTGTTCCGGACGTTCTAAAACCAGGACGTTTTGAAGCAGCTATTAAAAATAATTAAAGTATTTTCAGTGGGGCCTTGATCTAGGACACAAAGAAGTAGCATAGATAAAGGGATCTATGGAAGTAGCTACATAGGCTACATATATACATATTAAACTTACACACATACATACATACATCATACATACATACATACATACATACATACATACATACATACATACCTACGTACTTACATACATACTTACATATATACTTACATACATACATACATACATACATACATATATTCTTGCAAGCCTTAGCCAATGGGGGGGTCAGGGCAAGGCCACACTTAGTATGGCCTTGGTCAGGGGGTTAAACCCCCCCCCCCGAAAATGTTGAAATTGCGTTTAAATGAAAGGTTAGAAAGTTATTTTGTTCACTTCCTATAACCGCGGTGCTTAACCCCCCCCCCCCCCGGCTACGGCTTTGCATTCTTGATACATATGATGTCTCCTTCCGTGGTCCTTTGCAACAAGGAATTGGACAGGTCAAGGTTCTTAGCAAAGAATAACTTAACCTAACTTAAATTTCAACTTTTTACCATTTAGGTAACTGTAAATTAAATGTCGTAAAATCTTGACTCCACTAACTTAAATACTCTGGATTCCAAGTAATTGTCCTGGCAGCGCTTGGTACAACTTCATTCCAATATAATCTGGTTTATGTTCAAAAACGGTTAATCTGAGTTGAATTGCGTGTATATTCCCTTTTTCCGAGTGTTTTATGTGTGATAGGTAAAGATTGGTGGGATATTCTGAGTTTTAATACAACAAACTGATTCGAAAATAAAGAGTGAGGGAATAATAACAGTGAGAAGGCCAAGCTCTTTAAAAACATTTATGCAGCTGGTCTGTGGTGACATGCCTAAAATTGTTCTGCCAGCGTTTTTCTTTACAGTTCACTACAAGATAACTGAATAATAGATGTGCTGTTCTATTAATCCAAAGTACAAGTGCATGTGGAGAGTGCAAAGTGCTCTCGAAAGTCCTCATCCTTCGCAGGATCGACAAAGACTCTCGGGCCTGCGACCCCTACAACTTTTTAATCTACTCATTCCAAACCAGTCTATCATCCAATCTCAGTCTTCCTAGAAAGTCAGCATTTTTTAAATTTTATTTTGGTCCTCTCCAATGAATAGGTTCAGAGTCCTATTATTTTTTTCTGAGCAGTTTTGATGCATAATGACTCACTGCAGAAACCAGACATGTCCAAAAACCAAACTTTTCAGGAGAGCCAAAAAACTGTTTTTTTTTCGCAATTTTTTTTGCAAAAATAAAATTATAATGAACTGTAGCAAGGCGACACTAAAAAAATTTTTGTAGTTTTTTTAGTGTCGCCTTGACTGTAGGTTTGGTATTTACATGATGAGGTCAAAATAGAAAAAAACCATAGCTTGCATTTATTATTTTTTTTTATCTTTTTAGCAATGGACATGTCTGGTTTTTGTAGATAAAACGGTAAGTAACTTAAAAAGTGCTTAAAAAAGTATTTTAATACAAACATTTTGACAAAAATACACAGGAAACTGTATTTCAAAATGTTTTAGAATACATAATATGAATGGGAATATATAGAAAACATTACTTGACATTTCAAAGCATAAACTACAGAAATCAGACTTGTCCAGGACATTTAACGCATATAGAGTTTACTGCGGAAATCAGACTTGTCCGCTATCATGTCTGCTGACTTGTCTGCTATATCTGCAGTCAAAGCAAATTTCAATTCAGCTTAACTCCTATATTACTTATAAAACTTGTCTGGCTCTTGCGGTAAAAGACGCGCCTATCTTTGGAGATTCCAAAAATATAAAATATGCAATTTCGGATATTTTGGACAAGTCTGGTTTCTGCAGTAAGCCATTCAGTATCCTGTTATTTTTGCGAATATAATTAATTTATTTATTTCTTCAATAAACACATGCATTACAAAAATATCCCCTTTGCAGCAGCCCTGCATACTCAGTGAATTTCAAATATAAGAGAGCATTTTTCAATTCATAATAGCGAGATATGACATGTATTTGTAAGCTCCATAAGAATTAATAACATGGGGAATGAGTATGCAGATTTGCTGCAATATGTATGTTAAAATAGGTGGTTTTCATTCAATAATTAATAGATTTAAAGTATAAGAAGCAATATACCATATTTTACCAAAGATATATCAAGAATTTTTGGCTGTACACTGCACAACGTGCTTTAGGCATGTGCTCGCGGACCGGCTGTACAGACCCTGGTCGTGTCGTGTAAGCATGGGTGGATTTAGGTCATAATATTTGGGGGTGCCAGTCCACCTAATGTTTAAATTATTAGTATGCTCAAACTCAAACATCAAACTCCTATTTAGATGGTTCGTTTTAAGGCCTATATTCCAAGAAGGTGCTTATTTTATTTAGCGTCAACAACCATTTGTAATTTATGTAAATACCTCACTCAAAGTTATGTTGAAAACATTTCCCCCCATTCACTGCCAACAAATCCTCCAAATATCAGGGGGTGCCACGCACCCCCAGAAATCTGCCCATGCGTGTTAGATCAAAAAAATAAAGCCTAAGAAGGTATTTTGTATAAAAATTACAAAGAGACTGATGTAAAAGTAATTGTAACTATCAAGAAGTATTTTATTATAATTATTGACAATGTATCGAATGATAATTAGGTGTCTGTTCTCAGTGGTTACACGGGTCTTTTGGTCTCGCTTCTCACTCACCTGTTAGAAAAATAAAGTGCAAAACCAGATGATATATTCATTTTATTGTTTTCTTAAAAATTCAACTCCCTCCCTAACAAAACATTATTCAACACAAAAAGAATCATAGTTTATGAAAGAAATGGCAACTAGGACTCCATCAGAACCCTCCGTAGCCAGTAGTACATCATACTTCAGTGTCAACTCACACCGTGTGTCCCCGCATCGATGGATCTTGTGTGTATTTTGTTCTTTAGCATTTGCAATCGTCAGGTTTAAAGAAGCTTTATTTGACGAACTAAGCTTTGTTTTGCGATCTCATGCAGAAGAAAAAATAAACTCAACTTTATACTGTCCATTTTTATATGCCGGCAAAACGTGGGAGGAAATTCCACTGCCACACGATTTACCAGAGATCTTACTTAAACTCGAGAGAGTGACCGCGGTGGACACATTGCATTTCGCCATCAGTTTGTTGGCGGTCGTGTCGGCGGGAGTGATATCGGACCTCGGACACCCCAGATGCGTCCTCGGAGTGGGTGTCTTATCGTTGGCTGCCCACCATCTCCTACTGCCGTTCTTCGGCCAGTCCGGCACCACAGGGTACGTGTTGATGGAAGCGTTGGACGGTATCGGTGAAGCCATATTGTTCCCGAGCGTACTCTCCCTGATAAGTCGCTACAGCCCACCACCGGAACGAAACTTCTTCACAGCGCTCGTGGTGGCGGGGTTCTACTACGGAGAAGTACTCGGACACTTGTTCTTCAACTTTATCTACGCCGAACAGAAATCGTGGGCATTAAATAATCTCACAACCGGTGTATTATGCTCAGCCTGGTCGGTATGCTGGTTTGTATATGTAGCCTACACGCCTCGCAGGAGAATGTTAGTACCTCAACAAGAGGGCAGTTTAACTTTAATTACCCGCTTCAGAAGGTTCTGGTTAGTTTCATTCACAAAATCGCGAGCAATTCCTTGGCGTAAAATATTTTTTTCACGTCCCTTCCTCTGCCTTATTTTAATTTATTGCTGCTTAGATTATTTATGTTTAAGCTACTATAACTTTTGGACTGCTATTTTTTATTACCAAAAGTATATGCTGCACATACCCCCTGATGTAGCAAAGTATTCAATCTTGATGTGTACAGCTTATATTCCGGCTTCCTTTATTGGCGCATTGTTTGCCGATTGGGTGATTAAAAAAAGATATACATCCAAGACAGTTATTAAACGAACTTTTGCACTCATAAGTGTGGTCTCTTCGGCTATTCTGCAAGTGGCTTTCCCTTTGGTGGGCTGCAACTTGGTATTGTTCTGGATCGTCGCTACAGCCGCAGTATACGTCGTCGGTCTAGCGGCTCCACTGATATACTCAAATACCATTGACCTCAGCTTTCGCTACGTCGGCGTGTTGTCGGCTATTATGCACGGCTGTAAATCGGCTCTATTAATCTTTGATTCAAGAATAATAGACTACTTATTCCCTGATCCCGGAAGCTTGCTCTACTGGCGTATTGGCTACTCCTGTTTTGCTGCAGCGGCCATAATAATGGCTATTCCGTATCTCTTCTTCGGGTCGGGAGAAACGCAGCCCTGGACTCGCCTCAAGCCGAGAAATATTCGTCGTGACGACCGAGCGCCCACCGTCCCCACAACTCCGAGTGAACTTCTGCCAAAACCCTAGTTCAATGAAGAGTCCTACTTCGATCTTTAATCAGATTGACACCAAATTGATTTAAAATCGTCTTGTTGTCTATTAAGGTACAACTCTCTAAAACACTGAAAATGTTTGATAAATATATTTTCAATCACATTGTTTTGGTTTTATTTTGTTTACAACAAACGTCGTGCATGGCCATGGTGTAAAGAAAAAAGAAAGGCGTGTGCACAGTCAGCTGATATGACGTAGTTGGGCTTGAGAAGCAAGCGGACCTAGCGGTTTGACTGACGAACTAAGATTGTATACAAAATATTTTGATTGAGTTGTATTAACTGGTTTGTATTGTAGTTGTCGAAAGCACTAGTTGCGTGAGCCCAACTACGTCACATCAGCTGACCTTGCACACACCTTTCTTTTTTCCTTACACCATGGTGCATGGCCATGGTGTAAAGAAAACCTTACACCATGGTGCATTGATAGCATAGTGTAAAGAAATACCCCCGTTGCAGCAGACCTGCATACACAGCGAATTTCAAGAACAAAAGAACATATAGTTCAAGCTAACATAGCGAGATTTGAAATGTTTTTGTAAGCACCAAAAGAATAACATGGGGAATGAGTATGCAGGTTTGCTGCCACGAAAATGGGAATATCGGGGATTTTAGACTATCAAACATTATATCTCATCTAGATGAAGCCACAGACCAAGTTTTGTCAAGATATCAAGTAAGATAAGATAACAAGTAAGATATCAAGATATGTTGAGAAATAAGCAAGATATAGAATTTTACTTATTATAAAGGTTAACGTTGGGACGTTGGGACAACGTACTGTGTTTAAAGCTTTTAATATCTCGGTAACAATGGACATATACCAGTGATTCAAAATAAAATTGTTTTTCGAGCTGAATTCCATAGTGCCATCAACAAAAACTCGATGAATTTTATTTTTCTATGTAAAAAACTCACAAACCCCATTTATGGGGGGTTTATCACCCTTTACCCCCCCTTCCGGTGGTCCGATCGGGCTGGTTCACGAACTCGTCCGATTGATTACCACTTTACACGTCTGTACCAAATTTAATTACGATCGGACCATTTTTACGGCCGCTATCGTGATAACAGTCACACACACACACACATATACATTCATACATATATATATAAATTCGAACGAATTGTGATTTTTGCTTCTGGGGGCAGCAAAACAAAAAGTTATCATGGTCTGGGGCTGGGGCTTAGGTCTTACCATGAGACCTACTTCGGTAATAGCTTATTCCACATGGGGGATATTCGCTAAAACCTATTTTTGGGGGGTAAAAGCAGCCTTTACCCCACGTCGGATATATCGACCTAGCCGGTTTACGGTCTCGTCCAAGAGAACCTAGTTTTACATGTGTTTAAATCTGTGCGTTTTGAAATCAAACTTGGACATTTTTAACCCAACGTGGATGTTACATGAAACCTGGATTTTGTAAAGTAGCGTTAACTGAATTTTAACATGGACGTACTAAAACCTGGACGTTTTGGAACAGCTAATATTAATAATTAAAAATAAGCAGCCTGGACGTCATGAAATAGCTTTGTCTTGATAGTAAAAAAATGGACCTAGGCGATCTGCACCTGGACGTTTTAAAATTTACCCCTTGTTTGAGATGTCTATGTGTCTGTAGCAAATAGTGTTGCCATGATCTAACATGATTAGATACATTTGTTACATTTGATGACATTTGTTTGCAGTAATTCAGTATACAAAGCTGTTTAAGGCCCTTTAAGACCTCTTCTTCTATATTGTCACATTTTGCTTCGAAACTTCTATATATGTTTACAATATAGAAGACGAGGTCTGAGATGTTTGTATTTAGTATTGTCCAGTGAAAACGAATGGTGTGAAGGCGCGTCACAACATTCATTACTCTCTTCATCCCTTGGCACTTGTCACACACTTTAAGACACCATGGATAAAAACATCCTAATACTACAGGACGCAAATATGTCGGCCAGCGGCTTCACAGGATAAGCAGACCAAGTACGTTGCTTGCTATCCCGTGGTACATCTATTTGGATATTTTTATCTTTGAAGACACTGATTTCAATTTATAGTGCGGCCTTATATGAAACCTCCACTATTTTAACGACCTCTAATAAATAAGTTAGACCAACAGACTCCACCATAGATAAAGGGATACAAAGGCGATATAAAGGGATACAAAGAACTTTGTATCCCTTTATCTATGACTCCACTAATAGATAAGACCACACTAAAATAGTGTGGCCTTGTTATAGACATATAAGACATAGAGTAATAATAAACTTCGTAAAGAGATGGCACTCCAATGTTAACTCGGTGGTAAGGGAACAGCAGCGCTATCTGAATAAAGTGCTACGAACTAAAAAGATCGATGCGATATATCGATGGTCGTCGATGCGACATATCAATCGTCGTCGATGCGACATATCGATCGTCGTCGTCTGCTTTGTTTATATTTTCGTTTTCTTGTTTTGTTTGCTAGACTTTCAATTTTAATGACTTTACCGGTTTGTTTAGATTAAGTGCGTTTGCCGCTAGTGCAAGTTGTTTCGCGAAATACTGTACTGAGTGATTCTTATTGTGCTTAAAGCGATTGATATAAAATAAATACGTAGATCTTTACATAAAAGCACTTAGTAAAAATTAACTTAGTTAATTTTTATTAAGTGCTTTTATGTAAACATCTACGTATTTATTTTCTATCAATCGCTTTAAGCACAATAAGAATCACGCAGTACAGTATTTCGCGAAACTACTTACACTAGAACAACTTTCTGCAAACGTACTTTAGGTATTTTCCCACACTCAAATTAATTCCAACTCGTTATGGTTGTATACACGTCGCGTCGTGACAGAAAATGAGGGGAAACGGAACGGGAAGTTAGCAGATCGTTATCGTCGTTCTGATTGTCTGAATCAGTGAAGAAGAAGAAAGTCATGTTTTTACAACGCCATCTGAATAAAGTGCGTCGAACTAACCTGCTCCAATAAGCTTACCACTTGGCTCCATTTAAGTGTCAGACCGGTGTATAAGATATGTCTACGAATTTCATTATTACTCTATGATATGACTTTGTCCTCTATCTTTTTTTAATCATATACCAACTAAATCTTTTTGAACAAAACGGTAATGAAAAAAAGGCAGTCAGTCAATTTGTCAAACTTGTTTAGTTTGTGTTTGAGGTTATGTTATGTTACAGTTCACAAAAAATAGTTAACTTAACAATTATTCACATTAAATTTAAATTTGTAGAAGTTATAATTATTAAATCTTGAATCGAATTTTTCCTGAAAAAATAATAGTCATGTCTGACATTATTTCAAAAGAGACATACTCCAAAATTCATGAATGGGAATCGTCATCAAATTCTTTGGCACCTTTAAGCAATTTTCAGAGAAATGCAATATTAGATTTGTCCGATGAAATATCTCAGTTGATTTTAAATGAGGTGAGTACAAATTATATCATTGAAAAAACTTTTGAGCAATGAAGGCCTATCCCGATCTAACTCTAGGCTGAATTAAGTTAAAATGTTTTTTTCTTCATTGTGTTCAGTTGGGATTTGAATATGTTCGGAACGTTCTAGAGAGTCATCTGAAATCTATTGTGGATCTCCTTTAATTATACAGAATTATATACGAACTACAAAACAATATAGTAATTATAGAAAAATTGTAAATAGTAAAGCTGAAATTTATAACTTAAACTGGACAAAAAAGTTACAAGTACATTAGCTTTTACGAAAAAGGGGCACAAGTTATGGTTGCACTTCCGCAGATCTCCATTAAAACAATCAAATGTATAGTCTTGGCCTTTATAAAATTTCACTATAATATAGGCTAGGCCTATAGACAATGGATTATTCTCATTCGATTATCATTGCTTCACAGTGAACAAGTCAATTTATCATAGCTGGAACCAACCCATCAAACCAAAACAAATCTCAAACTTGTAAAGAAACTTGACACAATTTTCTTCATTGTTAGAAACATTTTCTTAAAGAAAATGAGGGTTGATTATTTCATTTAAATCAATTTTTAAAACAAATACAGAAAAAATTGGATAAGTCTAAATTTTATTATGTAACTTAGTAAAAAATATATTATTGTGCAAATATACTATAAGAAGTTAGCGGTATCAATTGCAATATCTTTAAACCTAAAAATCTCATCATTTTAATAGATATTTTATGTAGGCCTAAGGTTTTTCTTAAATTTTTCCACCTTGCATCTGCGAAAGTGCAGCCCAAGTCATTACCGCACTAGGTCAATAAATAAAGCTTTAACTAAGAGGGATAAATTTGTGCCCAAGCGTGAGAGTTTCGCTAAAAACATACCGTAGTTGAGTTTAGAAATTATGTCAGTAAATTAAGGTAGGCCTAGGTACTGTGATGTTTTATGTAAGACCTGATCTTAAAAAGATTTCCCTAATAGTAATTCAGTACCGTACGGGATTTATATGCCTACAATGACATAGGATACCTACCTTCTTCATACATCATACAAGTTGTACAAGAATTGAGCTATGTGTAATGGTTGGGTGGTTTGACCATTGCAAAGAGTAATTATTTGGGCATGTTGAATGAGTGAACTGGAATTTTTATTAAACAGCCTCTTGTTATGCTGTCTTGTAAAGACAGAGGGCTCTGGCTTTAAGTTGGTCAGCTAACAAGGGGAGGGGTCATTCGCTTAGTGTGGGGGGCTCATACGTTTGCTGGAGGACTGAGGGGGTCTCAGGGCCCTTGGCCCATTAGGCCATGGCCCACGTAAGTAATCTTAGTTTTCTCGTTTCCAAATTAGCTGTCTTTGATTTATTGAGTTCACTCAATCACTTTGATTTCATGTTCTAGTATTCTTGATTGATAGTTAAACTCTCTGTTCATGGATATTTGTAATTAATTGAGCGGTTCTGTTTGGTTGTTTTTTAAATTAAAAAGCCTTTTTTGAAGTCAAGCATGTCTCTTTATTTAATGGAGTTACGTTCCCAATATGGTTGTTTATGGGAATTTTTAGTTAATAGCCATCAGAGGAGTTTTGTTCACATCACATATGTATGAGTGTTCAAATATTAAATTAGTGAATTTTTACTCACGTAGGTATCAATATTTCAATATTTCAGTAATTCACCGTACACGTTTCGAGGGATTAACCCCTCATCCTCAGCAGCGTTTCACTTCATAAACAATAAGCCCACATTTCTGTAGTTGTCAAAAACATGAACAGAGAGTTACAAAATAAAAAACATAAAGACAACTCGGATACGACGTAAAACATTGATTTTAAACATTAAAATACCGACGTCGGCAATAGAAAACGGAACAGACACAATTCCTGGCCTGCAATAGTAGGCCTATGGTTGCCTTGTCGGCAATCGATTCCACGATTTTTTTATCGTGGAATCGTAGTAAAAATTCACTAATTTTATATTAAAAGGTATCAAGGCTGTATGAATAGTATGTATAAATATTTTTAATATATATTAATATAACTAGCAGTTGCCCGTGGCTTCGCTCACGATAACAATTTTAACACCCGCTGCCTAAATGAAGCAGATGGTGCCACATACTGAGTTTATGATTAAATAGATAAGGTAGAAAAACTATTGGTGACTTTAATATAGTACATGTAACCTAAAAAAAGAAAAAAAACAACCATGCAACCATGATAAAAGGAACCAAACTATAAATCAGCTGTAGAGACCTGTCTGTATGTGAAGCGTAAACCGCCTTCTTGATTAAATGAAAATTGACAATTTAATCGAAAGATCATCCATTAAATTATACAGAAAGATTTCAGACCGTTTACTCAACCGAAAACCCCTGAAAACTTTGAATTTTGAAAAACCCGTTCTCAGCGGATGCTCACTCCGTATAGGAACGTCCATGAAAAGTCTCAAGGTTCGAAGTCAAGTTCAAGTAGTTTGGGCTGTGCGATGATAGGCCAGTGGTATTTGCCAAATATAAAGTAGATATACTTTCATCAGCCAGAAAGATGTTTTAGGAATCCGCTAAGGGTGTCGCTGCCGACGGGAGTACGTAGAAATATTGCTGCCCCGCCGCACGAGGCATTTTTATTTGGCCTCTCTATACTACACATGCCAGCACATTCCAGAGCCCCCGCCGACAAAACCCCTAAGGGTGTCGCTGCCTGGGAAAGCTTATACTCAGTAGGCCTATCGTTGAATCTGTCCTATAGTACAGAGTGACCCTGAGGCAGGAAATACCCTCTTCGCAGCAGACCGTGCGTACTTAGAGAATCTTAAAGCAGTTTCCTGTTTCATGAATGTTTATGTACGTAGAGTAGAAAATGCCTTGATTAAATGCCACCAAAGTATTTTCTAATGTTTTTAGGGTCTATTTTGAACAACAAAATAGACCCTAAAAACATTACAGAGCCATCCCGCATTAAAAAAAAATGGTTTACATTATCTCTTTCATTAACAGCTGTTATAAGGAAGGAAGGACTTTATCTCTAGTCAGTGATTTATTTAATTTTTTACAGACAGCTGGTTTTACATTCTATGAAATGTCTTGCTTTTAACATCTGTTTGAATATAAACATTTTATCACTTATTATTCTGGCATAAGGATATTAATATGTGATCTTTGAGAGGGTCTGTGCGCGACCTTGGTCTGTGGTGGATTCCGAGGGTGAGATCAGGATGAAAATCTTGATAAATGTATAATGAATGGGAAAATATTAACTTTATATAGTACATGTCAATTAAAAAGAAATATAATAAACCAAAACATAAAACTGAATGAAATCATAAAACATCTGTAACGACGAATCCATCAGTGAAGGTAACTACCATCTGTTTGGAACACTGAAAATGTAAACAAAACGTCATCCCCGTGAATTATGGGGAAATTCAAAACAAACTTGGTCAAAATCGAATAAAACTTGGTTTTTAGAAGCTTGCTATTTAATTTCAAAAAGACGTACGCTAATTTTAAGTCGTCTAAAACCTTCTCATACGTGCATACTACACAGGAAAAAAGTTTCAGCCATAACAGTACTCTAGTTTTTGCGTGAAAAACGGTCTAAAGTGTGATGTTGAGCGTTACCAACACACATCGTGACATAAATTGAGATAAGGCTTGATTCGGATTCTCTGACCTTCAAAACGCAAAAATAACCACAAATTTCATAATTCTAAGCAATGTACAGACAAAACTCTAATTTTATTTATATAGATATTTCTTGTATAAGTCATACACTGTAGTTTAGGTTAGCAAAACTTAAATGTAAGATGTATTTTTTTAAATCTAGGTAATTTGGAGTTCACGGTGAGACTGTAATGTTACACAGTCCTGAGACTGTCATGCGTACGGTTTTTCTTCATGATGATTATCTTACATTTCCAATAAATTATTATTATTTATAAGAATATTAACTTTGAATCAATTCCATTTTTTTCTTGCAGGGGGAGACTGAACCAATTGTCACGTCAAAGGAAAAAAGTGATCCAGATGTGAATCGTCAATTATTGGGAGAAACAGCTTCTATAGAATCCTCAAGCCAAGTAATTATTTTACAGTTTTTAGGTGTCTTTCCTAGTTGAGATTACGTTCTCTTTGTAATTCATCACAAACAACAAATAGGTATCTGTATAAAAGTTAAAAGCGGTCGCCTTACTGATTACAGTTTGCTGTGAAAGATTTTGGGCCATAAACCTTGATTCTCATATATTCTTTATGAGCTCCGGATGCATACCAAAGAGAATTGTAAAATATTTTCTCTTGGAAACTGAAATAAGGGTGATAATTAATTTCAAAATGGTGTCCATTTTCAGTTTTAAAAACTGAAAAATTTTAAAACTAGACCTAGGCGGCCTATATTCCATTGGCCTTTAAAACATTGTGTCAAAAGCCAGAAAGAATGTAAAATTGTCATAAACAAAAACGTTTACATACTTATAATTAGTCATTTTTTTAGAGTTTATATTTGTCAAACAACACTCATTACCATATCAAGGCTGACCTTAGTAAAACAATTATAGTTTTTTCCCACCTGCTATGTTTAGATGCTTTTTACTCCTTGTAATGAATTAGTAAATTAAATACTTTGTCTCCTAGAGGGAGTAAAGTGATTACTTTGTGTCACCCCGTGAGACAAAGTAGGCCTAAACCCATAAGAATAACATTAAAGAAAGAAAGAAAGAAAGAAAAAATATTTATTTCAGAAAAGCACATATACAAAATAGAATAGAATACATAAAGTACAACAGTCTTAACTCTTATGAATTACATTTAACACCTATGTACAGCTTTGATGATGCAAATAAACTTTATGAAAATAAGCATAAGCATGACATATGCATGACATATAACTAATACGTAATATAGAATTAAATTAAATATACCATTTACTTAAGAAATCAAAATAACCAAATTAAATTCACAATAACAAAAATTGGTCTCCTAATCTTAACTTTAACTAAATCATATAACTCAACAGACAACTGTAAATATTATTTTCTAGTAAATTAAGTCATTGAAAATTGAAAACTTTTACTATTGTAAGCTTTTCTGAAATTAGGTAGCCCCTTAGGAAATCCTGTAGTGGGGTACCAATAAAGCTAAGGGCAGTGGCGAGTGGGAAATAGAATACAACAAAAGAATACTAAAAATTACATTACAAGAACATTTTACATCATAACGGCTAAAAAACATAATTAGCCGTTATAACAAAAATATAAGCAACGCAACAATAAAAACAGGAAACATTAATATCAATCATTCAAAATTCAAACACCTTAAAATTAAAATTTCCATGCAGACATGCAAATTTGTTGAAGCTCGACAGAATGCAAGTGCTTACAGCAGATTTAGTGGCGGGAGTAATCAAATAAGAATAACATTAACAACAGTTATTTGGAAGAACGTCCAAGAATTAAGTGTGTAAGATTATTGTAACAATCAGCTGATTGTCGGTGCATGAATCGTTGAAGCTACTTTGGTACAGACTCTAACTGCAGATGGAAACAAAATGGATGATGTTTGTTGATTATTAAGTTGGTGAAATAGATTTTTATAAATTGGGTTGCAGTTGGGGGAAAATCTTGTGTGTATTTTGAGAGCAAAGCACATTGTCCCCCTTGTGAAAATTGTTGCCCTTGGCAAGTTCAGTCGCCAACATTTTCACCTGTGAGAATTGTCATATTGTTGTACTTTACTCACTCAACACACAAATAACTATTGTCTGTTCATCAGTGAAATAAGTTTCATTATTGTAGAAAAATTTTCCTAATTACTATCAAGTGTATTTTTGGATAGAACATTTTGTGTTTTTGTCACGATTTCTTTTCCTATTTGATAAAACATTTGGTTCGTGGTTTGTTTTTGCTTTTATCTTGAATAAAATGATTGTAGATTTTCTTTGGAATTTTCAGAGATTTTGGGATTTGTCGGTTTTGCTTTTGTAGAGGCAACCTGTCGAAAAATAAGTATATAGCCTAAATTACATTTCCTCTCCTACTTCATAGTTTTGTTAATTATTCTTTTGTCTATTAAATACCAGGCCTTCGCTTGTCACTCAATATAAGTAAGGTGGAAAGCGAGAAGGGACCTCTTGTCGGGAATTTTTGATTTTGAGTTATTAATATTTTTGGATTCCTCATTTAATTCCTAACAATTTGGCGCAAGTCCCATGAGTCTACGATTTTTTCGGTAAAGTTATAGGACTTTGAAATTTCATGAGGAAAATGGGTCATTTTGAGAAAAATCTATTTGAAAATTTCAAATAAACATAAAACCTTTATATTTCGTATTTAAAAAATGATTTTGTTATCAAAAGAAAGCTTATTTGTCTTCTTACAAGGGAATACCAATTTTTGTCTTAACTCACATAGTTTTCAGGAAAATAATATTTTTATCGAAGCATGTCGTAAAAAGTCGTATTCCAGAAAAGGGACCTCTTGTCAGCCCTACGTTATTCTCCATAACGACAAGAGGTCCCTTTTTAAAAATATATAAAAAAATGCCAAAACAACAAAGTATAATAGTAATAAAGTCACACTGATAAAAAACCGTAGAACCCGCACTGATAAGACATCACCTACCGTGATAACATAAGGTCACCTAGCAGGCTGCATCGCTATCAGTGCTGCAGCCACAAAAACGAAAATTCCCAACACTCTCTTTTTAGCGAATTTCCTTAAAGGAATAAGCTATTACCGTAGGTCTCATGGTAAGACCTAAGCCCGAGACCATGTTAACTTTTCATTTTGGGGTCCCCAGAGGCAAAAAACACTATTCGTTCGAATTTTTGTATATATATATATTATCAATAAAGTTAAATGTATAAGGGCTACTAATATTATTAGATTTTATATAATCAATCAGGGATATATAAAATCAAGTGCTCAGAATGTAACAGCTATTATATAGGTCAAACCGGAAGATCGTTTAGCAGTAGATATAAAGAACATATCCAGGCCTATAGATCCAAAAATATGACAAGCATGAAATCAAACGTAGCCGAGCATATGCTGATAAAGAAACACGAATTTAAAACCATAGAAGAAGACTTAGAAATTTTAGAATATGGAATAAAAGGCAGAAAACTAGATATCAAAGAAGAATTCCATATCTACCATCATAATAAAAAAGATCCAAAGAATATAATCAACAAAATGCAAGTAAACAAAAAGAATTTAATATATGAAAAAATTATAACATCCAGAACCCAAAGATAAAAGTAATCAAGTCTATCTGAAAACAGCTGACGAATTTATTTGGCAATGTGTTTATAAAAACTCTATATAAATATGTTTATATAAGGTTAGATAATTTAAAGACCGTGACCATGGGCTAAAGCTTCGAAACATGTTGGTCTAATTAAATAATTTTAAAACAGGGTACTGTGTTCTGAAATGTTAAAAATAATATATATATATATATATATATATATATATGTCTGTTTACACGATAGCGGCCGTAAATATGATCCGATCTTAATAAAATTTGGTACAGACGTGTAAAGTGGTAATCACTCGGACGAGTTCGTGGACTAGCCCGATCGGACCACCGGAAGGGGGGGTAAAGGGGGGTAAACCCCCCCAAAAATGGGTTTTTTGAGTTTTTTACATAGAAAATTAAAAATTATCCAATTTTTGCTAGCATTTTTGAATTCAGCTCAAAAAAACAAACAATTCAGTATCTTGAATCACTGCTCTATGTCCATTGGTTTCCGAGATATTGAAAGTGGTAAACACAGTACGTTGTCCCAATGTTAACCTTATGGGAAATAAAGAAAATTCTATATCTCGCTTATTTCTCAACATATCTTGATAAAACTTGGTAAATGGCTTCTTCTAGTTCAGATCAACTAAATATTGAATTAAAACCACCCAGTTTTGATATACCTGTAGCAGCAAACCTGCATACTCATTCCCGATGTTATTCTTATGGAGCTTACAAAAACATGTTGAATCTCGCTATGTTGGATTGAAATATGTTGTTTTGCATTTGAAATTCGCTGAGTATGCAGGTCAGCTGCAACGGGGGTATTTAATCAAATTACGCTGTTTATATTTAATTTTGCTCATCATTGAGGCATTCAAGGAGCCATAATATATAATTGATTGCTTCATTACAATAAAAATAACTATTATTACCCTACGTATAAATAGTCTCCTGAAAAGACAAAGTTTAGTAGCCAAAATATCGTTTATAAAAAGGGACCTCTTGTCGGGACCATTTGAAATTGGTGAGAAATTTTGTTCTCTTTACACTAAACTTCATTGTAGTTCTCTAAAATTCCGCTAAAATTCAGGAGAGTTTATTTTTTGGACCAAAGTCTGCTTATGAAGTGCAAGTTGGAAATAGGATCTTTTGTCGTTATGGCGAAATAACATTGAGCAACAAGAGGTCCCTTTTCTCAGACCATGCAGAGGCTAACAAAATGATTTATTTCGACCTTTTATAACTTTGATTTGATATTTTAACCGATACAGGCCTGTTCTATGATAAATGAGGTATAACAATCGATAGAGACCCAAATTTTCGATATTTTTGACCCTAATCGGTTATATCAGCCGTACTGAAAATTTTTCTTCGCCAACAAGAGGTCCCTTTTCGCTTTCCACCTCACATATAACATATCATTAGAAATAATAAATTTTGTTCAAAACTGAAGTTGAGACAACTATGCTAATCAGTGTTTTTTTTTACCTTATTTTGGTAGCCTTACAGTAAGTTATCAAAGTTGATTATCTGAACAATTCACGTTTTATGTAAACAAAGACCCATCTGCTTCAGTCATGCAGCACAGGTTAAGGTTACATAAGTTTTTGTCACACTTTAAATTAAAACACCATATATGTTTTTGAACACAAACATGGGCATATAGTTGATGGCAGATACAAAAGTTAACACAGGACACTGACAATGATACGGTGAACATAACACAAGAATAATAACCAACAACTTCGAAAAAAAAACTTATTTTTGAATCAGAGTTTTTTGGTTTTTCTTAATCAAAGGTTTTGCACTTTATAGTTTCTTCAGTGGTATTCAAACCTTGAAAATGATTGGTTGGAAGATGAAGATCTAATATATACAAATTACTGCAAACAGCTTTCCGAGCGCAAACAAGAATGCTCTCATCTTCTTGCTCAGGTAAGACCTTATTATAAATTCAACCAGTCCTAATTAAAATGAGCAGCATAACGTAACATCTTTGTTGATTCGTTTTTTTCTGCTTTAAGAGTCTGCAGTACCTGCCACCTTTTGGAAATTTGTTCTTTAAGAGCAATGTTAACCCTCGAGCAGGTGATTCACCAGTAACACGGCAGAGGGTGCATGCGGAGCTTTACTTGGCAACACTAAATCTCACAAATTTAACCCATTTTACTTGTTTTATAATGAAATATTGAATTTTAAATGTTGACAAACTTCCTTAGGAATCACATTTCATCTTAACCCATTTATGCCCAAATTGATTTTTTTTTCTTGGATTTCGTTCTCTGCTTAGTATTTTGTTGTTAATGGTACAAAAACACAGATTTTGATTGTTTTTAATTTTTTATACTCATTTTTATATAAATTATGGCATGTCGACATATGTCGACAGTGGGCACGAACGGGTACAGTGTGTAAGTGACGAAACAGCTGACAGCGAGCGTCATCAGGTTTGTAATTGTTAGCATAAATTTGACCTATTATACTTCTAAATATATAAAATGACAAACTAAACAATAGAAATGAAAAAAACACACATAAAAAGTATATATTGGTAGGAAACACATAGGTTTCACAAGTTTAGGTGTAAAGATATAGTAAATACCGCAATAAAAAGTCATGTAAAAGGACATAATGTAAAAAAGTTCGTAAATGTGATAAGATATCAGCAACTTTCAAAAGTAATTGCTGGAATATAAAATATTTTAAACAAATCTAAAATAAAACCATAATAAAAGTATCTTCCATGAATTTCCGTAAAGGTTCCGTAATATTTTTACCCAAAAATCTGTGCAGAGTTTTCACAATGGGTCACAGCGAGTAAAATGTTTAGTCACACAGAACATGGCAACCAACTCGACATGTACCGCAGATTTTTCTTGTAGCCTTTCCACAATGGGTACATCAGACTTGCTTCTCCACAGTGTCCAAGAAATGTTTTCCGCTGTAGCGGACATCAGCTGGTACACAACTGGAGCTCTTTAGAGCTCAGACGTCCTGCTGTAGGTCGATCTATGGTGTTATTGCCGTGTAACTCCATACTAAATAGCGAATGATAATAAATAACATAGCCTCTGACTATAATGGACCTGTAACCGCTCGTGACCACTGTTGACATTTGTCGACATCAGTTTTTGCAAAGGAATAAAACTATGTTCTTGTAAAAAAATAAACTAAGCTACGATTGTATTTTTGTTGTAGTAGTTCCTATATATGTCTAAACAATTGTATATTCAATAAAAAATTAAAAGATTAATAGTAATAACACTTAGGATTCAAAATATGACACGGCTTGTCTTGCAGAGGTTCTTTATCTCAAATTTCCTACTCACACGTACACTACAAAATGGTGGCAAACACTGTAGCTGCTTAGCAGGGATACCAATAGATAAAAATAAAATACTCTTTGTTTCAAATGCTAAATTGTATCCGTGATAAAAATTTGTAAAGTCAGTGTCTACAAATGTCGACAGTGGGCAGAAATGGGTTAACAAATTGTTAAGTATACAATTAATTGTTCAACTTAATAGGCGAAATATTTCAATTGAACATAGCGTGTAATTTTCTTGTCCCTATGAAATAGCTATCACTGTGTTTTGGGAGAGGGTGCTCCGCAAACTGTCACGGCATCACTTCATTGCAAATAATAGGGTACCAAGGGGGGGTGGGGGGTATAAATAGCTTTAGGGGATTCCTGGAATGAGGCGTGTGAGGTACGAAGCCGGAAACAACTGCCGACACCCATTATACCTGTTTATTTTAACAATAAAAACATGTGCAGAGGAAAACCCACATGCGCCCATTTGAGGGTTAATTTCAAACTGTTGCTAAGTTATACACCTTTTATTTTTGCTCAAAAATAACAAACTTGGTTTTAACTTGCAAGTTAATACAAATTTCTAATTGTTCGATTAAAATATATATTGTATTGCAACTGTCTTGTATCTTAATATTATAGGTGGAGTCGTCACTGAGCAATCTGAACGAACTGAACCGCGAATATCGCCAGGTCACCAACAGGACCAACTCCCTACATCAAGTTAGCGAGCAACTTCTTGCAGATCAGGTTTGAGCTTGAAAAAATTTCATAATTTTAAGTTAGCCTAGCTTACTTTCTGTATGTTACCATACATTAAATATAATACAGTACACCTCGGATTATCCGGACCCCATATTATCTGGACCGGTCCATTCAAGAAATTAAAAAATTGAAATCACAGCAAAAACATAGTTTTAGTGCGCTTACGGGTGAAATGCGCCTTCTAAAAGTAAAATGTAATGTAATACATTACTTTACGCATTTGGAATCACAATTGGAGGAATCGCATTGCCTAAACAGTACATTACAGCATTTTTAGTTTTCTAGGTTGCTACTTGGGGCGCTAGCAGTAATCAACAAAGGCGTAGCCTAAGGCATTTTTGAATTTTGTGAGTTTGTTTATTGCTGTCATTTGATGTGTCAGTTTATTTCTTATGAAGAGTTACTGTAATAAGTTTTAAATCTCTTTAAATCTCCTCATGATTATTTCAAGCTTGAGTTATAATTATTTAATCCCAATAAATTAAATATTTCAATCTGGCGTTTTATTCCAAACCTAAACCGTAAGCGGTAAAAGCTATCATTATATTCGTATGATGAATAATGAAGTTTCGTTCTTAAATTTGTTTCAATATTACACTCCCGTAAAATTTGGAAGACTAACATTTTTAGTCTTGATTCACCGTTTGGAGCATCAATTTAGCAGGGGCTAAGGTACGCAACCGCTATTTAGGTGACCTTGCAGTGACTTCGGATTATCCGGATTTTTTATTATCCGGATCGGTGTTCCGCCACATTAATCCGGATAATCCGAGGTGTACTGTACTTGCCATTTTTTGATATACTTAACAAGGGGTGCGCGATGCACCTTTTTCAAATTTATGTGAGATAGGAGGTGAAAGGCTTTTCAACCTAAAGTAACCAAATTAGACCAATCATTGGCTATTGTAGCTATTTTTCCAGTTCTTAAAATAATTAATATATCTTAAGAGATATCACTTTTGAACGTTAATAGATTAGAATTTCAAATGTTTTCCTGCATGGCTATGTTTACTTCATATAAGTGAACCATGAATTGGTCGAACATTTTGTGAACATCAAAAGTCCCTTCATCAGGCAATATTGGTCTTTTCTTTGTTATATTATCAAGGTGATTATTACAAATGTTGCTGGAGAAACTTAAATTGCAAGAAGTTGGAATTGCAGATAATAACTAGTTAAGACTGCGGGTAAATTTAATAGGTATTCTACAGAAAACACAAGGAACTGAGGAACTATCTTTTGTGTTTCCCAACAGTGTGTAAAATACAGTTTGATCAACTTTGCAAAAAAAGTTTGAAGAAATCATTTTATATTTAAGTTTGTTGTTAAGTCATGACAAGGGCATAGTACAAGGGTGGACAGTACTGCTAAAAGTTTGCGACAACTTCGGGATTAGATCCTGCGACATCCGCTGCCACAGTTCCGAGCCGAGTGCGCTACCAACTGCGCCACCGACTCACTAAAGAGATATCTACATATCCAGAGACATGTTCTGCCGCAGATGAAGCTGAGCGACATCAACAACGCGGTGAGTGAGCGGCTGCGGCAGTTCAAGGTTCTGCGGCTGATCAGTCAGCGGCTCGAGTCCCCAGCGCTCTCCGTCAACTCCGCCGCCTTCACTCAACTGCTCGACCAGCTGGATGACGCCATACAGTACATGCAGGCCCACGTGAGTGTTACATTATTATATGTAACATTGGAAGTATAATTTGTAACATTGTAATATGTGAAGTGGAGGCACATATTTGCCTCCACTTTACCTTTGTAGCCTTAAAGGCTAGAAAACTTCTTCCCACTAAACAAAACCACTTGTAATTTTGTTGTAAACATTTAGTGATGTAACTAGTTAAACTCACCCTATCTCCATGTTAAGGCAAGAAAAATACTGACAGGAACAAAATGGTAAAATGATAGCAAAAGTATGATTTATGATTAACAAAGTCAATGGCAACTACAAGTATAAAATAAAATTATACATTCTGAAACCAGTCATACATTTACATTTAAAAGTCGATACACTGTTAAACCATGTATAACATGAAATCAATAAATGGCTGTAAGTTACCTGAGGAAGACGATGTTGTTTGGCCGGGGATTGCCCGCTGTAGGTGTAGGTAAGTCATTGAAATTATTCAGACAGGTGACCACACTACGTTGTAGAGACGTGGTCAGCACTCAGTCTACTAGTCTGTTCGTCAAGTGTATTATTTGCACGACAGGAATTAGTTTGAGGTACACCTAAAACGTGAGTCCACCTTTCAAGGGGATAACAGGCACCCCAACTCATCAGGTCCGGACCTGTGGAAGAAATTAAGTTTTACAATATATCAATTAAAATGTCTAAAACGTAATTGTAAATCGCTAAAAAAAGTGAATGACACTTTAAGTGCGTGTAGTAACTGTGGGATTAGAATTACCTGAGATAGTTGAGATGTAGATCTTTACTGGGCCGGGGACTGGGGCCAGGGACCAAGTAAGCAAGAGAATCAGGAGTTTCCTCCAATCAGGAGTTTCCTCCGGGGGAGAAAGTCGCGACGTCTCGTCCTCAAGGAAAATGAGAATCGGCTCGGCTCCTGGAAATAAATAAAAACTCTACTTACTACAACTCTGTGTTATTTAAATTAAATACTATGACTACAAACAAATTCTTCAAGACTGGTCCCAGAATGCACTAATTCTACAAAAATTTTTAAAATATCTCACAAAAACAGAACAGTAGACAGCCACCACCAAAAAGCTTGAAGAAATAAAGATTTTGGAATTTTTTGGCTAGCAACAGGAACACAACAATGTTAAAATAAAATATTAACTAAACCATTCACTCCTTATATTGCTTTTTCATGATATTCTTTTTCTTTTTAGTGATTAATTCTTTGATTCTACGGTAGTACACATTTTATGTGGTTATGATCAGTAAAGATGACAATTTTTGCAATAATTCTAAATCTCACATCTTTTTTGTATAATTAAAGGATACACCTAGATATTAAAAATATAATTTATATATAATTTATGTACAATGGGTTGTATATATATAATAAATGCAATTTATTTAGGTGTATAAATTATAAATTATAATTTATACACCTACACACACAATTCATTATAATTTACTAATCTATATCTAGATGATTTAAAATCTAGGTACATTGTCCCTATGTTATTCTTACGGGAAAAAGGTAAAATTATATCTTGCTTGTTTTCAAAATATCTTAATAAATCGTGGTTTGTTACTTCATTTAGACGAGATCTATTGTAAGTTAGCCTTAAATTCCCGATTTTGACATTCCTGAAGATGCAATCCTGCATACTCATTTCCCATGTTATCCTTATAGGAAATAAAAAAATTGTCGTATCTTCTTTATCTCAACTTGTTCAAGCCTGGCACATGGCTTCTTATAGTTCAGATCTACTGGATATAAAATTAAAAAACCAAATATTTTCACAGACCTGCATCAGCAGACCTGCATGCATACTCATTCCGCATTCTTATGGAAAAAAAATTGAAAAGTGATGAATTGAATGGTTGGTTGAAATATGATTTGCATGAGGAATTCCCTGAGTATGCAGTTTTGCTGCAGTGGGGGTATTTCATGTTAAATTTGCGACACTCTGTCCATGTTTGAAACCATAAAAAACTGCAGCACACCATTGAACAAAATGGCCACCTAAAAACAAGGGTTGATCAAAATCAGCCCAGGTATCTAACACATTTCCTATACTGCATAGCTCGGTCTAAACACGCTTGTTTTTCACAGCCAAACTACAAGGAGTCATCTGTATACCTGGCTCGTTACCAGCACTGCTTGTCGCGCGCAGTCAGTCTCCTACGAGCGTTTGTGACGGGTGTTCTGACGCACGCGACGCAGCAAACGGCTGCATACCCCACGAGCGATGCGAGCCACTACGCTCGCTTTCAGGCTCAGGCCGTCAAACTTAAGCCTATCCTGGAGCTCATTGAGGGAAGGAGAGACAAGTTCCCCGAGTATGACTTCCATGTTAAATCTTTTACAGTTTAAGTTCTGTAGTGTTAATTTCTGTTGTGTGCTGTTTTTGGTACACCGTATATTTTATGATTTCCTTTGAATCATCGAAATAGTTTGGCACAGTTGTTAAGTTTGATGTTTTTCTTTATTTATGTAGTCCCTGATGGACCGAGCCTTGCTCATTGATATTTTGTACTCATCACAATCTTCAATCTATGAGTCTCTTTGTACTGATGGCTGGGTTTGTAAACAGCTGTCAAGCTGCTTATTTTGTTGCTAACATGGCCCACTGTTAATTCATTTTGCTTTAAAATTAATTTGTTCACATTATTAGATTTGTTTGGTCAACTAATATATTTTTGAGCCAGAAACTAGGTATTTCCTTGAAGAAAATCTTCAAAGCCATGTTTGAGATAGTTGTGCAACCAAATACGCAAGCAAACATGCAAGTAAGCAAAAGTTGTTCATATTAGAATTTAGAATAACTTACAGGTACAATGCTAGAAATTCATATACAAATACAAAATTTTACTAACATTAAAACTAGGTATAGACAGGATTGGATGTTCATTTTCGGACAAGACAGGATTTTTTCTTCCCTGTTAAATTTTGACGAGACGGGACAGGATTTTTTTCTTCCCTGAAGCTTCAGGAAATGTTCATTCACAATTTTTTTTGAATTTATTTAATATAACTGTAATAAGTACTAACAAAGCACTAACGAGTGCTATCATTTTTGACATTAGTGCTTAAAAGTTTTGCATAGGGTGGGGCTAACCTTTATGAAGTTTGCTCTCCCCCCACAGTTTTTTAACTATGACTCTTGAACCATAAGAGTAGTAACGATGGGAATTAAAGCACTAATGAAGCATGTGGTAGTATTTTTTTGTTAGGGCTCAATTGGGAAGCCAACTTTACAGAGCTAATCATTTTCGTGGCCCATCGCGAGTTTCGCAAAGCTAGTTGGTTAGTCACAATAACTGAAATGATCCTGCCCTGAAAATTCCCCGAAATAAATACAAATCCCACCCAAAAATTAACATTGTAATTTTCCCAAAAATGTTTTAAAGTGTCAGGAACCAAAGTATCTCTAATTAAAACCCTCAATATAGCAGGAAGCCTTATACATTTTTTGTAGGTACGAAAACCTGCTGAGCGACTGTCAGCAGCTGTACTTGTCGCAGCGAGAGACACTGATCGGCGAGAGTGTTCTCAACACTATCCGAGGACTGGCCGAGAACATGTCCGGGGACCACTGCTCGCTGACCCGCTCGGCCTGTGCCTTCCTCATCCACGTGTCCCAAGACGAGCTGAGGCTATACCAGCAGTTCTTCTCCACTCCCACGCCACTGTTCATGTGAGTGTCCTCTCCACTATTGTGATAATGGTTTTTTTAACTGTCCGTCACCATGGGCCAATAAGCCTGTGCAGTGATCTAAAGGCAGCGAGGTGCCGTAGCAGCAATAGTCAAATAGGCCAGCCAGAGAGGACCGCCCATGATGGAACAGGAATTACCCGTTGCTGGGATTGGACAAGTGATGTTTGACACACAGAGCCAGCGCTTTATCTCTGAGCTGTCCCGGTATTTGAGGGTGGAAAGTATCAAATGCAGTGATCTTGAGGGTGCGTACAGGTAATGAAACGATTGTCTCCAAGGTACTTCATGAATATTGATGGGGTAATGTTGATTGGGTGTGTAGAATCAGTCGCTATAACTGTCTAAAGAAAGTTTTATTTGAAATGAATTTTAAGTAGTCAATTTTACATCTCCCTCAGGAACTGCTAGACCAACAAAATATATTGCTAACACTTTGTAATATTGATATAAAAATTCTAGTAATACCAAGTTTTTATTAGTATCATCCCAGGTTGTTTAGCATTATTAATATATAAATTGTTAGTTAGTGACTGAAATAAATATTGGAATGAAAGAAGGTAGGCCCTAGAGGATTTTTCTGTAGAAGTTTGAATTAGCCAGCTTCCACCGTATCCGAAGTCACTGACTAAGAATATTCAGTTTCACATGATTTTAAATTGTCTTTGGGTGAAAATGAATCTAGAACATAAAAAAATCAGAAATAAACCACTATTTGAACTCGCACGAGAAACACAAAACAGTGACTTTAACAGTTTAAGCAGGCAAATATTAAAATGCAGATAATAATAAAATTCAGATAGTGTAAAATGCGTGACATCACAAAAATAATATCTGCTCCCCTCATATCTTTTTGATAAGTCCTGAAAAGGTTTTGAGCTAACTAAATTTCCAACCATATTTATTTTCAGACAATACTTGGAAGGATTATGTGTCAGTCTGTATGACACACTGCGACCTTTAGTGATTCACATGAAACATCTAGAGACGCTGGCTGAACAGTGCTCCATACTGAGGAATGAAATGATACAAGAGCAAGTGCAAAACAATCGTAAGTCATTTTACTTTATAAACTTTATTTACATGATAATTATGAAATACTCTAGAGAATAATTATCATTAAAGAACTAAAAATACTAAAGATGGGTCAACTAAGGATGGAAAGGGTTTTGGGACAGGTAGGGGCGCAGACAGCCCAATTCAGTGGTTGCAGCCACCACTTACTTGAAGAATAAATATTAGACAAATTCCAATATAAAAAATGGAATCCGTTGCTGTCAGAATATTTGCAGCAATAGTTGATTTGAAAATAGCTGATAGGGCCAGCCCGACCATCCTGGATCTTCTACGTGTCTTGTAAAGATATTAAATCGACTTTTGTTCCAAATTAATAAGGTAAAGGGAGAAGAAAAAGGATGGGCTCAGTGAGGTATGATATTTGTTCAGAACCTGGATTTCGGGAATCGTAATTTACAAAACTAGTCCAGTGTCAGTCCAATATTAAACGCCCACAAAAAAAAGAGAAAAAAGAATTGTCGCAAATTTTAATTTGAAATCAATCTTTAATTTCCTTTCAAACAAATAAATTTTACGGTAATAAAATTCCAAATCACAAATTGGTCTTTGTTTTTCCTCCAATTGACAAAAATGATGGCCTGAATCGTCTCTGAGTGGCGATGCTACCCCACCGGTGACTGGAAATATGTCGAACTGCGTTCTGAAGCAGTACAAAGCAAAAAAAGTCTCATTTTATTGGTGAGGCCGAAATTATTTGTCACGTGTTGCCGTGATTCGCGTTGGCTTTTTTTGTAGACATCACAACGCTTTATTCCCTCCTTCTATCTACCTCTTCTTTGTAAATACCCAAGCTACAACATGTCCCTCGCAAAATATAAAAAAGCTTTTTTGTGCTTTTGTCTGGCAGCGACGGCGCTGGAGGCGTTCGGCAAGGTGGCGGAGCAGCTGTTGCAGGACGTGCAGGAGCGACTCGTGTTCCGAGCCCATCTCTACCTCAAGTCCGATATCGCCGAGTACAACCCGTCCCCCGGCGACCTCGCCTACCCGGAAAAACTGGAGATGATGGAGGTAATCGGTGCCATGAGGCGATTCATTGTTATAATTTTTGGAATTTACTCTTTAATGTACTTAAAATTACGTTTTTTTGGCTGTGATAAAATCAGGTTCATCAAGAATATTGCTCATACTGTAAGCTGTCAATAGTTCGACAAGACAGTGGAATTCGGGAGTGTCGAAGTATCAAAATGTCAAGCTATAGAGAGTATATGGAATACATTACATTACATTGCTTGAAATGGCGACCTACCCAGGTAGGTATCTTAAGCCAAGTATGAATGACAAATGAGAAAAGACGATCGTAGTGCGATCTTGTAGTCTTGTTACTGACTAAGGCTGACATGTTCCTTAGACCAGGACTGTTTGTAGTAGCCCAACAGCCAATGGCAACTAAGGGACCTACATTTTAACGTGGAATCTGAACCACTATTTCCCCGGTCAACAATTTATGAACTGGTCTAATTATGAGGATAGGCCCATGAACGTAGTATCCAACAGTGCAGACGTTAATCTCCACTAAGGAACACCGCATCCACAAGCTATCGCTCATAACTATCCACAATTCGTGACCTTAATGTAGCTGGATTACAGGGCACGCCACAGTTGATAGAAGCATTAAAAATACAGGTTGCCAGTGCACATATAAATTTCCTAAATGTATTAAATACCTAAACCTAAACCATAGCAGATGTAATTTTGTAAAAATTTGTCATAATAGAGGTTACAATAAATTTTGCTGGACTATATATTTTGTCCTGTTTGGTTGTTTAATGACCTTGGGCCCATGTCAGACTATATGGAGTGTCAAAGTATTAAAAGTTGAAATATCAATGTTTTACTGCACAAAAATATGAATAATCTAGAAGTATAAATTGTTTGGACATCAAGTGGTTTTTATCTTAATCACTTATTCTGGATCTGAATATTTCTACAAATAACTTGAATAAATGATACTAAAGATTTTTAAAGGTAAAGTAGCAGCAAAATGATTTTCAAGGATAAAGAAAAACTCGTAGGGAAAAAATTTTATTGATTAGGAAAATCTATAGTGATTTAATAAAAATTTTGGCAGGTGTTGATTCATAGGTTCTTCCCCAAAACCAAATCCTTATTCAGATTAATATATCTTTAATTCATTAGCCTATATTAATGCATTTTTAAAGTAGACTAAATATGACTAAAGATAGAGCAATGATTTTTTTATAAAAAATCAACATGGCAAAAATCATTATACATGAAAAAAGAAAAACTTGGAAAAATATTGTATTATAATTCTTAATTATTTTTAACCATTTTCCAGAGTATCGCCCAGTCGCTTCATGACCAAGAAATGACTGCCCTCAGTAGAAGCGAATCTCGAGCTTCTCTAGTCTCTATTGGCTCTACAACATCACAGGAAGTAGCCCGATTCAATACATCACACCGAAATTTTCCTGGAGGAAGTAAGTAGCTTCTAATCTGTTCACCCTAGATGTGTTGCTAAAGTATGGATGAATCATTCGCCAACACATGCCCCAACATAATCTTTAAGTCGCTGCAAGTAGATGGTGCAGTGTTCCTATGATGTTCTATCAGTCTTTTTCTCTCGGCAGTTCTCTATTCTCATCGAAGGTTACGCATGTTTTTCCCTAATCCCATTGACTCAGTTTTCTCTTTGCGTTCTACTTCTTTCTGTACCATGAAGAATAATTTTCCTACCTCAAGTAGGCTACAATTACCAAAAAAGTTACCTATTTTAAAATTAATTTTCATAAAATGTACCAAATCTTGTTTACTGTTTCCTACTATTTATTTTTGTTTAAAATCTGACTAAGGTTCAAAATGTATTTAACACGTTCGCTGTTGGCCGCTAGATGGCGCGGCTGCGCCAGGAGCTGAGCTAGTGTGTGTGTGTGTCGCTACATAACATTGTCTCTGTTATACTGAACTATGCAGGCCCGGTGATAAGATTTTCGGGCCCCTGTGCTATGTTCAACCCTGGGCCCTTACGACTTTTTTTTTACATATTTTGTGTGCTTTTGGGCCCCTTTTCAGCTGTTTCGCTATCTTTTCAGCCGTTCGGGCCTCCTGCAAGCCCGGGCCCCTATGCATTTGCCCCCCTTGCCCCCCCCCCGCCCTGTCGCCGGCCCTGGAACTATGGCGAAAACAATGATAGTTATGGCGGATAGCAATGTTCACTATCAAACCGGTTTTGGACATAGTACTTGTTGATTCCGATAGATAGCAGAATTACCTAGGTTGCAGTCGGTAAAGTAGTGTTGCTATTTAGTGGGAAAGAGGTGAGACAACAAGCCCTTATCTAAATGACCCTGGTGGTAATTTTTAGAAGTAATGTTTTTTAATGTGGGGAAAGCATGTTCCCAAGAGCTGCAAGGAAATACAGAACGCTCATGAGGAGCTGGTTAATCCATGACAATGTTAAACAACAATGAACGGTGCCGTTCCGGAACGTTGCTAGCTCCTGGCGCCATGTTCCCGGTGACGTTCCAGAATGTCCGCAGCAGCGAACGTGTTAAGGTTAATCAGCTGTTAAATTACAATCACATTTTAAAACCGTTATAACGCAAGTTGTTCAGCATTGGAGCGTTGAAAGCGTCCTCTAGAAATAAATCAAATTATTGGGAGTCGAAGCTGTAAAAGAAGTGCCCATTTTAGTTATCAATCCCCGGTGCGCTATATTATAAGCCTTAAAATGACACCTCAATCGTAAAAATCGGTTAAGTAGGACGGCAGAAAAAGGGATATAACAGAGAAATCCCTTATTGTATTAAGTATATAGATAAATTTTGTGTCCCCAAGGTTGAGTTTAAGAAAGGACCATGTGGTTCTAAAAGAGTTTTAATTTCACTCCAGGTTCGCCAGGAGACCTTCACGGGATGTGGTACCCGCCGGTGAGACGCACCCTGGTCTGTCTGTCGCGGCTGTATCGCTGCATCGAGCGACCGATTTTCCAGGGCCTGTCTCAGGAGGCCCTCACCATGTGCATACAGAGCATCAACAGTGCGGCAGAGACCATCAAGGCTAAGAAGGTTAGCAACAAAGCTTAACTTGCCTTTATACAGCTGTTTTGTGGATATATTTCTTGCAAGGATATATATACATAAAAGATATGGATCAAAATTACACATTATTATGTGTTATTGATGTTTACAACAGTCAAAATACATTTCAATAATTTTGATACTCTACAATTTTCAGTCTTAAACCTTTTTATAGTCTTTGTGATACAGTACATCTTTTCTCTTTTACTTTTGGAACTAATTTTCTTATTTTCAAGGTTATTGATATAAAGTTTTCTAATTTTTTTATATGATAAGAGTAATGATGATCGTCTGATTTCAGACTGCTCTGGATGGAGAGTTGTTCCAAATCAAACACCTGCTGATCCTCCGTGAACAGATAGCTCCATTTCAAGTTGATTTTACTGTAAAAGAAATGAGTTTTGATTTCAGCAAAATGAAAACTGCAGGTAAGGAAATGTCATTCATAAGATTTAACATTGCATACTATTTTAAGCACTATTTTTGTTGCTATTTGTTCTTCCATGGTGATTTCAGAATTTTTCCCCAATAAACAGTTTAAAGCATTTTGTAACTTGCAACTCATGTTTTTTCAGCATATGAGCTCCTTCAGAAAAGAAGCCGGGCATTCTCTACGAATGCTCTGCTTCAGTTTCTGCTTGAAGGCCCCCCAATAGTCAAGGAGCAGTGGCTTGACTCTCGTAAAGATGTCGACAGGCAATTAAAGAGTTCTTGTGAAGTTTTCATCGCTGATGCTGCCAACACTATTATTGGGCCTCTGTCTGCTTTCCTGGATAAGGTAAAAATTGTTCTAAGACTATTGATCATCAGGGATATTGTGGTAATTTCAAATTGTTGCTGTATTCTTATGAAAGCAGAATGTACTTCCTTAAATGTTCTGAGGTCAAGGATGTTTCCCTTACACACAAAAAATATCAAAGTACAAAATTGTCTTTATTTTAAAAAACAATGGCCATTTTCACGTCATGCGGTTTATGCCGTCCGGAAAATAAACTGATCCTTTCATGAAACAATGGAATGCATGAAGCCTTTCATGTTATCCAGTTTTTGCCATGTGATAAAAGATAATATATTTCTTCGTTTCACTAATTTGAGGTTTAACGGGAAAATATGATGACAAAAATTGGACTGTGAGAAAAAGGCCATAGAGTATAGTAATCGCATAATAAAGTTTGGCTTGGTCAGTGACAAGGGTTTCTTTTCTCTGGAGTAGGAATGCCTGTAATTTTTGTAAGTGAGTTTTTGTAATAATTCCATCTTCTATGCCTTGTCCTGGTCAAAGTCATAGATCATAATTGAATCAGACATGTTAGAAGTCTAAGACTCTTCTAACATGTCTTAACATGTGACTGTGAATTATTTATCTTGTTATGTTTGGTATTTCTTTTTACCTGAAGACACAATCAGACTCTAAATCCCAAAAACGTTTGAAACTTGTTTTTACTAATTACTGATAGCAAATGTCCAAACAGGAAAACATAAACCTATGCATGACCTGCAACATATTTCAAACAAAGTATATTTGTTTGAACAAAGTATATAAATATATATATATATATATATATATATATATATATTTTTAAATCATAACCATGATCATATAATTCATTTAACTGCTTTCATTTACCATGTGGGTTTAGAGACTTAACCACTCAACCGCGACACACGAGTTATGCGTGGTAGTATTCTGTACACGCTACGGGGACGCACAAGATATCTCATGCCACACCCTTGTTTTGTTAACCGCAATGCTTGAGTTAACTCAGGCAAGACGTATTTGATGTACTCAGCTGATTTATTTTGTTGTTACAACTGTTCTGCTCATTTTTTTCATGCTACGACTGTACAGTTGACCCTGATAAGTGGCAGACTGTTTGGTGCTGCAATCGAGTGTATTTTTCTGGAACTACGTCCATGCCATGAGCTCTGCATTATCAAATGTAGTTGTTCTCATGGCGTTGAGACGAAAACCCCGCGTATTCGTGTTGATCATGTAACTAAACTATGCGCCACTGATCACGTCGAAACCGTAGGGGGCAAACTTACGCCGCGGTTAAGGGGTTAATGATTGGATTAGGTAAATTTCAAGTCATTGTAGTAACAAACTTATAAACTTATGCATCCTCGCTGGATGTTGGCAGGTGCAGTCGCAGCGGGAGGCGGACGGGCTGCTGCGGCTGCAGCCGTGGGCGGGGCCGGAGCAGATCCACGCCGTCGTGCAGGACGTCACCCGCAACATCAAGTCCAAGCTGCCGCCGCTGCAGCGCAGCATGCAGCTCTACCTGGCCAACCGTGACACCGAGTTCATCCTCTACCGGCCGATCAAGGTACTGTCAACCGCGACACCGAGTTCACCCTCCACCGTCCGATCAAGGTACTGTCAACCGCAACACCGAGTTCATCCTCTACCGTCCGATCAGGGTACTGTCAACCGCGACATTGAGTTCATACTCTACTGCCCGATCAAGGTACTGTCAACCGCGACACCGAGTTCATCCTCCACCGACCGATCAGGGTACTGTCAACCATGACACAAAGTTCATACTCTACTGCCCGATCAAGGTACTGTCAACCGCGACACCGAGTTCATCCTCCACCGACTGATCAGGGTACTGTCAACTATGACACAAAGTTCATACTCTACTGCCCGATCAAGGTACTGTCAACCGCGACACCGAGTTCATCCTCCACCGACCGATCAGGGTACTGTCAACTATGACACCATGTTCATACTCTACCAGCCGATCATTGTACTGTCACCCGCGACACCGAGTTCAACCTCTACCGTTCGATCAAGGTACTGTCAACCGCGACCCCGAGTTCATCCTCTACCGGCCGATCAAGGTACTGTCAACCGCAACACCGAGTTCATCCTCTTCTGGCGAATCAAGGTACTGCCAGCTATGACACCGAGTTCATACTCTTCCGCACGATCAAGGTACTGTCAGCCGTGACATTGAGTTCATACTCTACCGCCCAATCAAGGTACTGTCAGCAATGACACTGAGTTCATACTCTACCACCTGATCAAGGTACTGTCAGCTATAACATCGAGTTCATACTCTACCGGCCAATCAAGGTACTGTCAACTATGACACTGAGTTCATACTCGACCGGTCAATCAAGGTACTGTCAACCGCCACACCGAGTTCATTCTTGTCCGTCCAATCAAGGTATTGTTTTTTATGGTGGGACACGCACAGTCATAGTCCTCAGAAGTGGGATTTAATAAATGTTGTAGTATATTTCTAGTTTTGGAATTTCCAGTTGCACTATCCCAACAAGCAACTCTTGGAAGCCCTTGATGGACTCATCTGATAGAACTGATAGGTTGGAGTTATAAATCATAAAATCTTAGATCAGATAATATCTTCAAGGGGCATGTATTTCTATTTCACTGAGTTTTCAATGAAATTACCTTAGTGTTTCAAGTTGTTAAGAAATATATTATTTTAAGAAATTCTAGTACCTTTGATGCAAAAAATCAAAAATAACCTTTGATCATCTTGGTTATCAAACACCTCAGGCACCTATCTTTCCTTTGATAATAAATTAGTTAAATTAAATTATTCCATATTTATATAAGTTTTACAATGCTCACAAAACTCTGTGTAACTATAATTATTTCAATTTTTCAATGACTTTTTGTATGAATTAAATGTTTGCATATAGTAGGAGATATAGTTTTATCTACATTTAGCTGTATTTATCTCTTTGATTAAAATTTTGTTTTGAAAAACTAGATGATTTTCATTGAAAGAGTAGTTTTTCAAAGCTTTCAAATAAGATTTCCAAATTATTTAATCTAAATAAGAAAAAATTAATGAAACATTGTTTTTCAGAATAACATTGTTGGCGCGTTATCCAGGCTTCAGAGCATAATTTCTGACAGGAATGGATACACAAATGAAGATAGGATAATGATTGCTTGCCCGACACCGGAGCAAGTGGCAGTTTTGTTGTCATCGGCCTCACTTTTAATGAGTGAGAGGAAAATCAGCCAAGCTAGTCTACCTCCCACATTCACCAACCAAGGCAGCCAACCTCCAGCGACCAATAGCCAAGCCAGTCTGCCTCCCGCATCAAGTAGCCAAGTTAACCCACCTCCTGTGACAAATAGCCAAGCCAATTTACCTCCTGTAACAAGTGGCCAAGCCAGCCTGCCTCCCGCAAGAAGTAGCCAAGTCAGTCTATCTCACTCGGCAAACAGCCAAGCCAGTCTACCTGTTGTGACAAGTAGCCAAGCCAGTCAGCCTTCTGTGACAAGTAGTCAAGCCAGTCAGCCTTCGGCATTAAGTTCTCAAGCCAGTCTGCCTTCCGCAACCAGTAGCCAAGCCAGTCAGCCTCCTGCGACAAGTCCCCAAGCAAGTCTGCCTCCTGCAACAAGTAGCCAAGCCAGTCTGCCTTCTGTGGCACACAGCCAAATCAGTCTACCTCCCATGACAAGCGAGGCCCTAGCAAGAGAGGACTGAGCCACCAATCACCGATTACATTCCACTCAGATGTAAGACATTGGTGCTGAGTTGTCTATTAGACTTTAAGTCTAGTATTGCTCTAGTACATTTCATCCTTAAAAGATCTCTTAATATGTTTGCAATAAAGAGTTAGCAATAAATTATTCACCTAATCAGATGCTTTGGAGAGAGAGATAACATTTTTAATTAACTACTTGGGCTTACAATAGTTTAAAACTGTTTTTGAAAACAGTTCGTTTTTTGATAATCAAAATTGAAATGTTCATGGTTTACCTCCTGGATTGATAGTCAACTCTGCTACTAACTAATATGAACATCATTAAATATATTTACTTTTTTTAAGTTTTCCACCTCTCCTCAAAAAAAAATCTTAAAACAAAATGGAAATGATTTTTTGAAATAGGAATAGGTTTATATTAAAAGTGGTTAGCCTTTGATTTATACTTAAATAAAACTACCAAAATGTCTGAAAAAAATCTTATTTAAAACTATAAAATTGAATGATGGCTAGAGGGAGAAAGTTTGTTTCAGATTCCTAATACAGTTTATTACTTTGACGACAATTTTAAATGTTATTGCTTTCTACAAACTTTCCTTCTTTTTCATTTATCAGAACACATTTCATTTGTTTCCATTTCTTTGATTCTTTATTTTCTTTACTCTTTTATCTTTTTTAAATATTGTGTGTTATTTAGAAACTATTATTCTGAAGCTAATGAACTTAATTCTCTTTTGTTCTTTTATTCTTTTTGAATCTTGTATGGTACCTATTTAATAATTATTATTCTACAATGTCAGTTATTGTTCATCTGAGGGTGACTCAGATTAGTTTTTAGTTTTTATTGCGCTTTATTCAAGGAGAATTCCTTCCGATTTTAATTGAGTTTTTATCAGGATTTTATTGTGATTGTTAGTTTAATTTTTAATTATCTATTTATTATTGTCATTTCATGCCCTCAGATCAAAATGAGTAATGAGAAATTTTAAGATTGAAGTAAATTATAACTGAAAAAATAATTTCTTATTCTGTTACCTAGAATAACCCTAAGGATTCTTTTGATATTTCCTAAAGCTGACTAATATACAGGAGTTTGTTTTTACTCCTTTTAAAAGCTGCTTAGCACCATTGTTTATTTAGCAAATGTGAAAAAATTATTTTATGATACAATCATATTAAAATAAATATACCTCATAACGATAAACTAAGTTTAAATGTGATAAAAAGTTTTATCTCCGAATGTGACCCCAACAAGAGTTGCCACTCTCTCGCGCAGCCCTGCTGTGCAATGTGTTGTTTGTTGTTTTTGTTGATGCTCAGAATTAAATAAAAAAATATATTCTTCATTAAATTCGTTACATTAATTGTGTTTCCTAATATGTATCTATTTTTTAAATCATAAATACCATAAGAATGAGTAAATAAAGAATCAAGGCACAAGAACCACATTGAAGCTTAGTGGTTTACAAACAAATATGGTTTGTACTGGATTTTTTTGAGGGTCGAGAACAATTGACACATTGAATGATGCCATTTTTTGTCCTCACAAACTAAAAAAAAACATTCCTACAGATTTTGGTTGGAAATACCCAAGCATTAACATGATTTTTATTCTCATAACCTCCAATTGAGCTATGGCAACCAAATTATTTGAAATGAGGTTAAATAAATTAAGATGGGCTGGTAACAATGACTGTACTTTATTTTAGAAACAAGATTGCAGTCAGGACAACAGTAACCTTATCATATATTATTGTCTCGAGGATCAAGATACATTTGAATAACATTTAGCTACACTTATCTTTGGAAGCAAATCACAATAGAACACAGAACAAAATTGCTTTTTCTTAATTGCACCATAGACTTGAACTGGAAGCTTAAGTAGTAACAACACTTTAGATTTTTTATGTCCTAACAATAATACCATAAAGTAATCTCTTAATTACCATAAAGTATGCTATTTAACAAATGAACTAGTGGAAAATGCCTCCTTGCTTATACGTTTTGAAGGAGAAAAATAAAGTCCATTAAATTAAGTTCAAAATGACTTTATTAAAGAGGCAAAGTTAACTCCTCTCTGCCGTTTAAGTTTTAAAGGGATTTAGAGGTATAAATATCAGTGCAGTCTCACCAATACTCCCATAAGATGTGTGACATTGACATACGACATATTCAAGTGTCTTCAGACTTCTGATTCGGAGGTGTGACAACCTATTTGGAATAGGGCAATAGGGCCCAAGGGGAGGTCCATGGGGAGAGCCGGGAGGTTTATCAACCCTTTGCGATCGAAAGGCCAGCAGGAGTGGCCACAATGCAGTCAGCAGCAAGTCGGAATTTATTCACTATAACTTTATATCAGCAGCCAGTAACGGCTGCTGGCTGGCAAGCTCAGAACCGTTTTCATTGAAAACCTGCAATGTTATCGTAAGAGAATTTTATGATACAATGTTGCAAGCCTGCTGATGATTTAGTTAAGTAACTTCTGACTAGGTTGCAGCATTCTATAGGCATCAAGCAAAATTCAGAAAAACAAACAAAACCATGGCACTTATCGGCCAGTCCTGCTGGACACCCGAGCGTTCTTTGGATTTCATGTTGACAACTGCCAATCACATATGACAACTACTGTGGAAAAAAATCCAACTTCTGCTCGCTAAAAGTGGAGGGTAGTAGAGCTGGCCGCACAATCGCTGAGGAATAGCAGCAAATATCCAATTCGATCGCAAAGAGTCAACAAGAAACCTCATAAGGATCGCCTTAGAAGCCCCTATGTTATGGAAAGTTCACATCAAGGACAATTCACACTCCAGACCCCAAGTCTCAGTAATGGTTATTCATTAAAGATGCCTTCTCAGTTGAAAGGACCTGAAAGGCCCTCTATTCTTCCCAGGCCAGGGAAATGACTAGATATCCAAGCTCAGCCAGGCATAAAGTTCCCAGATAGACAAGGTAGAACAAAGATCAAATAGAGTAATTAGTCATGCCCTAGTATGACAGCTAGCTTAGTCTGAACCCATCATAGTAACGTACCAGTAGAAATGTTTTTTTCATTCATTAGTACTGTAATGTGAAAACCGATTGACAATTTTAACATTGAGAATGATTATACTCTTTACAATTGCTAAATCCTCAACATACCTAAATAAAAATTCTGGCTAACCATCCATCTAATTTTTGCTAACATGATGGCTTACTTCCTTTAACTTTTATCTTATGAAAATAATTTATAAAAAATTAACATCTTTTTACTCACTGTAAATTGCATGAATACAAAGAATAATTCACATTAATTTTGAGTCCCATATAGGTTATTTTTAGAATTTTTATACAATTCCTGTATGTATTGCTATTTTTATGCTTTAACATTTATTGCATAACAATACTGATCTTTAGGATAGTGAGTTTGCAATTGTGATCCCCAACTTGTTATAGGCAAATTAATACCATTAAAAATGTCTAGTATTTTAACTACGGTACTGAACACTAAACAAATTTATTTTTATTTTAACTTATTTCATCCCCATGCCTCTGATTGAAACAAATATGACAAACAATTAGGAAACGTTAGCACATTTTACAACAATTAGCTTAACCACAGTTTTCCTTTCATTTAAATGAAACCTTGTTGGTATCAATAACTTAAATTACATAAGATAGATAATGAAACAAAACATTTTGCATGAAAGTGAACTTAGAAATATTAGTTTTTTCCTAAGCAGTGTACAATAATATATTTTTTAATTCAACAAAATATGATTTAGGCCACTTAAACTTAAGACTACTCTTAATTCTTGAAAAGCTATTTACAACCTAGTTAGCTCAATTTATCTACCCTTCTCCTACGATGTAAGGCAAACACTCGTACATTACATTGGACTAACTGATATGACTGTACGTTTAAATAACACTCCTCAGAAAAATAAACTTCTAATGTCTTTTTACTATAAATATCATTCCATTAATGAAAACTATTTCATTTCATTCATCATTAATATTCTGACATTTTACAGAATTTTGCACAGAACAGAACAGAACAGAATTTTGCATTATAATAACAGTATGATTTAAATTTTCAAGGAATGTTAACATTGTACTTAAAATCCTTTATTAGTTAATATAGATAGGACACTGGAAAAACTATTGGGAAATTAATCTTTTTTTAATTTTAATTCTCTTTCCATATTAATAGTGATTTTCTCAACTAGTTAAAAAGGAATATTTATAATATTGCTATAATTTTATTTATGAAATAAGTTTTGTAGCACTGCAAATTTTCTTTTCTATCTTTAAGGTAGAAACGATGAGAAAGGGTAGTAATTATATAGCATTACAAGGTAGATAGTGTTTTGACATTTAAAATGTGCTTTCGAGACTCTGTGCTGAAACATAAACTTATAAGCTATGTACAAAATTTCTAATACTGAATAAAGTATCCTAGTGATGCACTAGATAAAATAATAAACCCTAAACACTTAGAGATATACATCAATATAACATGTTTACTGCAGAGCAGGATAGTACTAATGTTAATCAATTTGAAAACAGCCGGACAGAAAGTTGATGTAACAGACTGTTGAGAGGGTGCATGCAGTTCAGATATTGGTAAATTTCTTCAATCTCCAAGATAAAGAAAGAAGAGATTATTCAAGAGTCTCTTGATACATTTTTCATAAAAAAGTTGGCTCCAATAGAGTTAGAGATTTTTATAACTTGAATTTTTTATTTTGCGCTGATAATGTGCATTAAAGATAGAATTTGAATAATGATCACAATGTAATTATTGTTTATTTTAAAAAAGGGAACACCATCAGAATGACAAGGAGTTTCAGATATTCGTTAAATTTTAATTCTCAAAGCAATCATATTTACTTTCTCTATATTGTAAGATTCAAGTTTTAGTTTCTGATAACAGCTTGAATTCAATAAATGAAACTGAAGCAAGCATTCTGATTACAGTGTGGGTGAAAAGTCCCTATCACAGAAAACTAAATAAGTACTTATTTAGTTTTCTGTGGTCCCTATACAGAACCACAGCCCCCCCCCCACCACTGCTACAGAGTTTTACCAGTATGTTACAAGTTTAGTCAGCGATTGTTGAATGGGACTGACACAAAATGGAGGGGGTATGAGTGTAAGGCAACCCACTATATACCATAGGTAGTAAGTCAACGATGAATTATTAAAATAACATTATTATTTATGATTATGTTGATATGACATGATCAAGGATCTAAAACATCTGAAGGGAGGAGTTTTGTACCGTAGTGGAAGAGGATGGATAAACAGACATGGTGTCAAATGAAACAATTATTTTTCTCTTTAACCATTGGAAAATATTAAAATAATGTTATTTTGGTACCTAGCTGTTGATTTATTTCATACCTTAATATTGACAGGGACTTTTCGCTCACATTGTAAACCTAACAGAGTAAGTTTTCAAGCTGTAGATAGAATCTGAGCGGTTTGCACCCTCCAACGGCAGTTATTGTCGAGTTGCGCTCGTTTTGCTCCCACTCTACTGCAGGAAGGGGAGGTCTGCTCCCATTCTACTGCAGCAGGGGAGGAGGTCTGCTCCCACTCTACTGCGGCAGGTGAGGAGGTCTGCTCCCACTATACTGCGAAAGGGGAGGAGGTCTGCTCCCACTATACTGCGGCAGGGGAGGAGGTCTGCTCCCACTATACTGCGAAAGGGGAGGAGGTCTGCTCCCACTCTACTGCGGCAGGTGAGGAGGTCTGCTCCCACTATACTGCGAAAGGGGAGGAGGTCTGCTCCCACTATACTGCGGCAGGGGAGGAGGTCTGCTCCCACTCTCCTGCGGCAGGGGGGGGAGTTCTGCTCCCACTCTATTGTGGCAGGGGGGAGGTCTGCTCCACACTTGGGGCCGGAGGCTGCCCCTGCTCCTCCTCCTGAGGCTGATTCTTCGCCCACTCCTTGAGGTAGTGTACCACCTGCACTCGGCCGAACGTCATGGCTTCGTTGAGAGGAGTGTTGCCCCACCTGCAATACCCGGGAATATATTCCAAAGATTCAATAAGAAAAGGTTTTTAAGATTTTACATTTTTTTGCTGCTTTTATAGATTTTTTCACATCTACCCAAGAAGACCATATCTGCCAAACTTCAGCTATGTAGGTCTTATAGTTGTAAAGTTTTGCTGTCTTAGAAAACCCCTTCTCCTATAAGTTATAGAAAAATATCACTGTACAAAATATTTGTTAGTCATTGAATGTTTGTTAGACATTAGTCCATGACGAACTATACAGAGTGCTGAAGAATCGATTGTCAAACTACTGAGAGTCTACTGTAATCTACATATCATCGAAACAAATCTTGTATTTCTAAGTGTTTTCATGTTTACGTAATGCTAGAAAATTCTGTCTAGGCTCACCATTTTAAGAGCATTTGTTATACCACTGACTTTGGATACAGAAGTAGACTTTTCATCGCTATAGTAAAAAGTGTACCAGCTTTTGGGTCAGCCAGGATTTGATAGAGGACATAGTTGCAGTATTCTCCAGCAGGTTGTACTGCTTTCAACTAGTAATTATGCTTTTAGTAAGACTAATTTAGGTAGTTTTGTATTTAGGTAGAAAACTCAAAGAACGTATTCCATATTGCATAAAGTTGTCAAAACTTAAATAAATAGCTTAAATAAATTATTTTTAGCAGCACTATCTGTTAATGATTCAGTCTAGCAGCACCATCTTCAGATTACTCGGTCAAACTACGTCCACTTCAAATCCTGGCTGACACAAAAATAGGTACAGCTGGACCATGAGGAAGGGAAGTCTCCCTCAGTATCCCAAGTTAATGGTTATACGAAGGTCGTCAAGAAAGTAAAGAACTATTTGTCCCTACATCTAGTCCAGTGGACTCATCTCTGTGACTGATAGTGCGGCCTATGCTCCACTCCAGGTCCTAATCCGAACCGAGTGTTGTTGCTGACTGACCACGTATTCCATTCTCAAAGAGTTTCAAAATGGCGGTGTCCTTAGAAATCCCCCCAAATTGGTTTAACCTAATAATGTTGCTTCTTTCAGTTCCTTACCATTTGCAAACACTTTCCAACCTAAAAATTCCCTTAACCTTGAAAAAAGGTAATCACTTAAGACCAGGCATGGGTTATACAGGGTTAGCCCAAAAATGTCACACCTAAGGCGGCTAAGTTCTGTGAAGTTGCTGCTGCTGCATGGGGCAGGCGCCGCATCGGCATGGATCAGCGTTACCCTCGCCTGTGACTGGATTTATCCATGTCACATGTTTCGAATGGCTTAAATTCAACTCGGAATTATCTTTTTAAGCCGCAAAACACTATTAAAATCACAATACTCCCATTCGGCAGTAATTTCAGTTTACACTGCCACTTTTAAAAGCTGTAATAAGTAAATGCATGATCAGTCGGCAAAGAGACTTGGCTCACATTGAGTCCTGGAGAGGATCTTTAGACCCCACACTGAGTCGTGGTGTCAGGGCAACAAGGCTAGATGTGTAACAAAACGTCATTTACTTTCTGGAAGAACCTCGTACATTCACTTTATGAAATGAGGCTACAAATGGAAAAAAGGTTACATACCTTGAATAGCTGTCTTCAATTCAAGTAGTAATCTGTCTGATTTACTTAAGTTTCAAAATCTGTGATGTCATTTTTTAAATCTTCATACAAGAATGGTAATTATTCTCTTTGGTCGTCATAAAATTTTAAAAAACTCACACTTACAATAAAATACATCTACACAAGACACATACACACACACGAACATTACCGGCTGGTACGAGAGCGGGTTCCAAACTTGTAAGTGTAGTCTTTTAAATTTTATGAAGACCAAAGAGAATAATTACCATTCTTGTATGAAGATTTTGAAAATGACATCACAGATGTTGAAACTTTGGTAAATCAGACAGATTACTACATGAATTGAGGACAGTTATTCAAGGTATGCGCCTTTTTTCAACTGATTGTATCAATTCAAGAGGCAAGTCATGAACGAGGCTACAAAGTCAGCACGACAGACCTGTCCTTGGCGTCGTGGGGCACGCCACACTGCTCCAACATGAACTGCACGCAGTCTAGGTGGCCCTCGGCGGCGGCGAGGTGCAGTGCCGTGCGCCCGTCGTAGTCACACAGCGTCATGTCCATGCCGGACAGCTTGTGTCTGCACACAGCAAAGCACCAGTCGTCACACGAGTGCTTGGTTTGTGGGAATCACACTCGTAATCAGTGCTTGATTTGTGTAATGAAACTTGTAATCAGCGCTTGATTTTTTGGATGTTACACTCGTAATCAGTGCTTGATTTGTGGAAATAACACTCGTAATCGGGGCTTGATTTGTGGAAATTACACTTGTAATCAGTGCTTGATTTGTGGAAATAACACTTATAATCACTGCTTCATTTGTAGAATGTTGAGTACCGAAACTATACTTTACAACAAAGAATAATTATATCCTTCTCTTACTATATGTTCATCACAGTACCGAAACATTATTTGCCTTTGTGAATAGGTTTTAAGTTTAAAAAGTCAAACTTTATTGAATTCCACATTTTTTATAAACAAAAACAAAATAAACAAAAACATTCTTCACTATCGAGGCACGAAGAATAAATTGAAAAATCATGATCTAGCAATATTTTTAGCAATGTGTTCTCTTTCATCTTTAAAAGGCAAGTAATTGATTCAATCTCTAATGATAAAATATGATTAAAAATCAACAAAAAAAATACAAACCGTCTTAGAGCTGCTACGTCCCCACTGGCTGCAGAGAACAAGAGGTTGACTATGCTCAAGCCTTTCGTCTCGTATTTATGTCTCCTGGGGTCTTTTTTGTTGGTGGCATGCTTTAAGTTGTCGTAACGATGGAAGTTGAATACATTGACTAACTCCTGGAGAAAATGAAAATATTTATTACTAATCATTAATTACAGGACGATTTTTATTTCAAATTCAATTTTAAATAAGTGACAATGGTGAGGATGACGCTTTGAGCTTTGAGGTAACAATAAAATTGAATCAAAATATTTGGATCGCTTTAATGAATATATAACACACAGTTTACTCAAGAAATGCTGGTTCCATTTCATATACATAATAATTTTCATTGTTATCTTCAATGATTTTTTTCAGGTTTCAAAAGCATCTCAGTTATGTAGCTTTGCGAGGATAAAATTATTTAGGACAAAAATTGTTTAGCAATTGAGCTATATTGTCTACGATGTCCTTACCCCACAAAACTGCACGCCGCGACAGCTGTTGCCCATGAAGTCGAGTGGTGGGGACCAGCAGCAGATGCCCATCACGTTAGGGATCACAATCAGCATTCCTCCGCTGACGCCTGACTTGGCCGGCAGACCCACCTGAACACACCACCATCACGTCACTACCGTAGGCACGGACACATCCAACTTGGCTCAAAAATAAGCTGCAATCCCCCATGGAACAATAGGCTTATGTGATTCAAAGACAATGAGATAACATATTAGGATAAGGTCACATAGCCTTTTGTGCCTGCTCATAATGAAGCAGGAGGCAGGATCAAATCAGCCTCGTTAGATCTTTAGGGTCAACCCTCTCTCTTTTGAGTTACAACAAGGTAGTTTGAATGGTAACATTGATTATAAAAAATAGATAGTCCAAGCAATGTAGAACTTTGATGCAAAAAAATTTGATCATTCGTTACAAAACAATTAGCATATTCTGGAAGAGATTTTTAGTACTGAAGAAACTACCACGCCACGCTTCGTTGGGAAAAAGAAGTAAACAAATAATTGAGTAGAAACAAATGCATCAGCTGTTTATCTTTTTTCTTTATATTTGTGTCCTCAGCAAAAATTTCACAAAAAACTATTATTTTTCCTGGGATTTTCTCACCGAGTCCTTTCAATCAAGTATAGGGCTGATGGGTGTCAGACGTGGTTTTCTTAAAAGTTGCGGGCAGTTTCGGCTTTATACATAGACTAAAAATATTATTTTATTCTATTTTGTGCTCTTGTTTTTGAAGTCTGAAAAATAAATTCCTGTTTAACCCTATACCCTTTATTACCCTTTTTATACCATATTGCGGCCTGCAGAAGAAAAAATGCCCCATTTCAGGGATACAAACCCTTATTGTGAAATCACACTCCTGGTGCGATATCCAGTGATGAATGCCAAACTAATTTCACAAGTGCTCAATTTCTGGCTTCAAAACATCCATAAGCATGAGCAGTCAGTCTCCTTTTAGGCATAAAGTTAATCATGGTACCCAGCAAAGCTACAACAGTTGATTGCTTAAAAAAGTCGTAAAAGAAAATGGAAGAAAAAATCATAATATCATTATTAAAAAAGAAAGAGAGGTCCTCTTTACCTTGAAAGCGAACTGCCCGGAGTAGTCATACATGCCACAGCTGTGCATCAGGGACAGCACGTCTCGTATGGAGTCCGGCCTCAGCACCTTCTCCTCTGTGATGGGACAAATGCCTCCGTTGGCCAGCGTCGCAGCCATCACCGACATGCTCTCACAGTTCGCCTCCATCGAGCAGCACTGTCAACCGAGTAATAATAATACAGGGTGTTTTTTTTATTTTTTAAACACGACCCATTTTTAAGATTGAATAATGCACATATAGAGATGAAATGAGTATTGTTTTGGTTATCTTTGCATTTTATGTGACCTATTATTTAAGTTTGATTACATTTAGCTTTTTGATTACATTATGCGTTTAAACAATCCACCATTGAAATTTATACATTGTTTTGTTCTCTCCATCTAATTCCTGAACACGTTTTGCCAAGTACCTCTTTGAATTTCTAGTATTAAATTTGATACATTTGTTTTTAGGTGCTGAATATCCTGTGAATTGTTTCCGTAGGCCTTACTTTTTATGTATCCCAAAAGACAATAATATAATGGGGTCAAATCCAGGGATCTTGGGGGGAATAATCATTCACTGATAAAATAAAGTTTTAGGTTGTAATAAAAAAAAACACCCTGTAATACATTCTCAACGCTTTCTAATGTTGAAAATTTAATTTTTTCACATAAAAAATGAATAAATAATTAATTTGGGAGGGTTTTTACAATTCGGGAGTTGAATAGCATTTAGGGTAGGGTTAGGAAGTTCCCAACCCAACCAGTAGTATAGTAACGCCGTTTCACAGCCATGAGAGGTATGAGAAGTATGACAGGTAACCTAACCTAAGGCTCCCTATTTAAACCTAACTTTAAGCGCCCTATTCAAACCCAACTTTAAGCGCCCTATTTAACCTCACATAGCGTCCTTTAGCGGGCATATTCAACCTAATATAACCCAATTTCCCGTCATTTCTCAATTTTCAAACCTAACCTAAGGCCCCCTATTTAAACCCAACTTTAAGCGCCCTAACCCAACTTTAAGCGCCCTATTTAACCTCACATAGCGTCCTTTAGCGGGCATATTCAACCCAATTTCCCGTCATTTCTCGATTTTCAAACTTAAAAAATAAATACAATTAATTTGAACAGTTTGATGTTTTTAATTTACAAATGCATGTTAATGATCGTTACAAGAAAAATCTGGCCTATATAGTTGGGCCCCGATTTGGGTCCCAACCAAATCTGAGCGATTTTGGTGGGACCAAACCTTAAAGCGCCCTATTTAAACCCAACAACCCTAACTTTAAGCACCCTATTTAACCTCACATAGGGCCCTTTAGCAAGCATTTTTATCCTAACAGACCTTGACAAAAAAAAAAAAATAAAATCAATTTATAACGCTTTAAAACATAATTAACATTTCTTACGGGTAATTTTATCTCCCTCAAACGTCCAACAATCCTCTAGATTAACTTTAATTCCTATAGTATCACCGATATTATCCAAAACATCCAACTCACCAATGTCCATTAAAGCATCAAACACAAACTCATCACTCCCTAAAATTCTAACTGACTTTGGATCATTGGGGTCAAATTTAGTTCCATAAACTGTAATAACCTCCCCGATCGACTTGGAAATAGCAGCCTCGTGAATCGCATGCAATTCTTTTAAATACTCTCCATCCACAAGGTTCTTTTTACCTACTTCTTCCGGACGCCTTCTTATTAACTTGCGATAATAACATGTTGTTGGATTCGTCCGCAAGTACAAGGTAATATCTTTAACACTGCCCTCATCAAATGCAGTCTTACGTGGATCGATATACGAATTACTAAGGTCAGTTAAAATTTGTATCTCGGCGGGCGTCATATACTTTTTATAATGCTCATTAAAAACATGTTTCACAGTGAACGCTGATCTTTCTTTAATAACGATATAACCTTTCTTCGCATATTCAACGGCTCTCTTATCGCACTCCGTCATATAAATTAACGCGTTGGCTTGAAACGTGAATGCCCATCTCTCGATATCTTTATACAAGAGGTCTAATAAATTCGTACCGTGAAAATCCCGCCATGCGCCGACTGGCTCTTGTATGTGGACGGTTTTAAACCCTAGGTTTTTAAACTGATTAAACAAGCCTGTGGCAAAAGTAGTTTTACCCCGCACCGATATTTCCTTCCAAAGTAATAATCATGTTATGAGACTCCATTTTATTCATCTATATAGTATATCATTTAAATTCCAACCGAGTTTTTTATTAAACCGATTTGCAGAAATATATTTCAGACGTAAAAAAATAAAAAAATAAAAAATAAATTAAATAATTAAAATCATCATATGTAATTAAAAATTCATCACACACCGGTCGAACCGAATCCATTACTTCCGCGTTCCGTATTCCGCATATCGATTCCACCGTCTACCGGCACATCGTTTCTATAAACCTCCAATATTAACTGAGCGATTCGATCACCTCTTTTAACGATGAAATCATCATCCGAATGGTTAAACAACAACACACGCAAATCGCCTGTATAATCAAAGTCTATCACGCCGGCGCCCACATCGATGAAATTCTTCACAGCTAACCCACTTCGAGGTGCTACTCTGCCGTAACATCCGCGGGGAAATTGAAAAGACAAGTCCGTCTTTATCAACTGTTTACCGCGACTGGGTACTACATAGTCATAAGCGCTTTTTAAATCACAACCGGCCGCGTCCGGTGAACCTCTGACGGGTGGTGAGGCGAACTCTGACAATTTGAAATATTTAAAAGTGACAGACTCCATTTTTGTTACCTATATATTACATTCGCTTATATTCGCACTACATAAATTATTAAGCTGTTGTGCAAAAATATATTTCAGGAACGAAAAAAAAATTAAATCATAAATAAAATAACAAGTATAATCAAATAATAACGAATATTCAATCTCTCACAAACTTGATATCGTGTTTAAACTTATCATTCAACAATGGGATCTTTCCATGGTACACCACATATAACGGTTGGTCTGATTTCAATAACGCATTTATATTTTTCGTAGTCATTCTCTCGTTCCAACTCTCGGGTAGTTGAAACCGCACATCATCACATGTAACCAAAACTCTAAGACCATAAGCATAATGAATTCTTTCTATGCTATTGACCAAATATTTTTTATCGATTTCTAAATCACTTATCTTCGGGAAAGAATTACCATTCACTTCGTCGAGGATATCTTTAAAATAATCCTTTTCCATTTCCATTTTTCTTCGTCTATATATAAAAATATATTTTCATAGTCGAATAAAAAATTGAGAGCGTTTCAAAAGATGTAATAAATCATCGCTTTTGATGAAAACTAATTCATATTTAATTCCGACTCATCGACTAGTTTTAAATAAATGATATAATCGGGCAGAGCGTTTTGCAGGGGAACGTAGTTTTCATCCGTCAGATAAATGTTGATTTCTCTTATCGTCTGCGTGTTAGGTTTGAGCGGTATGTAATTTAAAACGGACGGTTTCTCGTAAATTTTATCTCTGTGTTCTCGCGGACTCAAGTGATACAACAACGAGGAGAAATCGTGTTTGTGCCAATGCTCCGCGTGATTAATATACGAATGTTCGACTAAATCGCAATGCACTTCGATCATGTGGAACGGTCTGATTTGTAATTTACTTTCCTCCTCATATATTGATAAAATCTTGTTCGCTGTAAACTGTAATTCGAATAAGGTTTCATCTTTTTTCAATTCATCAAATCCGAGAAACCGTCGCAGCTCATTGTTTATATGGAACTTGACTGGAGATTTTATACAAATCAAAGAATAGGGATCTCGGAAAATTTTAAACCTTTCCACATCTTCCTTTGGCACAATTTTATTAAGCTTCATAAAGTCCCTAACCTCTCTCTGCATGATTTTCAAATCCCAAAATTCCGCTTTAAAAGTTAGTGTAGGACGACTTATCTCCCCCATATAAAAAGTAATTGAAGCCTCCTCGTTCAAGTTATAAAAATAGTTATGAAAAGAAAACCCCGTGAGCGCTAGATAATAACGCATGTCCTCTTTCAAGTGTATGGGGTTTTCGAGCTTCAGTTGCAAATGCGGACTCTGACCCATCAATCTGAAATACACCATTTCTCTATATATACTTTTTTAAATTGCGGTTAAGATTATTTATTAAGAGCGAGGGAGAAAAAAAATAAAATTATTCGAACCATCTCAAAAATGTGTATTTATCGTTTTGTAAAGCACGTTCTATCGTATTGAAATCCTGTCCTCTGTAAAAACGCCGCAATACCTCCAAACATAAATGACCGCATATCGGGGGATCTTCGTAATCTTGATATCTCGCGTGGTTATAACAAATACCTTCAGGCATGTTTAGGTATTCCTTCAACTCCAAAGGTGGCGGCGCCTCGCCGAACGAATCGAAATATATGATATAATTATCTTTCTTCGTATAACAAGTCCAATGAGTGCCGCCCGACTCCAGATCACCTAAATTAATAATAGCACACTCGTTTTTGCGCGGCTTGTCAGGTAAACACTCTCGCATAAAAACACCACGGAAATTGTTGATTTTCAACTTGTTAGCCCATGTCTCCAGTTCAGACATGGTCAGCGGAACTAGTTTTTTTTATCCAATCTAATATCTTTAAGAGTCTTATGCAATTTTCTGATTACATGTTTCTCCAGACCGACTCCGGTTTTATCTTTATTAATCAATTCATCCAGTTCATTCTCTATTAAATTTTTCAACCACGGCACGAATTGAGTCTTCAACACAGGCGCCACTTTATTCTTTATCAGAGGTGAGGCAAATTTCTTAAAATACGGAATATTGTTTTCAGCCAGTTCTAAAACTTCCTTCAAAAGACCTCCATCAATCATTTCCTTCAACTGCGAATAATCAAAAATCAACCGTGTCCCTCTATTGTTTTTCAACGCTTTTTCTACTTGTTTGTTTTGATCACTATCGAGTGACACTTCAGTATTACCATTTTTTAATTGATCTTTTGTTAACGTAAGCACAGCGCGTTTAAGCTTCTTATGAGCTAACCGCAGCTTATTCAGTTGACCCTTGGTCAAATTTATCTTCCTCTTATGACTCACCATATCTATATATATACGAGAGGCATTATCGAATTTATATAAAAAGTTCGAACTCGTCGAAAGTTCGTAACGTTTTCCTTCGAACGAAATTTTAAATTCGCTAATGTAAGAGATGAATTCCTACTGTCGCACGTGTAAAACGCAAACGGCTTCGGAGAACGTGAAGACTGTGAAAACGAAAAATAAAAGATGGTTGGCGAGTTCCGATTGCGCGGTCTGCGGCGGCGTTAAAAACTCGTTTATCAAAGAGCCGCCCGAAGTGGTGGAGGCAAAAGAACTGCACAAACCGGTAGTGAAAAAATTTATAAAACGCAGGATAATCATGAAAGGTCTGGATAATCTGTGGGCCGCGGATCTGCTCATCATGAAACAATTCGCCAGAGAGAACAACTGGTACAAATACATCTTAAACGTGATAGACTGTTTTAGCAAATTCGTCTGGTCCGAACCGTTGAAGAAAAAAGACGGCGCTGACAATATTAAATCGGATTTTCTCATCGTCTAATATTATTAATTAGAGTCTCGTAGCTCGACATTGTATTTTTTAAATAAATCGAAATACCTAAAGTGCTTATATAGAATAACATGACTAACACGATTGACGTTTATCATACCGAGCTTACTTTTAAAAACCGTAATATCTCGATAGTGCGCAGTGTTGATAAAATATGTTGGTTTAAAGCAAACGATATTACCCATATACTGGGATACAAGAACCCCAAAAAGGCAATTTACGATCATGTGAACGAAAAATATAAAACTATATATCGCGATTTAAAAGTCAATAATCCGAATTTACATCTAAAACGAACGCATCCCGATACGGTTTTCATAGACGAACCGGCGATCGGGTTTCTGTTGAATAAATGCGCGAAGGAAAGTGATGAGTTTCAGGAGTGGTTTTTCAAAGAACTCGAAAATATACATTCGGAACACGCCGACCGAAATATCGAGAATGACGAATCGACCGAGTCAGAATCAGATTATGAATCAGACGACGAAAGCGAGGATACCTCGGACGATGTCGCCCGTTTGAAAAAGGAAAACAGATTATTCCGTGAGATGATAGATAGAACGCAAATACAACAAATTTTCGGTGTATCGAAGAGTGTGGATAATAATAAGGAATATAAATTCATAGACACGCAAAAACGCTATTTTAATAAAGCCGTCGATGATTCCTGCGGATACGATTTATGTTTAGAAACGGAATACATAATTATCGACGACGAGAATATGATAAAAAAGGTTTTGAGAAAAATAAATAAAGAGGGTGTGGAATATGAATATAACGGAAAGAGCAAATGTATAACGATTCACGATGATGATTTCGACCTGATTAACCTGGTTAAAAGAACAATGTCGGAAGTGATGTTGTGGTGAAATAAATACGTTTCCGATCGTACGAACTATATAATTTATTTTTTTATTTTTTCGATCGTAATAAAACATTAACGTTCGATCGGTTGTTTTTTCTATAGTAGGTACGAAATGAATAACAATAATAATATGGATATTGCGAGTGATGAGATTTCCGACGAAAGTTCTTCATCGTCTTATAATTCTGATGTGTCCAACACAGATGAGGATTACATGGACGATATCGCGAGTAAATTCGTTTTTAATAATCGAGAGGTTACAGTGTTGTTTGATGATGATAATAACTCTTGGTTTAAGGGTAAAGATGTAGCCAAAATATTAGGATATTCAAATTTAAAAAAGGCCTTACAAATGCGTGTTAATGATCGTTACAAGAAAAATCTGGCCTATATAGTTGGGCCCCGATTTGGGTCCCAACCAAATCTGAGCGATTTTGGTGGGACCAAACCTGTTTCGCATCATAAAGGTTTAGAAATTTACATATCTGAGCCCGGATTATATGAATTGATATTTTCATCAAAGTTACCCTCAGCGAATGACTTCAAACGTTGGGTCTTCGAAGACGTTTTACCTTCCATCCGTAAACATGGTGAGTACAAACTGAGAAATAAAAACGTAGAGCTTATGGAAACGATAAGTCGGTTAGAAAATGAAAATCGTCTGATAGAAAATGAAAATCGTCGTTTAAACAATACGATACAAAACATGAAACCTAAAGTAGCTTGTATGCCTCAAAAATCGAACCTAAGACACGTCTTTGCCGTCTTTAAACGATATTCTTATGCAGACGGTATTTATACATACTACTGTGTAAGAACTGAAGATCGGTATTTTTCTACGGTTTATAAAAAGAAAATCGATGAAGGTCATTTACTTTTGTTTTACAAAGATGAAGTGCCGAACAGTATAAACGTTTTGAACTGTGTAAAAGATATCATGAGATACCGCAATATATCCTATAAATCACGCAATAATGTTGTAATCACGCCGTATAATTTCATAGAATTAGTAGAAGAATTCTTCAAAGATTTGAGAAAATAAATAGTAAACATTTTCCCATCCTAATAAATTCTTATTTCTCGTAATTTATTTTATTTCTTTTCTTAACCGGTGCATTATTTTTTTCCTCATAGAGAGTGATGGATATCGTTCCGTATTACGAAGAGAAGATCGAAGATAACCTTCTACCCCAACCATTACGTTGTCTGATAGTAGGCTCCTCGGGCTGTGGAAAAACTAACTTGTTGTTGAATTTTATTTATAATCCGCGCGGTCTCGTGTTTAGAAATTTATATGTGTTCAGTAAGTCTATAGAACAGCCGGCTTATGTAGACTTACGTGAAAAGTACATCGATATGGAGAACAAGTTTAATAAGAAGATAGCTTACTTTTTTAGCAATTGCGAAGATTTACCCCCATTGGATGAATGTAAGAAAAACTCCCTCGTGGTGTTCGACGACTGTTTGATGGAAAAACAAGAAGCGATAAAAGACTACTTCATCAGAGGTAGACATAAAAAACTGTCCTGCGTCTACCTCAGTCAGAGCTACGGTAAAGTCGACATGCAAGTGATACGGAACAACGTCAACCTGCTATGCGTCTTTAAACAAAACAAACACTACACGAAACGTATTTATGACGATTTCGTAGGATCGGACATGACGATTGATGAATTCGAAAAGATGTGTCAAAAGTGTTGGAGCGAACCGTTCGGATTTTTGACAATAAACACCGCTAAGAAAGCGCACAACGGAAAATACATGTTCAAGTTAAAAGACGAGTTAAACGATGTTATCGAACGATAATCGATGTGTATGCATCGTTTTTAATAAACGATTCATATACGTTATTTTATAAAAACCACGTGTATGCATCGTTTTTAATAAACGATTCATATACGTTATTTTATAAAAACCACGTGTATGCATCGTTTTTAATAAACGATTCATATACGTTATTTTATAAAAACCACGTGTATGCATCGTTTTTAATAAACGATTCATATACGTTATTTTATAAAAACCACGTGTATGCATCGTTTTTAATAAACGAATCATATACATAATATTTAATAAAAATAACGTGTATGCATCGTTTTTAGATTTTTATTCAAATTTATTTTTTTCTTTATTTTTGAAAAGCGAAACTCTGAACCCGAAACCTATATATATAGATAATATAATGAAGAGGAAAAGCGATGATAAGGAGATCATCAGCACGCTGGTGAAAAAACAGAAGATGGCCGATAAGATGTGGCCGGACGATGCCGACGTACAAATGGCTAAAAAATATGAAAAGTTACAAGAAAAATGGCTAGAAGACAGTAAGAAAAATCAGATACGCGAAGCTGAGGAAAGGAGAAAGCTTTTCAGTTCACACCCCGTGTTGTTAGTAAATGCCAAACCGAAAGAACAATTGTTAGCGCCTCCTCCTCATCGTGAAAACAAACCGATTACCGTCGCGAAGGCTAAGAGGTTGGATAAATTGGAAGATCGATTAAAGAGTGAATTCGACACGTCTAGAAGAGTGGAAGTCGAAAAGGTGCGCGAACAAGAGAAGCAACACGAACCCGTAGTTAAAGCTATAAAAGAACAGACGGAAACTTTAAAGACAGAGAAAAAACCCCGTGTCATTTTGAGAAGACCCATCGCCACTGTCGGACAGTTCAGACCTAGAACGTCGAGCACACCCGGTAGACCTGTAGGTAAAGTGGACAAAACACTTGGTAGACCGGTAGATAAAGCGGATGAAACGATAACTCCAATCGAGGACCCAGACGTATTCGATGCGTCTACAATTTTATCACCGGCGCAAACTTCGCAGGAATTACAGAATCGTTCTATCCGCGAATTCACTGAAAACGAGGAAATTGGTGATATCGCAAAGGAATACCTCTCGAACTGTAACGATATGAGTTTCGGCGTTTATTACGATTTCGCAAATAGCAAACTCGCGATTGGATCACAAACCATATCCATCGAAAACAATGATATAATATTAGACAGAACTATGGATAGATATATCGGCACCGAGGGATTGTGGTCACTCTTGACCAAAGCGGAGATTCACGGTGTACAATCCACAGCCGCGGTCGGTACGACACCGAAGGAGAGACTCATAAGTATAGGCGCGTTCACTTCTCAGGACTTTGAAAAATATAAAGATATTTTAATCAAAACACACGCTCTACATCATAACAACGATCCCACCTCACCCAGACCTAAGGCGAGCGGTGGTTGGAAATGGAAGAATTTAATAAGTGACATATGGAAAGAACTCAAACAAAAGCCGTCTTCGTTCGGCAGTGGTCTACTCGTTGATACGAACAACCCCGTGGAATATAAATATATAGACGATTATGACGAGTTGTTGGAGAGAATAAAGTTTATACAAGCCGAGGAGGAAGCGGGAAATAATAATTTTAATAACGAAAAAATTGGGATTGTTAAATTTATAAATAACGAGATTGAAAAATTAATAACCCAACCGGAAGGTGCTAAACACATAAGAGGATGTTTGTCAGCGTTAAAGGAAAATAATGTTAAAGGTGGTGAATTGTCGAATGGTACAGATTTTAAGGTTCATGTGAATAAATTAGGTTTGGCATCGGATAGGAAGAAATATATGCGCATGTTCAGTAGGAGATGAATATTTTATTTATCTGACAATTTTAAAAGTATATTTTTTATTAAGTTTAAATCATGTTTTTATTTTTTTTATTCGAAACTGAAAACTTAAAATCTAAATATAGATATGGAAAAGTATTACGAGGAAGCGTCTGATAAGATAGAGCGGTGTGAATTCAATACCGTCCAACCGGTGTCCAATTTAAATTTCAATTCACCGAATAAGTTTACGACATTCTATTTTGACCATGGAGACGCGTTTTATGACAGGAGGATATGTTATCACATACAGGGGGAAGTAGTGAAAAAAGCGGATGATGCAAAGTACGACGCGGCGGATCCTATCAAGTTGATCGATAATTTCACGGCATTTTTGTTTAAGAGAATCGAATTAAAAAAACACAATCAATTGATAGACTATGTTGATGAAGTCGGTATCACAAGTACAATTAAAGCTCTAACAACTTATAGTAAATCGGGTGAGAACACTTATTATACGATGGGATTCAAATCTAAATTCGAAAAAGGGGTGGGTAAGTTCGAAGCTTATGGCCCGTTGTCACATCTGGGTCTTGGGTTTTTCGATGCTCTGAGATATCCGATATTCAAAGGAGGTTTTGAAATAATTTTTACAAGAAACGAAGATGATGACGCGATATACCGTTGGAAGGAGGGTACTGGCACTAACGAAAAAACGGCGGCCGAGGCGAAGATAAAAATCACGAGTTTCGTGTTAAAAGTACCCTTAGTCGATTATGAAGGAATAAAAAAATTACCACTCATACAAGGACTAAAACGATTGAGTGATAAGGGTGATTTAACATACAGGTATTACCAGTGGCAGTGCATAGAAAAAAACTTTGTGTCGGGGTCTTCATATAGTTTCGACATATCCAACATATACCGGAATATATCCAACCCGCTGTTTATAATCATAGGTTTACAGACCAGCCGTAAAAACAATCAAGAGAAGGATCCGAGCCGATTCAACGCTGTAAACATAAAAAACTACCATGTTATAATCAACGGACAACGGTATCCAAAGGAGGCGCAAAATTTGGTGATAAATGATAAACAATATAGTATTTTATACGGAAGTTATTGCTCAATCAGGCAGGTGTTATTCGGAGATGAAGATGTTTATTTAAACGATGTCGATTTTGTAGACAAGTATCCGTTGTTGGTCGTTGACACGCATCACCACCCGTTCTCCACTGATAATAAAAGAAACGATATTCAAATAGAATTGGACTTTACTAACGCCGTTGCCAGTCCGGTGGCGGATCAGGGGACGACCGCTTATGTGGTAGTCATTTCGGATATAGGTTTCAGCTATGATTTGGAGAAGAATTCTATTAGAATGTTTTGAGATATACACGTAGTTTTGCAATATGATAATATAAAATAGTAATATTAAATCTTGCCTTAAAACTTGAAGATAAATTTTTTTTTAAAGTGCCGATGGGTACTAGTGAAAAGCCCTGTCACTGCGTCATAGACAGGGGCGTGATAGACTTTGATTATACAGGCGATTTGCGTGTGTTGTTGTTTAACCATTCGGATGATGATTTCATCGTTAAAAGAGGTGATCGAATCGCTCAGTTAATATTGGAGGTTTATAGAAACGATGTGCCGGTAGACGGTGGAATCGATATGCGGAATACGGAACGCGGAAGTAATGGATTCGGTTCGACCGGTGTGTAATGAATTTTTAATTACATATGATGATTTTAATTATTTAATTTATTTTTTATTTTTTATTTTTTTACATCTGAAATATATTTCTGCAAATCGGTTTAATAAAAAACTCGGTTGGAATTTAAATGATATACTATATAGATGAATAAAATGGAGTCTCATAACATGATTATTACTTTGGAAGGAAATATCGGTGCGGGTAAAACTACTTTTGCCACAGGCTTGTTTAATCAGTTTAAAAACCTAGGGTTTAAAACCGTCCACATACAAGAGCCAGTCGGCGCATGGCGGGATTTTCACGGTACGAATTTATTAGACCTCTTGTATAAAGATATCGAGAGATGGGCATTCACGTTTCAAGCCAACGCGTTAATTTATATGACAGAGTGCGATAAGAGAGCCGTTGAATATGCGAAGAAAGGTTATATCGTTATTAAAGAAAGATCAGCGTTCACTGTGAAACATGTTTTTAATGAGCATTATAAAAAGTATATGACGCCCCCGCCGAGATACAAATTTTAACTGACCTTAGTAATTTGTATATCGATCCACGTAAGACTGTATTTGATGAGGGCAGTGTTAAAGATATTACCTTGTACTTGCGAACGAATCCAACAACATGTTATTATCGCAAGTTAATAAGAAGGCGTCCGGAAGAAGTAGGTAAAAAGAACCTTGTGGATGGAGAGTATTTAAAAGAATTGCATGCGATTCACGAGGCTGCTATTTCCAAGTCGATCGGGGAGGTTATTACAGTTTATGGAACTAAATTTGACCCCAATGATCCAAAGTCAGTTAGAATTTTAGGGAGTGATGAGTTTGTGTTTGATGCTTTAATGGACATTGGTGAGTTGGATGTTTTGGATAATATCGGTGATACTATAGGAATTAAAGTTAATCTAGAGGATTGTTGGACGTTTGAGGGAGATAAAATTACCCGTAAGAAATGTTAATTATGTTTTAAAGCGTTATAAATTGATTTTATTTTTTTTTTGTCAAGGTCTGTTAGGATAAAAATGCTTGCTAAAGGGCCCTATGTGAGGTTAAATAGGGTGCTTAAAGTTAGGGTTGTTGGGTTTAAATAGGGCGCTTTAAGGTTTGGTCCCACCAAAATCGCTCAGATTTGGTTGGGACCCAAATCGGGGCCCAACTATATAGGCCAGATTTTTCTTGTAACGATCATTAACATGCATTTGTAAATTAAAAACATCAAACTGTTCAAATTAATTGTATTTATTTTTTAAGTTTGAAAATCGAGAAATGACGGGAAATTGGGTTGAATATGCCCGCTAAAGGACGCTATGTGAGGTTAAATAGGGCGCTTAAAGTTGGGTTAGGGCGCTTAAAGTTGGGTTTAAATAGGGGGCCTTAGGTTAGGTTTGAAAATTGAGAAATGACGGGAAATTGGGTTATATTAGGTTGAATATGCCCGCTAAAGGACGCTATGTGAGGTTAAATAGGGCGCTTAAAGTTGGGTTTGAATAGGGCGCTTAAAGTTAGGTTTAAATAGGGAGCCTTAGGTTAGGTTGCCCAACTATATAGGCCAGATTTTTCTTGTAACGATCATTAACATGCATTTGTAAATTAAAAACATCAAACTGTTCAAATTAATTGTATTTATTTTTTAAGTTTGAAAATCGAGAAATGACGGGAAATTGGGTTGAATATGCCCGCTAAAGGACGCTATGTGAGGTTAAATAGGGCGCTTAAAGTTGGGTTAGGGCGCTTAAAGTTGGGTTTAAATAGGGGGCCTTAGGTTAGGTTTGAAAATTGAGAAATGACGGGAAATTGGGTTATATTAGGTTGAATATGCCCGCTAAAGGACGCTATGTGAGGTTAAATAGGGCGCTTAAAGTTGGGTTTGAATAGGGCGCTTAAAGTTAGGTTTAAATAGGGAGCCTTAGGTTAGGTTACCTGTCATACTTCTCATACCTCTCATGGCTGTGAAACGGCGTTACTATACTACTCCAACCCTAACATGTTACCGTCACTGCACGTCACACTTCAAACCATATTGCTTATGGAATAGGTGTGTATGGAGGGAATTCATATACAAATTTGAAGCAAATACTTGTTTTATAGTAAAAGGGTCTAAGAATTATGCTGAATTTGAAAAATTATGAATCAGTAAAAAGACATTTTGTCGATTTAAAAATAATGAATGTTTTTAGTCTATATATTTTTGAATGTTTAATGTTCGTTAAGAATAACGCTTGTAAATTTGAAAGTCATATGGAAAACCATTGTTACAACACTAGAAATGTATCTAATATGAAATAAAAATTTTAAAAATATTGCCTCAGCATAGCTTAGAGTATTTTGAAAAAAAAATCATGTGTATGGTTGAAATTTTTGAGATTAATCCCTAAAGAAATTAAAGATATAGAAAATAATGATAAATTTAAGCTAGTATTAAAGAATTACGGTATCTGATAGAAAAAGCGTGTTATTCACTAGAGGACTTATAAGGATAAAAAAACATTGTATGTTGCAATATATTAAGTACAAACTTGTTGATGCTATTTATTGTATATATTATATACTGTTTTGACAAATAAAGATGTTTTGATATGATTTGATTTTGATTTGATCATTTACAACACTAAAACTCGTGTTCGCACCTGTAGCAACACTGTATTTATACTAAAACACAACAAAACCTGAGACCATACATTCAGTGTATGTGGCCTTATCTCTATAGACCGCTACAAATATTTCAAGGCTCTAAAATAGAGTATCTCACAATCGACCATTTAATCGCACTGTAACACCGGCTCATATCAGATCCCCGCAGATGGGGGGGGGGGGAAGGGTAATAAGGTCTGCAGACTTATTATAGAAGAAATCAAAAAGAAGTGTTGCAACAGATAATTCTTTAAAGACATCCATAAACTAATAATTAACCTAAGTTGTAGTTGATGGACTGACCTGGAAATAAAAGTCCATGCACTCTTTGAGGTTTGTTCTCTCAGGGTAGCATTTGTGTTCCCTCATGAAAAACCCAAGAGCATAGTTCCTGTCTGCTGCTTCTCTCTCCGACAGGAACACCGCGTTGTTGAAGCCTAAATATTCTCCTCCAGCTAACCTCTAGAATTTACAAATGTGTGAATATCACTAAAATAAATGTGATATGTTAGGATGAGCGTCTTATGTTAGGATGGTGATCTATTCAGTTTTAAAAATTTGACGAATATAATGTTGCGTATTAGCAGAAAATCTCATCAGACCTTTATAAAACAATTATTACATCAGCCAAAAAACTAATGCTTTGGGATCTAGGAGTCACAAGGGCCAAAAACATTTATGATCAAAGTTATCAACATTTTGTTTCCGTCCTTACAATATAGTGCAGTCTTTGGACTGTTCTCCACAGCAGATTTATTGAAGATACTACAGAAAATAAACTAGAATAATATGAATGAAGAATGGAAAGCATTCTTTGAAAACTTATTTCATCAAAATCAATAGATTGCTGAATAATAAAATATGTTGGTTGAAAATATTTGACAAAATGTAACTTTTTTACCTCTCCTCACTTAAAAAATAAACAAAATCTGTGCATATTTTTAGTACGATAGGGCTATTAGAACGATGTGAATATGTATGTTATATTAGTGATTATAGACTAAAATTACGTGTTAAAATAAAAATCTGGTACTTACTTTGAAATAATTCATTGTATAGTCAAATTTCTCGGCCAAAGTCATCTCTGGCTCAACCAATGTTTTCAGTAGTGCACAAACTAAAATTGCACCAGCATTGATCATTGGATTGTGCGGTTTCTCTGAAAATTTTAGAGGAAATACCTTTGAATAAGGCTATTTTAAAACCAAAATCTCTATTTACTACATTTATTTATTGTTTATTTAATTTAAAAAAGATCATTTTAAAAAAGGAATCTCAATGAATCTATCTATTTTTCTGAGTGTTTTTGGTAAATTTATCCCTCAATTCTCTTTTTTCAAATGGGGTGGCTTCATGAAGATGGGTATTTGATTAAAACCGAACATAGATTTGCTACAAGACAAGTATAATAGTGAAGATTGACATATTAAATTATTTCTAGATCAGCAAACATTGGTGCTTGCAGCAAACTCAGATCCTGTCTTGGCTTTCCACGCATGAAATCAGATAAATAGACTAAATGACAATATTAAACTAATACTCTGCTAGAAAAACCACGAATGCGTGTGCTTGTGTTTTCGTTATCCAGCAAATGCATTATTGTTGTGTTTATAGCCTCCATATTACAGGGAAGTACTAAAAGTGGTTCGCAGTAGTCTGTGCGTGCGTAATAGGCCTATATATTTGAAACCAAAAAATATCTTCAATGAATACCCTTGAATGGTCTGAGGATTATTCCATAGAAATCTGAACATATTGCCACTAGCAACAATTTAGATTACTAGATTACATAAAAGCAGGTCTGCAAACCAGTTTCAGTAGTTCAGCAAATGACAACTGAGCCCTGTGGGACCCTGTTGGCTTTTGCTAGTTTAAGTACCAGTTCTGGGTTCAGTAACAGAGTTGTCACGATTGGAGGTAGTGTTGTAGATGTCTTTCAGTGAAAAACTTCAGTTACCCACCAGGGGAGGCTGGGCTTGCCGGCAGGGTGTGAGCGGGGGTGTACTGGCGACCAATATGAGGGCCACCTACGGTATCCCTTGAGACCCTATTCCTCCATTTCTTCATTAGGATAAAGGTATAAATTTACCCACCCAGCCTAAGCTTGGCTGAACCTATTCTTCTACCCATTCCTTTTTCCTTTTGCTCCCCTGTATTAATCTGCCAAAGGCTTAGGGCATAAATGATATTACAGGGGAAGCTTCTTTCCTTTCTGGTAGCCGTACAAAAAGACAAAATAATGGCTGAAGTACCCTCACAAGATTTTCCTATAGGGTGGGGAAACCCAGACTACCTAATCCCCCCTACAATACAATAACAATCATATACTTAGCATAAACCATTACATTTTTCAATTCTTCAAACCTACCGCTACCAGTGCTGCCACAACTTTCCACTGAAGTAATCTATAAACATGCACTAACAGTCGGTTTGCTTCAGTCAGTTGATAGTTTTGATTGTTAGCTTTCGATATTTCCGTTTCCAAGTGCACGGTAAATTTACTGTGCTCTGCTTGGTAAATCTACTGTGCAGTTATTAGCAAAGAGTATCTTTCCAGCAAAGAGTAAGGTTCAGAAAACAGATGTTTCTGTGTAGTATGATGATATAAACCGCTTTTAGTAGTTCAGCAAATGCCAACTTGACAAACGTAACAACCAGCGAATACTCTGTTTGTTGAACAACGTGTGTGTGACTCACTGTTGTGGTCGAGGACCAGTTCGTTGAAGTTGCGGCCGCTCGGCTCCTGGCCGACATACTGGTGGACCACCTCCTGGCCGAGAGTCTCCAGCGCGATCCCGTACGTCAGTGGCTTGCTGCAATTCAAAATTCAAATTCAAATTATTTATTTCATTATTTTACATAATCATGGCCTCGCCAAGTTTAGCAAAACTTGACGGCGAGGTCCTTTTGTAAATCTGAAAAAAGTACAAGTATTAAATTACAGTTTTTTAAAAATTTATTTTGTTATATGTACAACAACTAAATTACTACTTATTCTCTAAAATTATTCTATGGCGGTCAGGGCAGGCACCTACAGTAGACCACAGTGAGGTGTATTTTAAGGCGAATATGAGTGAAGGATGAGTGTAGGATGATTGTGGTGCGATCTTGTAGTCTTGTTACTGACTAAGGCTGACATGTTCCTTAGATAGGACTGTTTAATAGCCCAACAGCCAATGGCAACTAACGGATCTGCATTTTGATATGGAATCCGAACCACAATTTTGCCTGGTTTACATAGAACTGGTCTAATTATGAGGACGGTCCTATGAACGTAGTACAAAATAGTGCAGACGCTAAATCCCACCAAGGAACACCGCATCCACAATCCATCGCTCATAACTGTCCTCAATTCGTGACCTCCAAGTTGGTGGATTACAGGACAAGTCACCGTCTCAGTCATATCACTCGTCAATGAGAGTAGAGTGCAGTGACATGTGAGCCACTGTTGTAGTGGAGGACTGTAGAGTCACCGGGGTACAATGTTCGTACTGTCAGTGGGACTTTGCTATCAGATGTCAATGAGATTAAAGTGCAGTGACATGCGAGCCACTGTTGTGGAGAAAGACTGAACGGTTACCTGGGGTACAATGATTGTGCTGTCAGTGGGGCATTGCAATCAGATGGCTAATCAATTTAATGTTACTGTAGTGTTTGTGAGCACTTGGTCCTTTCAAATTGGCTTTTCAAGTAAAACTGTGCTAAGAAATTTAATATTGTAACTGAAGTAAAATATTGACAAAAATAATGACTTGTATTCCTTTATTTGGTGTGAGTATACGTCTAAGAAATTTCTAAGAAAAGAAGTTACAAGTTTAGCATTTTGATTTTTATAAAGTATTTAATGCATCCCAATGTGTTGTTTTATCCAGACTGAGACCCAGCTTTTACTCAGACATTTATTGGAACTAACCATACAAATTAGTGAGGTCTTATAAAAAAAATGCGTCAACCAGAGATAGTCACCCTCCCCCCACCACCCCCTATCCAAGAGAAATCATGATCATTCTTAATAAGACAGGTACCTCATGGAGGACGTTACCCTGAATATGAGTGAAGGATGAGTGTGATGATCATGATGATAGTGGCGCGATCGTGTAGCCTTGTTACTGTCTAAGGTTGGCACGTTCCTTAGACAGGATTGTTAATTAATAGCCCAACAACCAATAGCAGCTGGCTCCAGAAACAACCCTTCAAAAAGCTACTAACTTTTTTCGGGATCGATCCGGCTTCCTACAAGTTTGTAGGCGGGCACTATAACCACTACACCAACCAGCCATATTCCTTCCATAAAAATTCTATAAATTTATAACAGGTATCCCTTTAAAAAATATAATTTTTCAATGATGAATTTTTTACACCATTTTCTTCCCCTCCCTCCAAATAGCTGTACAAGAACTCATCGTATGTTCAAAGAAGTTCTCTAAACTGACTAAATTGAAATAAGCTTTTGAACTTTGACTGTATCACAAGTGTTTCCTGCAGGACTTTGACCATATCACAAATCATACCTGCATGACTTTGCACATCACAAGTGCTGCAATCAGGACTTTGACTGTATCACAAGTTATACATGCAGGTCTTTAACCATATCACACGTGTTACCTGCAGGACTTTGACTGTATCACAAGTGTTACCTGCAGGTCTTTGACTGTATCATGAGTGTTACCTGCAGGTCTTTGACTGTATCATAAGTGTTAACTGCTGGTCTTTGATAGTATCTATAGTGTTACCTGCATGTCTTTTACTGTATCACAAGTGTTACCTGCAGGACTTTGATAGTATAAGTGTTACCTGCATGTCTTTTACGTATCACAAGTGTTACCTGCAGGACCTTGACAGTATCTAAAGTGTTACTTGCATTTCTTTTACTGTATCACAAGTGTTACCTGCAGGACTTTGATAGTATCTAAAGTGTTACCTGCATTTCTTTTACTGTATCACAAGTGTTACCTGCAGGACTTTGATAGTATCTAAAGTGTTACCTGCATGTCTTTTACTGTATCACAAGTGTTACCTGCAGGTCTTTGACTGTATCATAAGTGTTAACTGCTGGTCTTTGACAGTATCTAAAGTGTTACTTGCATTTCTTTTACTGTATCACAAGTGTTACCTGCAGGACTTTGATAGTATCTAAAGTGTTACCTGCATTTCTTTTACTGTATCACAAGTGTTACCTGCAGGACTTTGATAGTATCTAAAGTGTTACCTGCATGTCTTTTACTGTATCACAAGTGTTACCTGCAGGTCTTTGACTGTATCATAAGTGTTAACTGCTGGTCTTTGATAGTATCTAAAGTGTTACCTGCATGTCTTTTACTGTATCACAAGTGTTACCTGCAGGACTTTGATAGTATCTAAAGTGTTACCTGCATGTCTTTTACGTATCACAAGTGTTACCTGCAGGACTTTGACAGTATCTAAAGTGTTACCTGCATGTCTTTTACTGTATCACAAGTGTTACCTGCAGGTCTTTGACCGTATCACAAGTGTTACCTGCAGGACTTTGACTGCATCACATGTGCTACTTGCAGGACTTTTTCTGTACCACAAAGAGTAACCAGCAGAACTTTGACAGCATCACAAGTGTTACCTGCAGGACTGCAGGGTGAAGGGGACGGTAGCGTCTCCGATGGAGAACCGCTGGCCGTCGATGGTGCAGACGCTGATGCCCCAGCTGTCGGGGTTGGCTCGGGCGAGCTGCGGGATGTAGCTGGCCACCTGTCAACCAGACCATTGCCGATGTTACGCTCTCAAATATATCATATTTAACCACAAACATATTAAACCTTGTGTTACCACGATAACTTATCAAGTTTTAGGCAGCTTATGAAATAAATTTACTGTGTTGGGCAGTGTTGCCACTTTTGGGGACTTTTCTTGGCCTTGGGGATTTTTTTTGGCGGACAGAGACCGATAAGGAATATTTTGCAGATTTAAATTTTGGCGGAGGGTTGGTAAATAATAAATTAAAAATGAAGCAAATGAATGCTTATAATGTATTTAGAGTGAATTTTTCTACCAACATATTTATGGTCATAGATATGAATTTTGGGGTAATTGGCAGTAGAAAGGGATTTTTGTTGAATTTGGCTATTGGATGGGGAAAATGGCTTTTGCCATTGTTGCCATGACGTGTTAAACAGAAGCAATGCTTCTATTTCTACGAGGTTTGTATAAGGAATTCAGTCTTAATGGTGATTGCATTGCTTCTGTTTAACACATCATCAGTCCACATGTACACCTAAAATTCTCAAGTCTAGTGCTTGCGATACTATGTGGTTGCATAGGGGGGGACACTTTTTGTGACCAACTGATGGAACTGTATTTTTTCTTAGACTGTTGTTCAACAAAAACATTCCATTTCATTATTTCAGCTGAGGATCAGCAATTTGATGAGTCTATAGTTTTTCTGCCAGCCCTATTTCGTGCACTCTACTGTAGTAGTAAAAGTAGTGAAATTGTTCTTACTGTACAATATATTAATTTTAATATAGTTTTCATGTTAAACAAATATTACAATGTTATATTTTCAACTAAAAAGTAAAAGTAAACTAAATTCAAGATGTCTCCATTAATAGTACAAAATCAAAAAAAGAACCTTTGTTTAAAATGTTTGAAACATGAAATTTACCTACTTTCCCCTCTGTGTTTGTTTTGCATTTCCAGTAGAATTCTTCTATGTATTTTGTGAAACCTTGAAAATCGGGGATAATGAAATTGTGTCGAAACGCTCGAGAAATTAAGACTAGGTTTGCTGAGACCACACTGAAACATACAGTACAAATTTACCATAATAATTTTACGTATCCTACTAATGCTACTTACTGTACCCTAAAGACACCGCAATTGTGTTTTTTCCTACTTCTTACTGATTTTCAGTACCTATATGTATGGTTTGGGATATTATACTGAAACAAAATTTTTAAATAAAACATTAAATATATCTGAACCATTTTTCCCAGGAACTTAACATTCTGATCTTGACAAAGTTGTTGGGGTTGGATAAAGGTGTTAAAAATTGAATTAAAACAATTCTTTGCAATTGAGAACTGCAATAACTTTTTTCATAAAAATATTAAAATCAAACAATTAAATACTATTAAACAGCTAGCTTTAGTTTTACCTCTTGAATGTTTCTCTGTTCAGCTTCTGAGTTTCCGGAGACCCTCCCTCAGAGCCTGATCTGGAGTGAACTTTCCTCAAGTTGCTTGTGAATTCGCTAAGTCTAGGGTCGTTCTTTCGGAGTCCTGAATTTCGAAGGGCCTACAAATTAATACAAACAACTAAAATTATTTAAAATACGTACCTCAAAATTTATAGCAGAAAATATTAGTTTGAAATACATTTCTGGCAAAACTTTCAAAACAATGGGTGCCTGATGGCAACTTTGATGGGAAAAAGAGACAATCAGCATAGCCTCATTAATAATCTGGGTCATGGGGTTGCTGCAACACTCGGGGGGTGAACTTGAATGGGAAAAGTCGAGTCGTCCAGGTGAAATATTACAGGAAAACCGTGACGATGTTCACCACACACTCATGTACCATCATTTACATGATGAACAGACCACACTCACCAACTCAAGTGGTGGCAATCTGACACTGGACAACATCTTTAGGAAGATGCTGCGGGGGGGGCAACAGCTGAAACACTGGCTGACTTCGTTCCCTCTGTCATGCGCCAGAGGAGGAGAGAAGGGCATGTGAAATAACCTAAGACCAGATTCCAGGAAGATATTCCCGCAAGGGTCATATATTATGATGTCATAATGAGCATATGCTCGAATAGAAAGCAATGGATGTGGTGACAGCATGAGAGGATTTTTTCAGCAGGTAAGTTATGCCCACAGGAAGAACCTTTGCTTCCCCACAGCCATCAAAGTTACAGGGCCATGACGTCACTCACTCTATCCTTGAAGGTGTTCAACGATTCTTATTACAACCAAACACAAATTATTATTAATTAAATGAAAAGATATTAATAATAAAATTGTTTATTGTCTATTGTCTGTTGTCTATCGGATATCACGAAGCTGAAGACTCATGTTGGCTACTTGATAAGTGTGGCTTAACAAGAAAAAACATCATATCACTTTCCTAGCAGACTGGATTGTTAATTTTTAACTGGGTCTGCAATCTGAAAAAAATAAGGTGACTAGAGGGGGTAAAATAAATATGGCACAGTCGACTCCCAATTATTTTTATAGGCAGCATTATGATTAAAAGCAACAACAAAATCGATAATGAATTAAATGGATGGTTTATTTGCAATATTTGTGAAACATTTTTCATTTAGTAATTTATTGGACCTTCAATTAAATTGAGTTTCCAGTGAGTGAATCATTCCCTATGACAATAATAGTTAGGATCAAAGTTGACAGTGAAAGGCAATTGATCCAATCACTTAAAGAGTTCCAGTTTTCTTTCTATCCTTGGTTGGTATTGACATTTTTAAATAATCGTCTTATTTTACCATTCACATATTTTCTAAATAACAACAATTATCAAATGCAATTATTTTAAAACTTGAATTATAACAATAATCTTTTAAAATTATAACAGATATTTTTTAATGTCTGCTTATGTTGCTACATTTAATTTTTGACATTAAGATTGAATTCCTTCTACAAACCTTGTGGAAGTAGAAACGTTGCTTCTGTTTCACATATCATCAGTCCACCTATGCACCTAAAATTCTCAAATCAAAATAAAGGGGGTAGGACACAATTTCTCAAACAAGAGTAACACTAGTGATTTACTCTAAGTCTTGGTAATAATAATCTTCTAAATTAAAAAAATCAAGATTGTTCATTAAGATAGGGTAAGCTTATTTTTTACTTACGGCTAGAAATTTTCCTATGTGAATAAGATCAGTCTCCTCATCTCTAAACATATCAAACAGCGCATCTTCCGTACTTTTGCCTCGAGCTCGGCTTTGATCTGGATCCCTGAAACATAATTCCTTATTAGAACCAAATAAAGATGATGACAAAATTGAAAACTGAATTTAATTGTGCCTAAAAAGTGTGGAAAGAATAAAAAAAATAGTAATTTATCATCCCCACACGGCAATGCTTCTAGGTATCTACCTGATTACAGTATCAGAATTTTATAACATTGTATAGTCAGAAGTCGTACTGTACTAAAAAAAACTTATGGTTCCACTATAATGAAAGAGTGCAAATAGTTCTAGGAAAACAATCTGCATCACAAGTTTAAAAAATACAGAAAATTTTACACAATCAAAGAGAGGGGTATAATGGTACAGGGTAGATTAAAGAAAAGGGAGGGATTTAAAGGCGATTTTATGAAACAATTTTTGAGCTTTAAATAAGCTTGGGATTGTAATTAATTCTATACATTAATACAAGATTGTATCCCTGGGATGTAAGGGTCTACTTTACTGATTTTCAAGATAAAAAAATCTGATTCAACATATATCCTCTAGATCCATGATTATCTTTAGGGACAGTCCGATCAACACGACATTCTTATATTGACGAACAGAATCAGATTTCTTGCAGTACGCTAGCTAGTTAGTTTAAAAACCCAATTTTAACAGGAAAACAAGCTGAAAGAAATTGAGTTAAATCATTTTTTATCTATGTAATTTTGCTATCTTTATTTTTTATTAAAAGTTTCTAAGAAATTTCACATGCAGACACATTGAACTCCCATAAATTAAACCTAACTCTTCAGGCTTGAACATAATGGATTATTGAACTAATTTCCTCACACTAGGCTGGTTGCCACCACTGAAGTTCAACAAGCAGCGAGGATGTAGAACAATGCTTTAAAAAAAGTACCTCCTCTCCACCCCGTGCCTTGCAAACAGCTAACTCAGCCACAGCCGCACAGAAATTTTGCGTGAACTGTAGAATACTACCATGATATTATTATACTACTATCAACTGTAGAATACTACTAAAGTATTATTATACTGAGGTAGTATTCTACTGTTTACGCAATATTTCTGAGGATATGGGTGAGTTAGCTGTTTGCAAGAAACAGGGTGGAGAGAGGGTAATTTTCTGAAAACATTGTATTTTAGTATACTGTATACTGTAGTATAATATTATACTGCTAAAATATACAGCTGATCATCAGTGCTGGCAACCAGCATAATGTAAACATGTCTTCAGATATTCTCTGCATTAAAGAATCCTACATCTCTGTGTCATATTTCTAAAAAAAATTGTCAGTATTAAAATGTTTTACTAAAAAAAAATGTAATACTTCATAATTTTAATGGGAGGAAAATATTGTATGCTTGCACCATTTGAGTAACAACAGAAAAAGAAGTAAACCAAAACGAGAATCGTGCAGATGGTTACGAAAGCAAGACTGTCACTCGTAGAAAGGTTAAATACTCACGAGTGGATGTAACTTGTGTCATGGATGAAAGCAAATCCTCTTGAAGCAAAACAACAGAGTTATTACAGTGCAATGTTAATGGATCAACACCAATCCAAAACAAACTACTCAGGGCTTTTATAACCTCACAATGAAGACAAAGTCAAATAGGGCCCAGGGCAGTGCAATGAAAACCATCTAAAAGAATATTACCCCTGCATAAGGATTAAACTATTGTATTGGGAATTGAAGAGCCTATAATTAAGGCCCTCATTAGACTATCGATTGATTATGTGATAAAAAATTAGTTGAGAAGGAGGGTTTCAAATTCAATTGAAGCCACAGTCAAAATCAATTCAAACTTGATTACATTTATTTAAAAAACATTATTTTTTGTGCTCTCTTGCATGTTTTATGGTTCACATATTGTAAAAATTAAATGTTCAATATACTCAGGTTTATGATACCGATAGATGTCAGGAGAAACTTCTGAGTACTGACTATTTTGTGATGTCACTCTGTCACAGAAAAACCTCACTAACTTGACTATTTATGGACCTAGAGGTTTTTGAGTTTGGGGGTTGACGAGTTAACCAAAACATTGAAATTGTTAATGGATTTCAATATATAAACACATAAAAGATTTGAGTTTCACATATCATTTTATTACTGACATGAGTATTGCTACATATTTAGTAAACAATCTTTAATGAAATGTCAAAGCTGAACAATTAAAACTAATTGTTTAAAAAAAAGATAAATTGAAGATTTCCAGTCAGTTGTTTGAGTGTCGAGTTAGCGAGATTTTACTGTAATACGGGCTTGCACATTTAGGAGGTGAGACCTAAAGATCGTGGCCATGTTATTTCCCACATAAGCAAAAAAAGAGACATAATCTCTTCAGGGCCGTATTTAAGCATAGGCACGCGCCATAAAGGGCTCAAGACCTTGCCCCGTGTAGATTGTGTCCAGCAGCCGGTAGTTTAAGCGTCAGGGGCCAGCTTCAGCTTATAGCAGAACAACTGAAGGTTCCACAAAGGGCCCGGGCATCATGAGAAATAAAAAAAAAGTCACTGGTGTTTCCCACAATGGGGCCGCACCACCGCTATGCGGCTAAACTTATTAAACAGCGCCTTTAAGTATCTAAACCAGGTATATAAGATACTTGTTTCAACTTTCTTTTCAAAGAATCAGCTCCATATCAAATCCATCGAGCCTCATTTTATGAGTATAATTAGCTAAATAGTTTCATGTCCCTTGAATTCTCGATGGGCAGTCGATCTTCCCCTATTTTTTATTAATGGAATGAAGTAAAACATACAGTAGAAAATTAACAGCTATGACAACATTTTTTTTAGCTCGTTTTTATTTGGAGCGAGGGGGTGCAAGGCAACTTTTGCCTAGGGTGCCAAAAACTGTTGAGCCGGCCCTGCTTGGCATCATCACTAAAATAACCGAATCAATCTGTATAGGATAGATTGAGTAATTGTATTCAATCAAAACCTAAAAACTGTTATTTTTAAACCAATTCAATTCTATTCAATATACTGCTCGTACTGATAAATTTACTTCAGGAACAAGAGGTCCCTTTCCAATTTTTCTGCATCACAATCAGTGATCACTGACATATTTGAACTGTCAACAATTTTTAATGCACTTAGCTAAATTCTGTAACCAGTAGATATGACATCAAATTTTTGTAGGGTTGGAAAACTATAAATCTTTCTATATTCCAATTAATAACTTTGTTCTAACGGTAGGCTATAAATTGGGTTATGGATAAAATCTTGCTTAACTGGCAATATTAAATTTACTAAACTAGCCATCTTGTATAAAAGGATAACTATTGCTTGAAAATCCCTAAATTTAATGTCTAAGAATTTAGATAATAATATGAAAAATGTAAAGAAACTTTGGCATTCATCAGTCTAAGAACCTAAAAACCTCTAAACCTAACTCCTTAAAGATAAATACACTTTATTGAGGTATTTGTGTATATAATACACAAAAGGGGGAAAAAAGACATTTTATTGATTTGTATATTTTGATTTGGATTTTTGTGGACATTTGCCATCACTGATTAGTAAAAAACAAGTTTCACGAGTTATTGATTTGCTTTTATCTAAGTAACAAAGCAGTGGTGCTAGGCGCTAGTAAAGGACTATGAGACCTAGGAAGGGTTTTTAATCAACCCCTTTTTTTGGGGGAGACAAAAAACCCTTGAAAATCGGTTTTGCCAGTTCAAAGGCCACTGCCGTATTATTAGAAAAAGAGGCCATGCTAGGTTTCATTAAACTGAATGAACATGAAAAATTCATGGGTTTGAAAATAAGGAAAGATTTCAAAAGTTGATAGTTAAGATTTTTCAATACTGATGAGAATTGACTCAGTTAATTCTGACTGACAAATGAAAACTGAATATTCAAGACCATATATGAATGTAAACAAAATAATATATAGTCTGGGAAAAAATAAACAATCCTCCCTTATGAAAAAGTTTATATATGGCCATATAAAAAAATTATATATGGCCATATTTGGTTTTGGCCCAAATATAGCCAGATATGACCATATATGGAATCATATTTGGCGCTCAGATATGGAACCATGTATGGGCATATAAAAAAAATTATATATGGCCATATTTGGTTTTGGCCCAAATATAGCCAGATATGACCATATATGGAATAATATTTGGCGCTCAGATATGGAACCATACATGGGCATATAAAAAAATTATACATGGCCATATTTGGTTTTGGCCCAAATATGGAATCATATTTGGCGCTCAGATATGGAACCATATATGGGCATATAAAAAAAAATTATATATGGCCATATTTAGTTTTGGCCCAAATATAGCCAGATATGACCATATATGGAATAATATTTGGCGCTCAGATATGGAACCATACATGGGCATATAAAAAAAATTATATATGGCCATATTTGGTTTTGGCCCAAATGTAGCCAGATATGACCATATATGGAATCATATTGGGCGCTCAGATATGGAACCATATATGGTTCATATATGAGCATATAAAAAATTATAATATGGCCATATATGGAATGTGTCTGGATGTATATGGACAGATATAGCCATGAATTGAAATACAATGGACCAGATATGGACTCATAAATCACATGTTATGGTATTTATGGGACCGTATATATGACGAAGTCATAAACCAAAATGCAATGATATAGACTAGTGAGGAACCCAAAAATTAATGTTGTCATGATTATATGAAGTAGGTAGTTAAAAAATGCATCATCATATTAATAACATAATTTATCATAAAAACAATTTAATGAGGTTGCATTTAAACAAGTCAACACAAATAGCAACTTTAAAAATAAAAAAAATATTTGCAAAACAATTATTATTTTTTAAATACTTAGCAAAAAGTGATTTACGAATGTGATTACTTAATATTAAAAAATGAAACATGTTTACAACCAAACAAATCAACACAAACTACAATTTAAAAAATTTTAAATTGTTACAAAACGCTTTTTAATTATTTTATAAAACCTACGAGTAAAATTGTTTTATGAAAGTGAAAATTTAGTACAATAAAAAATTAAGTACGTATACAATTAAACAAGTAAACACAACCAACTTTAAAAAATAAAAAAATTCTGAGTTCCCACAGGTTTTGTAAAACAAAATAAATAAAATATATCTTAAATTTACGTTTGGGGCCCTTTTTGTGCCCAAAACCCTCAAATTTGGGGCATTTATCACCCAAAGTAGTTAATTATTTCTATCAATAACCCAACCAATCTCTTTTTCGAGCTAAAGACGCAGTTAAGTTACCTTTGAAAGAGCAGGTAGGGCATAGAACACATAAAATAAGTCAAAGTCACAATATTTTGTCCCATTAGGGACTTCTTCAGATGAAAGAAAGTTCTTCAGTTGTTACTTTCCTCACTTTCTTTTTTTCAACTCAGCATAACTAAGTGGCGACAGAAAGGAATCTGCCAAGTGACCCCAACAAAGAACATGTCTGTGCCATGGCCACCAAGCTGTTCAACGGTGGGGTCCTCTTTGGGCCTCATCTGCGTTTAGGTTTGAGGGTAACAATGGAGTATTGTTAAGCCTCATCCACGGTATACGCAACAGATTAATATGCAGCTTATAAATACTTTGAAACTGATCAATGCATATGATGTTCTTAGAAGTTTAGTAAAAATTTAGACCAATGACTTCCCAGTGTACCTCCAGGAAATCCTATAAATATTCTTTTCCCTGAGCTTGAAAAACTGACAATTTCGATGTTTTTTCCTTGTCCTTATAATATGCTAAAGTTTTTTTCTAGATGTAAGAATGTTAAATGTAAGTCAACCAAGTTTTATCAAGATACGTTGGGAAATAAGCGAGATGTAGAATTTTAATTATTTTCCATAAGGTTAACATTGGGTCAACGTACCATTTTTTTTAATCATTTAATCATTCTTAATAAGACAGGTACCTCATGGAGGATGAGGATTGAGTATGACGAGTATGGAGGGCAGGTACCTGAATATGAGTGAAGGATGATTGTGATGATCGTGATGATAAGTGGCGTGATCTTGTATCCTTGTTACTGATTAAGTTGGCACGTTCCTTAGACAGGATTGTTAATTAATAGCCAAAAAACCAATGGCAGCTGGCTCCAGAAACAACCCTTCAAAAAGCTTCTAACTTTTCTCGGGATTGATCCGGCTACCTACAAGTTTGTGTTTACCACTTTCAAAATCTCGATAACTGATGGACATAGAGCAGTGATTCAATATAGGCCTACTAAATTGTTAGTTTTTTTAACTAAATTCAATGGTGCTAACAAAAAATGGATTTTTTTAGTTTTTCTATGTACAAAACTCAAAATTAAAAACATTTGTTGCGGCAAGGTAATTAAGGTGTTGAAATAAATTGAAATAACAGAGGACCACTCTGATGGAGAATACGGATGAAAATAAAGTATTATGCATGGTAGCTGAACGTTTATTTAATTAACATGAAAAAATTCAAAAATTGGTTATAATTAATTTCAGTGAAAATGAATGAATGATTTGTCACTCACTTAAGTTGATACCAGTTAACTGATGTCCATAGTTCCTTGTATTTTCTTCCCCACTTACACATGTCACTGACTTCTCTTTGATTTCATTTTCTTCATTTTTTATATTTGTGATTCGTAAAATTTGTTGAAGTGATGAATTAATGATGATAGAATTATTATTTGAACAAAGGAAAACTATTATGTGTTTAAAAAATGTAAATAAAAGTAATGACACATGAAATAAACAGACTGGAAGGAAAAATCTATCTATATACTTAATACAAAAAGGTTTTTTCTGTTAGATGCCTTTTTCAGGCGTCCTACTGAACCTATTTTTACGATTGAGGTGTCATTTTAAAGCTTATAATGTAGCACACCTGCGACAGGTAGTTAAAATAGGCATTTCTTTTTCGGCTTCGACCCCCGAGCCTTTGATTTTTTTCTAGACGGCGCTTTCAACAGTCCAGTGCTGACCAACTTGCTAAATTTAACAGCTGATTACCTTCAGACGAATTGTCAACCATTGACATTGTAAACAAAAATAGATACTGTCCAACGATGACTTGATGGCTAGCGGGATAAATTTGAGGGGAGGGGATTGCGGGCCGGTTACCATAACAACGACGCTACTACCCGTCTACATTTACCTTGTTAAAAATAATAGATGATTAACACAAGAAATTCATAGTTAAATCAATTGATCATATGTTATTGTTTCATTTTCCACGTTTGAAAATCCAAATTGATCCAGTTGTGTTTGTAAACATCCAAGCTTCTTCTATTCACGCCATTATGCTCTATTTGTGCGAATGAAAGTTTTAAAATTAGTTTTTTTGTGGTAAAGGTTTCGTGATTTTCCTGTTTCGTGATGGCATCTGTACGTAAAAATGGACATACCATTCGGGCGCGCAACTAAACGCCCGGCGCACTGCAGGTGAGTACGTCAGCGCGGGGAGTACGCAGCGGCATCTGCATCAGTAGTACAGACTACATTTTCAGGTCGGCTACTAGGGTCGCGTTTGCGGCGAGAGGGGAACGGCTCAGCCAATAGCAAGCGCACTCCTCCCCTCCCCCTGCACTTATTCCGCTAGCCATCAAGCTATCGGTGGACAGTACTCTGTAAATGTAAATAAGAGACAAAAAAACTAATGAACAGTGAATAGCAATTTTTAGATATGATACTTTTATTAATTTGGTAGGTAAATCACTCTTTAATGTGTATATGGACATGTTTCAAATATTGTAAATTATTAATTTTATTCATGTACAAAATTCCAAACAAATATTTACGTTATTTTTTTCATATCACGATGTTTTTCTTGAATGTTCAAAGTTTTTTTCCAGCTAGGAAGTAATTTATAACTTAAAAGGAAATCGTTACATTATTCGTTAGGCCTGAATGACGATGCATAAATCCCGAAATAGAAAAGAGAATAATCCAAAGAGAAAATAGAGAAGACAAAATTAAAGAGATCAGGGAAAACATGCGTAACGTTCGACAAGAGAACAGATAACTGCTAGGAGACAAAGATTGAACAGCAGAGCGACATTGTACCACCTATATACTTCCAGCGACTTAAAGGTTATGTAAGGGCAAACGTGAAAAACACATGCGGTATCCTACTGTTGAGCGAAGTTATTTCCAGAATACAATCAAATTCAAATACATAGTGTTGGGACGGTGGACAAAGTGTGTGTTTTTTCAGCTAAGCTTCTTAAAAAATGTAACATTTCAATTTCAAGTTTAAACAGGTTAACTTTTTAATAAATGTGAATTTAAAGAAGGTAAATAAATTTTTCGAATTTTAGGTTATAAATTCTCACAACAAACACAATATTAAAATGCACAATTTGCGCATGGGACTCCTAGTATATATATAATATATGCATGTATACTTTGAAAAAATTAAAACATTTTCACTTAGTAATATTTCGGTTTGACCCTTTTCCACATATATATAAACAAATAGTGTTTTTTTTTGCTTCTGCTGGGTGCTCCAAAACGAAAAGTTTTTATGGTCTCGGGCTTAGGTCTTACCATTAGTACTACGATAACAGCTTCTTCCCTAAAGTGGAAATATTTTATATAAATTTCACAGGTAAAAGCAAATTTTGTCTATTTTTATTCACACAACCGTTACAAGCTCTTCTGATCATTATAGAGTCAGTTTGTCATTTTATTATATCAAATATCAATTTCAATTTTCGTTGTTGTTCACTTGAAAAATTTGTAAATAAATTGATGATTCACCCAAATTATACTTTATTTTTTTGAATCACCATTAATTATTTATTGTATCAAGAAGATTATTCAAACCATATAATATGTTTTGGAATTACTGTATTACATCTTAATATTGGTCTACGAAAGTATAGTAATAAAGAACTCAGACAATAGAGTACGAGAAAACATTTTTTAGAAAACTTTAAGGACTATATCTATATAGTCATATATGGCCATATCTGGACTAAATGTGCCCTCATATGAAAATTTAATATGGACATAATTTTCATTATATAGACAGAATTTCCATAAATGGAACCCATATCTGGCCATATATGGGCAGAATTTTATATATGATGTCATATATGGTACCATATCTGGCCACATATGGGCGGGTCATCCATATATGGCTGCCATATATGGGCAGAATTTCCATATATGGATGAGATATATGGCCATATATGGACCAAATTTCCATATATGGCTGTCATATGTGGCCATATATGCAGCAGATTTTCATATATGGATGTCATATATGGTACCATATCTGGCCATACATAGACAGACTTCCCATATATGGGTGTCATATATGGCCGTATATGGTTGTATCAAGTCATATATGAAATGTTTATATGACCATATATGGCCAGAAAATATTTTTTCATAAGGGCTACATTAATAACTGGGTTCTAAAAAATATATCGTACCTGTTTTGTGTTGAAATAGGTTCAGTGAGAACTGTCTTAAAAAAATCTCTTCCTGGACTATCTGTCAACTTTGTATGGTTCAATCTTGAAGCCTGTGAAATATAAAAAAATAACAAACGTTAAGAAAACATACAGCTGAGAAACAAGTATTATACTAATGGTGTGCTACACACCATTCCAAAAAAGTATTCTTTTTTAGCAGGCATGGCCCTAGGGACTTTGCCGCCCTGGACGAGATCGGCGACCGCCGCCCTCCCCCATGTATCCCGTCTATAATGTTTACACCCGGGCTCCAACCCTTCCTTGAGCGATCGCTGAACTACAGTGTCTCCACTGTGATGCGATCGCACCACAATAGTGTCTCCCTAAACTCTTAAATAACTGCATAGGGGTCCCAAGTGTAAATTGCACATTTTAAAATTGTTTTCATTTCATAAGCTGGTTTACAGTTGCAGAGATCTATTTTTTATAATCTGACTTAAAAATTTATCTGAAGGTAATCAGCTATTAAGTTACAATTGACATTTAAAACTCTTATAATGAAGTTGGTCAACATTTTAAAGCACCCTCTAAAAACAAATCAAAGTAGGCTATTGATCAAAGTATAAGTATTTTCTATTTCTACTACAGTGTTTGGTTTCAAAAACCCTTTAACAAAATAAATACTATGAATATGAAATTTAAATTAAATTGTTCGATATATTTATAAGTTTACTTTTTTTTATACTCCATAAAATGCACCTACAATTTGGATTGTTATAATATTTAATTATTGCAGAACAAATAATATTTAACCATAAAAAATAATATTTAACCATAAAAATATATAAACAGTGGAAATTCAGTTTAATTGTTTTTAGCTTAAAATCTTAAAATTTAAATTTAAAAAGGAGAAAAACTCTTGGTTGCTTGCAACTAATTACTGTAAAAGATAAAACCAATAAATTTTGAATAAAAATTTACTAAAGAATTTTCAAGCTGATTCATCTTTTAATATATGTCAGGGTTAAAACATCATTATTGCGGTTTATGGTTATTCTTACTTTTGTCAACAAAACTGGTTCGGTATAAAATTCCTTTAAAAAAATAAATAAATATTAATACACACTAGGTACTTACAAATTTTATTGGAAAATTAACTGCACTCTTTTTCTCATTACTCGTAGGCTTACTATTACACCAAGAGGCACACAACCTAAACAATTTGGGCGAAAAAGAATTACATTTGCTGAGCTTCTTGTGAAGAATCGTATGTCCTAGTTTCTTTATCATAGTTTAAATGTTTGAATAATTTTAAAAACGAACAAGAATGTCTACGGGAGACGGGCTGTCTGCTGTCTAGAGACTTCCGAAATAAAACATCGGTGTTGAATGCATCGGGCACGGGCGCGCTTGCGGGCCTGCGCAGTAGGCACTACCGAATCATCGATGGTCGATGTCGACGAACGATACATCGATCACTCGATGGTCCCGCGAGAATATCGGCATCGAGGCTGCGGCGCCGGCGCCGTGCGGTAGCCTTGATCGATGTGTTTGAAATAACCATGGTTGGAGTTATAAATATATATCGATGTAGCAAATCTAGCAATCGAATTTATTAACTTTAGAATAGGAATCAATACTCGATAATATATTGGTATCCACTTTGATAAACTGAGACAGTGGTGAAGACACTACCCTCGCCCTCGAGTAGGCCTAACATTGATGTTTTGGGTTTTTATTATTTGGGATTGCAATGCCAACTAAGCTTTTGTAAGAAATTAACGGAAAACTTAAAAATTATTACGTACCTATTGGAATATCTTTATTTTTATACATCTTTACAATGTGTGTGTTTATGATTTATGTGCAATATAAAAGCTTGTTTAACATTTTTTACCTATTAATTTTAACGAGGTTGTGTGAATAAAAAATACAGGCGTTTCAACGTCTAATCGAAAGTCCAAATGTGAAAACATTTGATATTTATTTTCAATACACACGTTTCGGTATCCTCTACAACAATCGATCCTCTAGTATCGATAGTCAAGGTCGAGTACTTCAATGACGGTGAATCAAGCGTGTCAATCGATACTAAGCGTTGGTGACACGAGGACACGAGTAGGTCGGCAGGTATCGGACACCTTAGCTTTTTTTTGACTACTCGGTTTAAGGATTACGATAAGTAACTACCTTATGCGTCAAATAATACTTCAGTATTTCATGTGCAATTGGTTTAAATTATTTATAATAATGACAATAACAACATACTGTTTTTTGAAAAAGTTTACCTGTTTACAAAATGCGACTTCCAATTTTTGGAGGGTGGTATCGGACAGACCTAAAAATAGTACTTAATTTAGGTTTGGTGGATATTAAATCATACAATTGAATAAATTTATAATGTATTTATTTCCTAAATGATCTTTCTCCGATGACTTCTTTATTTCCTAAACGATTGCTCCTCAGCACACCAAACCTCTCACTTGCAGTCCGTATTATTATTTCCTTAGACAAAACCTAGTCTATTGCCAATTTAATGGACACTACATCATAATTCCCTCTTATTTTCCCCATGTTCCCTAAAAAAATCAAAGAATCCAAAAAAATCCGCGAATTCAAGTGGTTATTACATTGTCCGATACCACCCGATTGCAGCTTGTCCGATACCAGCCGCCAGACAACACAGTTTATAATGGCTGTCAAGCCGCAGTCCACAATGCGACTGGACCTAAACGTCGTTTTTACTTAGTATAAAGTATACTAAGTATTTTAAACTCAACTATGACCAATATCAATTACTTCAATCAATGCAGCAGCTTGGGAAAACTATATCCGTGCACGTGTCCCAACTCAAAAAAACAAAAAACTCTAACCACAACAAAAGCCGTGTACAGTAACAGTACAATATGGCGATGGCCCGACTTGCTCATTTAGGTGGTTGTACTGACGACTTGACAGCTGCTGCCCCTAGCGTAATTTTCCTGAAACTGGTTCTGTCCGATACCGGCCGCTGTCCGATATCAGACGACTTTCCCCTACTAGAGTAAATGTTAAAAAGCTAATGGAAACACGGACTTCAGACGGATCTTTCAAGATTTATATTACTCTAAACCGAATTTGTAACATGCGTGTACAAGTTTAACTGAAAATGAGAGCGAAATTTTAAACTTAAGAGGAACAAAAATTTACTATCGTGAGACGTAGGCTATTATAATCGTTATGACACAGTTTAAAAAATTTGATATAGGTTCTAGTAATAAATTTTATAAGTTAATTTTACTATCATGTTAGTTAATATTAGGTAATCAATTTTCACATTGGTTGACCGTCCCGTTGCCGCCGACACGGCGACGTACGATACGATTTCCATGATAAATAGTTCGATTGAAAGCCATTAAATCACTAATTTTTTTAGACTAAAACTAACTGCAAACCTGAATAACAACAAGATATATAAAGAGAAATATTGCTACGAATATTCAAAGTATGATATGTTCCACAAACGTATAGGCATTGACTATAATAATAACAATAATAATAATAATAATAATAAATTTATTTCTCTTCGTTCAGTACAATGATACATTAAAATAGCAAACATAATCATTAAAATAGCATAACAAATAAAAGAACATAAGGTTTTTTAAAGTCTGAACATCGAGAAATATACACACCCATAAAAGACTAAGCTTTTGTGTTGGGCGGGAGTCCCATGTAAATTGTCCACCAGTCAGCACTTTTTTATACATTCAGGGAGCATATTATAAAATTTATATGATAAATAAACAAAACTCTTTTTATACATTCAGGGAGCATGTTATAAAATTTATATGATAAATAAACAAAACTTTTTTTAAACAATGTACAATTGGGTTTAGGTAACCTTAGTATATTATTCACTGTTTGCCTGGTATTATAACTAAATAAAACGTCGACAGTAGGACCATTATTACCGCTCAACTTATAAAAAATTGTTAACACTTTGAAAATGTACAAATATCTATAAATGGAAGAATAGAAAGGTCAATAAATAGTGGAAAAGAATGATCAAGATAATTGGAATTTGAGATCAGTCTAACAAACTTTTTCTGTAAAATTATTAGGTTATTTAAGTTAGTTATATATGTTCTTCCATATAAAGAAATGCCATATTCTAACCTCGAGTTGACCAGTGAATAATATACCTGTTTCAATGTTGATTTTGGACAAAAATATTTTAAATGAAAAAAGGTCCTAAGTGAAAGACGCAAGTAATTTCTCAAATGACCTATATGTTGCTTCCATGATAAATTATTGTCAACATGCAGGCCTAAATATTTAGTTTGCTCACATTGATTTATGATCTCACAACTACAAAAATCCCGATCACAATCTAAACGATGAAACTTTAATGGAACATTAAAACTGCAAGACTGAGAAAGAGAAAAGATTATGTAAATAGTTTTTGAAACATTTAGTGAAAGCTTATTGCAACTGAACCAAAGAGATATTTTGCTTAAATCAAATTGCATTTGTTCATGTAATTCGTCAAAGGTTTCGGCTGAATAAGACAATGCTGTATTACCAGCAAATGCTGTGAGGCGCCCATTAAACATACCATTACAAAAATCATTCACAAAGATTAAAAACAGGATAGGTCCAAATACAGAGCCCTGCGGAACTCCAAATCGAATATCCAATAAATTACTTTCCATTTTTTTAATTCTGACAAACTGTTTTCTTCCTGAAAGATATGATTTAAACCACAAAAGTGAAAGTCCTCTTATCACAGCCGATTCCATTTTTTCTAATAATAATTCATGATTAATCGTGTCGAATGCTTTAGAAACATCCAAAAATAATCCTGCAGTTTTCTGAGAGCTGTTTATACTGTCATATATATTAGTTAAAAAATGTTGGAGTGCAAGCTCCGTGCTTAGACCTTCCCTGAAACCAAATTGTGCAGATGAGAAAAATGAATTTTTATCCAAAAATCTAATCAATCTTATTTTGATTAACTTCTCCAATATCTTAGACAAAACTGGAAGCAACGATATAGGTCGATAATTATCCTCTTTATTTTTATTGCCCTTTTTTTAAAAATTGGAACTACCGTAGCAACTTTTAACACATCTGGAAAACAACCCTGAGTCAAACTTTTATTAAACAAATTTGTCAAAATTGGGCTTAACTCATCAACAACATTACGAATTATGACTGCAGAAAGGAATTTATCGCCTGTACTTTTAAATGGTGACAAATCAGCGACCATTTTTTTAACTTCAAATGGCATTATTGGACTAAAAAACATTGAATTGATATTGAAAAAAACTATGAAAAAAATGGGAATGTAAAAGTTTGTTCTCTGCTGTAGCAATTTGACAAGAGGAAATTACATTTTCAGGTACTTCAATAAAATAATTGTTGAAGATATTTGCTACTTCAAATTCATCAGAAGGTATCATCCTTCATTAAAATTAAATCGCTACTTTTAGTGGAGCCACCCTTGATAATACTGTTGATTACCTGCCATTGTTTCCTTACATCCCTAAAATTTGCTTGAAATAATGTGCTGTAGTAAGTATGTTTTGCAACTTTGATCCAGCTCCTTGACTTATCTTGATAACTCTTATATTTATCTTTATTTTTCTTATCTGGATTTCTTTTCTGAATTTTAAATAATTTATCTCTAATAGAGAAAGCTTTTAACAAACCTTTATTCATCCATGGCTTTAACATTTTATTTTTTGAATGCATGTTATGTGAGTATTTACACTGCTCAATCATTAATAAAAATGTATCATAAAATTTATTGAAAGCTATATTTACATCATCAGCGTTTAAAACATCGTTCCAGTCAGCTTCTAAAATTCTTAATTTTAATTCATTATAATCAAGTACAAAGTATAAGTACAAAGGCAATGGTATGAGTGCATTTTTACAGGTGTATAGGTATCTTTTTAAAGAATCAGATTTTGTTAACGCATTTTAGCATTGTATCTAGCGTAAAAGTAAAAATCTAGTTAATAATGGAGAGTAATTTTAATTCTAGTAAATTTACTAAACCATTAAGACAACATGGACAATAGGTCAACGTCAATACAATTCAATGATTTACAGTCCTTACATATCAATTTATAAAAATTGCCAGCATTTTTTAAAGTATGGTAAGCTGTAAACCTTTAGTTAACACATTCACTGCGGGTGGCACAGTACTGTGCCACTGTGCCATGACAATCGGAGCGCTGACGCTGATGGCACAGTGCTGTGCCATGGTACAATGCAGCACTCAGTCGCTCATTGTCAGGTTAGCCCCTAGTGGATTCGGTCAAACCCTTGTTAGCATGGACTGTAGGTCTTGTTTAATCTTGGGGCAGCTTGATTCCCGCGTCGCTGCGATCACAGTACCGTTGCGGGTGGAACAGTAAAGTGCCACGCCGGGACGCCGGCATTACAAAATTAAAATGATAAAACAAATAAAAGATAATAAAAAATGAAATAAAGAAGACTGTATTTTTGTGCTCAATGCCCTGGGAGCCAGTTCAGTGCCCTAAGACCTGTTATGAAACGTACATGCTTAGTGAGGAAAATTGAGGAAAGGTTAGGGTGATTGGAGTCGTAAATAAACAAAAAACTGTGAAATATATTTTTTCTATTTACATAAACTTGTAATTTCTGTGTCTTTTACCTACAACGTTCTGCCCCCAGTGCGGGTGGCACGTGCTGTGCCATAAATATGACGTTATGATATGACGTCATTCAAACAATGGATAAACTTTTTGGACATTATTTTTGACTCATCACATATAAAGGCTTGTTTTTGTGTAATAGAACCTTTTAGCATTATTAGTCCATTTTCAACTGTATTATTAGTGATATTGACAAATACTCACAGAAAGTAAATAAATGGGAAAAGAAATCTGACATTCTTACACACAATACAATTTCATTTCTCATTTTGAACTTGGTTTTTTGCAGCCATGTTGTTGGTGGTGTTATTTAATTAGGTGCCCAAAAGTTAATTTTTGATTTTTTTACTTTGAGTGTTTTTTGTGGAGTTAACTAACATTTGAAAATGTTTGTCATTTAAAAAACAAAATAATTCAAGATATTTATCTATATTTCCTATGAACAAGGTTTTATGAACATTTTTTGATAAAGAAAGGAAAAATCAATATCTTATTATTTCCCATATAAATAATATTAGACAACTTATAACTGCCAAACAAAGAAGAAGTCTGCCTATGCATTTGGTTTATGTATACCAATTCTAAAGAGTGTATTATTTATTTAAAGTCAAATTTAATGGTTGTATTTAGTATTAATCAAAACCTGAAATTGTTGAATTTCAAACTAACACTTATAATGCCAACCCTAAAATCCTCAATATTAAAAGGCAAATGTTAAAAAAAAGTTAAGTTCAAAATCAGTTAATGTAAGCTTACTGTTTTTTGCTGAGGTTGGCTAGACTGGGATAATGCCAACATCTTGAGGCAATTTTAATATTTGAGTAAACTGAGCCATATATTTTGTAGCATTGGTTTCCATTTAATTAGTATTTTCTGCATCAGAATATTATCTATATACACTTTATATATACTTTATGCTTCATGTCAGCAAATTTTTTGTCCCAAAATTGTGGGCGTTTGGCAAGTCGCAGGATAACGGGAGATGGGTCAAATTGAAGGTCTCTATCCTAGTGATTCAGGAAAATACTGAAATTTCTTGAAGTTTACTAGGAAATTGAAGAAAAATAAATTACTAGCAGTTAACTTGGCACGTAAAAGTTCCTCACACTAAAAAAAATTAATAGAGTAGAAAGGTAAATTTAAATATCACTTATTAAGCAGTGATATTTAAATTTACCTTTCTACTCTATTAATTTTTTTTAGTGTGAGGAACTTTTACGTGCCAAGTTAACTGCTAGTAATTTATTTTTCTTCAATTTCCTAGTAAACTTCAAGAAATTTCAGTATTTTCCTGAATCACTAGGATAGAGACCTTCAATTTGACCCATCTCCCATTATCCTGCGACTTGCCAAACGCCCACAATTTTGGGACAAAAAATTTGCTGACATGAAGCATAAAGTATATATAAAGTATATATAGATAATACTCTGATGCAGAAAATACAAATTAAATGGAAACCAATGCTACAAAATATATGGCTCAGTTTACTCAAATATTAAAATTGCCTCAAGATGTTGGCATTATCCCAGTCTAGCCAACCTCAGCAAAAAACAGTAGGCTTACATTACACTACTGATTTTGAACTTAACTTTTTTTTAACATTTGCCTTTTAATATCGAGGATTTTAGGGTTGGCATTATAAGTGTTAGTTTGAAATTCAACAATTTCAGGTTTTGATTAATACTAAATACAACCATTAAATTTGACTTTAAATAAATAATACACTCTTTAGAATTGGTATACATAAACCAAATGTATAGGCAGACTTCTTCTTTGTTTGGCAGTTATAAGTTGTCTAATATTATTTATATGGGAAATAATAAGATACTGATTTTTCATTTCTTTATCAAAAAATGTTCATAAAACCTTGTTCATAGGAAATATAGATAAATATCTTGAATTATTTTGTTTTTTAAATGACAAACATTTTCAAATGTTAACTCCACAAAAAACACTCAAAGTAAAAAAATCAAAAATTAACTTTTGGGCACCTAATTAAATAACACCACCAACAACATGGCTGCAAAAAACCAAGTTCAAAATGAGAAATGAAATTGTATTGTGTGTAAGAATGTCAGATTTCTTTTCCCATTTATTTACTTTCTGTGAGTATTTGTCAATATCGAAGGTAACTTTAAATTGACGAGGAATGGTCATAATTTGATTATAGACCAATCAATCAATCAATCTCTTTATTTTCATAACATCAAGTTACATAAATTGCGTCAAACTTAGAATATAAGTAAAGATTACAAGAATTAAAGATACAACTATCTTAAAAGGTGACACATAATTTTTTTTTTATTTAAAGAGGAGTGGTAACAGTATTAAAATTGTAAATGTTAAAATAAAAATCAATTACATAAAATTTCCAAATGCATGTTAAAAGTAGTGGTGATAATGTTTTTATGCAGGGTATAAGTTGAGATTCTCAGTGCAGGCAAAGAACTCATTGAGGTTGTAGATCGATCTTTCCAATAGCCAGTTTCGCAGTCTTCCCTTGAATGATCCATTGCTTCTTCTCTTGATGTTAGCCGGGAGGGCATTGTAGAGTTTTCCAACGGCATAAGAAGGCTTTTGTTCAAAAAGGGCAGTTCTGTGACTAGGAAGTACAAAGTCATCAGCATGGCGGGTGTTGTGCTCGTGGATGTTGTTGTGTTTTAGAAGATCTATGTTGCTGGTGTGTTGGATCACATAAAGTATGTAAAGAGATGCTACTGTGAGGATGCCATGGGTCTTGAAGGCTTCTCTACAGCTATCCCTTTGTTGTAAGCCGGTCATAGTTCTGATGGCCCTCTTCTGTAGGACGAGGACTCGCTGAAGGTTTTGGGCCAATGAACCTCCCCAGAGAATGATTCCATATCTAATGTGGCTTTCAAAAAGCGCATGGTAAGCTGTTCGTAAGGCTTCTGGAGTACTTATAGCCCGGACTCTTTTCAAAGCGAATAAAGAGGTACCAAGTCGGAGACACACGTTATCTACATGATCATTCCAGAAAGGCGGTCATCCAGAATCATTCCAAGATGTTTTAAGGTTTGAACAGTGGCAATATTCGGGAAACCTGACAGTTGGTCTTGTTTCTTCCTAGAGCTAGAAGTTTAGTTTTAGCCTCATTGAACACAAGGTCGTTTTGAATGCAATACTGTTCAGCTTTGCTTACTGAGACGAACGTATTGATTTCCAGTGTCTCTAAAGATTTACTTTGGCTGACAAGGACAGTATCATCTGCATACATGACAGAAGAGCTTTGAGGTACAACAGCCAGTGGGAGGTCTCGAGTGAATAGTAAGAATAAAATTGGGCCTAACACAGAACCCTGAGGAACACCTCCTCTCAGACTTGTTATAGATATCAGTATCTTCAAGTGTGTTAAATATTTTCATTTAAAAATTTGTTCATGGGTAGGAACCCCAATAAAACCTTCAAAGAAAAAAAATCAAAATTTCCTCTCACAATTTAGTTTAAAATTAAACAGTTTACATACCTATGGGCACTTGTTTAAACGGCACCACCATGACTGTAAATGTTTGGGTTAAAATTAAGACATCAATTTAAGTTACTAAAGTCTAACAATGGAATTTCAGGAAAAGGATGTGTCAGAGTTCTGTTACTGTTGATTATTTTTGTACATGTAGATCTTTAATTACCTGTGGCAAATTAAAAATTTAGGCAAGGAACAGCCATGATTTACGTCCCAATTACAAAAAGTAAAGGTGGTCACCTTTTAGTGAACTTCAGGTTTCCAAGCAAGTACATTACCACTGTGCAAGCCGCCAGTGTGATTCTTTGTAAAGAGGATGCTAATTGGAAAGAAAAACACTGTTTAGGACCTTCAAGTTGGTGAGCTCTAATACAAAACATTACCTCAAATCATACCTGCTGTATATCCTAGCCTTTAAAAATTTGGATAACTATTTCAAGTATCTAATTTTTAATCAATCCATTTTAGTAGTTGTGAACTCGTTTTTTACTAAGCATAATTTAAAAACAGTTAAGTGGTAAGTTTTGATGCTTGTGGTTAACAAGTGTAACTTAAAAAATATATAATGAAAATTATTTTTGAAATGCACACAAATTGCAATGAATAAAGTACAAATTTTTACCAATTTATTAAAAACCAAAATGCAATACTCCTCTTAGCTTTAAGTTCAATTTGTTGTGTTTCACTAAATTAATTACAGTTGTTTATTGCACTAGCAATAATACGCTTAACACAAGACAAATAAGCAAAACGTTTGATGTTCTAACAAAGGGCTCCTGAACCCAGGCTTTTGCAAGATTATTCACAGAAAATCCCCCCCCCCCCCCCCCCCCGATAGTACGGAAGAACTTACAACAATAATTGGTGCAATAAATAAAACTTTCATTTCTTCAACTATAGATATATTTTACAATATCCGATTCACAATATAGGAGTGTTTTTATAAACATAAAATACTCATTGCAATTAAACTGTATACTGAATAAACAGAACTTAAAGTAAAATGATTAGTAAACAACTTGAACAAGTTTATAAATGAGGACTAAATGAGTCACCCTGTGTTTTATTTGTTAAAAGAAACAGAATGTTAAAGGTACAACTAAAATTGGCGACTAGATAGGTAATCACTAAATAATAAAGGATACAGTTTACTATCCAGTTTTCTGATTATTTTACATTCATTGATAGAAACTTGTGCATAGAAATTGTGTTACAAAAAAAATACTGATGTTGTTTTAAAATAGATTTAAAAAATTAAAAATGAAGTTTTTACAACATAAGTCCCCTGGATTTTTACAGAAGTTGTTGAAAATCTGCCAGAAAAAAGAGCAAGTTGAAAACAGAGGAATAAAAAATAATTTATAAGGAGTACAAACAATAGTATACTTTTTGATTATTTAATACATTTTCTTGAAAAATTCTTGACAAAATATTCTTAAAACTGATAACAAATAAAATTGAACAATTACATTCATGAATGTAAATGCTCATTCAGAGGCTAGTTGCCATATGAAATACAACATTTTAGTGACCAATTTTCTTTATACAGTACACCTCGGATTATCCGGACATCAAATTATCCGGATCCCGCATTATCCGGACCGCCTATCCGTGAAAAAAATTTAAATCACACGGTAAAAACGTGATTTTAGTGAGTTTGACGCGTAAAGAGTGCCTTCTAAAAAGTAAGATGGAGCTGCATTTCACAATACACTAACGTGTTGTGAAATGCACACAAACACAAGCCATGCATGTACTCGCTTGTTCTTGATACGCTGTTTGCAGCTTCAGTATAGCAGTGGCTAGGTTCGCGATCGCTATTTAGGCGATATTATAATAACCTCGGATTATCCGGAATTTTAGTTATCCGGATCGGTGTTCTGCCACATTAATCCGGATAATCCGAGGTGTACTGTATTTACATATTAATCTTAGAAGAATTTTTTTTGCCACTTTTATCAGAAATAGTCTTGACTGGGGTCTTGTTAATATTGATCCTTCAGTATTATTAATTCCTAGCTCTCAGACAAATGACAGAACTGTCTGGTTTTTAACTTGGTCAGAATTCAATCTGATAAACTTCAAATTTAAGCACCATAACCAATCAAGTCTTAGAGATGGCTACAACCCTAAAACTCAAGTAAAACAAATGTGATCTTCAATCAAGATAGTAACTCCATAAATAGAAATATACAATAAAAACGAGTACCATAACGTCCTTTACAAATTGATGGTATCACAAAAATAATGGTTTTCTTTTTACACCATTAAAAATTTTTAAGTTGAAATGATTTTATATACCTATGTAATTACTGTTGCAAACATTAGGGAATGCTGTCGAAAAAAAGTATGCCTATTATTCACATGTTAGTAATTCTCGAAAAAAACCAGAATATTCCTCCAATTTTACTATGTGTATTAATAAAATAGATAATTAACTATTTACACATTTAAGTTTGGTTTTTCAGTGAAAAGTATTGAGTAGCATTTTGATGAAGAAAAGAATTCCTTTCCTAAGCAAAATCCATTCAATCTTTTGTAATTTGAAAGAAATTAGGTCTCTGAGTAGATCAGTGGCCAAGGGCTTTCAGTTATGGCAGGCGTTCAACTCTGGTTCGGGAATTGCAATGAATTAGTTTATCTCAGTGCACTGCATTTACAAACACTAATTGTGATGCAAGAAAAGGTTTTCAAGTACCAAAACCAATGTTTTTAAAGTTATCGGAGTTCCTTAAGTTGTATCCCCAGCACCCACCAGACCTAAACTGTCATAAACTGACATAAACTGTCAAAAATCAAAACCATTGATTATAAAGAAAAATAGATAGTCCAAGCAGTGTTAAATTTTGAAGCTGAACATTTGATCTTATGTTACAAAAATTAGCACATTCTGGTAGAGAATTTTGGTATTAAAGAAATCTAAAATCCTTTTTTATTCTTTCCTTTGCACTCCTAGTTTCGACAATTTCAAAGTAAAATCCGTATTATAACCCTGTATCATATTTTGGCCCAGTAGAAGGAAAGATGTTCCATTTCAGGGATAAGAATCACACTCCTGGTGCTATCTCTAGTGACGAGTGCCGAATTAAATTTGCGAGTGCTCAATTTCTGGCTTCTAAACATCCACAATCATAAGCAGTCTCCTTTTAGTTTTAAAGTCTATGTCAAAACTGAATACTGTATTTTCTCCATAAAATTTTCACGAAACCGAGAACATTGAATTAACATAGGCTAATCCAGAAGACTCTCAAGACAAAATAAACTGAAACAATTCCAAAATACATTTCTGGGTATAAAACAACAGCTCTTAAGTAGATTGACATAGAATTATAAATAAAACCATAATTCAAATAATAATTTCTTTGACATAAGAAATACCATTAAAAATATCCAAATGAGTCCTTAAAAAAATAAAATACCTTTGAGTTCACGATACAGAAGTGTTAAAATATAATATTTTATAATAATACCCCTCTTTTTTCCTATTAAATACTGGTATACATAAACTATGTAATCCTAGGATAGTTCAACAAATTTTAGAAATGAACTAATTATTTTTAAAGATAAGGAACAATTACTTCAATATCAATCTTGGTAAAAAGATGATGACATTTTAACTATAAACTGTTCTTCATTTTTATAATTAATTAATTTGATTTGTTGCTTTAACTGTTTACAACATAATCATGTAATAAAATAAAACATTTACAGTTTGCGCATTATATCCACACTGCGGCTATGGCAGAGTCGGCAGGTTGCAAGGTGCGGGGGGGAGACGGGGAACTTTAGTGAAATCATTGTTCTACAGTCACGTTGTTTGTTAAACACTGTATTTACCAAAACCACATATTGAAAATATCATATGATACTGTTAATAGCATTGTGGCCATAGCCGGAGATATAATGCACAAACTGTATAAATTTTTATAAGCTGAGTGCAATGAAATTTTACCAAGGTAATTTTTCTAATCAATAAAACTAGTCATATTTAGCTAATCCACAATAAAAGTTCTTTGAGGTCATGATAATGGACCAATCTTTCTACAATGACTTTAAAAACATTTTGGGACGGTATACAATTTTTTAATGAAAAACTTTGGGCCTACTATTTTTTGACAGGAAGAACAGTTTTATATGTTACTGTAATAAATATTGACATCAAAATGAATTCTATTCATAAAAGTCATGCAACTGTATTTACTTAAATACAAACAAGTAAAATTTTAGAAATAATAAAAATATTCTATGAATATAAAAACTGTTACTATGAAAAATAAATAAACCTTCACATTATATGTTACCAATAAAACGTAACTATTTGTAAATTAGATAAAACAATGCACAAAATAGATACACTTAATAACCAAGACTGAGTGAAAAAAATAACAATATTTTCTGTAGAAAAATCTATACTAAACAGCCAAAATCTAAGTATACTCTAACATCCTAAACTAAAACTAGCGACTAAAACTGGAGATGATCACATATCCATTTGACCCTAAGATAAAAAATCAACATAACAAAAACTTTTCATATTAAATCCTAATTTCTCATAAATTCTGAACACATGATTTACTTTTATCCGTTAAAAGATAAAAACCTTGGTGAGAACAATTAGCAATTTTTATTTCCTGGCTGATGGCTTTCAAACTAACCCCTATTCGTGCTCTAATGTCGGCTCAAAGCAGTAAATATTCTGTCTATAGAAGAAATGCACTATTGTCACCGGTGATCAGTTATTTGATAACATGATTTGTCCTTACAAGTTTATGCTTACTGGAATATACAGTAAGATTATTAACAATAACGTTAAAGCTAAGTTTTACAAATTTTTTTCTACCTAATAGGGGAACTACTTCTAAAATAGTCGAGCTTGTTTTGATACAATTAAGTATTATCGAGCATTTTGTGCTTTAAACCTGACATACTGATTAAAGCCGGATTTAGGAACAAAAAATCCTTGATTTCGCTTAAGATATAATTTAAGTAAATTTTACTAAAGATTTTGATCACAGAAATAAATTTAACTGACAACAAACACAAAACCATTTGATAAAAAATAACTTGTATTTTAAGATCGTTATGCAGTTCATGCAGTGTGCAATACAAAAATTTAAATTCAGAAAAAAATACAATTGGAAATATTTACCTACATAATTAGGTAAATGATTATATTCAACAATGTAAACTTCTTCTGGACTTTGTCAAGCCCTAGTAAAAATAAATACTTCTAAAAATTTAAAAATTTCCCAAAATAATACTTTCTAAAAATCTCTCGGACTGGGAATACAGCAACAACGATTTTAACTAAGTTTAAAATACCGTGCCCTCTTCGATCGTCGGCGCTAATACTTGAACAGCTGCAAATATAGACGTACGTACGATGTGACGAATACTGACGGATCGGACATCAAGATGTGAAGTTGTGGAGGGGGGACTCGGGAGGCGTGAGGTAGCGAGACAGGCTGTCCTCTGATTGGTGGACCTGTGCCACTGACTGGCAAGACTGCGATTGGCTCTCCGTCTTGGAGAGAGAGAAGCTTCTCGGGATTGTGGCGACTCCGTTGGACAACTCTCTCACTCTCCTGTTTGCACTTGCACTTCCGTTTGCATTTGTGTCCAAAGCCAATGAGAACGTTTCCATAGGCATGGGCGGTTCGTGATTTTGGTTTTGACCTGGTAAAAAAAAATTATTATTATTATTATAGTTTGGCGGTATCAATGGATTCTTCCAGTAAGGTTAAAACAGGAAGCACCATTTAAAAATTGGCTAGCAAAGCTAGAATTTAATAAAATAATATTGTACTCTTAAACACTTCAAAATAAAAAAAAGATAACAAAATCCTAAAAAAAGGCTTGGGGAGAACTGGCTCCTTGTTCCTCTAATAAAATTAATAATTATGATCGACCAGATTGGTTTTGGTTTCTTAAAGTTACCTGTTGATATTGCATGTTTGTATTATTGTATTTATAACAATTATCAAACAAAGTCTTCCAAAGGAAAACTTTAAATTGCAGAAATTTATTGTTATACTTCCTCAATATAGTGGTTGGGGCTTCACGGAAAAACAAGTAGAGGTGAATGCACGGAAATTCCATGGAACTGAGAAAGATGGATGGGAGCAACGTATCTCAACACATATTTTGCTACTCAATGAGTTGTAGGCCCTAGCGCCGAATACAAGTTGTGTCCTTAAACGAGGCCAGTTAATTAAAAGATTGGTAGTTGACAGGTGTAGAGGGCTGGAGGGGGTGGTGGTTGTCCACTGTATTGGATTTATTAGTTTAATACAGTAACGCTTCAAAGTAATAGTAGACTCCCTCTTATCCGGACACCTTGTAACAGGACATCGGTTTAACTGGACTACCTTCACAGATGTGACATCTTTTTAACTGGTCGATTTTTATCCACACGTCGGTTTTACCTGGGTGTGTTAAGCAGGAAATGGAAAATACCGTATCTATGAGTCTCATGGGAAAGATTATAGACCGATAAACACAAGTCTGAAATCAGAGTATTGGCTTATGCAGTAAACATTAGAGTTACAACTTTAAGTGTTTGAGGGAGAGTCAGTTTAACAGGAAATCCCGTTATCCGGAAGGGCCTCAGTTCCGAAGTGTCCAGATAAGAGGGAGTCTACACTAGTTTTAGTTACAAGATCAATCAGGCATCTAATCAACAATCGCTAGTTGGTAATGGGATCGGTAACGGTATCTGAGGCAGCTCAGTACCTGTCTGGGGGAAGGGGAAGGCGGTAATGGTGACAGTGGCGGGGCTCCGCTCGGGTCGCAGTGGCGGGGGCTCGGCAGGGGGCTCCTGACTCAGCGGGGGCCACGACGGATCTCCCCGCAGCTCCTGCTCCACCGCTATGTACTTCTTCTTCACACTCCCCGTCTCCTTCCGCCTGCAACCACAACAACACGACTGAACAACCGTAATGTGGAAAATAAGAAAATAAATAATATTCACAATAAAGAGCCTGACTTCTGTGACGACCAGAAAAAAGGATGGACGGTAGAAAGAGTCTTTTGTTTTCACCTGGGACTGTCCACTGTACTGGTCATTACGGAAACTAGAGGTCTGCAGGTACCCGAAAATTCGGGTAACTTCGGGTAATTACGTGAACCCGAGTGGTCGGGCGGGTTCGACATGTCTGGGGTTTTATTCGGGCAGGTTTTTATTACACGTAGGGTCGGGCGGGTACCTACTACCCGAAAGAAATAGGGTTGAAGATACCCGACATACTACCCGAAAGAAACCCGAAACTATAAAAATGTTCAACAATAATTAATTCGCGCAAAGCTTTTGACTTACCGCGTCCACGCAACATTATAATGTGACCAACAAAGATGGGCGTGATCGCGATGTCAAACTTAAGAAGCAATCTTCACTATACGTCTCAACTCAGACAACCAGCCGTCTCCTTGCCGGCTCAAAATTATCATACGCTTACTGCTTAATATCGTATCCTCGTTTAGCAACTTAAAGGACCAGGGAACCGACACAATGAAATAGTCATTGGTACCAACACTAAATATCTTTGAATAAGCTGGAATTTCTAGCCGAGCTTATGATACGAGAGGTCTTATCGAGAAGATAATTGTTGCAATTTATTTTTGGACATGTTAAACCGGAAGAGCGTGTCCTTCCCACGAAAAACATACACAAAAAATTATCCCTGAAGTGATAAGGAGAGGATATTGACAGGTGAAATAAAATAATATCTCCAATTAGATGGAATTCGGAAAGTTTCTGCTATATTTAGTTGACCTTGGAGAACCACAAAGTATACATCAGTCTTTTGTTTTATCATGGATTTTCTCTTGAACGGCAAGAGATAGAAGTTTCTTTTTTGTCACAATAGATTTCAAAAAATTAGACAAAAAGTATGAGCCATCATTTGTGGTTGTAGGACAAATGGTTTGGATTTTCGCATTTCGTAGTAGGGAAAAGGTGAACGCACGCACGCATGCAGGTAACACCGGACTGGCGGACAGGCTAATTGATGAGTAAACAAACCCCCCCCCCCCACACCCCCCCTTCCCACTTATAAGGAGAGTGAGAAAGCTGTTTTTTCTAGCGCTCTCTCTCTCTCTCTCTCTCTCTCTCTCTCTCTCTCTCTCCCCCCCTTCTCTTTCCTCCCTTCCTCTACTCTGGTAATTTATGGTTTCTGCCTGCTCTTCCATATTTTTTAAACCAACTATTATTTTCTTCATAGAAGTTTTACAATAAAACTAATTCTATGATGAAAATAAATTATTTTTGATTATTGTTGTTATGAAATATAAATACTATTTCATTGATAAATTCTGAAATAATAAGTTTAGTCATGAATATGAATATCTATTGACTGTATTGGTTATTGTATATTGTATATGGCACCATTTGGAGCATTACAATACTTTACAAAATTTTCATTATATATATTATAACATTATTAAAATTTTAGCTTAAAAAATTCATTTGTATCATAAATACAATGATTTGTAAAGAATGTCTTCATGTATTTTTTTAATTGGTCTTTTAATTAATATTAATCTTTAATTTTCTTTTTTCTTTTAATTACTAAAAATCTTTTAATTTTTTAATATTTGATGGTAACTTATTGTAAAGTTTTATATTTGTGCATGTAATTGTTCTTTTTGTTTTAGAGTATCTTGTTCATTGTCTAGCTTCAATTCATCAATATTTCTTGTCCCATGGTCATGTGTAGTGTTATTTTCTTCATGCAAACTGTAATTTTTTCTTGTATGTATATATATATAAGTAATGTGAATGTTATGTTAGATTTTTACTTTGTAACTGCTTGGTAGTCCCATAAAAATTTAATGAAAACAATCTTTTGCTGACAAATGATACCCGAACCCGACCCGAATTTTTTTTCAACTTACATACCCGAACCCGACCCGACCCGAATTTTTATTTCACTTATAATATCCGAACCTGACCCGACCCGGCTTCAAAAATCACTACCCGCAGACCTCTAACGGAAACCACGCATTCGGCCTCGCTAAACAAGTATTATTCCTTTATTATGGTATTTTCCAAACAAATGTTTCTGAGAAAATAACTACTTCCTTGGGTCGTAAATTACGATTGCGTTAGACTTAGATAATACTACAGTAGTATCTAAGCCTAAGTAAATTTTAAACTTCTATTTCGAGGAACTGAGACACAAACACTCATTCAATGTTATATACAGTACACCATGGATTATTCGGAATACATCACTGTATCCATTTGATTTCACAAAAGTTGAAATCAGCGCATTTTCAGTAAAGAACATTACAACATTTTAGTTTAAGTAATTTGGTTTGCCACTATGAGCGCTAGCAGTAATCAACACATTATGGCAGTCAACAACTTATGGCAGTACAGTCCTTCTACGCTGTTTACAGCATCGATATAGCAGTAACTAGTTCACAATCGCTATTTAGGTGACATTATAATTACTTTGGATCATCCGAATTTTTTGTTATTTGTGTTCTGCCACATTAATTTGGGTAAACCGTGGTGGACAGTATTCATGTAACAAAAATTACTTTTCAACAAATAATTTAATTTGCATACTTATGACTTCCATTAGTACTGCATATTACAAATAAATTAGTTCCACAAATCTACCACTTATACAACAAAATCATGACTACCTCGCTCTCAGTTTGTAGAAGATGAGGTAGTCGCAGATAAAGAACTCATGAATGACGGCCAGGACGAAGTTGATGCCACAGAGGACGACAGAGAGGATCCGGAAGTCCATTGCCGGCGGGACGATGAGCTCGAACTGTTCCTGGAAGAACTGGTTGGGCCCGAGGATGAGGTAGAAGGTGAACACCGTGATAGCCGCCACGCTCCCCAGCAGCGTCCAGTTCTTGACGAGAGGCAGACGGTACGGCGCCCCTGCACAACAGATATGGTTTGATTTGATTAAATTCAATTTAAATTTGATTCAGTTAAATTGAATGACTGCCGTGAAGCCTCCACACAGGATAAGGGCCACCATCTACAGTTTGCGCACGCTCATCCCGACCTGCACCAGAATTTTGACGCATCCGGGTGTAGGGGAGGAGGGGAAGTCACTCCCCTACTCAAGCCCCGCCCCTTTACTACTGCTACGAGCTGTAAATAAGTGAACTAATATTCAAAACAAAAGTAAAATTCTTGGTTGTCAAACTATACTTAAGATTATGGTTTGAGGTTTTGTTTACGTAAGTTTTGTCTTTGTCATTTCACCTAAAAAATTGGAAATATGCATTGTATTCTCCGAATTCGTATGTACTTGTTATTGAATAAGAGTTTAAACTTGAAATAGTTGTGTTTCCATAAGTTTTAATTAAAAAATCATTTTCCCTAAAGTAAACAAATTTTGTTTATTTCTTTGATTGATGACAGCTGTCAACTCGTTCCAGGTTTAAGAATCGCTATCTAACGGATGATAAAAACACTTCAACAAGAAAAAAAATGATCGTCCAATAGCAAACCAAAGATGTAGAAAAAAAAACACTTTGCTGCAGCCAATGACATACGCTTATTTAGGAATCGTATATATCTCTCTCTAAACATTCATTGCCCATCTTTCTCGCACACGTTCTTTAAAATGGTCAGGATGAGCGTGTGCAAACTGTAGGATTATTTGGATTGATGTGGCGGAGAACTGTTCTGGATAGCCGGATAATTCAAATGATCCAAAGTTGCTATGACATTAGAGTGTATTACGAATTGTAATCGCAGAACTGTTGTCTTTACGATACTGCCGTCGTCATTGAAATTATCGTTGGATCATGGCAGACAACTCTCATTATCATTTTGCGGGAGATTTCTTTGGTAAAAAATTGTTTGCTAATTTTTGCATATGAATATTGTAGTGTTTTCATGGCACTGTGTATGTTCTCGTATTCGTCTCCCGTACGATCTTGTTGCAGCAGTACTGCGGCAGACTGATTTCAACCACGTTGAGAGAAAACAAGTCTAACTGACACCTGTTGCAAAAAAATCAAATCTTGGTGGGTTTGTGATTTGACTGTCGAATATTTGACAGATCGGACCTTTCCCCAAGGTTCAGAATCCATGCATCTGTACTATATCATTGTTATTAAAAAACTTTAAAGCACAGTGTTGCGGTTGCGTCTGAGAGTTAGAAAACATTACACACCAGAAAAATCCTGCATTTTTACCATAGTTCAATTTCTCAGAATATCCGATGATCTGATAGGTGAACTGAACCAATACAAGAAAACAGAGATTTTTTGTTTATACGTAAATCACCAACCTGCATTTTATTTTATTTTTAATTCATTTAATGACCATGGAAATTTATCAATTACATCTTAAATTGCATAAATATTTTAATACATAAATGAAAATAAGAAAAATGATTCTTTAGGGTATTTAACACTTCCTTTACAAATTTAAAAATTTCAAATTAAACAGCAACCTGTTTTATGGTTGCCTTTATAGTGTATATACGATAAACCTCACCTTTAGAGAAGACCACAGCCAAGATGACGTACTGCATGCTGGATATGGCAAACAGGGCGTAATTCTCATAGCAAGCTGACCCCACCCCATCCAGCTCTGCTTTGGTCGCGTTGTATGGAACAAACCTGAATAAATAAATAATGTCAAAACTTGTAGATTAACTAAATAGTTTAATATTTTAAGTTACTAAAAATACTATAAACAATTTTATGAGACAAGTGTAACTAATTTCAAACTGTAAAATGCTCTTTAATTAATTGAGGCTTATTTTTTGACGATTCTGTTTTAGATAAACAAAAGACAAAATTTCAACATAATAGAATTTTCAATTTATGAAACACTAAAACATCCAAGACTTATTATTATTAAAATACTTTAAAAAAATATGAAACCAAAATGAAATTTAAATAACATACAACTTTGTAGTGAACAGAAAAAGCTAAGCCTTGTTTAAAGTAATGAAATTTAGGTAAAATCTAAAAAGTAATCAACTTCTTGTTGAACTTGTACTTCTTGTTGAAAAGCAAAGAACTGATTTCATATTGATAAAAAAATCTATCAGATATATTAACTTGTAATATTATTCAGAATTTTCATTTGCGGACAATTATTTGGTTCCAGTACATTTCCAAGTCTGGACACTGACTCTGTCTGCAACTGGAAACTGGAACGAAACTATAGATTATAACATTATGGGTTTCTTACACAAGATGGGATCAGATTCCAGATCCTGTAAAATTGAGAAACTTTTGAATCAGTGGAGATCAAAATTCTATAAAAAGTACAAATAATAAAACAAAACTACCAATAACAACTATGGGTTTAAAACTTATCTCCATTGTGGTTTTACAGCCGCTATGATCCAAATAAAAAAAAAAATAGTCCTGAAAATGGTCGGCAATTACAGGACTTGTAGCAGTTCTCAAAGTTGAGAAAAATAAAAAAATTACTTAAATAGGAAAAAAAATCATTAAATAACCTTGTGTAAACCAAAAATGTTGCTAAAATTTTAGGAAACCGGCGTTATATTGGGGATATTACATTCTTAACCTTGGCAAAAAAGAAAATCTCGATAGACTAATCACAAATCTGCCTTAGAGATTTGACGGTGAGACTTGGTTTTCACGCAATGTAGGCTGACGAGATTCATCTGCCGCGATGCTGCATGAGATCGTCTGACAGATGAAAAGTGTGAACAAGGCTTGTGGCAGTTCTTGAGGTTGAAAAAAATAAAAAAACCAAAATAAAAAAAAGAGTAAAAATGACCAAATTAAAAAAAACCAAGAGGAAATAATAACAATAAAATAAGAAAAATAACCCGCTACAAGCCCTGCAATTATAAAAACTTTAAAATCGTTAATGCAATCCATACAATCTCGCTCAGACTCACCAATCGAACTTCTGCACGGAGAAGAAGCTGATGAACTGCAGCGTGACGACGACGGCCATCTGCCCGATGAGCGAGACGATGGGCGCCAGGGACATGAGGCTGGTCTGGGGCGCCAGCGGCACCAGCGGCCCCGGGAACGCCTCCGTGCGCCCCAGCAGGAACGCGAACGTCGTGATGATGAACAGGTCGATGTACAGGTACTAGATCAACAACAATCGACAACTTTATTGCCAGTAAGTTTGGTTTAACACGTGTAAAAGCAATAACGTACTAAACAGTAGAGCCCCTCATATCCAGCCTCGGTTTTTAACAGAATTCGGTTTATCCTTCCGTTTTTCAAGAGCTAATCTAGTAGTTATTTGAGTGTTGGGTGAGTAAAGTACAAAATTGTCTCATAGGTGAAGAAGAAATTAGCGCCCAAGCTCATGGGGGTGGCGATTTCCACGAGGGTGACAATGTGCTTTGCTCATGAAACACATATTTTCGAGAAAATACAACATTTTTCTCCCATATGCAATAATAAATACTAACTAAATACCAAATCTTTAAACATCTATTTCATTGGATTAGTAATTAACAGACATATCCATTTTACTTCCTAGCTTGAAAACTTGACCTAAAACTGTCAAAACTTGTAACACCTAATGCTAATGGGAAGGATGAAAAATAAAAACATAACTCAAGATGAATTGCCATAATTACTAAACAGTAACTAAAACTTTCACAATATTTTTCTTTTCCCATTTCTTCTGTATGTATGGGCTACTAAGATCTTGAACTTTAGCTTTTGCTTTAAAGAATTTAAAACTTAATATTCTGTTATACTGGGTTCATAAAAATCCTCAGTTTCCGACTAGTTATTCAAATAATTGGTTCCTCAAAATCATTTCCATTTCCTTTAGAGATTTTCTTAAGATTAAAAATATTAAAGAAAATAAAAACACTTTTCATTTTCATTCTATTATTTATTTGCTGTATACAAGTTTACATTCAACGTTTTCTTATCAACTTATGTTTTCATACAAGTTCAATGCATATTCTGTCATCATGTGCTCCCTAAATTGTGTCTCATTCTCATCAAGGCATCGAGTGTAGCTCCCCGGATTTGCCTCATCAGACCGCACTTTCCCACTTCTGCTCAGTTCTCGTGCATCACCAAACGTGGACCCCAGCAGCCAGTGTTGCACAATGGAGTGAAGGCGATCGTTGTATATTGATGTACGTCTCCTTTATTGAGATTGAATCCTTCCAGTCCCAGACATCAGACAATGAGGTGTGTGATGTTACCTCCTCCTTCTCAAGATGAGTTGTTGAGAGGAAGTTTTTTCTTGCCCAAAAGGAGGAAGTGGAAGGTTGGTGGGGCAGGTGGTGGGTGGGTGGTGGTTTAGGGTTTTTTCTTCCTGCCTGGAAGACTGAACTGGAGGAAGCTGGGGTGATCAGATGGCTGTGATGTTCTGTCTATGAATTTTTTGCCCAGACCTACTGGTAAAGGTTTGCTGGAGGAATGACTTGAGAAGCTGGGGCGAAGGGTTGCAAAAAGGAATCTGCGGAAGGGGTCAGCTGAGGGTTTTGGAGGGGTCCATGATGGATTGTAGAGGTGTCCACAGACATTGGAGGGGGTTCATGAAGGTTTATGGACTGGGTCCATGAAGGATTGTGGACTGGGTCCATGAAGGATTGTGGACTGGGTCCATGAAGGATTGTGGACTGGGTCCATGAAGGATTGTGGAGGGGTCCACAGATTGTGGAGGGGTCCACAGATTGTGGAGGGGGTCCACAGATTGAGGTGGTCTATGAAGGATTATGGATGGGTCCAGAGATTAAGGAGGGGGTCTCTGAAGGATTAAGGAGGGGTCCACAGATTTTGGAGAGGGTATATGAAGAGTTCTGTACTAAGGGTTCTTGAAGGGTCTATAGCTCTAGCGAATTGCAATATCTATCAGCCTTCTGATGGCTTCATCTCTGGGACCGATACAGGAGGGTGCTGGGCATCCTGGCTCCCCCCCGCCAGGGCGCCCCCCCAGTAGGCCAGGGCTCCACCCACCCCCAACCCCACCCCGAGGACATGACACCAGCACAATCGACCCATGGTGATGACTTTGCAAAGATAAAAACGAGCAAAAACAAAAAGCTAGCACAACATGAGAAGAGGACTGGTAGGGAAATGTGTGATAACACAATGACTTTTGGTATCTATAGAAACTGATTAATTTATTTTTTGATTGTTGTATGAATTTATAACTACAGTAGAATTTGTACATCTATGAAGTGGGAGAGGTATGATTATCCACTACACAGTGACATGCCAGTGTGTATTGAATTTTCTGAGGTATTGGAATTCCTAATAGTGAGTAATATATAATGACTAGAACATTCGGTAATAAATATTAGAAACTACAGAAAGAAAAATACATAAAAACAGATAAAGAAAAATACATAAAAACAGATATAGGAATAAATTACAATGGCAATTAACAAAACAATGAGGAATAAAAAAATTATATATTGATTTGAACTTACTCTGAGGAACTATATTTTTACAGTTGATCAACAAATTAATCTATTAAAGCAAATTTTATTTTACTGCTGAATAGGGATGTGTCGGTTCCTCAAGTCGGTTCTCGGTTCCACCAGTTATTTGCAAAAGAACCGGTACCGAGAACCGACGTCAAAATGTCGGTTCCGGTACCCATGGCAATCGGCGGGAGTAAATGCCAGCCACGAAAGACGATCCATCGCACCTTGCATCGCCGCGAGCGTTGCGCCGGTGGCAAATGCCACCACGTACTATTATTGAAGGTCGATAATGTTTCTTAGATTACTTTTGATTCTAAATTTATATAAAATTTATCAAATCTTGGTAGATTTTAGACTCTTAATTTTTAAAATTAATTGGAATGGGATTATTTTCTATGGGAATTGTAAAATTATCAACAGAAACAAATTTGGAAACTGTTTTTTTTCACCTAGGAATTTGTTCTTTTGTTCACATTGTATAATTATTTTTAATATTATCTGTTAAAAGAAGGATTAATAAATTAATTAATAAGTCGGAAAGTATTTTATGTCTTGGTGAAACTTATACTTGAAAATTAAAGAAATAAGTCTTGTAATAAATACAGTTTATTTGTGTTAAAGTTTGAACATTGAATCGTTACGTAGTGTTGAAATAAAAAATTTCTGTCAACAAAATCTTATTATTCATTTCCCAGACATTCAACTGAGAGGTACTGCCACTTACAACTGTTACAATCAATGAATTTATAGCATAAGTACTCGGAACCGAGAACCGAGAACCGATTCAGTGTAAGAACCGAACCTGAACCGAACTGAAAAAAAATGGAACTGACACATCCCTACTGCAGGTCAAGGTCGACGACAAGATATCAATATCTTGTAAAAGGGTGTTGTAAATCCGCATCATTGTGTTGAGAGGAGCCTAGCTTCCTAGGCTTGTATTGGCAGTGGGGACTAAATAAGTACCGCGCTCTGGATGCAGGTCATGGCACGAAAAAGTTAAGCCGCTCCAACAACTCTCCACAATCCACTACTCCATTGACCAGTTTATAAAGAAAAATGAGCAAACCCATATCACGACGCTTTTGCAAGCTCTCTATCTCAAAGCAAGATAACAATTGAGAGCAGGAAAAGAAATGTGGGTAAACACCAGTTTCTTTGAAGTACAATAGTCTTAGAAACTTTGTTTGTATTTTTTATATCATGTTGATCAAGTAATACTGATGTGGGTACCATATGTAAAAACCAAACTCTAATCTAGATCTTACCAATGAAAAGTATAACAGCTTTATTGTTGATCTGTTTTTGAAAATATAACTTGAGATGCAAATGAATCCTAAAGTTCGATACACTAGTTTGCATAATTCAGTTATATGAAGGGAAAAAAAAAACATTTTTCATCAAAAATCACCCCAAGGTCCTTAAAAGTGTCTTTAACAGTCAATGAATTATTTTCAAGAAAGTAATGAAATTGAATGATGTTTTGCTTCCTTTTGGTGTACCTAACAACATATCTAAGAGTCATCTGCGAGTTGTGTACTTTGCATTGTTTAATAGCATATTGGCATATGGTCTGCTTTCATGGGGTAATGCATGCAAGTTAGATAGGATTCTTATTGTACAGAAGAAGGCGTTAAGAATTATTGCTAATGAAGAGCCAAGAGCACAACGTAGGCCTATATTCAAGCAAGAGAAAATCCTTACTGTCGTAAACTTGTACATTTTGACTTGCCTGTTGCATGTTAAGAAGCATTTTGATAGTTATACTTTGAACAAGCATGTGCATGGGTATGCTACCAGAAGCTGTGGTTTGATAAATAGGCCCTATACCAGACTGTCTAAAGTAATCAATTCGCATGAGACTGTAGGCATAAGTTTATTCAATAAGTTGCATGACAGTGCACAGCATGTCTCTGTAGTAAATTTAAGAAAGTTTTGTTTTCTTGGTTGATTGAGAGGCCTTTTTATGAGTTAAATGAGTTTTACAGTGCAGATACCGGTAATTTGACGTTTACTACTTGATTTTAGCTGCTCTGATGCATGTTCTAGTAGTTTTTTAATTAATTTGTTTTTTATATTTTAGGCATGCGTTTGTATTTGATTGCACTTGTAACTTATTGTATGATTTATTATATTTATTTTACTTTTAGCTCTTATTTGCATTTTATAATTAAGGCACGCATTTGTATTAATTGCATTTGTAATGTACTATTGTATTTTGAATTCTGACGTGACCTATTGCATGTATTTGCTTAATGGTCAATAAATTCTTGATTCTTGAATCTTGAATCTTGATTCATTTCTCTACACTGAAATTTAAACCATGCTGACTCCACAATACTAAATTATTTAAGTCCTCCTGAAGCTGTCGGCAATCATCTGTAGAGTTAATCTCATGAAAGACTTTCATGTCATCGGCGTAAAGCAGAACCCTGTTGTACTTCACACAATTAACGATATCATTAATAAATAATAAAAAAGTAAAGGTCCAAGGTTCAAGCCTAATTAATTAATTAATTGTACTACAAATACCTGCTTGTCGGTGAGGTTGCTGTCGATGGAGTAGAGGATCATGACGGAGACAAACTGCGTCAGACTGTACGCGGCCATGTACTTGAATATGCCGAAGGATGTCACGAGTGCCGCGCGGCCCTCTCGAATCACCTAAGGTATCATTCAAAAACACCTGAGTTTTTAGTCTTCGTGTTTAACACATGTTTGTGTATGTGACATTTGTTTTTTTTATACGGACTTTTGAATTTGTCTAACCGACGGAATATTTAAAAATGATAACCATACTGACTAACCACCACTTGAAAATGGCCGAAACCTGGTCGTAGAAAAATTACAACCAAGCAGAACTGAAGACGAAAGGTAAATTAAAACCATTATAATTGAAACAGCCATTTACAATGTTTACATCTCTGTTTAGAAACAAAACTTTTCCATACTGTGAACCACGCTTTCACAGTATTCATATGTACGGTAAACAATAACAATGTTTGAGGTTAGCACACTGGAAATCACAGGTGATTTTTGAGTCCTAGTATAAAAAATTGTGATTTTACTGATGGCTCGGAAAACAAAAAGTGGCTGTTTTTTTCATAACGTATGATAAGAAATAGAGTTTTTTTTTAATAGCACATGGTCTTTGCAGAAGAATGATTTTCTCTCCTCCTCACCCAAATACTGTTCAGATAAACAATAATTAAATAAATATTTAACTTTAAAAACAGTATTTCCTATGAGACAAAGGGGAAGAAGTTAAGTGTGTACTGTATGAAGGAGGTATAGTAAGACCTCACTAATTCGACTATTTGTGGGCCCAGAGGTTGACGAGTTTGGGGGTTGTCAAATTATCCTGAACATTGGGATTCTTATGGATTTTAATACATAAACAAAGGACATATTTGAGTTTCACTTATAAATCATTACTCACATTAGTATTGTTGGATACTGAGTAAACGATCTTTAGAGAAATATCAAATGCTCAACATTTAAAACGACATGTTCTGAAAAATGCTTAATTGGAGATTTCCTGTCAGCTGTTTGAGTGTCCGGTTACACAGACAGTCGAGTTATCAAGTGTCGTGTTAGTGGGTTTTACTGTATTACCTTGACGACACACTCGATGTTGGGGTCGTTGGAGGTGAAGGGAGAGGCCACCGAGGACTCGGCCTCGGACAGAGAGATGCCGGCGTGAGCGGCCTTCAGCGCCCCGCAGTCGTTGGCTCCGTCCCCGCACATGGCTACAACCAACACAACACGAGCTGTAGTGTGCTGGTAGTTACGCTATGCCGGTATGGATTTTTTGCTATGTGATAATGCCTTTACCTAGCCTGAAGTAATGTGCAAAACAGTTCCAGGCTAGGTCTAGCGTCCTGGGATGTGAACGTGGGACAGTATACAAAAAAATAAATGTGTGCCGGTAGTAACGATGACGACACACTCGCACTTTGGAAAACGACAAAAAAGGGAAAACCAGTGAAAAGGGGAACGCCTGTCAAAGGGAGGTAGAAGAGCAAAGTAATTTCCTCTTTAACAGGCCCAGTATGTACTGCAGATCCCATTGAATTGATGTGTAAAAGGTTAAGGGGGAGAGATCCATCCAGAACAAAGAGGTGGGGCCTTTCATGAGTCCCACACTTCATCCACAAATCGATTCCATCTGCCTCTTTTTTTCGGAACAAACACATTATGTTGCCAAAAAACTGTCTTCTGGTATCCAACCTGTGCGGTAAATGTCCAAAATTTGCAGTTTGGAAACTCTGTCAACAATTTACTCTTCACTAATCCACTGTCTTATTTCTTCCTAAATTTTAATTACCCTGTAACGGGCCGACAACAAAGAAAAATTTAAATAAATTACTTATTCAACAAAAGAAAGCAATATGAGAAATATTAAAGCTCAAATAAGAAACCGATTCCGTTAAGTAAATTTTTTATGTTTTGGGAATACTGACTGTCTATAGTTTGTATTTTTATGAAACAACAATTTTTTCCAAACAACAACAATTTTCATCAACTTCAAACAATTGTCTAAATATATAGACTTTCTAACCTTCCTCATCACAACTATGCTTTTTTATAAGAACACCTCTTACACAGGGCTTAGGTTTTTACATCATCTGCCAACATCTACAAGACCAGAATACTATTTTAATAAATTCAAAAAATATCAAAGGATTTCTTAGTAACAATTATTATTCTACAGATGAATTCATATACAAGGATTTCAAATACTTAATATTCATTACGCTCTCCAGAAACATTTAACCTATAACGATAAAGAATAATTTGACTCTATCTTTGTCTCTCGCTCACCGACATAGTAGCCGAGGGCCTGCAGGGTCTGTATGAGCTGCTGCTTCTGGTCGGGAGACATGCGGGAGAACACGGCGCCCCTGGTGGCGATGCGGGGCACTAGCTCGGGGAAGTGGGTGCGGATCACGCTCCACGTCGCGCCGGTCAGCGCCAGGCTGTAGTTGGTCATGGACGGGTCCTCTGGCCCACTGCGACACACGACACACGTCACAACATTGTGTGCAACACACAGGTCACGACGTTACGTATTACTATAACCTAAGTTCACAGCACAGAGTGAATGTTTATCGTAAAGTTATCTATGTTTTGAGTTGATAGGTTACGATGACAAATTACTCAGGGTGCTGGAACCACTGAGACTTTTTAAAACCCATTCTTTTAAAGAGGAATAAATTAAAGATTCCTCAAGAGAAACTCAAAAGTTGTTTATATTTAATGTTCCTTCGTTAGCACATCACGGAAATTAAATATTGACATCTGATAGTATACAATTTTACATAATGTAAGTATAGGTACTTCGAAAATTTTGTTTATCTTAAAAAATAAAGTTCTTGGAATAAGAGGTGAGGATTATTCAAATTACTAATACCTACTTGTGATACTTAACTGTGTGATATACTAAAAAAGTCAACAAATCATGAGATAAATCATGTAAAACAATCAATCATGACATGAAAAAGTATGTATTATGGCCCCTTTCAAACAGTGTGATTTTCACACACCTGCTGCCCTGCGACAAGGAGCCTTGCAATTAGTTGTATGTAACCTTATGGGGGCTTTAACATGACAAGCCAGTGTGCCACACGGTAATTTCATATTACCGACTTCTTGTCGTACGGCAGAAACCGCATCGAAACTGCTTTGTGTGAACGAATAGTTAATCAACAAAATCTGGTTGGAAACCCCAGCAATTATGGAAAATCCCAGGCTTTAAGCCCCTGATCCCATGAACCGAATGAGTAAGCTCACATCTGCAAGTATTGATAAATTATTTATGCAGGTTGTCTTCTGATTAAAATACCTTTTAAACATAACTTCAATAACAATTAATTGATGGGGGGATAGTGGAATGAGGGTTTAACAGATGTGGAGGCTTGCAAATTTGGCATTTGGCATGGTAAAGTCTTTTGTATCAAATGATGCACAAAACATTGTAAACAAAATTGAAGTTAAAATTCCAACAATTACTCTAAACAAAATGTTTGAGATTTGGTGTGATCAGCTCAACATTTGCCACGTGGCTAAAGGCTTACATTGATCCAGGTCGACCCAGTTAGATTAAAAAATTGTTGTATTCCCCTATTTGTTCCACTGTTTCTTTAACTTTGTTAAGTCACTGGGCCTCAGCACAAGGCAAACAACACTGCAAAAGAACAAAGTTGTAACAAATTGATTTAACAGTGATTTTTCACCTCAAAGCAGCCATGGTTTTTGTGATAAAATTCTTACACAGTTTAAGGCCTAATAGTTGTTCATGTTTATTGTTAAATTCGTCTTGTATAGTATGCCTAGTGGATTTAGAAAAATAAAAATCGGAAGAATACAACCATTTTCATTTAACTAGGTGGATCTGGATCACTGAAGATGGGTTTACAAATTCGAAATTGAAATAATCAGTAAGATCAATTCATAAAGGATTGCAAAGGTAAGGCTAGATCGTCTCTAGTGACTTTAATTTTGGGTTACAACTAAATTTTGGCTACTTTTCATGATAAATTAATAATATTATCATTATCAGTAAACATTGTCTGTTTCTTATCACAAAACATTGATACTAGTAAGTAGTTCATAAATGACTCAAAAATATCCCATTAGATAATGTAAAATAAATAAATGAGTGAAGAAATTATATGAACAAAATAATGTGAGTGTAATCTACTTATAATGACAACTGACCAGCAGAATAAAAATTTGATGACAAAATAGAAAACTACTGTAGGCTACCAACCTATGTGAAATGAAAAATTAAAGCTACGAATGATAAAAAACTATAGAAAGGCAAGTAAGATATTCTTTTATATAAATACCCAGATCAAATAACAGCCAAGGATTCTCAGAAAATTATGACTTCAATGTCTGAAAATAAAAATAAAAATAAAAATAAATTTTAAATTAAAATGAAAAATATTTACAATTTACCTCTTCTTAATAAACTTCAAAACACAAATGCCATAATCTTTTGAGGTTATGCAAGGATAGGACACACTTTGACTTGCATATCATCTTTTTGGAAAATTGTACACTTATAACATTAAAGTGATTGTAAAAGGTCTACTAAATGCTATAAAATGTAGCAGTTTTCAATCTGCAACTGTTATAATTCTGTCATATATTTGACGAACGTTTAGAGAGTCTTATTCTCAACTCAAGAATCACTTATGTAGTTTAACTCCTCTTTTATTATTAGATTAAAAATTATGAAACTTAAACGGCATCAATTTTACATCTTGAGGAATGATCTAATCGATGAGTAGGTTGTTAATTTTGTGATTCAATATTTTATTTTTTAGTTTACAACATTTATTTGGTTGCTGATTTGAACTTTTGACTTCGGCAGTCGTCGTCACCCGTCAAAACGTCTGGCTTGTTGAGCTGTCAAATGTCAAAATAATGTCGTTTGTCTGGCATTTGTAGTTGTGGTTGTAGGTTGTGTTAACTTTGTTTTATGGCGTACTAACCATTGTCCAAGCTATTTAATTTATGGTGTTAAATATATCTGTTACAAGTTATCTATTTATCACGAATTGAATTATAACAGTGTCTGCATAGCATGAAAATCTGCGTTTAATTTGCTACATTTCATTTACTGCTGTGCTGCGATAGCGCTTGTGAATGCTAAAGCTAAAGCGAAAGTTAAATAATAAAAGGATAAAAATAAAGAATATTCCTAGAGATATTAGTTTTTATTTATGATCAGACTGCTGTTGAATTGCACATTTGAGGTCTCTGGAATTAAGTTATTTCGATTGGTATCGTGATTTCGTGAAGACCCTCAAGACGCCAAGTCAGGACCGTAACAAGTACGTATATAATATTAATGTCGGACTTACAAAGTAGGCATTGTAAGCAGAAATAATTGTTATACATTCAGTTATTCAGTTAATGGCATATACAATACACGTAACCAAATTAGGTAAGTTTATCCTGTAGTAATATGGTTACCCAACTCTCAAGATGATAGTTTAGGTTTTTACACTTACCTACGTGTATAAAATCCAGAATTTCCTTACACATTTAAGGTATACACAGTTTTCCTTTTAAGTGTGAATATATTTTATAATAATGTTATCTTCATAAGATGGTGTGAGGAACTTATATGTAGACTTTGTCCCTGTACAGGTTATGTTGGTGGTTGGATAAAGTGTCTTAGCTGGAATTTTGTAATAAACGGTATTCTCATCATGATTTACCTTGGCAAAGATAGGCCTAAATTTTGCAAATGATGAAGATCAGACTGTAAACCCAATTCTTAGTGGTGATCTAATGTAGGTCATCAATTTACCGGTTTTTAGTTGATTAACCCAATACCTATATTCTCATGATAACTGAAAATAGTAACGCCGAAGAAATATCAACAATATATCGATTTTGATTCGCCTTTGATATATTTTTAGATTTCCCCACCCCCCACTGGGCTGTAGAATGGACAAGGATAAATTATAATATCCTTGTCCATTCTACAGCCCAGTGGGGGGTGGGGAAATCTAAAAATATATCAAAGGCGAATCAAAATCGATATATTGTTGATATTTCTTCGGCGTTACTATTTTCAGTTATCATGAGAATATAGGTATTGGGTTAATCAACTAAAAACCGGTAAATTGATGACCTACATTAGATCACCACTAAGAATTGGGTTTACAGTCTGATCTTCATCATTTGCAAAATTTAGGCCTATCTTTGCCAAGGTAAATCATGATTATGATGAGAATGGGCCATAAGATTAATGGTAATTATGCAGTTTACAGTACTCCTCCCGAAATTGAAAAATTTTTTTTCCAAAATGTAGGAAATAACGCCCTGATTCCGAAAATGTTAGTTTTTCCGCGGAAAACGTCGGAAAATACCGGAAAATCGGAAAAACAACAAAAAATGTTTTGCTCGGAAATGGGTCATGTGGGTACTCTAATTATTCGGGAGAATGAGCTGAACAAGAATATGCAAGAATTTTGAAGATCCGATGGAAATTAACGGAGATACAGCCGGAAAAGTGCTGGAAAAGTAATAGATTTGCACAAAATGGGTTTGTTTTAGGTGAGTTATGCTAAACTGTGGGATTTAAGGTTAGGTTTGGTTAGGTTAGGATAGGTTAGGTTAGTTTAGGTTAGGTTAGGCTATGTTAGGTCAAGTTAGGTTATGTTACGTTTGGTTTCATTAGGTTAGATTAGGTTTGGTTAAGTTATATTGGATTTGGTTAGGTTGTATTAGGTTTGGTTGAGTTAAATTAGGTTTGGTATTGTTAGATTAGGATTATAATATCACATTCTTACTTTACCAACCATATCCTTACCTAACTTAAGGTACCCATTCCTAGTGTAACCTAAAACAATGCAACTTATCATAACCTAACATAACCTAACCTAACCTAACCTAACCTAACCAAACCTAACCTAACCAAACCAAATACAACCTAAACTAACATAACCAATCCCTATCTAATTAATTCCAGCCAAATCCATCATCAAATAACTTAAACAAAAGTCAGTTTATCAATTGTTTGTGCTTTTTTGTCTTTATCTCGACTACTGCAACGTCCGATCATGAAAATTATTTCAGAATGCTGTTCAGCGTGCAATTTCCTTTAATTTGAGTACCCACATGATATGTTTTTAGACAAAGTTTGTTTTTGGCTTTTCCGGCCGTATCTCCGTTAATATCCGTCGGATCTTTAAAATTCTTGCATATTCTTGTTCAGCTCATTCTCCCGATTAATTTGAGTACCCACATGACCTATTTCTATACAAAAATATTTTTCCCAGTTTTTTCCGATTTTCCGGCATTTTCCGACGTTTTCCGCGGAAAAAAAATTATCATATCCGGAATCAGGGCGTTATTTCCTACATTTTGAAAAAAAAATTTTCAATTTCGGGAGGAGTACTGTAAACTGCATAATTACCAGATTAATTATTGGGCGAGGATCAGATCTAAAACTCATACCAAAATCTTTAAGCCTATGTTTATACAGATGTAATTGTACCCTCAAAACCAAACTTCAACAACCCGGTATTCTAGATAGCTCAGAAAGACTGTCTGAGCAATTAAGTGCACTTTTATCTAGGCTATTTAGAGTAGGCTACAAAAGTTTTTGGTTTTCTTTGTTTGTTTTAACAGATGAGGTTTAAGTTTTTAGTTTTGCATGACGTAAGTTAGCCAATTACGCAGCGAATAATTAATTTCTACAGGAATAACGCAGACTTATCGTAAACTAATTTTTATTTTTACTCCTTTCCCGATAACGAATAACGATAACAAACCTTGATACTTTGACACTGTTCAGTACACATTAGTCCGGATTCGCAGGGCTCTACTGTAATCTTAAGCTTTCATGTTTGTTGCAGTTTGACTTAAACTTATTTAAGGACATTTTGTAGTCCGGGTTTGCTGGACTCATTTGTATCCTTGAGGTTAGAGTAAAACTAAAAATGTAGTCTAGCTGATGGTACAAGTTTTTATCTGCCTCAGATTAGTAAGCTGAGCTTAGAGATAACAAGTAGGCCCTATAAACTGTGTAAAAGGTTAATACACATTTTCTAATATTGTATGTACTTCTCTCAGATAAGGTCTAAGCTATAATTTTTTTTTTATTTAGTAATTTTTGCTCTAATTTGGGTTTGGGATTTAAGGATTTTTTGTTAGCTCTGGCTGAAAAACCAGAAACTGTAATAAAATGTTGTCTTGGAAGTTGGTCCTTAAGACCTGATGTATATTAAAGGATGTATGGCTTAAAAATCTTTTGAAATCAAGGTGAAATTTCAATAATACCTTATTTAAGGTTAGGTTTTGATATTTGAGTCCAGGGCTTAATTTATAAAGAAAAAAGTACCGGAGCTATGGCACACCGGGTGGCTGGGGGGGTATGGAATACCCTCCAGCAGGATGGGGGGTCCGAGGGGCCTCCCCTGGAACATTTGTATAAATTGCAATTAAAATTGGTACTTTTTTACGTTTATGACAACTGTATAATGCTTAGGCCTTGTATACTTTCGCACCTTCTGTTACGGTGCGCATAGCTATGTAAAGGAAAATAGGACTGTAAAGTTGACTTAGGTAATTCCCAAATTTGGAAAGAGTTGTACACTTTATCAAAAATCGTTTTCTGAACAGTATTAAAAGATGACGTGGCCAGAAAAGACGGTCCGGAGCCGCACCGGTGAATTATGATGTACCGAACCTGCGCTCCGGTATGCTCCGGTGAGCTCCGGCTGAAATTAACCCCTGTTTGAGTCATATTATGATAGTTAAGGTTAGGGTAAGGCCTAGCTATATATGTATACTGAGGCGATATCGCAGAGGTAAAGCGCTTGCCCGGAATATTGTTAAATGTCTCTGGTTCAATCCCAGTGGTGGACGACTCCCAGTCCCAGTACTAACTTACTTCTTCCATCAAGAGCGGTCAGCTCTGGCTGGCCTATGTGACTATTGCCTCTAAGGTACCTTGCAGTCATCACACAGGCTTATTGGCTTGGCAGTTAAGGTTTTCGTTTATAAAAAATAAGTTTTATAGCCTAAATATATAAAACTAAAGATAGGCATATATATAATTTATTTTAGCTTTCTTTTGAAGAGCCAAAAAAATGGGTATGCCATCATTTTTTCAATCAGCGCAAAATTATTACTTATTTTTTAAATAATTTTTTTAAAGTTGATAACAATAACTTTTGGGAAAACATAAAATTAGCATTTAAACTAGACCTAGCCGATACCTATTTATTTCAATATAAACATAGGCCTATCTCTACAATTATAGTGTGATTCTCTTTTGAGTACAAGATCTACTAAATGTCATCGGTAGCCTACTTTTCCTTGGATAATATTCATGATAATAATGTACCAGTAAATTTTTGTTGGTAGCCTATTTACATTAGTATATTGCGTTTTAGAAACTTAATGTCATTTATTATGATTGGTTTAGGAAGAATAAGTGTAATAATGGTAAACAGTTTTTTTTAAGAATAACCTAGCTATAAATAGACTTCTTAACTTTGGAAATTTATGAATCACAACTGTACTCTGTTTACATTGTGTCTGCATTTCCAACAACAGCAATCGATTAATTGACAGCATTCTACGAGATCATCGATTAGCCTTGTTGTTTGACTAAAATTATTTGACACAATAAAATGAAGGATTGAATAGTTTTGGGCACTGCTACATTACCTCTTAGTTAGGCCTGCAATATTTTCAAGCGGTCAATCCGGGACAACTAACCAAGGATGCTCCAGTGTGTGACACACCGGGGGGTTTGGGGGGCATGGAAGGTGAGCCTCCCCCGGAAATTTTTGGAAATTTTAGAGGAAAAGGGTTAGTTATAGTTAATTTTTGCAGCAAAAATTAACTTCAAGCAGGCCTATTTTGTGTCCAGATTATTGAGTCAAACTAATAAGTTTTTATGTAGGCCTAAATATAGGTAGGCTACTGAGGTAAAATTTACTTTTGAAAAACTTATAATCTGGCAAAAATGTATAAAAGTTTTAGAGTAAAATTGTGAATTTTAATGATTTGAAAAAAATTATTTTTATTTTTTGTGTTGTGACAAATCAATTTTTACGATGGTAAAGTGTAATAATAATTGATTACATGAAACAAAACTTACAATTAATTTATTTTACTTCAATGAGAAATACCAATGTTTTTTATGCGAATGAAATACAACTTAAATACCCCTGTTGCAGCAGACCTGCATACTCAGCGAATTTCAAGTGCAAAAGAACATATTTCAATCCAACATAGCGAGATTTGACATGTTTTTGTAAGCTCCATAAGAATAACATGGGGAATGAGTATGCAGGTTTGCTGCTACAGGTATGTTTAAACTGGTTGGTTTTCATTCAATAATTAGTAGATCTGAACTAGAAGAAGCCATTTACCAAGTTTTATCAAGATATGTTGAGAAATAACCGAAATATAGAATTTTACTTATTTCCCATAAGGTTAACATTGAGACAACGTACTGTGTTTACCACTTTCAATATCTCGGTAACCAATGGACATAGAGCAGTGATTCAAATTACAAAATTGTTTGTTTTTCTGAGCTGAATTCAATGGTGCCAACAAAAATTTGATAAATTTTATTTTTCTATGTGAAAAACTCAAAAAACCCATTTTTGGGGGGGTTTATCCCCCTTTACCCCCCCGTCCGGTGGTCCGATCGGGCTGGTTTTCGAACTCATCCGAATAATTACTACTTTACACGCCTATGCCAAATTTCATTCCGATCGGACCATTTTTGCGAGCGCTATCGTGCTTACAGACACATATATATATATATATATAGATATATATATATATAGATATATATATATATACAAATTTGAACAAATGGTGTTTTTGGTATCTGGGGGCACCAAAACGAAAAGTTATGATGGTCCCGCGCTTAGGTCTTACCATGAGACCTACGGTAATAGCTTCTTCCCTATAGGGGAAATTCGCTAAAACAAAAGTACATATATTATATAAGAATTTTTTCTTCTTTCTTCGTTTGCCGCAGCAAACTTGTTAAATTACAGGTTTAGTTCATTATTTAATAACATATTACGCAATTTAAAAACTGACCGGGACATCAGGAAAACTGGCTGGAACACCGGGACAAGAGCAAAATACCGGGACTGTCCCGGTCAAACCGGGACGTATGACAGCCCTACTCTTAGTTTAATAAGATAGGAGATATATCAGCCTTATCAAATCTTACTCCATTTAATAGGCTATGAAACTATCCCCAATAGTGCATTTTAACCCAGATATTAAGCAATAAAATTAAGCAAAGTGTATCATATTAAACCTTTGACATAATATTGAAAAAGGGTGTTTTGTAAGTTCAGGCCGTACATGAATAAAGTATTCGATGTTGATTCCCTGTTATAACATAAATTGATGTTGTTTTGTTTTAGGAACATACCTTACTTAAACTTAGTAAATTCCGAATAACGACATGTTTTTATGGCCACCTTCTGCAAGTAAATGGAAGCACCAGATTCAACGTCAATTTATTTAATTTCATTGGTACCAGCACTCACCTCAACATACTATTACGGTAGGTCCATTGATCAATTGCTACTAATTTAGTTCTCTTATTAATTTAAACTTTGCTCCTACACATTGGAAGAAGGTGCAAGGTTTCATTTTCCTCATTAGACATGTTTAGCCTGACTTATTTCATCGTAGGGAAACAACGCAATTTTTGAAATTATCAAAAGTACAACAGAGAAAACACATATCTAAGGGAAAAATAAAACTGTTTTAACTGGTTATTTTAAAGAAAAACATGACTCAGACAAAATATTTGTGCACCACTGGTGGCCACGGTGTGTCTTAATTAACTTCAACTACAAACATTTAGTGAAGATAACAACTCAGTAAAACTCCGAATGAACTTTAGAAAGGCATAAAATAAAGTAGAGACACCTCATGTTGTTACATATCGGTGTTGATTCAAAGTGCATGGTTGTATAATTTGATCCCATTCGCTCCTTGGTACTGTGAAAAGTACAACAGTGGCAGTTGCCGCACAACCATGACAGCTACTGACCTCATGTGTATAGGCCCTAAATTGTAGATTGGGTTTTTGCTAAATGTTGCTGTTATGTATTTTTAATTATTTTTATTCTTGTTTTTTGCTATTATTTTTTCCCAGGGTCCAAACCCTGAGAAATTTTCAAAGACACTGCCGAGAACTCATAATTTTAGGCAATTTATAGTCATAACTACATACTGTTGGACCCCAGATATCTGATCTGATTTAAACTTATCCATAGGCATGCGCAGACCTCCAAACTTCGGAGTGCCAGCAGGTTGGATTTGACAAAATACCTTAACTAACACAATGAAGCATTCTTGGCAAATTTGACCTATAAAATGTAAGTATATATTTCATATTTATGACTTTAAAACTAAATAATATTATTTGTAAATAGATTTATATGAGCCGATGCTTTAAAGCGGCGTTTTTGTAACCAGTACCTAAAAATAATGGGTTGTTACTGACCGAAATACAATACAGGCCTACATAGCCTATATTTAAATTTGCAAAATAATAGATTCTCAAAGGTCCGTAATGTAATGCTAAGTAACAGAAATTAAAATCAATCAGTAAAAATTCATTGTTTTGTTTCCTAATCTGAAAATACAACGTTTTAAATATATAAAATTTGGAAAAGCGATTAAGGGTAGCAAGAACTCACTGGGTAGCTATGACCTGTTCTTCTGTCTACTCTTCTTGCTTGTAGAAGTACAAGGAGCACCCAACCATTCATCCGATTTTAACCTTCCGTGTTAGAATATGACAGTGGTATGTATATAGGATTAATTTTTGAGATGGGTCCATCTCAAAAATAGGATCCGAGTAAACTGAACCGGGGTTTAGGAGGGTATATCAAACCTCGGAGGGTATATCTGGGTATCCCAGAAAATTTGGATATTTTGAAGCGAAACGGGTCGTTTTAGACAATCTTAGTAGTTTAATTTTAACTTCAAGCAGATGTTCAATGCGCCGAGAATGTTGGGTCAAACTAAAGTGTTTGAATATTTGTAATAAAATTATAAATTTTCAAACGGACCTATTATTTGGCGGGGCAAATAATAAAAGTTTGATGCAAAATGCATCCATTTTTGTTTAAGTTTACTTATTCGAACTACTAATGTAATTACTGTTGATCAACTGTTCTTTATTTCAGCCAGTGTTTAACATCTTGTCGTAAGTTTATAGATTACATGTATAGTTAGCCTTTGAATGTGTGTTTAAGGAGGATATTTTCTTTTAATATGGCTAAAGGCTAGCAGGGTGACTGAAAACAAAATAACTTGCCTCATTTTGTTTAAAATGACCTTGTGGTCATGGTATACAATCAGGTGCGGTGAGTTTTTTAAAAGTTGTAATGTTGCAAGGAAGTACAGATTCAACAACTGTTTGTGATCTGCTATAAGCCGAAGCCGATGCCCAATGCCTATACTGGCCGCACTACTATATTGGTGATGATAACTTAACTTGGCATATCGGCTACATCGGTCACTGTGTATGCACATATCGACTTGAAATCAAGATCCCTCATGTAGGGAGATCAGGTGAAATTTATTAAGTAACTTATAAGATTTTATAACAAAATGTTGATATGCGGGAGGATAGATGTCCGGTATTCTGCCTGCCACAGAGATGACCTTAGGCATGAGTTATTAAAATAATTCTCACCATATAAAACTGGCGTAAGGCTACGGTACTTGACGATTACACCGAACAGAAAGTGAAGTTAAATGTGTACTATGTCAATAGAAGGCTTAAGGTTAGGCATGCCATGGCACTGATGGCCTGCTGCGCACGCCTATAGGCTGATCCCTGTAAGGATTTTTTTAAATATGAATTACAGTAGAGTCCCACAAACCCGGACTAATGTGGACCGAACGGTGTCCGGGTTTGTGAAATTTCCGAGTTATCGAAAAATGAATAAAAATAAGAAAAAATAAGAATAGTTTCTGTTATTTCTATAAGAAATCATTTATTTATTGCATAGTAAAAAATACAAAAACTACATTAAAAGCTACAAAAAAATGAAAGAAAAACCAAAACTGTTATATGTGTCACACCATGCTCTGGCCTTTAATCTCAGTGCACTTTATTGCTCTGGTAGGCTTGCCGAGTTATCCAGAATTCCGGGTTTGTGGGACTCTACTGTATCTGCAAATTTTAGAAGGCCTAAAACGCTCTTTCAAAATTTGATTTGAAATAAACTTTGACTTCCTCATTACTCTAGGTATACCGAGTTTTGCTCTAGGATAAAATATAGACAACCTAAATATATCAATCAGTTGTTTTGGTTAAAAATGGCCATAACGATAACATGGGTACTTTGACGGGCTGTAGAATGGAAACCGGATTTCCCCCCATCTTGTGGCCAGCTTCAATCGATTTCTCATGGCCGCAAAATCTATATAAAATAAAAAAAGTATTTTGCCCTTGGATGAAAAAAGTATTTTGCCCGTACTAACAGAGCATAGTAATAATTTTTTTTTCAATAGTATATTTTGCAACAAGGGCATAAACTGAGGTTTTGCAGGCTCGAGATTGTATTTCAAATTTAAGATGAAGTCGAGAATTTGAAACAATCAAGAGCTGCAAAACACTTTTGGCCGAGGTGCGAACCGCATTTTTCACCACACTACACAATGAAATATATATACCCTATACAACATTAAAAATCTGATTTTTATTTGGCATACTTGACAATGGAGTCATGCTTTTTTTTGAGTTTATTAGCAATGGACTTCTTTGGCATGGTTTAAACAAACACAGCTACGAAAATCATATGATCACAACTATTCTGTCTTTGTAACCTATTGAATGCTGTATGACAGCACAAGATGCCATATCTGTGTGTGTGCTGTGTCTTGTATGCGCGAGATGTGATGTCCTCGCGTTCTTTGAAGCAAATATACGATCAGCTGACTTTCGGCCCTAGGGACGAAAGTTTTCGATCCTCTGGCGGAAAAGAGTTAGTTTCAGCCACCAAAAGATGTTTGTAAAACCAGTGATTACATAGTAGTGTGTTGGAAATTTATTTTATTATTGGAAAATTCTTTGCTTGTAGTTATTATTTTTTATTTCTTTGTACCTGTATGTGAGATTATATTTGGAGCCAAATAATAAACTGGATATAGAAAAAAGAGCTATTTACAATTTTAATTTAAACCATATAAATAGGCTAATATATTTTATCGTAAAAATATTGAAGTTGTTAGTTGTTATGAATTAAACTAAAATAATGAATGTGTATATGAACTAACCACAAACTAAGTTCGTACTTCCCGATAGGTGAGTTTCATTTATCCCCCACCGTTTGTTGTTTACCGCTCCAAGGTTGGTTATGCCCTCTTTGATTCAGATCACAATATAGTTCACCAAGCTGATGGCATGTCAAGTTCTCCAAATTACTTAGGTAGGACACATCATATTTTACATAGTTTGTTTTTGAGCTTGAAGAGAAAATCCTATATGATGCCTAAATTCAATCTCCTTTTTTAATTTCTTTATTAATGATATGAGGAGCCAAGTCCCAAACAATTTTGTATGTATAAAATTACACAATTATAATATTTTTAATTTTTTATTGTTATATTTTTATAATCTACTATATATTTGTCAAATACCAGTGACCTATCATCGCACAGCCCAAACTATACGACCTAGGACCTTGAAATTTTGCGTGGACGTTCCTTTCAGGGCGTAGGCATCCGCTAAGAACAGATTTTTCTAAATTCAAAGTTTTAAGGGGTTTTCAGCGAGGTCAAAGTTTTGAATTTTTTCCATATAAAAGTATGTTGGGCCATTTTTGTTTACATTTTCAATGTTCATTCAATCAGTCAGCTGGTAGTTAGCTTTACAAATGTAGGTATGACGATATTACAGCTGCTAACAATTTAATTTCTTTCATAATGGTTTTGGTTTTTATAGTTTTTTGTTGATTTATTTTAAGTATATAATTATGTGCTATATAAAAGTTACATTTCGTTTAGTTTAAGTATCTCATCTGTTTAAGAAAAAAATCTGTATATGAGACACCCAGCGACGGAATAATAATATTAATAATATTCTTTCGTCGCTGATGGCACCATCTTTATCTCGGCAGCTATTGGACTATTGGTCGAACTATTGGACTTCGAACCTTAAAAATTTGCACGGACGTTCCTTTTATGGTGAAGGTATCCGCTAAGTAACTTATATATTTCCAAAATTCAAAGTTGTAAGTTGGTGGAGAAGAGGCTTTAAAACGTTCCAATACAAATGTGATTGTCGATCTTTTGTTGACATTTCCAATTTCATTCAAGCAAGCAGAGGGTAATTAGCTTGACAAACGGATACGTTGTTACGGCTGTTTAATAATTTAATTCATTCATCATGGCTGTTTGGTTGATTTTTTTAGGTTATACGTAGTGTATAATAGTTACCTTTTTTTAGTTTATATTTAATCCATAAATTAGTTTTTCTACCTTATCTATTTAATCATGAACAAACTATGAGGCTCCATCTTCATTTAGGCAGCGGGAGTTATAGTTTTTTCTCTCATGGCGTCCTCAATGTATTACAATCATGCCCTAAAACAATTTGGCGAATTCCTTTTTCATCTATCGATGTATAAACATCGATTCGATGGTGTGTCCCGGCTTTGCACGGAAAATTTAAGTGCTGCAATCTGTGGTTAACCTTTAAAATTATTAATAACCGCCCATATATTACGTTGTAAACTAAGTGAAGCAAGTTTGAAACACTGCCAACTGATAGTGCTACTGTTTCGAACTTTCATCGCTTTATCGTACTTAATTGATACTCTATTAGATAATTCTGTGACGTATTGGCAAATTTTCGACCAATTACCGTAAAATTGACACTTTTAACGTTAAAATCGGTCCAGCCGTTCTCGAGTTATGATTTTGAAAAGAAACCCGACATTATACACTGTGACTGTCCACAGTGTGACATAAATGTTTTTAAGACCTACTCAGTGCCATAACAGCGTTATATTTATATAAACAGACCTATTTATTTAAACAGCTATTCACATAAACACATTTCATATTCTTTGATAAAACTCTTTTTTAATTCAGGCCCTTCAGATTCGAGCTATCAAGGTTGAACTATAATTTTTATCGTGAGCAAAGCCACGGGAACTGTTAGTATAATAATATTTTGAAAATTGTAATTCTTTTTACATTTCTCCAGAAACATTTTTTCATAGGAATTGTTTCATCCTTTCATTTGTGTATAATGTGTTGTAAATATTTTAATGTTTTTCACTAATTTCATAAGGTCTATTTTCAATTTACATTATTTTATTTATATTAATACACTTTTGTTCTTTCAGAAAGATATTCTCTTCAATTGCCAATGTGCATTGAACTTCAACCATTGGGTTATGGTCGTGGGTGTCTCTCTGGTCTGTGCTGCAATTATGTTCAAATTGTCATCACACATGCTGTATTCGTTGAGGATCAAATATTTTTTATCATTTATGTTTTTGATATTGTTGTATGTTGATGTTTTACATTATATATTAAAATATAAAATTGCATTATTTTACTCATTTTTACTCCACCAAATTTGTTATATATTTCTTAACAAGATTAAAAAGAGGGATTTGCATATTTGAGACCTTTGGTTTGGTATAAAGTGCAAGATTTATTGAACACTTCATATGGTCGAGCATATGCCAACCAATTTCATTAAAAAAGTATTGAACGAGGCTTTTCTCTTTAGTATGTTGAAATCAGCTGTACCTATAATTTACTTTATATATAAAATAAAACTAAAAAAGGATTTATAGCAAACATTATTTTTCTGAAATAAACAATGGTTATTAAAGAACGGTTTTGCAGGTGAAAAACACATAACAAAAACAGATGATTTTTTTGTAGAGTAATGAAATTAATTTTTGTTTTATATCTGAGGCCCTTTTCTCATTACGCGATTTTTGACTTCCAGTTGAATCGGGTTTTTTTTTTAAACGGCGTAAGTCCAATTTTTTTTTTATTTTCAGGTTTTGGTGGTATTGTACTCTTTAACTAGATACATCGATTTGCTTTGAAAGGGCTTACCTATAATGAATGGATATGGATGAAATAAGCATAGCATTTCTGTGATTTGTTTTAAAAGGGCGTATGTCAACAAAGCGTTATATGGCGTTTTGGACCTACGCCCTTTTGAAAATAAACAGTTTTTTCTTGTTTTCCGAAAGTTTACTTTTTAGGACTTACGCCCTTTAAAAAAAAACCGATTCAGTTACTTTACGTAAGTTTTTTCAGAATGTATTTCAGTTAAAATTATTGTGAAATAGACATTGCTTCCAACTTTGTAAAATGTGTTGTAATGGCAATACAATGAATTTGAATTTATTTGTCGCATGGCAGAATGATCATCCGACACTAAGTCGAAGAGTGTGAAATTGCCCATTTGATCATGTATGTTCCACTACTAAAATGAATCCACAAGGTTTCAATCCGGTATCAGACAAACCAATGGTATTATCAGACTGCTGCTGGTTGTCGCATCAACAGTCATTTTCATATAATATGAAAGGCTTAATATATTTCTTGGCTTCACTGAAACTTATTTTCTGTGAGGACAAAATAAATATCATTTCGTGAAAACCATTTTGTTTCTTTACACTTCTTCCATTTCACTTTAAATACATCTTAAATATTTCACCATAACCTATGTTAAGAACCATTCTTAACATTTGAGGTCAGATCTACAACTATCCTTCAAGTAGCTTTTGTTATACGGTAAAACATTTGAACACTTTTAACATTCAAAATTATTTTTTATTTGTAACTGTATGAATGTTGTTTTGTTTCCTTTGAGTCTTAAAAATGATAGGTTTAATGTCACCACCATGGTACATTGCGAATACGTTCGTCCTCATACGCGACATTGGAGCGTACTCCTAGTTTAAAGTAACAAACCTAATTTTACATCGCTGAATTCATAGTTGTGCTATAATTTTTTAACCGTATGTTTTTTTTAATAGCATTATTATGTGCAGAAGAGGTTCTTTGGCTGGAAAAAACATTTTCAATGATTTTGTTACAGCATTTTGGTAACCTGGCAATTAATTATGCAGTCACTTCCCAACATATATTTTATATATATATATATATACTAGCAGTTGCCCGTGGCTTCGCTCACGATAAAAATTACAGCTGATCTTACTTCTGCTCTTTGAACTGTCAAATTGTAGTATTCACAGCTGTTAACATTTCGGTATTTGAATGTTTACATCCTTATAAAATGTAAACATTGAAACTGAGGACGTTCACAGGGCGTGGCCCGGGGGGATTTTATGGAAGTGAGTAGGCCTATGTGTTTCCCTGGTTCAAGATCTACCTCTGTGTGAAATTTCGACCTAGTCGGTTCAGTATTTTTTGAGTTCACTTATCCCATACATACAGAAACCACCTCTTTATATATATATAATAATCTTTATATATATATATATATATATATATAGATAATTTATGCTTATGATTTGGGTTACAGCTTTCAAAATTTTAAATGTCAATCCATACAATATTAGTGGAAGAACATTGACTAAAAAAAACACAGGTAATCCAAGCATGTTCATTTATGAAGTAACACACTTTGAGAAAATGAGCACAAACTTTAAATAAATTTTGTATAAAAATATCTTTTTTATCACAAAATTTGCCTTGGTAGCCCCTTACACTATCAGTAGAACTCCAGTTTTATCCCTCGGGATCTTCATAGTATCTTGATTGCTTACACATCAACGCCAAGAGTTAGGCGTTCTCAATTTACCTTAAAAAATCTCCCATCCCCCTTAAAAATCCCTCATTTATTCTATGATGATCTGCAGTGTTTCAACTATAAATTGTAACAAAATCAAAACGTTATGCATCAAATCGTCATGTAACTGTGGTATCTGCAAAAATTAAGTTGGCAACACAAGATTTATTTTATCTACTTGTTGCTGCTAAATGTTGTAAAACACAATCATTTTTTATCTACAAACTTACTATCTGAAATTAATAAGGAACTTTTTAAAAAAATTTTGCATCAGGTAGAACAAAATTTACATAAACCTTGTACACAGTGTCTTTACAGCACTTGAGAAACTATTCCGCACTCGGCACTCGCCTAAGGCCAACAAAATTTTTCTTCTCAAGAGCAGCAATGTGGCACTTTGCCCACTCTACTGACCAGATGGTGTTGTCGACGGGCATCTCCAGATCGGTGATGACGCTGTTGTGCGCCGAGCCGTTGGGAACGTTGTTGTTGAGAGCGTTGGTCCCGAGCGTCCCGGACCCGAGCGAGTCCAGACTCATCACGCTGAACGTTCCCGTCATCTGGCTCTCGTTGAAGATGGTCTGAAACATTTCAGTCCACGATTGGTTATAAGTTTGCTATCGACAGCAGCTGAGTTATAAAGTTTGTTATGGTCATGTTTCACTCTTCGGCTTTAAGGAGTGTTTTAAAAGGACAACAGACTTACCTGGATGAAGTATTTTCAAGGTGATACACAGATAGATAAAACATGGTGTAATATTTCTTAAGTTAATTCCTGGTTAAGAATGGTGCCAGTTGCACTGAAATATTTCATGGTATGATATTTATTTGTGCATTCTGTCATCATGAATATACTTCATTCAGGTTAGCCTACTGTCCTTAAACAATCCTAATATGACACACAGTATAATTAATACAACTATGAAGCGGGAGAGGGAAGGAAATTCACTTATGTTTCACCAGCGAAAGGTGTGTCTATCACGTAAAAAATAAACACCAACGAGTGTACTTCGCAAGATCCCGCTAAGCGTATCACTGACTGAAGCATTTCAGTTGTTTTGTCACATTGTTCCTATTGGATGAATCATTAGGTTTGTTGTTGTTTTAATCTTTTTCCATAAACTTATTGATTGTCCACGAGATAGTGACAGTCTATTGAGTTTTTGAAGATTTTGAAATTCCTCATGTGTTTTCACCTGCCTTCATAGGGTTGGCCTGCCATTAGTGAAACATATGAATCTCCCTCCCTATCCCGCATCATAGTTGTATTAATTCTTCTCTAGAGTCTTATATCAATGATCTAATCTTTGGCTTTTTCTTTTTTTCATGTTCTAGATTTTTATGATTTCATACTTTCCCTTTTAGTTGCTATTTTTGTTGCTATATTCATTATATATGCCTTAATTTTAAAACAATATGCCTCCTTTATACAAGTATAAACGAAGAAGTTAAACAGCTGTCTGTGCAATCCCTAATAAACATTAAAATGCCGTTAACTTCTACCCAAGCCAGATACCGCTTATTTTAGGTGGGGCCCCCAAACATTTGAAAGCCTAGTAGGAACTTCACATACCCAGGATTCAAACCCACTTATAATCCGAACGGCTTCAACACTCACAAATGTAGCTCTTTACACACGGCTACAATGCCACCGTACAGTACAAAAAAACAACTGACGGTCTGATATGGTCAGACCATTTCTCAGGTATTGCCTACAGTTGACCCTAGCAGTCATGCCCAAGGCTATGGATGTTAGTGTACTTGCAAGGCCTTGCCTTCATTAACAATACCCAAAGCCTATAGAACTCATGCTATTATCGTGACAGTCCAATTCGGTGCCCGTAAGACATCTAGGGGGTGTGAGTCATTAGGTTAAATAGGATATCAGGTCTGTTAGGGAGCTGGTGGTTCTAGATAAAGTTAATTTAGGTTAATTAGGATTCATGTGAAATAGTACTGATCCAATCAGCATTAAAACAACCTGAATTATTGACAATAGTTTAGTATCTATCAAAGATTCTGCCCTATCAACCTTTTCCTTGAAATGATTTGTGTTCTGTCTGACACCCATGCAGTTCGGTTGGCCAATCCACCTGAGTCATCCAACAATAATTCATATGGCTAATGGTACACAGCCTTGTTCATAAAGACTGATAAAACATGAACCCAGCAGTGAGAAAGATAAGAATTGGAACTAATGCTTGCTCAACCAGGGCCTATGAAGGAAGTTTCATATGTATGATAAGCTGTGTTCAAATAGAGTGCATGCCGATAAGGCTATGAAGTTACTAGTTGAGACCAGATATTTATTAGCCACGCTTTATGACCTAAGGCAACCAGGTTCAGAATCAATCCACTAGAAATGATATGTAGGGATTGCTATGAGAAATAATAACGAACCGAAATCTCTTTTTACTCTAACTGTATATATCAACAACCAGAATTGGTTGCTAAGAATAACAAGAATATATATGTATAGTCGAAAACGGTTACATCAGCTGTAAAATTATAGTCTGTGAAAACTTAGAAAGAACCACAACATAAAAAAAATTCTGAAGCTTTTGTTTAGAATCAAACCATCAAACTTGCACTCACTTTTTTGTTGGCTTAAAACTTCCCCAGTTCCTAACTTCTGGCATACCTGGTGACCACTGAATGCTTTGTTTCTTTGAATTTTCTCAGGAATATAAGCTATTACTGTCATTTTTTACATGAGGGGCAAAAGCAGGTATGGTAAGGGTAACATCAGCAATCATATATATTTTTTATTTAATAGTTTGGGTTCATTTTGAAAAGCTCTGGGCTGTAATATTTGGTATAAAAGGAAAGGGATAGACAGCTAGCTTACCTGGGAAAGATGAAAAGCAGCAGATAAAGCATAGAACACACACAAAATATTCACACAAAGAAAATTCTTGATATTTCGACCCTCATGGGGTCTTCATCAGAGGGGATTTCCCCTTTTATACCAATTATTTAATAGTTTGTTATTTGTACTTTCTGAAATAAAAGTAAGTTTTTAGCAGAATCGATTTTTAACTGCACAAATTACAATTGGTTCAAAAATGTAATAAGGACTAAAAAAAAATTGTAATATGGGCTAGGAAAAAGAAGGACCTTTTCCGTTGATTCACTACCACTACTTTTATATTGCAATTCCGTTTACTCACTAACAGAACTTAATTTTCGTTACTAAAGGTTGGGTCAGAATACATAGCCAGAACCTTTGAGTGGAAAATATTTTTGAATGGGTGAAATAAAAAAATGCAGATTTTACATATTTTGCTTATGTGAACAATTTATTTGATATCTCCTTCCAAGATCTAACATTTTTCTCTAGCACAGTTTAACTGCGAGACAAAAAACTGCGTATAGGTGTATAACTGTGGGAGAACATTCAAAATAAAAGTAGTAGTTAGGTTAGATTGGGTTAGGTCGAGATAAGAAAGGCTTCGTCATGGGTGTGCAGTGATCATTGTATTGCTATCGTGATTTTAACTTAAACTAAACTAACCTAACCTAACCAAATCCAACCTAATTACTACATTCATTTATAAACAATTTTTCCTTACAGTTATACTACTGTTTTCTTTTCAAGTTAAACTATAAGATATAGAAAATGATAGATAGTTAAGGACACATCAATTACCATATAAGAGATAATCCCAGCGATAACGGATTGGATGTCTAGCAGATAAGGGTCAATCTGTAGATATAAACTGTTGATATAAAAATTATTTGGGAACAGTTTTTCGAGCTATAGAATATTTATCAATCGGTAGTGAACTAACGGTAATCAAAAAAATAGTGGTAGTGAATTAACAGGAAAGGTCCAAAAAGAATTTTAATTTTTTACAAGCCTGTTAGCACGGATCTCTTGTAAAAATAACCTAATCCTTCTGAAATGTAGGTAAAGATATTTTCCAAAAGATTAAATCTTATACGATTGAGAATGTGGAATGGTAAAAAAACATGAATTTTATATATGAAAATATAAATGTTTTGGTGTTAATGAGTAATGACAATAGTTTTGGCATTGTAAACTCACAGAGTACAAAGATTTCTTGTGCCTGGAGGGTATTTTAATATTCATTATTCTACAGTGATAAAACTTGCACAGGGAATATAGGAAATTTTAAAGGTATAGATTACTAGCGTGTCCCCAAAAGGGATGATTACTGGATTATGCTAGTTTGGTTACCAATACTGGGTACAGTAACAGAAATTGTCACAATTGGAGGCAGTGTTGTAACTTTACTGTCTTTCAGTGAACAACTTCACCCCCCCCCCCCCGGGGAGGCTGGGCTTAATGGCAGGCTAGGAGGGGGTGTACTGGTGACCTATTACCTGTTACCTCGAAGTGCGTCCCGTAGACCATACTGGCATGAGACCCGTCATTCTTCTTACTTCTATACTATTATATTCTTCAATTTCCTTATTTTCTTATTTTCTACCAGCCGTCATTCGACTTTGTCAATCAGGTTTGGGTTAGAAAATGGCAGTGAGTTGGATAGATTGGAATTTTAGGAAAAATTAGGCAGGTAATAACACTGTTCAATCAAAGATGCGGCCACTGACTAAGATGTGGGCCACTTATCCCTTTTTAGGCCCTCATACATTGATAAGGGTATACCTTTTCCCACTCAGTCTAAGCTTGGAAAACCTATCCCATCTACCTTGTTCCTTTTTCTTCCCCTGTATTAGTCTACTAAAGGATTACGTTCTAAGGGATATTACATGGGAAGCTTCCTGTCCTTTCCAGTAGCTGTACAAAAAAACAAAATAACCCCATTGCAGCAGACCGCATACTTAGCGAATTTCAAATGAAAAAGGACGTAGTTCAAGCCAACATAGCGAGATTCGACATGTTTTTGTAAGCTCCATAAGAATAACACGGAGAATGAGTATGCTCCGAGACAGTTTTTCGGGTCTCCTGCTGCCACAAACATGGAAATATTGGGGATTTTAGACTGTTAAACATTAGATCTCATCTAGATGAAGCCATAAACCAAGTTTTATCGAGATATGTTGAAAAATAAGCAAGATATAGAATAGATATAGATATAGTTTTCTTATTTCCCATAAGGATAACATGGGAGCAACATACTGTGTTTACCACTTTCAATATCTCTGTAACCAATGGACATAGAGCAGTGATTCAAAATACTAAACCGTTTGTTTTTTTGAGCTGGATTCAATGTTAGTAATGAAAATTGGATTATTTTTATTTTTCTACGTTAAAAACTCAAAAAACCCAATTTTTTAGGGGGTTTACCCCCCTTTATCCCCCCTTCCGGCAGTCCGATCATGCTGGTTTACGAGCTCGTCCGAGTGATTACCACTTTAAACATCTTTATCATATTTCATTAAGATCGGACCATGTACAGCCGCTATCGAGTTAAAAGACATATATATATTAAAATTCAAACGAAAAATGTGTTTTTCTTCTGGGGGCCCCAAAATGAAACGTTAACATGGTCTTGGGCTAAGGTCTTACCATGAGACCTACGGTAATAGCTTATTCCCTGTAGGGAAATTCGCTAAAAAAAAACAACAACAACATACCAGCGTGTCGGTGGGGGAGGTGACGCCGTGGTGCTGGGTCTGCATGTAGTAGAGGCGCGGGGCGCTGCCGCCAGGGCCAGGCGTGTGGTTGACCGTGACCACTCGGCGGCCGGGCGGGATGATCCCACAGTCCCGGGCCACGCTCAGTGCCGTCAGCACGTTGTCTCCTGCCGACACACGCCGTGCATTAGTCTCCGGTGAATACCATGAGTTTTTGTAGATATAATAAATATGTTTTTTCCTCCACCTTCTGTCTAAAGTCGTCTTTTAGTCCCTGGAATAAAATACGCGAGTGCTAGTTCATACTCCATGGAACTTACTTAGTTTTTCTCCCACGGGACTAAAAGTATCTACTTTTTATCCCATGGGACTGAAAGTAATCTCATAAGTTTCATAAGTAAACATGATTGTTTCTGACCTTCAAATTTTGGCAGGTTTTTTTTAATTCATAGACTATCGAAAAAATAGTTGTTAAAAACAATACTAAATACTAAATACCTTGTGTTATTTATTTATATGTGATTCTAATCCATTTTAATGGAGCGGTGCAGGCGGAGGAAAAATGTTGTGTGCATCATAGGACTAAAGTACTTTTCCTCAGCTTCGCCATCGGGCAACAACAGTTTCTCTCAGGGAGAAAAAGTATCACGTTAGTCCCTAGATGCACAAATAACTATTTTGGGAAATCTTTTTTCGTATTAGCTCAGATAAGAGTGCTCTGTTTGAAATTCATTGTTGTTGGTGACCTGATGTTCAATACGCTGCCATCTGGCTGACGGTGGTTCTCACGGTTTCTTTTATCCTTGTTAGTTTTTGCTCAGCTTTGATTGAGTGTGGACATGCTTCTGTTGTTATGATCGTTTTCACGATTAATTTGTGACTATAAATTTTCCTTGCTCACAGTTACATAGCCTGAATAAGAAATTAAATGCAAAACTTTACTTATTCCAAAACCAGTACATTATTTACAAAAGCAGTCATATTAAACATGGAATAAAAATTGAATTTACTAAAATAAGAGAATCTCTGCCAAATAATAAGGAATAGGCATACGTGGGCAGGTGCCTGAGATGAAATCTGTATATTAAAATTTGGCTTTGAATTGAAAAAAGGAATCTAAATGTCTTGCCAAAAGAGATGTGAAGTGAAAATTTGAGTTTTTTCACGTAAAAGATAATGATATATCAAAAGTGACAGTGTATTTATTTTGTGATTTCAACGACAATAACTATGTCTGTCAAAAATATCTGCTATGTGATGTATCTTGGGTTATAACGTATTTTTTCTAAATAGCGTCACAGTTTGCGCCAAAGCGTTGTCCGGGTAGTCGTCGAGCTGGGTTCGTTCCAGGGGTCAAATTTTGCGAGTCGAATCAGTCGAACGTCAAAGTGAGAACCGATGGCTCAGGGCAAGGAATCGTTCCTTTTAGTTATGCCACAATCATCATAGCCATAAGTGTTCTCGGATGTTCCTGTTTTGCGAGGTGGTCGGCTCCGGCGTTTCGAAAAAGGAAATTCTGAGGGCAAACCACAGACGGGAGGGATAACGTCACGTCGGTCACAGAGTAGAAGCTATTTTACAATAACAATATTATTACTCACACCCTAGCCTACGCACACACACACAGCCTACACTCAACAGCTACTACAACTAAGGAAGCTGCGGGCGAACCACCGGGGGAAGGAAGCTGTGGGCGAACCACAGGCTGCGGGCGAACCACAGGGCCGTGGGCGTACCACGGGGCTGTGGGCGTACCACAGGGGGAAGGAAGCTGTGGGCGAACCACAGGCTGTGGGCGAACCACAGGGCCGTGGGCGTACCACGGGGCTGTGGGTGTACCACAGGGGTAAGGAAGCTGTGGGCAAACCACAGGCTGCGGGCGAACCACAGGGCCGTGGGAGTACCACGGGGCTGTGGGCGTACCACAGGGGTAAGGAAGCTGTGGGCGAACCACAGGCTGCGGGCGAACCACAGGGCCGTGGGCGTACCACGGGGCTGTGGGCGTACCACAGGTAGGAAGGAAACTACCACTAACCCTACCTATAGCACTCACAACATACACCACTCAAAACTCAAATGCCACCCTCAAACCATACAAGCACATAGTAAACATCGTTTATATCCAGACAAAAGCAAATATCAATAATAAAATAGCGAAGCAAAACTAAATATAAGTGTAGCTGAAAAAAAAGGTTAGTATACAGTACACTATAACCTATAGAGGGTAGCAAAATCTAGAGCAAATCGATCAAACAAATGCATATGCAACAGAGTGTGTGTATTTCAATCGGTTATAAAAATATTTAGTCTGACTTTAAGCAGTAAAGCAACAAAAGACTTCTATTAGTAATGTTGGTAAAAGAACTAAAAATGTTTTCTTGAATCGAACTAGAAAAACTTAAGTCCCAACATAAAAGATTGGTCAAACTTCGTAAGAGAAAGCTAAGTCAGACTGTAAAGGCGAAAACTCCAAGTTCCAAATGGAAAAAATATGTTCGTGGTCACAAAGATTTACACCACAACATATAAAGTAAAGGCGTAAAATAGAAGCGATCGTATAATAAAGTTTAAATCGTGTAACGTAGGCGTAATAGGAAGGGCGATCCCTACCTTAGGCGTAGGCGTGCGGCTGTGTCAAGCGTCGGCGCTCGAATGAAAACCGAGTTCTGTCTCGGGGAACAGTACGGGCGGCGAGGAGTGGGAGAAAGTGCTAGTGCGTAGGTCCAGCCGGGCATGCGCGTGAGCCTCGGCTGGCGCACCAATAGCGGCCGCCGACCTAGCCGGCCGCGGGAAATTCAAACTTGACCTGCAGGGCGACCACAAAACAAACTACCCTGCTGTGAAAACTCATAAAATAATCGGTTCTAAAATAAATACGTTACAGGGTCTTACCCCCACCACAGTCTAGTTTGTCAATCCTTATATCGGGCATTCCAGCCTGGCCCGCCTTAGCTTCTACATGTATGTTGAACCCTCTGGTGTAACGTACTAAAGTCAATATTTCTAAAGTCTAATTCAACTCCATGTGTCTTACCACTCGCCACACACATCATTATGTTTTTGCCCAGTTTGTGTGTTACTAATACTGTCATATTCTATGGTCCTGAAGACAGGGTCAGATTTTTGATCCCAAAACATTATGAAAATTGTTTGTAATGATCAATAATCAAATCAGTAGTACATGGCTATAAATGCCCGAACATCTAGTCAATCTACACAACCACTTACTTGAACAAAATAGATTCTTCTTGAAAAATGTACACAACAGGAACATTTAACATAAAAACTCTTAACGTACCGGTAACCATGATGGTGCGTATGTTGGCAGCACCGAGTATCGCGATGACGCCGTTGGTCTGCGGCTTGAGTCGGTTCTCCAGGACGACCAACCCGAGGAAGCGCAGGTCAGCCTCCACCTCCTCGCGCGACAACCGCTGCATCTTGGGGTAGCTGACGCGGGCGGGCAGGTCCCGGCAGGCGATCCCCAGCACTCGGTAGCCCTCCTGCGTGTACTCCTCCAGCTGCCGACTGAAGTCTGCCGGGACTGCGACAGAGGGGGGGGGGGGAGAAATTATATTAAGGTTACAGATCAAATTATGATAAACACTTGCACGTGCGAAAAGATAACTCTCAACTCTCAAAATGGATTTACACGGGTCAAGTTGCATGGGCGAGTTAAGACGGTCAAGTCAAACTGAGCGAGTTAGCAGTCAAGTACGTTTCGTTCACTCGCCCCAATTTAAAATCATCTGTTGCTGACAATGGATAGGTTTTTTGCAAATTTATTCGAGTTAAATCAGCTGTTCAGTCTATTTTGGATCTTGCAATTTTATGACAGCGCTGAATATAATATGTAGTCAAAGTAATTTTTGACTTATTAGTTAGAAAAAGCTGTCAAAGCTTCTGCTCTATATCAACTTTCAATTATTCACAACAGCTGACTTTTTATGACCTATTCAAATATAAACTTAAAAATTGTGAGATACAAATAAGAATTGTGGCATGTTCGAAACTAATTGTACAAGAAGTGTGTATTCAAACAAAAATACATTACTAAACTGTCCGATTAATATTTATTTATTAAGTTCAAAAACATATACACATAAAACTAAAAAAATATAACAAAATCATATACATAACAAATACAAAGACGTCCTCCTCCTATCCTAACCTTAATCATTCGCAAGTTCCCTGCCAGAGAGCGTCACATGCTACAACTCGACCGCTTACTCACCCATCCAACTCGACACATGTAAATCCACCTAAATGGGGAAAATATTTTATCGAAGATTCTAATTTACAAAAGAAGGAAGGATATATAGCTAGCTTATCTTTGAAAGAGTCAGGCAGGTCATAGAAAACACTAACTAGAGATTAATTACAATATTTCATCCCATTCAGGACAAACTGACTCTAAGGCCACATAAAACTAAAAAAATATAACAAAATCATGTACATAACAAATACAAAGACGTCCTTCTCCTATCCTAACCTAAATCATTCGCAAGTTTCCTGCCAGAGAGCGTCACATGCTACAACCCAACCGCTAACTCACCCATCCAACTCGACCCATGTAAATCCGCCTTAAAGAGGAAAATATTTTATCGAAAATTATAATTTACAAAAGAAGGAAGGATATAGAGCTAGATTATCTTTGAAAGAGTCAGGCAGGCCATGGAAAACATTACAAAGAGACTAATTACGATATGTCATCCCACTGAAGGACAAACTAACTCCATTGTGATTAAAGTATCTTTCTGGTGTTTTCTATGGCCAGTCATAACTCTTTCAAAGGCCACTATTCTTTCTTTCAGAGGAGACCATTTCTCTTTTTAGTTGTCTTATATTCCGTAAATCAAGAGAAAAATAATTAATACTGAAAATTAGATATAAAATTAAGGATTTGCGAGTGGCGATTTTTAAGGTTGAGTTTGAAAAAAAAATTTGCAAGTTTTGAGCTTCTTTTGAGTTGAGTATTTAGAAGTTAACTTTTACAATATCATCATGTCAAAAATAATGATTATCAATAAAATGCAATGTAATATTTTAAAGTTATTCAATTCTGTGTTTTTGCGTTAAAAGCAAACCTATGTTTAAATGAAGTGACTAAAATTCAAGCCATCTTTAATATGGCTTTATAGCTTTTGTTTTCATAAATAGATTAAAATCTCAGCCTGATGATGTACACACTCGGCTTCTCTTGCATTTTCACTTAAATATGTATGTGTTATTAAAACATATTTTCAGGTTAAAAAATGAAATCTGTCTCATTGAGAAAAAGACGGTGAAAATCTCAAATTCTAGCAAGGAAACAGTGGTATAAATTTACTAACATCAATAATTCAACAAACCCACTTAAGTCAAGTGAAACATCAAGAGTTTTATGGGGCCAGTTTAAGACGGTATTGACTGTGAATAACGGCCATAAAATTTGATCGTGCTTGTCATTTTCGAGTAAACAGAAGAAATAAAATCTCGACTTGAACGCCCGAGTAGTTTCCAAAAGTTCGAGTCGAGGCAAGTATTGTCCACTCGGCTCAAAGAAAGCTCAATGCTAGAGTACTTGCACACCCCTAACAAAAAATAAAGCTTGTTCTAATTTTAAATTAATGATATGATATTTTTAAGCATAGAAGTTGGTTTGGTAGGTGCACTCACTGGTGTCGGGCCGACACAAGCCCTGGATCATCTCCGGCGAGCCCTTGCAGTAGATGGTGAAGTGGGAGCCGTCCAGCTGCCGCGTGATGACACTCATCCGCTGCAGACTCGACGAGAACGGGAACTGTCGGATGATCCCCAGCTCTGCACACCCCTGCGCGACACCAACATTCAACTGACTGATGACAGTATACTACGCTACTAGCCCGGTAGGTACTGTTATCATACGAACGTAACAGTTACTATGCAAGGCGAGAATAGAATTTTTGTGCAAGCACGGTAAAACTTGCCAGGTAAGAAATTTTACATAATACTGTGCAAAAAAAACATAATTTTTAATCACAAAATATTTTTTGTATAAACCACTACTTCCTTGATTCTTCAAATGTAACCTATAAAATTTTAGATTTAACTTGACATTACTGCAATCACCTGTTAACAATAAGTTAGCAAAGCTGGCATTGAATATCACTTTTGCTGCAATCAACTGTTTGTTTACTTTTATTGAGGTTCATAAGTGCACAGATAATTTTCTGTACAGTGATAAAAAAAGAGTAAGGCACAGAAAACAAATGTTTCTGTGTCAGTCTGATGCAAAACAATATAGTGACAAAAGGTTGTATCATCTTGTTGCATCTAGTAATTCTGAAATTCCAATAGCTGGATTACGACAGTTTCGGCGGCATATCACCTTTTCCAGATCATACAGTCGACACTCACTAACAATAAATTCCACGGGACTATGATTTTTTTAAATTTTGTATAGTTAGACTTAATTATAGTTCAAGTTATAAAGGTAATTCCCAGTTAAATTATATTTCCATAAGTAATTTGAGCTGGATTCAAGATAGAGGTAAACATAACAAAATTTCAAGTTACAGAGGTAAAGAATGCACTAGGTAAACAAGAGGTAAAGAATGGTGACGCTGAACCGGATATGACTCGTTGACACATTGCAACCTATAGGCTGGGGTCTGGAATTACAGAGGTCTTCTGAATAAACTTTGATATATGTAGGTAAACTTTGACTTAAAGAGGTAAAGTAAAATTTTGATTTGACTTATCTACTGAACTTCCAGTTACAGAGGTAGTTTTCGAGTTGCTTCAACTTACAGGGGTAAAAATAACCATAATATTATTTTGAGTTACGCATGTTGTTTTGTGTACTAAAACAGGTCTTTCGTAGCAGACTCAACATGACTCAAGTTATCGAGAGTCGACTGTAATTTCATAGACATGTCACCTTCTTCAGATCATTGTACAAATATCATTTCCTCTATTGAAGTAAGTCAAATCATTAAAAATTTACAAGATTAATATAAAACATAAACTCATTAAAAATATATATGATAGTGAACACAGAAAAAATTGTTAAAAAATCAGATGGGGTTCAAAACTTACCTCTTGAGATGGTTTCTTTGGAGGTCTGACCACAGTCGGTGATATCAGATCGAACTTCGTGTCATCACTGACATCAGGTTCTTCTAAAATCCAGCCAGTTGATTCAAACATCTGAAACAAAGTAGAATTGAGTGTGATTCTTCATACATTACAGGGCTGAATACTAGAATTATATAAATTTAAGCACAATTAAGTTTTATAGAAATATCTTTTTATTCAGTCAATTTGTATTTTAGAGAACCACATTACTTCAGTTTTTACATGTAGTTAATTCAAGAAAATATTACAATGTACTGTAAATCTTTTGGGTAATTCTATTTAGTTTCCAGATTTTTTCAAGATACACACTTAACCATCAGGAAAAAAATATCTTGCAGCAATTAAATTTGCAATAAAAGTTATTCTATAAGAAAATTTCTTAAAAGCAACACTTAACACGTTGAGTGCCAAGCGGTGCGTTTGCACCGCACCGAATCTCTAACCGGGGGCCGAGCGGTGCAGGTGCACCGCTAATGCACATTGTTGAACATAGCTTCCATGACGACGAGGCCTCTTATAAAAACACAATTTTCGGTATTGGTCACTTGGTAGGGTTCTAATAGTTATTTGGGTGACCTTAATTTCTTTTTCCAGTGTCCCATTTGTGAACACAGCGTTTACAAAATCGGCCGCAATGCACGCTGCTGTGTTTGAGAGCTAGTCTTTTTCCAGCATCCCATTCGTGAACACAGCGTTTACAAAATTGGCCGCATGGGGCTCTGCTGTATTTGTTATGATATAGAGCGGGTTTTTTCCAGCATCCCTTTCGTGAACACAGCGTTTACAAAACTGGACACATGGCACTCTGCTGTATTTGTTATGATTGAGAGCTGGTCTTTTTCCAGCATCCCTTTCGTGCACCGCTGTATTGTGACGCCATAAAACGTCATAAAAACTAATTATGATCTACTTTTTTGAGTTTTTATTAGATTTCACCAATACACAATGTTATATAGTAAGAGGAATAGGCCTATATCCTATACCAGACTAGCATAGTGGCCAACCGGTGCAATTGCACCGCTTCATTATGACGTCATAAAAACTAATTATGGTCAACTTTAAAATTATCTGCAGTAACATAAAAAGTAATAAAAAAACTGCAGTAACATATATAATGAAAGGAATGTGTTATTGCACTTTTTTAGGTTTGGCCCCTGGGTAGGTTATTGCGATAGTGGTGGCACTCAACTTGTTAACTTAAGTTTGCTTTAAGACACTTTATTTAAAGGCATCATTTAATTTGAATTTAAAGAAGGATAAAAGATTAATAGCTAAAGGCTAATTCTAATAATTTAAACCAAAGGATTGGAGTTCAGCACCTGTTAGGTGCTGAAGACATGTCTAGTCTAGCCAATTTCACCAAACTTTCAAGAACAACAGATGTATCTAACAGGTTCTAAAAAAAATATTCTTCACTCACTTTGAGATCGAGAGGGTCTCCGGAGATCTTGTTGTCGATGATGGTGAGAGAGTGGCAGGTGGCCATGGCATAGAGCAGGTCGCCGGTCTGCAGGGTGTCCAGCTGTTTGACCGGCAGCAGGAAGTGACAACTCTCCGCCGGCACCACTCCCCACATGTCCAGTCCGTCCTCGGTCAATGTGCCCGTCTGCCAACAAACAAAGCTCTTAGATGAGTCTTCCTACACAAGTGAAGTAAGAAATCTGCCATGCGATTCGTTTGGAAGGACGGACTGAGGTCCCAAGACACTTCAGCCACGACAGCTTATTACGCATTGACCTTCCATGTATAGAGGTGCAGCGCAGTCGCTTGACGTAAGATGCGTGTGTCCACAAGACGCGGAGCAATGATTGCCGTGTGATACCAGAGATACTAGAGATGCAAGCATTTAGAAAAACCAAACTTTGGTAATTGGGTAATGGCAGTGCCATGAGCCATGACATTTGGCGAGTGAAGCTGAACCCCCTTCTAGAAAATCATACTTTGGTCTTTTTGGCTTTCCAGTCAAAAAAAATAATAAATGGAAAGATCAAAAGCACGACTCTCTGAAAACAACAGTCAGATGGGCTTTCTCAGTTTAGCTGGTGCTCTAGGTGTGTGTTCGGACTTGTCTGCATAATAGGTTTACCTTAGGGATGAGTCGATTCCATTTTCGATTCTCGATTCCACCAATTCTGAGGCTTAGAATCGAAATCGAGAATCGTCGGCCCAAAGTTGATTCTGATTCCTGCGATTCCTAGGTACTTTTCCACCTACACGGACTCGGACAACACTATCCTTAGTCTATTTTGAATAAATGTTATATGCTTTGTTTTATTTCATTCCCATATTCATCCTCCTTAACTGTAAGAAAATGTTAATGATAAAACGATAAAACATATATTTTTATTTCAATATCAACACATTATTGTTGTGGTTGCCGTCAAATCTTACGTCTGAGTCAAGCGTAGGGCCTACAGCCATCGGCTTAGCTGCAGTTACGGCTACGACTTGTGTCAATACTAGATCTGCAAGGTAAGTAAAACTAAACTTTATTTTTATTCGGCAAGAATCAATTATTTATTCTTTTAAAAAGTCTAAATAAACCTACACTTTGTTTGCATAATGCCTTTATAAACTATTATTTGTGAAAAATGAATTTCGTAAGTACGTTAACTTGAACTATTTGGTTCCGCGCAAGATATGGAGAAACACAACACCAGCAAAACCGTTCAATGTTGCCAGAGATAATTTTCACGAATTCTCGTCTCTTCAACAGAAATTAAATCAGTGTTACCAGAAATCACCATGAATACGATAATTTAGTCTGTAAATAAGTTCTGTGTATTGTAATTTCAGTGCCTTATAAAAAATATTCAGTCAATACAAATGTTTTCAATACTGAGAATAAAAATTAAAGTAACCACACACAACGACCTAAACAGACTAGTCCCTAGTCTAAGATACTAGTAGTAAAAGCAAACTAAATGAAAACTTTTATTATTGGCACAAGTTACCCTACGAATGCAATGCAACAATATTATGCTTTTAAGTTTTAATAAAAGTCCTGGCACTGTCGCACCACTCATTAGGGAAATTCGGCAGTAAAGTAAGGATATTTTTAAATAGTGCAGTCAGCTTGGGGTAATCTTTCCAGATTGCTGAATCTTTATTTTTTGTTTAATATATTAAATGAGAACTAATTTAACTACTTAAACTTTCGATGTGGAAATTATTAGAATGCCGTAATATAATTTTAATTTTTAAATTAATTATTTATTTTTAGACAAGGGGGGTATTTTACTCTATTGTTGACGCGAGGGTAATTTTCTACTAGCATCACGGCCATGGCATCATTGGTATCACTGACCACCTTTGTTTGTTTGTTTAGTTAGTTTCGTTTGCGTGGACTATTCGTTGTGTTTTCAGTTTTCAAATTCTTTCTTCTCTTGGAAAAATGAGTGATTGGAAATTTATGTGTGTGGGGTGCTAATTATTAAGTTAAAGTGAAACTGTTTTATTGTTTTGTTTTACTCCTTGAGTTTAGTTGTTTTCTCAGAAATTTTTGATGAAAGTGACTATTTCAGTATGTTGGTCTAACCTCAATTGCAGGCTACTGTGAATGATTTTTTATTACTTATTACTTATCTAACAACATAAATATATTTGTTCTTAAACCACTTAAATGTCTTTTTATTATTTTATCCAAGCCTATACTTTAGTTTTAACCACAGTTGATTCACAACCACATCAGTAATCGTCCTGATGTAAACTGTAGGCCTATGTGTATATATTGTTACAATTTATAATTATATAATTTGTTAAGGCTTGAGGCATTGAACTGTAGCCTACATATTTTTAAAAAATGGAAAAAATCTCAGTTATTTGATTAAAATTGGAGTAAAAAATAACGGTTATTAAATAGTAGCAACATTTGTAGCTAAGTTGGGAAAATCTGAGAATTTGTTGCTATAGGGCCATGGTATTTAATTCATTATTAGGAATCAATGGAATCGGAATCGGGAATTGGGAATCGATTTTCAGGAATCGGTATCGGAATCGGAATCGAAAAAAAGTGGAATCGACCCATCCCTAGTTTACCTTAAATAAGGCCCTGGCAAACTCCTAGGTTTTGTCAGGCTGGAGGATAATAGTCAATAGCCAATAGTCAAAATATCATCATTCATCATATCTGTACATCCATTTTTGTTCAATCATGTTTGATTTATCAAACTCTTTTTTTCCAACAATTTTTTCCAACATATGGTGAAGAGCACCTTTAGTTATTATTATTAGGGCGGTGAATACACACCCACCAGGGTAAATGGCAAAGTAAAATGAGATATGGCTAGTATATCACATACAGTCTTTATCTCACCCTTGCTTGGTCTCCCCCCACCTTGGCAACAGTTTAGTGCCAGAATTAGCTCTACATAGAGCATGTGAGGTGTCAGAGTCAGCTTACCTTGTCGAAGCAGACACAGTTGATGGACCCGGACACGTTGATGGTACGGGGGCTGATGCAGTAGATGTTGTTCTTCTTGAGCCGAGACTGGGCGTACATGCGGCCCACGGTCATGGCGGCGGGCAGTGCCGGCGGCACTACGATGGTGATCAGGTCCAGGGCCTCCAACGCAATGTCCCTCACCGCCACCCCCCGCATGGCCTGCACAACGACAATACTGTAGATCTGTAGTAAATTGGGTTTATCCCTACTGAAATTGTTTTAGATCGGTTAAAATTAGCAATGTACTCTTTTTTAATTTTAGGAACAGGAGCTCTATTAGCTCCTCTTTTTAATATAGCTCAAGCAGGTACACACAAACATAAAACATAACACATAAAAGTCACAAGTAATTATAAAAAAATCACAATTTTAATAATAATAATAAAATTATAAACAATAGTATATTTTATTACAAGGGGCGAAAGTGACCGTTTTCATACGAGCGCAAGGTTTATGACCGATCCGCCAGGCGAGGTTGTATTTTGAGCGAGTAACGAAAAGCCGCTTTAGACCCGTGTTATGAACTATATTTTATGTCATAATGCATAAAATATTGAGCGAACTACTTAAAAAACAAAGGTTTTAAAGACAATAGGGTTGTTTCCATTTTGTTCGTGCATTTTAAAATCAGCTGATTATCTGACAATTGTTTTGCTGTTATGTCAGCTGATGATAACGATTGATACATCGAAAGCTGTGTACTATCGACTGAAACAATGAATATTTTAATCTACTGTTTCGTATCATGAATCAGACTTACCGCTAACATCGTTATCGCTCAGCTTATCTTCTCACTGAGGCAAAATTAAATATTTAAGCAGCCTCTTGACTCTGAGTATTTATTATTTCTGATAGATATTTTTTATCTCAGGTGTTGTAGAATTAATCTAGATACAAATTATTACAAAATAATAAGGGAAGTGTTTACTAAATGCAGGAACGGAACAAATACGCAACTGACAAAAATGCAACAATGAACTAATCGATAGTAATAATCTATTGCTACTTTCGATACGATCGACAACTTTCCATTGACATGCACGTAGTTGCATCTGTCCTACATTGTAATAACGAACAGCTGATACCCTCAACATCAGTTGACTTTTTCCCTCCCTAGGGTGGAAAACGGATAGTTTCGCCATGCAACGCATGTATTGAAAACAGTCGTTTTCGCAGCAGTATGACGAAATAACTTTTTTCACCATTGTTACAATTTTACATTTAAATTATAATTAACAATTAATATATATATATATTTTTCTAAACTTAAAACAGAAATTCTGGTGAATAATTTAGTTCCCCTAGGCAAATGCCCATAAGGGATCACCTTAATAAAAAAATAAAAAATAAAAAATTAAAATTTATTCAAAATTAGTGTTGCTCATAATTATTTGATATGCAATTTCCTGTTTTAAGCAATGTTTAGTTTTTCCCATATATGATTTTTTTGGGTGAAGGAGAAGAAGTTCAACAGTCTTCACGGTACATAATTGATTATACAACAGTTAAGACTACTTCCATTGTTAAACTATCTCTCCTTCACCTAAAGAAATCCCTATTGGGACCAAATATCGTGAATTTTAGTAATTTCTCATGACTTTTATGTGTTCCATTACCTGCCTGAACTATCAAAAAGGTAAGCTACTTGTTTTTCTTTCTATTCCTAAAATTAAAATCCTGGCCTAGAGCCTTTCCTGAAAAAATGTACCCTTTTGTTAGAACTAGCAAATATAAAGTTTTAAAAGAATGTCCCATTATAGTCATATCTAAACACTGATATTTTTCTTCAACATGTTGGCTACCTGTATATGATCCTTGCTGGTTACTTTGCCCATCCAAATAATAATTAAATAGCAAGTCAGATATACAAGTCAGATATAAATCTGATTTTATAAATAACTGTACAAGATTATGAGAAATTGTAGTTTCTGACTATAATTATGACATGTGACACATTCGTGGGAAAAGGAAGGACCCTCAGTCATTGAGGTAGATTGCTATATATTCTGGGTGTCTAATTGCAACTGCAAATTAGGGGTAATCACAATGCTGTCTTTAGGTTGCAACAGTTTCAACAAGCACTTATAAAAGGATAAATTGCTTTGGTGATGTTTTCTTTGGCGAACACACTTCAGAATTTAATCCATCATTAACATCTTGAGGCGCTGTTGATGGACTGAAAACCGTGAAATTTTCACCAGGCACAATGAACGAGAGATGTTAATGAAGGTAACACAATTTCAATGATCAATGATGCTATAGTAAAACCAATACCTTGGTGACGACCGTGTAGAGGAAACCGACACTGGCTATCACCGCGAGCAGCTGGACAAACTTGTACGAGTCCTGCTCGAACTTGAAGTCCACGGGGATGGGGTAGAGGATGGACCTCACGAGGTTACCCTTGGCCGTGGCGAAGCCCGTGCGGACGACGACGGCGTAAACCTTCTCGTTGCCGTAGTAACGGGTCTGGATCACGTGGGTGCCGCAGAACAGCGTGTGTCGGGCGTGCTCCTTGTCGTCGTACTTGATGTTGGGTGAGTTGGGTAACGGAGTCTTGGTCACCGGCACACTCTCGCCTGCCAGGAAATTAAAAAATTATTTAACCATTTAAATTTAACTTAATAAAACCATTTTGTTCTATAAAATAATAGTTATTCTGCCTCCTAATTTGGTTAAGCCTAACATTTTAAATTATTTCTTTCTCTCTCTTTCTCCTCGAGTTAAGTGTGTTGGATCTACACAAATTTGAATCAAATATTTTTCTCATGCAGAAGAATTTTGTTGAAGAATAATATTGCAAAACTTTGTACTGGTTTTATTGAGAAATAAACAATTTATTTATCTTATTTTTTTATTTTAAATTTTATTTTTTATTTTAATAATCGGTTTTGGGATTATTAAGTTTGGAAAAAAACTAGAAAATAACTAAATATCAGATTAATAAGAATAATACAACCCATTTAATGTGCTAGGTGTTAGTTTGTGATCGACTCCTATTTAAAGTTCTGAACCGATTTTGAAAATTTAAGTGTCGTTGGAAAGAGAACAGCAGGAAACGAAGAGATGTTAGATCACAGGGAAGAGCCACAAGCGCCTTTAAAGTTTGTATATGTCTATAAAATTTAAAATGAGAAAAGAAATTTTGGGACAGCAAATGTTTAATAAAATAAACATAGTTTTATCAACGGACTAAATGAAAACAAAAAAAAGGCTGCCCGGTAGTAATATTGAATAACAGTGTTTATAAGAATTTTAATATATTTATAGCCATGAATATTCTGGCTAAAAGTCATTAGCCATTTAAAAATTCAAAAAATTGGATACATAAGTTAATATTAAAGTTTGATAGACAGTGATTCAAATTGTATTGAACTGAAAAGGTCAGCCACAGACACAAAAAAATTTTTTTATAACTGTGTCAACTTAAAAAGAAGCTTTGAATGATAGAAGGATAAAAATAGACAAGTTTCAGAGCTAAACCTCCTACAAATAGTTTTCTCATTTTACTTGCTAATGACAACCAAAACATTTGAACAATTCAGTTCCGCTTTACCGGTGAGCATGCTCTCGTTGACGATGCAGTTGCCGGTCAGCAGAACGGCGTCGCAGTGCATGACACAGCCGTGGGTGGGGATCAACATGAGGTCCCCGGGCACCAGCTGCTCCGTGGGTATCACGGTCACCGCAGCCTCCTTGCTGTCGCTTCCCAACTGCAGCACTGACACCACGTCTGACGAGTGGATCGTACTGTGCAGCTTCAGCTGGTTCTGGGGACAAATACCGCAAAGGATATAATACTAGGCTGAAACATATATTACGTTACTAGGCTGGAAAATATATTACGTTATTAGGCTGAAAATTACTGATTTACCGGACAAGTATGATAGTTCCCGCGCGAGCCGGAGGTGAGTGTGATTTTTATTCGAGTACGATAAAACTTACCACCCGTGTAACGTATGATACTTTTCATCATACTACTCAGGCAAAATAGTTTCCCGGGTGATATGATGTTAAGTTTTTTATTTAACATGCCCGGTAAGTTTTAACAAACTCAAATTTAAATCCTGTACTTGCCTCCTGCTTGTACGGGGCTTACCAACAAGTGGGCTAGCAACGTAATATACATCAATATTAAAATTATGAAATGCGAAGCTTCATTTAAGGCTCAAGGATTCACACTAAAAAACTTAATCATTAAAATCAATAATTAAATTCATTTAATTCTACCCTATTTCAAACCAAGAAGCTGGACACAGCATAAAGTAGAAATTAGTAGTTTATCCCGTTTTATTATTTTTATTACTTAAAACGAAAACAATTGGATATCAAATAATCAGATGCAATCTATCAGATGTGAAGAATTGAAAGCGCCAGCGGTGTTGCTTGCTAGGTACAACCAATTTTTGTCAGTCTGTTTCCTACAAAGTGGATGGATTCGTCAGGATCAGAAAGTTTACCTTGACCACCGAGGCAAAGTTCGGGCCATCCAGGAGCCTTTAACGATCACGTGACTACACACCTGGGCTGATCATTCCCCCCCCCCCCCCAGTTCGGCAGCTTTATGGGTTTGTCAGGGGAGGTCTCCTCATCCCCCGAGGTGATCCACTATTCCCTCAGGGTTCATCTGACTGAGAATCAAAAGTTCCCAGAGAGTTAAGGACAAACTGTGAGGAAGAGGGAACTATGACAATCTAGATAGCCCAAGAGACTGACCAACATAGAGATATTATTCATTAGGCCTACTGTACTTTTCTTGCATGAAACACTTAGAAAGCAAAGACTATGCATACGGCTGAAGATGAATTATAATTTTTCCCATTATACTAAAGATACTGCTGATAAAAAAACTGTTAATAAGAAGCTTAGAAGCTATTAATCATTCGCTAAGGTTACATTTAGGATTACTTACATTGCGTGTCTGTATGACAGTCATGATTATACTGACGGCAGACATAGTAAGGATGGCTACGGCGTAGTAGATGTAGTTGTCAGCAAACCACAGGGCAAACGAGAAGATTTGGAAGACGTAAAACGGGTTTAGAACCTCCAGAAACAGAAGTGCGATAACCCCTCTCATCGGAACTATGATCTCGTTGCTGCCGTAGACCAATCGCCTGGGAAAATATAATCATTTTGACTTTGAATACATAATTTTTAAAATATTTATTAATAAACATGTTATTCTTATCAATAATATTATGAATGCTCTGGCCAGCTGTACGTCTGGGTGAATGAATGTACTGTTTTAAAAGATACCTTAACAATTGTGCCAGTGCCTTTCTCAAAGTTTCTTCAACTGTTTTTGTGCAGTCTAAAAAAGACTGATAGACTTTTGCAAAGTTACACTCAACTTTTAACTGTAATAGGTGAACATTACCCGCCCCAAAGCTTTATGGCCAGAGGGGACTTTGGGATTACCGAAGTTCGAAGTATAGGCACTCAGCTGAGCAAAACGCCAAGCTTTTTAAAATACTTTGCTGGACTCAATTTTTAGAAAAAGCTCCAAGCTAGGCTTCTAATACTATTCTTAATGTTGAGTTGAGTAGTTGACAAGCAAGTTTAACTTATTTTATTGGGAAGAAGTCATTGGGATATGTATTTAAACATGATAAGCTGAAGAAGTACCTCAGCTGCTTAAAAAAATGGTTGTTTACAACTGAAAAAGTGGAATGTTTGTTTCAAATTTTAGCTTAATATAACTGTCACTTGCTTCTTTCTTAAGTTTTTGTTTTTGTGTCTATTATAACTGTGTTATTAGTTCATAAGTCTGTAAATTACTCACATTATGTAATTATTTGTTCATTTACTAATTACTTTATAACTGTGTCAATGTTGATTTCCAAACAATAGTCCTTGATCAGAGAATAATTTAACCTAGTATACTGTTTAGTATATATGTTTAGTCTTAGTCACTCAGCCATTATAATGATGCTATATGAAGGAGGCCTCGAAACTGGCATTTCATGCCTAGGAGGTCCCTAGATTTATCCATCACTTTGATATTGTGGTTATTAAAAAGTGTCATCTTAACTTGTATAACATGTACTGTACATTCATATATTGTATCATTGTATTATGTAATTTGATGGATAAATAAACGTTTCATTCATTCATTCATTCATTCATTCTTTCATTCATTCAAGTATTATTTTTCATGGAAAAAAATTAAATTCTTGCTCGTCTTGGAGGCAATTTTTCCTAATTTAAGCTGGCTTTTAATTTAAGTTCATTTAAATTAGTCTGTTCAATATTCTAAAACTCAAATGAGGCTTAGTATTAAAATAAGGTGATGGTTGAAAAAGCTCAGTTCAAAACAGCTCAAAATAAAACTTTTGACAAAGCTCTGCTCAGCTCAAGTTTAAAAATCACTATTCTGACAACTTAGACAACGATTAAAATTTGGTTTTACAAGTAAAACAGCTCAAAATTCTAAACAATTAGTTCACTATTTCCAGAGGATACACCCAAGTAAAGGTCATACCTGAGAAGTTGCTCGGAAAGGCTAAGACCAGCCTGCTGGTGTAACGCAGCCGTAGAGACATCATTGTCGAGGCCTGCCAGCTTGAAAAATTCCCCCTTCCCTTCGTCCCAAACATACCGTTGCTTCTTACAGTCGAACACTCGCACACTCTCCATCTCTGGAACAAACAAGTTTGGTTGACTCAGTCAAGTGTACTAGTTCAAAACTGTGAATGACTACGGCAAAACGATTCACCATAAAAAGACTGGTTAGCAAAAAATTGTGTGAGTTTTTTTTTGTGTGTGGTAATATTGAATATATGTTCAGTACAACATTGTAAGTTTTACTCAAATAAATAAATACCACATATGACATTGATTCACATTACTCAACATTGTTATTGATCTTTCAATAAATAGATGTGACATTTTTAGGGGCACAAACAAAGAGGTATAGAAGAACCTTGATTATTTGGGATAACCTGGGGGGTAGGGTCCACGGTCAAGGGGACCTGAAAACAACGGTTACTCCGAACTATGAAAATTAATAAAAGGATGGACCTACAAAGTTCTAAAATTATCCGTTGCTAAGGTTAAACCAGTCAAACAGCTTATTTTGAAGTTTAATTGAAGGAACGATTACCATTTATGACAAAATCATGGCTATTTCGGACAGAGTACTCACCTACAAAAGAGCCTCCGGAAGTGTGGATCGGAAGTTTTCTGTCTGGCGTTTTAATCAACTCCATCAGCGCTTCATCACCAATTTTATCTTTAAAACTTTTGTCATTGTTTTGAGACTCTCTAAAAAAACAAAAGGTTACTTACAGCAGTTGTAAAAGTACACCTCTTACAGCAGGTGAAAGTGCAGTTGATTAAAAAGCGAGGTTTTAATTAAGTCTGTGATGAGAATTTATTTTTCTAGACTGGTTTCATTTTGATTCTACTAGCGTTTTGAAACATTAATTTGCATATTTCATTTTGAAAAGAGGTCATTTCTGTTTTTGAATGATAAAATAATTCAACTACTGTAGGTATACATTTTCATCATTTAACTGCAATTCACTTGTTATCGAGTGAGCTATGAGCTTCAATCCAAGTTCTCACAGAATTATATTAACTTGTTCATTCCAAATTTTTGGAAATATATTATCATTTTCATCAATGGAGCGGATTTTTTGTTTGAAATCCATTGTTACTGTGTGGTGAGTTTATGATATTCAGATGATTTTTGTGGATATCAAAAACTGTCTCTGATTTTCTAACCTACTATGGAAAATGTCCGTTAAAATTCCAATCAATAAAAAAATTTGAAATATTTGAATGAAACATGAACAAGATTCACAGAGGTCAAGAGAATGATCTAATATTAATTATTTCATGTGGGTAATTTTTTTTCAACTGGGCAAATGTCCTGAATTGATTTTATGATTCTTTGTAACTGCAAATATTAATGCAACCAGCACATCATCTCACATTTCCTTGAGATAACAAAATAAACTGTAATAAATATCTAAAGAGAACAGATAAAGGTAATTATAGGCTTACTTAAGTAAAGTCTCAGTAGATAAAGTTCTAATGGTTTTTACATGGTAACACTTGTGTTTCTTCTTATATCGTTCCTGAAAAGAGAAAATAATTTTTTAGCTAATATAAAATGTACACAGTTATGACATAAATACGGTAATATTTAGAAACGCTAGCACTTGATAGTTAAAATAGCAAATTATGTTATTATAACACTCTATAGTTTGGCCTTTATTTCAGAATGAGATAATATATTTTATCAAATATCCTTGGGTCATTATCAAAAATCTTGATTCATTTTTGCATTTTTGTACTATAGTAAGTAGGCTTCTTTTAGAAAAACATGACCTTTCTGTTCCGTTGTCTTCTCATCTATGTTATCCTACTAATGTTTTAAGACTGAAAGTTTGTCAGTTTGTTTGTTTGTATGATGCACCATCTATTTCTATTTCTAGCAAACTGCTGCGAATTTCTTTTGGAGGTTCAAATTACCACTTCAAATTCATATTTTAACATTTTCAAACAACAGGTATGATTTTGTTTATTAAGAAAAGAGCATTAACAGTCATACTTACAACAATAAGTAATTTATCGGCAACACTGAGCGGACAGCGGTAGTGTGTGGCGTAGAGCATGAGGTGAGGCCACCAGTGGAAGACCAGACGAACAGCACCCAGCGTCAAGATGATAAAGAACCACGAGACTCCAGTGGACACGGCGTGTCTACGATAGCCGTACACCTCCTGTGGCAAACAGACAACAGTGGAAGACGAAATAAAAGACAATAACTGTATGTATTTGATTCACATAATAATATAATTTTGGTCAAACTCATTGGTTGAGATTGAAAAAAAATCGAAAAAGGACTAAAGAGACAATCATAACAGAGCATCATTGAGTTTTGTAATTTCTCAGGTCAAAAATGAATGCATTGCATTAATCAACTAACATGAGAGTACAGTATCAATTAGAATGATAATCAATACATCGCAGATGTATTGATTATGTATTTTTGTCATTCTGCTTAGTTTTATCAGTAATTAATTGTAATTCAGACGAAAAATGATCATGCTTTTTAAAATTCAGACGAAAAATGATCATGCTTTTTAAAAGTCAAACACTTTTGAATTGAAATTGATTACATTATGGCAGGGTTTTCTAATCTTGACCATAAAAATACTTATTTTTTTGTTCCGGTTATTTCTTATAAAACTGTGACAAAGTTATTTTCCTGATCCTGAAAATTCAACATGGACCAATTTATACGACGTCATCATAAGTGTATATACGCTCCCTGCAATCACTCATGCCGCAACTGTACTGAGTCGTATCAGGATCGTAATGTAACCATGTGTCAGAACAATCTATCACCATCGACTCATCACTGCGAAATTGTCTGAAGTACAAATGTATTCTCCATAGATGCAACAGTGCTATTTATTCTTCCCTCAGTTTCATGAAGGTATAGGTATAGGTATAAAATTTTAAGTTTAACTCTTCATAAGAAAGGTTAATGACCCTCATACCAAACTAATAATGGGGTTCAAAGGTTTTATGGTTTAAAAGCATATTCATGACCTTGCGTTTGAAACAGTATTGACTAATAAAATTAGCTAATGCCAAAACAATTAGATCTTTAGGTTTATATTTAAGTTACTGCCTTTATAAAAGCCGACATATTGCTCCTAAATCTAATTTATGTTAGTTCATTAGAAACATCATAAACATTATATCTCCATTTCTCTGATAAGATAGTGAAAGTCAAGAAGACCGGCTCATTCATTAATAATGAATGACTCCAACCACGGAGCTCAAGCCCTGCATAATTTACAATAGGCATTTGGCAGTTTAAAATGTAATTTTGTGTATTTTGAACTTTGAAGAGCGGTGTAAATAAAGATTTCTTTATTTAATTTTTTTTTATTTTGGGATTCTGTTAACAAATGTCAACAAATACATATACAACGGTACGGTGTTATTTTCTTTAAATAACCCATTTTTACAACAATGCAAGAATCTACTTCAGTATCTGGCCTATAGTAAATAATATTAGCCAGAGATAAACTTTTGGACATTTAGCTATTTCAGATAGAATATCATGATTTGTAATCATGAGTTCTGGTCTACCACGCTAAAGCATTACAACAATATTTAACGTAATAGGTTAGTGTAGAGTAATATTTTTTGAAGATTTCTTCAGTGAGTTTTCAAATTAGCTGACAATATTTTTGACTCACCATTTGGTCCTCAAGACCCATGTTGATATAGTCAACTCCCGGTAGAATCCCATCACTTTCGGGTTTTCCACCTGAAACATGCATAGGCATAAAGATAAAGATTTCATGCATGATTAATACCAGAAGTCCTATCACACAGCAATTAGGTATAATAGCTCTTGAAAGTTAAATACTCCAAGACAGACCACTCTTTCAGATGAACTTGTTTAAGATACATCTCAATAACTTACAGCATCAATACTGTTCAAAAACCTTACTGACTAACCTTAGAACACACTACAATTATTGTATGTAATGATAACTAAGTTAAAAATATATTTTCACATTACATGCATCAGTATGAATAACCGGGTGAAAACACAACTTACTGTCATTAGATAGTGACATTGATACAAGTACGATTCACACGACTTAGTAAGATAAAAAATTCAAAACATTCAACTGCTACTGACACCAAACCACCTCATTTACTGCATCTACGGCTTTTGTTTCACAGTAAATTATAACTTGACACTCTGAATGATAAGATAAAGATTAGAAGAGTTCGGTAAATAATTACTTGTGTATGTACCTTTCAGGGGACTGCATATTTAAGTTACCATAGGCCTGAACACAAAGCCATGACCAGGAAGTTTTTCTTTAGGGGGGGGGGGGGGGGTTTGAACTTCCAATCAGTGCTGGATTTACGCTCATCATATAAAAACTTTTTTTTGTATGGTGACCTTTTCTTTCCGTAAAATTATGTTTTCTCTTGGCCCCTACCTTAAAGAGATGTACTGTAATAGCGGCCCCTGTCGGTGTGCAGTCCCAAATCCAGTGCGGTCTTTTTCTGACCTTACGTTTTAGTGCTACTCCAACATTTCAGGGGGGGGGGGGGGGTTTGACCCTGGCTACAGCCTTGCTTGAAAGTAGTAATTTTAAAAAGACCCCAACATGATTAAAAATAGCCGGTCAACATAGCAATTCAGATTAATTAAGCCACCCCGGTATTCATAACCATGTTGGTGTAGGGTGTAAGGGATATGGCAGATTGCCGGTTCCCTCTGCCGACCTTCGTTGCTCATCAGACCACTTGTTGCTACTGATATTCAAGGATATTTAAGCCGTTTACTCTCTATATTTAAATTATTTATTTAAAAGAGTTTCATTCCGAGTTTTTGTTTACCTTTGAGTGAAGTTTGTATGGGTGAACTGGAATTACAATGAATGAGAGAGATGCTTTAAGAATTTCTACTAAATACCAAAATTCAAATCTTTACTTAAGGTCATTGGTCGATATCCAAATAAATAATAGTGGCCATATCAAGCTCTGCGTATTCATTAAAATTTTTGCGATCTCAATATATCACACTGTTTCAGGGACAACTTAACATTAGGAAGAAAAAAAGTGCTGCTAACAAAGGATATGAAATTACAAAATAAACAGGGTAATGAGGAGGAATAAATTATTGTTTCGTATGCATGCACAATAATAAAAAACTTATTCAATTTGAATTTCAATACCATGAGGACTTTACGGCCATAGCAATACTGTAAGTTTTGAATTTCCATGATGTCCCATATATATATATACTATAGGTGTTATTCCTGGCGGCTATCAAATTTTCAATTAACATTATAAGAGACCATCTTTACAGTAACCATCTAAATTAGTCAAAATTGTACTGTTTGAGTATTCTTTCCTTCCAGTGGGTAGTAAGAAGTTAATTTATAAAAATGAGTTATCTATATATAAAATATAATGTTTCATGACAAATTTCTCAGATTTACTACATCCAAGGTTGGACATTAGCAATATTCATTTTTCAATGCATAACTAACGAGTGTATTTTAAGAAAGTGAAGCATAGGAAAAGTTATAAGTAGGCTAGACCAAACCTTGGATGGTTTCCAACAGATTTTGCTCTGCGAATCACCTAAGCTTGTACCTACTTCCTATCATGGACAAATTATTTTAAAACACACTTATAAGAATATTAATAGGGTTCATAACAATATCAAAATAAATAAGACCCCAAAACAAACAAAACAACAAAATAAGGACAATAGTAGAAGTTAAAGAATATTTCTGAAATGATATCTAAATTATATTTACAGTACTAAGATATGTTTGGATTTTTCTATGAAATACAGTTTTAAAGGAGAAGATATGGCCACCTTATCTAAAATGAATTTACCTTAATTAATTAATTGGTAAATACAGGGTGTATTTGTAAACGCAACCCAAAACTTTATTTTATCAGTGAAAGATTATTCCCATCCAAAATCCCTGAATTTGACCCCACTACATTATTTTCTTTGGGGATGGATAAAAAGTAAGGCCTACGAAAACAATTCACAGATATTCAGCACCTCAAAACAAGCATAACAAATTTAATACAAGAAACTGAAAGAGGGACTTTGCAAAACGAGTTCAGGACTTTGATGGAGAGAGCACAACTTTGTATAAATGAAAATGGCGAATTGTTTGAACACATAATGTTAGATCTGATTCAACTTAAATAATAGGTTGTACAAAATGTAAAGATTAAAAAAACAATGCTCAGTTCATCTTTATATGTGCGTTATTCAATATTAAAAAAGGGTTACGTTTAAGAAAAAAAAAAACACCAGGTGTAAAGCAAGAAATTGTTGTGCTATTCCATAATGATAAGGGGTGGGTTCACTTATTCCGCTCCAAAGCTCCTGAACTCAGCTGGGAAGTCTGAGGACTTTAAAAAAAAGTAACATAATCACTTATTAAGTGGAAGCATCAGCAACAATGTCCTTGTTTGGTTATAAAAATGTAATGTTTAATTTGTTGTATCTAGTTTGTAGTTTTGACTTTTTTTTGTTAAAACATGTAACCAAGAAAAAATGTTCCAAATACAGACGATTTATTTTTTTTATTATTAGTAAATAATTATTTTTTGCATTAAAAAAAATAGTTTATGCTGGTTATTATGAGTATGGCTATAGAATAACTTATGTTATTGTACTTACTTATATCATTGTCATTAAAAATAATACCCGACCAATTATTCCGTTTTAACTAAATTTTATAGTAAAAAATGTGAATTGTTAAAAAAATACAGTAACAAAAATATTTGTTCACGGTATGACCTTTTAACTTTTATTAATAAAATACATGACAGCCGAATGGTGTAAAAAACAGTAATTTTTTCATAACAGTACGACGATGATGTAAATTCAAGAATATCAAACACATAGTAACATGAATAAATTTAATGGGTTGGGCATCACAGAGGTACCGTGTAATTCACAGACAAGTTCTCCAGATCGATTCCAAGCAAGGTCCTAAGAAATTTTGGCAATTTTTACGAATCTGGACTTTACTGCCATGACTAGGCTATTAATTAATAATCCTCAAGAACATAATCACCTGGTCTTTGTCAGTAACTACACCAAACACATCTTCACACATTACACACTGAATGCTGTGGTCTTGGCATTAAAATCAAATATTCAGAATAAAAATGCATTTAACAAAAAATGTCATTGTTCTTTAGCTCAAAAGAAACAATTACTTTTAGAGGATAGTTGGATAAAAACTTTGTTGGCAAAGCCAGAGACAGAAAAAACTTGCTGATAAAAAAAATGTTACTTTCATTGACGCAGGTGTAGAACACAATAAACATTCAAATACTTTTTACAACTTTGACACCGAAACACCAAAACATTTGACCATCTGTTATGATTACAGTAGACTCCCTCTTATCCGGACCCCTTGGGACTGAGGCCTGTCCAGTTAACGGGTTTTCCGGTTGAACAGACATTTTTTAAAAATAGTTATTACGTCCAAACATTGAAAATGATATATAATTTATAATTTATCTACAATATATTTTGCATGGGAATCGTCAGTATCGTTCCTCAATTACTCAAAAACTAACTCATTTTATTTTTAAACTGAAGAGAGCATAATATTTAGACACATCATTACTAGTTTGAAATATTTTTCCACAAGAATTTACAATGCAGTACCGTCAATTTCCTCTCCATCACGTCTGGTTAAACCAATGTTTTGATCAAAATTGTCCTGTTTTAAAAGTGTTATTTCCGCCAGGAGCAGTCCCAATAAACTTATGTCTAGTTTACCCGCGAGAACTGACTTACCTGTCTAAAAGACTGGGTTCGTAGTTTTTTTCGATAAAAATTATATTTTTTGGGTGGCGGCAGGGCTGACCGTCACTATACCTCTTGTACGTCTTTCTAGGAACATCATGACTCACTTCCCGCCATTCTCTAACCCTTACAGTCAGCTCAATGAAAGTTTCTTTAGAGATCTGGTGTTTTTGACCATGAGTCACGTAAGGCTTCAAGTTACATATAAATATTTTGTGTGCACATACTTCTTATATAAAATATTGAAAACACTAATGTACAATACTTAAGTGGAGTTTTTGTCAGTATAAACACATCGTTTTACAACATACGGATGTTTTTAAAGCAATGACAATAATTATTAAAGTACCTACTGCAATTCAAAATAATTTTTTTATATTTTATGAATATTTTATATGCACATATATCCTATATAAAGTAGTCACAAAACTAATGTAAAAGACTTAAGTGAAGTTTTTGTGCAAATAAACTCATCATTTTTCAATATACTAACTTTTATATAAAACCTGGTCTAAAAGACCGTGAGTCAGTTATCGCGTTTTCAAAATGAAGTCAGTTCTGCCAGGTTAAACTGATGTCCGGTTAAAAGGTGACCCAATAAGAGCGAGTACACTGTATTCAGAATAAAAAGATATTTGAATTGAGCAAGATGCAATAGGTTTCCTCAGAATGAATACCCAGAAAAAAAACAACTTACTGACAAATTTCACTGTCATTGACGCAGGTGTCGAACACTATAATCAGTTAAATACTAGTTATAACTTTGACATCTAAACACAAACACCTGTGACCTTCTGTTAAACGGTTAAGAATAAAAAAATATTTGAACTGAATGTGTCACAATAGGTTTGCTCAGAAAAAAAGTTAATTTTAGTGGATAATCGGAATCAAATAAAACTTTGGACTAATAACACCCATAGACAAACAACTTTTACTGACAAATACCACTGTCACTGACACAAGTGTACAACACTATGAACTGTCAAAGACTTGTTACGGCTTTGACATCAAAACACCTGTGATGATCAAGTTGTATTAGGTTGACAATGCATAACCCTATTCAACTGCACTTGCCTGCAGGTTTTTTGTTCACTTAACATTAATCTTACGGTATTAATATCTGGTGAAATTTCAGACATTATATAGGCTAATTAAAAACTTAGTGATTGCATTTTTATTTAACTACAGTTTTCTCATGAATATTTATTAGCTTTAAATTCATGTGTCACAGAGAACTTCATAAAAATTACTTCTATAACTCCAAGTTCAGTAGATAAGTTGAATTCAACCTGCACTTTACCTCCCTAATTCAAAGTTTATGTCTATGTATCAAAATTTTCACAATGGACCTCTGTAAGTAGAAACTCCAACATACGGTATATATAGGTAAATCAATAAATCACATCAAGAGCAGCGTTACTATTATTTACCTCTGTAACTCGAATTTTCATCTGGATTTTCCTCTACATCTCGAATTTAGTTCAATTTACCTCTGTAAGTCGAATTTGATTAAGGACAAAATTAAGGCTAAGGATGCAGCCTGGATCGTTGCTGGGAAAAGGAGGGGACCGGGTAGGCTGAACAAGAGTAGGGAGGGAGTAGGGAGTGCTGGCTGCCCCCGCACTTCAAACTCGTTTGAAGTGCTGGCGGATGAGACAGTGGAGAGGGAGAGGGGACTCAATCTTGCTGACTTCCCCCCTCTTGGGTCGCATCGTAAGAGGGCCAATCCTCGGAATGGGAAATCGGAACGTGGGCGTGAAATCTCATCAAATGCTTTTAAGCATGGTCAAAGGGTATTCAAGCATAAAATGACGCTTGTGGGTGATAGTCACGGCAGAGACTGTGGGCGTGGCCTGAGTGAAAGATTGAAAAATTGGGATGTGGGGTCGTATGTCTTGCCGGGGGCACCCCTCTCAGAATTGATCGATAGGGCGGAGGGTGAGGAAGGGGGGAGGTTTTTGGTCATGGTTGGGGGGACAAACAAGATCACTCGGGATTCAATTGGTGGGTTGGGGAATAGGTTGGATAACCTGGCTGCCACTCCTCGGAATGTCCTCTGGGTAGAGACACCGCTGAGGCATGACAAACCAAATGAAAATGAGCTCATTAGGGAACAAAATAAAATAATCAAAGCAGCTTGCAGCAAACACAAATGGTCATTTCTTAATATAAACTCAATCATCGACAGAAGCTGCTTTACCAGACATGGGCTACACCTCAACTGGAAGGGCAAAGATGTACTTTGCGACCTTATATCTAACTTTTTTATTTCTCTCAAAACAAACCGTCAAAAAAACCAGAATCAGCCAGTAAGACCAAATGTAACTTAGGGCGGAAACTTCAAACAAATAAAACAAATAGAACAAATTCAGTAAGAAACCAAGATAAAAATAATATTAAGATCATCCATCTAAATGTCAGAAGTATTACTGAAAAAGTAGGCCAAATAGAAATATTTCTTAATGAAGAGAATCCTGACATTTTTCTGATTACCGAACATGGCTTAAATAATGACAACATAAACTCCTTAACGATTCATAACTATAGTCTAGTTAGTTATTTCTCAAGGGAAACAATTAGATTGGGAGGCTCTGCTATTTTTGTAAGAAATGATTTACTCGTAACAACTCCAAAGACATTAAAGCTTTCCAGCTCACTTTCCGAAGAAAAAAACTTTGAACTCTGTGACTATAGTTTTAAGTTAGATAATAAAAAATTCTTAATATCAGCTCTGTATAGATGTCCAGATGGCAATTTAGATACTTTTCTTGACAAATTCAACCAGTACCTCACACAAATCAAACCTGAGTTAAAAAATACATCTCTATTAATAGGAGGAGACATAAATATTGACATGTTAAAAAAAGACAATAATATTGATTCCTTTGTAAATTTACTGAACAGCTTTGGACTTAAAACAGCAATTAACATGCCCACCAGAATAACTGAAACCTCTGCTACTTGTATCGACAATTTTATTGTAAACTTCAATAATTACAAAAGCTCCACTATAGAACCACACATATCAGATCACTTAGCAATATGCCTCGAAACCAAAGCCATTAATATCAATAAGTCTCATTTCAAGAAAAAAATCATCAGATGCCTAAAAAAAGATAATATTGAAGAGCTCAAGGTTAGGTTAGGTCAAGATAATTGGCATGAATTTTATGCAGAGACTGACATAAACAGAATGTATAATATATTTATTGATACCATAAAATATCATTTTGACATAGCCTGTCCTGAAAAAGAGATTAAAATAAATAAGCAGAATAAAATATTGTGGATCTCTCAAAATATACTACATCTGAAAACAGTCATGATAGAGAAGTTTAATAAATGGAAGAATGATAAATCACTTGTAAATAAAAATAGTTATAAACATGCTCTTGAATCTTACAGACTAGCAATAAAGAATGAAAAATCTGAATGGTACAACAAAAGAATTAACGATGCAGATAATAAATCAAAAGAAAGCTGGAGAGTAATAAATGACTATCGAAATGAAACAAAAAGTAAGGGCACAAACATGTCACTAAATGTTAATGGGAAAACAATAAAGAATCCAAGAGAAATCAGTGAACTCATGAATAACTATTTCATAAATATAGCAGGAAAACTGAATGAAGATAGTAATATACAAACAATAGACAGAGGAGATAGTGTAACTGATTATGAATTTAAAAACTTTGAGCCAATAACAGATGAGGCATTAAGGAAGATCTTTAAAAAATTTAAACCTAAAACTTCTGCTGGACTGGATGATCTGTGCATGAAAATCTTTAAAGCATGTGAAACTGAGGTAATTAAACCGATTGCCCGCCTTATAAACGTCTCTATCTCGTCCAGGACTTTTCCTGAGGGGTGTAAGGTGGCCAGGGTCCGGCCTATCTTCAAAAAGGGGGATGAGGGGGAGATGGGGAATTACCGACCAATCTCACTGTTGCCAACAGTTTCCAAATTTATTGAGAAAGTAATCTGTGACCAGCTAGCCTCCTACCTAGAGACTAACAATCTACTATGTGGGAGGCAATATGGCTTCAGAAAATCCAAATCAACAAAATTGGCATTAATTGATTTCCTGAATGACTGTATCGACGCGATGGAGGCTGGCGAGTATGTAATCGGAACGTTTGCAGATCTCAGCAAGGCCTTTGATTGCGTCGATGCAGCCATACTTTTTCAAAAACTCTCTGCCCTTGGTATTAAAGATGCTGCTCTTGAATGGATCATTTCATACATGAGTGGCCGATACCAAGTGACAGAAATTGAATTTGAGACCAAGTTTAAAGTCAAGTCCGTCCTGTCACAAGAACGATTGATCACAAGCGGAGTTCCGCAAGGATCAATCATGGGCCCCTTGCTTTTCTTAATATACATTAACGACATTAAAAAGGCAGTCCCAGAAAACAACATATTTGTGTTTGCCGATGACACGACTCTTGTCACCAAACACAAAAAGTGTGATGACCTAGAGGTCGACACTTTCGAAAAAGTAAATTGTCTGGCCCAATTTTTCCAAGAAAACAAACTGAGATTGAATGCAGATAAAACCAATTTTGTCTGTATTCAGACTCATCAAAAAAGGAACTCAAAGTTTTCAAGAACTCCTAATCTCCTCATTGGGGAAACGGAGCTTGAAATTGCAAATTCAGTTGATTTTCTGGGGGTGAGACTGGACGATGCCCTGGACTGGAATGAGCAGTTGGCCAAAATTGAAAGTAAGTTAGCAAAAGGCATGTTTGTCCTGCGCAACTTACGAAATCTTCAAAACCTTCAACTCATGAAATCTGTTTACCACTGCTTATTCGAGTCCTACATCTCCTACTCAGTGATCTTGTGGGGGGCTTGCGAGTCAAACCTGAAGAGAATTCTTATCTGGCAAAAAAAGCCATCCGGTGTATATTTAGGCTACATCCTCTAACCTCTTGCAGAGAATATTTTAAGAACTTTGGTATCTTAACTGTAACTAGCCTATTCATTTTAGAAATTTCAATTTACATAAAGTCAAATAGCCTAGATAATTCCAATTCATTCAGAAACCATTCACATAACACTAGATTTAAGAACCTCTTTTCTGAACAACATAGACTTACAATTTTTGAGAAAAAACCCTCATATATAGGTAAAAAAATATTTCAAAAACTCCCAACTAGCTTAAGAAATGAAACTAATTTGTTAAAGTTTAAAAGTGCGTTAAAATCATTTTTAGTAAGCCAAACTTTTTATTCTCTTCAAGAATTCTATGACTTTTGCGAGCAACCAAATATCCTGACCATCTAACCTAACTGCCTGGCCCAACCAACCCCCAACCAACATACCATGTCCAACATAACCTGTGTCCCTCTTGGGATCAGCTTGACGGATCCAACGTCGCCTGCGACCAATTGGATGACTCACAAAGTACCAAGTACCAAATCGAGCTATAAATAAGCTGAACAATACTTAAAGACAAACTGTTGTAGCCTAACTTAGAATTTCAAGTAAGCGAGAGTCGACTGTTATAAAACAAATCTTTTAACTATTACTTCAAATATTGCTCATTACTTCCAAAATTGTGGGCAGTTTGATGTAGGCACTACTACATTTTAAAACTAGCTAAAGAACTGTGGTTTAAAAGGTTTAACAGTGCTTTGAAAGTGTTTAATTTCTAGTATTGTATTATACTGAAATTTCAATAATGACGGAAGACAATTTTTAAAGTACCGGTACGTAATAAAAACTTGGTAAATGTAAAATCCTCCTCTATGTTTATTTTTTTAATTCATTTTAAATTTAGTAAATTAGCCTTTTAAAGCTTTTTTTAAAACTTTATGCCTACATAAATGGAAACTCAACAAGATAAATATTTTTCTTTTTGACCTTTAAAGATAGTTCAAAGCTGTTGCTTACTTAAAGATCTGACCGAGTCTTGCATAATGGCCCTTCGTTAAAATTGACGCTCCATTAGACTTGACACTCTATTTTCCATGGCAATTAATTGTATAATCCCTAGTCTAATTGAATACAGTACATACCTCGACAAGGGGCTTTCATTGGCAAAATCTTATGACATAACAATCCCTGGATAGAAACTCCCGTACACTAAAGAATATGGAATATTATGACCGTCCTTTGAATCTGAGGACTAAGAGGAAAATTTAGAGACAAGCAGCGCCAAAATGATATACAACCAAACTACTTCCAACAGTTCTCACATTTCCTAATCACCCAGCATGACTCTGCAATATAAAATAATAGTAATAGCCTCTTTGGAATCCACCTTGACTTTTTACCCCCTCTCATAATTTCCATTCTTTCAGCTGCTTTTATTGCATTTGTTTTCAAACTGCTTACTGTAAATTTTTCGGCCTAATTGAATCTGAGGTAAGTCTATTTTAGAATAGGAGCTTTTTATAAGGTATAATACAATTGATAATGCATTAAGGGATAATTTTTTGATGATTAATCATTATAGGCCTATCCAGTATAACTATATGTGAAGGGAGCTGTTTGTCGCTACATTACATAAGTACAACAGCCAAACAGACATTTGATAGAGCTCTGGAGCATTCATTTACTTGCTAAATTGAAGCTTGAAATCTCATGATGTGCATTATGGTTATTGTGGTTTTGGCGTTTGATATCTTTTATAACTTCCCCAAGAAAACTTTTTATGTTATTTTGGATTTCCTCCAAGTGTTTTTTATTCGTAACAACTATATGGGCACAGTTTGAATACGTTCGAATTTGGTTTATTCACAGAATGCAGCAAAATCATATGGTCATGGAATAAAATTTTTTAGTTTCAATGGTTACCAGAGAATGTGGCACTTAATATTTTCTGTGCAAAGCTAGGATCATCGGCTAGTGATTAGTGAGCTCTACCAATAAAATGCAATCTGAACTAATATTCACATACAATATATATTTAACAAACAGTTAAACCGACCACTATTGTAAAGCCCTAAGGCTTATGTTCAATATGACTAATTTTGTTCTAAAATAAGAGGCCATCAAAAGACACTCTAATAAAGCAATAAAGCTTTTGGTAAGTTACATGTACAGAATAAAGATAGCACAGAAATGAATTAGTACGGTAGAACAAATATGAGATTTATGACAGCGATTAGAACGACAAAGACGATGGCTTGAAATTCTCCACTTGTGGTCAATTGAAGAGTGACCAACATCCAATTGCTGGCTGGCATTTACGAGGCGTCGCTTCCTAAACAGCTCAATATGAGTGTGACGGGTCTACTTAACAGATAAATAAGCTCTTGGTAGTTTCATAAGCCTTGCTCTGGTTCATATAATTGGAACAACTAATTTATTAATATTTTTTAGTTTGGGAGAATAATTTAGACTCAAACTTTGTATCCCTACCAGATAATATTCTGCTGCCATGTTCAACTCAACACCAATAATAAAGGTGGAAATACAGTAAAAACATTCTGAAAACAAAGGTTTATATTTAACTCATTCCCACTGGATGACATTCCATTATGTATAGTGCAAAGTATCTAGATCTCTGCTCACATGCTTGTACATAAGTTTCCATAGTCCTACCTATATTATTATTATTTGGTTTCTCAGCAAAGTTTAACACAAAAATATAAGATAGAAGTGGTCTATAGGCTAATTATAACTTTACTGAGGTATGTAGGCCTATACCTTAAAGTTTTTTTTTAGATTTAAGATTAACTATCATTTTTCTAGCCTATATCAAAAAATATAGTTTTTTAATGGAATGTGAAAACGGTTCATTAAACGGCACAAAGAATTAGGGTATTATAAAAGTATAGCCTATACGTTTGGCTAATATTTTGTAACTTAATGTTAAAAATAATTTTAGGTCTATGCAAAAAATTATCAAAAAAGTTATGTGAAGGCTAACATAAACTTACCGGATATTAGAAACTTTGTGATTTGACCTAAAATTTGTCTAAGTTAAACCCTGCAAGGTAAGGTGTGAGGTTACTTGGATCAACAGATTAGAAATAATTACACCCGATTCAAATCATTAGGCCCAGTCTGTCCGTAAGACTAATGTTACTTTCAGCATTGGGCTTATGGACAGCGTGGGCCTTATGTGTTGAAACTAACTATACTATAAGAAGGCCTATATTATTTAAGTAGGAGCCTGCCTGTTTAAAAAAAAAAACCAAACCTTAAAGATACTTACTTTGAATAGAAGTCATTGATTTGAACACTAAGTTAGGCCTATGCCACAACAAAACTACTAAATGGAAATAAAATAAATTAAACAATTCTTCAACTATATATGAAACTAACAGGCCTTGCAGTTCCATTGACTTTCTGTTGCATCACAACAAACTAAAAACCTGTCCTGGCTGATCCATTCACCAAAGGGAGAAAGTCAGAAATGATTTTATTAGTCTAAGAAAATGATTATCGCATGAGTTAGGCATTTAAATATTTAAATTATTGTTACTTATTACCGTAACTTATTAGAAGTAATAAGTTATGGTCATAAGTAACAACAATTGAAATATCTCAATCATTAAATAAAGTTTTTTAAGACCAATAAAAAACCAAAACCAAAGTTGCTTGCAAAAAATGTCATGACAATTATTACGGAAAAAGTACAAATGGGCTATGATCACTCGGCCTTGTGAATTAATAAGTTAGAATAAATTTTATAAAAACACAATGACAGTTTTAGACACTATCTGATGTGGCCTTGCATATAAAGTGTATTGGACTTCAAAAATAATTCTGATGAATAAACAAATTTTAAAAATACAAAACCTTGAAAACTCTGAGGTATTAGTGGTCTTGCATATAAAAGTGTATTGGACTACAAAAATAACTCTGATGACTAATGATAAACAATTTTCAAAAATCCAAAACCTTGAAAACGCTGATTTATCAATTCATGTTTATCATGTTTATCTAAGCCAAGCAGCTTTAAAGAACAAACTTGTTCCTTGCATTTGTAATAATACAGTATATTTGATAAACAAATTCCCTAATAACTTCAGTATGCCTCAACATATGATATAGCCTTCTTTATTTTAAGTTATAAACACAAAATAAGTTAAGTTCATAGAAAAATGAAGGTAAGTAACACTTACTCTTGTACATCTTGTGCATGAAAGGCATTTTTTAACCTGCCGAACTTTACTCATCCTATAAAATAAATTATTAAATTTTCTGCTCCATATTTTTAAAGTCAAATAATGTCTTAGAAGCCTTAGTGAGCGCGCTACATTGTAACAGAACAGCAAAAACTACATAAGCAATTTTTTATATAAAATTAGTCACAAGCAATTTTACATGCTCCATGAACTTTACACTTTGTGACTCATCACTTCTTTCCTAAGTGTTGAGCAATTTAAGTGAAAAATCCTGAATATCAGGTTCTTAAATTGTGCAGGCTTTGTAACTATGGATAAACAATAAAGCCCTCTTTACAAAATTTAAATACCAGTTAAAATCATTTGTATTAAAGCATAAATATTGACGAATATTGGGAGGCTTGTAAAAGCTACTAATGAAAATCCCCTTTGCTTGAGAGTGGTGCACCACACATCGTAACGTCCCTGAAAGCGGTGACCGACATCGTAACGTCCCTGAAAGCGGTGACCGACAGTCTTACAGCACAAAAATGAAACATTTAATCTGACCAACAGCATGTCCTTAGACCCAATTCACACCGAACGGACGTGAGGTGCATGGGAGGCGTGGTGCGGCCGCAGAGCAGTCGTTCCCATGTTGTTATAAATGGAAACGAACCATTCCACGTACACACCACGCCTCCACTGCGCCTCACGTCCGCAGTGTGAATTGGGCCTTAGGCATAAATGTGTAAAACTTATGTTCTCATATCAATTTAACTAGGCCTAATATATTAGGCTTCAATATTGTGAATATATCATATTGACCTAGATAGCTCTTTTTTGTTACTGTAGGCTGCAGCCTACTCAGGGTTTTATTCAGTACTCTTACATGCAGGTACAACGAAAAAATTAATAGTTAGACCTATAACAATATACCATAAGTAGGGTGACCAGACGTCCCGTAAAAACGAAAAAGTCCCATTTTTTCATGTTGCGTTTCGTTGCCCCGAAAAGCTTTGTCAGGACATCAAAATGTCCCGTTTTAAAAAAACGGGCTATATATAAAACAAATACCTAACGTTATCTTAAAATTCAAAGGCATCTGTCGCTACTTACGGTTTATAAAAGAATACTTCGAACTTTTACCAAATACTTAACAAAATTTTAGTTTCATGCCACCTACTGTACAATCAGTTGGCTGTACTCCTGCACTGCTTCGCTTTTTTGATTCTACTATTTTATATATATTACCACCTACATAATTTATTAGGCTATTAGAAACTCTTTTTTTCTTTTTTAATAAAATGTTAAGATCTTAAAAATGTGGTTTAATTATTTTTAATCCTCAGTATTCATGGTCTAAAAACTTAAAAAACAGTTTGATACTTCCATTACAAAATTTCTAAATTACAGAGACCCCTGTATATAATTAATTAATCACCTTGGCGCGCAGTGTGTTATATTGAGCATTGGGGGGGGGGGTGAGTTTCGTTTATGTGTCCCATTTTTATTTGGAAACAATCTGGTCACCCTAACCATAAGGCCTAGTTAAAAGGAAAAAGATTTAATCTTTAACCCATTGACTCCAAAGTTTTTTTTTAAATTTCTCGAGTTTAAGTTGACAGCCATTCCAGAATAGATGAGCCTCAGAGGAGGGAGATCGAAATCGGGTTTTTTCTGATTATTTTAGTGAAAACTCCCTCAGAAATAGTAATTCTACCTCAATCCATGTAGGAAAACTGTTAACATTACACTTTTAATGATTTTTTAGTCCTCAAACTTAAACACGACCATTAAACATTCATTTTTGTTTGTTTTCGTTCATCTGTCACTGATTTTTGAGCCTAAATCGAGTTATTTTTAATAATAACAATTTTGTTAATAATGTGAGCATATTGCATAAACTTTAACAAAAATTACACAAATAAGTTCTTAATTCGGTATGTATTAATGAAATACAAATACATATTTGTTATAACATAAAAATTTCTTGATTTAAAACCTCCATTCACATGATTCATCTTGCATTAGTGTAACATTTTGTATATAGTAGGATTATTGTTATGTTTTATATGAAATACCATTGTTTTATATGGTCTGTGATGTAATTTTTTGTTGAAAGATATGTAATTCATGATGTACGGTAACTTAGTAATACATTTTGTATATATTAGGATTATTGCTATAAACATAATGTAAGATACCATTGACTTTGTCTATTGCTTTGTATGGGCTGAATGACAATAAAATTTTATTTATTTTATTTATTTATTTAGTCCCGTACGGAACCTTTACATGTCCCATACGGAACCAGAAAACTTCAATATAATACTGAAGCAGCCATTGATAAACACTAACAGATAGCATTGAGTGGTTAAGAAATATGTCTTTCATTGCTCTGAATATTTTAAAAACCTCTTTTACAAATGGAATAAAAGATTTTTCCAAAACTATGATGAAACGTAATTTTGTGATGTCCTGTACGGAACCAGCCAATTGTTAATTTTTTCAAGATAAATAAAGTGTTTGAAAAGTTTCAAAACATATTAACATATTAATTGACCAATCGATAGACAAGTAGAAGTACATATTATCCTGTAAAACCAGTTTAAATATTTTTAAGGTCTATAAACTAGCTGTAAACATGGTCTAACTGTCCCGTACGGAACTTGGAATGGCTGTTGAAATGTTTTTATTTTGTCTGAATTTGCTCTAATGTTTTGATTATGACCTTTTTGATTGTCCATATGTATTGACCATAAGCAGGGGCGCCGACAGACATTTTGAGGCCCGGGGCAAAGTTTGGGAGTAAGGCCCCTCAATACAAAAATATCGTAAATAAAAATTACCTTTGTCTGTAAAATAGATACATTTGTAGAATCTGGTGATTGCAAAATTTTTTGTCTAAAAATGTTGAATATCTTAATTTTGTTCAATACAAAACAACTACATCACAGGTCTGTACTAAACTTTTGATTTATGAGTTTAAAAAATTCAGAACATACAAACATTAAAAGTAGGTACAATCCTTTTTAATACGACTACTGAATAATACAGAACTTTGGATTAAAAGCACTAGACTAAAAAAATTATGTTGCTAATTAATAAGCCTATACTTGGGGATAAAAAGGATTTAAGACACAGTTTAAGTTACCATACAAATAATTCACAGACTACCTAACTACTAAACCACTTTACTTGTTTTCCTTCTGTTGTCCAACTATCGTAATGCCTGTGGCCTGTGAAGCGTGTGACGTCATCAGGACATCATTTTTGCGGTTGTATCTTAGCCCTAGCCTTTTAATATTGGATAAAAGTAGTCTAAATTAAAGGTGTAGAAACTACTCTCTGATTAACCGATATATAGGCTCTCTTTATTGTGCCAGCGTGAGGCTACAGACGAGCGCATTCTTTCGGTCTGCTGATCGATGGCATCACGATCTGCTTAAATGTTCGTACGAGGAAACCTGTATTTCTTTAGACCGTGGTTCACACGTAGCTAAACTCAAACTCAGAGGAGAAACTAAGCTTAAGTTGTTAATCACTGATGGAAAAAATTCATGTCACGTCTTGAGTCGTAAATGTTATTATATTACTCTTTTGTAAAATATACACCATTTAGTTAAAGCTAGGGATCCTTTTACTTGGTCCATCGAAGGCCTCTACATCTACAAAAAAGTTCTTGAGATGAATTTTAGGGTGCAGACGATTGGTATTGGACGATTGCTGAGCTTGGTGCGGATTTAGTTTAATGTGAGGTCTGGTGCAGGCCTAAAGCCGCCTTTCCACTATACAATTTATTTTATAAACTTTTGTTTGTAAAAAATGTTTAATACAACTTTTGTTTTTAAAACTCGATCTTGTGTTTTAAAACATGTTGTAAAACAAAAGTTTATAAAATAAAAATTTCCTGTGATCTTTCCGACATGGCTCGGGAATCCTGCAACCTGTTGTAAAACACAATTTTTGTTGTTGTAAAACACGATTTTTTAATTTTTAAACACGCTTGTTGTACAACTTGATTAATAATTTTCATTGCTTTCTTAAACATGTGCAAACCAATCAGTTTAATTGGTTGTACAACACAAATTCATAAAACAAGTTGTAGAGTGTAAACGCGGGCTTAACCTCGGGGGCCCCAGACGAGACGTCAGAAAACCAAATGAAATAGTATCCAACTAAGACCAATGAATAGTTAGGTAATTTTAATTTATGTACGTTTATAGGTACTAAGTTTCTTATGTAGGTACTAAGTTTCTTATGTATTTTCTAATATATTTAATTTTGATCTCCTTAATTTGAAAACTCTAATATTTAATAACCCTCAAAAATATTCTCAGCTCAAAATGTGGCCCCCTTCCTTTTGTGGCCTGGGGCAATCTGCCCCCTTTGCCCCCCCCTCTCGGCGGCCCTGACCATAAGCTGAATTAAATATAATAAAAATAAAAAAGTGTCCTCCTCCTCTACACAAGGGTAAAAAGAAGCCAAACAGCTGTTCACTGCAACCCCTATGAAACGTACAAATGCCGCCAACTTCCACCTAAGCCGGTCACCGTTTATTATAGGTGGGCCCTCCCATCAACTACTCCACACATTTGCCTAATAGGGATGGTGCATGACCGGGATTCGAACCCACGACACTCCGAAGGTCTTCGACGTTGACTCATCAGTCAATGCCTCAGACCCCTCGGCCACGTACAACCAATCGGACGGACGCTCGTTTGACTCATAAAGCCTACAGCTCTAGCGAAGCCTGATGGCGATTCATTGAACCACTTGAGCAACCGATCAGGAGGATATTTCTAAGTTAAACGTGTTTCTCAATTTACTAGCTATAAGCAATCTCTGTTGTATCTTTAATGAGATAGCTTGTAGCTAGTGAATTGTAAAACCCGTAGTTTAGAAACACCCCCCCCCCCCCCGGTGGCAAATCATTAAACTAGGTGAGTATAACTCTCTTAAGCACCCCCAGAGGCTGCTGATGCATCGGTGCGCCTGTGGGATCTAACAGGTTAATAATAATAGCAGGGAACTAAAGGTTTCTGAAATATTAACTTATCATAAATGTGAAATAGGCTATTGTATTGTAATTAAAATAAATAAAAGTGAAAATAAAAACTACAAAAACAATATTTAGGCTATGTCAAACTACATTGTATAAAGAACACTATAATAAAATTCATTATTTATCTATAGTAGATATTCGAAATTTTTGAAATCCCAAGAGAAGGCAGCAGGGCCGTATTTCGGGCCCCAGAGTCTCTGGGCGGATCTGAAAAAGGAGGTCCGTACAGCAAAAAGTGGTCACTTTTTTGGAGATCGACTCCCAATTACTTCATTATGGCCCTACGTGGGATGGAACTTTCCCGCCCACCGGCGTTTTTCGTCTATTTTTTTGTCCTGGGGCCCTGATGTGGAAAAAGGCTCAGGGCTCAGGCTCAAAGGGCCCCTGAGGCCCCCTTTTGAGCCTGAGGCCCCCAGCAACCGCCGTGTGAGCCGTTGGAGAAATTCATTTGTTCAGACTGAGGTTTCACTGCAAGTTGCTATGCCTCTAAATCGCATAAAATTGTGAGTTTACAGTTACAGGCTAATTTTAGCAAGTTTTCCGGGGGAGGACTCAATATCCCCCAGGCCCCTCAGCTTTTGCAACCCTCCCTCTCTAATGGACCCGCGAAAGGCTCATGGAGATTAAAAATGAACCTCCTTTCAATGTAATTGAGGACCACTGGCCATGAATTATGAAAATTTTAAAAGATTAGGCCTAGACCTATAACCTATGTAATACCTATTTAGGTTTTACTTACTATGACAAAATTAAATACTGAATCAACTCACCATTTAGAGGTTCAATGTCTGGACTCCTTTCTTTTTTCCTCTCTTGTTCTTGAAGATTTTTCCCAAATGAGACACGACTATAAGTGTTCCTTTGGAAACCGATTTTGAGATGAGATGGTGTTGACGGCATTTTGGTAGATATCAATTAAACTTCTCTAAACTTTCACACTTATAAAATTTTTTTACTACTTCACTCCCTACTGAGTGACAAAGTCTATAGGTACTTATGCTGAAATAACACTTGTTGTTCATAGAGAGTTATTATATCATCATGCTAATCCTTTACAATTAAGCTAAAGTAGTTCTTTTGAGGACAGATTCATGTGTTTTCAGTACCACACACCCACATTCACAAATTTCAGCTCTGAAGTTCACAACAACAAAAATCTTGTCCTTGCCTTCAAAAAGTTGTCCGATCAATATAAGGCTAAACTTACATAGTACAACAATTTCAAACAAACAGCATTCACTGACATTGAAGTTAAATCCCTATATACGATTTTACTGCTTTCAGGGTTGCAGCATTGAAAGTTTTCTTCATCTATCAGGTTTGTTGTACAATGTCAACTTTTGTCAGTCCCCTGGATCTGGTTTCCGCCATCCTACTCTTGGTCTTTTCAGTTCATTTTCACCACAAAATATCACTTCATGATTATTAACTGTTAACATCTTCAGAATCATACTGACTTTATGCCTTTTTTCAATCTCCTTACGAGTAATAATTGGATTAGGATTATCTCTATCAATGATAAGTAAATAAATTTTACTCGGTTCCAATTTGCAGTTATTAACAGACGGGTGCAAACTTAGAACCAAGGTATGTTTCAAACAAGTTTGACTGTCTTTCAAAGTCGCAATTAAACCTTGTAGAGTAGTAATGAAACAAGATTTTATCAATCTCTGGTCTATATCTGGTATTGTCACAAACTCTGTCACTTTCTGAACTTTCAAACCTACGTTGTAGTATTTGAGTCCCAGGATACTTATGCACTAAGGAGAATAGAGCGCTACTGAAAGTCAAATGCCCAACAGTCCAGATTAATAGTGTTCAATGGTTAAAACTCAACACTCACTGAAGGCAAAAAAGTGTCTAAATTTGTTGTTCAACAGATTCACAAATAAAATTGCCATAATAAAGATATTTTATTTGGTTAAAATATAAATCCATCTTCAAATTATAAAACACAGGTGCATAAATCACAGAAACTCTCATCAATTACTACCAGTCGAGAACGAATTATGAAATATTCTTGATTATTCTTTGTAATTGTAAATTGCACTGTAAGGAAAAGTAGAAACAACTGACAATTATTTCAACTCAAAATACAAGCAAATTAGCCCGAGTGTTTGAATTGTCGGTTTATTCTTGGCTACTTAATCCAGTTAACTGTCTTCTTTATCCATTTTAGCAAACGTAAACTGTTGAAGTGATGTTTGATGCCGTATCCAATTACTTACAATTTTTTCAATCACAACAATGTCCCAACCTATTCACTCAATAAAGACTCAAATATGGTGTGCCTTTGTAATGACTTCTCTAAGATTTACATCAGCACTAAACCACTCTGATATGATACCGAGCACACAAAAATCTCTCCCTTTATCTCAAAGTAATACAGGATTGATAATAGCCACTATTATAGCGTACAAAGAACCGATTTTGGGCATTGAGGTAGGACGTAGTGTGCAGTGCGGACGATCGAAGAGGAGCACGCAGAACGAATTGCACAGTTGCCGATTCCCCGCAGACGAGTGGGAATGACGTAGCCTGTGTGATCGTAGTGATCGACGAGCGTCTGGCCACAGGACGGGTCCCACTACGAATGTCACTGGCATAAACAGAGCAGCGGAGCCAAATGGCATGACGTCATGGACGAGGTCGTATTGAACTAATCCGATCCAATACTCACAAGCATAAATAGAACAGTTTTTCAAATCATGACGTCATAATTCGTGACAACCTAACCTATAAACCGTTATCTGACAATAAACAAGGAGGTTATTTGTGTCTTATCTTCCTTTACCTTCTTTATTATAATTTATTTTTCATTGTTTCCTTAATAAACAGCATATAGCTTAGACAGTGATTCAAAAATACGATTTATTATAATCCAGAGTAGGCTATTTTTGTTTGAATGTAGAAAGGTAGGCCTACTCCAAATTAAAAATAAATTAATTGTGAAACTGCAGCCTTTTTGAGTTGTTATTTAATTTAAATGTTATTACTTTGTAAGCTTTGTTATTACTTTGCAAAAAAAGCAATTCGATAAATTTTCAACCTCAAATTCAGGGAAAGCTGCAGAGACGCCTTCATTCAGTTAGAAGTCCTTATGGTTCCCAGTCTTTACATAATATGAGTCAATCATGTATGTAAAGAAACAGAACATCAAACCCCCAGAAATCAACCACAATCACAACACTCGAAATAAAGGCACATATGCAGAACAGCACAGGCTCACCAAATTTGAACATAAACCCGTGTATGCAGGTTTAAAAATGTTCCAAAGACTCCCTCAAAAAATCAAAGAAATAAACAAAATAAGTAAATTCAAACATGAACTTAAGCTTTTCCTGGTGCAGGGCTGTTTTTATGATCTGAATGAATTTTTCGAAGGTTAAGTTAGGCCAGTTATTACCGATGTTTGCACTTTGCAAATTGGTGAAAATAAATGATTGTGACCACCTTGGTGGAACCCTCTTGACCTGTTCAGCGACCTGAGAGTCCACGGACGGCACAGAAGACGTAAGAAGTAAGTAAGCTTAAAGGGAAATCAACGTTCTCATCCTCTCATAGGAAAATACATTCTCATTACCTCATTCTTACTAAATAGCCAATAGCCTATTTGCAAGAATTCGGTTTACTGGGTTTGTGTCATTATAACTTAGAATACAACTTGCTAAATTCTAATGATTTATCTTCTCAGAGTTCATTTTTTACATTGTCATGTTCGGAAAACATTGTACAGTCGACAATAAGTTTACCTACGTTAACTCTCCCTAGATGCCTATATGCCCTTGAGTGTTAACCAATCGTCATTAAATTCTTGATCCATCATAGGGGTCCACAGAAGTGTTCAAGCAGCCCATTTAATTTAGGCCTAGGGCCTACTTTAAATTAATGACTGGCCTTTTGACTTTTTTACCCAGTCTTATTGACTAAATTCATTGATTTTAGCCACAAAAACCAACTGGTCTAACTTATTCGTTAAATCTAGTTGGATTTGGCAGTGCATCAATCATTAGGAGGGGCACAATAAGCTTCGGTTGACATGCCGAGACCTTTTGAGCCTATTCCCCACACTCCAATCAATCAATCAACATCTATTAGATGCAACAGGCTTTTCTAAATTTCCTAGTTCTGTTTGAGTTCGATAAGATTTAGAGTTAAATAAGCATTAGATCAAATCTTATTTTTGTAGTAGAAGGCAATTTGTTTCTGGTGAAGGGAGAAAATCTAAGTAGAGGGAGGTAGTTGCAGGAGTTCCGCACGGCTCGGTCCTGGTACAGTACCATTCTTTTTCCTTATATCTCTTAATGATTTGCCAATAAATGTTAGTGTTGATTAGGTAAGTTATGCAGATGATACCACCCTATTTTCAGCTTCCATAGATATTTAAACATTGAGCTCTTGTCACAAGAAAATCCATAATCTCAGCATCAGTCTTGTTTTCAGCCAATAAGTTTAAATGTAACCAAGGTAAAACTCCAAACATTTTAATTGGCCTTACATATTACATTGAAAAGTCGTTATAATTCCTTGGTTTTTATATATTTCAAATTAAATTGGCAGAATCAAACAGAACACTTTTTAAAAAGTCCACCATGTTAATTACTCACACAGCACAAAGACATCCCCAGGAACAATCCACAGGGATATTGGTATTATCCCCAGGATATCCCTCTATATCCTTGGGACCAGGAAAGGATCACGCAGGGATATCCGAATCCAGGTAAACCCAGCGTCCAGTTGTTCATTAACCGAATGCACTTGTTCAAATAACTTTGAAGGCCATTGGGGCAGAGCTGAGGTTCGATTAAAATTACACTTCTTGACCAAACTTTAAAATGATAACAGATGACAATATCAGTAGTGGATTGTGAATAATACCCCCGTCGCAGCAAACCTGCGTACTCAGCGAATTTCTAAAGAATTATTTTTTATATTGGAGCTTATTTAATTCATGTAAGAGAAAATTTTTCAGACACCTCATGTAATTATTGCAAAAAGTATATTATATAATAATTGAAGAGCTTACGACATAAAGTAAATAATCATGGGAATCACTTTGGTATCCACTCCAATAATACGCTTTTTGTTATTCTTATAATTATTAGTCTAATATTTTTTTATAAGTGTATTCTTGTTATAGTATAAAAATGTAAGCAAACATACAATCAATATCTAAAATCAGTCAAAATCAAAACAAATAAAATAATCATATAAACAAATTAAATACAAACATATGATTCATCTTAAAATTTAAAAAAGCTTGTTGCAGCAAACTTGCATACTCAGTTAATTTTTAAAGGATTTATTTTTTATATGTGGGCATATTCTACATTAGTTAGGGAAGTTGTTGATATTTAATTTTGTTTAAATATTAATTTAAATAAGTAAATTTCATCATTCATGTCCTTATTTCTCAACAATTATTCATATTCTAATAATTTTTAATAAATGTATACTTGTTATAGTACATAAAAGTTAGGAAACATGTTATCAATCTACTCAGCTCCAAGGAATAAAAACAAATCAATCATCACATGAACAAATTAAATTAAATCATATGGTTTGTAATATAATTTTTTTAATCCCATTTTTGGGGAATTCAATGAAAAAGGTAGGTATTTATACCAGAATTTGGATAGTTCTTGTCCCTTCAGGGGACAATGTACTGCATTTAGCAGATCCAATATCTCAGTAACCGATTGATGTAGAGTAATCATTCAAAATGCTATATTGTTTATTTTTTTAAGCTGAATTCAATTTTGACACTTAAATTTACAAAAAATTAATATAAAGATATTAAATCCTAAAAATAGATTTTATTTTGTCAAAAAACCCTCCTTAGAGTTAACTTATCGCGCTGGTTTTCGAACTTGAAGTAATAAATTTCACTCTCGACGTATGTACCAAATTTCATCGTGATCGGACCTTTTTAACAAAAGTTATCGCGCCTACGGACAGGTATATATATATATATCCTTATATATATATATATATGAAAATGAACGAACGGTGTTTTTGGGGTCTGGGGACATCAAAATGAAAAGTTACGGTGGTCCCGTGCTTAAGTCTTACCATGCCGCCTACGGTAATAGCTACTTCCCTATAGGGGGAAATTCGCTAAAAAGACAGATGGATATACAAGTAGATGAGATTTTTATTCAGCTAATTTACATTGGCTGTGGTTACAATGTACGGTGAATAATGTATAGTGATTTGATATACACGGTGTGTCCACTTCCCGTTCAATAGGGTAGTTAGTTCATTTTTCTTCGTTGCTTTCATCACGTTTTCTGTAACAAAAACACCTTTATGCTGTAAACTTAGGTCTTGCAATTTTGAAGTTGGTTTGTGAAAATTACGAGTGCCATCCAGAAAGAAAATGACGTTTTGTCTCTACATCAAGCCCAATGGTCTCATCTACATGACTGATAGTGTGGCCTATCTCCACTCCTGGTCCAAATCTGAGCTAAGTCTCGTTGCCGACCGACCACGAATTTTATTCTTACAGCGATTTAAAATGGCAGTGTGTTTTTAAAATCACGCGAAATTTCTTTAACCTAACAATATTGCTTCTTTCTTGCCTACAAATACCCGCCCCATGCTGCATCAGCAACTTCACAGAACTTTGCCACCTAAAGTGAGACATTTTCGGATAAACCTGTATAACCTATGCCTGGTCTTAAGAGATTACATTTTTTCTGGGGATTTCTGGATGGGAAATTGATTGCAAATGGTAAGGAACTAAAAGAAGCAACATTATTAGGATAAATCAATAAAGCGGAATTTTTAAAGGACACTGCCATTTCAAAACGCTGTAAGAATGAAATGCATGTCGGTCGGCAACGAGACTTGGCTCAGATTTGGACCAGGAGTGGAGGTTTAGGCCACACTATCAAAAGTCTGAAAGTCAAAAAGTCAAAAGTGAAAATCAGTTTATTTCCACAAAATAATAATAAACAAATTAATTGACAATGTAACTTATAAATATCTTGTTAAAATAAATGAAGCGTAAAAAGAAATGGTAACTAAAATTTTAAAATTTAAAAAAGAAAACACTAAATGATATTGAAAAATGTTTAAAATTAATTTAAGCTTCATAAAAAGAAAATAAAACATTTACGGAAATGACCCTACATGTACCTTAGTGGTCTGTGCGTAGACTCGAGTTGAAAATAATTTGTAGTTATTACGTAAAGGAGCAAGATCAGTCATGGAGATGAGACCACTGGGCTAGATGTAGAGAAAAAACATAATTTACTTTCTGGACGGCCCTCGTATATTACAGTAAACCACTGCACATTCATAATGGGAGTAATTTTAAAAAAGACGATCGTGCATGTTTAGCGACCGCAAGCGGGTAGACGAAACATACCGATCGCAGGAGTAACTTTGCAAAAGAAGTAGATGACCATGAAATTCACCGAAGCTTATTGACTGATCGCAGGAACAACTTTGTAAAATAAGCAAAGGGATGTTTAAATTGATAGTATGTATTTACCATTCACATGTGATAGGCACAGGAATGGGGGAAGTAGCTTTGCAAGACGATCACGCATCTTTTTACCGGCCTCAATGCGACCAAGAGGTTTACTAGCCGCAGAAAGACCGAGCGATTTTCCGGCCGCAGTATGACAGAGATTTGCCGACCGTGGTATAAACTAAAGACTTTGTGGCCACGATGTGTTCAGAAGATATGGTGTCTGCAAAAAAAGCGAGACTTGTTTGCCACAAAACAACCGAGAAATATGCCAGCCGCTGTATAAACGACAGATTTTCTGGCCACTATTTGGCCATTAAACGTTATGGCCACAAAAAGAGCGAGAGACTTGTCGCCAAAATGCCACCAAGAGATCTACTGGCCGCAAAACGAGAAAGCTATTTTCCGGCCGTGAAAAAGGGGTGGTTTACCAGCTACATAATGAGTGAGTGATTCTGGCTATAAAATGACCAAGAGATGTCATGGCCACAAAAGAGAGACTGGCTTGATGGCCACAATGCGACAGATTTCCTGGTAGCGATGCTACTGAGAGATCTGAAGGTCATGAAACTAGCGGTTTTCTGGCCGAAATACAATCAAGGGATGTACCGGCTATGGACTGATTATCCGGCCGCGATGTTACCGAAATATATGTCGCGATTCGATTGTGAGATTTGCCAGCCGCAACTACAGAAAACATTGAAAACCGCTATTTCTCAACCAAAAGGTTTAAATTCATGAATTTTTAATGACTATTCCTGACCTTACGAAATCCCCATCATTTTTCCCCAATTAACGACTGGTACATACCCTGTTAAATATCTATGTCAATTAAATTAAACATAATGTAATTACGTGTTGGTTGCATGGAAGTTAAGAGGAAATACCAAAATTACCTTTTTCCTTCCAATTTTTGTTTTGCTTTAGACATCCACTTTTTAATAGGCTGTTCTTAATCTCGTAGTTTGCAGCTTGTAAAATTCGGCATCGAACAACTCCTGAAAAAAAGTTCAGGTGTTGATTTAGTCTATTTTTTTAAATAGGGTGAAGTGGGGTAGGTGCAACCAGGTATGGTTTTTTCACTCTTGAACAGTTATCACTCTTGAACTAACTGTAAAGGGTGCATAAATAAAATTCAGCACACAGTATTTAGGGTTATCTAGCAGCTACAATATCCTGATATAGAATATTTTTGCAGGACGCAGCTTCAACTGCAGATACAAAGAACACATACAAGCAATAAAATCATGTAATTTAACCACACAAAAATCATCTTTTGCAGAACACATCCTTGAAACAGTTATGGTCTCAGGCTTAGGTCTTACCATGTGACCTATGGTAATAGCTTCTTCCCTTTAGGGGTAATTCGCTAAAATCAACTTAATTCCTAAATTGAGCATTCAAATACAAATCCAGGCCTAGGCCTTAATAAACATTCCAATAAAATTGTAGGGACTACACCAAATAGGCCAGTTTGAGCCTGTAAATAAAACGTGGTTAGCCTTTTAGGTTCAATCATGTTGCCTGAAAGAGCCCTCAAGTCAACATTTATCTCACAGAATAAACTATAGTAAAATTAGCCTTGACCTCGGTTAGTTACTGGAATTTGGGAAAAAATATATAAAAGTTTTTAGTTTAGGCTATTTAGTGTAACAATGGCCATGGGTCATACCTAACCTCATTAGCATGGGGAATCGGGGGGAACCGTGGTTGTCAGGAGAGGGGGGACTTTTAATTTGATAATCATCGTATACAGTTGAGATATCAATTAATTTAATCCAGTCAATCAAAAAGCTAAAATATAGCTCCTCTAGTGAAGTAACACAAGTGAATATTTCAGTTTTGATTGGTTACTGAATCATTTGTACCGTTATTGGCCCGATGTGGAAGGCATTTACAGAGTACAGTCTTCTAGTTACCTACAGTGTTCTAAATTAACTGATAGTGTAATTTAATTATTAAAAATAATTAGGGTACTAGGCTATTAGGCCGTACAATAACATATAATTAACGGGTATCAGGCAGATTAATGATATTGTGGAATTCTGTTTTAAATCAAGTGATTATTTGTGCAACCAGTAAAAATATTAACTAGGCCTCAGCCCTAACTTAGGTTATGCTAATAAAAGATCTACAATTAAACTAACAGATCTACAATTAAACTAACGGTCACACCATAATATTACTGAGCATATATAGTAACCATGAAATCAGAAATTTTTGGCCAAGGTAACATTTTTGTACTGAATAGATAAGCTTGGTCTGCACCAAAGGCAAATATATTACCCAAGTATCTGACTAGGCTATAAATTGATATATTGATGGTAAAATCGAGTAATTACAGGTAACCGATACAACGAATGGATAGTAATATAGACATTCCCCAAAGTGGTGTATGAACCGAGAAATAAATTTGTTGACTGAAATCGGTTGAGACACACTCTCTTCATGTAAGATAGCCAAAATCACAAACACATTGTAGGGAAAACATCCAAATGCCTCTAATTTATCTGAATCAAATTCCAAATTAAGCAACACAATTGGAATCACAGGTAAAACTTACTTCGACCAACACCACTGACGATGAAAACCTGTGTATAGGCCTAGCCAATGTACAAGTCAACTTATGCACAAACTATTTGGCCAATAAGTTAACAGTTGATAGTCTAGTAAGTTACAATTTCAAGTTTTCTCATACCATACTATTTATCGAATAGACTTATGCAGAGTACCTAAAAGGCCTATTATTACATGAAAATTAGCTACACTCCCATTACATTACTTAGATCCTATCAATATTGAGGAAACAATATGTCCATCATAATTGACTAGTTTTTTCTTTCCTTTTCAAAAATGAACATAGTGAAAATTATACATTATGTGTTTAAGTAGGCATAGTACTTCAAAACCTGTGACACTGGTTTACTGCTCTAACTGAGAGGGTTAATAAGAAAGAAAAAAACACCCTTAAACACATCCTTCAATGGTTTGAGAGTAATTAAATTTTTAAGTGGTAGCTAAAAACTAAAGCTAAGGCATTATTTCATAAAATAACAAAACTTACCGCAACGTTTGCAAAATGACCGGAGCTTGCTATCAATCAGCAGTCGGCTCCAATACTAGAAAATTAATTTTTACAATTGATTCTAAACAATGACGTCAAACCTGGTGACGTCATAACTTCAAGAAATTCGCTCCGTTTATGCCAGTGACTTTAGGACTACATTCGTTCAATTCGTACTGGGACTCGTCCTGAGCCCAGACGCTCGTGTACTGATCGTACGTCGGCGTCGGCTCCAGCTGTCGGCTGAAATCAGTGTAGCCAACTTGCCAACGTTATAGAAACATTTTGCCCACTCAAGGATTTTTGACCAATTAATTGACCATGATATTGACCCTGCCATCTCTTTGAGACCGTCCATAAATTACGTCATTGCTTTTTGGCCTTTTTTGGACCTCCTCCCCAAGATCATCGTACCGTCATAATCCGCCTGACCCCCCCACCTTTGAAAAATCACGTCATAAAGTACAAACTTCCAATCAGGTAATATAATACCGGTTTTAGGGGAATCGAAATCATACAAAAGATTTTATTAAAGGTAGTCTTCTATTAAGATGTTAAAAACATCAGATCAGTTTTTAAACCCATTTTTACGCTAATTAGCTGTTAAACAACGATTTAAACCACAACTTTCCGATTAAAAACTTTCAAGATAAACTTTCAATAATTATTCTAACTTTGTACTACTACATTTACGGTAGTAATGAATGATGACGCTGTCACTAGATATCAAAACAATTATCATTAAAATCTGCACCTCGTGTAAATATTTTTGGCCCGAAGCTAAAATGACCACTTAAAGGTGTAAAAAATCTGAAACATAGTTTCTAATGATTTTTTTCTAAGGCGATTAACATTAATTTAATGAATTTACAAATCATTTTCTTAATTTTCCCATCTAAATTAGTCATAACACATGAGTTGTAAAATGACGTAATCATACATACATTAACTTACATCATACATTAGCGTCTACCCTCCCTTGCACATCATCCTACCATCATTTCCAATTTCGACCCCTCCCCCCTATTTTCAGATGACGTAATTTACTGACGGACCCTTTCCTAATCTGTTCTAGAAGTGTTTAAAATGATATAAATTTATTTAATAATCTAAATCTAGACATGAGAACAAATTTTTGAAAACTCTAGCGACAAAGTCACTTTTTTGGGCAACCTTAGAGGCATTAGCAACGCCGTGGAACTCTTCAATTCTAAATAATGAAGGCTTATTGACGTCGGATTCCGGAAATAATAATTAATATAGGGATTTAAGTAAAATGCCCTGTAATGTTTTTGACAAATTTACCCTGGTTATTTACCTGCTATCGCTTAGTTCTTGCGATTGTTTTTATAGCCACCCTCCGTCTTTCGCATTGCTTCCATCGCTTACCCGCAGTTGGCGAAACTAGATACACTTTAATTTCATGGCTATTCTGATATCAGCAAAGTTAAGGCATTTTTCGCGCGATTGACAAAGTCGCCTAGTTGTCGTATGACGGGCTACTCCCGCCGCGTTGTCGTTTACCCGCGATGAATTCGTGTGGCAGTGGCGGCTGGTGGGTTAAATGAACGGGAGGACTCACTACTAACTACAAACAGTATATTGCGGATTTTGTGTATTTCACCTACTTCGATTGCTATTCACATTTCATGGTCTGTAATACTACCAATATCATCTGTATTCACTATTAAAATAATAACAATCACTTATCACCATTGCTGATTACCAACTCATTGGATGAAACACAGCATGTAAACAAATAACCTCACTCAGCTTCCATGCCACGGCCTCGCCGTTTAGGTTACAGAGATTGGCGGGTTGCTATGGTTACTAAAAAGAATAACAACAGGTTCGCCAACATGAATCGTGCAATCATAACGGCAGCAAAGGTTCAATTTCTTATTGCCCTAAAGAGATCGTGGTGGCTGCACTGATTACTGATATGCGCGCGCATCTTCGGACGCTGCCCGAGACTCGCTATATCACAACATGGCAGTGACGTCAGAGTACCCTCACGACCGTCTGTATGATTTTCCATAAGATAGCATGCGTTAGGATTGGGACGCTACGGCCAGCGTCCGCGAGATATACGCGCAATAGCAGTTGAGGCCTAAATACTTTCGCAACATATTTCGATGCATATAGTTGAAATTAATTTATCATTAATGGTCAGTATAATTAAAATTAGTAGTTTTTTACACATTTATCGGATACATATGTAAACCAATTTAATTCAGTATGTTTGAAAGTCCTCTGGGGGGGGGGGCGGCGTCCGAGAGTCCTTATGGGCCGGCCGCCACTGTCGTGTGGTTTGTTTTATGGCCGTTCTCAAACAAATTTATAAACTCTGTTTGTTTATCTTCTTTTCTTTTTTGCCAGAGCACAAATGTCAGAAGCTTAACATCAAGAGGGTATATTTGTTTACAAACTATCGGTCTAAAGGGCAGTGACGGATCTACACTTACTGTCGCCCGGGGCAAAATCGGGTTTGGCGCCCTCCCTCCCAATATTATTTATAAGAAATATATTATATTTTTAATGTGTCTTTGATGTGATGGATAAGCAATTATCTCGTATATCATAATATGATTTTATCTTACAGTTCTTATGATTTTTTACAACCGAAGCTGTTCATAGTCTGCGATGCAGCCTAACCAAGAGCTGTTATTGCCATAATATGACCGATAAATTTGCTAGCCGCGGATGTAAAACCAAAGCAAAGGTGTCTACCAGATTTCACATATCAAACTTCCGTCTTTTTCTCTGACCTTTCCCAATTATTTCAAAACAATTCCCGATTAGTGGAATCGGCCATGTTGCCTCCTAAAACGAATACTTGAGTCCAAACTGTGTAAAGTAAAATACAATGTTATTTGACGGCCGCGATGCGACCGAGTGATTTTGCAGCCGCGTTATGTCCCAACATATTTAACAGCCGCAATGAGACCACAGAGACCAAGAGATTTGCTGGTCACAGAAACACTGACCGATTTTTCCGGCCGCAATACGACCAAGAGATTTACCGGCCGTGGTTTATACGACCGCGATTTGACAGCCACGATGCGACTGCCAAAGGTGTATCCGGCCATGAAAAAGGGCAAGCGGTAGTTGCAATGTGACAGATATTTGCCAGCCGTGATCTAAACGACAGATTTTTCGGCCGTATTTTGGTCAATGAATATGACGACCTCGAAAATAGCGAAATACTTGACGGCAGTGAAACAACAAAGGAATATTCCTGCCAGCAAAAACTCATTATCTGTTCAAGATATTGCCAATATATGTGACGGACGCGAAAATAGCGAGAGCCTTGTTGTCCGTAATGCGACCAAGAGATCTGCCGGCCGCAAAACAGGCAGGCGGTTTTCCGACCACGAAATGAACGAGCGATTTTTCGGCTGCGGAACGAGTGAGCTATTCTCCGTCCGCGAAACGAGTGAGCGGCGGTTTTCTTGCCATTAACCAACGAGAAATGTGACGGTCACGAAAACTAAGATAGGCTTGAAGTCTGCGATGCGACAGAGATTTTCCGGCAGTGATGCTACTGTGAGATTTGCCGGCTTCAAAACGAAAATCTTGACTTAAAATTATTTTTTTCATTTTTTACTTAACCGAAACCAGCCATTTGGGGCGCCGCTGGCGCCCCTTACCGGCCGGTGCCCGGGGCAGGCGCCCCCGCTGCCCCCCCCTTAGATCCGTCACTGCTAAAGGGGCATTCCTTTACCCTCCCCCGTACCTACGTCTCTGGTGGGAGAGACTGACGATGACAGACCTTGGCGCTGGTGGACTTTGGCACGTACCCCAGACTTGTTTCATTGCGACCGGGTTGTGATTTAAAAATAGACCTCTGGCCGCCGCGGTCAGCTGTGATACAACACGAAAGACTGCGGTGTATGCCGGTTGCATTACACAGATTGAAGGCACTGGTGGTTGATGATGGTGATTGGGGAACTTATTTCTTTTGGACAATAAAATTACAAATACCCCCGTTGCAGCAGACCTGCATACTCAGCGATTCTCAAATGCAAAACAACATATTCCAACGCAACAAAGCGAGATTTGTCATATTTTGGTAACCTTCATAAGAATAACATGGGGAATGAGTATGCAGGTTTGCTGCTTCAGGTATATTTAAACTGGGCAGTTTTAATTCAACATTTAGTAGATCTGAAGTAGAAGAAGCTATTTATCAAGTTTTATCAAGATATGCTGAGACATAACCGAGATATAGAATTTTACTTATTTCGCATTAGGTTGACATTGGGACAACGTACTGCGTTTACCACTTTCAATATCTTGGTAACCAAAGGACGTAGAGCAGTTCCAAAATACGAAATTGTTTGTTTTTTTGAGCTGAATTCAACGGTGCCAACAAAAATTTGATAACTTTCATTTTTCTAAGTAAAAAACTCAAAAAACCCATTTTTGGGGCGGTTTATCCCCTTTACCCCCTCCCTTCCGGTGGTTTACGAACTCATCCGAGGGATTACCACTTTACATGTCTTTAACAAATTTCATTCCAATCGCGGACCATTTTTGTGAGCGCTATCGTGCTTACAGACACATATATAGATACATATATAGATATTATGTATATATATATATATATATATATATATATATATCCAAACGAACGGTGTTTTTTGCTTCTGGGGCCCCCAAAATGAAAAGTTATCATGGTCAAGGGCTTAGGTCTTACCATGAGACCTACGCGTGGCAATAGCTTCTTCCTATAGGGGAAATTCGCTAAAAATGGAGCGAATGTTAAATTAATCAACTAGTTCGTCATATGAAGCAAAAAAATATGATGAGCAATCAAAAGTACTCCACAAAACATTTAAAAGAATCATTGTAAAAAACTATGATAACTTTATGATTTTAAAGAATATTTGGGGTCAGATTTTCATTAAATTTATATGTAGATTATGAGTATTAAAGATAAAATTTGATACAATTATTACTTTGCGGCAAGGCTGTAACGACCACCGGGGCAACCGGGGCACCACTCCGGGGCCCCCAAGGACAGAGGGCCCCGAAGGGGCCTCTGGACGAGGGAACATAAAACCGGACTCGACGCCGATCTCGTCACGACCACATTATTTCCGAAAAAAAATTCTTAGGTTTTTTCTTAGGTTAAAACCAGCAAAAAGATGAATAGACGTTTAAAAAACTTTGAGACTGGAATTTTTCTCCATAACAGTTTTTATTTGGCTATATTACCATTGATTGTAATAATGTTATAAATGTTTTAGAACCAAAAACCAAAAGCTACAGAAACTGTGGTATAAGGGATAAGAGGCTTGGTCATGTGGTATACAAGAGGTAATCTATTAATTTGGGTTTTATAACTAAACCGGAATGATTTATTTAATTTGTGGCCAGAAAATCTGTCGACTACATTGCCATGGTCTCAGATTTCCTCGATTGATTCGTCGCGATGTCGCGATCATTTTTCCTGGCCATTTAGTGGCTGCCAAAGCTTCCCTATCTTCTTTTTCTATCTCGGCAAGTTCGTAGCCCACTCTCTTCGTAAATCCCTGTAAATTTTTTACAGGGTGTCTACCAGTTGGGAATTCGGGAAAGGTCGGAAAACGTAATGAATTTAAACCTTTAGTCGAGAAATATTATATACCTTTACTATTCGATTCTTCTGATAACAAAACGAGACGACATAAGCGTCTTCGTCATCGCGGCCGGCAAATCTCTCGTCGAATCACAAAAAACAAATATTTCGGTAATATTGCTGTTGGAAAATTACCAGTCGTTTACATCGCGCCCGTTAAATCTCTCGGTTCTATTTCGGTCGGAAATCACCCGCTCGTTCCACGGCTGGCAAATCTCTCGTAACAATTGCTTGCCGTCAAGTCTATCTCTCTTTCCGTGGCCGCCACATATCTCGGCCGTATAGCTAAGAAAATCGCTTGCTCGTTTCGCGGCTGGAATATTGCTCACTCATCCCGCAGCCAAAAAATGGCAGATCTCTTGATCGTATAATGTAGGCCGTCTCTCACTCTTTTCGAGATCGTCAGGGGCCAGAAAATCTGTCGTTTACTCCACGGTTGGCAAAACTTTCGGTCGAATTACAACTGGAAAACCGCTTACTCTTTTCATGGCCGTTACATGTTTTGGTCGTATCGCGGTTGTCAAATCGCGGTCGTTTATGACAAATCCCGCGGTCATAGTGCAGAAAAAAACAAAAAATGCTAAGTGTTTTCGCGGCCAGCAAATCTCTTGATCGCATAGCGGCCGTAAAATAATATTGTATTTTGCTTCAGAAAACAACATTAACAAAACAGCTAATGAGTTTAACAGTAATTTGAAAAGAAGTTTAGACAAGTAAAACAGTAAAATAATTGGCAGAACTTTTAATTATTGATCATAGTTCGTTGTCTTCGAGTTATCTTGATGTGTGCACAGCGTGTATCATATACAAAGGCAGAATGATATTTTCCTAAGCTTAAATTAATAAAACGATATTTAAGAAGTTCAACGGCTCAAGATAGTTTGAGGAGCTCAGCTCTAAAAGGACGGAGTACAAACATTTTTTTAAGTTATTGATGACTACCTGAACGAAGGCACAATGAGGAAAACAAATGTTTCAGTAATAAAATGATTTTTTATTAACTGTGGGTTGTAAACTAATAGAAACAATAAAAAGATAGTTGACATTTTTAATTCTTTTATATCACTGTCAGTTAGCACCCTACACTATTTAGTTTTTATCAATCATTAGTAAATTATGGTTATTATTTAAAAAATACTTATGGCCTGTAAAAATGGTAAAGGTAATTAAATTTTGTTTTATGATTTTTGACACTCACACGCTCATGCTTGAGCAAGATATGGGAGGCCCCACCAGCTAGTCTTGCCCCGGGGCCTCCAAGCTTAACGTTACGGCCCTGGTGGAAACGGACACAGAGAGGCCAGAGGCCCATTTCGAGGATGTATAACGACCTCGGGCGTCAGTCAAGGAGGATATGGGAACCCCATTTGTTGGCGTTTAATTTGCCACAGACAATGACCCCGCTATACGTGTTCATGATTTTATTCCCAATGGAATCGACCATGTGACGGCAGACACCGGTGATGGGTTGTTAGGGTTGGTTAGATGTAAGGTGGACGGAGGAGGAGGTAAAATTTAGTGCCGCAACGTAGAATACAAAAACAGAATAGTCTTTCCTAAAACTTAAAATTGAATATTTTTTTTCGATTCGCGAGATTGTGAAAATATTTCGGTGTTTCTCCACCATTTTCAGCGTTTTGTTACTTTTGGAGTTTCGAAGGTGCAAGGCAATCTATTGTCATTTTCGTTATTCCATGATTTGTTGAATAGAGTATTCACACCGTACAGCGACACAGGATAACAGCATCGATTACAAATGTATAAGCATAGACTCGGGAATATTTTCGACTTCTTAGTCTGTGGCATTATATTACACTAGAGCAGTGGCTCCCGACCTTTTGGTGCTCGCGTACCACCTATCACATTTTCAATATTTTTGTGTACCCACTGCAAGGACCAACCCCCCCCCCCCCCGCCACCAACTACGAGGGATCCCCTTGAACAGTGTTCATTACCCTTTGGTGGATTTGCTATTTCCAGCATATTAATTTTGTTTAACTTGACAATTTAATTTTTAGATTACATCTATAAGTATAAAAGAGGATGTTGGTATATATATATATATATTTAGTTGGCAGGGATAAACACAAAAACCGCTGGACCGATGGCCACGAAACTTGGTACATACATGTAGAATTTCATGGAGTAGGTTTATACACCTTCAATTTCGTGATAACTTTCAGGGCTTAGCCCTGGGACCGTCTTAAAGGTACCCATGTCAGGGATTTTGAAATAATTTGAGTTAGATTTGTTTACTAACAAAACATATGAAAGTAAAATTTAAAACAGGTGATGTAAATTAATAGTATTTCTTTCTGCTATTTAACTGTATTTTTGTTAAAATGAAGATTTGTTACTTGGTGCCAGGTGGTCAATGAATTAGACTTTTGCATTTTTTCAAAGTGCATCAATACACTATATAAAATGCTGATAATATGTAGTATAACATAAAATAAATAACTGATTACTGAAGGACTCCAGTGATCACTGATCACTTATACTTGAAGGACTTTTTTTATGACAACTAACTGCTATTTAAAGAGGAAGAGTGTGCTACTGTAAAGAATTAATTTTACCTACAACACTTTAAAAAAATTGCCGGGACGGCTCATTCAAACGTTTTGCTCAATATAGAGTCTAAAAACGTAAGCCAGCACTTTTTAATAATTGCTGGAGTGGCATTGTAATTTTTTGTTCAAGGTAGATCCTAAAACCTTAAGAAAATGATCTTTTACAGTGAATAAAATTTCAAGCTAACTTCTTTGATTCCTCTAACACGTATGCCTTCATGAAGGAAATAAATAGGATTTCTAATACGCAGGTCTGCTGCGACGGGGGTGCATAATAAACTTTTAATTAAGGGTAACATATGCGAGCAGATTCAAAGTGCCGTCGAAAAAGCCAAGGGTGCCGTTCCTCATATTGTGCCCCATGATCATCATCAGGGCAAGCCCAGGTACCGTGGAAACGACCATTAAATGCTTCTCGGCGTTCGTCTCCGTAAATTGGCCTCTTGAGTGTGTGAGCGCAATCCTCTTCACCTGATAGCACGATCGACTGGACAGCCGACACAAGCAAAACGCACTTGCAAGAGGAAGGACCACCGATATTGGGCATGAGCCTACCCAGGGCAGCAACACCATTTGGGGCTTTGTCGGTGGGGCGTTGGATATGGTCACATTTTTTTATGTACAGGCAGTTTATGCAGGAATATAATACCCCCGTCGTAGCAGACCTTCGTACTAAGAGCGAATTTCTAAAAACATTTGCTTTATGGAAGTACATTTGATATGTTCAAAGAAGTAGATACATTACATCCATTAGATTTTACAATAAGAAAAATAAATGGGAAAGCAAAACTATATAATTCATGGGTGATAGTGTATGTATCATTTTAATCGTGAGCGAAGCCACGGGTTCTTCTAGTTTTACTTATAAGGACATCTTGACAAATCATGTGTTATTAGTATTGCTCAATTATTTGATAGCCAACATGACAAAAAATCTGAATTTGGCTAATGCGGAAACATTTTGAGGTAGGCTACACGAGAAAAAGTTGTCTCTGTCTGTTATTTGTTATTTTACATATCAATCATATCTTATATTGAAAAAATTCCATAAATAAACAAGTCCAAGTAATTCTAAGTATACTGCACTTTCACCTAAGAACTTATATTTAGGCATACAGTAGAGTCCCGCAAACCCGGACTTCGATAACTCGGAATTCTGGATAGCTCGGAAAGCCTGCCAGAGCAATAAAGTGCATTGAGATTCAAGACCAGAGCACGGTGTGACACATATAAAACTGTTTTGGTTTTTCTTTAAGTTTCTTTTGTAACTGATAATGTAGTTCTTGTATTTTTTTACTACCAATAAATAAATGATTTTTCATAGAAATAACAGAAACTGTTCTTATTTTTACTCATTTCCCGATAACTCGGAATTTTCACAAACCCGGACACGGTTCGGTCCACATTAGTCCGGGTTTGTGGGACTCTACTGTATTACAAAAAGGTACACACAGATCGAAATATAGAATTGCCACCAAATTATTACTGTAAAACTGGCACCATTTTTTCAGTGAAAAGAACATTTTAAAATGCCAAAATGGTTGCTAAAAGAACTAATTTTAAAATAAAATAGTGAAAATATAAGTTCTAATTAAATATGACAACTAAATATACATTCCGCACGAAAGTGCATGGCATGACAATAAACAAGTAGGCCTATATAAAAAACGATTTATCAAATTTATTTTAGAATAGCCTTCATAAAAAAATTAAAATAAGCAAACAAAATATTTTTTTATTGGATATTAAAATTTCCTGAGTGTGCAAGTGAAAAGTATTTAATTCTCCATGGAAGGGGCCAAATAAATATTTCAATATTTCCTACTTTTACAATGATATTGTGGGCTACTCGTAGCCCATAGCTCGTGAAGTACGTCTTGTCACTTCTAGTTCTAGGTATATTTTGCGTTTATTATTAGAATAAGTTAAATTCAGGCAAGTATTGCAAACGAGATATGTGATATACTAACCTGAAAACGGATTTTGTAAAGAATAATTTCGTCCTAAAAGAAGGTACGAAATTGGTATATTATGGCCAAAACAGATACTGAAAAAGTTAATAAACCTCTTAACATTAAGTGTGTCTTTACTTTTCTACGGAACAGTATTCGTTCGGAAAAAGTATATAGTATTTTATTTCTTACTACTTCTTCAATCTCTTGCGTACCACCTGAAAGCCGTTCGCGTACCACCGGTTGAGAAACACTGCACTAGAGGCTTGAAGCAAGGCCCCACTGAAAATTTTTGAAGGAATTAAAAGCCCCTGATAATACTGTAATAGGGGAAAATTAAATTTAAAGAATCCTTCTTTATTTGGCATATAGTACAAAATAACTTCAAAGTAAACTGGCTTTTACATCCACCATATATTCATATGTAGCACCCGTTTTTAATCATACAACATCACTAAAAGTTTAAATTTAAACGAAAAAGCAGATGTTTTTGGGTCCCAATGTTTTTTCGCAAGTGACAGATATTTTATGTTATTTCTCATTTTCTGGTAAACTTCTTGCAATTAATTTCAGTATTTTTACCGAGTCCCTGGCAACAAGATCTCCAATTTGAGCCGTCTGCATCATGCCAAACGCCCTCAATATCGGTGCAAAAATTTCCCTTAAGTAATTGTATATATGTAGATTTTTTAAGGGATTTTCGTTTTACAGTGGCTTTGAGCTGCAACACTGTTGCTGTTGTCGTCGTCTTTGTATTTGGCGGGAGCGGTGAGCGATGTTGGATGTCAAAATCTTAACCTAACATTGTACTGTTTGGATTATAATAGTTTAATAATTTACTTTAATATTTTTACTTGAAATAATTGTAGTTTAAAGGTGAGGCCGTAGAGAATTCAACATTTATTCAAAGAATTTGTTACGAAGTAAGGAGTTTTTAGCCTTGATATTTGGTAACTAAAAGTAGCCTATTTCTTTGCAATTATTTTTTTCCAAGTAAAAACAAATACTCACCAGTAGGCTACTATAGGCCTAGATATAACAGCGTTCATATGTACAATAAATTTAACTTGGGTTATATGCCTCTGTTCTTTTTAACTAGGCCTTTACCTGAGGTGACCAGATTTTGTAAAAGCCAAAACGGGACGCTGACCTAAAGGGAGTTTTAGGGATATGGAATAACCCCTCAGAAAAAGAGGAAGTCTGGGAGGTCCTCCCCCTAAAAATTTGGAAAAAAATATGATTATTTTGGTGTTTTCTTAGACCCTTGTAGAATGCACATTTATGTCTGGTTGATCTTTATAATTTAATGTTTTACTTGACTATTTTTTAACTTGTAGAAAAAATGTTGGTAATGTCCAACAAATTTGTACAACTAAGCCTATGCATTAACGTAGGATTTGAAGCTGTTATATAAAAAATACTGTAAAAATCTTAACCATTATAATAACTATAAAGTTTATTTTAGTATAGCCTAATGAAACTTAATTTTCAAATTAATTTGTAAAAATCAATTTTAACGATATTATTCTTAGCCTACAGTTGAAAAAATACTACAAATCAATTTAAGAAAGAACCAAAGAAAACTTTGAAAGAGTTGTTGAATTTAGAAAGTTTTTTAAATTGTATTTTTGTACAAATTGCGCCAAATTCGGACAATTGAGTGTCCCGAGCAAGTTCGTCGGGATAAAATTGCTATTTTAAAAGACGGGACTGCCTCGTTCAAAATGGGATTTTTGGTCACCTTACCTATACTTATAAAATGCTAATGCTATTGATGCTTAAATGTCATCCAGTGGTTTTAAAAGGAGCACATCAAACAAAATAGGATTAGTATACAGGTAAACCTATAAACGTGACAGTAATGATAACCTTCACATTTAATTTGCCTATTTTACTTCATTGCCTTTTGGCAATGAGATCCTGAATAGGTATTGAACACAAATTTTATATATTTCACAACCAGGCCTAAAATTAGAAATGTGTTTAGTGGATGAAGTCCTTATGTTGACTTGGTAACGTAGAATTTGATAATTTCAGTGAATAGCTTGATATTTTCATCATTTTTTTGTGGGGCAGTAATGAACCTCTTCTTTGTGGGTTACCATTAAGTAACTTATTGACTTTTGTTGGCGGCTATCGCATGTAAAGGTGTCCTTCATTACAATACGACAGAGGATTCTCTTTTAGGGTCATCATTGTGTATAATAGTGTATTTGTTTTGTCTGATTGCTTGACACACTCCTCCACTAGATTATGGAATAAATACTGTATGAAACATCTTTTGTTGAAGTAGCCCTACTGTACTGTAGGATCCCTCGTGAACTATATTGAAATGGTATTTCAGTGTGGCTAATCAATTTTATTTTACTTGTTTACTACTAAGACTAACTTACCACTTGCTTTTTATCATGCTGACACATAGTAGTCTGTTTACACCAGATTTGTATAGGCCTATAAGAAAACTCAAACATGGCTGATGAGTTCCCCGATCCTGATGAAGAGTTTGAACTCATGCATGCAGCAGAGATGGAAATGCTACATGAAATGGAAATGGAAACTGTTGAAGGTAGGTACTTCTGATTATTAAAACTAAGAGATAACGGCAACTCTCACGCACGGGCGGAAAAAAGCCTATGTGAGAGGTAATTTCAATATTATTATAGTAATTTTAGTTATATTTATATTTAAGATTAGTATTTAAGATTATTATTTTATAAATGACTTTTGTATAATATGTATATACATTTTACTCGAAATAAAGCTGATTTGATTTGATGAGGCCAAAGCCTAAACCTCCAGCTTCTAGACCTGTATTTGGCATTTTATAACAAACGTTCATTACAGTAGGCATGATCAACATAAAATTATGTTGTAGAGTATAGCGCAAGAATTAGGGCCAGCGGCCAAAACTGTAAACTCATAGAATTGTCTGGTAACCCTCAGCTAAAATTACTGAATGAAATTTTTTTGTTGAGCAGTCAAAACTTTGCTTTAAGTTTTTTTAGAGACTTTTACATGTAAATTTGTGTTTACTTTACCATATGATCACATAGTTGATTGACTACCCCAGAGTCTAAGAAAAAATACTGTCCCAACTCTTGCCATATGTTGTAATGCATTATGTTGTCCGCAGGGCGACACTAGTGTTCCAAGCGGTATGCAAGCACAGTTACTAACAAAATTAGATACCATCTAATTGTAATTGTACTTATGTGCCAGCTACCAGGATTGCATTGGGATGACACTTTTTTCATTTGAGAAACCAGATTGCATTTGTTGTTATACAGTACAGTAGAGTCCCACAAACCCGGACTAATGTGGACCGAATGGAGTCCGGGTTTGTGAAAATTCCGAGTTATCGGGAAATGAGTAAAAATAAGAAAAAAATAAGAATAGTTTCTGTTATTTTTATAAGAAATCATTTATTTATTCCACAGTAAGAAGTACAAAAACTACATTATCAGTTACAAAAAAACTTAAAGAAAAACCAAAACTGTTTTATATGAGTCACACCGTGCTCTGGCCTTGAATATCAGTGTACTTTATTGCTCTGGCAGGCTTTCCGGGTTATCCAGAATTCCGGGTTATCGAAGTCCGGGTTTACGGGACTCTACTGTATTTGGGGAAACAGCATGTAATTTGTTTATGGACGTTGTGATTGTGCTTGCGTGCCACTAGGGTTGGGGATACTTTTTGTGACCAACTATCAGGACTGTATTTTTTCTTAGACTGTGACTACCCTAACAAATAATCATATATTTGATTTCTTAAGGCGATTCTTTTTGTCAAAATTGTGGGCTTCGGGCAAGTATGGGAGAGAGGTCAAATTTAAGGTCTCTATTCTGTGATGGCAGGAAAAATATTGAAATTGTTTGAAATGCACCAGAAAACGAGAAATAACATAAAATATCTGTCATTTAAAAATCATTGGAGTCTATAATTGTCTGCTTTGTTTACATAAAACATGTGATGCTCATACTTGATTGAAAATCACATGGTACAGTAGGCTAGATATTAATATAATGTAGATCCAGTTTGCTATGAAGGTATTTTGTACTATAATAAATAGGGATTTTTTAAATTTTCCCTCATTAGGGTTTTTTAGCCCCTTCAAGCCACTAGTAAACAATAATTTTACTAGCAGCACTCATTCACCCGCCCTATTTGGGGTCTGCGATTATAGGCCGTTATTTCACATTGTATTCTGCACTTTAGCTAGAACTTATGTGATCTCAATAGTTTTCACCCCTGCAAGGAGTGTTTAGTTTGTAAAAGTTTTTAAAGCTTATAACTTCATCAAGCGTACAGTATTCATCTCAACCAACTCTCAACTAAACCAATAATCTCGACAATCAAGCCAATTTGAGATTTACTCTTGTTAATTACACACAATAATCCCTTACGGCATATAACTCCAGACCGACTCCATAACTGGGCAAAATGGGCACTTGCCTTGGGGTTGAAGGGTTTTTAGAGGCTTTTTTCCATCATCCCTAGATGTCTTTCTTCTTGTTTATCCTCGTACAGCAGTTTACAGTAAAAAGAAGTTGGCATCAAATCAGCGAGTCTGTTTGAAGAAGTAGAATGACAAACTTTTTATTCCCCTTGGTTTCTCTTTGGCTCTACGGGAACTTTGATTCCCGTTTCATCTTGTTTACCAAGTCTGGTCGAAGGCCTGGAAGTAGTATACATCATTAAGACTGGGATGTAGCACTAGATGCATATTTTAATTGGAATAAGCGTGAATATAGTGTGGAATGGATGAGATGAAAGCCTTATAACTGTTAATGACCAGGTGATTAATTCTGCTAGGATTTTATAATATCTAGTCCAATAATAAACACTTAGTAGTGCGTCAACCTGGTTTTTATTTATTTCTACAGGAGGGGATTATAACACTTATTTTCAATTATGGTAGAACCTTGATAAGAAGACACTTGATAACACAAAAATCTTGATAAAAAGTGCGCTTTTCAAGTCCCCTTGAAACTGTAATGACACTTAATGTCTTATTAACATGGACCTCAATAAGAAGACTCCCTTGATAACGAGACTCTTTCCAGAATCTCCTTGAGAGTCTTCTTATCAAGGTTCTACTGTATAATCTCTTTTTCTAATGTCAATCTTTTTGGTTTTTCAGAGGACTTTTATGAATCTCAAAATGCGGGACCCAAAGCTAAAAGAAGCCTTGATTTTAAAAATTATGAAGGAAATGATCCAAAAAATCTTCCAAGTTCTCCTGAAGAGGAACCACTTCAAAATAATTCTTTTCTCATACAGAATGACACTGGGCAATGTTCATCATCAAGTCAACACACAAAAAGTAAAAATATGAGTAAATCAAAACAGGAAAATGCTCAAGACTTTGTAAGTTATTTATGTAATGTTTTATTATTAACTATTCTACAGGCTACATTATTTCCAGATTTAACATATTTTGTTATTAGGTTGGAACTTGTAATCCCAATAAAAGTGTGGAAGTACAAGTGTGTACAAGTAAAAGTGTGGAAGTGTAAAAGTGTGGATCTTTCTTTTTATAAATCTATATGTACCTAGGGGTTTCAGACACTTGACTCACATGAGATTTCTACAAAAAGAGAAATTTAGTTAAGGTTGTCAGCTCTGGCAGGTTTAGAGGGAAAAGTCCCCCCCTTTTTTGTATTAATTTTTTTTCTGAAGATTAGTAGGTTTGAATAATTCCTTAAGAATTTAAATATATACCAAACTCTCTTTTACTTAGGAAGTTTTATGGTTATATAGGCCTAAGGCTAACCAAATTAGGACACGACCTTTTTGGATCCAGGGCACTTCATCTAAGAAATATCATACGCTAGAATTCTTAATTTCTAGTCCCATTAAACGATGAAATAACAATAAATTTATGTGGTAACAAGGTAAATAAGTTAATAAGGTAAATATTTCTTTATAGATTTTTCTTTAGATACTTCAGAAATACATCAGAAAAATTGGGTGATGATAGGCCAAAAGGAAGTATATCAAAATGAAGGATTATCAGCTGATATTTTCATAGATCAATTATTTGTTCAAGACGTGTATGATTTCCTCATAGGTAGATACTATTTATGAAAGGATTTTTATGGACCGATGTCCAATACTGAAGGTGACTTCTTTTTTTCCTAAGGTTAATACAGAGAACCTGTTTGAGGCCTTGAATGATAATGCATCAACATCCAACAAGAGACGAGTCGAAGACTTGTTCGGAGATATTGATGACATTTATTTCGATGATGATCGTAAGTAGGCTAAACCATGTTCCGTACATGATTGATATCTAATAAAAAAATCAATGAAATCTGTGGCGTGTAGTCCATATAAAATCTTTTATAAAAAAATAGTATAATAGTAGGTTCATAAGTCACATTTTGGGCCAAAGCCTACTTGGCCCAAGGAAGGGGATCTGGGTTTCATTAGCAGGCTCCCCTAAATATTCCATAAGTGAAATGTGACACATTCATAAAGTTACAGAAATATTCTTACAAAATGAAACAAATATGTATGTATTGATACGGAAAGTTACTTATGTAATAGTTATAAAAATATGAAACGTTTTAGAAATGTTTAGAAGAAATATTAAATCTATATTTATGTATGTAAAATCAACAGGTATTATTTAATGTAACCAAGTGAAGCGGGCATTGGGTTCTATGTCAAGCAAAAAACTCCTTTGACACGGCTGGGGAAGATTTCTTACTCGAAAACTGAAACCCAAAACCAAGTCAGTGTAGCCAGTTGCCGCTTGGCCCTCCAAGCACTGTCCATGGGCATGTTGCTGAGTGACGTCAAGAATCAACAACTTTATTTCCATGAAGACAGTATACTATTTATTACTAGGAAATCATCATTTTTGAAAATAAGTCCTAAAAATCTCAAACTGAAACACTCTATGCAGAGAAAGAAAAACTTCACACTCGACAAACAATTCACAAAGAAAGCTACTTTATGGCTTCTTCCTCAAAAGAAACAACTCTTTTTATTCAGCGGGTTGGAGACACTTCCATTTTAAGTTAGCTTCCAAGTTTCAGATGTTATGTAATCCATGGTAACCCATCATCTAAAGCTGGTTAGCGTTGTTGGCTGGTGGAATAAAGTGAAAGCTCCCCAAACCGTCCGCTAAAACTCATGCTGTATTTTCAAAACTCTGTCTTTTAAGGCTAATTTACACTACAAAATTTGAGCTGAATATCATGCTATAACCATAAATTCTAAAACAAAACCTATAAAAACCAATTTGCAGGTAGTTTGCTAGATTGATTGAGTTTAAAGAGGTTTAAATGATTATAGTCTTAAAAATAATAAATTGGTGTTTTTGGAAACTCCCTTCATTATTACTTAATTTATTTTTACCATTGCATCTTTACAGACACATCGAAAAAATCCAAAAATGAAGAACTTACTGAAGAGGAGAAGCAACTCATGACAATAGAAACCATTTTAATGGAGAGGAAGCGGCTTCAGGAGTCTAAAATATTACCCCGTTCAACGAACTTAAATTCAAGGTATTGTCATATTACATCCATTTCACTCAAAATTATATATCCTCTCAGGAAACTACTCTGATAGCAATGGCCAGTGACTATGGATGTCTTTGACACCACTGAATGTATTGGCCGCTTTAATTTGACAATTTTAAAGGCATATCGGTTTAACCAGTCAAATTATTACCCAATAACAGGAAGTCTACTTTACATAAATTCCAGGTTAATGTTTATCTTATGTTTTAGGATTTCCAAATCAAAAAAGGTGACATTTTCTCGAACTGTTCCACGATATAATTTTATGGCACTCACTGATAAGAAAGGCGAGAGAATCTACACCAGACTTTACTCGGAAGAAGAACATGATAAACAGGTAGGATTTTCATTCATTATTAGTCTGCCAGGTGTTTAGCCCTCGAGCGGGCGCATGCGGAGTTTTTCTCTGCACGTGTTTTTAAAAAATTAAAATAATCAAGCATAATGGGTGTCAGCAGTCTTGTCCGGCTCTTCACCTCACGCGCCTCGCCTCATTCCAGGAATCGCCTAAATCTATTTATATCCCCCACCCCTCCCTTGGTACCTTGTTATTTGCAATTCAGTGATGCCGTATCAGTTTGCAGAGCACCTTCTCCCGTAACTCAAACTGTGTTACCTATTTTATACTAGAAAATTACTTACTATGTTCAATTGAAATATTACACCTATCAGGTTGACTAATTAATGGTATCAACGATGAAATGTGAATCCTAATGAAGTTTATCAATATTTGAATACAATATTTTGTTATAAAACAAGTAAAATGGGTTAAATTTGTGTGATTCAGTATTTTAGAAGAACCGGTGAAGCGCCTGTTAACAGGGTTTATAAGTTATGTGTTACTAGGGTGTACAAGGGTTCTATAATACGTGATCACTTATGCATTGACCATTTTGAAGCTTTTCACACTTTACAATTTTTTAAAAGTAACTGAATTTCTCTATCATTTGTAAAAACAACATGGAAATTTCATAAATATGGTTCTTTAAAAACAGTAAAGTAGGGTGTTTGAGTTTTGGAAAAATTTCAATTGTTACATTCAATTTCTTGTTGTTCTGTTTAAATTTGAAATATTTCTGAAAATTAGGTCATAGGGCAGTGAATTCCTTAAACCAAAGCCATAAAACGTTTTAAATTCATAATTTACTTGACTTACAAAAATACCGATTACTCAAACATTAACCCTAAAAACTGGGAAAAAAACCAAGCATGACAATCAGGATCTAACTCATGAAACTGAACATGGGTGAACAAAATTCCTCTCTTCTGTCTGGATCATATTCAAGAAAATTGTGATCCAATTTTCTTGACTTACCAAAATACCGATTACTCAGACGTATCCCTGAGAAACTGAGGAAGAAAAACCAAGCATGCCAAACAGGATCTAATTTGTGAAACTCAATATGATTGAACGAAATTCCACTCTTCTGTCTGGATTTTTCCCGTCCGCCTTGTGTCATGCTCCCAACAGTAGTTATGTTTAATCTTTAACACGTTTGCGGCAGCATGGGAGCAATCGTTCCCATGCAGAACTGTAATGCCAGGATGGCATTGCGGTGGGTGCCAGGATGGTGGGTGCGATCGTGCCTACAAAAATTAACGTTTTCTTCAATGTTCTAAACAATTTTAAAATCAACACCCTAATTATTTAATATTAGTGTATTTGAATAAGAAATTACAAAAAATAAACATTATATAAACCTATCAAGAGTACAGTCCGAATGCCAGATGTGGTTGGGTGCAATCGCTCCCACAGGAAGTAGGTGTCAATATTCACATCCCAGGACATGATGGAAGCAGTCAAAAGCCCATCAGTGACCCAATTACTTGCAAAGGTAAGGTTTTAATGCCTTCCCGACTTTCAGGATGGCAGAGGAATACAAAAAAAAATTAATTCCGCCGCAAACGTGTGAACGATTGTAACATTTTTTTTTAATACACATTAAATTCCTTTGTCCCTCGGTCTTTGTTTGAAAGTAAAAAATTCTGGGTTTTTGTATATGTGAATATTTTTTTGATGTTTTGTTTTAGATTAAAGAGATGACCAACCAAAATCTCTCTGGAGGCCTTTTATCGGTACCTTTCCATGAGCTTCAAAAGCTTGCCGAAGAGCAGGTATGTATTAGATTTATTGAATTATCAAAAAAAGTAACTGTAAATGATCACTTGAATATCCGAATTTGAGTCCTTCAAGAGCTAAATGTGATAGTTTTTTCGTCCAAATGTAAATTTTTAAAAATAATCTAGATTTACTTAATTTTTTGTAATTAATTATTTAAAGTAAATTTTTATGTAGGCTTTTATGCTTCAAATGTTATCATTACTCTTTGTTTATTGGCTTTCACTATTTGAATCTAATGAACAGTCAAATTATAAGTATTAGGGAATGGTAAAAAATGGCTATATAATTATGTAATTATCTAATTACAGCTTCAGAAAAAGTGGGACAGAATAGAGAAAGCTCAGCAGGAGGAGCAGAACAGAACAGAAGTTGAAATTGTCAGGGAGCAAGACAAGGAACTTTGGGTCGAGAAATACAAACCAAAGTCATATTTGGAGCTTCTGAGCGATGAGGTAGACTTTTTCCCATAACACGCTTAAGATGAATTCTGAATATACAGGGTGCGGCAAAAGTCAGCGTACCGAAAATGCAGTTAAACTATAGCTAGTATTAACAGTATTATTTTTATGTACCTGCTAGAGAAGCTGCTCAAACTGACCACCATCATTGTCTATACACTTGTAGCACCTTTTTGACACTGATTTACAGATTTTGTTGCATAGTTGTGGTGTGAATAAAATATCAAAATGTTTCGTTACAAATTCTTTTAAATGTTCTAAACTTTGAGGTTTCTCGGAAAACACGTGTTCTTTTAACAAACCCCGTATACTAAAATCGCTCGGAGTTAAGACTGGCGACCTAGCAGGCCAATCAATAGATCCTCTTCCTCCTATCCATTCATCGAAGTTATCATTTAAAAAGGCTCGAACATTAAGGACATAGTGCGAACATTAAAAGCATTCATAATAGAAGTTAATAAAACAAGCACTACACTCGCCAACTTAACTGGACTGTCACAAGTGGTATACTAACAAAAAAAACATTCATCGATAAAGAATAAACGAAGACAAAATAAACCATAACTAGATGATAAGATAAGATGAGGAGTGACAATGTATTAGCGCGAGAGATAAACAATGGCGCTCACCGGCCTGCAGCGGTACACTGACTTTTGCCGCACCCGGTACATGCATGAAATGTATCTATGCCTGTTGAACTGGATTTAATTATTTAACACATTTTATTTGTTGAAATAAATCGTTGTGTGCCAACTTGTGAGGTAGTACGACCCTCATGAGATGCACGCACAGAATCCCTCCGCACGCAAGTTTTTTTGTGAGTTGAAAATGACTTGGGTGTCGGCAGTAATATCCACAACCCTACTTCACAAGTATTTTTGCCCACATACCTTTCTTATCATCTGTCTTGTCTTGGATTTAGTCACACACGGTCAGACTGCAGATGTATTCTCCGTGCGTGCCCTGTTTCGCGAGTTGTTTGTGCGGAGTTCAGTTCTCCATGTGCCCTTTCAAGTTAAAGTTACTGTTTAGTTGTGAGTACTTACAGTACTTATAATATGTGCTTGTTGCATGTTTTTTTTTTACTATTCAGGGTAATATTAATTGATCCTTTGGAAGAAGAAAGACTTTGTTAACTGCTGGATAGCATTGAAAAGGAAGTAACTGAAGAATTACAATCACGTGGAGATTTTGATAGTTCAACTACTTTATTTTAATTTAAAAATACGCACCTTATTACAATTTTACAATTTGAGTCAACACTTCACCCTACATTTTATAGTTTATACACTTTACCTACAAGCCTATCTAGTTTTGTATTTGTTTACGAATATTTGGTAATAGATGTATTTGAGTGAATGTAGACTGTGTTTCTTTAGTGCAGAGAAATATTCCGCAAGCACCCACTCTGGTAATTAGTGTGTGTAACTCATCTCCCCATGTAATAAAATCAGAAGAAAAAGGCTTATCTCTAAATTAAAAAAAAGTAAATAAAAAGTATATCTTGTAAAAAGGGTAACTATTTATCCTTATTATTTTAATACTTCTTTAAGAGAATGTTACATTTGCTTTTGGCATTGAACTTGGATTAAAAAATTATGTTTTACCACTTTAAAAACTAATGCAGAGTTAACCTCCGCAAGTCTGCATGCACCTTCCTCTGTTAAAAAATGTGTGCGCCCCCTCAAAGGTTATAGGTCTATTCCAGGAGTAAAGTTATACCTACCCCTACTTTGATAAAGATCTGCGCATACTGCTTTTGGAAATATTCACCTTGAGTTTAATGCCTGACTGGCTAGACTTTACATCATACAGGCTAAATGAAACAGCTGCTGCACATTGGTTTTGTGAAACTGGATGGAATCTTTCTTGCCCTCTCCAAAAGAAACCCCCTGGTAGAAGCAGTTGTCCTTTTAATATTATAATAAACCTACAAGCACCTAGAGTGTAAATGTGATTTTTTAATTACGATAATAAGTAATGAAGTTGATCACTTTTAAGATAGGGGTTCATGGAAAAAAAACAGGTATAAGAAAAATTTTTTGTCTAGTTTCCTGTCCATTTTTTTGTATCATTTGAAGTTGTCATACTAATCAAGAAGCTACATTTAAGACATGGTTGCCTGATGTTTCAGAGCACGAATCGAGCCTTACTGCAGTGGTTGAAATTGTGGGACAAAGTCGTTTTTGGAATTGAAAGGAAAGTTAAGGTGAAACACAAAGATGAAATGAAGCATAAAGGTAGGTTTTATGAGCCATCCTTATGAATTGATCAAAACTTTGTGAAAAGAAAGAAGAAAGTGATTTGCTTTGTTAATTTGTATGAAGATGTATGAGGGCCTTTAGCCCTCAATATTTAAAATTAAAATGTTTTATGTTACTTTTCAGATTCAAACTGGTTTTGATAATCTCCTATTTTTCAAATAAAATAGGATCTTGTGTAGGGCTGCATACAGTATTTTTGGTATTTAAATTGAAAAAGTTCACAGGGGCCTATAGGATCTGAAAAGGGGGAGGGGGGGGGGGGGTTAGGGTGATTTTGTTACTTTCAAACAGGTAAAATCTATAAACTATTTATTAACTTAAGATAAAATTAAAGTTTTTAAATCATCTAAGTTGTAATCTTGGAAATATAATAACTCAACTGAAACAGTTCTTGTGTTGAAGTAGATTTTGTTTAGTTCAACATACATTTTTTTAGACACATTTATATTTCAACATATATTTGAAATGAAAATAATATTTTTCCACATAAAATATTATAACATAGTTACATTTGAACTGTTGGGAATGATTAGGCCATCCAAACCAGTTTTGATGGCACAATGTCCTTCACTTCCTTGTCGTTCAGTCGTCCTTATCTAACATGATATAGTGGCTCACTGTGGTGTTCTTTCAATAACTGTCCACTGTATACAAAGCGCTCACAGATTAGATTAAATAAAATATGTGAATCTAAACACACTAATGAAAAAAAAATTATGCTACAAAAAATATAAATTTAAAAAAATAAAAAAGACTTATGCTGTACAAAAATATATAACATTTCCTTTGTTCTATGTGGATGTGGTATGCTAATATTTGATAAATTAAAAAATTGGTATTTTCAAAAGCAAATTGTACTATAAATTAAAATTGAGGTAAACTGATTAGTATTTTCGAAAGTTAGCAACCAAGATTGTAAAAGTTTACAGAAACATTTTAAGTTGTTGCTGTTTTTAATAGATAATGGCAGTTCATTATAACATTTGGGACCCAAAAGTAAAAACGAATGGTGAAAACACCTTTTGTTAATTTTTGGTCATCTGATGCGACCCTCACTAAAAAACCTCGTTACACAAATTGGCATATGAATTTCCTCAGTTCCCAAGTTGCCACTGCGATTGTAAAATATACGTAGAACTTCATATAGAAACAGATGTTGAATGGGTAGAATGTTCAGTTTTTTGTATAGTGGAAAAGATGGTTCTCGCTTATTTTTAAAAAGCATAGTTCTTATAAATTGATTTTGCAATTTTCTCAGTTTGTTAATTAATACTTTGAAAGCTCCTCCCCAGCAATGAACAGCATAATTTAATCTAGAGTGTATCAGTGCAAAGTACAAAGATTTCATTAAATTTGGATCACATTTGTTTCTAAGGAAGTAAAATTTACGAACATTCAATTTTAGCGAATTCTGTAGATGTTCAACATGCTGCTTCCATGACAATTTATTGTCTACAATAACTCCTAAGTATTTAAAGTGCTTGACCTTTCCTACTTGTTCACAACTGCAATCACTGTTAATTGTACATACCTGTTTATGAAAAATTATACTGTATGGAAAGTCACGGCCTCTCAGGTCAAATTTAATATATTTTGTTTTTGAAACATTAATAATCATACTATTTTCTCTGCACCAATTATTGATTATTTCCAAATCATTAATAATTTGGCTATTTATGTCTTCATAGTTGTTACAAGAATATAAAAAAGCTATTTCAACAACATATATGTTAATAAACATATATTTCAAGTTTCACACTCTGGAAATATTACATTTTTAGAATTTTGGATTGAAAGTCTCCTTGATCCATCTCAAAAATGAATGTTTTTATTTTCTTTATTTGCCACACTCCATCTTATTTGGAAGGTAAAATCTAGTATAAGGTAGCAATTGGCAGAAGTTTCAAGTTTATTTCATTCTTTAAAATGTAAATTGTTTTTATTTATAGATGATTTAAAAACTTTAAATTTTATCTTAAGTTAATAAATAGTTTATAGATTTTACCTGTTTGAAGGTAACAAAATCACCCTAACCCCCCCCCCCCTTTTCAGATCCTATAGGCCCCTGTGAACTTTTTCAATTTAAATACCAAAAATACTGTATGCAGCCCTACACAAGAACACGTTGTTTGCTCGTATTCTACAGTTGTGTCGACATGTGCAGGTGGCAAGTTCCAGCGACGGACGGGCCCAGTAGTCAGTGAGGAGTTGGATGAGTATGGTCGACCGATCCACAAGATCGCTCTGCTGTGTGGACCTCCCGGGCTAGGCAAGACCACCCTCGCACACATGATTGCTCATCAGGCCGGTATGCTACCTAACTTATGCTCAACTTTTTTTTCTCTTGATGTAATGAAGATATTTAAAGATATGTAATGAAGATATTAGCTATTTAAATCTAATTAGTTTCTAGGCCTTCTTTTGAGGTGTTAAATTTGAAATCATTTCTGATTAAACCATTGCCTCATTAAAAAAAAAAAGTGTGTAAAAGATTTTATGACAAAGAAAAGTTATCAGTGTAGTAAAATAACTTTAGGCTTAGTGAATTATTTCATTGAATAAATTTCAGGGGACTTCATATCATCCTAAATTTGAATTTGAACTTCATTTCATGAATTATTTGAATTTGAACTGGTCACTTACTTTAACACTCTTTCAACAGTGCTGCTTATTCTTCTATTGCACTAGCACATTTCTTGCTTTACTTGATAACATCCATGCACTGATCAATAGTATATGTGGGTAAGACTAATACAGTCGACTCTCGCTAACACGAACCTTGATATCACGAAATACTCGATATCACGAATTATTTTTAATCCCCTTGGAAAAACCCGTCTAACTCGAAGAAATTACTATACATAACACGAACTAACTTTCCGGTTATATTTTACCTCTATAGCTCGAAGGACACAAAAATTACCTCTATAACACGAAGTTCAATAGATAAGACGAATTCAATTCGCGCTTTACCTCCATAGCTCGAAGTTTATTTACCTCCATACCACGAAGTTTTCAGAGTGGACCTCTGTAATACGAAATCCCGGTATACAGGATGCAACCTGTCAGTGAATCATATAGGGTCAAGCGCCTTAGACTGTCTGCAGTCTCGAGTATGTTTACCTTGTGTGGGGCTTTTCGAGTGTGTGATGACTGTTCGTGCGTGAAATATTCGAGAATGAGTGCGAAAAGACAACCCAAAGCATTGACTGTTGGTGAAAAGTTAGAAATAAAGTTGGTGAACGACGGGGTGGTAAAGAAGAAAGACATCGCTGTCGGGTTTAATATTCCACGTAGTACGCTATCAACAGTTATAAAAAACATGTGGAAATTGAAAAGCAAGTAAGTTAAGGTAATAATTGTTTTAATAAAAATTGTGATGGATAATGTAATTAATTGTTTTTACATGTGTAAGCAGAGGAAGATTACGGACTTTTTAATCAGAATTAATATGATAGGGCCTATCATCTTCATGTTTTCGTGTTTTACAGGTTATTATATTATAAATACTGTATTTTTCATTTATATATTTAGATAAGTTAAAAGTTAGATTTGCCGGAGATGTAGGGAATAAACTAAATTTTCCTTTACCTCTGTATCACGAATTTTCATTTGGTTTACCTCTATAACTCGAACGATGCCTACCACAAACTATACATAACACGAAGAAAAATTGCAGTCCAGTGGAATTTCGAGTTAGCGAGAGTCGACTGTACAAAAGGGGAAAAAGGGTGCCAACCTCGTTAAAAAAATTAATACTCTACAAATTTTAAAAGATTATTCAGAGAAAATAACTGTATAATGCTTGTTTCCCGAATTAAATATTTTACCAAAAAGAGAAACCTACCATAAATTGTTGAAAGTTCAATTAGGATTTTGTTACTAGATGAAAATAATGACAACAAAAATACAGTGACTGACCATAAGAATATTGATTCTCCCAAGCTGTACATCGAAATCAAATAAATTTAGGTGAAACATTAGTTAGGTAAAGTTTATTTCTCTGCGTGCAGGATACAACGTAGTGGAGGTGAACGCCAGTGATGACCGCAGTCCGGAGGTGTTCCGCACACAACTAGAGGCCGCCACGCAGATGAAGGCTGTGATGGGAGCCGACCGCCGGCCCAACTGTCTGGTGCTGGACGAGATAGACGGCGCCCCTGCGGTGAGTGGCTGGGTGTAGTAGAACCTTACTGTGAGTAGCTAGCTAGCGCCTGTGGTCGCCACGCAGATGAAGGCTGTGATGGGAGCCGACCGCCGGCCCAACTGTCTGGTGCTGGACGAGATAGACGGCGCCCCCGCGGTGAGTGGCTGGGTGTAGTAGAACCTTACTGTGAGTAGCTAGCTAGCGCCTGTGGCCGCCACACAGATGGGAGCCGACCGCCGGCCCAACTGTCTGGTGCTGGACGAGATAGACGGCGCCCCCGCGGTGAGTGGCTGGGTGTAGTAGAACCTTACTGTGAGTAGCTAGCTAGCGCCTGTGGCCGCCACACAGATGGGAGCCAACCACCGGCCCAACTGTCTGGTGCTGGACGAGATAGACGGCGCCCCCGCGGTGAGTGGCTGGGTGTAGTAGAACCTTACTGTGAGTAGCTAGCTAGCGCCTGTGGCCGCCACACAGATGGGAGCCAACCGCCGGCCCAACTGTCTGGTGCTGGACGAGATAGACGGCGCCCCCGCGGTGAGTGGCTGGGTGTAGTAGAACCTTACTGTGAGTAGCTAGCTAGCGCCTGTGGCCGCCACACAGATGGGAGCCGACCGCCGGCCCATCTGTCTGGTGGTGGACGAGATAGACGGCGCCCCCGCGGTGAGTGGCTGGGTGTAGTAGAACCTTACTGTGAGTAGCTAGCTAGCGCCTGTGGCCGCCACACAGATGGGAGCCGACCGCCGGCCCAACTGTCTGGTGCTGGACGAGATAGACGGCGCCCCCGCGGTGAGTGGCTGGGTGTAGTAGAACCTTACTGTGAGTAGCTAGCTAGCGCCTGTGGCCGCCACACAGATGGGAGCCGACCGCCGGCCCATCTGTCTGGTGCTGGACGAGATAGACGGCGCCCCCGCGGTGAGTGGCTGGGTGTAGTAGAACCTTACTGTGAGTAGCTAGCTAGCGCCTGTGGCCGCCACGCAGATGAAGGCTGTGATGGGAGCCGACCGCCGGCCCAACTGTCTGGTGCTGGATGAGATAGACGGCGCCCCCGCGGTGAATGCTGTGTATAGTAGAATCTGACTGATGAAAGTCCAAGCATTGCCAGCGAGGTATGTCTCCCTAGGGATATCGTGCAGTTTACGGAAGTAAGGGATTGTCAGGATGGGAAAGGTATGTATGGTCAGTCAGCCTTGCCCCTGGAGAAAGAGCGATACATTTTCAACCCATCCTTCAGGTATTTCTGGGGACAACTCACCCTCTAACCTGAGACCTTCCAAGCATTCCCATACAAGGACCTCTACCTGGTAGCTCTCCTTGTCGGAATAGACTCGCCCAGGTCGGTTCACCCTCAAGACCAGCTTAGAAAATTGTTGGGTAAGGGCCTTTCATCCCCTCAGTATGAGGTGAGTACCTATGGTTCTGAAACTGAGATGAAACACACATTAAAGATTTCAAATTCCGGCCTGATGCACGGCAGCAACAATGTACAGCGTTGAACAGCTTAAAAATGCATTGTTGGATGTCGTTCCACAACTTGTCACACTTGATGGGAATGCATCTAAGTGTCACCGCGACAAGTCGCCACCCCGACAGATTGCCACCTTTTCAAACTGGTTTTGAGGTGGCTAGTTGTCGTGTGTTATCCACGCCAGTTTGTCACCTTTTGAAGAGGTGGTGATTTGTCGGGGTGGTTACTTGATTTTGAGACTCTACAGAGTCTTAGAGAAAGCTAAGTAAAGTACAACTAACTTTGTAACTTTCGCTCTTCCCGCCTGTTTGTGCTACTTTGCTCATTTGAAAATATATAATGTCAATCTATTTAATTAATTCACAATGCATTATGTTTTTCCCTTGCAGGCCAGCATCGACGTCCTACTGAAGTTCGCCCTGGGCAAGGGTGCGGCCCGCGGCAGGGGGGGGAAGGCCAAGAAGGCGGGGGGGAAGGAGGGGGCGGACGTGCTGAAGCGGCCAATCATCTGCATCTGCAACGACGTCTATGTCCCGGCGCTGCGACCGCTGAGGCAGGCGGCCTTCGTGGTGCACTTCCCACCCACGGCCACCGCCAGGTAACACATCTTACACACCTTACAGGCGGGGATTGTGATATATCTACATCATCAAGATGTTATTTGTTTTGTTGAGCAACAATTCAACTACATTTTTTATGATTCAGAATGTTCTTATTTCGTATCATTCTAAATTATTTAATTACAGGCTTGATATACTTACTTACTTACTTACTTGATACTTGGCGTAGTCCCACGTGTATTGCATTTGCGACGTGGTCGTCAGGGTCTGTAGTTAGGCGAACATTTCTTCGACACCATAATAGGCCTTTTCACACAAGTGACTCTTCAGTTTCAATTTAAATTTCTTGATACATAATTCTTCCGTGATATGTTTTGGAAGCTTGTTGTAAATTTGAACGCTACTGTAGTAAGGACTTTTCCCAGCTAGCGTAGAATTTATTTGAGGGACGTTTACATTTCTGCCACTTCTAGTGTTATACTGATGAACTAAATTATTGACTATAAAGACATCAGGATGTTTTCTTGCAAGTAGAGCTGATTCCATGTTAGAGGGGAGAGTCAGTATTCCTAGTTCAATGAACAAGGGCCCTCAGTGTGCTAGGCGTTGTACTCCACACATTCTCCTTACAATGCGCTTCTGTAGCAGAAAGGCTCAGCAATAGAACTTCTACCCCAAAAAACAATTCCATATGATAAGACACTGTGGAAACATCCATAGTAAACCTTGAGCAATATTTCAAGTTGGACTAATTTCTGCAGCCTGCAAATCAAGTAAATAACTGAAGTCAGTCTTGAAGCTATTGAGTCCTATATGGCGGTCCCATTTAAGATTATCGCTGATGTGAAGCCCGAGATATTTTACCTCCTCACAAGTTTCAACGGGAACTCCGTTCAAATTCAACTGAGAATGGTGCTCAGATTTTTTCCTATTGTGAAATTCCATTAGCTTAGTTTTCTCAGTGTTCAAGATCAGACGATTGTCAGTGCACCAGTTGGACATATTGTCATAGTTTGAGCATCAAGAAACAAGACATCTCGATCAAAGTTACAAATCAAATGACAAACGTCATCGGCAAATAACCACACTGTGCCAGCTGAAATAGCACTCGGTAGGTCGTTGACTTACAACAAATACAACAGAGGGCCAAGGTTCGAGCCTTGCAGGATCCCAACATTCATTGGTGACGAAGGTGTTGACCTATAGGTTTGAAGTACATTGTCACTACTTAGATGTTCCAGCAAGACGACCAACTGGCGGTCCCTGAGATACGGGAATATCCATAAAAGTGGCTTCCCTGCTATTCCTATAGCACGAAGTTTTTGCAATAAAATTGAATGGTTAAGAAGGTCGAAGGCCTTTGTCATATCATAAAAAGGCATAGCAAATTGTCTGACAAATCGAGTTGACTGTAGACATCTTTAAGGAGAGCAAAAATAGCATCACAAGTGGACATATGTTTACGAAAACCAAATTGGCTCTTGGTCAGTTTATTATTAGAATCAATATACGAAAGGAATCGTTTCAAAAATACAATCTCAAAAATCTTACCAAGGCTTGGCTGTACTGCTATAGGCCTATAGTTGCTTACTTTATGAGGGTCCACCTTTTTAAACACGGGGGCAACCTTAGATGTTTTGAGCTTACTTGGGTAGCAACCGGTTCTAAACGATTTATTAATGACATTTGCTAGTACAGCAATAACATCCTCATTACACGTTTTCAAGAGGCTACAAGGGATTTTGTCAATGCCAGAGCTTTTCTTTGAGCCAAGCGAGAAAATTACCTTTTTGACCTCGGCAGCAGAAGTGGGGGTTAACATAAAGCGACCCTCCTCCAAGTCAACAGGGATTTCAGGAGCGGTGTTATCATTCGCCAGCCTAGAGATCTCATCAACAAAATATTCACAAAAATGGTTAACAATAGTTTGGGGATTACTGACCATGACATTATCAATATTTAAACTCAGGTTAGTGTGGGTATTATAATCCTCCTCGCTCAAGGTGCGTACATCAGACCAGGATTCTTTACTTGTGTTACCAGAATTCAATATTTTATTTCCAAAGTAAGATCTTTTGGTCTCCGTAACCAGTTGAGTGTGCTGACTCCTGGCCCTGCGATAGGCTACCTTAGTGTCTTCATTGCAGTCAGGGGACCTCGTGTCCCAGTATAGGCCCAACAGATCATCATGTGAGCGAGCAACCTCATCGCTTATCCAGCAGGAGCTAGGTTCATTCCTAGACTTAGATACACATGTAGGGAACAATAAATACATAAACAAATACATCATAAAAGTCATTAAATATATCGTCAAGTGTCGAGGAGGCCGAATTACCAGCTGGCAGCCAAACTTCATTATTGATCAAGATAAGAAACATGTCAAGGGTAGCAGCAGTGAATTTTCTCCTCTTAACCTTTAACTCATCTACATCTTGTCACATCGCTACAGTACACCCTATCTCTTGTCACATCGCTACAGTACACCGTATCTCTTGTCACATCGCTACAGTACACCGTATCTCTTGTCACACCGCTACAGTACACCGTATCTCTTGTCACAATCATTACAGTACACCGTATCTGTTGTCACATCGCTACAGTACACCATACCTCTTGTCACATCGCTAAAGTACACCGTATCTCTTGTCAAAATCATTACAGTACGCCGTATCTGTTGTCACATCGCTATAGTACACCATACCTCTTGTCACATCGCTACAGTACACCGTATCTCTTGTCACAATCATTACAGTACACCGTATCTGTTGTCACATCGCTACAGTACACCATACCTCTTGTCACATCGCTACAGTACACTGTATCTCTTGTCACATCGCTACAGTACACCGTATCTCTTGTCACAATCATTACAGTACACCGTATCTGTTGTCACATCGCTACTGTACACCGTATCTCTTGTCACATCGCTACAGTACACCGTATCTCTAGTCAAAATCATTACAGTACGCAGTATCTGTTGTCACATCGCTACAGTACACCGTACCTCTTGTCACATTGCTACAGTACACTGTGTCTCTTGTCACATTGCTGCCGTGTGGTGCAGGCTGGCTCAGAGGCTGTGCGAGATCGCCAGACAGCAGCACCTCAAGACTGACCTCGGCACCATGATGGCCCTCAGTGAGAAGACCAACAACGACATCCGAGCCTGCCTCGCACTGCTGCAGTGCCTCAAGACACAGGTTAGTTACAGGCAGTGGTTTACCTAGAATCTTTTAGGGGATATTATTGATACACCTGGGATTATCTGAATTAATACAGCAGATCGCTGATTCAGATAGCAAAAAATCAGGATAATCCTAGGACATTGTAATGTCGCCTAAAAAGATGGGATGGAAGACTAGCACCTCCGGCGGAGGAGAAAATAATTAACTCGAACCCTCGTTCGCCGAACGCCAGTGAGCAATGAGATGTGATTAATTTAGCACGTTTTGAAATTATTCTGCTGGGCCCGGGGCGACACGGTGGCCCAGCCTTCCCTGGAGTCAGAAGAGCTTGTCTCATCCATAAACTCTTAACTTTTTGGAATCCATTGTAAAATTATAATTACGTCTTTATTTCAATTTATAAATTCAAGTTACTCGATCCGGTATGAATTAGATTTTATTTTAACTTAATTGGATTTTGTGAATATTATTTTCAATAAATTAGATACAGTGCGATTGTGAGTTTTATCTTTCGGAGTTTTACCTGCCCAGTACCACCACCGTATTTTAAGGAGGAACCTCTCCCCCTGGCATCCTAACAGTTGCAGTGGAAGAGAGTGGAGGGTGTTACATAGCGATTGGTCATCCGCTATATTGATGCTGCAAACAGTGTATCAAGATTGTTCAAAATGATACTGTAGTTTTACTTTCATTCATTTTGAAACTTTAAGTCAGTTCACACAAAGCTTTCAAAACGATAAAATACCCCCGTCACAGCAAACCTGCGTACTCAGCGAATTTCCAATAAATATCAATTCTCTGTCAAAAATATTGATGAATAAGTTTAATTTTAAAACTATATATATCTGTGTTATTAAAAGAATTTCTGGGATTTTGTATAGAGGCAATCGATCCCTAGAAATTAATTTTTCTGCACATATTTGGTATCAAATTAAAGCTATTATTCTCTAGATGTGCCTTTTGCGGGTTTGGAAAATATCCCATTAAAAGCCTTCACATAGGAGGCTTTTGAAATTTCAGCAAAAGTGATACTATCTGTTTTAGAACCTGTGAACTTTCTCCAATTCACATTTGTTTGTAACAAAACAGATGATCAAGATATGAAATAGTTCCAGAGACACACCACAGAATGCAGTGCTAGCAAAAGTCACTTAACATTCATCCACATTATGATTTTTATTTCTTAAAGTATTGAGTTTTTTAAGACAACTGAAAATAAGGAAAAGTATTCGCCCTATTGAAACTAAGACCAACTGCCTGTAATCATATCAATTTACTGTATTTCTCTTCATAAAAAGCAAACTTAAAAAGGAACATAATTAACTTAGGAGGAGCTCTGGAGATGGGATTTTCTCACAAACTATTGACAGTGGATATACATTGATACATGTTTCAACACATTAATGAATGATTCAACGTTTAAAGTTTTGAATATTAGTTGAATATTGACCTAAAAAATCCAGGAGTTAAAAGACAATTTAAATTTAAAACCTGTATTTTGTAAATGTACTTGGAATGCGAAGGATACTGAGGTGTTAAGGGTTAACCTGCCCATTCAACTCCATTTTGAAATGTTTCAATGACAATATGCCTATTTAATGAAGGCATTTCATATAAATTTATGTTATTTGCATGGGTAAAAATTTGCCAAACATGTCTTTAAGATGCGAAACAAAAAGCGGGTCAGTTTGAAAATTTAATTCCTTGGCCGTTATGAGAGTTGAATAATTTGTTTTTACTGCGAATGGCTATATTTACAAATTTTATTTAGATATTCGTTCATCAGTAGATCAGTGGTTTGTCCACCATTTTTTGTTAATATATAACAAAGCTGAGTGCAAGAAACTGACACGTAGATGTTGTGTAGAATTAACATTAAGCTTCAATACTTTTGAAAAGCAAACTCTAAAACTGAGACATGGAGGTGCGCCAAATACGCAATGAAGATCTAGGTAAACGAATATTTTGTGTAAAATGAATATTGCTGCATTGTCAAAATTTCAAGGTGTAGAACGTATACATAGACGTTAAAGCAGACGTTAAAGCAGATGAAATAAATGAACTTCTCAAATTATGTGAGGAATTTATTACACATATTGAAGATTCAAGACTAAAGTAGTAAGTTATTTTTTTTCAAGTTTGCCCAGATGAGAAGTTCAATTACTGGTAATTTTATTCCAGTTCTATGACACAAAGAATTAGTCTAGAAAAAATAATTCACAAAAATACACACACTTCCTCATTGAAAGGTATTTTACGCTGCAAAGCTCCATACATAATCAACATGAAACTAAAGCCTTCTGTACTAAATAGTTTTTAAGTCACGAAGTGACGCGGGCTGCTAGTTACTTTTAAATAAATAGGCTAGATTGTTTTTTTTTTTTTTAAACACAAAGTCCTATTAGAAATACTTTTGATAAACTCATGAAATAATCTGCAGGTTTCGTTAGACAGCATTCTGCTGCCCTGATACTAAAAAAGATGCAAAAAAAAGTGGAAATAAAGTTGAAATAGTGGAAATACATTGGAGACCAATGGACTTAGAGCAACGATTCAAGATACCAAATAATTAGTTTTTTTTTTAAGCCGAATCCAATGGTGAAAACAATAATTTGATTACTTTAATATTTCAATTTGAAAAAGCCACAAAACCCATTTTTTGGGGTTAAAAGCAGCCTTTACCCCACTTTGGATATGTCGATCTCGCCGGTTTATGAACTCGTCCAAGAGAACATAGTTTTACATAAGTTTATTCAATTTTGTTACGATCGGAAAATTTTTACGAGAGTTATTTTTTTTATATTAAAATTAATGTGATTGCTGAGGTTACCCAGAACGGATATTTTTTGTCCATTATGTTAAAGCGACGGTAATAGCTTATTCCTGTGGAAATTCGCTAAAAGGTAATTTATGAATAGCCGTAAAGACATTATTAATTCAAGTTGCATTTTTTATTACTTTCATGTGTTTTAATAGTTCATATCAAATTAAAATAAAATAACGAGGTACATATCAATGTGACTAGATTTATAGTCAGTTATAAATGTGCTTTGATTACTAAAGATGTGCAATGGGCCATACAAAGATAATAAAAAGATAATGAAAAATCTATATCCAATGTTTCACCATTTACATTCATGTATTGTATTTGTCAAAACCCCTCGATCAACAAAAGCTCCTTTTTAAGTTACTTTCAAGGTACATTACTATTGATTCCTTTCAACTGTTATTGCGTGATATAATTTAACAATGGGATCCATTAAAATTAAAATATTTGAACTGGTTAGGCTATTAAATAGTAAACCAAGGCAAACAAAACTAGGTACACTAACCTATACTATTTCATTGCGTATTAACAAAACAGGCGATTAATTATTAATTGGCCTGCTCTTAAGTTTATAAGCTGCTGAACGCGTGACTACAAACATGTTGTTCTGCAACCATCAAACCATCCAGTCAACTCCTCTAGAAAGATATGTTCATCAGAATCGCTGTCCTTTTTCTGTTTTCAGTTTAATTACAGTTTTATTTAAGTTTTAACTAATTATAAGAGAGTGAAGATTAATGTTTCTTTCACTTGATTTTTAAATTGGTTCTTATAACAAAAAAAATGCATGTGGATTATAATATTAATGTATGTAGTTGTACGTACATAACGTTGTAACGTAATGTACATTTACGTAATTAAAAACTAGAAAATTTTCCTGAGCTTCAAAACAATCAAAAAGAGACTTGTTCATCACATGCCCCACAGTTATCAACTTAATGTGGTTCTTTTTACTTTCATTACTTGTCAATTTACAGATACATCGTCTAATTCTGTTGGTGGTCGTGGCGCTGGTCACCCTGGCTCTTCAGTTTGATTCTATAGTGGCGGTATTGATAGTTTTTTTTTACTCTAACCTATGTATATGCCGTTTATACATAGTTTAAATTTTAATATTTAATTTACTTCAATTAAAAATTAAACGCAAAACTAACTTATTTAATTCCACTCAAGAGGCAATAACTCAAAATAATTGATTGTTTAGAATTTGTGAATAAAAAAATTGTTTAACCCTAGGCAATAATTTTAAAATGTTATTTGTTATTTATGTATATAATTTCATAAAGGAAATTGTTGTGCTGAAATTGTGGGCGTATGGCAAGTTGCAGGATGATGGGAAAGAGTTCAATTTGAATTCTTGAACCTAGTGACTTGGGAATAATACTAAAAGTTCTTAAAGTTTACTAGAAAATGAAAAAGAATGTAAAATATTTGCCATTCAAAAAGTAGTGCGATCTAAAAAGTCTGCTTTGTTTACATAAAACATGTAGCGATGATACCCGATTCAAAAGCATGTGCTAGATGTAAACGTAATTTGGTGGACCTAAAAGCCATTTTTCTATGAAGGTATTTTGTACTTTTATAAGAAGGATTCTGCTTAGGGGCTCTTGGCCCCTTCAAGCCTCTAATAGTCATATAATTTTGTTATTGCACAGGATTAAGTAAATACAAAATTAATTAGCAGGATTATATTAATGCCTTATTTCAACGTTATCGAGTTTTTATTTTGCATTCTAATTGTTTGAATTAAACCTTACTTAAGATCATAGTTTTAATGTTATTTGAGAAACACTCGCTAAGTTGTATCATTTTTTATTCAATCCAGTTTTTAATTAGTTTGCTTAATCAACACTAAATTGACTGCAATATTTAAAGGTGCAAATAAAACAATTAATTGACTTATATTAATAAAAGAAGTTCTAAAATTAATAAATTAGCGAACTTCTTTAATAGCCTGTATCAATTAGAATTAGTCATGGTAATTGTTTGATATCTCCCCCCACGTTCTAAAATTTTCTATATCGTATTTTTCCACCTGATATGGGTATATATTGGAAACTGGACAATCGAAACAACCTCTAAATTAGAAATGCCCATGAGAGACCGCAGAGATATCAGGAAAGAGATAGTGGGCGATGCGCGGCCGGCCACTCACCACTGTGCCTGTCGCATCGTGTAGTGTGCACCTCCACCGCCGGCCGGTGCAACAATGACTCACGTGTGCCGCCAGTGTCTGTCAGTGTGCGGTCGAGCTATTAGCGATCTATCAATGTCGGCGTCGTCACGTGTGTGCTGTGATGGTTGTGAAGTGACTGTGATTTCGGGAGTGGTTTTCTCCGAGAGCGAAGAAAATGTGCGTGTTTTTTTTACGAACACGGTGCTTTACCGCGGACTTAAAAACGACTGTAAAACTCGAGTGCATCATCTGCTGTTGAGTTGTATTGGCGAGCTATACAGGGAGAATCCAGCCCAACCGCAGTCCCAGACTTCATCTTTTTCGGATTCCGAATAAGGTATGTGTCTTTAATAATTCTACTGAAATTACTGCTATTTATTTTCAAACAATGCTTGTATAGAATTATACACACATTAGACCGCAAAAAACGGCTACATTTTCATAACCTACCTTAACCTAACCTAACCCAACCGAACTTAATTACTTCTATTTATTTACACAAGTGTTTTCCTAAGAATATATAACTTTAAAACATGTTTTCCTACAATAATATACCCATATCAGGTGGAAAAACACGATATAGAAAAATTTAGAACGTGGGGGGAGATATCAAACAATTACCTTAGTCATAACCAAAGTACAGAGGTTTCAGTTAATTTTTCAATTTCCAGGATGATGGAAGACCAGAGAGAAAAAAACGTAGTCCAGTAAGTCCACCGACCAGAAATCCACCGAAATGACTCATTGAGTCATGAGTCTTCTCTGGACTGCCACTGAATAAAACCTTATCTTAATAACTTCTTTTGTAATTGCTGTTCAATTGAAAATCCTGGATAAACCTATGAGAATTAATGTACAAGTATAAATTAATGTTGACACAAGTGCAAAAAACAACTGAAAGAGTTCTCTTATCGTTAAAAGGTTTTGTTTGTTTGGTATCACACAGTGGCGGCTCGTGAGTTTATGTACTGGGGGTTCACAGTTAAAAAATATATACATGATGTCAATGTATTATACTAGAGTTATTGTCCTAAACTAATTGGTATTTAAGTACGCTAAACGCTTAAAAGACCGCAGCGCCTGCATTTCTTGTGATACCTGTTGTTATACACAAGTGTAATGCTTAAAGTATTAAATTTAATAAGTCACCATCCTTCCTTTGATGATTATGAATTGTATTTTGCTACTGTTACACATTAATATGATATTAACCCAAAATTAAACATTAGATAAATCTTCACTATTTTTTATTGACTGTTATTTTGATTTTTAATCTTGCAAATAAAAATATAACCAAAATTTTATTTTAAAAGAGAATTATTCATAGTAAACAGTAAACATATAAATAAGGCCTACACAGTTAATGTTGAACAATGACTGAAACCAATTTTATTATTAATCTGTAATCCTGAAATATACTGAGATAATTAATATTATAACGATAAATCGGAAAACCAAATTTTTTTTTCATAACTAACTGTGAACTGAGGCCTACAATTATTATCTTCCATCATTGATTAATGCTCTTCTTGATTAATCCTTGAAAATAAAAATCATTAACCTATGATGGATTACGACTATACCTTGATTAGCGAAAGAAAACGCGGCCGCAGCCACGCAGAACTGACTCCTATTTCATACTGTTGAACTAAAATATTTCGTTACAAGTTTTAGAAAATTTTATTCGTTTAAAAAGTGTAATACAAGATTTTTAGCAAGTTTTAAATAAATGTAGACGCTTTTAGTAAATTTTGTTCGTGTAAATAGTAACGTGTCTTTAAACAATTTGTAATTAATTCCTACCTCAAAAAATATAATTTTACATAGCCAGTTATGTTTTGACACGAATAACAATACATTTGCAATAAATTAATTATGTCATTACCATTAGTCAGGAGTGTAATATTCTTGCAGAGGGTCAGCTATCGCGCGTCCGCTACGCCAATTGTTTTATTTTGATAATCAGAATATATCATAAAACACTAAACTAAATCACTGAAATAAACATATTTATCACTAAAAACAACATTAAAACACACAACAATTGTATTAATAAACTTTAACATCATCCAAACCAAAAAACAACAAGAATCAAGCCTCATTAAAACGCACATGGGCACACTAGGAAGCAGCTCCGAGGGAAGCTCCATAAGGCACCATGCAATCATAGTTCCTCCCCCGCCGCTGCCACAAATGGACTCGTCCTATGCCTATAGTATAAGATTAGAAATAAATCATTTAAAATTACAACTGAACACTTACATTTTATTGCTAAAACTAAAAAACATAAACATATTTATGAACAATATTATTTCTCAATCACAGGTTAAAACCATATGATTATCACAGATATAATTTAAAGTCACTATTGTTACGGTAGACTTTTCCCTACCGTAAATGGGATCTCGAAGTAAATGGGGGTACTCGCTATGAGAGGTTAAATAAAACATAATCAATAGAAAAGCATTATTAAGTCAATATATTTTATTATTTAATTGAACAGAGGATCGGGTTAAGCTATCAGCTTAATTGTCACAAGTTCCTTTATTCAACATAGAAAATAGTGTTAACATATAAGTGCTCCCGATTCAATTATAAGAAGAGGATTTGAATCGCTCAACAAAATAAAAATAAAGTATTGGAAAATATCTATACAATTGATCAGAATATTAAAAGTTGTAAATAATTATTTATCAATAAATCAATGATATGGAAATCGTTAATCTGGACAGTCAAAAGAATTTTGATTTAAATTATTAAATATTCTGTCTTACCTCAAAACAGATGGTCGTTGTGCCCCCAAGGAAGTCGGGGGCAACACTGTCTTCTCTGAACTAGTAACTAGGCCCTGTCGAAAGAGCTAGCAACCAGAATCAGCAGAATAACTGTTGAGTATCATCAAATACCGAACTCTATGTGCCAATTACACAAGACTGGTATGGGAATTGTGAAACTCCTATCAGGTCTCAATCTCTAATAAACCAATTAATTTAGATAAATAATTTTGAAAAATGGTGATTATCGTCACACTATCTTACACTTCTCTCCCCATAAATGATGTCCATCTATTTTGTAGTCGATACAGGGTTTTCGTCTATAGCTCCCTCACGTTTCCTTATTTGGTCAGAGTGTTTCCTTTTTAAAAGACCTCGAAAAAGAACTTCATATGAGTACAGACCATTTTGCTTTTTAATTGTTCCAGCTGACCATCCACTACCATTTTCATTTCTGATCCACACCTCTTCCCCCTCTTCAAAGATTCTAGCTCGCTTTCCTTCTTCTCTTGTTTGATCTTTCCAAACTTTCATTTCCATTCTCTTTCGGAGGTTAGGTTTCATATTGTCAAATATCGTTGGCATCCTTCGACCCAAGAACAATTCAGCTGGAGCTTTCCCTGTTGTTTTCTGTGGTGAGTTCCTATAGCTAAAAAGCACATTTTGGAGTGCTAATGAACCATCCCCCAATTCATTTTTGGTGGTATAATACCATCTTTTCAATGTTCTTATCAGTCTTTTGACAAGTCCAATACTTTTTGGATGGTAAGGGGTTGTCTTAATGTGGTTTATCGAATTTCTCTTAAAAAACTCCTCAATTTCTTTTGACACAAACTGTGGTCCATTATCAGTTACGATTTCTGTTGGAAGTCCATATCTACTAAACCATGATCTTAAACGTTGTATTACGACAGCAGAACTTGTTGTTTTTAGACATTCAACTTCTGCCCACTTCGATAGAGCGTCAATACCTACGAGCCACAGCCACCCATTCACTGGTCCCGCTAGGTCAATATTACCCGTTCCCAAACTTTATCAGGTACATTCCATGGGTATAATGGTACTTCTTCTATGTTATCTCGATTCTCTTGACAAGGTGTGCATTTTTTCACAAAGGATTCAATCTCCTAATCAAGGTTGGGCCACCACACGTAGTATCGCGCTACAGATCTCATAGATGCAATTCCAGGATGTCCTGAGTGTAAAACTTTCAAAACATCGTTTCTCATACACTTTGGCACGATAACTCTTCCAAACCAAAATAGTAAATCATTTTACACCACTAGTTCTTCTTTTCTTTGTGAATATGGTTTTAAATTCTCAGGAACAAAAGTCGGCCAGGAGTCCCTCAGAACGTAGTTTTTGACTACTTTGATTTCAGAATCTATAGATGTTCTTTGTTTTAGTTGTTCATAAGACATAATGGTATTTACCTTATCCACATTCAAAAACTTAATGCAGGTTTCCTTCATTTGTTCTTCTTTAATCGGAAGACTGGATAAAACATCTGCGCACATATTATCCTCTCCTTTTCTGTACTCGATTTCATATTTATATTGATTCAACTCAAGAGCCCATCCCACTAAACGATTATTCACTATCTTTGGAAGATCTCGTGAGTTTCCAAAAATTCTCTGAAGGGGTTTGTGGTCTGTTACCAATATGAATTCCCGTCCATAAACGTACTGATGAAACTTTCTCAGGCCATATATAATGGCTAAGGCCTCTCTGTCAATATTCGATTACTGTTTTTCCGCTGGCATCAACGTGCGACTTGCAAAAGATATCGGTTTTTCAAGTCCATCTTTATATCTATGCATTAGAACAACGCCTAGGCCATTTCCTGATGCATCGGAGATCAATACTAACGGTTTCGTTTTATCGTAAGGAACTACCATATCTTCACTTGACAAAATGTTTTTTACTTTTTTGAATATACTCTCTTCTTTTGCCGTCCACTTCCACCTTGAGTTTGTACCCGTCAGCTTGTGGAGATCACTACAAATAGCATGTAAACTTGGAATAAACTTTTCATAATAATTTATTGAAACCAAAAATGACTGTAATTGTTTGACGTTAGTTGGCGAAGGAGCATCTCGAATTGCTTTGATCTTCTCTTCTGTTGGGTGAATTCCATTCTGGTCAATTTTATGTCCAAGGTATGTCACTGACTCTTCAAAGAACCTACACTTACTTGATTTTGCTTTCAACCCAGCATCTTTCATTCTTTTCAAAACTTCTCTCAGGTTCCTGATGTGTTCACTTTTGCTTCTTCCTGTTACTATAATACCATCCAATAAATCTCCTACTTGTGGCAATCCATGCAAAAGCTTTTTCTTATATCTCTGAAAAATTCCTGGGCTTGATGATACTCCGAAAGGTAATCTCGTGTACCTTTAATAGCCATTATGTGTTGATATTACTATATACTTCCTATGTTCCTCTACCACTTCAAGTTGTAGGTATGCATCACGAGTCATACACAACGGGTGTATGGTGTATGAGTTACGGGTCTATGAGTTTTCTATCATAGACTTACGTCTATGATAGAAAACTCTTTCCCTCCTGCAATTTTGCTTGTCAGTTCCTTGAAGGTTGAAAGAAGAGCTCTGTCTAAAATCAAATTCGGGTTTAAAGTTACTCGAAAATCTCCAAAAATTCTTACCGAGCCAACACTTTTCTCTACGTTGACTGTTGGAGTTGCCCACGGAATTGGTGTTTCAGCAGGATCTACTGCTTCTAGAACGCCATCCTTTACAAGTCTTGATAACTCATTTTCAATCCTTTTCTTCATTGGAAACGGAACTCTACGAGCTGGAAAATGTTTTGGCATTGCATCTTCTGTTACATGCAGTTTTGCTTGATAATCCTTAATTTTCCCTAAACCCTCTGAGAACACTTGCTGAAAATCAAGTATAATTTCTTTAACATTAGGCTAGATAACATTTTGTTCTTTTACAGGACCTTCACTTTCCATTTTATTAATTGTTACATATGGGGGTAATTTCATGTCGAATGCTAACATCCAGGGTAACCCAAACAGCGGTTTTTCGTTTCCATTGACTACTGCAACTTTAAGTTTACGTGTCTTGTTGCCTACTTTAACATTAACATTACATTCCCCTAGTACATTTATTACATTGTTACCATATGCTACATACTTAGAATTTGATTTATCTAGGCTTGGTGATCCAATCTTTACCCAAAGGGGTTTCCCTATCATTGAAGCCCAGGCTCCAGAGTCAAACTCCATGTTTATTGGTACCTTGTTGATGCTTACCTGGATTCGTGCTTGTTTGAATTTCCTATTATTTCGCACATCATTTATTTCAAGGTTTTTAGAGTAATAATACTTAACTGTACCATCATGAGTGATTTCTTCCACATCACCATTTATGTAAATATATTTCTCACTCCCTGTGATTTTGTTTATTTTCTTGATATCCCATCCTCGTCACCAGTATAAGATTAGAAATAAATCATTTAAAATAACAACTGAACACTTACATTTTATTGCAAAAACTAAAAAACATAAACATATTCATAATTAAAACTAGGTTACAATACCTTTCCGTCGACAGTTCCAAACAAGTCAAATAAGTTGACTACATGTTTCGGAATTCAAAATTCCATCTTCAGGTCTTGGGTTGTTGTCAAATTAATCATCAAGTAATGTTGATCTTGTCAAAATATTAAAAACAGACAGTTTACACATAGGCCTACACACTGCGCACACTACAACACTTAACATAAAACATTTATTGGTAACAAGCCGGCCGGCTGATAGACTCCGACTGAGACAGTACACGGGTGCCTGTTTGTCTATCCTACTCCCACCTGTTGTCCTTGAACTCTTATCTGTTCTTTGTCGATATTATTGATTTTTGCTATGCGGTTGAATAAGGCGTTCGAATTGTATTTTAACTTGTCATTGAGTACATTGTTGGGTTCAGTTTTAAATGCTACACTTAACACCCCCATTGCAACAGTCCTGCATACTCAGCGAATTTCAAGTGCATAAGTTAATAATTTAAATGAAGCCTCGCATCAAGTAAAATCAATATACGTTCAAAAGGAAGCATGCAAAAATACTCTCCACTAGTGGCTTTTAGGGACAAAAGGCTTTAACTGTTCACCGTGTGGCAGGAGATATTCCAGAGGTGACGCTGTAACTTGTGTTGGTTACAGGCGAGTGAGGGGCGGGAAGCGACAGTGAAGCTGTCGCAGATCCACGCAGCGACTCTCGGAGAGAAGGACATGCAGAAGGGACTGTTCACCGTGTGGCAGGAGATATTCCAGAGGTGACGCTGTAACTTGTGTTGGTTACAGGCCAGTGAGGGTCGGGAAGCGACAGTGAAGCTGTCGCAGATCCACGCAGCGACTCTCGGAGAGAAGGACATGCAGAAGGGACTGTTCACCGTGTGGCAGGAGATATTCCAGAGGTGACGCTGTAACTTGTGTTGGTTACAGGCGAGTGAGGGGCGGGAAGCGACAGTGAAGCTGTCGCAGATCCACGCAGCGACTCTCGGAGAGAAGGACATGCAGAAGGGACTGTTCACCGTGTGGCAGGAGATATTCCAGAGGTGACGCTGTAACTTGTGTTGGTTACAGGCCAGTGAGGGTCGGGAAGCGACAGTGAAGCTGTCGCAGATCCACGCAGCGACTCTCAGAGAGAAGGACATGCAGAAGGGACTGTTCACCGTGTGGCAGGAGATATTCCAGAGGTGACGCTGTAACTTGTGTTGGTTACAGGCCAGTGAGGGTCGGGAAGCGACAGTGAAGCTGTCGCAGATCCACGCAGCGACTCTCGGAGAGAAGGACATGCAGAAGGGACTGTTCACCGTGTGGCAGGAGATATTCCAGAGGTGACGCTGTAACTTGTGTTGGTTACAGGCGAGTGAGGGGCGGGAAGCGACAGTGAAGCTGTCGCAGATCCACGCAGCGACTCTCGGAGAGAAGGACATGCAGAAGGGACTGTTCACCGTGTGGCAGGAGATATTCCAGAGGTGACGCTGTAACTTGTGTTGGTTACAGGCGAGTGAGGGGCGGGAAGCGACAGTGAAGCTGTCGCAGATCCACGCAGCGACTCTCGGAGAGAAGGACATGCAGAAGGGACTGTTCACCGTGTGGCAGGAGATATTCCAGATCCCTCGGCCCAAAAGGTTACTATAGTGATATTTTTTAGTTTTCTTGTTAACAAGAGACTTGTATGCTGTAAAAATTGTTTTACCAGTTAACCTCTAAGAACAAACTTTTGGGAAGTATCAACAACGTAAAGCTTATTTTCCGGTATGATCAAATCATTGTTCATAACACAGAGCAAAAGTGTCTTTTTGGTGCTTAATCATTTTATAAACTCTACTGTACCTCTCTTGTAAAATTGGACCCCAAAAAGTATCACTTAAGTTCCTTGTGAAAAAAAAACTCTGCATTTGATCATTGTTGTGTTTCAAAAGGTGTACCACTACCTTAAATTTGCAGTTAACACTGGGTTTACCTTCTTTATGAATTAACAAGTTCACAAGTGACTGAGGTTGCTATTTGTTGTAATTTTTGTGTTTCCAACCACCGGTTTTCCAATATGGTGGTGGGATTATGGTGGATGAAAAACATTGTTGTCAATTAAGTAATTTAAACTACATTTCACAAATGAATCGTTACAAAATATGACATGCCAATATTTTGCAGGAAAACCTTTGTGGACACTGTTTCACGTGATGGCCCAAAAGCTGCTCTCGACTTGGACTCATCCGAACGCAAAGTTACCACTTCCACACTCTCTGAGAGGCAAGTACAATATTTTACACTTACTATAAAAATTCTAGTTTTCATACCCAGTAATTTCATGAAAAAGTTCATGCAAAAGTTCATGAAACAAAAATTTCCTTTAATTTTTCTGACACAGCTCGGGAAACCTGCAACCTGTTGTAAAACACGATTTTTCGGTTTTACAACACACTTGTTGTATAACTTGTTTAATAATTTCCATTGCTTTCCTAAACATGTTCAAACCAATTAGTGTACTAATTGGTTGTACAACACAAGTTTATAAATCAAATTGCACAGTGTAAAAACGGCTTATGAGTAACCTTAATCAGTTTTCATATTTTTAATGAAGAAAAACTAGGATATATATTTTTGTTACTATATTTTTAATCAATTTTTTATAGAGAACCTAACTCCATTTTACATGAAAATGTATTGGAAGAAAGTTTTTTCCTAATACAAACAGTTATTTGTATTTATAATTTTTTTATCAGTGAAAGTATTTCAACACTAGATCAGAATATAAAAAAACTAACGAACAGTTAATAAGATAAGTGTTAAGAAGGAAGTGGGTACTTGGAGTCAGAGAATTTCAGATGGTGTTATAGAATTTTAACAACACTTCATGCTTCACAGTGGTCACATTATATTTTATGGAGTATTGATCATGATTTTGCAAATTGTAAGTGTCTCAAAAAATCTATTAGAAGAATTTTGATGTTGCTTGTTGTTTGATGTTGTGCCAGGCTATTAAATGATGAGGCCAATGGCCAAGCTTTCTTTGCGTCCCCTCATCCCTTGTTCAGAGGATTAAAGTTATCTGTAATTATTTACTTAAATGTTCACTCGATGACTGACAACCTTTCAACTACACTTGTATGCTAAAAAGGATAATGAAATTAAAATGATTTAATCTTAGAATTATCTTTGAAATGTGTTAAAAATACTTATTTTGTATGTAGTGTGGCCCCCTTCCATCCAGTTCATGGGCCTAGGCCCGAGCCCAACTGGCTTATTGGTAAATCCTGCTCTAGTTTTGTCTGGAATGTGTAGCTTCATCTGCAGTTATTCAAGTAAATACAGTCGAGAGATTGTCATAAAAAAAACAATCCAATTCAGTGCAACCAAACTTTCCTCAAGCTCACCTGGAGTACATGGTTTTCAGGGTGCACTCGGTTTTGAGAACCGTCCAAGGCTGCGGCGATTATGACCGCTTGGCTCAGGGTGTGTTTGAAAACTACTTGAATATGAAGATTAAAGACTCCACCATGGTGTCGGTAAGTGTTGTACTTTTAGTTTACATTTTTAAAATCTAAAAATGTTCAACTCCAGCCTAAAAAAATAACATAGTTAAAATATTTACTTCTGTGGACATTATGGAACAGTTGGAAACATGGCGCTATGACCTAGGAACGTTCCAGAACGGCACCGTCCATTTTTTTTAACGTTGTCTAGGATTAGCCAGCTTAACATGAGCATTATATATATTTCCTTGCAGCTCTTAGACACATAATTTTCTCTCGATTAAATAGTTTCCTCATGCTTGTCCCACTTCTTTCTTGCTAGATAGCGACACTACATTACCGACTGTAACCTAGGTAATGCTGCTGTTTAAGATTCACTTAGGTATACATCCACAACGAGTTTGGTTGCAAAAAAATTGTTATCCAATATAACTACCTTTTTGTTCTGCAATTCAGTGTAACATCGGCAATGTTACATAGCTAGTTACACGTAGTTAATTAGCGATGTTATTGCTAGATCAGCTCACGGCACATTTGCTTCAGCTATTGGCAAGCAGCGAAATGTTAATTTATTATTATTTAGCTATTAATATAAATGTCAAACAGTGATATAAAAATTACATTTTATTAATTAAAAATTATTATTTTTGAGGTTATGATTGTGTAGAAGCATCATGACCACTATCTTCTATGTTCAAAAAACTTTACTTAAAAACATTTGGTCACTCACAAATATAAGTTTTTTAATGTCTTCACTTGACCCCCCAAACCAATTTTAAAATTGAGATGTAAATAATTTCTCACAAAGGCAAAAGTGTGATGGAATAAAGGTAAACTAAACCCAGCACCTGTTACCTGTTACTTCCGTTGTTTTGTCCTGTAGATCAAGGACAGGTATAGGACCTGTTAATGCTTTCAGACTTTGTGCCAAAGTCACAGCATTCTATGACTCAGACAATAGCTTGTGGACGCAGTTGTAAACCGGGGAAATTGTAGTTTGAATCCAATGTTAAAATGTAGGTCCCTTAATTGCCATTGGTTGTTGGGCTATTAATTAACAGTCCTGTCTAAGGAACGTGTCAACCTTAGTCAGTAACAAGACTCCAAGATCGCGCCACAATCATCTTTCACTCATCTGTCAATCATACTTGGTTTAAAATACCTACTTGGGGAGGTCCCCATTTCACGCAGTGTAATGTAATGTAATGTATGTTACGAACGTTCCATGTGAAGGTGAAGGAGAGTACTCATGGCAATTAAAAAATATGGGAGAACAGGAAGTTTGTGGTAGCATTTATCCAATAAATAATCCCTGAGATTGATTACAAATGACTGATACATTACCTCTGGTTGACAGCCAGTATCAGCTCCAGATGACGCTCAGGTCCAGGGTTACCTCTGGTTGTTGGTCAGCATCAGCTACAGACGACGCTCAGGTCTAGGGTTACCTCTGGTTGTCGGCCAGCATCAGCTACAGACGACGCTCAGGTCTAGGGTTACCTCTGGTTGTCAGTCAGCATTAGCTACAGACGACGCTCAGGTCTAGGGTTACCTCTGGTTGTCGGTCAGCATCAGCTACAGACGACGCTCAGGTCCAGGGTTACCTCTGGTTGTCGGTCAGTATCAGCTACAGACGACGCTCAGGTCTAGGGTTACCTCTGGTTGTCGGTCAGCATCAGCTACAGACGACGCTCAGGTCTAGTGTTACCTCTGGTTGTCGGTCAGCATCAGCTACAGACGACGCTCAGGTCTAGGGTTACCTCTGGTTGTCATTCAGCATCAGCAACAGACGACGCTCAGGTCTAGAGTTACCCCTGGTTGTCGGTCGGCATCAGCTACAGATGACACTTGGGTCTAGAGTTAAATTTTTTCTAAATTACAGTAATCAAAGTTTATTCAAGACTGGGACAGTGGTGTGTCCTATAATCCAGCTACTTGGAAGTCACGAATTGTGGATGGTTATCAGTGATGGCTTGTGAATAAGGTGTTCCCTAGTAGAGATTGACGTCTGCACTATTGAACACTACGTTCATAAGAACACCCTCATAATTAGACCAGTTTGTAAATTGTAAACCAGGCAAAATTGTTGTTCAGATCCCATGTTAAACTGCAATTCCCTTATTTGATATTGGCTGTTGGGCTATTAATTAACAGTCTTGTCAGAGGAAAATGTCCGCCTTAGTCAGTAACAGACTACAAGATCGTGTCACAATCATTCTACACTCATCTTGGCTTAATACCTACCTGGGTAGGTTGCCCTTTCAAATGCTGTATGTGTGTATGTATTAAATAAAAACTTAAATACACTAAATTGAATTATTCAACTTCATAATCTGAACCGTTGTCCAGGTGTCCAGCGGGCTGACGTGGTTCTGCATGTTTGACCTGGTGTCGACGAGGATCCACACCAGCCAGAACTACATCCTGTACCCGTACCTGGCCTACCCCTTCGTCATCTGGCACCTGCTGTTCGCCAGTCTCTCCTGGCCCAAGCTTACCTACCCCAGCACTGGCTATGAGGTAATATATATATCTTACAATTTATTAACTATTAATTAATAATTAATAAGACAGTCAGTACAAATCAATTAGTCTTATTAATTTTGGTCACAATATTTTTTTATTATTTTGACATATAATTAAATTATAAAGTTAAGATTGTTTTGACAACATCTGTTTTAAAAACAGATTACAATATATGATTGGAAAAAATTTGCAACCAGCCTATTTTGCAAGGTGATAAGATTTGGCTCATCGGCAGTGAAATAACTAGGATAAGGTTACCTGGTGTTGCCAGTAGGCATATGAGTTCTAGCCTAGACCTAACCTAGTCTTTCTCTCAGCTGTGTTAGGCCCTCTACACACCAGAGTGGCGTAGCGAAGTACAGCGTGGCACCTATTTAATTAACATGGGAGATGCATCAAGTGGCAAGAAGCTGCGCATCTCCAAATCGGCTGATTTTACATATAACACTATAACACAATGCTATTTGAGTAATTTTTTGCCATGCAGTGCCACGCCACGCCACTCTGGTGTGCGGAGGCCCGTAAAGAATGTTGACAATCTGAGTAAACTACTATTTCTCTTAATAGAACCCCTTGAGTGATTAAGTAACTCAAGGCATTGTGGTAGGTGTTTGTAACCTTCACTATCGACATCTGAATAGAGACGACCACAAACCGTAATTGTACCCAAAACGTTTTGAGAATCTTTATTAGACTTTTTTAAGATAAATATATCAAAATTTAAGACACCAGTGATTAATTTTAACAACACAATTGATTTATTTCCAATAAAACTGGTAACTCCGCATCATATATTCATGAACTTTGCGTAGCATTTGGATTGAATAAAATAGGAAAGGTTAATTTACTTTAACAATATTTTTACAGTAAACTCCCGATTATCTGCAGAATCGGGTGGTGCGACTATCGCGGATAAAAAATCGCGGATAACGAGAATCACGGATAACGAAAATCGCGGATAATCCGCAAAATTGTTAAAAAATGGAGGGAATAAAAGGGAAAAACAATTTCAACATCAAAAATCAATATATTTAATACAGTATACTATACAGTAAGACTAAAATAATATAAACAAGACAAATAATTAACAAGACAAATAATTAATTATACCCGCTTAAAAAAGTCGGTCACCTGTTTTTTATTTTATTCATAGTGCAAATGCCTCCAGAAACTGTATTCGAATTAAAACTAGGTTACAATACCTTTCCGTCGACAGTTCCAAACAAGTCAAATAAGTTGACTACATGTTTCGGAATTCAAAAATCCGGAATTCAAAAAGTATTGTAACCTAGTTTTAATTCACTTGTTTTTGTTTCTTGCTCTGGAAACATATTTACTTAATCCGCGATTGAATTTTGCGTACCATAAGTGTTTCAGCATATTTGCCAACTGCGCATTTTTGTCTTGTTCCTTTAAATAATGGATCGTCAACACAACCTTCTTTCGATTTTCAGCCATCTTAAATCTGCAACAAAAAATGCAAAACCAGGCAACCGAATCACTAAACACGATAAAAGACAAAAAATAAACATCGACTGGTCAGTGTCAGCATTCACTCATTACTGACCTTGGCGCAAACACCTACATATTGTACGGTGAGTTGGAGGTCAAAATAGATTGCACACCAGCCTCTATTTCAGAGATAAAGGCTCGAGTTCAGAGAAAGCCTGTACACGTTTTGCACTCAAAAAACTTGTCAGTTCAGTCTAATTTTTTTATCCGAAAAAATTTCGGATGTTGCATGTATTTTCTTGTTTTTCGTAGTTCGCACGGATAATCCGCTCACGGATAATCGTGAGTTTACTGTACTTTCCCTTTTTATACTTTCTTTTTGAAAAGACGACCTACCCAGGTAGGTATCTTTTAAGATCAATAAATAAATTGAGTCATTTGTGTGTAGTGAACAGCCTGAACCTAATGGATCCATTTTATTTGTATACTTTACTGTAATATAAACATCTTGGCCAAGGCTGCAGACACCATTGTTGTCAAGCTGGTTGTATACTTAATCTGTCTTGAGTACTGGTGAACTAGATTGCCATTGCTAATTTATAACTGATCATGAATATGTTTAAGAACATTTAATGGATGTGTAGAAGTTTGTACTCGTGATTGGGATGAATCCAGTGGAAAAATGAAATGGAATAACCTAACAGTATATTGGTAATAAACTAATAATTTCATTATTATCTTTATCTTAATAGACAAGCATTTTTTCAATAAGGTTTTTATCCTCCTTTTTTCTCAGCCAGTGTGCATCGTAGCGAAAATCCAAGCACACTGATAGAATTGTTTTTTCCCGTAGATGTGCAGAATTCCATTAAAATTTATATTAGTCTTTTAGACATGTAGAAAATTGAATTTAAAATTTCAAAAAAATTAACATTGGCCCCACTGCCAATGCACCACTGCCCGTGCTGCCCGTGGTGCCCGTGTGTTTGGCCACTGCCTGTGCTGTTGGACTTGCTGTTTTGGTGATTTAATAACAACCAAACGTAAACTAAGTTAGCATCATATGTAGCTGTTATCATATCCTACTTTTTGTAGAGTAAAGATTAGATGTAGAATCACAAATAAATGTCAGTGTAAAAAATTGGACGAAAATATACGTTGTTTTTTCTGTCATCTGATGAAATATAAAACCAAAACAATAACAAAGGAAAGGTAAATTCTTAAGTATGCACTTCATGATCAATTAATTATTTGATGTTTTTTGTTTTTTAATGTTTTCAATGGTACAGTGTTTGATTGAAATCAAGACTATTTGGAGAAGGTCGAAGATTTCAGATTCAAATAAAAATTTCTCGCTTAAATAAGGTGAAGGGATTAAAATTTGCTGATAAAAAGGCAAGAAAAAAGTACATTGAGTCTCTCCCGTCCAAAGTACTAACTGACGTGAAACTGGAGTACGACTCGACATTAAATTCAAGAATTGTGATTTTTATTGGTGAAGAAAGGGTAGAAAATTTTAGTGATGGTGACTTGAAGAGATGGGTGGAGGGAAAAAAGTCAGAAAGGTAGGAAAGAAGGGAGGGGAGGTGGTAAGAAAAGAATGAAAGCGAAAAAGAGGGAAAAGGTAGAAAGGAAGGGAAGCAGAGAGTAAGAGAATTTAGGAATGAAAGGCGGGAGAAAGGGAGAGAACTGTGGAGGGGTACAGGATAAACTGATTGAATGACTGAATTTTTATCTGAAACAATACTCGATTCAGTCTTAAAAAATAAACGTGGAATCTTATTAAAATACCAATAACTAATCCAGAATATAAACCATGCTATAAATATAAGCCAGAGGTGAGATAAAAATGAGTCCAAGAATGACTCTTTCTCTTTTGCATTCGGTTCCTGTTTGGTTGTATTGTTTGTTTACATGGAAAATGTATCCTATAAGAAAAGTATTTAGTCTACGCATTGGTGTCTGCAAGGATCATTTTCAAAATTAGCTATTCCTATTTCTCAATTGTCGAATTTTCGACCACTGGCGATCTCTAGTTATTCACTGTTAGCTCAAATTTTGATTTAGTGTTCAGTAAGTAGACTAAAATATCTCCACTGTTATATTTTTACCAATGCTTCTTAGAAGAGTTCTACAGAATCAAAAACAATGAATGGAATTTTTATTTAATAATTGAGTTTTCAAAATCATACATTAATGACACAGTATAACTTGAAAATAATTTGGAACTTTTGCTAAAACCGTAATTGACTGATTATGGCTATAAAGTTTTCTGCATATTTTTAACTGTGATTTTTACATCTACATAGCATTATCAAAAATAATTTTTTAGTAATGTGTGGGAGCTAATTACCTTCTTTCGATTATCAAGGAATAGAAGTGTCCATGGGTTAGCCCATGATTAAAAAAAAACACTTGTGTACAAGTGCATAATGCATGATGTTGATGGGTGCATGATGCTGCGAAGATGTTAAAACTCATACTGGCTACTACTTCCTGAGTTATACTGTATTTTTCCATTATTTTTTTCAAGTTTAATAAATTCATTGAATTTTTTTCCTCAAACATTATTTGACTAAATTTTTAGTGAATGTAAACATTTTACATTTACTCTTTGGTTTTCACAACTTACTCCTCTTTCTTTGGTTTAAAGAATTCAGACAAGTGTTGATACTGTTAGTTTTGTTAACCTCACATTATAAACATAACAAAATAATAAATCAATAAACAAGTTTAATGGATTTCTTTTGTTTTGAAGTAGATCTTTTTATAATGGATTGAAAAATATTTAGGTTCAACAATATTTAATTTGTTTGAAGTTTTAGGTTTGTTGTGTTCATCACTCCTAAGCCTCAATTTGTTTCTAATATTTAGCTGTATTATAGCTGATTACGATCATCAAGTTACAAACACAAAAATAGTTCACTTGCTTTGTTTTTACTTTTTCATTAACAAGTTGAACACTGCTTGTAAACTCTATTCTTTACTTTACAAACAGCTTTAGTGATAAAAACCATACACTTTTATCACAGTCTAACCACACTTCAAAGGTATAATGGAAGATCCGAGTGTATTAGAAGTATAAAAAGGAGTTTTGTCAGCAGTAATTGGTCTGATGAAATATTAACGTGAGTAGTTTGTTGTCTCTGCCTCACGACATCAGGTGCCGTGAATATTGCAGTCGTCATTAGTGAGGTGGCTCCATTGCTATTCACCTGGAGTTATGTTAATTTACCGTTTTATAATGAAAGCGCCTCGCCTGTTTAGCGGGTAATGGGAAAGTTCTCATTTACCAGGTCAAAAGGTGTTCTTCAGATTTGAACGCTTTCGTTTTCTTTCATGATGCGCTTAACTCACTTTGTTTCAAAGCACATGTGTGTTGAAGTTTTTCAAAACAGTTTTCTGAAAGGTTTTGAAAATTTATTTACTATATTTGTTGGCAAAACATTTTTAATGAAAAAATATTTAATAATCATTCATACAGTTTATGAATTAAAATCTGTATCAGAATTAATTGTAGTATTTTTATATAGCCTACGGTAATTTTTATTTAGGGAAAACCATTTTAATACCATTTAAATCAGGGTGTGCGAATACTCGATTAATGAGTTTTTTTTACCTGAGTTTACACTATTTGACTTGACTCGAAGTTTCTAAAAATACTTGAAGTTCAAGCCATGTAGTTACTTACCTGAACTGTTTACCGGATGTCGGTATGCACAATTGAGTTTTGGGTTGGTTTTTCACTCCCATCTTTAACTGCCATCGATAAATATCCTTTGTTTTCCTTTAACAAAGAGATTTTAAGTTATTTATGTCAACAGATTGATACCACTTGATTTCTTTCAAGAACTTGTTATTACTTCTTGTTACTTCTGTTTGTCAACCTGAGAAAAGGTGTAGGATGATATTTAACCAAATATCGAGTTGAGTGTAATGAAAGCATATATTTAACGTGGCCTTAGTTTTAATAATTTTATTTGAAATAATGGGAAAACTAAATCCAGATTAAAGGATTTTAATGAAAATTTGCCTAAATTTTGTTAATATCATTTTGATATACTTGCTCTTAAGTGAGGGAATAACATTATTATTAAATTTTATTTTAATGATTATTATTTTTGACATGATAGTTGTGTAGAAGTAGGAAAACTAATCTTGTGAAATAAACGAGATCAGGAAACTGACACTTACAGGGTATTGTTTTAAAATTTAACCCAAAACTTTATTTTATCAGGGAAGTGTTATTCCCCCTCAAGATCCCTGGATTCGACCCCACTATATTATTTTCTTTGGGGATACATAAAAAATAAGTCCTAAGAGAACAATTCACATGATATTCAACACATCAAACAAACATAAAAAAATTGACAAAAGAAATTCAAAGAGGTACTTTGAAAACGTGTTCAGGAATTTGATGGAGAGAGCACAACTTCGTATTATTGTCAATGGCGGATTGTTTGAACACATGATGCTAGCTAAATGTGATCAAACTTAAATAATGGGCTGTATAAAATGTAAAGATTATCAAAATAATACTCATTTCATCTTTATGTGTGCATATTCAATCTTAAAAATGGGTTGCGTTAAAAAAACACCCTGTACTTTCTCCCTTAAAGTCATTTAAAGCCAGAAAAACTTATATAATGAAATAAAAAAATTAAAATTAATTCTCTAACAAATACTTACCAAATCTCATCAAAATCGGTTAGTAATTATTGGAGATAATGGTTTTTTTAATATTCGCCATAAGAACAACATTAGACAATGTACTGCGTTTACCGCCAAACTAATAAATCAGTTATCTCCGCAACTAGTTGACATAGACTATTAATTCAAAATACTGGATTACTTATTTTTCCAAGCCGAATTTAATCGTTGCAAGTATTTTTTCTTTAGAAGTTACAGATTTTGTGAAATTTGAAAAATATTAACTTTTTTCTTTTTTTTTAAACACTTAATCCCCCATAATTTCTGAACCTAAATTTTTCAGACAGGTGGGTGATGTCATTTTGTTTGTCATATTAATCACAAAAAACTATGAAATTTTTATAAAAATTGTTAGAGCTGTTTTTATAAATTTGGATTTTTGTTGTTTTTATAGCGACAAACCATAAAACTAAAATATTCAAAAAATAAAAAAAACGCCTGGAGATATCATGGTTTTATTCCAACATGCCAAATTTCATGAAAATTGGACTACTGGTCTAGCTCTATTTTCATACACACTCACAGAGGAACAGATAGACACCACTCCAAAAACCACTTTTTTGGAATCGGGGAGCACTAAAACAAACATATCCACCAACAACTCAAATCCAAAAGTTTTGATGAAAACAACACTTTCTCCATATACCATGTGTGTAGGGAGGAGACAGGAAAACACTCGACTCCACTTCACTCGACTTCAAAAATCACCTCTTGCACACCTATAATTTAAATTAATGCTATTTTGTGTTGAAATTCTTTTACTAAACCTTTGGTATTGTGTTAACCAGATGAGCATGAGACTCCAGAAGTGCAACCAGGTGGTAGATGAAGTGCTGAAGTGCATGGCGCCGGCAGTGAGGGCGCACACCTGCCGGGAGCAGCTGGTGCAGGACACACTGCCGCTACTGCTGGAGATCATCGTACCCAATCTGCGACCGGTGAGTTGATGATTTGAAAATATCTTTTCGTTATACCGCTGCGAAAAAGGCAGTTTTTGTAACATGTGTTGCAAGGCTAAAGGAGCTGTTTCTCTCACTAGGGAGAGAAACAATCAGCTGTAGTCGAGGACGTTAGCTGTTCGTTTATAATGTACTAAAACTGCAAACGTGTGAACGTCAGCGTCAATGGTAAGCTATCGATTGCATCGAGAGTGGTTATCGGTTTTTATTATCAGTTGTAATTCATTATTGCATTGTCAGTTTAATCGATTTATGACTTATGATTTACGTTCACTTCACCAATCGATAGTTCAATGCTTTCGATACACCGATAGTTGTTCATTGTTGTCAGTTGAACCTAACACAAATGGAACAGACAATCACCTGATTGTTTCTAATAGGAAGAACAAGATGGAAGTATCTTTGAGAGATATATTTGAAAGTAATATTTTGGTTTTCGTAAGTAGATAGTCTGTTGTACTGAGCGGCAAAACGAAAAATATAGTTCATCACCCGGGCCTAAAGCTGCTTTTCGTTACTCGGTAATTTTTCGAGTAAAACTTGACCTCTTAGAAAAAGCCTCACTTTTGGCCCTAGTAATGAAATATACCATGGCGTCATCCTTTAATATATTAAAATAATAGAATTTCTAAAAAGAAGCATCTGAAAAACACTATATCCCATAACTAGAGTTCATTCAAATCTATGTAAAGGCTTTTTAATTAAATGTAGTTTTAAACTTTACTTAAACAAGTGAAATCAGTATTTTCACTCAATTCCACAGAAGCATTGATAAAAATCATCAGTTGACTTGACCTCAGCTAATTGTTCCACTGCGGTTCATGTTTTAGTTTGTTTATCTGCCTAACCTCAAATACGAGTTAACTCATTCTATCATGAGTGAAAGAGATGAGTTTTATTATTAAACTTATTAGGAAAGTTTGTTGTTTACATTTCTCGTAGATAAAGTAGTGTATGCAACAATTGCAGACAGCCTTTAATCCTCCTGTGGCCTGACGGTGTTCATGATAAATTATTGCATGCACTACCATTAAAACCCAAAAGACACTTCATAAAACTGACTTTTGGGTTTATAATTTTTCTTTGTTGTAAGTTGCAGTTGATATGATCTAATAGTTTTAAATTTTTCGTTAAATATTTTATAAGTCGACTAGAAGCCCGCGGTATCGTTCAATATGCTTGTCTGCAGGTGAGCCTGACGCTGTACAACAGCAAGGAGAGAGCCGAGATGAGTCACGTGATCAGTGTGATGATCGACTACAACCTGACCTACACTCAGGAGCGCACCCCCGACGGCAGCTTCCAGTTCAGTCTGGACCCGTACGTTCTTATTTTATCATAAATTATTTGGATTTTGTATTTGAGTGATGAGATCTTATATTAAGTAATTCTGCTAAATTATATGGAATGTAATACTTTAATAGAGAACTAGTCGCTTGAAGGGGGCTTATAAAGTAAAGTTCAAACAATTCTTATTTATTTTAGTACAAAATACGTTCATCGAAAACTGGCTTTCAGATCTACCGTATCTAGAACATGGTTTTTAATCAAGTATCAGCTTCACAAGCTTTATGTAAACAAAGCAGATCTTTAAGATCCCAATGCTGTTTAAATGGCATATATTTTATGTTATTTCTGGTTTTCTGGTGAATTTAAAGCAATTACAGTATTTTTCACTGTAAACATATTTTTTTTACAGTATTTATCACGGAATAGAGACCTTTAATTTGAGCCCTCTCCCATCTTTCTACAACCTGCCAGACACCCTCAATTTTGACCCAAAGAATCGGCCTACAAAATTAAACATATGATACAGTGTAAAAATAGTTGGATGTTAATCAGGTTTGAGGAATAATGCAGAGAACTTGACTAATAGATAGTGGCAGTAACTATAGTTCAAAGCTCTCCTTGGTATCTCTATTTGAGAATCTGCTTTATCATGAAATTTGTATACATTTCAGCCAACTTCTAATATATTGTGTTGGCACTAATTTTTCAAATCCGAATTGCATGCAGCCATGAATTATTCCTAATTGAAGACCTTTTCACGCTTAATTCTCCTCCAATTATCAATGTTAATCATTAATTAGAGTGTCAGATAGTTATGATTCCTCAGTACCCATTCTTCAGTTACTCCAAGAAATAAATTTCCCGTAACTATTAGGGGTGTGCAACATTTTTCTTTTTGATTTAATGCACAACGTAATTCATAAAGTACCAATTTGATGTAGATTAGCATTCCAAATGAGGGGACCTAGGCCATGCTTTGGTGGGTTCTGTAGCAAAAGTAACCAAACAAGATCAATTCTAAAGGATCTGTGTAATCCTTTTTCCTGAATCTGTTCTGTGGGTAACTGTTTGAGTATTTTTTGAATGACGTAAACGACCATTAAAAATTATCACAATTTTATTGATTACGAATAAACTTCCTTAGCAACTTTGCTTTTAAAAATATCCGCAAAAAGTGATAAAATTAAAGTTTTGATGTACCGCACACTAGTAATTATTTTGCATATGCAGTTTTTAACCAGGGTGATTAGATGAACTGCAGTGGCTTTATAAAATGGAACTTTCAGTAACTGCTATAAAATTTCATAATTTATATTACATTGCATTTAGCAACTATCTGCAGACATAACTGTGTGTGATGTGATATAGTTACCAAAGCAATATTTTTTTCTCCCCCTCAGTACAAAAGAGTACTCCCCCTCAGTACCATTATCATTTATGTTATTCCTCTATCGACCATTTGTTGCAGCAATGTGGAGGAGGTGAGTCGCTTCGAGGGGGGGAAGGGCCGCTCGCTGAGTTACGCGGTGAGGCAACTCGTCTCTCGAGAGATCGAACTGGAGAAGCTGCGCAGAGCCGAGGCGAGCTTGTACAGAGACTTGTACCGAGACAACCAGAACAACGCAACCGAGGAATTTCGGCCGGTTGCAGACAGTCCGGCAGTAAAGAATTCTCCTAGAGAAGCCTCTACTCCGAAAGGTAATTTGTAAAGTTTAGTAACAACATTACGGTTATGTGCGTGCATTCATGATAATGCCCCTGGTTAATACACACAAGCAGATCTAAAATGGCACTACAATACATTTAAAAAAATTTTATTTTACTTACAATTTTAACTTTTGTGTTTATTTAGTCATTTTTAAACAAAATTCTTATGTGAATGACGGTATATGCATACAGTAGAATGCCAATTATCCAAATTAATTGAGACCGGGGCGATTTGGATAATCAAAAATTCGGATGATCGGACATAGACTGGTAATAAAGAAAAACAAACTGCCACACATAGAATAAACTTTATTAACCCGGCAGAACTGACTCTGATTTGAAAACGCGATAACTGACTCACGGTCTTTTGGACCAGGTTTTATATAAAAGTTAGTATATTGAAAAATGATGAGTTTATTTGCACAAAAACTCCATAAAAGTCTTTTACATTAGTTTTATGACTACTTCATGTAGGATATATCTGCATACAAAATATTTATGTAATATAAAAAATATGTATTTTGAATTGCAGTAGGTACTTCAATAATTATTGTTATTGCATTAAAAACGTCCGTATGTTGTACAACAATGTGTTTATACTGACAAAAACCCCACAAAAGTATTGTACATTAGTGTTTTGAATATTTTATACAATAAATATGTGCACACAAAATAATTATATGTAACATGAAGCCTTAGCTGACTCACGATCGAAAACACCAGACCTGTAAAGAAACGTTCATTGAACTGACTGTAAGGGTTAGAGAATGTCGGGAAGTGATTCATGATGTTCCTGGAAAGACGTACGAGAGGTGTAGTGATGGCCAGCTCTGCCGAAACCCAAAAAATATAATTTTTATCAAAAAAACTACTAACCCGGTCTCTTAGACAGGTAAGTCAGTCCTCGCGGGTTAAGTTTAACAAACACAGAGTAGAGCTGTTAAATCTATACATAATTAATTTGCTAGGGGTTATTTTGTGAGTAGAACTCCTTCCACAATTTTCAACAGATTTTGACGTTTTAGGTGTCATTTTAAAGAGCTTACTCTGAAGTTGTACGTCCCTTAAAATGAGCTCAATGACTGTTAAGGACTTTGGCCCAGTGGATCTCAAAGTTACCATGTTATTCTTATGGAAGATAGGATTTGTTTACATATTGACCATATGCACATTTTTTCACATGTAATCAGCTGGTGTGAAAGGTTTGTTTTTATCTACCTGTCACAAATAAATGTTTAATCTTGCAAACAAGCTCTAACTAATTAAATGGAAAATATTTTAAAAATTTAAACATGATATTTAGAAAGGTCACAATATATGCCACCGATTAGAAGAAAAAGAGATATCCGCTTTTTAAGAACTAATCATCTCAACTATATGAGAAACGTTTGTTGATTAATGAAGAAGACATGGATTCCTAGAAATCGGGGAAAGCGAATGTCTGCCGAAGAACTACCATTCTCACTGAAAATATGGACTAACTTTGTAATCATTGCAGAGGAAAACCCTTTAAGGTGAAAAAAACTGGTCGCTAAGGACATTTTATCTGTGTTGCCATAAAAGTGAAGTGAATTTAGAAGAATAAACCCAATAAATATGTATTAAAAATCTCATTGACAGAGTCAGTTAATGTTTAGGAACTTTAGGGGGAAAAAAACAAATAAAAACTGCCTAAACAACATCATATCCTATAACTTCGCATTTGCGATGGTGAATTCTGAAGCACATATAGATGAATCCAAGGTAGGAGAAGTATAAAACTTTCCAATTCACGATGTTCTTTATCATCAAATTAAGACTTTACTTTCTGTAGAAAACCATAAATTTAAGTTCACTTAGGTATATTTATATAACGTTAATACAACGACCGACCAAACAGGATAGAAGGGCACTCGACTTGGCTTTAATTCGGAACCATCCAACTGGGTGTAGATATGTTTTTAAATGTTACAGGCTTTATCCAACAGGAAGCTAACCACTAAAACTCACATATTGGAAGTAAGTGGGTAATCCTCCCTTCTCCATTTATAGGATCACCACAGAATATGTACCAAAACTACCTGGACGTAATAGCTATCGTTTAACGGTTTGGGAAACCTTTTTTATTCGTAACGATGACATGTAATCCTAGGTGGTCTAAATAACTGAAAATTTGGAACCTGGAGCTCGACACATTTTCAGCCTGATTTTATAGCAAGAGTAGTTCACAGCAAGTTAAAGGAGCTGATACCAGGAATAAAAAAAGACTTATTTGGAAATGCTAATTTATTGTGTGACGCTGATATACACAATATAGTTCCAGAAACGTGGAATACCACATGCACGTATTTTATTAACTGTGGATGAACAAGACGGAATCCAAGAAGTCGATGGTATCGATCACGTTGTCCATACACAACCTCCTAATCTTGAAGCACTATCATTAATAACTACAAATAAATATATTAATTACTAACATTGATCTTATCAGTACCTAAATACTGCTCGATTTCGAGCAACAGGCTACCTAGTTGATCTGAAAATCAAAAACAAATACTGAGCTAAGTAAAATAAAAAAATACATTTGAGAAAAGTTCTACAATAACACTTGAACATTTTGATCAGAGTAATTTGCCTGGACGTTGAAGCTCGTTTCCGTGTGGCAAGGTCACGTAGGCGCCGGACGGCATTTAAAACTGCGATCTGCACAATGAGAGAGAGAGGAGCTCACTGACAGTAGTGCTTTACTTTTTAGGTAGAAGGTGTGGCCTTGGATGTGCAAAACACTCCACGCATCAAACCTCTGTCATGAGGGTGGCAACTCAATCACTACAACGCCCAGGACCATATAGCAAGGGCTGTGTAATTTCTTTGTTTGCGGGCGCGTCAAGGCCGCGCTCGGTCCCAGCCACTGTGAGTCACACGGCAGATACCCGGGCTCCGCACGCCTTGCAACAATGCAAAACTGTTTATGTTTTAAGCTTAGTTTTCCACAAATTATCATTTTATATCCGGTCCACCTTGGCTTTTTGTGGTCACCCATTTCCTCTTCTAATATAATTTGAATCCATTTTTTAAATACCCATAAACATTTTAATAGTTTTGCCTCAATATGTATTATGTATCTGCACAAGCTATTTAGCGAGTGTATAATACTGTGACGTGGTTGTTAATTACGTGAGTTAGTGGCTAATTAAAATAATTATTTTTAACAATTATTTCTAGTAATATTAGTTTTAATACCTCGGATACACTTTCAACTAATTACAAAGCTCAACGAAAACCGATCTTAAAAATAAAGGTAAAATCTCGTTTAGTTTTTAGAACAGTCATTTTTCGTTTACTTTGAATATCTGGCTGGTAAATATTTTATAATTATTTCTAGTCTAAAACGCAGTTCAATTACACAATGCTGTAAAGTAAAAAAGATATTGTTCTTTTCTGATTTAATTTTTTTGTTTTATTATCAAAGCAGTATTGCAGGGAAAAATACCCAGCTAAATTACCCAGAATCCGTTGATTAAAACATTCCTAATAATCTGTATTTATATATTATTGCCACTTAAATTACTTTAGCGCACTCGTTAACAGTTTAAAATGAAAACAATCTTCCCAAGTATTTGCAACTTTTACTGAAAATAAATAAAAAACTACACTAACTTCACCTTTTCATATCTTACAATTTTCAAATTCAACTGTCACTATTAAAAGACATAAGAATTTTACTTACAAAACCTATACTAAGGCCTACTATAAAAATTCCATTGCAGCATAAAACATTTAATATAAGTTTATAGTTATATCATATTTAATCAAACATTACTTTTTAAACTAAACAAGTACTAAGAAAACATTCCGTACACAAATCTACTGCCATAAAATGGCAGTAGATTAAAAAAACGGGGTAAGAATATTTTTCTTACAAATATTTATTTGCATAAAGAGTTGATAATTTATGACCCGTTAAACTGTACCTCTGATTTCAGAGTACAGTAACTCCTAATACTAAATAAAGTCTTGTCGAAGCCAACAAGCCAAACACCAGAAATAATTTGTGTATGTGATCCCAGGGATATTTGTGTTTCAATTAATAAAGTATTTACAATATTTTTTAACCCAATGAGGAAGGTACCTGTAATCATCTTCTTAATAAAAAAATCATACATCCATAGTTACACGTAATTATGCTTGTTTACATTGACTAATGAAATCCATATTAATTATAATTAATATAAAAATATTGCATGTTCAGTATTCAAATTCAAGTTCAGTATTTAACACTTTGAACCCTGGGCGCTAAAATCTCTTTTTACGTGCGTTACTGGCCAATTTTGGGGTTGAAATTAAAATTCGTAGCTTAATACATATATTTGTTACCCATATAAATTATATATCAAAATAAAGAGAAAAGTATAACCTTTCAAATGATATAAATGTTATTACAGTTACAACAAACAACACTTTTAGGATTCCACATAAAACGGACATAAAAAAATGAAGAAAACAAAATTGCGACGGTAGTCACGTAAATCACTCATATCAAATATATCTCTCATATTTTACACTAAATATGACAAAAACATTACGTAATAAAGTAATAACAAATCTTATAACTAACTAAGACTCAAAACACTTGTAAATGTAAGTAAATTCACACTTTAAGGGACGCCGACACAAACGTAAACAAAGTCAGCCATTACTGCAGACAACAAAGCGTCGTCAGCCGGTGACGCAAAGGATCAGCTGTAGACATTTGGATTTATTTTTTTGCTGCTAAATAGATGGCTTTTTCGAGACCTTTGGATACTATAAACAATGCCAGATGATCAAGGAAGAGTTCCCTAGCAACGATTAGCGAAAATACGTCGAAAATACGTTGCTATGGAATTTAATTTCGCGGCCCGACCTATACTCGGGCTTCGTACACGGCGACATATGCCATGCCCCGAGCTATACTCGGGCTTAGGGTTCAAAGTGTTAAAAACAATTATGGCATTAATTGCATGTAATGAACCTGTTTAAAACACCCATTTTTCACATAGAGAGATATTTCATCTCAAATCGAAATTTTTAGATGAATGTTCTGTGTTATTTTGTTTACAAATTACATTTAAAACTACTACTGTAAGAAAGCCTGTTTCACGTAGAAATTGATGATAAAGCTTGTTAACTACTTGGATTAACTGCAGTATTTCTTTCCGTCATTGCAATTGTTGTATGTTTTGCGTATGAACACAGGCAGTAGCGCGCGGCGTTGAGCGGCCCATCTACCGAGTGACGTAGCGGGTCACGTGACCCAGGCCGTCCGCTGCGAGCCGAAATTACACAGCCCTTGCTATATGGTCCTGACAACGCCGCGCTGTGAAACATTGCCATTGTAGCGCCTACACAGCATTTATTTGTCACTCGAATTTTTGTATTCTTGCGTCCCCACAAAACTTGTTTTTATTAAAAAATTATTTGGTTTTAATTTTTTATAATATGCTTAGGATCGATTCAGATATTTGGCGATTCGGTCAAACAGCGTTTGGATAGTTGGCGTTCTACAGTAATTTAAATTGATTATAGACTCTAAATTTTGGATTTTGCCTTGAAATCGCCAGTTTTATTTTTACTTCATCTAATTTTTGTTTTAAAAATAAATCTCTCCTTTTTCAGCTGCTGCGAAGAAATCTCTTCCTAATCATTTGCAGAGGTTGACACCAAAAGCAGTAAAAAAACCTGAAGACTTGGTAAGTGCAATTTACTGTTAACTTATTGCCATGATTAAAGATGATCATGAAAAGATTTGCACAAATGCTTACTTGTTATTTGTTTTGGGCTGCTGTAACTCTTTCAATTGTGACTCTTTTCCCTTAATGCCTTTTCCTGAACCACTTGAAAACTTCAATTGTACTTTTTTGACTTGTTGCTGGAGAAGACTTGTCTACTTTAATATGATTAACGAGTGCTGCATACTACACAATATAACAATTTATAACACCACACATATAAAATGTTATCCTCATGTTTATCTCATCATCTATGGCACTCTCATTTCCTTTTTGTTGTTTTTTAAAAGGTTGGTTACGTCTCTTTCTTTCCACTTTGCCCTTGTCTACATAGTACATTCTGAGATAATAAACCTGTGCAACAGAAGGTGATTAGCTAAAGTACTTTAAAGGTAGCAAGATTAACAGATCTTGTCTTTCCTGTGATAGAGACCAAATTTATTTCAAACTGGGGCTGTCCATAAATTATGTCATCCGTTTTTGGCCTTTTTGACCTTCCCTTCACAACTCCCCATCCCGCATTTATAATTTGATGGAGGATATTGTCATAGTTACTTATACCCTTATCAAGAGCTAATAGGCTCTTCCGCCCCTTCACAGTGAGTTAAAAATCTCTGAATTGAAAACTACAAGTATGTACCACCCCTGTTGGCTCAGTCATTTCCGAGTCTCTAGAACGACCAGAATCCAGATCGATCTATTCACAATAATCGGTCGTGCTAATATAAGCGTGGTGCTGGGGAGCCTGACAGTGATAGGGTGAGATTTATAGTAAGTTGCGCTTTATTTTTGTCATACTGTGTGAATCTCATTAATTTCAGATGAATAATGTGAGCTAACACAATCTTGCTTAATACAGTAGACTCTCTTATCTGGACACCTTTCAACCGGACATCGGTTTAACCGGACTAGACTCTAAAAATCCGCTAAAAAAGAGTATTACAGAGATAAAATTAATGAATCAAACCATGATCCGAAAGTTTTTTGGGAAATTGTTAATGAAATATCTGGTAGGCGCAGTTCGAAAGATGCATTTTATTTTGAGAAATTTTGTCCGGGCTCATCTTCTAATACTGGTATCCAAGCCCTAATCTCAAACGATTTCAATAATTTCTTTACCCAAGTGGGTTATAATCTAGCCAGTTCAATAAACTCAGGAGGGGCTCCAGTTGTTAACGACGCTGACTACTCACTTGCTACTGACTTTACATTTCAGTGTGTTACGGAACTTGACATTGTACGCTACATTGAGGGCCTGCGGGGCGGGTCGGCGCCTGGTCATGACGGTATCTCGGCTTCAGTTCTGAAGAAAAATGTCAACTTTGTTTCTGCACCTCTCGCTCATTCAGTTAACTTAAGTTTGTCTAAAGGTATATTTCCTGATTACTTGAAATTGGCCAAAATTGTCCCTCTTTTCAAATCAAATAGTTACACAGACATGAATAATTTCCGTCCTATTTCTTTGTTAAGTGTCGTTGCTAAGATTATTGAGAGGATTGTCAAAGATCAACTTGTTTTTTACCTCCAAAGTTTCCAAATTATTTGTAAATCTCAATATGGGTTCAGAAATGACAAAAATATCTCAGATGCTCTGTTTGACCTTAATAGATATATTAATGATGCAGTTTCAAGTAGTAATCACGCGATGCTTGTGTTCTTAGATTTAAAAAAAGCATTTGATTCAGTAGACAGAAACATATTGTTACGGAAACTAGAGTTAATCGGGGTGCGCGGCAACGCTCTTATGTGGTTCAACAGTTACTTAGCTGACAGATCTCAAGCTGTATCGATCGGTGGGATGATGAGCGATGTAATGCCAGTGGAGTACGGTGTGGTTCAAGGTTCAAATCTTGGTCCTATCTTATTTTTGATCTATATAAATAACATTTCAAAACTTCAAACTTGCGGTAAACTTTTGTTATTTGCGGACGATACGCTCATTTTTGTCACTGGAAGTACCTGGGCTGAGGTGAAAAACAAGGCGGAGCACGATCTTATGCTGCTTAAAAATTGGTTTGACAATAATATTTTATCCATAAATACATCAAAGACTAAGTTCATGCCCTTTTCTTTACGTAAACAATCTGATTTTCATTTTAACAATTTAGTTATTCATGTTTGTGGTGACTTTTCAAATAACTTTTGTTCATGCGATAGGATCGAAATGGTAACCTCTTATAAATATTTAGGAATTATTTTAGATTCTAATTTGAAATGGTCTGATCATATTGAATTTTTAAAGACAAAATTACGAAAGAATATATATGCCTTTAAACAGCTTAGGGAGATTTTAGACGAAAGAGAAATCAAAACTGTTTATTTTGCGTACGTACAATCTTTACTTTCATTTGGCATCATCGCGTTTGGCGGTGCTTATAAAACTGTTCTACAACCACTTTTTGTCATTCCAAAATTAATTCTCAAAGTCGCATTTAAAAAGTTCAAAAGATATCCTACAAACGATCTTTTTGCTGAAACTGGCATCTTAACCGTACGTCAACTTTTCCTTAAAGTTTTGCTAGTCCATATCTACAATAATTTTGAGACAATATTTGATAGAATAACGCATTCTCATAACACCCGTTTTGCCAGCAATCTAGGTATTGTAGTTCCTCAATCGCTGAAAACCTTTTCTCTAACAAATTCCTTTCACATTTCAAACATTATTTATCGTAACATGCATCAGAAATACAAAAACGCGCACTTTTTTAATATAACCTCCCTTTCCTCTTTTAAAAAACGTGTAGTGGAGTGGCTTCTAACTTTGAGCTCGGAGGAGACCGAGGCCGTTATCGCGCCGGGCCCGACCTGACCGTTGATCTCTGCCTGAAACTCAGACGTCCCACTCCCCCCCCCCCACAATCACGCCGCCACTGTCCTTTCTTGGTTCCGGGTTCTCACGCTCAATTTTACTTTTAATTTGTCAACAAATCCTAATTAATATTATTAAATGCACCGCTTAATTTAATTTCTATAGATTATTTAAATATTCTCTTGTTAAATTGGTTACATCTCTGATTTGCAACTCACAGTCTACGCACAGGCTAACCGCCCATGTAGACTTTTTCCTTTTTTTTTAAAAAAAACATTACAACCTGATTCAATTAATGTATTTATTCTTGATTAAAATAATTTAAATTATAAAAATAAACTGTTTCATAATGTGCAATTGTGTTGTAATGTATGAAATGAGATATGTATTTTATTTGGAAATAAAGCTATTTTTCATTCATTCATTCATTCTACTGAAGTGACATCTTTTTTACCAGACGATTTTTATCCACACATCGATTTAAGCATTCGTGGTGGACAGGAAATGGACAGTACTGTATCGATGAATCCCACGTGAAAGATTATAGACCAGTAAACACAAGTCTAAATCAGAGTATTGGCTAATGCAATATGCATTAGAGTTATGTGATTTGCTCATTTTCATCAAGACTGATAAATGTAATATTTTGACACTGTTCAACTGTTGTACTCTGTATTTCTGCATGAATAAAGATTTTTTTGAAAGAAAGAAAGAAAGAAAGAAAAAAGTTTATTTCTCAAATCACACGTACAGCAATACAAATTCTCCGTATTAATACAAATATAAATACAAATGGGCCAAAGGTACAGGTTTAAATATAACGTTAAAAAAATTAAACATAAGAAACCAAGCTGTAACCTTTCCACGTGCAACTGAGAAATATTACTTTCCTCCAAGGCTTAGCCTGTTTGGAGGCTTTATTAATATTTAACAATATAAAATAAAAACAAATGGCAATAATGTAACCGAAACATTTTTCTATTACAAACTACATATAAACTATATAAATAACTAACTAAATAAACAAACTAGTAAGTAAAATGCATCTTCCAAACTACTGATATTAACTTCATCTTGATGAACAAATATAATATATTCACAATTATATTTTGAATAAAGCCTTTACAAAAAAATCTATAATACACAAAGAGAAACAATAAATACAATAACTACTGAAAAGAAAAAAAATGACAAAATGATCAATAAGAAAAAAAAATTATAAAAAAACCAACACAAATCTGTGGCACAATGTTAAAAGGAATGTTTTGCAGCAAATTACGAAAATTATTTAGGACATTATATTAAATAGTAGATCCTCAATATTTTGTACATCAAATAGCCATGATTTCAGCTTTTTTAAGTAAATTTTTATGTTTAAAGATTCCTTTATGGTCTTCGGTAATTTATTGTATATTCTTGGTGCTAAAAAATTGTAGGATTTGGTAAAATATGTATTGGCTGGTCTCGGTACAACAATATTCCTGCAACTACGGAGCTTAATTTTATAACCAATATTTTCTCGAAAATTTTTGCTTCTTTCATAAAAAATTTTCAGAACCTTATAAACATATAAATATCTTAATGGAAGTATTTTCAGTGAACAAAAAATTGGAAATGATTTCTCAAAACGGTTTTTTTCTTTAATCATTCTCATGAAATGCTTTTGTATAGTAAAAATTGCTTTAAGATTTGTGACATATGTACCTCCCCAACACACTATTCCGTATTCTATCCTACTATGTACTAATGAAAGATACAGTGATCTCAACAAATCTTCTTTACACATACCTCGAATAAAATAAAACAATCTAACCGTGTTACTAATTTTATTTTTAAGGTTTGTTATATGTTCCTTCCAATTTAATCTTTCATCCAGTGTTACCCCTAAGTATTTTATACTAGTGGCACTTTTAACTTCAACATAATTTTCAATACATTCTTTATCTTCACTTAAACATTTTACACATTTTAAAATTATTTTATTTCCCTGGTTATAACTTCCTTTAAGTGAAAAATTTATGACTTTAGTTTTTTCTGCACTTAAAACCATATTATTTTTACAAAACCACCACTGAATTGAAAGCAAATCTTTGTTTATCTTTAGTGCGACATCATTCCAAGATTCCCCTATGTAAGATAAAGCAGTATCATCAGCAAAAGAAGTTATATTTCCATTTAAATTGGCATTGCAAAGGTCATTAATATATATTAGAAATAAAGTTGCCCCCAAAACCGATCCTTGAGGTACCCCAAATTTTATTTCTCCCATTGTACTTACTACCCCATTGACTTTGACACACTGCATTCTCATTTTTAAGTAGCTTTTAAACCAATCATGAGCATTTCCCCTTATCCCGTATTTATACAATTTTTCTAATAAAATTTTGTGATCCACTGTGTCAAATGCTTTCGTTATATCTAAAAATAGTCCACTAACTTTATTACCATTATTTATGCCATTAGATAATCTGTCCATAAATTCAAGCAGTGCAGCTTCAGTATTCATTCCCGTTCTGAATCCAAATTGTTTTTTACTAAGAATTTGATTTTTTTCTAGATAATTCACTAATTTCTGTTTCATAACTCTTTCAAAAATCTTTGCAAAGGTAGATAACAAAGATATTGGTCTATAATTATTGCACATACTTCTATCACCTTTCTTAAAAATAGGGATAACCATAGCATTTTTTAACCTATCTGGAAAAACACCGGTCTCAAAACTTAAGTTAATTATATGTACCAGAACATTACTAATTTCATTGAAATTCCTTTTTATTGTGTTTGAATTTACCCCATCAAGACCAGGTGAAGTTCCATTTTTTAATAAATCAACTGCTCTTTGTACATCATTTTCTACTACAGGACCTAGAAACATCGATTTAGATAATGATTGGCTACAGAAACAATCTTTATACTTCATCAAATCATAATTCCCTGGTTTTTCAAGACCTAGTACCAATTTTTCAGCAACACATCTAAAATATTTATTAAATTCTTCCGCTACTGCTAAAGGATCACTTATATGCTTGTCATCTACTTTTAACGATACAGCCACATTCTTATTCCGATTTTGTCCAGTTACCTCCTTTAATAAATTCCATGTTTCTTTAGAATTTCCTTTATGCTTCTCAAACATTTTTCTGTAATAATTATTCTTTAAGTTTTTAATGTCAATTTTCAATTTATTCCTAAAAGTTTTAAAATATACTAACAAATCTGTATTTTCAGGATTATTTTTGATAGCTTTCAACAAAATGTTACGTTTCTTAATTCGTTTGCATGTTTCATTATCTATCCACGGTTTTATTCTTGTTATTTTTCTATTCCTATTACTCAAAGACTGTTTGCTTTTACTTAGTAGTTCACAAAATTTATCATGAAACATATTAAACGCAAGAGAGGCATTCTTTTCCCTAAAGACTTGATCCCAATTTTCATTATGCAATAAAATGTTAAAGAGCTCATAGTTGATATGAGTTGTGAGTGCCGGCGCCAGCACAGGTTCAGTGACCTTGACATTGTTTACATTAGCGGCCGCGTCAGCCACCTCACGCATCACCCAAACAGCTGTTAAACAATGGTCAGTCACTCCGCTGTCAATCACAGCTGACTGAATGACCAATTTATTCTTATTTCTAATCTTAGCGTGTATGTGATCAATACAAGTTTGTGAAGTATTAGTGATTTGTGTGGGTTCGTTAATTAAGGATTGTAAACCGTTTAATGCCAAGGTAATTTTATAATTATCTATTAATTCAGTATTTTCTATTAGGTTTAAATTCATGTCTCCTATTATTATAACATTATATGACTGTTTAGTTTCTAGATTTGTCAAATATGAAGATAATTCATTTATAAAGTTTTGTCCAGGTGACTCGTGTAACCTATACAAAGCCAAAAGTTTAAAATCAAAACAGAAAATACTAAAAGATAATTCCAATGCATCAGCTGTTTTAAAATTCATGGTATTTATGGATACTTTTCCAATATTCTCTTAAACATATATTGCCACACCTCCTGCTCGATAGGTTTCGTTTGTTTTAAAATAGGGTACATAGCAAGGTATGGAATAATATGTAATTTCAGAGTTTTTTATCCATATCTCAGATAATATAATGATGTTTGGTAACTTATTAAGCACAGAGAGTTCAGCCAAAAAATGGTCAAAATTTTCCCTCATACTCCTTATGTTTTGATGACAAATAAGAAAGCCAGTTATGTCATTGAACAAAGTAATAGAGGTCAGACTTAATTTCTCCATAAGAAAAACTATGAGATATAAATCTATACATTAAAAAAATTATGTGTTGAATACGCTAACATGCCAAAATAAATCTTAACCTTTCTTATAAAAGCTATACTAAACAACTGACTTAACGCTAATAATGCCTTGAACACATAGTAAGTACACAAATACAAATACCTATTATAAGAAACATAAAATAGTACATAAAATGTATATTTGACATACCTAAACATTATCAAGGTCAGCTTGGCATCTTATCACACAGACTGGGCCCTTGTCATCTTTTCGAACAAAAATCTTCCCTCCTCTCACCCATACAAAAATAAAGTTCTTCTTTTTCTTCATGTCTCTTGCCATACCAAGGAGCCTTCTTCTTGTCGGAGTTAGAGATTCATTCACATAAATTGGCTTATCATTAGTTAGACCAAGGTGCCGAGTTGAGAAATCTCTCTTAGCTCTCCTTTGAGCAAGCATGGTTTCAGCATCAATCCTCCTCACAAACTTGACAATTATTCCTGGAGGACCCTCAGCATTTGGACGTTTTGCAAGGGTGTGGCAAGCATCAACCATGTTATCATTTATTTCCATCCCTAAAGCCTTGCCAACCTGTTTTACAGTGTCTAACACATCACCAGTCACAGGAACGCCTTGCACCTCTACACAGTTTCACCTTGAATACTGCTCCATTTCTTCAACTTTTTGCTCTAGGTTACAGACTTTTTCTTTCAACATCTTATTTTCAGCTGTGAGAGCCTCAATCTTCTCTATGCACTCGTTCATTTTTTTAGTATTTTCCTGTAAGGCCGATGTATTGTCGTCAAGTTTACTATTGAGCACTTCATAGGAAGTATTGAAATCTTGGATAGTCTGTTTTTGTTCAGTCTTTAGCTCTTTAATTGCATCCATAATATCTTCTAAAGTCAGTTTACCTTCTGTTGCATTTGATTCTAACCTCAAACTGATCCTCCGTTCTTTACTGCAAGGTTCCCATCTAAACACTAATCCCTCATTATTAAGATATTCAATATCTGTTTTGCTCATCTTCACACAGCTTCCATGGAAATTAATATTACAATCAGAGCAAGGAACCTTGAGTTGCTTTGATGTAAATTTAGCCTTGCATGTACCACAGGTCGCCATCTTGGAGGTTAGGATTTTACAGTCAGAGTTATTTTGATATATTCTAGGCTTACTTACTGCTTCTCTTGTTGCTGTATTAAAACATAGGCTTTCACTGTTGCATATTATCACACACACAACATTAAACTAAATAAATTCACACTTTTAAGTACAAAGTTTGGAAGAGCAATTCTTCTTGGTGTACACTTTACAGCCACTGCCATCTGTATTTTTTTCTATTGTCTATAACTTTATAAGTTTTTGGTGACTTCGGTTCAACCAGAAAACCCGTTATCCGGGAGGGCCTTGGTCCTGAGATGTCCGGATAAGAGGGAGTCTACACTGTATTATAGTTCTGGACAGCCTTACTGGCGGGTGGCGAAAATTGTAATCTCCCAAAATGTCTGCTAAATAAACATATGTTTTGGTAGAACTGTCAAAACTTTGTTTACGTTTCACCGCATTTACACTACAAAAGAATGCCCTGTAATATCTCACCGAGAGATTTTTTACGCAATTAAAATGTCTGGAAATATTTGCGCAATGCATCAGCTGGTCTTTTCGTTTTGGCAACCTTTCATCTTAAATGATTTGTTCACATTTAAGAATATGTTTCCACACTTTTGTCGTCGTACTTCATGAATTGTGTTGAGCTTGCAAGCATTTAACATTAGTTGCACTTGCGGTTGCAGCAAAATATTTTCTTGTGTAAAGTACCTTTACATAAACAAATGAACATGTGATTTATTACCAAAACATTGCATATATTAAACACTAATTACGACAACAGCGCACTCACTCACCCGCCAGTAAGGCTGTCCAGAGCTATAACACAGTTGGACCTGAAAACCCAGAACTAGATTCATAAATATTTATCAATTTTCTGTAAGTTAAATCTTAGTTCAAAAGAAGATTATTTTCCTCCCTCACATTGCGGTCTGTTTTTTTAACTTTTTGTATGAAAACTGTTGTGGCTCTTAGCTCTCTTTAGTACCATAAAAAGTAATATATTTTATTTCATCAATTCCATCTCAGGTTAGGAACTGGATTTGTTCCATCTGGCCAGATGGATGTATAAAAGGTAAACACACTACAACAGATGTTTGCTAATCTGGCTTAGTATACAATTGTGGAACATATTGGCAGCTAAAAATAGCCTTGATTGTAACAACATTGGAAATATTTACAAAAAAAATATAATAAGGTGTCTTGTAATCATTGGGGAATGCACCTTACATCTACTCCGAGTACATACAACCTCTGCCAATCGCACACAGAGCCACCCGTAGTCACCTCCAACATGCGCATACACTGTACAACTTTTTTTAGAACCCTGATGCTGGATAATTAAAGACCATTGGAAGCCATATTAGTAAGTTTATACTGTAAAATCTAGTTTGCTTGCAAAATAACAGAATGTTTTTGATACTTCACACCCGCCCTAACTGCCTTCTATAATTTACAATTGAGACGGTTAAAACTTTAAATCACAGGTCCTGAAGTGTGGATCACAGAAAGGCTTCAGGTTGGTGGTCCCGACGTTGTTACAATAACAATAAAACAAAATCAAAAACTTCTGATGGTAACATAGGCATTGCACCGGGGGGGGGGGGGGGGGGACGAGGGGCACTTACCCCCCCAACTTAGAAAATAGTTTATTTTTGTAGCCACTAACAAACAATAAAAATCAAAATAAAAATTATTTTCTAAAATTGTTTCCCTACACACAAGTCATTTAAACCAATTGTTTTATTTAAGTAAGTTCTTTATTTTTGCCATATTAATTGTTAACATTCACTTTATTTTTATATTTAATCATTACTACATTCATTTGATATGAGATGAATCATTTGACTAAACAAAGATGTTGGAAGAAGTGTTATAACATTCGTTGTGTATGCGCCTGTAAACTTTTTATTCTTTGACTCCCCTTTCTTTTATTCGAAAAGTTGGTCACCCTGTGTGCTGTGTACCTGTCATTCTGTCATCCTCTCCCCTACCACAACACTCCCCCCAGGACTACAGACTAGAAGGGCTGCGCCACTCCTTTCATCTCAGCTAAAAGCCGACAGTGCCCAAACTCTCCTCCCTCCCACCCCGTAGTGACATGGCGGCGATACACAGCTGTTGGCAGCTGCTACTTGTCTGACTGATACACGTGGCTTTTCTATCGCTGTTTTTCATGTCCATAAGTGAGATATTTGGGTGGAACGTTATATATTTTTAATCTGTATAAATTGACGAATCTTATGGTGTAAATATTTTCCAAATAAGACTTATGAATAATTTTCTACAACAACTAACTTAACGTATTGTATAAATTGTGACTTGAAAAAGTTAATCGGCTACTACTTTTTTTATTTTTTGGTCGGGTAAGTTTCGACTGCACGAAAGTTGTAGATAATAAAATGAACTTTACACTTTGTATTTAAACTTTTTTTTTAGCGCGTCTAGTTTTCCCAGAATCGCAGGTTGAACAGACCGGAGAGCGAGCTGATTAGTGGAGCGCGCGAAAAACCCGGGCGGCCGCGTCTCAACTCGAGCTACTGCTCCAGTTTTTCCACTTTAGGGATTTATCCCAAAGATGGGATATGAGACAATACTTGGAGAAATGAGGGATAAATTGGGAATTTTTGTTTTTTTGTGGTATATTATCTTCCGTAAATTGTAAATTGGACACAATGTTTTGCTCGTACACGCTGTTTCGCGCGCCTACACTCTTGTAAACAATTGTTGTTCGTGTCGATATAAGTGTATTATTTGCCTATTTAGGTTTAGTTTTGTTTGATAAGCTGTTTATTAGTTTAAAATGTGTTTCAATAATGGTGGCCTTTAGTGTAGCTTCTTGCAGAAACGACTCCCGAACTTAGAATACTATTTATTACTATTTAACTATTTATTAGCATTATAGACATCTAAACAACAAATGTCAGTTGTCCTGGAATAAGAGGAAAATCGCCCAAAAGAATGAAAAATGGGCTAAATCACGAAAAAAATAATTTCAAACTGTTGTAAGTTTTTGTTTTAGTCAGTTTGTAAGAAAGATTTACATGTGTACTTTTGTATTGAAATTGCGATATAAATCAAATTAACTCATGTTTGTTTTTTATACATCAAAGGTTTGAAATTGTTTGATGGTAGTTATTTGTAAGACATAATGGACAATTGTAAATAATTATGATGTACATGTAATAAATTATGCCAGACCCAATGACGGGCCGGGTGTGGCGGCAGGCGCGTCGCGGGCTCGCGGCCGAAGTAGTCTCCTTTGTTCAACCTGAGTTTCTGGGAAAACTAGACATGCTAGAAAATAAGTTTAAACACAAAGTGTAAAGTTCATCTCATTAGCTACAACGTTCGTGCAGACGAAACTCACCTGACCAAAAAATAAAAAAAGTAGTAGCCGACTAACTTTTTCAAGTCACAATTATGACAATTAGGGGTCTCAATCCCGGACCTAAATTCCAATCGCGGGATTTCGGGATTGACAAAAGCCGATCCCGGGATCCCGGGATCAGTCCCGGGATTCCCGTTTTCTATAAAGGCCTATTGCTGTGTGAAAACGACGCTTATGGCATTTTTTATTAATAATACCAATAATTCTATATTACTAACTCGTCAATCATGAGCTTGTTGATGGCTAATTACCTGTCGTTCAAAATTTTTGAATAGCTTTTATGCTGTGTGTGCTTGACATATGAGTGCGCAGTCCTTTCGTAGAGCCGCTAAATGTTTTTTAAACAAATTTGAAAATCTTTCATTGCGCTGTTTTTCCGTCCTTTTGTGTAAGACGATGATAAAAAACGAATGAAACATCACAATCTTTCTTATAGGTGACAAGAACATTTTTTTGGTCACTCATAATACTTCACTATTCACAAATAATTCACAGATCACGGGAGGTTATTACTAAAACAACAATTGATGAAACTCTCTACTCACTACACAAAATCATCCCGACCGCTCAGATGTTCACTAAAGGAAACCCCGATAGCGACTGAAAGTGTTGGTGATCAGACAGATATAAAAATTCAGTAAGATAAAAAATATCAAAATTAAGTTCCCTGTGTGGGCGTTGCTTTTAGGATACATTGAATCGTGGGAATTAACTGCAAAGGAAGTTCGGAGCGATAAGAAAACTATTGAGTACTGTCCCATTATATTCCGGGAATAAGGTTATTGTTGGATTGCATTTTGATTTTGGACAAAGTGAACTTTGGGAATGTTAGGTAACAGTCTAAAGGGGCGTGAGTTAAAAATATTAAAAAAAAGTTGCTATTAATTATTAGTATTGGAGTATTAATTTCCTAAAACATTAAAATCACGCAAAAATTCAGAAAAAAATATTCTTTTGCAATCCCATCAATCCCGGGATTGAGAGATTCTGATCCCGGGATTATCAGGTATTCAAAAGCGACCGGGATCTCGGGATCCCAGGATCCCGAATCCCGGGATTGAGAACCCTAATGACAATACAGTTAAGTTTTTCTTCATAAATAATTATTTTTCAGTCTTATATAAAACATATTTACACTGTTAGATTCCTCGATTTATGCAGATTATGAATATATAAGGTTCGACGTAGACATCATTTTTTAGAAGCATAGAGGAGTGTGTAAACGAGGCAAGACATACTGGCGCGGCGCGTTCGCCGTAGTGAGTCTGTATCCGTGACGTCACAGCCACTGCCGGCTGGCATCACTTTTTGACTCCGCGCGGCGCAGCCCTTCTATTCTGTAGTCCTGCACTCCACCCGTCTTTGTCTTGCCGGCTCCTGCAGTGAGCTCACGAGAGTGGGACTGAGATTTGAAGGGGCCGGCAACAGCCAATTCGTTGCCTGGGTGTGGGTTGCATAGTTTTGGTCCTAGAAACGTGAGCTCCCTAGAGTAAAACTACTAGTATGAAGCGCGAGAGGGAGGGAAATTTCACTTAATTATCTTTTGGCAGCGAAAGGCCTCATGTAAACAAACAAAAATCCACAAGCTTAGTTCGTAAGACCCCGACAAGTAAATCTGCTGGAACATTTAGTTTTTTGGCTTTACATCGTTTCCTAATAGTAGAGGAATTTGTAAAGTCAAAATATCTCCATTTTTTTCATCCATAAAACCACATAGAGTAAAAAGCAGCAAAGAAAAAAGAAAGTCTGCTTTTATGGATGGTTGTTTTATAATTTTTACTCTGAATCTGCATTACAAATCTGAAGAAAGTAAAAAAAATATCTTTTTAAACACTCTAAAGTACAGAATGTCTTTGTAAATAAATGTTTGATATTTTTCTTTCTGTACAAATACAATACTACAACTTTCCCAGTTATATTTGATGAAATATCAGGTTGGTTTCAGAAAGCATCAATTGTAGTACACAATAGTAAGTTGTATTTAAGAAAACTTCATTTCTACTGCAGAATAGTAAATTGTATTTCAGATAATATCAATTGTATTTTAGATTAACAAATAAGAGTTAGACAAATGTTTTCAAGAAGTATTTAATTGTATATAAGTAATGAATTGTCCATGGAAATACGAGGTGATCGCCAGCGGGAAATTCGTCTTGCAGTAGTTGGTACCACTCCTGGGGAGGGCATTTCGGCAGTGGGGGTATAGCTGACTTGCCGTAGTGCAGCATTGGAAAGCGCTTTTCGTGTACCTGCAAGCCTCAGTTGTTGATGTTGTTTGTTGAGTGAACAATTTTGATGTATGTTCAAATGATCATGAAAGATGGGGTGAACACTTCCATGTGATAATTTTAACAGCATTTCAGGTAAATTTAGCACATGGAAGTGTTCACACCATCCTTCATGATCATTTGAACATGCATCAAAATTGTCCACTCAACAAACAACATCGACAACTTAGGCTTGCAGGTACACGAAAAGCGCTTTCCAATGCTGCACAACGGCAAGTCAGCTATACCCTCACTACCAAAATGCCCTCCCCAGGAGTCGCACCAACTACTGCAAGACGAATTTCCCGCTGGCGATCATGCTAAAAGTCTACAAATATTCATTCCGGGAACTTTTTGACTGCACCTCGTATAAGCTTAAAACTGTCAGATCTTTAGGCTTAATATTACATAAAAAAAAACACAGCTTCTTAAATAAAAATAGTGCTATCTCAAATCTCCTAAAATAAAAAAATACTTCCTGAAATAAAATTACTCTTCTGAACCACAACTAATGTTTTCCTAAATAGATAAGGTTCTGTGCATTGTTAGATTTTTTCAGTTGGTTAGATTTTCTAATAAAATCATACCTGTGGTGGGTCACAAACAATTTTTAAGATTGGTTGTGGTGTGTCAGTCAGAAAGTTAGGGAACCACTGATTAGATTGTTTGAAGCTTGTTCAACTTGTAACTGCTTAAGACAAGTAATGTTTCCGTGAGATCAGACTAAACTTTAATTTTTTTAATGAGAACTCTTTCATTATTCTGCTATACAACACAGTTTGATTTAAAAATATGCAGAGTGCTTAGAATTTTCAGAATTAGGGTGCTTTGTGGAGTTGTAATTTTCATCAAGTCAAATATATCACATTGTAGGATTTCCAGAGCTTTTCAAAATCAAAACAGTAATTTTTACTTTTACAAATTTAATACCTCTAAAACCATCCAAATTATGAAACCACTAAAAGTTGCTATAATGATAAGAAATTTAATATGTTAGCGATCATGTACTTACAGTTTTATCAGGGTTTCATCAGAACATTTGTAGGGTGCTAAGAACTTTTTATTTTTCTGATGTTACAACAAGAGTTAAAAATTTACACATATTCACAGTTGAACCTTAAGAAATATTAATATCAAGCTTTGAAAAGTTGACAATTGTTGCCTTTTTGAAACTGTTCAAAGTACAAATTTTGTTCTCCGTGGAATTGTCGGACTTAATATACTGCCTCTACAGAGACTTTGAAATCGCCATGTATATTGCCTATTCTATATATTATTTGATGAATGAGATTTTTTTGGGGGAACATCGATGTAAAACCAAGAGTATGAAATAAGACAGACTATGTAAAATATCTTATATTAATTACATAAGATCAAATTACAGTAATGTTTCAGCTTTTGCGCGTCAGGCTGACCGAGGCCATCGTCTCTGCGGGGAACTTGTCCCCGCAGGAGTACGGCTTCAGATCCGGTCGCTCTACCATCGACGCTATCCAGGAGGTAGTTGAGGCAGTGCGGAGGGCGGAGGACCACAACCACTGGTCGCGCCGTGTGGTCCTTCTCGTCACGCTCGACGTGAAGAACGCTTTTAACTCCGCCAGGTGGAGCGATATGCTGTGGGCGCTTGAGCATACGTTCCAAGTTCCCTCCTACCTCCTGCGTATGTTGGAAGCGTATTTGTCAGACCGCGTTCTGTTGTACGACACGACCGAAGGTCAGCGGCGCATTCCCATCACTTCCGGGGCTGCGCAGGGGTCCATTCTCGGACCAGATCTCTGGAACGTGTCTTACGACAGCTTGCTGAGGCTAGACATGCCCGATGAGACCCGCCTCGTTGGCTATGCTGACGATGTCGCTGCCTTGATCGCTGCGAGGAACGTCGAGCAGGCAAAACTGAGGCTCAGCGTAGTGATGGCCAAGGTCAACGGGTGGATGCGAGATCAAGGCTTGTCCCTGGCTATCAGTAAGACGGAGATCGTCGTCCTCACCAAAAAGAGGATTAACACCGTGTTCCCGGTGCAAATAGGTGACGTCACACTCGAGACTAAGCCTGCTGCAAAGTACCTGGGAGTCATGGTCGATAGCAGACTGTCTTTCGGCGAGCAGATCCAGCGCGCCGCCGACAAAGCCGCTAAGGGTGTCGCTGCCCTTGGTAGGCTTATGCCCAATGTCGGCGGTCCTCGCTCCTGCAAGCGCCGCTTGCTCATGACTGCCGTCCAGTCAGTCTTGCTGTACGGGGTGGAGGTATGGGCTCACGCACTCGAGAAGCGAGTCTACCGAGACCGGCTTGCCCGAGTCCAGCGCCGAGGAGCTCTGCGGGTCGCTTCGGCCTACCGCACAGTCTCCGAGCCTGCTGTGATGGTGATCGCCGGAGTCATTCCCGTCCTCTTCCTCGCGAGGGAGAGGCAGGCGATTTACCGGAGGAGGCCTGAAGTGGGCCGGGAAACAGCTGCCAGGGAAGAGCGCGATCGCAGCTTCGACTCTTGGCAGCGCGACTGGGAAGCCTAGCTGAGGGGACGTTGGACCTTCCAGCTCATACCTTCCGTCCGACCATGGGTGGAACGGCAGCACGGCGAGGTCGATTACTACGTGACCCAGTTTCTTTCTGGGCACGGGTACTTCCGAGCCTATCTGCACCGGATGGGCAAAGTCGCCAGCCCGGACTGTCTGTATTGCCCCGGCATCCCAGACACGTCCGAGCACACTTTCTTTCAGTGCGACCGTTGGCACGTCCGCCGAGCCTCGCTTTCATCTGAGATCGGCGTGGTCGTCAGCCCAAACAACATTGTCGGAGCTATGCTCCAGGGAGAGGGCAACTGGAACTGTGTCCAGCACTACGTCCAGGCCATTCTTCGGGCGAAAAAGGTCGAACTCGATCGGCCTTAATCCTCAGCTTTTCCCCAAGGAGGTTGCCCTAGTGGCGTAATATCAAAGGCCTAGCCCGAAGTAATGTGTGAAACAGTTCCAGGCTAGTGTCCTCGGTGCCGAGGGAGGTGGTTTAGTCGGTAGTTCACGGGACATCGAGCTCGTGGGAGTCCGACACTACTGAGGGGACAATGAGCCCCTCAGTGTGCGTAAATGTATTCCACCTCCTACCCAAAAAAAAAAAAAAGTAATGTTTCAGTACTCAGCGAATAGTCCGTTACTTTGGTTTTTCTCCCACACTGTACCATGAATTATTATCAGGTAATTATCACCTCTCAATGGGTCATCATATCAACCAGTCTACACTTTATGGAAGTGACTTCTTCTTAACTTGCTTTGTTTATCAACACATTGGTTTTGACTGGCTGAGAGCATCAGGGAATAGATGATATCGATGATTCCCTCGGTGAATATTCATGACAAATTACCAAAAACGTTTTTCTCATTTTCACTTAAATAATTAGGGTTGGCATATGCGTTGATACTGAAGTGTTTTATTTTGTCATGTAGATGGTTAGAATCACAGAACTATGTAAATCATTCTGTGGAATGACAAATGGAGTAAATTTTGCACTTATGAGAGACCTGTGGCATAATTGTTTGACCAACGTTTGAGTGCAGTGTAACATATTCAGCGTCAATAAACACAGCCAGACAGAGCCTAGTAGACCGTGGCTCGACACACAATGGATTGATTGCTTTTGATAATATCAAGTTTTTTTACCATGTCTTATGTTCACATTAAGTCCTTATAAAATTGTTTTTGGTCAAAAATTGTTAAATTGTTGCTAATAATGAATCAAACAATAATTTAGGGTAAAAGGTTATTTTTTGGTGTAGTAGTTTTAGGCATATAAATATTCTCTTCTGAGTAAAAATAGAATGTTAAGGTGTTAATATTTGTATTTTACAAACTTTGGAAATCGGCGCATTTATCAAGAATAAAAAAGTTCCTGCCTGCTAAATAAATGTTCTTAAATACCTGGGTTTCCTTTCGTCAGTTTGTAAAGATTTTATACACAATTTATCTTAACTTTTAATTTGCAAATTTAAAAAATGGGTGATTAAAGAAAATGAGAACTATAAACTCACACTTTTATGCAATATAAAGGCATGTACAACATGTAATGGAACTCCAGAAATCAGATCTCATTAAGGATTATCCTTGTGTTAGTATCCAGAATATTCGGATCATCCAGGAAGTTTATTTACATCCTTTAAATAACAAAAAATAAGATATTAATTTTTCATAAAGTTACTCTCATTGTTTACTCACATTCAGCAAATTTGAGTGATTGTTTTTGCTGTTAATCAAATCTTTCGCATAGCTCAAGACACATCAATTAACTATTATTGATAATGTCTAATTAACTGTTCGGTTCACTAATACAACTTGTTAGTGAACGACTTTAACAGTTGACTATTGTGCACGTCAAAGTCAACCCCATACCGATAAGCCATAAAAATAATTAATAAAACTTCAAACATAAATCTTTTATACTACTTTTTTAAATATCCTTTTATATTTAAAAATATTGACTTTTTATAAAACAACTCATTTCTAAAATTATTTATTATTATTTTTGTCATAAAACAGTAACTACAGTCAGAAATTTCTTGTTTTCTATTTTATCGCTCCGTCTGTGCTGTCTCCTAATTCAAAAGTGTTTTATTGCCAAATATGTAAGTAGTCTTTAGTTTATAATTCTTCGTGTAAGTAAAAGTGGGAGCATTTAGTTTTTTCTTTGTGGAAGACTCAGTTCTACGCACAAGTCATTGACCTATGTGAGACTTATTATTTCTTGTAAACCGTTTAATTTTATATGATTTACTATAAGGAAATAAAGACATTTTATTTTTATTTGATTTAATGAACTTATGTGCTTCATCACCTTGCACCTTTATTTCCGTGATTTTTTTTAAATTTGGGTAACTTTTGCCGCTCGCGCAATTCCATTGGAATTCTCGAGGCAACATTGCTGCTGCCCGCGCGAACTGCGTCCGAATTTTCGAGACAACATTACTGCCGCCCGCACGATCTTCATTCGAATTCTCGAGACAACATTGATGCCCCCCACGCACGATCTTCATTCGTATTCTCGAGAAAACATTACTGCCGCCCGCACGATCTTCATTCGAATTCTCGATACAACATAACTGCCGCCCGCACGACCTTCATTCGAATTCTCGAGACAACATTACTGCCGCCCGCACGATCTTCATTCGAATTCTCGAGACAACATTACTGCCGCCCGCACGATCTTCATTCGAATTCTGGAGAAAACATTGCTGCCGCCCTCACGATCTTCATTCGAATTCTCGAGACAACATTACTGCCGCCCGCACGATCTTCATTCGAATTCTCGAGAAAACATCACTGCCGCCCGCACGATCTTCATTCGAATTCTCGAGACACCATTACTGCCGCCCACACGGTCTTCATTCGGATTCTCGAGACAACATTGATGCCCCCCACGCACGATCTTCATTCGAATTCTCGAGAAAACATTACTGCCGCCCGCACGATCTTCATTCGAATTCTCGAGACACCATTACTGCCGCCCACACGGTCTTCATTCGGATTCTCGAGACAACATTACCGCCGCCCGCACGATCTTCATTCGAATTCTCGAGACACCATTACTGCCGCCCACACGATCTTCATTCGAATTCTCGAGACTACATTACCGCCGCCCGCACGATCTTCATTCGAATTCTCGAGAAAACATTACTGCCGCCCGCACGATCTTCATTCGAATTCTCGAGACAACATTACTGCCGCCCGCACGATCTTCATTCGAATTCTCGAGACAACATTACTGCCGCCCGCACGATCTTCATTCGAATTCTCGAGACACCATTACTGCCGCCCACACAGTCTTCATTCGGATTCTCGAGACAACATTGCTGCCCGCCGCACGATCTTCATTCGAATTCTCGAGACTACATTACCGCCGCCCGCACGATCTTCATTCGAATTCTCGAGACAACATTACTGCCGCCCGCACGATCTTCATTCGAATTCTCGAGACACCATTACTGCCGCCCACACGGTCTTCATTCGGATTCTCGAGACAACATTACCGCCGCCCGCACGATCTTCATTCGAATTCTCGAGACACCATTACTGCCGCCCACACGATCTTCATTCGAATTCTCGAGACTACATTACCGCCGCCCGCACGATCTTCATTCGAATTCTCGAGAAAACATTACTGCCGCCCGCACGATCTTCATTCGAATTCTCGAGACAACATTACTGCCGCCCGCACGATCTTCATTCGAATTCTCGAGACAACATTACTGCCGCCCGCACGATCTTCATTCGAATTCTCGAGACACCATTACTGCCGCCCACACAGTCTTCATTCGGATTCTCGAGACAACATTGCTGCCCGCCGCACGATCTTCATTCGAATTCTCGAGACTACATTACCGCCGCCCGCACGATCTTCATTCGAATTCTGGAGACAACATTACTGCCGCCCGCACGATCTTCATTCGAATTCTCGAGAAAACATTACTGCCGCCCGCACGATCTTCATTCGAATTCTCGAGACAACATTACCGCCGCCCGCACGATATTCATTCGAATTCTCGAGAGAACATTACTGCCGCCCGCACGATCTTCATTCGAATTCTCGAGAAAACATTACTGCCGCCTGCACGATCTTCATTCGAATTCTCGAGACAACATTACTGCCGCCCGCACGATCTTCATTCGAATTCTCGAGAAAACATTACTGCCGCCCACACGATCTTCATTCGAATTCTCGAGACTACATTACCGCCGCCCGCACGATCTTCATTCGAATTCTCGAGAAAACATTACTGCCGCCCGCACGATCTTCATTCGAATTCTCGATACAACATAACTGCCGCCCGCACGACCTTCATTCGAATTCTCGAGACAACATTACTGCCGCCCGCACGATCTTTATTCGAATTCTCGAGACAACATTACTGCCGCCCGCACGATCTTCATTCGAATTCTCGAGAAAACATTGCTGCCGCCCGCACGATCTTCATTCGAATTCTCGAGACAACATTACTGCCGCCCGCGCGATCTTCATTCGAATTCTCGAGAAAACATTACTGCCGCCCGCACGATCTTCATTCGAATTCTCGAGACACCATTACTGCCGCCCACACGGTCTTCATTCGGATTCTCGAGACAACATTGCTGCCCGCCGCACGATCTTCATTCGAATTCTCGAGACTACATTACCGCCGCCCGCACGATCTTCATTCGAATTCTCGAGAAAACATTACTGCCGCCCGCACGATCTTCATTCGAATTCTCGTGACACCATTACTGCCGCCCACACGGTCTTCATTCGGATTCTCGAGACAACATTACCGCCGCCCGCACGATCTTCATTCGAATTCTCGAGACACCATTACTGCCGCCCACACGATCTTCATTCGAATTCTCGAGACTACATTACCGCCACCCGCACGATCTTCATTCGAATTCTCGAGACACCATTACTGCCGCCCACACAGTCTTCATTCGGATTCTCGAGACAACATTGCTGCCCGCCGCACGATCTTCATTCGAATTCTCGAGACAACATTACCGCCGCCCGCACGATCTTCATTCGAATTCTCGAGACAACATTACTGCCGCCCGCACGATCTTCATTCGAATTCTCGAGAAAACATTACTGCCGCCCGCACGATCTTCATTCGAATTCTCGAGAAAACATTACTGCCGCCCGCACGATCTTCATTCGAATTCTCGAGACACCATTACTGCCGCCCGCACGATCTTCATTCGAATTCTCGAGACACCATTACTGCCGCCCACACAGTCTTCATTCGGATTCTCGAGACAACATTGCTGCCCGCCGCACGATCTTCATTCGAATTCTCGAGACTACATTACCGCCGCCCGCACGATCTTCATTCGAATTCTCGAGACAACATTACTGCCGCCCGCACGATCTTCATTCGAATTCTCGAGAAAACATTACTGCCGCCCGCACGATCTTCATTCGAATTCTCGAGACACCATTACTGCCGCCCACACGGTCTTCATTCGGATTCTCGAGACAACATTGCTGCCGCCTGCACGATCTTCATTCGAATTCTCGAGACAACATTACTGCCGCCCGCACGATCTTCATTCGAATTCTCGAGAAAACATTACTGCCGCCCGCACGATCTTCATTCGAATTCTCGAGACACCATTACTGCCGCCCACACGGTCTTCATTCGGATTCTCGAGACAACATTGCTGCCCGCCGCACGATCTTCATTCGAATTCTCGAGACTACATTACCGCCGCCCGCACGATCTTCATTCGAATTCTCGAGACAACATTACTGCCGCCCGCACGATCTTCATTCGAATTCTCGAGAAAACATTACTGCCGCCCACACGATCTTCATTCGAATTCTCGAGACTACATTACCGCCGCCCGCACGATCTTCATTCGAATTCTCGAGAAAACATTACTGCCGCCCGCACGATCTTCATTCGAATTCTCGATACAACATAACTGCCGCCCGCACGACCTTCATTCGAATTCTCGAGACAACATTACTGCCGCCCGCACGATCTTCATTCGAATTCTCGAGACAACATTACTGCCGCCCGCACGATCTTCATTCGAATTCTCGAGAAAACATTGCTGCCGCCCGCACGATCTTCATTCGAATTCTCGAGACAACATTACTGCCGCCCGCACGATCTTCATTCGAATTCTCGAGACACCATTACTGCCGCCGACACGGTCTTCATTCGGATTCTCGAGACAACATTGCTGCCCGCCGCACGATCTTCATTCGAATTCTCGAGACTACATTACCGCCGCCCGCACGATCTTCATTCGAATTCTCGAGACTACATTGCTGCCGCCCGCACGATCTTCATTCGAATTCTCGAGACACCATTACTGCCGCCCACACGGTCTTCATTCGGATTCTCGAGACAACATTACCGCCGCCCGCACGATCTTCATTCGAATTCTCGAGACACCATTACTGCCGCCCACACGATCTTCATTCGAATTCTCGAGACTACATTACCGCCACCCGCACGATCTTCATTCGAATTCTCGAGACAACATTACTGCCGCCCGCACGATCTTCATTCGAATTCTCGAGACAACATTACTGCCGCCCGCACGATCTTCATTCGAATTCTCGAGAAAACATTACTGCCGCCCGCACGATCTTCATTCGAATTCTCGAGACACCATTACTGCCGCCCACACAGTCTTCATTCGGATTCTCGAGACAACATTGCTGCCCGCCGCACGATCTTCATTCGAATTCTCGAGACAACATTACCGCCGCCCGCACGATCTTCATTCGAATTCTCGAGACAACATTACTGCCGCCCGCACGATCTTCATTCGAATTCTCGAGAAAACATTACTGCCGCTCGCACGATCTTCATTCGAATTCTCGAGACACCATTACTGCCGCCTATACGGTCTTCACTCGGATTCTCGAGACAACATTGCTGCCGCCCGCACGATCTTCATTCGAATTCTCGAGACAACATTACTGCCGCCCGCACGATCTTCATTCGAATTCTCGTGACACCATTACTGCCGCCCACACGGTCTTCATTCGGATTCTCGAGACAACATTACCGCCGCCCGCATGATCTTCATTCGAATTCTCGAGACACCATTACTGCCGCCCACACGATCTTCATTCGAATTCTCGAGACTACATTACCGCCACCCGCACGATCTTCATTCGAATTCTCGAGACACCATTACTGCCGCCCACACAGTCTTCATTCGGATTCTCGAGACAACTATGCTGCCCGCCGCACGATCTTCATTCGAATTCTCGAGACAACATTACCGCCGCCCGCACGATCTTCATTCGAATTCTCGAGACAACATTACTGCCGCCCGCACGATCTTCATTCGAATTCTCGAGAAAACATTACTGCCGCCCGCACGATCTTCATTCGAATTCTCGAGAAAACATTACTGCCGCCCGCACGATCTTCATTCGAATTCTCGAGACACCATTACTGCCGCCCGCACGATCTTCATTCGAATTCTCGAGACACCATTACTGCCGCCCACACAGTCTTCATTCGGATTCTCGAGACAACATTGCTGCCCGCCGCACGATCTTCATTCGAATTCTCGAGACTACATTACCGCCGCCCGCACGATCTTCATTCGAATTCTCGAGACAACATTACTGCCGCCCGCACGATCTTCATTCGAATTCTCGAGAAAACATTACTGCCGCCCGCACGATCTTCATTCGAATTCTCGAGACACCATTACTGCCGCCCACACGGTCTTCATTCGGATTCTCGAGACAACATTGCTGCCGCCTGCACGATCTTCATTCGAATTCTCGAGAAAACATTACTGCCGCCCGCACGATCTTCATTCGAATTCTCGAGACACCATTACTGCCGCCCACACGGTCTTCATTCGGATTCTCGAGACAACATTGCTGCCCGCCGCACGATCTTCATTCGAATTCTCGAGACTACATTACCGCCGCCCGCACGATATTCATTCGAATTCTCGAGAGAACGTTACTGCCGCCCGCACGATCTTCATTCGAATTATTCTCGAGAAAACATTACTGCCGCCCGCACGATCATCATTCGAATTCTCGATACAACATAACTGCCGCCCGCACGACCTTCATTCGAATTCTCGAGACAACATTACTGCCGCCCGCACGATCTTCATTCGAATTCTCGAGACAACATTACTGCCGCCCGCACGATCTTCATTCGAATTCTCGAGAAAACATTGCTGCCGCCCGCACGATCTTCATTCGAATTCTCGAGACAACATTACTGCCGCCCGCACGATCTTCATTCGAATTCTCGAGAAAACATTACTGCCGCCCGCACGATCTTCATTCGAATTCTCGAGACACCATTACTGCCGCCGACACGGTCTTCATTCGGATTCTCGAGACAACATTGCTGCCCGCCGCACGATCTTCATTCGAATTCTCGAGACTACATTACCGCCGCCCGCACGATCTTCATTCGAATTCTCGAGACTACATTGCTGCCGCCCGCACGATCTTCATTCGAATTCTCGAGACACCATTACTGCCGCCCACACGGTCTTCATTCGGATTCTCGAGACAACATTACCGCCGCCCGCACGATCTTCATTCGAATTCTCGAGACACCATTACTGCCGCCCACACGATCTTCATTCGAATTCTCGAGACTACATTACCGCCACCCGCACGATCTTCATTCGAATTCTCGAGACAACATTACTGCCGCCCGCACGATCTTCATTCGAATTCTCGAGACAACATTACTGCCGCCCGCACGATCTTCATTCGAATTCTCGAGACAACATTACTGCCGCCCGCACGATCTTCATTCGAATTCTCGAGACACCATTACTGCCGCCCACACAGTCTTCATTCGGATTCTCGAGACAACATTGCTGCCCGCCGCACGATCTTCATTCGAATTCTCGAGACAACATTACCGCCGCCCGCACGATCTTCATTCGAATTCTCGAGACAACATTACTGCCGCCCGCACGATCTTCATTCGAATTCTCGAGAAAACATTACTGCCGCTCGCACGATCTTCATTCGAATTCTCGAGACACCATTACTGCCGCCTATACGGTCTTCACTCGGATTCTCGAGACAACATTGCTGCCGCCCGCACGATCTTCATTCGAATTCTCGAGACACCATTACTGCCACCCCCACGGTCTTCATTCGGATTCTCGAGACAACATTGCTGCCCGCCGCACGATCTTCATTCGAATTCTAGAGACTACATTACCGCCGCCCGCACGATATTCATTCGAATTCTCGAGAGAACATTACTGCCGCCCGCACGATCTTCATTCGAATTCTCGAGAAAACATTACTGCCGCCCGCACGATCTTCATTCGAATTTTCGAGACACCATTACTGCCGCCCACACGGTCTTCATTCGGATTCTCGAGACAACATTACCGCCGCCCGCACGATCTTCATTCGAATTCTCGAGACACCATTACTGCCGCCCACACGATCTTCATTCGAATTCTCGAGACTACATTACCGCCACCCGCACGATCTTCATTCGAATTCTCGAGACAACATTACTGCCGCCCGCACGATCTTCATTCGAATTCTCGAGACAACATTACTGCCGCCCGCACGATATTCATTCGAATTCTCGAGAAAACATTACTGCCGCTCGCACGATCTTCATTCGAATTCTCGAGACACCATTACTGCCGCCCACACGGTCTTCATTCGGATTCTCGAGACAACATTGCTGCCCGCCGCACGATCTTCATTCGAATTCTCGAGACTACATTACCGCCGCCCGCACGATCTTCATTCGAATTCTCGAGACTACATTGCTGCCGCCCGCACGATCTTCATTCGAATTCTCGAGACACCATTACTGCCGCCCACACGGTCTTCATTCGGATTCTCGAGACAACATTACCGCCGCCCGCACGATCTTCATTCGAATTCTCGAGACACCATTACTGCCGCCCACACGATCTTCATTCGAATTCTCGAGACTACATTACCGCCACCCGCACGATCTTCATTCGAATTCTCGAGACAACATTACTGCCGCCCGCACGATCTTCATTCGAATTCTCGAGACAACATTACTGCCGCCCGCACGATCTTCATTCGAATTCTCGAGACAACATTACTGCCGCCCGCACGATCTTCATTCGAATTCTCGAGACACCATTACTGCCGCCCACACAGTCTTCATTCGGATTCTCGAGACAACATTGCTGCCCGCCGCACGATCTTCATTCGAATTCTCGAGACAACATTACCGCCGCCCGCACGATCTTCATTCGAATTCTCGAGACAACATTACTGCCGCCCGCACGATCTTCATTCGAATTCTCGAGAAAACATTACTGCCGCTCGCACGATCTTCATTCGAATTCTCGAGACACCATTACTGCCGCCTATACGGTCTTCACTCGGATTCTCGAGACAACATTGCTGCCGCCCGCACGATCTTCATTCGAATTCTCGAGACAACATTACTGCCGCCCGCACGATCTTCATTCGAATTCTCGTGACACCATTACTGCCGCCCACACGGTCTTCATTCGGATTCTCGAGACAACATTACCGCCGCCCGCACGATCTTCATTCGAATTCTCGAGACTACATTACCGCCACCCGCACGATCTTCATTCGAATTCTCGAGACACCATTACTGCCGCCCACACAGTCTTCATTCGGATTCTCGAGATAACATTGCTGCCCGCCGCACGATCTTCATTCGAATTCTCGAGACAACATTACCGCCGCCCGCACGATCTTCATTCGAATTCTCGAGACAACATTACTGCCGCCCGCACGATCTTCATTCGAATTCTCGAGAAAACATTACTGCCGCCCGCACGATCTTCATTCGAATTCTCGAGAAAACATTACTGCCGCCCGCACGATCTTCATTCGAATTCTCGAGACACCATTACTGCCGCCCGCACGATCTTCATTCGAATTCTCGAGACACCATTACTGCCGCCCACACAGTCTTCATTCGGATTCTCGAGACAACATTGCTGCCCGCCGCACGATCTTCATTCGAATTCTCGAGACTACATTACCGCCGCCCGCACGATCTTCATTCGAATTCTCGAGACAACATTACTGCCGCCCGCACGATCTTCATTCGAATTCTCGAGAAAACATTACTGCCGCCCGCACGATCTTCATTCGAATTCTCGAGACACCATTACTGCCGCCCACACGGTCTTCATTCGGATTCTCGAGACAACATTGCTGCCGCCTGCACGATCTTCATTCGAATTCTCGAGACAACATTACTGCCGCGCGCACGATCTTCATTCGAATTCTCGAGAAAACATTACTGCCGCCCGCACGATCTTCATTCGAATTCTCGAGACACCATTACTGCCGCCCACACGGTCTTCATTCGGATTCTCGAGACAACATTGCTGCCCGCCGCACGATCTTCATTCGAATTCTCGAGACTACATTACCGCCGCCCGCACGATATTCATTCGAATTCTCGAGAGAACGTTACTGCCGCCCGCACGATCTTCATTCGAATTATTCTCGAGAAAACATTACTGCCGCCCGCACGATCATCATTCGAATTCTCGATACAACATAACTGCCGCCCGCACGACCTTCATTCGAATTCTCGAGACAACATTACTGCCGCCCGCACGATCTTCATTCGAATTCTCGAGACAACATTACTGCCGCCCGCACGATCTTCATTCGAATTCTCGAGAAAACATTGCTGCCGCCCGCACGATCTTCATTCGAATTCTCGAGACAACATTACTGCCGCCCGCACGATCTTCATTCGAATTCTCGAGAAAACATTACTGCCGCCCGCACGATCTTCATTCGAATTCTCGAGACACCATTACTGCCGCCGACACGGTCTTCATTCGGATTCTCGAGACAACATTGCTGCCCGCCGCACGATCTTCATTCGAATTCTCGAGACTACATTACCGCCGCCCGCACGATCTTCATTCGAATTCTCGAGACTACATTGCTGCCGCCCGCACGATCTTCATTCGAATTCTCGAGACACCATTACTGCCGCCCACACGGTCTTCATTCGGATTCTCGAGACAACATTACCGCCGCCCGCACGATCTTCATTCGAATTCTCGAGACACCATTACTGCCGCCCACACGATCTTCATTCGAATTCTCGAGACTACATTACCGCCACCCGCACGATCTTCATTCGAATTCTCGAGACAACATTACTGCCGCCCGCACGATCTTCATTCGAATTCTCGAGACAACATTACTGCCGCCCGCACGATCTTCATTCGAATTCTCGAGACAACATTACTGCCGCCCGCACGATCTTCATTCGAATTCTCGAGACACCATTACTGCCGCCCACACAGTCTTCATTCGGATTCTCGAGACAACATTGCTGCCCGCCGCACGATCTTCATTCGAATTCTCGAGACAACATTACCGCCGCCCGCACGATCTTCATTCGAATTCTCGAGACAACATTACTGCCGCCCGCACGATCTTCATTCGAATTCTCGAGAAAACATTACTGCCGCTCGCACGATCTTCATTCGAATTCTCGAGACACCATTACTGCCGCCTATACGGTCTTCACTCGGATTCTCGAGACAACATTGCTGCCGCCCGCACGATCTTCATTCGAATTCTCGAGACAACATTACTGCCGCCCGCACAATCTTCATTCGAATTCTCGAGACACCATTACTGCCGCCCCCACGGTCTTCATTCGGATTCTCGAGACAACATTGCTGCCCGCCGCACGATCTTCATTCGAATTCTAGAGACTACATTACCGCCGCCCGCACGATATTCATTCGAATTCTCGAGAGAACATTACTGCCGCCCGCACGATCTTCATTCGAATTCTCGAGAAAACATTACTGCCGCCCGCACGATCTTCATTCGAATTTTCGAGACACCATTACTGCCGCCCACACGGTCTTCATTCGGATTCTCGAGACAACATTACCGCCGCCCGCACGATCTTCATTCGAATTCTCGAGACACCATTACTGCCGCCCACACGATCTTCATTCGAATTCTCGAGACTACATTACCGCCACCCGCACGATCTTCATTCGAATTCTCGAGACAACATTACTGCCGCCCGCACGATCTTCATTCGAATTCTCGAGACAACATTACTGCCGCCCGCACGATATTCATTCGAATTCTCGAGAAAACATTACTGCCGCTCGCACGATCTTCATTCGAATTCTCGAGACACCATTACTGCCGCCTATACGGTCTTCATTCGGATTCTCGAGACAACATTGCTGCCGCTCGCACGATCTTCATTCGAATTCTCGAGACAACATTACTGCCGCCCGCACGATCTTCATTCGAATTCTCGAGACACCATTACTGCCGCCCACACGGTCTTCATTCGGATTCTCGAGACAACATTGCTGCCCGCCGCACGATCTTCATTCGAATTCTAGAGACTACATTACCGCCGCCCGCACGATATTCATTCGAATTCTCGAGAGAACATTACTGCCGCCCGCACGATCTTCATTCGAATTCTCGAGAAAACATTACTGCCGCCCGCACGATCTTCATTCGAATTCTCGAGACAACATTACTGCCGCCCGCGCGATCTTCATTCGAATTCTCGAGAAAACATTACTGCCGCCCGCACGATCTTCATTCGAATTCTCGAGACACCATTACTGCCGCCCACACGGTCTTCATTCGAATTCTCGAGACACCATTACTGCCGCCCGCACGATCTTCATTCGAATTCTCGAGAAAACATTACTGCCGCCTGCACGATCTTCATTCGAATTCTCGAGACAACATTACTGCCGCCCGCACGATCTTCATTCGAATTCTCGAGAAAACATTACTGCCGCCCACACGATCTTCATTCGAATTCTCGAGACTACATTACCGCCGCCCGCACGATCTTCATTCGAATTCTCGAGAAAACATTACTGCCGCCTGCACGATCTTCATTCGAATTCTCGAGACACCATTACTGCCGCCCACACGGTCTTCATTCGGATTCTCGAGACAACATTGCTGCCGCCTGCACGATCTTCATTCGAATTCTCGAGACAACATTACTGCCGCCCGCACGATCTTCATTCGAATTCTCGAGAAAACATTACTGCCGCCCGCACGATCTTCATTCGAATTCTCGAGAAAACATTACTGCCGCCCACACGATCTTCATTCGAATTCTCGAGACTACATTACCGCCGCCCGCACGATCTTCATTCGAATTCTCGAGAAAACATTACTGCCGCCCGCACGATCTTCATTCGAATTCTCGATACAACATAACTGCCGCCCGCACGACCTTCATTCGAATTCTCGAGACAACATTACTGCCGCCCGCACCATCTTTATTCGAATTCTCGAGACAACATTACTGCCGCCCGCACGATCTTCATTCGAATTCTCGAGAAAACATTGCTGCCGCCCGCACGATCTTCATTCGAATTCTCGAGACAACATTACTGCCGCCCGCGCGATCTTCATTCGAATTCTCGAGAAAACATTACTGCCGCCCGCACGATCTTCATTCGAATTCTCGAGACACCATTACTGCTGCCCACACGGTCTTCATTCGGATTCTCGAGACAACATTGCTCCCCGCCGCACGATCTTCATTCGAATTCTCGAGACTACATTACCGCCGCCCGCACGATCTTCATTCGAATTCTCGAGAAAACATTACTGCCGCCCGCACGATCTTCATTCGAATTCTCGAGACACCATTACTGCCGCCCACACGGTCTTCATTCGGATTCTCGAGACAACATTACCGCCGCCCGCACGATCTTCATTCAAATTCTCGAGACACCATTACTGCCGCCCACACGATCTTCATTCGAATTCTCGAGACTACATTACCGCCCCGCACGATCTTCATTCGAATTCTCGAGACACCATTACTGCCGCCCACACAGTCATCATTCGGATTCTCGAGACAACATTGCTGCCCGCCGCACGATCTTCATTCGAATTCTCGAGACAACATTACCGCCGCCCGCACGATCTTCATTCGAATTCTCGAGACAACATTACTGCCGCCCGCACGATCTTCATTCGAATTCTCGAGAAAACATTACTGCCGCCCGCACGATCTTCATTCGAATTCTCGAGAAAACATTACTGCCGCCCGCACGATCTTCATTCGAATTCTCGAGACACCATTACTGCCGCCCGCACGATCTTCATTCGAATTCTCGAGATACCATTACTGCCGCCCACACAGTCTTCATTCGGATTTTCGAGACAACATTGCTGCCCGCCGCACGATCTTCATTCGAATTCTCGATACAACATAACTGCCGCCCGCACGACCTTCATTCGAATTCTCGAGACAACATTACTGCCGCCCGCACGATCTTTATTCGAATTCTCGAGACAACATTACTGCCGCCCGCACGATCTTCATTCGAATTCTGGAGAAAACATTGCTGCCGCCCTCACGATCTTCATTCGAATTCTCGAGACAACATTACTGCCGCCCGCACGATCTTCATTCGAATTCTCGAGAAAACATCACTGCCGCCCGCACGATCTTCATTCGAATTCTCGAGACACCATTACTGCCGCCCACACGGTCTTCATTCGGATTCTCGAGACAACATTGCTGCCCGCCGCACGATCTTCATTCGAATTCTCGAGACTACATTACCGCCGCCCGCACGATCTTCATTCGAATTCTCGAGAAAACATTACTGCCGCCCGCACGATCTTCATTCGAATTCTCGAGACACCATTACTGCCGCCCACACGGTCTTCATTCGGATTCTCGAGACAACATTACCGCCGCCCGCACGATCTTCATTCGAATTCTCGAGAAAACATTACTGCCGCCCGCACGATCTTCATTCGAATTCTCGAGACACCATTACTGCCGCCCACACGGTCTTCATTCGAATTCTCGAGACACCATTACTGCCGCCCGCACGATCTTCATTCGAATTCTCGAGAAAACATTACTGCCGCCTGCACGATCTTCATTCGAATTCTCGAGACAACATTACTGCCGCCCGCACGATCTTCATTCGAATTCTCGAGAAAACATTACTGCCGCCCACACGATCTTCATTCGAATTCTCGAGACTACATTACCGCCGCCCGCACGATCTTCATTCGAATTCTCGAGAAAACATTACTGCCGCCTGCACGATCTTCATTCGAATTCTCGAGACACCATTACTGCCGCCCACACGGTCTTCATTCGGATTCTCGAGACAACATTGCTGCCGCCTGCACGATCTTCATTCGAATTCTCGAGACAACATTACTGCCGCCCGCACGATCTTCATTCGAATTCTCGAGAAAACATTACTGCCGCCCGCACGATCTTCATTCGAATTCTCGAGAAAACATTACTGCCGCCCACACGATCTTCATTCGAATTCTCGAGACTACATTACCGCCGCCCGCACGATCTTCATTCGAATTCTCGAGAAAACATTACTGCCGCCCGCACGATCTTCATTCGAATTCTCGATACAACATAACTGCCGCCCGCACGACCTTCATTCGAATTCTCGAGACAACATTACTGCCGCCCGCACCATCTTTATTCGAATTCTCGAGACAACATTACTGCCGCCCGCACGATCTTCATTCGAATTCTCGAGAAAACATTGCTGCCGCCCGCACGATCTTCATTCGAATTCTCGAGACAACATTACTGCCGCCCGCGCGATCTTCATTCGAATTCTCGAGAAAACATTACTGCCGCCCGCACGATCTTCATTCGAATTCTCGAGACACCATTACTGCTGCCCACACGGTCTTCATTCGGATTCTCGAGACAACATTGCTCCCCGCCGCACGATCTTCATTCGAATTCTCGAGACTACATTACCGCCGCCCGCACGATCTTCATTCGAATTCTCGAGAAAACATTACTGCCGCCCGCACGATCTTCATTCGAATTCTCGAGACACCATTACTGCCGCCCACACGGTCTTCATTCGGATTCTCGAGACAACATTACCGCCGCCCGCACGATCTTCATTCAAATTCTCGAGACACCATTACTGCCGCCCACACGATCTTCATTCGAATTCTCGAGACTACATTACCGCCCCGCACGATCTTCATTCGAATTCTCGAGACACCATTACTGCCGCCCACACAGTCATCATTCGGATTCTCGAGACAACATTGCTGCCCGCCGCACGATCTTCATTCGAATTCTCGAGACAACATTACCGCCGCCCGCACGATCTTCATTCGAATTCTCGAGACAACATTACTGCCGCCCGCACGATCTTCATTCGAATTCTCGAGAAAACATTACTGCCGCCCGCACGATCTTCATTCGAATTCTCGAGAAAACATTACTGCCGCCCGCACGATCTTCATTCGAATTCTCGAGACACCATTACTGCCGCCCGCACGATCTTCATTCGAATTCTCGAGATACCATTACTGCCGCCCACACAGTCTTCATTCGGATTTTCGAGACAACATTGCTGCCCGCCGCACGATCTTCATTCGAATTCTCGATACAACATAACTGCCGCCCGCACGACCTTCATTCGAATTCTCGAGACAACATTACTGCCGCCCGCACGATCTTTATTCGAATTCTCGAGACAACATTACTGCCGCCCGCACGATCTTCATTCGAATTCTGGAGAAAACATTGCTGCCGCCCTCACGATCTTCATTCGAATTCTCGAGACAACATTACTGCCGCCCGCACGATCTTCATTCGAATTCTCGAGAAAACATCACTGCCGCCCGCACGATCTTCATTCGAATTCTCGAGACACCATTACTGCCGCCCACACGGTCTTCATTCGGATTCTCGAGACAACATTGCTGCCCGCCGCACGATCTTCATTCGAATTCTCGAGACTACATTACCGCCGCCCGCACGATCTTCATTCGAATTCTCGAGAAAACATTACTGCCGCCCGCACGATCTTCATTCGAATTCTCGAGACACCATTACTGCCGCCCACACGGTCTTCATTCGGATTCTCGAGACAACATTACCGCCGCCCGCACGATCTTCATTCGAATTCTCGAGACAACATTACTGCCGCCCGCACGATCTTCATTCGAATTCTCGAGAAAACATTACTGCCGCCCGCACGATCTTCATTCGAATTCTCGAGAAAACATTACTGCCGCCCGCACGATCTTCATTCGAATTCTCGAGACACCATTACTGCCGCCCGCACGATCTTCATTCGAATTCTCGAGATACCATTACTGCCGCCCACACAGTCTTCATTCGGATTTTCGAGACAACATTGCTGCCCGCCGCACGATCTTCATTCGAATTCTCGATACAACATAACTGCCGCCCGCACGACCTTCATTCGAATTCTCGAGACAACATTACTGCCGCCCGCACGATCTTTATTCGAATTCTCGAGACAACATTACTGCCGCCCGCACGATCTTCATTCGAATTCTGGAGAAAACATTGCTGCCGCCCTCACGATCTTCATTCGAATTCTCGAGACAACATTACTGCCGCCCGCACGATCTTCATTCGAATTCTCGAGAAAACATCACTGCCGCCCGCACGATCTTCATTCGAATTCTCGAGACACCATTACTGCCGCCCACACGGTCTTCATTCGGATTCTCGAGACAACATTGCTGCCCGCCGCACGATCTTCATTCGAATTCTCGAGACTACATTACCGCCGCCCGCACGATCTTCATTCGAATTCTCGAGAAAACATTACTGCCGCCCGCACGATCTTCATTCGAATTCTCGAGACACCATTACTGCCGCCCACACGGTCTTCATTCGGATTCTCGAGACAACATTACCGCCGCCCGCACGATCTTCATTCGAATTCTCGAGAAAACATTACTGCCGCCCGCACGATCTTCATTCGAATTCTCGAGACACCATTACTGCCGCCCACACGGTCTTCATTCGAATTCTCGAGACACCATTACTGCCGCCCGCACGATCTTCATTCGAATTCTCGAGAAAACATTACTGCCGCCTGCACGATCTTCATTCGAATTCTCGAGACAACATTACTGCCGCCCGCACGATCTTCATTCGAATTCTCGAGAAAACATTACTGCCGCCCACACGATCTTCATTCGAATTCTCGAGACTACATTACCGCCGCCCGCACGATCTTCATTCGAATTCTCGAGAAAACATTACTGCCGCCTGCACGATCTTCATTCGAATTCTCGAGACACCATTACTGCCGCCCACACGGTCTTCATTCGGATTCTCGAGACAACATTGCTGCCGCCTGCACGATCTTCATTCGAATTCTCGAGACAACATTACTGCCGCCCGCACGATCTTCATTCGAATTCTCGAGAAAACATTACTGCCGCCCGCACGATCTTCATTCGAATTCTCGAGAAAACATTACTGCCGCCCACACGATCTTCATTCGAATTCTCGAGACTACATTACCGCCGCCCGCACGATCTTCATTCGAATTCTCGAGAAAACATTACTGCCGCCCGCACGATCTTCATTCGAATTCTCGATACAACATAACTGCCGCCCGCACGACCTTCATTCGAATTCTCGAGACAACATTACTGCCGCCCGCACCATCTTTATTCGAATTCTCGAGACAACATTACTGCCGCCCGCACGATCTTCATTCGAATTCTCGAGAAAACATTGCTGCCGCCCGCACGATCTTCATTCGAATTCTCGAGACAACATTACTGCCGCCCGCGCGATCTTCATTCGAATTCTCGAGAAAACATTACTGCCGCCCGCACGATCTTCATTCGAATTCTCGAGACACCATTACTGCTGCCCACACGGTCTTCATTCGGATTCTCGAGACAACATTGCTCCCCGCCGCACGATCTTCATTCGAATTCTCGAGACTACATTACCGCCGCCCGCACGATCTTCATTCGAATTCTCGAGAAAACATTACTGCCGCCCGCACGATCTTCATTCGAATTCTCGAGACACCATTACTGCCGCCCACACGGTCTTCATTCGGATTCTCGAGACAACATTACCGCCGCCCGCACGATCTTCATTCAAATTCTCGAGACACCATTACTGCCGCCCACACGATCTTCATTCGAATTCTCGAGACTACATTACCGCCCCGCACGATCTTCATTCGAATTCTCGAGACACCATTACTGCCGCCCACACAGTCATCATTCGGATTCTCGAGACAACATTGCTGCCCGCCGCACGATCTTCATTCGAATTCTCGAGACAACATTACCGCCGCCCGCACGATCTTCATTCGAATTCTCGAGACAACATTACTGCCGCCCGCACGATCTTCATTCGAATTCTCGAGAAAACATTACTGCCGCCCGCACGATCTTCATTCGAATTCTCGAGAAAACATTACTGCCGCCCGCACGATCTTCATTCGAATTCTCGAGACACCATTACTGCCGCCCGCACGATCTTCATTCGAATTCTCGAGATACCATTACTGCCGCCCACACAGTCTTCATTCGGATTTTCGAGACAACATTGCTGCCCGCCGCACGATCTTCATTCGAATTCTCGAGACACCATTACTGCCGCCCGCACGATCTTCATTCGAATTCTCGAGATACCATTACTGCCGCCCACACAGTCTTCATTCGGATTTTCGAGACAACATTGCTGCCCGCCGCACGATCTTCATTCGAATTCTCGATACAACATAACTGCCGCCCGCACGACCTTCATTCGAATTCTCGAGACAACATTACTGCCGCCCGCACGATCTTTATTCGAATTCTCGAGACAACATTACTGCCGCCCGCACGATCTTCATTCGAATTCTGGAGAAAACATTGCTGCCGCCCTCACGATCTTCATTCGAATTCTCGAGACAACATTACTGCCGCCCGCACGATCTTCATTCGAATTCTCGAGAAAACATCACTGCCGCCCGCACGATCTTCATTCGAATTCTCGAGACACCATTACTGCCGCCCACACGGTCTTCATTCGGATTCTCGAGACAACATTGCTGCCCGCCGCACGATCTTCATTCGAATTCTCGAGACTACATTACCGCCGCCCGCACGATCTTCATTCGAATTCTCGAGAAAACATTACTGCCGCCCGCACGATCTTCATTCGAATTCTCGAGACACCATTACTGCCGCCCACACGGTCTTCATTCGGATTCTCGAGACAACATTACCGCCGCCCGCACGATCTTCATTCGAATTCTCGAGACACCATTACTGCCGCCCACACGATCTTCATTCGAATTCTCGAGACTACATTACCGCCGCCCGCACGATCTTCATTCGAATTCTCGAGAAAACATTACTGCCGCCCGCACGATCTTCATTCGAATTCTCGAGACAACATTACTGCCGCCCGCACGATCTTCATTCGAATTCTCGAGACAACATTACTGCCGCCCGCACGATCTTCATTCGAATTCTCGAGACACCATTACTGCCGCCCACACAGTCTTCATTCGGATTCTCGAGACAACATTGCTGCCCGCCGCACGATCTTCATTCGAATTCTCGAGACTACATTACCGCCGCCCGCACGATCTTCATTCGAATTCTCGAGACAACATTACTGCCGCCCGCACGATCTTCATTCGAATTCTCGAGAAAACATTACTGCCGCCCGCACGATCTTTATTCGAATTCTCGAGACAACATTACCGCCGCCCGCACGATATTCATTCGAATTCTCGAGAGAACATTACTGCTGCCCGCACGATCTTCATTCGAATTCTCGAGAAAACATTACTGCCGCCTGCACGATCTTCATTCGAATTCTCGAGACAACATTACTGCCGCCCGCACGATCTTCATTCGAATTCTCGAGAAAACATTACTGCCGCCCACACGATCTTCATTCGAATTCTCGAGACTACATTACCGCCGCCCGCACGATCTTCATTCGAATTCTCGAGAAAACATTACTGCCGCCCGCACGATCTTCATTCGAATTCTCGATACAACATAACTGCCGCCCGCACGACCTTCATTCGAATTCTCGAGACAACATTACTGCCGCCCGCACGATCTTTATTCGAATTCTCGAGACAACATTACTGCCGCCCACACGATCTTCATTCGAATTCTCGAGAAAACATTGCTGCCGCCCGCACGATCTTCATTCGAATTCTCGAGACAACATTACTGCCGCCCGCGCGATCTTCATTCGAATTCTCGAGAAAACATTACTGCCGCCCGCACGATCTTCATTCGAATTCTCGAGACACCATTACTGCCGCCCACACGGTCTTCATTCGGATTCTCGAGACAACATTGCTGCCCGCCGCACGATCTTCATTCGAATTCTCGAGACTACATTACCGCCGCCCGCACGATCTTCATTCGAATTCTCGAGAAAACATTACTGCCGCCCGCACGATCTTCATTCGAATTCTCGTGACACCATTACTGCCGCCCACACGGTCTTCATTCGGATTCTCGAGACAACATTACCGCCGCCCGCACGATCTTCATTCGAATTCTCGAGACACCATTACTGCCGCCCACACGATCTTCATTCGAATTCTCGAGACTACATTACCGCCACCCGCACGATCTTCATTCGAATTCTCGAGACACCATTACTGCCGCCCACACAGTCTTCATTCGGATTCTCGAGACAACATTGCTGCCCGCCGCACGATCTTCATTCGAATTCTCGAGACACCATTACTGCCGCCCGCACGATCTTCATTCGAATTCTCGAGACACCATTACTGCCGCCCACACAGTCTTCATTCGGATTCTCGAGACAACATTGCTGCCCGCCGCACGATCTTCATTCGAATTCTCGAGACTACATTACCGCCGCCCGCACGATCTTCATTCGAATTCTCGAGACAACATTACTGCCGCCCGCACGATCTTCATTCGAATTCTCGAGAAAACATTACTGCCGCCCGCACGATCTTCATTCGAATTCTCGAGACACCATTACTGCCGCCCACACGGTCTTCATTCGGATTCTCGAGACAACATTGCTGCCGCCTGCACGATCTTCATTCGAATTCTCGAGACAACATTACTGCCGCCCGCACGATCTTCATTCGAATTCTCGAGAAAACATTACTGCCGCCCGCACGATCTTCATTCGAATTCTCGAGACACCATTACTGCCGTCCACACGGTCTTCATTCGGATTCTCGAGACAACATTGCTGCCCGCCGCACGATCTTCATTCGAATTCTCGAGACTACATTACCGCCGCCCGCACGATATTCATTCGAATTCTTGAGAGAACATTACTGCCGCCCGCACGATCTTCATTCGAATTATTCTCGAGAAAACATTACTGCCGCCCGCACGATCATCATTCGAATTCTCGAGACAACATTACCGCCGCCCGCACGATATTCATTCGAATTCTCGAGAGAACATTACTGCCGCCCGCACGATCTTCATTCGAATTCTCGAGAAAACATTACTGCCGCCTGCACGATCTTCATTCGAATTCTCGAGACAACATTACTGCCGCCCGCACGATCTTCATTCGAATTCTCGAGAAAACATTACTGCCGCCCACACGATCTTCATTCGAATTCTCGAGACTACATTACCGCCGCCCGCACGATCTTCATTCGAATTCTCGAGAAAACATTACTGCCGCCCGCACGATCTTCATTCGAATTCTCGATACAACATAACTGCCGCCCGCACGACCTTCATTCGAATTCTCGAGACAACATTACTGCCGCCTGCACGATCTTCATTCGAATTCTCGAGACAACATTACTGCCGCCCGCACGATCTTCATTCGAATTCTCGAGAAAACATTGCTGCCGCCCGCACGATCTTCATTCGAATTCTCGAGACAACATTACTGCCGCCCGCACGATCTTCATTCGAATTCTCGAGAAAACATTACTGCCGCCCGCACGATCTTCATTCGAATTCTCGAGACACCATTACTGCCGCCGACACGGTCTTCATTCGGATTCTCGAGACAACATTGCTGCCCGCCGCACGATCTTCATTCGAATTCTCGAGACTACATTACCGCCGCCCGCACGATCTTCATTCGAATTCTCGAGACTACATTGCTGCCGCCCGCACGATCTTCATTCGAATTCTCGAGACACCATTACTGCCGCCCACACGGTCTTCATTCGGATTCTCGAGACAACATTACCGCCGCCCGCACGATCTTCATTCGAATTCTCGAGACACCATTACTGCCGCCCACACGATCTTCATTCGAATTCTCGAGACTACATTACCGCCACCCGCACGATCTTCATTCGAATTCTCGAGACAACATTACTGCCGCCCGCACGATCTTCATTCGAATTCTCGAGACAACATTACTGCCGCCCGCACGATCTTCATTCGAATTCTCGAGACAACATTACTGCCGCCCGCACGATCTTCATTCGAATTCTCGAGACACCATTACTGCCGCCCACACAGTCTTCATTCGGATTCTCGAGACAACATTGCTGCCCGCCGCACGATCTTCATTCGAATTCTCGAGACAACATTACCGCCGCCCGCACGATCTTCATTCGAATTCTCGAGACAACATTACTGCCGCCCGCACGATCTTCATTCGAATTCTCGAGAAAACATTACTGCCGCTCGCACGATCTTCATTCGAATTCTCGAGACACCATTACTGCCGCCTATACGGTCTTCATTCGGATTCTCGAGACAACATTGCTGCCGCCCGCACGATCTTCATTCGAATTCTCGAGACAACATTACTGCCGCCCGCACGATCTTCATTCGAATTCTCGAGACACCATTACTGCCGCCCACACGGTCTTCATTCGGATTCTCGAGACAACATTGCTGCCCGCCGCACGATCTTCATTCGAATTCTAGAGACTACATTACCGCCGCCCGCACGATATTCATTCGAATTCTCGAGAGAACATTACTGCCGCCAGCACGATCTTCATTCGAATTCTCGAGACACCATTACTGCCGCCCACACGGTCTTCATTCGGATTCTCGAGACAACATTACCGCCGCCCGCACGATCTTCATTCGAATTCTCGAGACACCATTACTGCCGCCCACACGATCTTCATTCGAATTCTCGAGACTACATTACCGCCACCCGCACGATCTTCATTCGAATTCTCGAGACAACATTACTGCCGCCCGCACGATCTTCATTCGAATTCTCGAGACAACATTACTGCCGCCCGCACGATATTCATTCGAATTCTCGAGAAAACATTACTGCCGCTCGCACGATCTTCATTCGAATTCTCGAGACACCATTACTGCCGCCTATACGGTCTTCATTCGAATTCTCGAGAAAACAATACTGCCGCCCACACGATCTTCATTCGAATTCTCGAGACTACATTACCGCCGCCCGCACGATCTTCATTCGAATTCTCGAGAAAACATTACTGCCGCCCGCACGATCTTCATTCGAATTCTCGATACAACATAACTGCCGCCCGCACGACCTTCATTCGAATTCTCGAGACAACATTACTGCCGCCTGCACGATCTTCATTCGAATTCTCGAGACAACATTACTGCCGCCCGCACGATCTTCATTCGAATTCTCGAGAAAACATTGCTGCCGCCCGCACGATCTTCATTCGAATTCTCGAGACAACATTACTGCCGCCCGCACGATCTTCATTCGAATTCTCGAGAAAACATTACTGCCGCCCGCACGATCTTCATTCGAATTCTCGAGACACCATTACTGCCGCCGACACGGTCTTCATTCGGATTCTCGAGACAACATTGCTGCCCGCCGCACGATCTTCATTCGAATTCTCGAGACTACATTACCGCCGCCCGCACGATCTTCATTCGAATTCTCGAGACTACATTGCTGCCGCCCGCACGATCTTCATTCGAATTTTCGAGACACCATTACTGCCGCCCACACGGTCTTCATTCGGATTCTCGAGACAACATTACCGCCGCCCGCACGATCTTCATTCGAATTCTCGAGACACCATTACTGCCGCCCACACGATCTTCATTCGAATTCTCGAGACTACATTACCGCCACTCGCACGATCTTCATTCGAATTCTCGAGACAACATTACTGCCGCCCGCACGATCTTCATTCGAATTCTCGAGACAACATTACTGCCGCCCGCACGATCTTCATTCGAATTCTCGAGACAACATTACTGCCGCCCGCACGATCTTCATTCGAATTCTCGAGACACCATTACTGCCGCCCACACAGTCTTCATTCGGATTCTCGAGACAACATTGCTGCCCGCCGCACGATCTTCATTCGAATTCTCGAGACAACATTACCGCCGCCCGCACGATCTTCATTCGAATTCTCGAGACAACATTACTGCCGCCCGCACGATCTTCATTCGAATTCTCGAGAAAACATTACTGCCGCTCGCACGATCTTCATTCGAATTCTCGAGACACCATTACTGCCGCCTATACGGTCTTCATTCGGATTCTCGAGACAACATTGCTGCCGCCCGCACGATCTTCATTCGAATTCTCGAGACAACATTACTGCCGCCCGCACGATCTTCATTCGAATTCTCGAGACACCATTACTGCCGCCCACACGGTCTTCATTCGGATTCTCGAGACAACATTGCTGCCCGCCGCACGATCTTCATTCGAATTCTAGAGACTACATTACCGCCGCCCGCACGATATTCATTCGAATTCTCGAGAGAACATTACTGCCGCCCGCACGATCTTCATTCGAATTCTCGAGAAAACATTACTGCCGCCCGCACGATCTTCATTCGAATTCTCGAGACACCATTACTGCCGCCCACACGGTCTTCATTCGGATTCTCGAGACAACATTACCGCCGCCCGCACGATCTTCATTCGAATTCTCGAGACACCATTACTGCCGCCCACACGATCTTCATTCGAATTCTCGAGACTACATTACCGCCACCCGCACGATCTTCATTCGAATTCTCGAGACAACATTACTGCCGCCCGCACGATCTTCATTCGAATTCTCGAGACAACATTACTGCCGCCCGCACGATATTCATTCGAATTCTCGAGAAAACATTACTGCCGCTCGCACGATCTTCATTCGAATTCTCGAGACACCATTACTGCCGCCTATACGGTCTTCATTCGGATTCTCGAGACAACATTGCTGCCGCTCGCACGATCTTCATTCGAATTCTCGAGACAACATTACTGCCGCCCGCACGATCTTCATTCGAATTCTCGAGACACCATTACTGCCGCCCACACGGTCTTCATTCGGATTCTCGAGACAACATTGCTGCCCGCCGCACGATCTTCATTCGAATTCTAGAGACTACATTACCGCCGCCCGCACGATATTCATTCGAATTCTCGAGAGAACATTACTGCCGCCCGCACGATCTTCATTCGAATTCTCGAGAAAACATTACTGCCGCCCGCACGATCTTCATTCGAATTCTCGAGACAACATTACTGCCGCCCGCGCGATCTTCATTCGAATTCTCGAGAAAACATTACTGCCGCCCGCACGATCTTCATTCGAATTCTCGAGACACCATTACTGCCGCCCACACGGTCTTCATTCGAATTCTCGAGACACCATTACTGCCGCCCGCACGATCTTCATTCGAATTCTCGAGACAACATTACTGCCGCCCGCACGATCTTCATTCGAATTCTCGAGACAACATTACTGCCGCCCGCACGATCTTCATTCGAATTCTCGAGACTACATTACCGCCGCCCACGCGGTCTGCATCCGAATTGCTGTCCCAGATTTTCTTTGTGCTCAGACTATCTTGGACTGCAATTCACGTAACGTGTATTCTTGTGGCAGGGTGATCAGCCATTCTAGTCGCGTGCAATATCGCTTAGAATATCGCGTAGAATATCGCTTGGCGATCTGTCCATTATCCAACAGCATTGATTAGATACTTAAGTACTTTTGAAACTTTGATATTGCCATGTCAAGTTGCTAATACGTTTAAGTTTTTTAACAGTTATATTCATTTTCAGCAATTCGCAACTGCAAAAGTGTAGGTTTATAATTTAACCTTTTATTATGAAGAAATTTTTCCTGAGTTCATTGTAATATAATTAAAAAATATAAAGGTTCATTATCGAAGATTCATTTGAAATGGTTCTTTCTTTTATGATTACACTGCGTAAAACCTCGTGTCGGGTAAATACCTTCTTTTATTTACCCACGTCCGCCCATCACCATTATACCTAATGTACACGTTAGCAGAACCACAGAACCACATCAGAGCCATAAATCAAATCCGACCTCCCGGCCAATGGGAGCGAGCGCCGCGCCGGGCCGCACGGGATACATTTGACACAATAACAGTAAATTCTCTGTAGAAGATTATCAGACCGAATCTTTTCATCGTTTCAGTTCGGTTTTGTAAACAATAAGGAAACGAGCGACCGTGAAACGAGCCGTAAATGGGAGCGGCGAGCAGTTCAATTCGGAAACAATAAGAGGCCGATGTGGAAGACGCACGGCAAGATGGCGGCCACTAACGCCGGCTGTAAATCTATTTGTCGGTCATTACTGGGGCCATCGAGTAATTAATCTCCGCTCTCCCCGAGGTTTATTTTGTTTATCATCGTGGCTTTTCATAAAGGACTCCCACCACATTTTCTTGGCAGGGAGCTGGGAGGTTTGTCTTTGTTCGATTGAGTCTTTGGTGAATTTTTATGCGTTTTAAATTGAAGTTAGAGGGGTTGAATAGGTAAGGTGACCAGAGACCAGACTTCCCGTTTTGAAAGACTGTCCCGCTTTTTTGCGACGTGTCCTGGCGTCCCGGCGAACTCGCTCGGGACGCCCATTCGTCCCGTTTTGGCGTAATTCGTATTATAATACACTTTAAAATACTTTTTTCAATTTCAAAAACTCTTGAAAAAGTTTTTTTTGCTGTTTTGTAGAATAGATTTCTTTTTCATCGACATAGATTGTTCGTTCACATTGATTTTTTTACAACTTAATTCAAAACAAATGTTTTACTGGAATGAATTTTTAAATTACTATACTTTTTAGGATTTTTATATTTTTTTATGACAGCTTCATATCCTAATATATGTTAATGCACAGTTGTAAAACCACCATTAACAACTGCAATATTTGTAGGACAGTAGGCCCTACCAACTTACTTACCACAAGTTTTAAAACAGTCATTAAAAAATTAAATGTTAAAGATTAAAAGGAATATTGCATAAAGTGTACACTCTAATAACCCAAGAGATTAGGGTGTCGAATAATCCTGGAGGTCGGCGTCCCGTTTTGGCTTTACCAAAATCTGGTCACCTAATGTGTAGGTGGGGGAAGTGCAAACGCAATGTCGTTTTTACGGCTTAAAGTCAGGAAATTGGGTTCGCCACAATTAATGTGCTAGTTACGACGAGGTTTTAATACTTAGGATTTATTAAAAGGTATTAACGATGAGCACCGCATTCCACATCTTAAGAGATCCTATCGATTTCATGTCAAGTTTTACATCTTAACCGACGCGCCACAAACGCCGCAATAATTTATTACAATGTAAAAAAAACTGAAAACGTTGCTTAACTGTTTAAATTAACTGCTTAACTCACGTTGCGTTACTGCCTAATCGTTGTACGGTACAACATTGCAACTTCATTTTACATACCAAAATATCAAACTCAACCTCAAACAGTTGATTTTTTTACATAAGTTTAGGAAGTTCAGTAACTTATAGCACATATAACAAGTGCCATGCCATTTTTTCACTTAACTTCAATTACATCTACTTTCATAAATATCGGTAAATACACATACAAACAAATGTCGGTTTTAAATACAAAATATATACAAATTTTAAAATTTTAAATAAATATTTTAAATGTATATTTACAAGTATATACACATTTTGCATATACACATAAAAAATAAGATGATCAAAATGAACATTGTAGACATTATTTAATTTAATTAATTAATTAATTTACAGAATAATATGAGGTTTGTACTTAATATGCTTTTAATTTCCAGATATAAATTTACTTGTTTTGCCTCCCTTCTTAATTCCACTGGCCATTTATTGAAACGTTTAATACCATTCAACATGGACCCTTTTCAAATAATACTGTTCTGGCAAATTCTAAGAAACCACTTTACAACTCATTATTATCGGTCCATTTTTTCAAGTTGATGTCTCAAGAGCTTAGTGAGATGTTTTACAAAAGCACACAGACAAAACTGATAGATGTACGGCAACATGTTTTTGACAATTTCATTCTAAATCCGTGTAGACCTTTTTTGGCACCATTAACGTTAGTGTGAGTGATAAAAATGAGAGACACTTTGTAAGGACAGGAAGCCATAAAGAGGGCGGTCGGCGTCGGTCTGCTCCGTGGGTCCTTCTGCCGGACGCCGCCATCTTGAAAATGTAATCGACGACAGTTTGTGGACTTAAATATTTTATTTTTCACCTTTCAGTAGACTTTTTAACATTCGAACTAAGCTTTTAAGTTGATAGGTTGTTTGATAAGTTTGCAAGTAACTCGCGTAAACTTTATTTGGTTCAATATTTGTGACGCAAATTATCAGCCTATTTTTATGGCAATTGAATAATCAGTTAGGTCTTAAAACAGTTTTTATAAATTTTTGGTGATGTTTAAACTTTTTGTTTGCTAAGTATATACCTATGACCATATTCTGTTAACCTTATACCTTTGCAGCGAATTCATTCTTCTCTACTCATTTGTTAATTGAACTTCCGAAAAATTATTCTCACTCGATTAAATTTACAAAAAGTGACATTGTCGAGTCCGGTTCGCTGCTGTCTTCGGTTAGCCGGACATATTTCATTGCGTATAAATAACGAAACCACCGATCGACACCGTATATGACCCGGGGATTTGCCTTTTACCCGACTCGATCACTTGATGACGGCCCGCGGAACCAATTGCTCAGAAATCCGAAACGTTCGCTAAGTACAAAACCGGCGGCCGTTGAGGATTTATGATCGCGCGATGAAACGATGAGACCCGCGAAGACAACGCGCGGCTAAGAGCCTCATTACAATGTGAAAAGCAAGATGGATCAAATAACCGCTTAAGAGGCCGTGGCGGGGGGCGGCCGACAGATTTACAGCGGTCGCGGTCGGCGGTCGTCTCCCCTCTTGAGAGTGTGTTGTAGCGCTAAATGAATCGTAAATTGGACTTTTGGGGCAAGATTTTAGCGGTTGGAGACAATGATTCCATTAGTAAATCTTTTAATTCTAAAAATCAAGTTTTAAGTTGAATTTTGTGGAATAATTTTTGTTGCATGGTAAAGAGTAATTAAAAACTTCCTTGGACACAGGTCTCGCAAAAAATAAGACTTTCTAATCATGTTATACATTTCTTTTTTTAATTTCTTTACTTGATTCTTCCAAGAAAGGTTTGAGTCAATTACAAGCCCTAGGTACTTAATACTATTAACTATCTCGATTTCAATACACTTAAAACAGTTAGAACCATTGAAACAATCAGAATTGTGGTATATTACTTTCCTATTGCACTCTATGCATTTTTTATATTAAAAATCATGTATTTAGTTTTGTCACTTAAGGTCAGTAAATTTTTGAAAAACCAAAATTTTAAGCATCGTAGGTCTGCCTGGTAGGCTTTGCCATATCTTATAAATACTAAGTTGATGTACTATACCTCACCATGTAGTCCTAACTGATTGCTATATTAGTTTTTCACGTATTAAGTTTGATATGATTATCAAAAGAAAATAGAGTTGTCGAATACTTTTCCTTATAATTTATTATTTTTAATGTATATTTATTTTTGGAAGCGAAACATTGTTTTATTTCATTATTTTGGCCCAGAGAAAATGACAAGGCGTTGCCTAAAGGTACCCCTGAATTTAAATCCTATTAGCGATACGTTTAACAGCAATCCTATTCTTGTTTTCGTCTAATCAAAAAACCTAATGCTCAGGAAATTATGAAACATACTTTCTAATCGATTCTGCCGACAGTATTAGATAGGACCTTATACAGTATACAGACCTTACACAGTGCAGCTCGCTGTAGCCGAGATGCTCGCGACAGGAAGGTATCAACCGGACAGTCCGGACGCCGCCTTCCGCCCCATTTACGGCTACGACGCCGTTTACAGCGGACTTTACAAGTTTGTCGGGCTTAAAGTGCAATTCTTTTAAACGTGTTTGCTTACATTACGTCCAGTCTTTTCTGCAGTTTTATATCCTAGTTGATATGCTATAAGCAAAATAATATGTTGTTATGTTTTGTAAATTCACTCCACGATATATATATATTTTTGTAATTTTATCATTTTAATCGTCAATTAATTTATAAGATTAGTGGCTTAAAAGGGGCTAAAATCCCCTAAGCACAAACCTACTTTATAATGGTATAAAATACCTTAATAGAAAATTGGCTTTTAGATCCATCATCCAATATGCTGTCTATATCCAGCACATGGTTTTGATCCAAGTGTCAAACATCACATGTTTCATTGCAAACAAAGCAGACGTTTTTATATCCCATGGTTTTTTTAAGGCAGACATTTTACGTAATTTGTCTTTTTATAATTAGTTTAAAGTAAATCCAGTATTTTTACCGAGTCTCTGGCACCAAAACTTTCAATTTGAGCCCTCTCCCATCATATATATATGATTTAAATGAGTAAGAAGACTTGCCAAACGCGACCACAATTTCGGCGCAACCATTTATTCTACGTAATTATATATACCGGGTGTCTCACCTAAAGTGAACCAATAGTTAACTTTTTTATTATAAATCTGACAAAGAACTTCTTATGGGGCACTGCCCTTAATTTTTAACGCTGCTTTTTGGAGCCACTTTGAAATTTAAAAATATGGCGGACAACTTTGATTTTTCTTATGGAACACCCTGTATTTTATGGCGTTTTTGGATTCTACGCTTAATTTTAGGAACTTTATATATATATATATATATATATATATATATATATATATATTCTTAATCCCAATGGGTTAGGAGATATGAGCAGTTAAAGTTTGATTTTTCCCCACTTAAAATGCATTGTGTCCATTTAACTGTACCATCCCATGTATTCCTTATGGAGTAAAATCATATTCAAAATAACACATTTCCACGATTATATCTCGACTAAAAATTATTTAATGATTAAACCTCAACTAAACTAACATTTAGGCACTTTTATTCTTTGGTATCTTTTATTAAACCCAACCGTTTTCGATATACAGACTAACAAAAATATCCCAATGCTTTTGAAATGGGAAAAAATCTAACTTTAATTGTTCATAACTCCTTAACCTTTGGGTTTAGAAGAAAATTTTAAAGAATAAAAAGTTCCTAAAATTAATCGTAAAATCCAAAAACGCCCTAAAATATAGGGCGTTCCATAAGAAAAATCAAAGATGTCGGCCATATTGGAAAATGGCGGCCATATTTTTAAATTTCGAAGTGACTCCAAAAAGCAGCGTTGAAAATCAAGGGAAGTGCCCCATAAGAAGTTCTTTGCCAGATTTATAATAAAAAAGTTAGCTATTGGTTCACTTTAGGTGAGACACCTGGTATATTTGCTTGAATATGTATTATAATATACGTAATATATTATAATTTACTTGGAATATATAAGAAATATATATTCTACATATTATGTAGAATATATATTTCTACATAATATGTAGAAATATATATATTTATATATTTCTTAGCTCTTTGGAATAAGGACGACGGGTAACTAATCCTTTATAAGATTGTTGCTACATAAATATTTAAATGAGTAAATTTAGTAACCAAACAGAATTTACTCATTCTGTAAGTTGAATAAAGGACAAAATAGAATATTATTAGCCTTTTCACTAAATGTATACATGTGTAAGCCATCAATATGCTCAATTCCACATTCACCTTTCAGTTTGGAATTTTCATGAACCATGTGTTTCAAATGGCAATTTAGGTTGAACTATCTATATGAAATAATAATCAGCTTATGTTTCTACCATCACATGATACGGATTTAGTAAACAAATACACTCAGCTAAGGTAATAGAATATTGCTATCTCCCATAAGGCCTGTACTGAAAGGCGAACTTGGAATTGAGTTTACATATAGTCACTTATTTATAAATGTTTAGTTAAATTTTAAATCTAAAATGCTTAAATACAACTAGTGTAGACAATGACGATGTTCCAACATTGTACTGATGATAAAAATGTATTTAAATTACATAAATCAAAAATGTTGTCGTCCTGAAAGCATCGATTGTAACATGAATTTCTTAAAAATGTAAACACTATAATGTTTTTGTTTGCATTTGGCAGTTCACTAAATTAATCATTTAAATTGTAAAGACAGGTAGCTAATATACTAATCACAGCGGAGATCTAATTTATTTGTACAAAATAAACATTACAAACATAAATATATTATAAATAATACAGGCAAAACGAATCCAAACACACTACAATGCAAAGATTTATTTTAATTCCAGTGTATTGTCTCGTACATAATAAAAGTAAATAAAAGCCTTTAGACGATCAGCCGAGGTCTGCTCGGAGTCGGACTTCCGCCCGCGCGCTAATGCAACTGCAGCGCAATCTTGTCCGTCGTTTACCACCGTAATGGTCCCCATTAGCCCTTCATTTTGTGCCCTTTCTTTCCAACGTCACGATCCTCTCTTATTAATTACCTTTTAAAGAATACAACTGGAAACGCCGAGTGTCAGTGTCCTTAGATTCATTTTATGTTCGCGTGTCATGCGATATGCGCTAGAGAGAGAGTCAGGTGAAAAAGATGGGCGAGCTTTGCTGGGGGAGGGTTGTAATTGATTTACGCCTTGGGTAGAGAAGTGATTTTGGCCGAGATTTGAATAAGATGTGTTGTGGAGGACAACAAGAACAATTCGAGAAGTTATTTCAGTTCTCTGTTTTAGCTCTGGGCTGCTGGGTTATGGCGCTTGTAATTATGTGAGACAGGATGGCCTATTGTAAATGGAAAATTATATTAGAATTTTCATTTTTCCAATTATTAAATTACCTTAAGGGATGGTTTCTTCAAAATGTATTTTTACTCAAATCGAAACATTAGAAAGTAATACGGCATTAAGTTGATTTCAAAAATCTTCTGTAAATATTAAAAAGAATCATAATTATTGTTGTAAGACTGAGGATCAAGTTTTACTTTGAAGATTATTATGTTGATTTTGTGTTTTACGCATAGGCATTTTCTTTGGCATCAGTCTTTGAAGAACGGAAGTGTATATTGATCGAATAGGAATTACAATGTAGTAGGTTTATTAATTTGTAAAGTATCCAAGTAAAGAAGTTGCCTACGGATGTGGCTCTTAAAAAAAACACTTGCGAAACCATTTAAAAACGTGACTATGTTTACAAGACGATTTAGTTTTTCACCATTCAACTTGAAAGCAAGCTTTTTGGGATCATAAGATGTATTTCAATTGTATTTGTCATTAATTTCAAAATTGTTCTTTTTATTTTACGAATATTTTCAACCATTCACTATACCTACAGCATCCAATATCGATGTGCAACTCGAATTCTGTTCAGAATAAGTACCTGGTGGACCGAGTCTTGCTCGATGTTATTTCATGTTTACCAGTTCATCCAATTTCTATAAAATATTTCAATGTCATAAAATTGATAAATAGAAACCCTTTTTATTGCTCCATGAACTTTTCATTCCATTCACTGTATTTTCCCTTGATGGCTGTAGATTCCAAACAGTTGTTATGACTACTTCATTTGTTTACACTTTCCTTGTTTATTTCGTTGCTATCACGGCAACTCATAAGGCCAATGTTAAAATTTTACAACTTTAAAATTTGTTTTATTATATTATTGGATTTTCTCTGGCCAAGTAATCTGTATAAAACACGGGTTTGGGTCATAAATTACTTTTTCTAGACTTTGAAGAAAATCCTCGGAGCCGTTTTTGAGATAATTGTGCAAACAACCAACCAACCAAGCAAGCACGCAAGAGTATAGCATAATACAACGAATCCAATTCTACATGAAGAAAACCTTAACAAAACTCATAAAAAATCTGTTTTTACCGCCGCGAATACACTCCCCCCCTCCCCACTTTCGACTTTCGACTTAAATCAGATATGAAATATCGTTCAAACGGCATAAACTAGCCTGTCCCCGTCCCCGTCCCCGTGTCCGCGTACTTTCCCCGCGATGGCGAATGAATGATGACAGGGAGTTGATTCACTCAAGGAGCGCGGGCTGGGTAAATGATGATGCGACATGGCGCTGGGGGGCGGGGGCGGGCAATAAACAAGGTGTAGGCCATAGAGCAGCAAACAAAGGCGGCAACAGCCCCCGGGCGACGCTCATAAATATGATAATGCGGGGGTGGCTACTGTTATACATTGTGGCCGCCGCGGCCTCGGGCCGCAGACATCTGTGTGTGTCTGGGCCGCAGGCCGAACAGGCCGATTAGGCCGAGGGGGTGGTGGTGATTGTGTTTAAAGTTTTGCGGTATTGTGGTCGGTAATTGGGCGCGCTGTAAAGACCGTGCCATATGTGAAACGCGCTTAGTTTGTAGGGAAGTGGTTTTTAAGGGGGTGGAGGATGGCGGGTAAAATGAATTTGGAAGTTTGAGGGATAGCGCCAGTCTTATAACGTATACAGTTTCTTCATGGCATAAAGTTTTCATTTACGAATCAATGAAGTGTCGCTACAGAATCAAGATTTCAATTTATCGAGATAAGAATCCTCAGCGAACAAGAATTAAAAAAAAAACTTAAAAACATTTTCATTGTGATTTTTATATCCAAGATGCTATTAATATTTCTCATTTATAACAACTTAATTGTGCTCGCGGAGACTCGTTAGTTAGGCCTACTTTTTCATTTTCATAACCCGAGCAATCTGGACCGTTTTCTGTTGTACAACTTTAATTGTACCAGAAATTCTCAATTTTGTAATGGAAATATTTTTTATACCAAGATTTTACAAATATAACTTAGAGATTTCCCTACCTAATTTTGTGTTAAGTTTGATAATAACTGTGTTTATTAATCAAGTTGGAAATACAGTATATTTCGCAACTAGAACCGAAAATGAGATTTTGCAGGCTCGAGATCGTGTTTCAAATTCGAGACGAAATCGAGAATTTGAAACGATCGAGTGCTGCAAAACCCTTTCGGCCGAGGTGCGAACGCTTTTTTTACCATACTACATAATGAAATCCACCATATATAATATGAAAATCTGATTATTTTTTGACACACTTGGAAACAAAACTTTAAGGTTATGAGCAATGATAAAACTTCTTTGTCATGGTTTAAGCAACCGCAGCTATGAAAATCATATGATGTCGGCTGTCCTTATCTTTTGAAACCTAATGAATGCTGTATAATTATGTGATGTTCTCACTTTGGTTCAAGCTAATAAATCATCATCTGACTTTCGGTCCTCGGGACGAAAGTTTTCGGCCCTCTCGCGGGAAATCGCTGGTTTCGACCACCATATGACGTTTATAAAACAGGTGATTACGTCATAGTGTGGTGAAAAATATTTTTCACCACACTACGACGAAATCACCTGTTTTACGAACGTCAAACGCGGACCGAAACACACTGTCTGCCGCCACAGGACCGAAAACGTTTGGGGCCCTAGGGCCGAAAGTCAGCTGATCGTTTATTTACTTGAAACAACGTCAGAACATCACATAATTATACGGAATTCAATAGGTTTCAAAGACAGCATATTTGCGATCATATGATTTTCATAGCTGAGTTTTGTTTTCAAGTGAGTAAAATAATAATCAGTTTTTTTATTATTTAGGGTATATTTCATACCATAGTGTTGGGTATATTTCATACCCTAGTGTAGTGTGGTGAAAAATAGTGTTCGCACCTCGGCCGAAAGGGTTTTGCAGCTCTCGATCGTTTCAAATTCTCGACTTCGTCTCGAATTTGAAACACGATTTCGAGCCTGCAAAACCTAATTTTCGGCCCTTGTTGCGAAATATACTATTGTGATTGACAGCCGTTCAAATGGCTCACAATTATTAAAGCAACCCGATTAACACCCCAAAACCTAATTGCCAAGACCTCCCGGTAGGTCTACGAGGTGAAAGACTACGCTTATAAGTTAGTCTCGAAGCGCGGGCCGCGTCATTAACTTAAATCCCAAATACATTAAAGCCGCTAATAATCCCCGAAACCCAATCGCTTAATCTCACCAATTAAAGCTGCTAAGCAAATTTCACAGGAACCTCCCGAAGACGTTAGCCGCAAGGCAGCAATCTCGGCCAAACAGACTGGGTAAGCGACCTCGCCAATCCGCCGGCAGCAGATCAAGCCGTGCTGTGGTGGCGGCGTAATTAAATGAGGATTACAACAGAGAGTTGCTCGGCTGGGCTGAGGATTAGGCCGCGACTTTGCCGCGAGACGCGAGGATTAGCGGCAACTTTGTCGCGAGTTGCGAAGAGCTCGGGCGCGACCGCGAGGGATTCTTGTGGATAGCGTGGTTACATTTGTACAGATTTGGGGATTGTCTTCTTTGTAGAGTGGCTTTCTGTTTTTAAAGTGAGAAATCTAACATTTTGCTCACACACAAGATGATGAATGTCATATTAACAAGAGAACAGTATCATTTCAAATATTTTTAATTACTTTATTTTATGCTTGGTTTATTAACCTGTAAAACGGATAAAATAATACTAAGCATTTTTATCAAAATACTTTGACTAATGACGAATTATCTGTGTTATTGGATTCAGCTTAAACACAATGCTCAGTTTTCACATATAAATGTATAATGTATAATTTATTTGCCTTCATTTATTAGCAATCAAACTCTACAAATAATCGTAATTTTTATAGTCTATGACAGCCTACAACAAAACATAAATCGATCAAATTTATAAAATATTGTCATCTATGCCCCGCCGCGGCGACGGCCAAACAATCACAGTACCTGTATTGCCTATACCGCGCCGTGCGACGCTGGCGAGAGGGGATTTTTATGCAGGACACAAATCTTCGGCTTTTCAGTGGGAATGGCAAAGAATTGCGTATTCAAGTTTATATAAACTCATTATCATAAGAAAGTGTCATTAAGGCGTTTTTCAAGATTTGATTTTTTGTTTATGTATGGCTATTTTACTCTTTGAGTGCAAATAATAGGGAAAAAGAGTTTTCAAACATTTGATATTGAGCACAATTGAAAGCTATTTTAATTGAACCAGGAGAACTTCAGTGTCTTCAATCAACGTATTTTAATTCAAGAAATTCCATATTTCATTTTAAGTTTTAAAAAAAATACTACTTTACCGTTTTGATGGCAAAACAAATTGCAGAAAAAATATAAATTTTCTTATAACAATGATTCTCAAAGTGACTTTTTGGTAAAGAGATTAATTTTATGGATTTCCTCTACCTCCACCGACATTCACTCGCAAACTATCTCGAGAGGAGTGTAATATAGAATTTATGATTTGCAGATTCTTTTAAATTTCGCGAGAGTAAATGTACTTTCTGATATAATATCTAAATTATTTCTTAAAATTAAATATTATAACCATTCTTGCTTAGAAATTTTATTCCGGATTATATTCCACTATTTATTTGGAGCTTACGGAGCCGTACACTGTACACCCTATTTCAACAGCCGTGGTACCCAAGGAATCAGAGGAGACCGCGTTTTACGAAACCCAGGGTCCACTAATATGTCAGGTGCCACTGCTGTTGAAATGGAGTATATTTCCGAAATCTACCACTACAGCCTCGCGGTAAAATTATACACGTAAAAAAAAGAAAATCTTAAAAGGCTACTGCTTAAAGTACTTACTTTTCATTATGGAAGTGTTATCTCCAGTTATTTACATAGATTTCGAAGTCAAAGTAAAATCTGGAATTTGTTTTAATACGGATGGAAGAATTTTAGGACGTTCTGAATTAGCTTTAGCTTAGCTTTTTAGCAAATTAGTAATTAGCTATTTTTAGCTAATTTACCAAGCGACAAACATGTATATAATAACCCTTAAGTGAAACCAAACCTTGATTTCGTGCGTGCATATTTAATTAAAAGAGAGATAATATTTGCCCCGTAAAATGACGTTAAACAGTTTTCGCGGTCTTCGGTATAGCAACTGCACTAACAGTTATTATCTATAATTATGCGAAATTTAGCATCGAAAGCGCGTGAATATTTAAAAAGGTCAAGTTAAAAACTCGCAATAAAATGATTCGTTCCAATTTATCATTCAGACAGTCCACTCGGCTCCGATGTAAATTGTACTTTATCCTCAATAATGGAAATGCTAATTTATGAATTACGTCGGGCGACCGGCTTCCGTCAAAACTCCGCTTTAGTTACATTCCGGTAAAACGTTAAACCGAATTCACAAAGGATTAAGGGACGAACGGAGCGATCTGACGCGAGATAAAAAAATCGGACATGCGTCCCGGGAAAGAAACAACGGTGTTCATTATATTTGTGCCGATTAAAAATGCATCGCGCTGAAAGGCCGAGCCAAATGTAGAAAACCGAGTTAATACGGGGTAAAGAGTAAAGAGTCGGGGCGCGACAAAAAGTCGAAAGTGAAATGTAACAACGGAATACGTTAATGTTCGGCTCTTATGCGATTCGCTAAAGAGAATCAGAAGCAGGAAGCGGGCGCCTTGCATGCGGCCCATCAGATAATTGTAGTGTTGAAAGTTTAACCAGCCGAGTTGCGGGGCCGGGCGTAATCCCCGTGTCATCGGCTGCCCCTTGCACCGGTACACCTGCAGCGCTGGCACTGAATAGCACTGGCGGGGGGAGGATGATCCGAATTGAACCCCTCATCAATGCCCCGTTATTTGTTTTCGGGATGGGAACATCTGATTCACACCTTCGTAAGCCATGATTTGTTTCTGCTGGCTAGAAGTTATCCTTTATACTTAATTCCGTGAGCGAATCGAAATATCTCAGCCAGGAAAAACGTAGATTAAGGCGGGTTGACACTGTCCGATTATTCTCGGACCGAGTGAACTCGGACGATGCGCGCCCATCACTCGGACGCTACTCGACAACGAATCGCGACAGCAATACAACCGAGTAGCTCGTATGTAAACAACTCGTTCCGAGTCAGCCGGATGGAGATATTCTCTAGGATACGATTTTTAATTTGGAAAGGCACTGGATACGTTTAACAATTCAATCCGAGTGCACTAGCTGGCAAATAAACTCGGACCGAGCGAGCCCTATAACTCGGACCGAGCGAGCCCTATAACTCGGACCGTGCGAGCCCTATAACTCGGACCGTGCGAGCCCTATAACTCGGACCGAGCGAGCCCTATAACTCGGACCGAGCGAGCCCTATAACTCGGACCGTGCGAGCCCTATAACTCGGACCGAGCGAGCCCTATAACTCGGACCGTGCGAGCCCTATAACTCGGACCGTGCGAGCCCTATAACTCGGACCGAGCGAGCCCTATAACCCGGACCGTGCGAGCCCTACAACTCGGACCGAGCGAGGCCTATAACTCGGACCGAGCGAGCCCTATAACTCGGACCGTGCGAGCCCTATAACTCGGACCGAGCGAGCCCTATAACTCGGACCGAGCGAGCCCTATAACTCGGACCGTGCGAGCCCTATAACTCGGACCGAGCGAGCCCTATAACCCGGACCGTGCGAGCCCTACAACTCGGACCGAGCGAGCCCTATAACTCGGACCGAGCGAGCCCTATAACTCGGACCGTGCGAGCCCTATAACTCGGACCGTGCGAGCCCTATAACTCGGACCGAGCGAGCCCTATAACTCGGACCGTGCGAGCCCTTTAACTCGGACCGTGCGAGCCCTATAACTCGGACCGTGCGAGCCCTATAACTCGGACCGAGCGAGCCCTATAACTCGGACCGAGCGAGCCCTATAACTCGGGCCGAGTAAAAATCAAGGTCCGAGATTAATCGGACCGTGTCAACCCGCCTTTAGCTTGTGAGGATTCATTTTATAAAGATTGATGTTCAAGAGCGGTATGAAAATATCAGAAAAATTCAATCAAACATAATTTTGCTCTGCCCCACTGTTATCGCCCCATTCTACAGCAACTAGACTACAAATGTGGACGCTGTTCTACAAAGGGATCTGAGATAATTCATCCATAACTCTAGTTTGGAATACGACTTCGGGGAAGCTGTTCCAAAAAAGAGTTTTAAAGTATGTTAGATAAAAATAAAACAGTAACAACAGCAACAACAACAACAGAATCATTGCTAATTTACAACAGAGAGAGTCGTCTTGACCCGCTTTCAGGGAGCTTGGAATCCAAACCAAATGTATTTGAAGTTTTTGAGTACAGGTGTTTTTTTAATTGGTACGGGAGATGTTGCGATTTCCCATAAATGACAGTTTCAGCTTGACGCGCAAAATGCGTACAGGAAGGGGACTTATATTACACGCCGGCTTTTCAATATAATGTGGATGGCCTTATACCTCTCATCTGATACAGTCCACTCTCGCAAACTAGAAATTCCAAAGATTTTCCTCAATTTTTCTTCGAGTTACATCAGCGACCACATAGTAGAAATAGACGGAGCATAGCTATCTTTCTTGCATCACAGCAAGTGAGGCCTGGGCCGCCATATTGTCTAGGTATAGAAACATAAAACGGCGCTTAAAACCGCGTAATCTGACAGTGTTCATTTTTCAAATACCTCGTAGTTTATACCATTTAGCGTTGAGGCTTAAGGTTGAAATTTTGCAAGTGAAGAGTCCTTTAGTTTGGAACCATAAAAGTATCAATCATATTTCCAAAATAAGTTTTATATATTTAGAAAAATGATATAAAATCACAAGTTTTTATTCAACTTTAAAACATGACATGAAAAAAGTAGCCGATTACTACTGTTTTTAGTTTTTGGTCAGGCAAAATAAAAAACTGTGGAAATTGTTGCTAAAGAGTTGAATTTTTCAAATCATATTTTTTGAAAAAATTAGCTGACGTAGTTTGGTTGATAACTTATTTACTGCGGGAGAGTTGATCCGTGCGGCGCCTGCATAAAAACAAAGTCAATCCTAAATTGTTATTTACAAAAATATAGTCGACTGAAAAAATACAAATTTGGTATCAAATTAAAGGTCTGAATCTCAAAATTACTATGGCACCAATTATAAATGGTTCAGAAGTAGTTTACACATCACAGGAACGTTACAGGTGTATTCCGTGGCAGCAGCTTCTTTCAAACAATGTCAGGACAAGCTTCTAGATTATCAGTGTTAACGATGTGTAAACTACCTGTAAGCCATTTATATTTGGTACTATAGTGATTCTGAGATTCAGACGTATAATTTGTAATTTTTTACGTACTTTGTTTTTTCCATGCATATAGGGACTAGAAGCAAATTTAGGCTTCACTTCGCGGTTTCTAGTGCTCCGTCTATAGTACTATGTGGTCGATGAGTTAAGTATACTTCGGCTTAAGCGTAGTCCGAGCTACAGAGACAACAATTATTTAATTTAGACTTACAGATGTAATTTGAGCTAAATTCGAGATACAGTGGTAAACCAAACAAAAATTCCAATTACAGAGATAAAGAACCGTGACGGTGGACCGATTATGACTCTTAATACGTTGCGACCTTTTTAACTGCCGGGGTTTCGATTTGAATATAGTTCCATTTAGGTAACTTCGAAATAAAGAGGTATAATTTTACTTATAAAGGTAAAGTGTAAATTTATTTAGACTTTCTACTAAACCTCGAGTTAAAGAAGTATTTTGCTTTGCTTCGACTTACAGAGGCAAAATACTACCATAAAATTATTTCAAGCGATCCATACTTTTTTATCGTTGACTTTAAATCAGGAGGAGACTTTCCATTGCCGTTATAAATAAGTGTACCAACCTTAATGTGAGCCAGGATTTCAAAGAGGACTTAGTTACAGCATAGAGTATGATATTATACTTGTATAGTATTATAAAGTCAGCTATTAATTAAGTTATCAGGAGGGAATATTTTGACAATTTGGTGTTCAGAGAGCAATCATAAGATTAAGAATTCTTAATCTCCAGCATATTATGCTTTGAAACCTGAAATAAATAGCTGAAATAAATCATTTTCATCAGCATTATCTGTCGGCGATTTAGTCGAACTACATGCATCCTCTTCAAATCCTGGCTCACACAAAAATAGGCTCAGCTGGCCCATAAGGATGGTTATATAGCCTCATCCAGATTTAAAGTCAATGTTAGAAAGTTAGACTTTGGAGGAATGTGTGCCTAGTGGCCAGCACAGCCAGCTAGGCACGTCTCCCTTGGGATATTTTGCGAAAGGAAGGGATTTTCAGGATGGGAAAGGTATGAAATGGTCAGTCAGCCTCGCCCCTGAAGGGAGGGAGACAGATTTCCAACCCATCCTCCAGGTTCTTCCAGGAACAACTTACCCTCTAACCCAAGCATCCCCAGAGAAGGACCTCCACCTGGGAAGTCTCCTTGTGAAGAGTCTCACCCAGGTCGGTTCGCCTTCCAGACTAGCAGACGCTTAGAAGTTTGTCGGGGGGGGGGGGGGGGGGGGGTCCCTCATCCCCTCCCGGATGGGCAAGCCAGTACGATCCGCAATTCCCTTCAGGGCTCAGACCTGACTGGGTATCCGAGCTCAGCTGGGAATCAAAGTTCCCAGAGAGACAAGGAGGAACCAATGTGAAGAGGAAGGTAGTCAATCCGGACAGCCAATAGATTTACCAGAACAATGACGGCTTTTAAGTACTGTAGCCACTGTCGACCTCTGCATTGATATAGACCAGTCAGAGAGCCAACTATGGTCATTTAAAGTCAATGGTTTTATTATAGACTTTTAAACAGGGTTTTCCTAGGAGATCGAAAATAATTCTAGTTACTGAGGTTGATTGTGTACCTATGACGAGTCCAACACTCCGACCGGCACAGTCGCGACTCTACACTCCGAATCTCGGGCTCACTCGACACTCGAGCCGAAGCACCGCCGAGTCCGGAAGATCTCGAGGTAATGGGGCCTCAGTGACTAGTGGACGGCCATTAATTGTAATCGAATCTCGGGGTAATGGCACGGCGCGCCGCCCCTCGGCTCTGCGCTTCCTGCGTGTGTAGCGTGTACGGCGCACGTGGCGGCGACATTCGAGCCGCGATTGTAGTCAATACGGACCGCCCGGCCGCTTCCCGGCGACGCGGGTGGGAGCCGGGGCTCAGGGCGCGCGTCGAGAGGGAAGCGATTGCTCGGCTTAATTGTCGTCGAGCGCTTTTGTTTACGGCGCTTGTGTTTTGCGTGGGGTCCGTCGTGATGTGGGAGGCTGAAAAATGTCCGTGATGTATTTGTTAGCCGAATTAGTGGTGTGAACAACAAACTACGACACCACTAGTTCATGGATGGCCATTAGTGGTGGGTGTAACTTTGGACGCGCCGTGTCCGTGGTCGCGTTTCGGGTTGGTGCTGTGATTTGACCTTTGTGACATCTAGCTCAACAGACGGTCTTCAATGAGACGGTTTCAGTAGTTTGGACTATCAAATGCAGGCGTACGAAAAACATCATTCAGTCAGTTGGAAGTCGTTAAAGGAAGAATCACATACAAGCCACATTTCAATAACGAAACACATGGCAGACACGAACACGGACACGAATTGGACCCAAAATAACAAACAAATTAATTCTACCGGCCGTGGCGGGTGGGTACTGTACCATATTTTAATTCACTTTCTCGTACGCCCGATGATAGCACTAACCAGTACTGAAACCTTGGTAGCATTGAAGACCGTCTCGTTTGAGCTGGATGACATAAATGTAACTAGGTAATTTATTTGTGCTAAACAAGTTAAGGGACGGCAAAATATTTTTAAGTTGTCGTCATTTTGCCACATTTTGTCAGTTGTAGTCCGAATCAAAAAATTTAGCCCACGCCGGCGCCGTCCGAAAACCCAGTGTTTAAATTTAAGGCGGGTCGACACGTACATTAGACACTCTTTTATCCGGACTCCTCAGGACCAAGGGGTTTCCGGTTGAACCAACGTTGCTTGAAGTTAATTATTAAATCCAACCATTATAAATTATATATTTTATCATGATTTGTCTATTATATATTTTCCACGGGACTCGTCGATATCATTCCTCAATCATTCAAATACTAATTCATTTTACTTAAATTGAAGAGAGCATAGCATTTATACACGTCTCAGGTCTCAGATTTCTGGTCTCAGATATTTTTTCACGAGAATAGTCTATACAGTACCTTCCATTTCCTGCCTATTATGTCCCAGATAAACCGATGTTTTGATATAAATATTCTGGTTACAAATATTTTTCTCCCGCCAACAGTAGTCCGATTAAAAGTTGTCCGGAAAAGAGGGAGTCTACTGTACGATTAACCGCGGACCGAGCTTGATTTTTACTCGGTCCGATTTAGAGCACGCTCGGCCCGAGTTTAATCGGAGGATTGCGAGCTGGCTAGTGTATTCGGATTGAGTTGTTAAAAGTATTCTATGTTAAATCCATTTCAACTCAAAACTCGTATCCGAGAAAATATCCTCATCCGACTAACTCGGACCGAGTTGTTTACATAAGAGCTATTTATTCGGACGTATAATTGCACGATCCGAGTAGCGTCCGGTGATCTTCCGAGTTCACTCGGTCCGAGATTAATCGTACCGTGTCAACCCGCTTTAACAATCTTATTCTCGGACTGGACTGAGTGGTTTAACCTCAGACTGAATGAGATTTTAACATGCGCTTATGTGAGAATGAACTATGGTGTTTGGTTTTGCTCCAGAAAAGATATATCGCCTCCTTTCCAAAAAGCGATTAGGCGGTTGAATGAAAATGTCGTGTTTGCTTTAAATCATTAGATTTTTGTACATGGACAAAACTCGGTTTTTCACAAACTTGTGGACCCCATTATTAGTACTATCACTTGATCAGATCTGCGCTTTAAAATTCAAACCTGAATACATCTAATATAATCATTTGAACATGTTCGACACATGAAAAAATCCCTCGAAATAGTTCAATATACCGATTTTTCTTGAATATGGATCGATTAATTCGATATATCGCCTAACTGCAGTGAGATGCAACGTCGTTGAATCAACGTTTCAATACCCATTAGACACAGACGAACACGATTCGCCGAACTGCCCGTCACTTTGACAAGGGTCGGCAAACCACGCTCCACAAGGGCGGGTAATCTTCGGTCGCAGTCAATAGCCGTATGCAATATGTCTGTATGCAATATAGAACGGTGTTTGTTCCGATCCCTTGCTCCTCGGAGACTGTCGACCAAAACTGTAAGGCCGCCACCAATCGGGCATTATAGAAACATCAATCGCCTCAACTATTCCACCTGTAATCCCGCCGTGCAGGCGATGCTCTGTCTTGATTAGTTCATGGGCTGCATGCAAAGTAGGGGTATGTCAGAGGTTTTTATAAGCTGGAAACTAAATACAGTGATTTCATAATGCAGATTATCGGTTGAGATTGGTTTTGTGTTCGATCCCCGTCAGAAACTCGTGTAATTACCTGTGGAATAACGCACCAAAAATCTATTGATCAAGTTGTCAAAAATAAGGCTTAAGCGCCTTTTGGTGTCTGAAGCCTTTTACTCGGTGGGCGAGTACATGAGCCACCGTGGAGTTAGGTCCGGTTAACATGCCCCCCTTTGTTCAGTTTTCCGCCCCACTGGGACGGAACCAATTTTTTGCTTCTATATAGTGCTTGTAAAAAGTATTTTTGCACAGTTCTTATGTGTTTAATGTAAACTGGTGCCTTTTTTTACTGACGCATTCTATGCAAATGTATATATTTGTTTTTACGGAATAAAGATTATTATTATTATTATTATTATTATTATTATTATTATTGAAAGCCTCCGAGAAACTTGCAACATTCGGAAAGATTGCTGAAGAGATATGGGATGTTTAAATTGCAGTGTTTAGTATCGGTAAAGGGCGCGTGGTACAGTTTTTTTAATGTGGGGTTTGTTGCTGCAAGTCCTTTAATGGAAAATTTTCCAAATTCCTCACTATATCTTTTTTTGTCCTGGAGTCACAGGGCGCCATAAAGGAACGTTACCTTCGTGATTTTTCTCATCAACTATTTGCAAGTTAATCCCTCTAAAGCCAAGATTACCAGTTCAGATCCATCTGGGTTTAATCTTTTCATTCGACAACATGTTTGTGTTTGGAGTTTTAGACAATAACTTATCTGTGATTGATTCAAAAATAACATTGATTTGTTTTTTTTTATATTTGACAGTACTTAAATAATTACATTCAAATTAAAATTTTTAAGATTACCCTAAGAAGTCTTTGAAATATAGACAGATCGTTTCAAGGAAATAAAAGACAATAAGCGTAAAGAGACAGTACAGTAGCCTAAGTCAAAAATAATAACTTGTCAAGCCAGTTTTTTGTACCATCTTCAATATTGTAAATCAAATACATTTTTCACCACCTTACGACGAAATCACATGTTTTGAAACGTCAAACGCGGACCGAAACAGCCTGTTTGCCGCCATAGGACCGAAAACGTTTGGAGCCCTAGGGCAAGGCCCCACTGAAAATACAGGCCATGCTGCAGCGTTCCCAGCGCTGCGCCACGTCACACAAGTAGGCAGGGAACTAACATCCCTATTGTATTGCTAAATGTCAAATATCCCTTGTTTGTTTACGTATTTTCTGTTTACATTTCATCGTTACACTTGGCGCATTATATCTTGACCCTTGGGAACCCTTTACACCTGAAGCAATTGGAGTTGAGTGAAATTCATAAGAAGACCACAGCTGATACGCAAAGTTGTACTAGCCTGACGTGTTAGCATTTTCCAACAGCTGTCGGTGTATATCTTATTTGTCATTTGTCATTTGTAAACAAAATACAGTTGATGTTTGTAGAAATTAGTTTTTCCATTGTTTGTTGTCCAAAATCATTGACAGTAAACAATATCTGACAACTCCAGCAATGGACTAGGCCAAGGGTCAAGATATAATGCGCCAAGTGTAAACGTCAAATATTGCTTGTTTATTTACGTTTTTTGATTTCATTTAAAAGTAACTGATGAGCAGCACAGCTGTGAGTCCTGAGCCAGACTTTCAGACCGCCTACTTGTTTGACGTCATAAATCATGCAGCATGGCCTGTATTTGTAGTGTAGCCTTGCCTAGGGCTGAAAGTCAGCTGATCGTTTATTTGCTTGAAACGTCAGAACATTGCATAATTATACGTCATTTAACAGGTTCCAAAGTCAGAATGGTTGCGGTCATGTGATTTTCATAGCTGTTTGTTTGAATCATGATTAAGAAGTTGTATCGTCGTTCATAACCTTAAAGTTTTGTTTCCAAGTGAGTCAAATAAAAGTCAGTTTTTTAATTATTCAGGGTATATTTGATTGTGTAGCGTGGTGAAAAATATCGTTCGCACCTCGGCTGAAAGAGTTTTGCAGCTCTCGATCGTTTCAAATTCATCTCGATTTTAAAACACGATCTCGAACCTGCAAACCCTAATTTTCGGCCCTTGTTGCAAAATATACTATTACCAACTTAGCAATCTGTTTTTGTTTATAACTTATTTAAATTTTAATCTTCCAATTATCACTCATCGCCATAGACACAATCGTCGACTTCCACCGGCGCGTTAAGGCGTCAAGGCGGCAAGGCGGGCTCCGAGAGCTGGGTAAAAGCCCCGACGTCCGAGCGAGTGCGGGGCGGGGCCCACAAATCCTCCGCCGGACACAAACACAACTTAACGACGTAAACAACCAACTTTCTAGTCTCTCTGCTAAATGGAATCGCGCCGCGGCTCCGGAAAAGCCGGTTATTTATTTGGAAGGCGCCAGCGCCGCGTTGCACGGGTTTATCAGTTTCCCCGATCGCCCCACCCACTTCTTTGTTTTGTGTCTCATTTTCACTGGATTTTAGTTCGAGACCAAGTATGGTTTTGAAGTTATGTGGTTCTATGTGGTTTTTATATGTGTACGCGTTTTGATTGGTTGTGGATAATTTTGAAAAGTATTTAATTATTGATGTTATTGGGATTGGGATTGTTGGGTTTAGTAACTTTGGAAAAAAATGAATGTTATAACTGTAATGTATTTGAAGGAAACATTTTTACTTTTGAAATTAGTTTATGGCAAACAACGAAATTTGCAGAGCTGTAAGTTTTTAATCGCACAAACTCTTATGTGCTGTATTAAGTTCGGTTTAGTACAATCTTAATTTGATTAGTTTAGATTTTAGCTCAGACAAACCCCAAAGAAAATGTCGAACTGATTACGAGGTTTGCTATAAAGTTAATACTGACTACAAGTATGACGTTAAATTTATTAATGATCATCGATTTTGTCTTTTCTTTTGAATATTTCTACGCCAGTGGCATTTTTTAACGTTTCGATCGGGAACGATCCAAACCCAGATCTTGTTGCCAACTAACGGCGAACTCTTTGTTAAATTGCATCATTAGTTTCTAGCCTAATCACAAATGGTCTTTATCCCGTTTCGATTCTTTTCTGGGTTAGAACCAGCGCACCCTCAGGTTATGAAATGGACACTTTATCCAATCGGCTATCCAGTCAAATACTTGATTAAGAAATGGATAAACGTAACTGTCTTTTTTGGACCTGTCTCCGTTCCCAGTATACAGAAAAATAATTACCCAGCTTCAATCGCCTTCCTCACTCTCCTGGCTGCAGTAACATCTTAAAATCAAACCTCCCCTTCAATCGTATCAAGCTCAGCTCCACTCCACTCCCATAATCATCACGACACCCCCATGTCCCCGGCCAGTGTCGCCACTTACTGTCATTGTCTCTTCTAGTGCCCGTAACCCAATTTATGCCGGTAATTGCTAATAATGAGCGGCCGCGTTTCCTGATTGAGCTGCCCCTATGTCCTCTGTCTCCCGCATGACCGCCCTTGATCGCTTCGTCCACACAGAAGTCATTGTCATCATTGTCGTCATTGTCACCCGACACGATTACTGTTTCATCTTGACCCTCGTTGATCGGATGAATTGTATATTTTGTGACCGATGGATTGGTTGGAGTGATCGTTTTGGTCATACTTGTACTATAATTCCCGTTGTCGCTTCTTGCTCAACCCCCACTATTCTCGAGCGAACCTTGGCGTTTTCTCTCCGATAAATCCAATTTTTAATTGCGTTTTCCAAAAATCAATTTTCTCAAGCGTTGTCTCGAAGGTTTAATCCAGTTACTTCAAATGTATAATTAGATTTATATAGTAATTCATTATCAGTGTTTCGAAATCTAGTCCAAGATTTACTACCACCATGAATTAGCCATGCTGTTTTAATTAATACTTTTTACGAACTTGTTATTTATTTCAAGCTTTATGCATATCTAAAATTATTTATTTTCAATATTGTAAATAAATAATCTACGGTTTTAAATTTATTTTTGGTAGTTGAATATTAATAATATTTATCCTATACTCTTATATGAGTAATGTTATCGTGCTTGCTTGCTTGCTTGTATGCTTGTATGCTTGCTTGCACAATTATCTCAAAAACGTATTTTATGCAGTTAACTTGGCCAGAGAAAATCTAATTACGTAATAAATCGAATTTTAAAGTTGTAAAAATTTAACATTGGCCTTATGGGTTGCCGTGATAGCAACGAAAATAAACAAGGAAAGTGTAAACAAATGAAGTAATCATAACAGCTGTTTGGAATCTACAGCCATCAAGGAAAAATACAGCAGGTGGGATGAAGAGTCCATGGAGCAATAAAAAAAGGTTTCTATTTATCAATTTTATGACATTGAAATATTTTAGAGTAACTGGATGAACTGGTAAACATGAAATAACACCGAGCAAGGCTCGGTCCACCAGGTACTCTTTGTTAATACTTTAAATATTTATTTGATTGTTTCTCCTTAATATATATGTATTTGTCTTTAAAGAGTAAATTGTATATATTTTACGCGCTGTTCAACTATATGCATTGCATGAGGACACAGTGAAATGGTGGACTGGCATGTTCAAAAATAAATATGTATAATAATGCTGCAATTTTACTGGGCGTGTGCCTGTATTGTAATATTTGCAATTAAATAAAAAAATAAATAATTATATAAGACTGTGAAGGTAGCGTGTCTTGTAATCCAGCTTCTTATTTTGGATAGTTGTAAGCGGTGACTTGTGGATGCGATATTCTGTAGTGGGGATTAACGACCGCACTGGTGAATACTACGTTTATCCGTAACACCATCCTCATAACTAGACCAGTTGTTGGCGAAATTGTGGTTCAGATCCTTTGTTAAACTATAGGCCCCTGATATCATTGGCTGTTAAATAACAGTCCTGCCTAAGGAATATGTCGGCCTTTGTTAGTAACAATACTACAAGATCCGGCCGCAAACCTCCTACAATCATTTCTCATTCATAACGCCTTAAAATAACCCTTACTGGTGGTAGGCGTCTGATATGGTAATATGGTAATACGTGTGGTAGGCGAAGGCTGAAGATTGACAACAAAACCATGTGTTTTTTATTCATTTTAGCTATTTGGTGCGTGTAAAGATTCCAATAGAAGTATTTCATTGTTTTACTGATATTTACTTTTTCATACTCGTTTTGTCCGTAACAGTTTTTTTTGTATAATATAGTTGAAACAGTCACTAAAAAACTGAAAATGTAGAAGTTATCTCAAACATCATTTTTCGATCTCTTTTGTATTAATTATTGCTTGATAAAACGTTTAGAATTTTTGTAATTACTGTAGATCTCTAACTTGTCGTTTTGTTTCAGCAAACCAAGGACTTTTTTGGACGTGTTGTGGAAAATTCGCTTGTGGCCAACCAGCAAAAAGGTAAATTGATAAGTTTTCCTAGTTTGTTTACCACTCGATCACGAAAAGTATGATTTTGATTTGTACAGTAAGGCAAATTGATCGGCCAGTTTGTTGTTTGCGTGAGCAGATAAGTTGGAATATCTTTCTTTAGTTGTTTTTGAAATAGTAATAAATTTCAATCGTAAACTGCTTTTTAAATTATAATTATTAGCCTTGGCCTTAAGTTGACGCAATTAATTGCAGTGTGTTTGAAATCTTGCCTGTAAGCTAAATTATCGCTCTTACTTTGTTCACCCGGTTTTTTCTAGCAATAGAGGGTTTACTCTACTGCTTTACTTTTTACTGCAGCATAATAGACAGTAAGCAACAATACCTTCACCAATCATTAGTGGTGTTTGTAAAACGAAATTTAACCGTCTATTTACTATTCCACACCATTTCCATAAACCTATACGCAAAATCGCTTGAAGTAATCGCTTGAATTTACTGGTGTTTTCCCTCCCAAAAAACTTACATTATTTTTATTATTTTTCCTAAGCTAATTTTACAAATAACCGTCTAATCTGAGACGCATCGGGACCCCCTCCCCCCCCCCCCCCCCGACTGCCTCAGACTCAGATACCCGAGCAAACACATCAATTGCGGTAATCGCCGGTGTGTTTGACTTGCGGAGACGATGTTTGAGCAGCAAACTCACCGAATTGTTCAATTGCGAGCGGAATTGTCGCAATTTTCCGTGCGATTAACGGCGGCGGCGCGTCTATCGGCTGCGCGCCGCTATTGGTCGCCCGGGACAATGGCGGTGTTTGTTTTTCCTAATGAGTCGAGCCCGCGGCTGCCGGGGGGGAGGGGGGACGTAATTACACTCCCGCAACCCCGACAATCGAGTCACCAGAAGTATTACAAAGTTTAATCCGTCCCCTGGTTTTGATTAGTTTGCTAAGTATTTAAAGAGTCCCGTCGAAGGGTGATGCTGTGATACAGTGGCGGGCTCGTCATCTGTTTATTCTGCCCCCTTCGCTCCAACCCCTCCAACGTCCCTCCGCTGTTTTATTCTACGCGGCTTTGTTTTTTAAGCACGTCATTTCCCCGGTTTTGTTCGCCGTAATTAAGGTTTCAAGGGCAATCGTATCAACTATCTTGTAATCCTTGTTTAAATTTTTACTCTTTTAAAAGTGGTTTTCTTTCTTTTCCACTCTAGTCGGGTGTTGTCAACTTTTGCGTTTTTTATGATGGAGAGTTAGTTGTTTTACCCGGTGTTTCTTGAGTGTCTTTAATGATTAAGTTCTTTATTTACTCATGGTTCGTCCAATTGAGACATGTAATCTTTAAAAATGCTTAATGTCACGTGTCCTTAAGTGTAAAAAAAACAAAATGTAACATATTTTAAATATAAACAATAATATTATTCTTCGTTAATTTGTACTTGTATTTGTCCGGTCGCTGAGGTTCTTTGTGGTTTCAACTGTCGGAAGCGTAAGAGTTGTTATTGAGAGTTTTACACACTGTATTTTATTTGTCAGTTTGTTCCAAGAATCAAATAAATATTAACTTTATGTTTACTTTCCTGTCACCTTATTGCTGCATATCTTTAGTTTCTCGTTGTAAGAATTATCGTTGTAAAAAAACCATGCAATGGCTTGTGGCATTCTATTTTTTTTTAAATTATCTAATTTAGCCACGTACACTACATATTGCAGGTGCATAATCAGAATGCACTGACATTACATTTAAAAATTGCTGAAAATTTAAAAAAAAACCTAAATTAAACTCCTTGCAGAGTACTTGTACAACCTCAGAAATGAATACCTGATTGACGATGCCGGACTCACGGTTTCTGTCTTACTTTGAGGTTGTTCTGCTTGGAGATCGTCCACGATGTTGACACTTTATTACAACCTGAAAAATCGAGAAATAATGTTCCTCTTGTATTTGTGATATCTTAATCACAGTCATTGTCAGAACAATAAAAAGCTAAGTAATAATTTTTCTTTTGCTGCTAAAACAGAAGAGGCAATCTAGTTCCACCTCAATAAAAGGGTTAAGAACGATGAAATTTATTTCTTTACTTTTTTTGTTGCAGCTAGAACAGATGAGATAGTCAAGAGTGACATCTGGTACCATTTCAAGGAGGGATTCAACAACGCCGTCAGACGCAATATTACCATGGCCGACCTTTACTAACTTGGTTGACGTTGTTGACGTTAGTTACGTCACGGAGATAGCTAACGTTAGCTATGGCTTTGAGTTAGATAACGTTAGCTATGGCTTTGAGTTAGATAACGTTAGCTGCAGTCAAACTCACGACAACCATTAGTCGTGATTGCATATTGAAAAGTACTCTTAGCGTTTATACATTCTCACGGTTATACCTAAAGCGGATGAGTGTTGATGCTAGCAGTAACCAATTTAGCTAACGTTTGTCTAACTACAGTCACTCTTTACTGTGTTGATTTGTGCCAGCTTACTTTGGGATAGCTACTCGAGTTTCTATTACAGCAAAAAATCCTTGTTATTTTTATAGTGGAGATTTTATTACGAGTTCAGTGTATTATTTTATTATTCATTAGCTGTAAGCCATCAGTGCCTGGTCTGTGTATAGGAAATGACCATAAAATGTATAATGAAAGAACAATAAAACCTCGTAAAAATCTATGCATCATGTTTTTTTTATTATTTACCCATGAGAAACAATTGTTAGTCATTCAAATAATTTTATCACATGACTACTCACAGTACCGTCATGCTGTGCCTTTACACAGTAAAACTGTGTGTACGTGTACAACAGCACGGAGAAGCCGCAACAAAATGTTCGATGTGTAAAAAGTCTAGGCTTAAAATATATGTTTTAATACTTTTTGAATTTTTTTATTTATTAATGTCATAGTTCTTACATAGCCCTTGGTGATATAATTATTGTTATAATTATTATAACAATAAATAAATGTTTTGTTAGCAGAGTGACTTTTGTCTATTTTAATCGATTTTAATCTTAATCTTAGGCAGATAAAAATATTTGAATAGACTTCGGTTGTTGACTTTACGATCAGATAGCATTACGGTAACATAATTTGTTTATATAATATAATTGATTTCTTCTCCATAAAAATGTTACTCACAGTATTTCTGTGTTTCGTTTCGTTATTGATTTAAAAATATTTTACAATGAATTTTGTATGTGTTTAATAAACCAAAATATCAACACTTCTGTTTAATGTTTCCTACTTGTCATTTTTTACCCATCAGGCCCCAGGTTAGAGATGAGGATCTTGCTTACGGTTGTAGTTACCAAGTACATCTCCTCGGCCTTGCATACATCCTGGAAGAGTCTTCCTCCTTCTTTGACTTTAGTTATTCACCTCCGTCGTTATAATTTTCCTCCGAAGAATCAATCTATCAATCAGTTACATCCAATAGAGGAACAGGCGCCTCTTGTGTCTACCCTCCCTCAGGACATACGTAATGGCTTAAATTACGAGATTACGACTTGTCACTTGAATGATTTAGAAATTATTTTTTTCGTTATACCAATGCTAAAACGGCAGTTTTCATTAAATGTTAGGCCCGCAGCCTAAAGAAGCTCTTTTTCGCTCTAAGGAGGAAAAGAATCAGCTGATGGCTTCAGCTGTTCGATTTTTAATTTACTAAGACTGCAAACTTGTGTGCCTCAGCGTCGATGGTGAGCTATCGATTGCATAGAGAGTGGTGATCGCTTTTTATAATCAATTGTAATTCATTTTTGAATTTTTTTGGTTGAATCATTTGTGAAACTTGCTCAATTCACCAAATCGATAGATAAATGCGTTCGATACATCGATATTTGTTCATTGTTGTCAGTCTAACATAACTCAAATGAAACAGACAATTAGCTGATTGTTTTAAATAGGATGAACAAGATGGAAGCCTCATTGGGAGATATCAGTAAAGTTACTATTTTGGTTTTCTTAAGTAGTTGTACAACCTGTTGTATTGAGCGGTAAAACGAAAAATATAGTTCTTCACACGGGCCTAAAGCTGATTTTCGTTACTCGGTCGTAAAACTTGACCTCGTACGAAAAGCGTCTCTTTAGGCCATAGTAATGAAATATACCTCTGTAACAGTATTATTGGTATGTCATAATTTACCATTAAAGCTTTACAAATCATTGCTTTGGCAAAGACCCTTTCAGCAGTCACATAACTCATGAGTATTTTGAAATGTTTTATTCAGTAGCGTACGTTGTTGAGTGTTATTTGTATTATTTAGGAATAAAGTACCTAGTTTGTTTCCCAATAAAACTACTCAAGTACATAAGTATTGCAGTTACAAATCAACTACGACATTTTCCTTTCTTTGATTTAACCCCCCTCCCCATCTTATCATTCGCTCCTTTGGAGTTTCCAGTTTAAATTATCATCTCGAGGAACATATCCCACGATAACTACTCGATCATCTTCCATCTGCAACATGCAGTAAATGGATTGTCAATTATTCAGAAGCGAATTGGTTTAAGCGTCGACTGATTGATCAGCTGATTATCTTATTCAGCCGTTAAATAGCTTCTGCAACCCGACCGTGAGGCGATCAGTCCGACCGGCGGAAAATTATAATTAGACATTTATTGTGTAAATCCTACAGTAATATATGTCATTTATTTTAAAAGTAATTACAGTTGTCGGATTTCATAACTTAACTATCAATACTGGATATAGGCTATAGGTTTAATTCTTGCACGGTTCGAGTAAACCTTTTGGTTTATATATAATTTGTTGGTAAATTGAACTGAACGTAAACCCTCTTAATGAACTATCAATTAATGTTTAATATTTTAGAAATTAGCAATGCTATCTCTAAAAGTATCTTTGCCAGAGCCAATCATTTTCAAAGCTCTATTGGTGGATTAGAAACTATAAGCTTCCTTAAGCTTTCGTTTATTTTCAGTTACGGTTAAAATCAAGTTCTTACATAATGTAAACATAAACCTGTATTAATTACTCAGTTACTTTATGACGATTAAGTCAAGATTGTTAAGTCCCACCACACTCAGGTCAAGTTCAGTTTTTACTTCCTATGGTACTTCTCTTAACATTGGCTTTTTGGCAACATTGGGAATGCCAAGAACATTTTTGTCCCAATTCAATCTCTTCTCCCTCGTTGTATAACACAAATTCAATATAAAAAAAATACTTCCACTAGTAATTAATTGTTTTAACTCTGAAAAAGTGCTCTCCGTTATTTTGTATTTCTGCACATACCCTCACAAATTATGCGTATATAAATGCGGTAATTCACAGCTCAGGCAAGAACATTTGTAATGTCTACTCTAATGTTTACCGTAAGCCTTGATAACAACCAGAATTTATGATCCCAATAAATCATAAAGGTGTGACTATTTTTTCGGAATAAAATGCGGCCGAATTCATATGGAAACGACGGATTTATCGCAGTAACTACAATCATTTATCACAAAATAAACTCTTCATCACTTCCCGTACTCATTGAAACGTCGAAACCGACGCGGACAACAACTAAACAACAGCTGGCGGTAATATCGTTTGGAATGAAAACACATTAATTTCTCGCATCCGGGCATAGTTCGGACACTATGCATTTAAATCGGTCAGCCCATTCATAAAATCCGCCAACGACCGGTGTCCGTCACCGGCAACAATAGGACGGTAATAATATAAATACGGAAAAACGAGAGCGGGGAAATATATCTGAGCGGAAGTGGCGAGCGATGGCGCAGCGCTAGGAGCGAATAAATCAGATAATCCTGCGACCCACCTGTCACAGAACTGCGCTGCGACTGCTAGAGTAGAGTGCACGAAATTGGGCGGGCGGCAAAAACTGTAAACTCATTAAATTGTCTGCTAAACCTCAGCTGAAATGATGGAATTAAATGTTTTTGTAGAACTGTCAAAACTTTGTTTACGTTATTTAGAGCCTTTTACGTGTAGATTTGTGTTTACTTTAACACATGATCATATATTTGATTAACTACGAAAACAAATAATAAGCACTAATTTCACCAGCAGCGCACTCACTCGCCCACACTATTTGGTGCCCACGATTATAGATACGCGAACCGATCTGGTTGGGTTGGTTCGTGGATTAGTAATTTTCGAAAATTTGCACTGCCCTGCGCCTGTAAAGATTGCACTAATTCAATAGTTGGAGTTCCAGAAAATTTAGGATTCTTCATAATTCCATTAAATTATTTATAGAAAACCCCCTACCTTTCAAACCGTTGGAACGAAAATATTTATGTGAATGTAACAATTATGATCGTTGAAATCGACTTTGAAACTTAAGCAGCAGATTGATTTTAATATATTGAGCTAAATGTCTTCCATTATACTATTAAAATTCCAAAATAATGGATTAAGAGTATAATTTATAATTTAAACATTACCAATATTTAAAATAATTATATGTGAAGCCTTTCAACAGTTACAATACAAGTAAAAACGTCCTTAAAAATCTGTAAATTATCGAATTTCAGCTGAACTAGCTATAATGTTTACCTACATAGAGTTTGATTAATTTTTATGCATTATCTTAAATATTCAACTGGTCATAATATGTTACATTTTGAAATGTATGCTGTTTGTTAACAAATCTCGTCTTCATTTGTGATTTTTATTTTCAATTAATTGATGGTAAATTTGAATTGATTTTGATTTTTAGGTTTTTTGCCTGTCGGTGAGAAAACAGGTGAAAGGCCTCACACAAGTAAAAATATTTAAAATAGTGACAATATTTCAATTAAAATCTATACCTATGTCGGTCTGTATAAGTTTGAAATGTGCAGTTTATATTCTATGAAGAGAAATTCGTGCAAAATAATATCAGACCAGCTGTGCAACCTGGTCCTCTCGAAGGCAACCTAACTTGCTCTCGAAGCTTCAAAGTACACCGTAATCTGGAGGCATGTACACTTTACAAATTCTAACCATTCATGGACACAATTGGGTGGTAATGTCCCACTATATCAGTGTTCATAGGCTTATTGTTGCCGCCAATATGCTAATAAGCTTCATTCCCGCCAAAACTGTACCGCCAGATGAAGAATTACGCTAATATTCGAGACGATAACGCGATTGCGGCGTGAATGTGACGTTGGTTAGGCCCTATTTATATAATTCGTTTTTGGCGGTTTTGTTATCGATGCCTGGGGCTATTTTATTTCGAAATTTAACAATGACAATATTATTAAAAGCCTGTATTATATCTGGTTTGTTATATCTGGCTTGATCGAAGTGATTGGTAAAAAGAAAAAGTCATTATTTCGCCAACTTTAAGGGTACACCATTAGACATTCAAGCTCATTCAAAAAAGAATATCAAACGAATACTTTTTCATAGTGTAAGTTAAAACATATTTTCAGAACGGTAATTTAATATGCATTATGCATTTAAAGCACAAGATTTGTAAAACAAAATATCTTAAATCCAATATTTCAAGAGAAGTGTTTGCATTTTAGAACTTTGAGCTTATACACCTCCATCGGCTTCTCCCGTGGGTCATTTTGTTTTACTACTTAGTTTGATAAACTTTTAACATGTCATTTGCTTATCTTAAAGGGAAGTTGAGTTTTTAATGAGCGTAATATCAGTATTCTGCCATTCTACCCAAATAAAATAATTTTACTAATTTGTATTGGTGTTGTTACTGTAAGTGTAAAAGCACCACAGCCCTTAATATAACGTTTCAATCAAACGGTAAAAAATGGAAAATGATTCGGTGGTTTTTATTAAACCCCGAAACCCGCAAATCCGAGCGGCGTTATTTTATTTCATCCCCTTCACAAATGATCGCGGCAACAAAAATAACACACTCTATCGACTAATTGAGTAATTAGTCAACTTTTCCGGAGCGGTTTTAATCTCACTGATCCAAATTGTTTACCTCTTTTTTAATTGCCTTTTTAATTTAAAATTCATTGTTTTACAGATTCAATCCGGCCAGCGGCGAGGGTGAAGCCGTGAAAAATGTTCCCTCGCCGTGTTTTTGTTTAAAACATACGCGATCGGGTTAATTTCAAACTAATGGTGAACAGACCATTAGTTTGAAATTAACCCGATTCTAATTTTCTAATAAATTATCTGTAATTATTTTCTAATAAATTAACACACATAATTTTCTAATAAATTATCTGTCAATAGAGAATAATTTGGTGCCTCTTCTCGAAGGAATAATGAAGAACGTAGTTTGCAACCAAATACATATTACTTTTATCAGTAGTTTAAGTTAAAGTGCATATTTTTTAATTGAGGTGTTTTAAAAGTCCATTAATTTTGCACAGCATTTTCAAACCATTCATAAACATTATTTCGAGGTTAAGCAGTTTGATTTTACAGATTGGAAACCTCATAAACGTTCGTCCGACTCAAAAATTATTGTCAGAGTTTGCAAAACATGTTGTACGCATTTCGATCAAATTTTAATTTGAATATTTCTGCTGTATACGAGACCGCACTTTGCAGACATTGCTGCGTACTGGAAGTGGATTGAGATTTTTTCATGGTGTAATCTATATGGAGCATATTTTAATGTTTTAATTGCTCACAGACAATGAAAAAGTAAAACGACATAATATTCTCTTCCTAAAGCTTGTTTATCAGTTGAATTACAACTTACAAACTTACAACTTACTTAGTTCTTACTTTTGTTGTTTGTTGTTATTTCAATTGCTACAGATTTATGGTCAGTGTTTAACGTCGATCTACAAAGAGTTGCATGTGACGGAAAGTAGCCCGTCTATATAGCTAATGTTAATTTTGACTTTGTCTGTTAGATGTATCAGTTGTTAAAGAGTTCAAAGTTCCTGTAGGTCATGAGGTTTAGGCATTGCATTACTAAAATATACAAACTCAATAAACCTGTGGCAATTCTCGTCATCGACGTTAGAATATTTGAACATGTTATTTAAAGGTGAAACACTTCATAGTATGCCATATAAGTTTATCATAAAAGCTGATCAGCACCAACCTTGAAGCTAATTAACAAGCTTTGTAACATTAACTGGGGAAGACCTTAAGTCCTTTTGTGACCCATCAATGTGGAATTAAATGTTTGCGTGGTAGGTCTAATTAACCTATTCAGCATTAAAAAAAACTACCACATTAAGAACTCCATTTTCTGAGATATAATAGTTGAGCTAAATGTCTATTTATAAACTTTAAAATAGAATCTTGTAAGTTTAAGAGGGATTTTAGCCTACCAAGCGAGGGTTGGAAGGCATTATTCAATGGCATTTACATTTTAATTAGCACCACACTTTTCGGCCTTTTACACCGTTAGCTCACTACCAATGCTGTTCTAATGGTTAAATTTTAGCCATTACTCAAAATTATGATTCAAATTTTGCTAAAGGATATATTATGTAACTAAATATGAAATAAATACAAAACTAATTCCAGAATGATTACAGCTAGGGGTGTGCGAGTACTCGATTATCGAGCTTTTTTCGAGCCGAGTTTACACTACTCGACTCGACTCGGAGTTTTGAAAAATATTCGGAAGTTCGAGTCTAGTAGTTACTCCCGCCGTTTACCCGGGATTGGTACGCGGGATTGCATTTTACGGTCGTTTTTCTTACAGCCAACACCACTCATGACCAGCCACCATAAAACTTTTGTTATTTTTCTTGAATTAAAGTGGTTTTTGAGTTATTCATATCATTAAATGCTGTCTTGTCTTTTTCCTTTCTATAATTTGATATATTTTCTTAATTATGCTCAATGAGACTGGTTTAACTTGAATTTTTAAACCTATAACAATATGTTACAAAAACCCCTTTTTTATAGCAACAAGCGCAGATGTAGCTTGGCTTTTAACTCCTAAAGCTGTAAGTTTAATAAAATATTGAGTAATGATATAAAGTTGTGTTAAAGATGACCTGAATTCTCGTTTATTTTAATTTGAAAACAGGTTTGCTTTTAATGCTTAGGAAAACAACCCAGTTAGTAAATAAATAAAAATTATTGCATTTCATGTGATCAATAATAAGCATGATAACTATTAACTTATACTATTAAAAATACTCGACTCGAAAAAACTCGAAACTCGCGGGTATTTTTTAAAACTCGACTCGACTCGACTCGACTTCAAAAATCAATACTTGCACACCCCTAATTACAGCTTAATATAATTAAGAGCAAATATAAAAAATTCCTAATATTTCATTAGGGTTAGGGTATTTAGGTTAGATAAGGTTAGTTGGGGTCGGGTTTGGTAATATATATAACATTTTTGGATCAGACCTATAGCTCGCAATAATAGTGTAGAAAGAACGCCGTGACGGGCGCTCGGATAAACCATCGGTAAGTGGTTATATAGGGTGTTTTTTTAACGCAACCCAAAACTTTATTTTATCAGTAAATGATTAGTCCCCCTAGGATCCCCTTATTTGAACCCATTTTATTATTTTCTTTGGGTATACATAAAAAGTAACGCCTACGAAAACAATTCACAGGATACTCAGCACCTCAAAACAAACATAACAAATTTAATACAAGAAATTCGAAGAGGTTTCTCCCAAATAGGAGAAAGCATTAGCCTTACCCGTGGGAGCTGCAAAAGGCAGTCCTGCCTGGTACTTGGACTGCTCACCTTGCTGCGGAGCTCCAGCTTCCTCCCCAGGTAAAGCGGTTTATCAGATAATATTATATTATGGACAAGAAGGGCGGTTTTGACTTTGAAACACTCAATTATGGTTTGAATTTTTGCCTTTTCCCTAACATGATCTTTTTTTAGATTGAAGACAAATCTCAATGAGCTATTTTGAAGTCTGGTCAGAAGAGTGATGTTTAGTCGGGAAAGACTATTTCCAAATACAGTTATGGCAAAGAAAAAACCAAAATATTTTAAATTTGTGTATTAACAAGGTATTTAAAATTCACTTTTATATATTTTCACAAATACCCCCTTTACTAAACATGACAAGTCTCACTAAAGTACCTAACTAATCAACCGACCTATTCGGGCCTCTGTTATCGGCCGAGGTAGACTATAACGGTCCAGTAATTGTCCAGAGGTAGTTAACATATTCAACACAAGTGGGGATATCGGTGTTGTCATTAAATATGTCCGGCCGATAGCCATTTACATTCATAATAGTGAGTTTCAAAGCCATGGATAATGCAATGCTCGGGATGGACCTAACCTAGTTACGTTCTACGTGCGATTATTTTACGTTTTATGGAGTTATGTGCCGATCGCTCTGCGGTTTCGCTGCACGAAAAATGCAATAAAACAGAGTGGCTGCTGATTCGATCCACGTCATCGAATTTGCGGTTTTGCGTTTTACCAGTTTGAATGTATTTTGAATTATTTTGGAGATTTGAATAAAATTTTATATTCAGTAAATGAAATGGGTTTGATGTTATTTTGTGCACGTGTTTTGTTAGTCTGGCTAAAAAAGGTTACAAGTAACAAGTTTTTAAAGTTGTGATCGACAAATTCTTGATTAGCATGAAACGTACTCTACAATAGTCGGGACATAAATGAAAAACGTAATACAACACATTAAAAGCGTCATAGAACACACTGAAAAATATTGTAAGTGTGTTAACAGTTTTTCATTCATACCCAGTTTTAATTAGTCGTCATGTATTGTTATTTAATGGAATTTAAAATTTTAGATTAATTTGATGTAATTCTATTTCGCAATTTCTTTCAAAGTTGTTTAATGATTCGGAAGTAAGGCCCCTTTCACACGACGCGATTTGTATGTGGCATTTTTTCTGCATTTTCTATTTGTTTCTTTCTTACTTATTAAATTTGCGTAGCATTTAATAAGCAGGACCCCATAGTTTCAAATCATATATGGAGTTTTTTGATTGCTTTAAGATAAAACCCTGATAATTTTACCTTTACTTATAAATTTTATTTTTAAAATCAATTATCGTCCCTTTTAGCCTTGTGAACAGTAAATCCATTATCACTACGTGTCGCACATTGTACCGCCTGGCGTGGATTGATAACGTATCAAGGCAAAGTTGAAGATAGATTACGGAAAGTTTACCGCGACTAAACCACCAAATAACACTTCCTTTTGTCTTAATTTGATTTTTGTTTGAAACAATTACCTTCTGCATGACACACAAGTGATGTATCATCGACGTGTTGAGAGTTTGGTGAGGAAATGTAATGTGTTTATCGTTGTCGTACCTGCTAGGAGGAAAGGAAGGCTGCAGTAACTTTGTTGGGAACATCGAATTGTTTATAATGGATTGGTATAATGATATGTATTTTATTAGCATTGGGGTTTTCGTATTAGCAATTTTTAGTTAGTTTTCAATTTGTATACCGTACCGTAGCCGAGGCAATCTTGGTGTGTTAGGCTAGTTTTTAGACGAGTTAAAACGAATAATGAGTGTGGAAACGGTAAGATTAACCTGTTAGCTGTTTGGTTTTTTTGTTTTGTTGATTAATGCTACTTAAACATTATTGCTGTAACTTATATCAGTAGGTGTGTTACTAAATATTGTTGTCACGTCCATCTTCCAATAATAACAACAATTTGTCTGGCTCATACAGATATGTGTTTTTAAATATGTGTTTAGATATGTGTTTTTATTGCTTATCTTATATAAGCAATGATATCTTGCTTGCTTGCTTGTTTTGCTGCATTCTATGCAGGTTACTTGGTCAGAGAAAATCTAATAAAGTAATAAAATGAATTTGAAAGATGTAAATTTTAATATTGTCGTTATGAGCTGCCGTAATAGCAACGAAAAGTAATCATAACATTCCTTTGCAAACAACAGTCCATCGTAGGAAAGGTACATCGTGTGGGATGTACTTTGCATTGGGAAGTGCATTGCATGGAGCAGGAAAAAAGTTATTTTATAAATTTTACGATCCTGAAATATTTTATATTAATTGGATGAACTGGTGAACATGAACAAAACACCGAGCAAGGCTCGGTCCACCGGGTACTTACGATGATGATGAATAGAGTACAGCTCTGCTACGCATTGATAAGATCCAGTAGCTCAAAAGTGTATGTCGTCTCGCTGTATTATAACACTTACTATAACCCGGCCAATACGCTTGCTGCCGATACATCTATATTTTAAGGGGGATATGAATGAAGCATGAGTGTAGAATGGACGAAATGAAAGCTCTGTCATAGGCAAGATCAGCTGATTCATTTACCACAAACTTGCAAATACAAAGCGCTTTTTGCCAGTTCTCAAGAGTAGACAACGGCCTCTTCCATATTGCAGGGTTCAATCAATGCAGTAGAGCACCATATTAAATAATTTTAAGTACGTTCCAAAACGTCAATACACGTAGTGTAAGTATCACCTTGTAACTTGTAATTTGGAAGGCGATTTCAAGTTTGCAATTCTGGTCATTTTTCAACTTAACCATTTTGTTTGTTGTTCAAAAACGTTGAATTTCTTCTAATTAAGTCATTACACATTTAGATTAACATATTTTCACTATACTACGAGGTGATAACTTGTTTTACAAACTTTTTTATCTTTATTTTAGATTAGCGTTGACCCGTATGTTGACAACCATCACATACAGAGGTGAGATTAATCAACTAAAAACTAACAGTCCACCTTCGATATTCTCACTGAATAATAGTTAACTATAACTTGACCTTTGATTTCGAAATAAAAAATAACAAATAGTCCCATATCTTCTGATTTTCAGTTTTCAACATGTCTTCTACTTTTTGAGGAACTTGAAATTTATTTGCTGATTTTACTATAAAAATGCCTTTTTTCTTCGTTGTATGCCGGACAATATTACAAAATTGTGATCAATTGTATCATTTTCCCTATTACATTTTGCGAATTTACTATGCTTTAATCTGAAATAACCTTGTTGCGTTATAAGTATGGCCAAATCTCAATCGGTTATGATGTTAATACTTTTTCTATTAAGTTTTGAATCGTAAAACCATGGAATATTGATCTTCATTTTGATTTTGCCTATATCAATGGCCCTTGTTTGAATCAACAAATTGGTGTTTGAATTTTATTTTGATGATTCTTTTAAAATTCCTGATTATGTCTGAATTCATCAACTTCATTTTTTGAAACAACGTGTGAACATCACATTAGCCTACTATATTAATTTGAGATGTAGCACTGATTGCATATAACTAATTATTTTATTTACTTACGTCGTTGCAATCTCTTGATATTTTTTCTGGTGAACATGTTTCAGCACTAGGCCATCTTCAGCACCTCGAATAAAATCCTTTACATAAGGTTAAACATCTTGTTTATTTTTCGGCTGTAGGGCCACGTCAGTTTGTACTTTTAAAAATCACTACTAAACATTTACACATTTACATTTAAACATATGAAACACTATTACTGTATACAAATTTGTCCACGTGGTTTAACTGGATACCAGTGTCAACAGGCACGGCCGCCGGCAGACTTCTGTAAAGGATTTTATTCGAGGTGCTGAAGATGGCCTAGTGCTGAAACATGTTCACCAGAAAAAATATCAAGAGATTGCAACGACGTAAGTAAATAAAATAACACATTATTATACTGCATTCAATAGGTTCCAACGACAGGCTAGTTGCGATCATATGACTTTCATTGCTGCTTTTTTTGGTAACCATAAAAAAGTTTCATCATCGCTCATAGCCTCAAACGTTTGTTTTCAAGTTTGTCAAATAATTCATTCTTCAGGGTTTATTTCATTGTCAATGTGGTGAAAAATATCGTTCGCAACTCGGCCGAAAGAGTTTAGCCGCTCTCGATTCGATCTTGACTTCGTCTCAAATTTGAATCACGATCTCGAGTCCGCAAAACCTATTTTCGGCCGTAGTTTCGAAATTATACTGTTACAGTTCTTTGTAAATATTATTTCAAACACAACTAACTGATTACGTTTCTAAATTTTCCATTCAAGTAAGTCCATTGTGGCGTAAACTAAGGTTTTACGTATTATTCCAAGTTCATTGGACATTGGCCTGTGTATTGAGAGATAGAACAAATTATGAGTAAATTACTAATTATTAACGAGAAACAATGAGTTCGTGGTGGGTACCCTCCTTTAACTGAGGCGTAGCGAGGACGAAACAGGGACTCTTCTGCTGGCCAGCCATCACCACACGTATTTTCGCGTATGCGGACCGGCAGTCTTGTCGATTACACAAATAAATGTCCAATGTTCACTTTTAATACGTGTCTCTAATAATACTTTACAAAAAAGGGATAGATAGAGCAGCAAAACAGAGATGAATGTGTCGAGGACATGTTGCTTGATGCATGGGTACATGGGGAGAACTGGGGAGAGCGTTGAGTTTTCAGACGTCACGTGACAGAACAAGGGTTACTCAACGAAAAGTCTGAAAATTTCTATGTAGTGCTTGAATACGGAACAACCATAGTTGTTTATAAGTTAAGAGGGAAAATTTAAAATCTCACTAGAGTATCGTGAGTATCTACTTAGTTCACGCATAACATAGAAAATCCTCTAGTTAAAATAAAATTAATTGTATGAATTAATTGTATACTTTTTCATGGCCTTACTTTTGGTATGTTTTATGAGGCTACCTCTGTGGTATCTACGCTACCCACCCTGTTAGTGTCAAAAAAACTTTCATTTCAACGTTCATCAAATCTAAAAATCTTCACTTGCTTTTTAACTAACTAAGGTAAAGGAGGGAAATAAAATGCGAAATAAAGGCGCAAGAACAATTTATTTACAATGAATATTACACAATGTCCTAGAGACTATTCAGAGACGAGTGGACATATTGTCGACAATGGCAACATCGAACCTACTTATTATTACTTTGGATTAAGTTTCTTACCTATATACTTATGAATACAATACTAGCTTTGGTTTTAAGTATCTAATTGGTAAATCGGTGTGCGTCATTTACACACAAACTCGGTATAACTTTGGTGTGGTATATACATGGTAATGTTAAGTAGCTATGGCACATACTAAGTGTTGATGGTTCTAGTAGACTGAACCGGACTGATTCTGGTAGGAGTAACTCTATACATTTTAAAATTATATAAGTGGTTTTTAACCCACAAAACATAATTGGGAAACGAAATACCTTAGTCTATAAATCACATATTTACGATTCATAAAATTCGGAAAATAATCTAAAATAAAATGTGGTAAGTAATTTTTTGAATGCTTTTAGTTCTTAGATAGTTCTTGAACTCATAAAACAACAAACTGTTTTTTTTATTATTTCATTTTCCATATAGCATCCCTATAATTAATATTAATCCTATTTACATATTTAAGATCTATGACTTGTTCTTAAATCTAATAGCATTCTATGGTAACGCTTTGGCATAGTTTTAGTGGTAAAAGATTGCCTATGTACAGTTAATACATCGAGAAAATAAATCTAAAATAAAGCTTTTGTTCTTTAATGAATAATTAATTTATAGATCTCGTATTTTATTATAAATCTCGTTGAATTTATTATCATCAAAACCTGGTATTTAAAGCGTCTAACTAAAATATTCCTTTCTGATTTTGTACGCTTACTACCCGGTTCCTTGTTTAGTTATTGTTTTGTATTGAATATATTTTTTTAATACAACTGCGGTTTAGAAACTTCGTAAAAAATCTAATAAATAGAATTTTTTTATTGATTTGTACAAGAAAATTGCGCATTACTAAAAAGTAATGTTTTATTTTAATACTTCGTAAAACCCTATTTACAGCTATTGCACAAAAGGGATCAAGCAAATGTCCAGAAATTCACATGAAAGAAAAGTTATTTTACAAAATTCCACATGATATTTCTGAGATAGCTTAAAAGAAACAGGTTACAGATAGTTAAAATAAACCGAAATGTACTCAGAATTTGCATGAAATAAGTTAACAAAAATAATTTTACAAAGGAAATAAGGACAAAGGACATTCATTATCTATTGCATTTTTTTCTGCTTTTATGAAACTTTAAACGTTTGATTATTTATAAGTATCATCGAAGAGGGATCATATGGAGTGGTATGTCACCTAAGTCTTCCGATACACACCCAAGGTCTGTAGTGTAGAAGAGAATAATAATGAGAGAGAAATCAATTTAATTGCAAAATTGACAGCTGACTGGAATACCAGATTACCTATACATCTAGCATGCATAAAAAAAATTTTTAAATTTCAAATCAATAATTTAAGTTGTTAAAATGAAAAATATAAAATAAAGACTGCTGAAAAATCTTAGGAATTAGGTGAGAACAAATGGTAATTTAAAATTTTGATGGAGTTTTTCACAACACTAACAAACGATCTGGTCGATTATTTTCAATGGGATTACACTGTCATGTTACCTAAATACCATATGGCCTATGGAATCAAAGCTTTTGTCGTCAATCGTAATACCCGTTTGTAACCAACCAAGCCCTGTTGGTCTATTGGGTAGAAGTATATCTTTAAATAAGTTACCAGCAATATACTTTTTCTGACTGGGCAATGTTATTAATAATATTTGTCCCAGCTAGAGGGTAGGTTTCTGGTCTACAAATGACGTCAAGATTTGTTTACATTTTTCACTGAGATAACCTGGGTACTGTTTTTCTTCTCTTCTTCTCTACAGACCTTGATAAACACCAGGGACCGATAAGGGGCACCAAGACGCAAAGAGGATCCTAGGACCAAGACGGCCCTGAAGACTAGCTCTGCTGCCGCTGCTGCTGTCTAGGTGTGCTGCTGGGAGGTTGGCGTGTGCGCCGGCGCGGGCGAGGGCGGGTCCTTGGTCCTGGCCAGCGCCTGGAGGGTGGACAGCGACGGCAGCTGCAGACTCACCGGCAGATGCAGCGCGGCCGCCGCCTGCTGCTGGAACGACGCGACCTGCTGCAGCGACTGGAGCAGCGCCGCGGAGTGCTCCTGGGCCTTGCGCCGCAGCTCCGCCACGCTGCTGCTCCGCTGCTCCGCGCCGTCGCCCCCGGGCACCAGCGACAGCGGCTTCATGGGGCAGCAGGAGCACAGCCCGGGGAACCCTGCGGCAGACACCACGGTCAGCGACACTGGAGATAGCGAGAGTGTCATATAAGGCTAGGTGTAGCAACAAAATATCAATTCATTGTAAATCTCGATATTTTAGTTCCGAAATCGGAAAAAGTATATCGATATTTTGGCTCCGATATCATCGGTACGTTGTTATTTCTTTTCCAATACACATCGCCTCATGAAAAAGTTTTTGAGACAAATTTTATGGAGTTAGGATTTTTAAGGCTGTTTTGCAAGCGGTAAAAATGTAAACAACATAATATTTTGACGTTTAAAAGCGAAGAAAACTCCCCTAGTAAAACTTTGAAAAAAGTTTGAGTTTCGTGGTGGCAAAACCTGTTTCTGATTCCTCTCTGAACTTGCAAAATGTTGTCCTTTTTCTCCACACATATCGGTTTTCGATATATCGATATTTTGCTCCAATACCTTGCATGTATCGAATATAAAGGTTCCAATACAACAAAAAAGCGATGTTTCGTTATGTTGAAAATAATAGCCATCCCTAGATAAGGCCCGTTTACATTACTCTGACGATCACCTGATATCCGTCCGAGCTGCGACCGTCAGCTTCAAAAAACAAAATTTGCCGTTGTCTCAATACAACACATTGTTTTTCTGCCACAGCACTACTGTCAGCCGCTTTTAAACTGCGCTGGCAATCAGCCTAGTGAGTGCAAATGGGTCTATAACGGCTAGGTGACCCTTAGGTTGCAACGTGGTTCAGTTACAAATAAAGTAAATTACAGGTAGGTTAATTTACAGAATTACTAGGTTATAATATGACAATAAGGGTAGGAGTTACACGATGTCCAGGGTGCAGAGAGTGCAAGAATGTTTTATATAAGACAGATTGGCTAGGTATAAGATAATTTAGGTTATAACGTGGTCCAGTTACAAATAGGGTAAGTTAAAGAATGGTTAATTTTCAGAACGACTAGGTTGTAGTACGGGAAGGTTACAGAACGGTCAGAGTACAGATGTGCAAAGCATTCTTGGTTCAAGACAGAGCGGCTAGGTATAAGAATATTTAGGTTTTAAGTGGTTCAGTAACAAATAAGGTATTACAGATCGGTTACAGAACGGCAGGGTACTAAGTGGCTACGCAAAACGGTGTGGGTATATCAAAGGGAGCAAAGCAAGAAGGTAACAGAGCGGTTATAGGTTTAACATCATCTATAGGATGTAATACGATTCTATTTCAAATCGGGTAAGTTACAAGTACAATGGAACGGTTAGGTTGGACGATACGAGCAGGTGTCAGAATGAGTATGTAAGAGAACCTCTTTGTTTACTTATTTTTACGCTTTTGTGTCTGATTTAAATTTCGTTTAAACAAATATTTTCTTGGCAATTTAAATCACGCACGAGAACTGTTAGGGTAGCCTTTAGAAATGGTTACCTATTTATAAACCTTAATATAAAAATGTATAGAGATACATTTTAAGTTTAAAAATATATAGGCCTACATTTTCGGCTTTTCCAAATATTTTTGTCCGACGAGAATCCGATAAGCGGCGGCGATTTACAAATTCGATTGTTTAATCTCGCAACGCCTTCTAATGGCGAAAAACAATCGCTGAAAACAAATGTTTTTATTGCATTTCAATCCATTAAGAGAGATTTGTTGTTTGCTTTTAACAAATAAATAAATGTATGTACATCGATTAAATGTGCACGCCAGTTTTAAAATATTTACCCGCACTTTCGGCGATAATGTATTTTTAATTCGCAATCATGCGAGGAAATTACCGTAGATTTGCGAGACGAAATTCAATTTAACCGCGCGGTATCCAAGTATTATTGCTCATTAAATAAATGGATTACAATGAACATTTGTGGCGGTGAGTGAGGTAAATCAATTTGCAACTTGCTCTTCCGCCCGTGCATTGTCAATTGTGGCAGTTTGGTGTTTATTATTACTATAAGAATAGAAATAAACTATAATATTCTTATCCTTAAATAATACGTTGTTTCTACAAAGATTTTCTTGAACAATGAAAAATTCATTTTATTTAAATTTTTGTAAGAAATCATTTGATCACGTTCCTATCATTTTTATAAAACAGTGGGTACTATTTAGAACCAACAGAACACAAAAACGTCTTTATAAAAAATGTTCTCAACAAATTATTAGAAGTGGTAGTATTATTCTCTGAATAAAACCTAATTGCAGACTTTTCCACACCATATGAAAGTCCGAATTAAATTCATCGTTCTTCATTGTCTATGTCTATAATTTTTGTCACGTTATAATTTTAAAAGTTTGCTTTAAGACAAGTTAAATTGTGAATAAGAATAAAGTTTATGAATGATATTGATATTTATTAAATACTTGATAATTAATTTTTATCCTATACATACCTTAACAAATTGTATGATTATTTATTTTCATAGACTAATAATTGAATTTATAATTCATAGACTAATAATTTAATGAGTATAGATAATGATGAAGATTTTTTAAGGATGTTGACATCATCAATGCTTTCAAGTATCTTAGTCCTTTAATTAACAATTCTATTTCAACTTATAACTACCACAGGCACTAATTTTACTTTTGAAACATTATATTTACTTATCCATTCACTTAAACCCATCACTCGAGACTTTACCGAACTACTTCGGCGAATTGGTCCAAAATCAATAACCCCCAATTAATTACCTCTCAATTAATTACTCCGGGAAAGTTGTGTAATTGCATCTCTACCTTGCGGCGGTGACGGGTGGGGGGGGGGGGGTTGGGGGGAGGGACATTATTAGAGGAAGCGCAAAGTTGATAACGCCCATATATCACAATAAGCCCTGTTACCGGCAAAGTAGACATTACGGAACTAACACTTAATTTTCATCACTGTTGGATCTCTCGCGTTCGCGCGACGCGATTAATTTCAATGAAAGTCGCCGGGAAAAAACGACGCGCATAATTGTGTTAGGGCCTCTTACGCGATAAATCGCAAGGCGGGCGCAGGTGGCGCGTCACCTCGCAGGCGCGCGTGCTGTACTGGCCGACTCAAACAACAAGGCCCGGCCCGTCCGTAAGGCTAATGTTCATTTTAGCATTGGGCTTATGGACGGCGTGGGCCTTATTATTTGATTCGAACTATGTGGGAAGCCTCGCTTCGTCTGATACTGTAAAGGTTTGCGATAAAGGAACGTGGAAAGGTGATTTGGAAGAGAATGATTGGGAGGGTATGATGAGGACAAGAAACTCATAAGAGATTGTTTATAATTATATGATCAACTTTGGTTTTGAGCGGACAAATAAATAATTTAGAAATTAGGCCTACTTTTAGCAAATTTTTGCTGTAGATCAATTTTAAAATCCTTTCCTTAGATTAAATTATTATGTTAGTATAGAGCAGAAAACCCCCGCTTAAAGAGGATTTGTATGATAATTATTAAAAACTTGATAGTTTTCAATGAATTCCTGTCCAAACAAAAATGGGACTCCCCGTTTTTGCGACTTGATAATGAAATCCGCAAAAAATGTAAAGGTGCAATTAATTAAATTTAAATTAAATTAGGCCTAATTTAGAGATCATATTGAAATAATAATAGGAAATCTGTTTATTTATACAAACTACTATATTTGTCAAGTACAGTAGAGCGCCGATTATCCGAACGTCGGTCATCCGAACCGTCGGTTAACCGAACGCCATAATATTTCATATTTTGTACATGATTCTCAGGAAATTCAAATTCGCGCGCCAAATTCGCGTGTCAGGCCTGAAGCAAAAACAAATTATGGACTTTTTCTCTAAATAAAAAGTATACAGTGTACTGCATCTATGTATGATAAATTGTTCTTTAAAAATGTATACCCTTGTATTCTGGTCGATTTCACAATAAAAGTATTGGAATAATTTTTGTTAGATCATTTTTTAGCCTTTTTCCTAGTAAAAATTACGTTACATATATAATTTTTTCTTTTCATGTTCGATTATCCGAATATTCAGCTATCCGAACACCCCTTGTCCCCAATTAGTTCGGATAATCGGCGCTCTACTGTACCACTGACACATCATCGTATAGCCCATGCTTGACCTAGAACCGTCTCGTGGTGTAGGCATTTGCTAGGAACGGATTAAAAAAATCCTCATCGCTATTATAGCTTCCTATGGCTATTATAAATTCATATGGCCTATTATAGCGTTTACTTAAATAATGGAATCAACCCGAGCCCACTGCGAGTGAGACAGTGCGGCAGTAGAGTGGGTTGTTTATAGGTTACATCAAATAACATGTCACAGTTCGCCCATAAGACTAATGTTGACTTTAGCATTGGTGTTATGGGCAGCCTGGGCCACGTTATTGGACTCGGACGGTACATACCTTTGAGCGAGGGGAAGAGCGGCGGCGGGAACTGGGGCGGGAAGAAGAGCGGCGGGTTGTGTCTGTGGGCGGCGCCGCCCTCGCCCACGGGGCGGAATCCCCCGGACCTGGCGGCAAACACACGGGTCAGTGGAAAATGGGAAAACAATCGGTAAATTACAATATGATACACCAGTTCTGATGAAGATTGTTTCTTAAGGGCCATTTGAGGGTCTGTGTCCGGAACCATCTTCTCTAATGTCATAAAAACTGAAATAATTGACAATTAAAAATATTAGCTATTCTAAGGAGCATTAAATAGGGCGGGTGCCAAAGACTGTGCTGGTGGTGTTCCTAGGAGAGGGACGAAACAGTTATTCACGTTTGATATAGTATTGGTTTGCTTTAATACGCTGAGTTATGTATAATTTAGGTTAAATTAAATTATAAAATTAAGTACATATAATAATATGCACTACATTTAGAACTAGTAAATACCCCCGTTGCAGCAGACCTGCATACTCAGCGAATTTCAAATGCAAAACAACATATTTCAATCCAACATAGCGAGATTTGACATGTTTTGGTAAGCTCCATAAGAATAACAGGGGGAATGAGTATGCAGGTTTGCTGCTACAGGTATATAAAAACTGGGTGGTTTTAACTCAATATTTAGTAGATCTGAACTAGAAGAAGCTATTTACCTAGTTTTATCAAGATATGTTGAAAAATAACGGAGATATAGAATTTTACTTATTTCCCATAAGATTAACATTAGGACAACGTACTGTGTTTAACACTTTCAATATCTCGGTAACTAATGGACATAGAGCAGTGATTCAAGATACTAAATTGTTTGTTTTTTTGAGCTGAATTCAATGGTGCCAACAAAAATTCGTTAAATTTTATTTTTCTATGTAAAAAACTCAAAAAAACCCATTTTTGAGGGGGTTTAACCTCTCTACCCCCCCCCTTCCGGTGATCCGATCGGGCTGGTTCACGAACTCGTCCGAGTGATTACCACTTTACACGTCTGTACCAATTTTCATTAAGATTGGACCATTTTTACGGCCGCTATCGTGCTGACAGACATATATATATATATATATATATAAATTATATACAGATAGATTTATATATATACACAGATATATATATATATAAATTCGAACGAATGGTGTTTTTTGCTTCTGGTGGCCCCAAAACGAAAAGTTATCATGGTCTTGGGCTTAGGTCTTACCATGAGACCTACGGTAATAGCTTCTTTCCTGTAGGGGAAATTCGCTAAAATTACTATCGTTGTATTATTGATCCTACAAGTAATACATCATGAACTACTAAAACGTAACCTAAAAATATCACAACGCAGTAAATAAATTTGTCGGCAGACGGCAGCTCGAGTCACATCCCATCAGGGCATGTATCGGGGGAGGCGGGGTTATTAGGATGGAGCGAGACGGCAGGATACATAGCGTCTCGGGCAGCCATAAATCAGGTAAAGAATTGCATTTGGATCCGACTAATACATCGTATTTTCTTATTTTTACCGAGAGGGGGTGGGGCGGGCGCCCTAAATCCCACTTGAAGACGAGTTTAGCAAATGTACTTTGACAACCGTGGCTGAAGCACATACGCCGCAGAAAACGCATTAGCCCCCCTCACCCCCCCCCCCCCCGCTACCGGCCCGCGCTCTCGGTGTAAGTACAAAAATGAAATCTTTTAAAATGGTTTACATAATTCCAGATCCCGATGGAAAGGCGCTTAACCTCCCCCCTCCGTCGCTGGCTGTCTTCTTACACCATCTTCCATCATTTATTTACTCTGTTTTTAAACCCCTTTGGATTTGTTTGTTTTTAATATTTCAAACTCGTCGGGCCAACTGCATTATTATAATGGAAACATTACTTATAGAGTAGTTGATTTTCAAATAATCCGGACAAATTCCATTCCTCTTATTTGCTTTTCTTTGTTACCTTTCCATCGAGGATTGAATTTGCGACGGACTACGAGGAATGTTTATTTGCGTCTTCTTTTGAACGAGTTGCATTCGCTCTCGAGTTTTCTGGATTAACTCGGCGAAAATAAATAACCGGTTTTATTTACTCTCCACCTGGGTTTTCCAGAGACATTTTCTCTCTGTGAATAATATATTTAAAGGCAAAAATACCCTTGACTGTTCTTCAAATAAACTGAAATTAATTTTTACGATTTTCAAATTTGTAACAATTTATATCGTTTCTTTTGTTTTTTGAAAAATCGAATACAAAACGTAAGGATTTTGAGAGGTTCAAGATGTAAGCTATTTAGAATGACCAGCTGCAGGAAATAGAATCTTGGTAGTATAATATATATTTATAATAGTTATATCAAACCAAAGAATATAAATTCAGAAATAAATATGGAAAATTTACATTTGGTTAGTATTATTATATTTCTAAAACAGTTACGACTGAAACATTGTATGATTTTCCATTGTGCCTGTGTAAACGAATTGCAATTTTTCAAATCCATTTACAGAGGAGTCTCCAAACCTTTTAAATTGTGATGACAGCCTACTAGGATACTAGCAAACGATGAAAAGTCAATGAACGCTAGAAGCCCATTATCTCGAATCCCGAAGAATTAGATTTATGAAACCTCGCGTTTGAGCGTTTGAAGGGAGCAAATAATGAGGAACACCTCTGAATGATTCAGCTCGGGCTAATGTCGCCGGCAGTGATGGCTCTCAGCGTGTGTTGTCACTGCCCGACACGGGGCCAGCCCCCCCCCCCCGGCTGAACCCCCCCGGCTGAACCCCCCCCCCCCGGCTGAAAGATTCACCTCCGACTCACACCGTGTCGCCAATTCAATTACACGTTTTTAAAAGATGCAAACAAGCCCCCCCCCCTCTTTCGCCCCCTCTCGTCTATTATTCAGCACTAGGAGTCGCGAGGCGGGCGAAGTATTGTGATTACCGATGACTATATCATCGGCGGCTGATGATGGGGGGGCTGATGCTGATGATGTTAGTCAAATTACACTTAGAGGGACCGCACATCAAACGGCGGCGGTGACGATATGCTTGGTTCGGTAGGATTAAACACTTTACATCGTACTATGCAGAAACATCTGTTTTCCGTGCCTTACTGTTGGTTAAAAAGTTACTTTTTGCCTATAACTGCATGGCAAATTTAACGTGCTGTAGAAAACGGAAATAACGGTACTAAACAATCAGCAGACTGCAGTAAACCGACGTTTAATGCATGTCTGTCAGTTACTTTAGAGGAATGTAGTGGCAGCACTGGTAGTAGTAGAAAATATTTTTTGTTTATTATAGGTTAGGTTTGGAAAATTGAAAAACGTATCGGTTTATGCAAGGAATACGACGTTATGGTTTAAAAAAATTCTGAGTAGTATGATGTAAAGTATTGTACGTCACACGCCCAGTAAGTTTTACAGTACTCGCATGAAAATCCCACGCTCGCCTCTAGCGGGATCTATCATGCTCGTCTGGTAAAACAGTATATATCGGTATAGTAACGTCAAATTCGATTATATCTTTCTGTGTGGAAGAGCTCGCTGATAGTCTTTATTTTAGTAAGCCATATTTAAAACTCTTATACTGTTTTCTTATACCATAAGCAAGAAGAATTTTGGGTTTTACTATCCCAAAATGTTTGGGGCAACGTTTGTTATGGTAGATATATGTTTTTATATTTTTTTTTTGTCGGAAGTACTATTTTCTGAGAAATACATGGGTAAGAGAGGATAAATAGAAACCGGTAAACCAGCGTGCTCGCTTCAACTTACGAGTATCTAAGTCAACATTGTACATTTACCAGATTGTACAGCATTAAGTAGGGTTTAATGTGTCATCTCTATCCGGTTATACGTCATAAATGAATTAAACATTTTGATCTGTTTCTGAGAAATATATCAACAATTTAGAAGAGATTTACAGTTCAGCTTTAATATTCTAATGCATTTCGTTTAATGCATTAGAAAAAAATTAGATTAGAAAATTATATTAGAAAAAAGATTTAAATGTACACCCGTACATTTTTAATTCACCAATAATTGTCCAATTTAACCTTCAAACATCGAATGAAATTATTTGCTATCTTTGAAATACCCGAACACATCACACAAACTTCGATTCAAAATAAATCGATCACACCGTCTAAAACGTTTATAAACGTAACGTCTCCAACTCGATACCTCACCGCGTTAAACGTCGTGATATTTCATTACCCGCTGTTGTGGCGGGGAGGGGAGGGGGAGGGGGAGGAGGGATAAATATTTGATGGAGGGAAGATGGCGGCGCAAGTGGCGGCGATGGAATCAATTAGACGGGAGATAAGAGCAATTAGCAAGGAATCCAATAAGACCAAACAGAACGCAGACGGCGCGAGGCGATAATGTGGTTACTACGAGCCATCTTGGCTGCCGACCTGCCCCGGTCTGTAGTCTGTGTGGTTTGTTTAAAGGATGGTTGGATACGTTTATTGTTTTAACTAAATAACTTTGTATTGGGTACCGCTTTATTTTTGCGTGTAGTTCATGTTTAGAAATACAGTTTTTATTTAGCGAAACTCCATCAGAGATTTACTTTCTTTTTAAACAATAAAACTCATTTTTAAACACGTGCATATTCTTAAAAGGGTTCCCTACTTACGCCGGAATATTACTAATCACTCCCCGCTAGGTGTCATTTAACATCTACAAATTCCAAAATAGAATTCAATCTAAGGTAGGGACGTAGGATGTTTGTTGCAAATCCAAGAACACATACATTAAAATTCTGAAGATACAAATCCAAGAACACATACGTTAAGAATTCTGAAGATACATTGTGTTAAATATATACGTTTGAATTTAACGCCATGTACATTCTATATAACTAGAGATCGCCAGTGGTCGAAAATTCGACCAATTTTCAAAGTGACAAACAGGGATAGCTAATTTCATAAATAATCCCCGCATAAACCAATGCGTTTCTAAATACATTTCATATAGTACATATTTTCCATGTAAACACATAATATAACCAAACTGGGGGCCCAAAAACAAAAGAGAAAGACTCAGTCCTTGACTAATTATTTTACTTCGTTTCTGGCTTATGGTATGGATTTATTAATTAGCATTTTATTAAGATAATGACTACTTTATTAAGATTTCATGTTTTTTTTAAGAATAATTATTGAATCAGAGGAAAGTAAAACTTCAGTGATCAAATCAGTTTATCCTGTACAACCCTTTCCACAGTTCTCTCCCTCCCTCCATTAATTCCTCACTCTCTACTTCCGACCTTCTTTCCACTTTTCCCTCCTTTTCTCCTTCATTCTCTTCTTAACACCTCTCCTCCCTTCTTTCCTACCATTTGGAACTTTTTCCCTCCTTCCCTCTCTTCCTATTATTATCACTAAAATGTAATATATATTTTACCCATTATCCACCAATAAAAATAAAAAAAATTGAATATAATGTGCCCATTTATACTCCGGTTGCCAAGCCCGGTGACAGGATTTTCAGGCCCCTGTGCAATTGAGAAACCCACCTTTTTTTTACTCATCTCGATTCTGGGCCCCATTTTTACTAATCTCGTGTGGATACGTGCCCCCTGTGAGTCCAGGCCCCTGTGCATTTGCCCCCCCCCCGGGGCCGGCCCTGCCGGTTGCATGTCAGTTAGTACATTGGATGGTAGAAACTTAACTTAATGTACTTTTTTCTTCCCTTTTTATTAGAAAAGTTTTATCTCTTAATCTTATTTAAGCAAGTAAACTTTATTTTTCCATATATATTTAAAACGGAACACATTTGAGTACGATATCCCTAATCTCCTAATTTCAATCAAATTCTATATTTTCTCTCCATGCCCCAATTAACTGTGGCTTAATGTTTCTACATCAAATCTTTACGAAAAATAGCATATGATAACAGCTACATATGATGCTAACTTTGTTTACATTTGGTTGTTATAATATCACCAAAACAACAACTCATAAGGCTAATGTTAATTTTTTTGAAATTTTAAATTCAATTTTCTACATTTCTAAAAGACTAATATAAATTTCAATGGGATTCTGCACACCTACAGGAAAATATAATTCTTTCGGTTTGCTTAGATTTTTGCTACGTTGCACACAGGCTCTCAGCCGAAAAAGGAGTACAAAAACCTTATGGAAAAAATGCTTGTCTATTAATATAAAGATGACTTAGCATAAACAATTTTGTGATGTAGGAATAGATACTCTACAACTCAATCATGACCTTTACGACGATTCTCAAAATACATTTTGAGACTTGGAGACATTAAATAACATTGCGTTTATCCGTCCACGACGATAAGAGTACAGAAACAACATAGGCTCTTATGGAACCGCGCAGTTTCAAAAGTCACCACTAGTGCCGCAGAAAAACGAAAACTGCCGTAGATTGTGAACATCTCTGAATCTAATTGAAGATTGTGTGATACTGCTTAAGAAAAATAAGTGTACATTTTAACAAGCTTGTTTTATTTATCATACAATTAATTAATATATATTATACACTGTATTTTGCATGGTAGTTCACTTTCTTATTCATCTAAAAACTCCAATAATCGTGTACTCTTATTATTTTGCACCAGTAATCGTGACTGGAGGGGGCTCCAGTCACGAAAGATATCGTGTTTCTATCTGCTCCTCCCATAAGGCAAATGTTAACTTTCAAATTCGGTACAGCCTCAGCCGCTCAACCAAAATCGTTAATTTTTAGCTCATTTGAAAGAACAAACAATTATCTAGCGACTTCAGTCAGCATAATTTCGATATCGTTTTTTGTTTAGTTGTAAAAAATGGGAAAGATTGAGATTTTAGGAATTTTTTATAAATTATTCTAAATTTGATAACAAAATTCTGCTCACTGAAATCGCTAGATAATTTATGTTCTTTCAAATGAGCTATAAATCAAGGATTTTGGTTGTGCGGTTGACGCTGCACCGAATTTGAAAGTTAACATTGGTCTTATGGGAGAAGCAGGTAGTCGCGCGGGACTGGAGTCCCCTCTTAACCCAAAAATGTAATTGTTTTGCTGGACAACGAGCGCGACGCGACCGACGCGACACGGTGGGCGCAGGTAGGCAATCCGGGTACTGCGTAGGTGTTGCAGCCGGGGGAGCCCGGGTGCGCGTCGGTAAATTTATAAAAATCTTTGATTGTGTGTAAGAATCTTTATCGACTCATAAAATATAATCAGTTTTTATGATTGTGTTGATGAAAACTATGTTTAAAAAGCGGGAAAGATCATTAATTATAATATTTGAGAAATAAAAAAATAACCTCACAAATAGAAAATTCGCACTTAAAATCATTAAATTTTAAAGTCAAATGTGTTTTAACTAAAATAAGTCAATACTCTTTGATACAAAAATATTTTGCTTCACCATGAATGAAGCTAGCATAAAATCTAAAGCTAGCATAAGAACATAAAATCTTCCTTGAGTATAATTTAACTCAATCGAAGAGGTGAATTAAAATTTGTTTGAACAGGTGAATAGAGAATTCAATCAATTTTTCTCTATTATCAGATTTCACTTATTAAACAAATCGAAACTAACATCCACGTGACTGAAGAAAAACTAATTTCCAAAACATAGCCTCTCATTTCCTGTGTAAAATAAATCATAAAAAATGCCCTAAATAACATAAAAGATACTTTTATTTCTTTACTGCCATGTAGGACTGAATACATTTATTGTTTGCTAGGGTTTATTAAATTAAAACTAATGTTGTTGGCGTGTTTCAAATCTGCTAGCCCTCAGATGTGTAACCGCGAAAAAAGTACACAAGAATCCAGCGCGGCCGCGACCGAGCTCTTCGCGACTCGCGACAAAGTTGCCGCTAATCCTCGCGACTCGCGGCAAAGTCGCGGCCTAATCCTCAGACAGCCGAGCAACTCTCTGTTGTAATCCTCATTTAATTACGCCGCCACCACAGCACGGCTTGATCTGCTGCCGGTGGATTGGCGAGGTCGCTTACCCAGTCTGTTTGGCCGAGATTGCTGCCTTGCGGCTAACGTCTTCGGGAGGTTCCTGTGAAATTTGCTTAGCAGCTTTAATTGGAAAGATTAAGCGATTAGGTTTCGGGGATTATTAGCGGCTTTAATGCAGTTGGGATTTCAGTTAATGGTGTGGATGTTGTCGTCTTACAGTCTGTAACGCACCCCGAGAAAGAGTATTGTACGATCAAAATAATGTGATAACATCTGAGTAAGTCAAGGATCGTCTGTTTGTAAAGGTTGTTAAATTGTAACCGAAGGCTGAAAGATTGAAACCAAAAATTCTACAGCTCACGAACTCGTTCCTGATGATGAGAGGACGAGTGTTTAGAAATCGAGTCTTACAAACAATAAATGATTTACTTCTGCTGTAGTTGTAAATGTTACGGAACGTAACTAAACACAATTAAAACGTTCAAAACATGAGTGTTTTTATGGTTTCAAAAGTTGTCATAGACTAATTATTTATTTTTGTTGTTTAACAACACCAACACAACAGACTAAAAGTAAATACACGATGGAAAATCTAATCACAACAGCCCAAGTTTCATTGCTAATTCGCTGGTGAAAATCGAGAAGACGTATAATCCCTGTTTCAATTAAGCCGGTTAAAACTAAGTCCGACGAAGGGAGAGAGTTCCAAATTAAAACCATGAACCCCGGAGCCGCGTCCTAATTTAAAGCGGAGATGAAATTCTGCAAAGAACTCTCTTAAAGGGAAGTTAGCCTCAAACAACAAACCTTAATTATTTATAAAGAGACAATTAAGCAACTTATCCGACAAACGAGTGGAAGAGGGCTCTCTCGTAGACAGTTGGAGGTTCGGCCGGCGGCCGCGCTCACGTAGTCGCTAACTCTCCAGTCTCTAACACTGTAACACTGTTAGTTATAATTGGCTCTGGCTCCCCCCCCTCCCCCCTCCTCTCTATGATTCCCTGATTCTGTTATTTCCTCACACCGTCTTCAATTAAAACAATCCAGTGAGAGATTATTCGATTTGTCCGCACGTGAGGGAAATAAAAATGTTGTATGATGGGATCAGTGTAACCGTTGTGATTGATAATTTGCCCAATTTTTAGATGATTGGAAGATTAAATGATTGGATTTTTGTATTGTTTCATTACTACAATCGGTATCATAGCGGTACCTTACGAGTACGTGTATTAAGAAATGTAAACCACAATTGATTTTGTATAGTGTTGCTCTTTAGCACTACAGGTACTAGAATTTACAGCCAAATGTCTGTTAAATAATATGACGCTCAAGGAGAACAAACAAGAAGGTTTGCGAGCGAAACGCTCCTCCCAGTAAACAAAATCCTGGGACAATTCCCAGCTAGTTCTTTGATGACAATAACATTCTTGTATACTAGATTTTATAGATTTTCTTTTCGCAGATCTAAATCAGCGTGTTTGTGTGTATTCTCTCGGCAAACTTTGAAAATAATATTTTTACACAGTGAAGGAAGTGAAATAAACTATGTAAACATTGAAAACCGATTTATGAGTTGATGAAATCAATTTACCAATTTTCTCATTTGATACACATGATATGTTCATTATGTAGTAATAGTGGTGATATTTATAATTTTCTGACATAATATCTCGGAACAAAGAGAGCTATGCCCGAGACATTAATTATTTTAAATCAGTCGCTTTCAAACTGAACTTGCTGCTTTCAAGCGTCAAGCTAAATACACACCTGCAATAACTACTCATAAATAATTAACAGAGAACGTTTAAGATTAAATGGTAATAAATAATTCACTAGGGAGATCCACTTTACAAATAATAGTAAACTGGATAACTAACTAGTTGAGCAGTTGATGGACATAATAAGTACGTAAACACCGATCAACCAACATTACTATTAACAAATTACCGAGCGAGGCTGCGTTAGTCGATAATTCCTGATAATCGTGTAAAACAAGCCATTAAAGCGTTTAGAGGAAGCCGATCTGCTGATGGGAATCGAGTAACAGCTGATTGACTGGTTAGGGATAACACTCTGTCTACAAAGGCCCAGGTAAACTAGTTACTCCATGTCGACGTTGGAGTTGATTACTTGCACCAATGTATAGAGAACCCTCTAAGTAGGGACATACAATGTTAATTTTTTAGTTCCGCCACCGAAAAGCAGGAAGAAATCAGCGCTGATGCATGGAATACTTCAAGCTGGCTCCGTAGTCTGCGCTTCTACTCACTATCCAAAAGGTAAAAATGAGAATGTTTGAACAAAACCAGATTAAATATTTAGGTAAAAGATACAATACCAAACAAAAAAATCAAATGTCGAAATATTACAACCAGCTGCTTGACTTTGGAAGTCAGCTTGATCCGTAAACTCCTAATTCCATCGGACTGAAAAATGAAAGAGGTGCCATCTCTTTTTCGGCGGCGGAAACTACTAATTTTTCCCTAAGGCGTCGCTACTTAGAGGGTTCTGTATACATCGCTTGCACCTAGCTCGTCTGTGTGCCGGACAACCCTCGGAGTATGCTGTCCTCGGGAGTGGCGATTTTTAACTGGCACGATTGAAACTGGTCATTACCTGGCCGGATAATCGAAATCACCAGAAAATAGGATATTTCATTTTAAAAAAGCTGTATTTGCGAATTGATTATGCTAAAAATAATAACACTAAAACTAACTAGACCTGTGACCAATGATTTAGCGTGGGCTATATTCTAAAATACATTTATTATCAAGGTTTCCAGAGATTCCTGTGGCCTTGATTTCGTGACTGTTAGGCAAAAAACCTTGATGTCACGACCCTTATAAGAAGGAATCATCGATAAGAAACCGTTTTCCGAATCCCCTTGACAATTGTGTTATCAAGGTTATACTTTATACTGAAAGTATGTTTGTTTTTTTTTTGTATTGTCCTCCCTTCACATCCCAGGACGCTAGACCTAGCCCGGAACCGTTTTACACATTACTTCAGGCTAGGTCTAGTGGGTCACGGCATTATCACATAGCGAAAATGCCATTGGTGATTGGCGGGATTTGAACCCGGGCCTCCGAGATCGAAAGCCCGCACTCTAACCACTATGCCAGGCCGCTCCCCATACTGAAAGTATGTTGTAATTTAAAACAATCATACTCTTCTATGAATATTCTACATTTGACACTAATTCATCACTTTATCAAGTCACCACCTCAACTCGTGAATACAAATCGATGAAACAGTAGGACATTTTTGACGAAAATGTAGTAACGAAAGGTTTGTCCTGTTACTACTGGCCAACACCAAAATATTTTGTATTAGATAATTAAAACAACTAACATAAAAACAGCCATGATAGATCAGTTAAGAACCTCCGCAAAATCGATGTGTTATCAAAACGAATTAACGAATCATACGAAGAATAGACCATCTCGGCGACACAAAAGGCATATTGAAATCAAACAATGCTTTGGGGGTGAGAGTCGGGCTTAATGAGCTGTGTGCGTGTGTCGTGAGTGTGTGTAAATACCCCGTGTGTGTGCGTGTGTGTCGTGTGTGTGAGAGACCCCATGCGGGCGGGCACTCGTCGTAGACGCCACGCGTCCGGACAATACGTTTAATTGTGCGGACCTCCCTCGGCCCTCCGCTCCCATGTTGACAGATCGTCGACAATAAGACAACATCGCGGTGCGTGATCGAGTCAATCCTATTAGAAGCTTATTCCGCCCGCCGAATCGACCGTGCAAACAACGATTGTGGTGATCGGAATGGAACGGTTCAAATTGTTTCAACTGATTCTAGTATATTTGTTTCTTGAATGGAAAAGATTTTGGATTCCCGTTTAAGGGAGAGTTCCCCTTTAGGGTGGTCTACTTTCGTGACTAGCAGTGAAATATACCATTTTATCAGCTCTCTAAACGAAAATTGCTTGTTACCATTCAGCCGAGATATAAGAAAACCCTCGATTCCCTTACATCAACTCAAATAATGATCAGCTGATTTTTCGGTACTCAAACATTTCATTTCCGTACCAAACAAACTTTTTCCGTATCCAAACAAAGTTTTCCCCACCCAAACAAACGAAGTTCTTATTTTGACAGTTCACTTCAGCTGATTTTAAACTGAAATAGACAGTTCAGCCGTATTGTGATTGCTTGTCGGATGATTTTTTTTTTAAGTTTGTTTACTTATTTGCATCGTGATGAAAAGTATTGCTAGAAGCTTATTCCGCCCGCCGCGCGAATCGACAGTCCAAACAACGATTGTGGTGATCGGAATGGGATGGTTCAAATGTTCAAATGGTTTTTTTAACGATTTCATCAAATTGCCTCAACTAATTCTAGTATATTTATTTTTTGACGGGAAAAGATTTTGGATTCCCGATCAACGGATAGTTCCCCTTTAGAGTGGTCTAGTTTTGGGCTTTTCTAATAGATTTTTTTATTTTTCAGTGCGAGATTCGACAGAGGGGTCATTTGCGAATATTCGGATTTGTGAAGAGCAATTTTTGATAAGCATAAGAGATAATCGACTCCTTCCTGAAAAATCATTTAGGTTGATCATTCAACGTACTATTTGGACGGAAGTTTTGTTGCCTTTTACACCGCTCTCCCCAGTTTTTTACAAGACATATTCGTATTATATTTAGTCGCAATTTTTATGTTGTGAAAGCTGCCTCCGCCCCATACCCATTCCCTATAGAGATTACAACTTGCGTGCACCTCTTTACAAAACTAACATGTCCAATAATTGTCTTTAAACGGAAAAAAAGATTCATAATGATTCAGCACTTACAATGATACAACGGCCAGTAAGGTATTGGGACGTCGCCGTCGCCGCTGCGGAAGTCATAGCCAGATATTTCCGCGTCGTTACGGCCCTGCTAATGACGGGGGCGAGTCTAAGTGTGTTATCTCTCTGTCCGCCCCCCCCCCCCGCCCCCGCCCACCCCTCACTGCTCGAGAGGACGTTTCCGATTCCGTCCGTCATGTCTTCACTAAGTCCATTCTGTAATCTTGTTGTTTTTGTTGTAAACAGAAAGTAAACGATTTCCGTTTTTATTTCCCTCAAAAGACATGAATCTGTCAATCATTATAAAAAATATCAATTATGATGGTTATTATAAGGTTTATTAAGGAAATAAAAAAGAATTTCCAATGAGATAACTTGATTCTAAGATGATGATGTCTAGAAATTAATTTGATTGACGTCCCTGGGAATGATTTTTTGGATGTTTTACCAATGGATTTACCTAACCAACAACCGAATTGTGAAATTACTTTAAAAATTAAATTTAAATCTTTTTTATACAGGCTTATACTCTAGCTTTTCATGTTAACTTCATATCATAACCCATGCAATTAGTTGAGCCTTAGACCATTCAACGCTATGGGCTTGATCCTATTTTGTGAACAATGTTTTCGGTAAAACTTCACGGAAAATGTTCAATCTGATTTATTTTCACACTTTGAAGGACTTCGATTGACTTTATTTATAAATATACTAAGCAAAAATTTGATATTTGCGTTGAATTTTGATACACACGGGTTAAATCACATACCAGCCTCTCTTTCAGGTTATTACGGTTCCATCACACAACGTTTTTAGAATATCCTAATAATGATCTCTTAAGGTCTTCAAGTTTGCAAGAGTAGACAGACTTGACAGTTTCGATTTCTCCATAATCAAGTTCCTCAGAAAACAAGATGTTCCCTCCTGGTTCCACACCGCCCATATCACTTCTATCGAATTATCTTTCTCGGAAGCCAGTAGACAATTAGAGTGTGTCCAATGTGTGACAATCATGTAATGAATAGAGCGGGCGCCGCGCCGCGCCGCGCCATGTGCCTAACAACGTTGTCGGCGATAGTGTTAATGCGTCGCCCCCTCGCCGCTCAACTGGCTAATTTACGTAATTACGACTCGTTACGACAAGAAGCGCCGCACTTTGTTGGTAAAGCCGAAACTGACACTGACTCTATACTACTTTGTAACACATACAAACCCATATATCTAGGTACCAGAAATATATATCTAGGTAGGTACGTAGGTAGGTAGGTAGGTCGTAGGTAGGTATATTTATATATATCTAGGGTTACCAGATATTTCTGAGCCCAATCCAGGGCAGTTTGAGGTGTAGTAAAAAATACATCACCAGTCGCTTAATAACGCAGAAAAATAAAGACGAGTTTGTCTATTATGAAGGTTCTACTTATTTTCTACCTCAAATTTGGTTATAAGGAGTGTTTGAACTGAATAACCAGGATGGAGGTTAATGCAAACAATGCATTATATAGCTAACATAAATAAAAAACCAGTCACTTATTAATAGACCTGTTAAGGGATTTCATCTTTTGTACAGCGAATGTGTTTTCATTCTTCAACCCCTACTTAAATGTTTGAACAACCAGAACGGGAACTTTAAAATACACGTTCCGCGGACAGTGCGGAACGAACGGAACTGATCACGTTCCGGAACTGCTTAGAAGCCACACCTCTAATTACGCAGTCTATTATTATTAAGAAGCTGACTAATAGCTGCAGGATGCCCACTTTACCACGCGCCGTTAACCAAAATACTCGACAAACTAGAATTTACACTCATCACGATTCCAGTTCAAATGCTGAATTTATATCGTGAATTTGGAGGAAAATTTATATTCCTGCAAAGTCATGAAAACCCGCCCGGACAAGTAGAAGCCCCGGACCGGACACCGGACAACAGCCTCAATTCTAAGACTGTCCGGGGAAAACTAGGAGGTCCGGTAATGGTAACCCTCCCATACAAACTCGCGTTGTACTGTTGCACATTGTTCCGTAATTTATATACCCCATTTCAACAGCCGTGGCACGTGACGGATTAGTGCACCTCGCAATCACATGCAGTCTTGTAATCCATTAGGATGAAATAATAGTATATTACGTTGCGAAGTCGGAAAGTACTGTTTTACCGGACAAATATGATGCGGGATGTTTACTTCCGTCTCCTGAAATTGCAGTCCGGTGAAACTTTCCGGCCAGAAAGTTTTTTTCTGGACTGGTACGGCAATGGGTACCTTTCGAGCCAACAAAAAGGAACAGAAAACAGATGTTTCTGTGTCAGAAAAATGAAAAGTATATACTGGGATCATGTGGAGTAAAACGTGGAGGTTAGCTCGTTTGCTCAACCAACGAGCAGTGTAGGCGATGTGGGAGACGCCGCGCCGTTTACCGAAGTTATAGGACGCGTAAAATGACTTGGCGCAATCCGTCCGTAAGACTGATGTTCATTTTAGCATTGGGATTGTGGACGGCCTGCGCCAAATTGTTTGACACGTTTTGTACTTTTCTGATCGCTCCCCATGCGTTACAGACACAGCAGCAGCTCCGAGCTGTTGGTTTGCGATTGGTAGTTTGTTAGCTTGTTAGCTGTTGGTGAAGCGATGATTTTAATAAGGTCTTCATTGATATAGTTCTCAGTTTCTCTGTGATAGGGAAAAGTACCTAAACAATTCTTCTTCGGTATTATGTATGGAGTTTGAAAGTAGTAACTTTTCACATTTGTTATTGCTATCTTCACATAATTAATCGACCCTTGACAAATTACACTATAGGGGAGAGTGGGGCTAGTTGATACAAACATTATTAAAATTCAACGCGCATGCGTACATTCAAGAGGGTGATTGGTATAATGTTTCTGAACAGTGACGCAGTGATGTAAGCAGTTTCATGGTCCAGCTACCGTTGGTTACCGAGTGACGAAATATTTGTGTCTTTTTGCCAAAATAGTAAATTTTTCATGTCAAGATTGAGTGGAAATAAGTAGGCTAAGTCTTTGTCGGGAACAGTGAAATGCGGACTCATCGTATTCAGCAGTTTTTGATGAGTAAATTAATATAGTTTTCAATTACTCAGGTATCATATTTAATAGGTTATATTAGTTTTTAATGCACGTGGTCACTGGGGGCAAGTTGATATGTTTCTTTGGGGGCAGGTTGATACAACTTATTTTTATGCGAAATTTGATTTTTGTGGACAATTGCCATCACTGATCATTAAAAACAAAGCTGATCAGTTGTAAAACGTGTTTTTACAAACGAGTGATGGCCAAAGACCGCAAAAATCAAAACCAAAACATAAACTCACTACCACCAACAATGAGTTTCAAACAAAGTATAAATATGTACTCTCGCAATTTTGCAAGGGTACAAGCCATGGTTTCTTTAGTTTATAATTATAATTAAAGTCTTTTTTCTTGATTTAGCTCCGTATTTTTTTCCAGCCCTCAATAATATCAATCGCTTTTACCACAGTATCAACTTGCCCCCTCTTGGTATCAACTTTCCCCGATGTGGGGTAAGTTGAGACACTTTGAGTTGCTTAGCAAAAAAAAACTCTAAAAATTTGTAAAATGAATTGCTATTGAAATAAAAATAATAAACATGTAGACAAAGGTCAGTGCTTTCAAAATATTATATTCACTATAATTTAGTACTACCAATAGCTCCATTAAAATATAAAATCTGTAAACTGTCTCAACTAGCCCCACTCTCCCCTACGATTCCATTTTCTTTGATTGATTAAAAATGTATTTCGTTAAATTAATAATTAATAACGCAACTCACTGGAGTATCAAATCTACGGTAAACTAATAATCAGCTGATTTTATTTACCGTATTGTTTTACCGTAGTTAGCAAAATTCCCAAATTAATTCCGTACCCACATAATAAAAAAGAAACGAAACCGTTTAAACCAAACATACAATACACTCATCCGTCTTCCGTAGAAAAGGAAGTATTCCAACTCTCATCAAATTTTTGCAGAGTCAAAAAGCTAAAACAGATTTAAATATGTAGGAAACACTTGGGAGGATTAGGGGGCGAGCCGGTGACACGGCGGCTTAGGGCCTCTCCTTCCCGCAGTCCGTCCGGCCGCTGTAATGAAGAGGATTAGAACATCCGTACGTGGAAATCCGCGCTCTGAAATGTCTCTGAATTGGACTTATATAGTTAGAGTTGTAAATTTAGGTTTGTTCTTGACACAATTCCTCTTAATTTTTATTTGTTTGTTTGATTTTTGAATATTTTTTGATAGTGTACTTTGGTATTTAGTAAAGCGTCCAAACTACAACATATTTCAAATTTATCTATATTGTCATATGTCTTCATTTCTTAATTTTTTCTAATGACATAGTAAAATCAATCCTTAGTCGTGAAATAGACAAAAGAGCGATTGAGACGCCCAAACTTAGATTTTAAAGCGTCTATGAGATGGTGCAGATTTGGTTTGGTTAAATTTCACACGTAATATTTACACTGCATAATGTTATTCTTTGAATGTAAGTTTTTGGAAAAGGAATATAAGAACGTAAATTGTTGTGCGATTAAACGAGAAAATAAAAAAACACCTTAAAAGAGATGAGTTCCTCAATCCTGCATGCATCAGCCATATAACTTACGCAATACGATATGCTTGAATAAAAATAAGTAAGTTGAACTTAGTTTAGTTCTTTTTTTAAGTAATGCAAGGATTCAGTTTATCTTCGAATTAACTATACAAACAATTAAATCATAACTGTAAAACGGGGTCGGGCTGTAGAAAATATTGAATAAATAACATACTCAAGTGTTTTCTAGTTCTCGAAGTTCCCATGTCATCCACAAAAGTTCGAAGCAATCCTTCAATTTCAATCCAATGCACCAATCAATCGGCAATCGCAATCCCCCACGGGACACCCGGACACGTCAGCGGATGATCCGATGGTTAAAAATAGGACTCAATTGCAGTAATTGATGAGGACGGCAGGAAAACATTAGTCCTAATTAGAGACGGCCGTGATTGTAATGAACGTAGGCTAACGTTGTCAATTGGTGCAATGATTCCATCAAGACGCCTGACATCAGCGAACGCGCTGGAAATAGACGGATATACTCCATTTCAACAGCCGTGGCACCTGACGGATTAGTGGACCCTTATTCTCCTAATCCCTTATGTGCCATGGCCGTTGAAATATAGTATAGACGCTACCGGAGCCCCGGCCTCCCGCACCTGCGCCGACTGAATGGTGGGTTTGTATATTAACTCTGCTAAGAATGTCTAAATCATAATTACTTAAACTCTGCAGTTGAGCTTTATATACCTACCTGAATAATAATATTGTAGCTACCATTGTTTAAAAAGAAAAGAAAGGCGTGTGTACAGTCAGCTGATATGACGAAGTTGGGCTCGAGAAACTAGAGGACCTAGCAGTTTCACAATTTGAAATTCTAAAAAATCACCTATGTGTGACTCAAAATTAATGTGACGAATTCTTTGTATATATGCAATTTACAGTGAGTAAAAAGATGTTAATTTTTAATAAATTATCTGTATAAAACCGTACACAAAATATTTTAATTGAGTTTTACTTACACGTTTGTATTGTAGTCGTCGTAAGCGCTAGTTGCATGAGCCCAACTACGTAACATAATCTGATCCTGCACACATCTTGGTATAAAATATGTATTCATTATTCATGTAGGCTATTTTTGTAATGATTCTCATTTAATTTTTTTTTAATTGAATATGTTGTTTAGGTTAAAATACTTTAAGATAAGAGCTCATCTAGCTCATAGGCCCATCTGAGGCCCATGTGAGTTTGTTTTTTATATAAAACTTTTGCACAAAATATTTGTAAGCTGCTGAAATAAAAGTAGTACTGATTTGATTTTCATACAAAAATTAAGCAAGCTATATGTTTAAATTAAACTGCTCTAAGAAATATTTCATTTAGTATGTATCTATGATAGTGAATTGCGTACTGTTTCCTAGAATAGAGGGCGGTAATAGAGTGGAAATATGTGGAAATATAAGCTATTTACCACATTATGTTAAATTGTTATCCTCTACACAATTGTCGTGGGTAATTAGGACATTAAAAAAAAACATCTCGAGGTAAAACTATCTCATGAAAATTTTCTTAGGGTGTGAAAAATCAATATTCCTAGTAACAAATTTACTTTTTTGTTTATCTTTGTCGTACTAAAAAGATTATCAGTTAAAGCTCTTAAACAATACAGCATTCAAGTTCGTAGCAGTTACATAACGTTGTGAACTGCCAGGGGCCGGGGGAGGGGGAAAGTGGCGTAGCGCCTTGTATAAAGAGCAATTACGGCGAGTAAAGCGATTGCGACGTGTTTGCGTCTTGTAACATAACAGGATTGGCCCATCTCGCGAATACGCTTGCATATTTCATGAAACTCGAGAAAAAGACGTTACCCGTCGCATACGAAATGGCGAACTATGCAGCGAGAAGAATGGCCGCCTTTGTGAACTGGAAACCGAGCGACCCGGTTACCTCGGAGAAAAGTACATCAGAAAACCGACTTTCTCCTTTATGAAAAATGTATAGCGTAAAGTTTTCTAAAAATTCTATCAACTTCTTCGGTTATTACATCAGAAGGAAACGAATTCGCGCCCCGGCTCCGCCATTTTTTATTCATCTCCCTCTCGGTGTATCCGAATAAATTGGATTTCATTCGGAAAGCGTCGCGTCGAGTTTTTATATTTTTAACTTTTATGTACTTTTCCTTTGACGGTAGAAAAATATGATAATTCACTCAGAAATGGAGGCCCCGCCCGCCGGCGGAAGAATTTTTTCACCGGGAATGTCAAAAGGAACGGAATAACGAGACTATTAAATATGTATGCCGTGATAGAAGGTTCTTAATTGGCCTAATTCATTAGAGACACTTAGTGGCGGAGGAGTTATCATATTTTATCATTTCGCTTAGACGCGACTAACTCGGTTATGCAGATGAGTTTCGTCCCTGGCCACTGAAAGGGTCCACCCCCCCCCATGCAGATCTTCGGTTCGATATCCTTTACCTACGGCTGTCTCGCTGTTAATCGCATTTCCCTTAATTCACTGCGATCGAGTAAATGTAGAATTGCTGAAACGTATATTTTACACTTTCGGTTTTAATCGAGTTTCCTTTGTAAATTGAATCACCTTTTAGATTTGCATTTAAGTTAATGTGGAATTATGGCAAGCTCACCGTTTAAAAAGTCATTTCATATTATCATGAGTTTCAAACATGAAAATAACAGGTCTCGGATGATCTGCACTCCCATTATCTTGTGATAAATCAAATTTAAAGATATCGAATCAAAGGGTTTTTTCTAAAGATGGGTCTTTATTGGAATCTAAATTCCTAAGCAAGGACCACAAAGTGTATACTTAATATTTACAATATGAATTCAACCTGGTGCTCCAAATGTTAAACTACTAAAGAGTTTTAAAAAGTATCACTTTCCTTTTTGATAACTCACATATTTCTCATAAAATAATTTATTTAAAACAGAGAATGATAGAAACTTACCCGTCAGTGGTGAACCCCGGGAAGAGGGGGTGTGTGAAGGTAGCGGTGGGGGTGGTGGGGGGTCTGTCGCCTCCGGAGGGAGAGGAGGGAACGCTGGCTGAGCCCGCGGCCGGCGGCCTAGGAGACCCCTCGCCGGCGCTGCAACACAACGACAACGTGACGGTCGTGACAAACAGACCAATGGTCGTGACAAACAGACCAACGGTCATGACCAACAGACCAACGGTCGTGACCAACAGACCAACTGTCGTGACCAACAGACCAACGGTCGTGACAAACAGACGAACTGTCGTGACAAACAGACTAACTTTCGTGACCAACAGACCAACGGTCGTGACCAACAGACCAACGGTCGTGAACAATAGAACAAAAGGACGTTAGAAATAAACCACAGATATTATATTATCTTATGAATTAAACTACTTTTATTGGAGACAAGTTAATGTATAATGTTTTCTTATTTTTATTACTTTTTTGAACTGCGGGTACCGTAATAGACTTGGGGTCATACGATTCCGAGCTTCGAAATTTCTTAAAAAGCGTTTCCCGTATTTAATAATGTTAAGTGACCAACTGTGAAAGAAGCTGTAAGGTCACATTTGCAGGACGCCAAGTACAGTTTCCGTCTACAAAAGATTTATTTTCGAATTACCTGAAGTTGACAATTGAAGAGATCAAATCCTGAAGGTGTTAAAGATTATTTCTTCAAGGTCAGTAACTTTTTGACAACAAAAAAGTCACCCACCGTTGGTACAGTGGAACCTGGATAATTCGAACTTGTATAATTCGAAATCTTCTTTAATTCGAATATTTTTCTTGGTCCCTAGCATTTTGTATCCAAACAATGCTAAAAGGTCGTGGATAATTCGAATTTTATTTTGGATAATTCGAATTTTGAAGTGCCAAATTAAGGTACATTAATTTCATTCCACGACTGGAAATAGTTACAAATTCATTGGAAAACACGTTTTACTACGACGTACAATACAAAATTAACGCCAAACCTATGGCGTGTCAGGTTATGGTCAAATGACTCATCCCTTCCACCTCCCACCCTGTCCCAACATCGCTTGTAACACGACACCAAAAATATAAACAAAATTAGTACAGAACGCTGACTGGGTTCGGAAAGGGTTGCGCTCGCCGTGGCAGCGCCACTAGTCTTTTCGCGCTTGATTCTGTGTAGAACGGCTCCTGGCAGACGAGCCATGCGCCAGACCTGATGCGCAGTTTTCTGTGTCGACACAAAGGCTACTCAACACTGCGACCCCCTTCCCTCCCCCCACCTGCCAAACTAACTTCCGAATTCCAGTGCAGCATTCCGTTATTTTCAATCGTCCTTCAAACAAAGTGTTTTTTTTTTTAATTTGTGCAGTGTCTTATTTGTAAGTGTTTAAAAGTTTTTACGTAACGTTAAATGAGTGTAGTGACCATGGCGACAAAATCTCGGACCTATAAAACACTCACTTTAGCGGAAAGTCAATGAGCGTGCAATTGTCAATATTACACGAAGTTAAGTTGGTACACTGTAGCTTGTATCAAGTTCAGAAGTAGCAGAACGTACAGTATTGTTTCTAGCAGAAATGTTTCTTTGTGTTATCATATGTCGCGTCGTGTGTAGTTTATACTTTAAGGTAGTTATTTCGGTTTTATGATTACAGTTTTTGAACCCTTATTTATAATTAGCGTTTGTTGATGAATTTATTCTTTTAGAGTGTCAATTTAATAAATTAGTTAAATTCACAATGTAAAGTTTTAATGTTTTGGCCCCATTCTTTAGAACTTCTTTAATTCGAATTTATGGATAATTCGAAGTTTTTAGCTGGTCCCTTGAGGTTCGAATTATCCAGGTTCCACTGTATATGTCACTACCTAAAAATTTACCAGGTTTTGACAAGGTTAGTTTGCTTAGGTTAGCTTGAGTTAGTATGTTATCTTACGTAGCGTTGGTAAGCAAGGCTGCCAGCGAGTTACCTGGGGGAGAAGGCGCGGTCCTCGGTGTCGCAGCTGACGGGCGTGGCGCGGTCCGTCACCTGGAGGTTCATGTCCTCCATGTCGGCGTCCTCGCCGCTGCTGCAGACGTCCGGCTCCGACCCCAGCGCCTGCAAACACATCAGGTAAAGCTCAAGGTAGGCCCAACCCCATCGCTTGCAAACACGGCAGTTACAACTCAAGGTAGGCCCGACCCCAGCGCTTGCAAACACGATAGTTACAACTCAAGGTAGGCCCGATCCCTGCGCCTGCAAACACAACAGTTACAACTCAAAATAGGGCCGACCCCAGCGCCTGCAAACACGGCAGTTACAACTCAAGGTAGGCCCGACCCCAGCGCTTGCAAACACGTCAGTTACAACTCAAGGTAGGCCCGACCCCAGCGCTTGCAAACACGTCAGTTACAACTCAAAGTATGCCTGACCCCAGCGCCTGCAAACACGGCAGTTACAACTCAAGGTAGGCCCGACCCCAGCGCTTGCAAACACGTCAGTTACAACTCAAGGTAGGCCCGACCCCAGCGCTTGCAAACACGTCAGTTACAACTCAAAGTATGCCTGACCCCAGCGCCTGCAAACACGGCAGTTACAACTCAAGGTAGGCCCGACCCCAGCGCTTGCAAACACGTCAGTTACAACTCAAAGTATGCCTGACCCCAGCGCTTGCAAACACGGCAGTTACAACTCAAGGTAGGCCCGACCCCAGCGCCTGCAAACACGGCAGTTACAACTCAAGGTAGGCCCGACCCCAGCGCCTGCAAACACGGCAGTTACAACTCAAAGTATGCCTGACCCCAGCGCCTGCAAACACGACAGTTACAACTCAAGGTAGGACCGATCCCAGCGCCTGCAAACAAGACAGTTACAACTCAAGGTATGCTCGACCCCAGCGCCAGCAAACATGGCAGTTACAAATCAAGTTAGGGCCGACCTCAGCGCCTGCAAACACGCCAGTTACAACTCAAAGTAGGCCCGACCCCAGCGCCTACAAACACGACAGTTACAACTCAAGGTATGCTCGACCCCAGCGCCTGCAAACACGATAGTTACAACTCAAGGTAGACCCGACCCCGGCTCCTGCAAACACGACAGTTACAAATCAAGGTAGGCCCGACCCCAGCGCCTGCAAACACGACAGTTACAACTCAAGACAGGCCCAACCCCAGCGCCTGCAAACACGACAGTTACAACTCAAGGTAGTCTTAACCCAAGCGCCTGCAAACATGACAGTTAAAGGCAGCCCAACCCCATCGCCTGCAAACACAACAGTTACAACTCGAGGTAGGCCCGACCCCAGCGCCTGCAAACACGACAGGTAAAGCCTCGAATATGTATTTTTCACCACTCTATGACGAAACCACCTGCTTATGGAGGCTGAAAATACTGTAGCTGTTTTCCGCCAGAGGGCCGAAAGTCAGCGGAACTTTTATTTGCTTGAAGCAACTTGTGGCTATCACATAACTAACGGCATTCAGTAGGCTCCAGAGCTTATATGATTTTCATTGTTGTCGTTACTTAGCATCCACGAATAATAAGTTATATCATCACTCATAATCTCAAAGTTTCGTTTTAAAGTCTGTCAAAAAAACTGCCCGGTTTTAAATGTTATTTACGAACAATGTATCTGGATCACGCCTAAGTTTCGTGGGTTCAAGAAAAATGTCCTGTTTCGTTAGAGAGCCGACTTTTTCGAAGAAAAAAATCGATAAAAGTCGGCTCCCTGACGAAGCGGAAACTTTTCCTCGCGGACCCGCGAAACGTAAGAGTGATCTCGGGACAGTGTTCATTTTATGTGTTTTGTATTTTGTCTCTACGTTTGGTTTTGACCACATTGACAAGATCCCTGAGATAACAAGGTGAGCGTACCTAACAACGTAAAAAAGAATTAGATAGATTATACCTCACAAAAACATGTATTTCAAAATGATAGCCTCTTATATACGGTCCAACGTCGGTCAGACAGTACGGTTTCTCTTTCCACTACCAAATGTCATGAATCATGATATATTAAAAACCTTTATGGGCTGCGCCTTTATTATGAAGAACATCAGATCTAAGTGGTGACCTTTAGTGCCAAATATATCAAATTGATGCTATTTCACTTATCAAATCCATCCCATTTCACTAATTATTCTCAAGAACTCTGCTACTCCCGTTTCAACCGGTAATTGTATACAAGAAGCTCCTTTAAGCCTCTCTAACACCGAGACACAAGTATTGATCCCAAGATGGCGGCAATCCCGATTGCTTCTTATGTAATTAATAAGCCGTCTGTGTGCAGGTGCCTCTGCTGAATTATCGTCTTTGAATGCGCCGCCTAATATACATTAGTGCAAACCGTCTTTAATGACGATTCCCTTCCCTTCGTCGCAATGCAATTACTAATTAGAACAGCGCTCCCTGGAGACGAACAACTCTATCTTCGCACCTGGGCCGCTGCCGCTGCTTAACTCCTTACTTAATGACTACAACTCGCTCCGTTTATCACATACAACCCCTCCCCCCTCCCCCTCCCCCGCCACCGCGGAGTTTTGGTTGATTTATCGTTTAAGTGGGTTTCCCAAAGTCTGTGTTTATCGCTTATACTGTTTTGGAAATTTATACGACTTTGTTTCCGACGTTGAGAATGATTGTGTATTTGTCTGGAGTTTAATTTCTCGAGTGCGGTGAAGTTGGGTTTGTGAAGTTTGAAACGAATTGTATTTGAAGGAGTTGGTGGTGTTTTAAGGTTTTCGAGATTTGGAAAATGAGCTGTTAATTCTCGACGCATCTGGGGTTTGTGAGTTATCAGTAAAGTTTAGGTTGTTACTTCGGAAGTAAGTTATATTTTATGGAATTATTTTTTGTCTCAGGACTGACACAAACACAGTTTTTCTTTACTTCTCGTGTATTCGTTTGCATTCTTGAAATTTATGACTGTACTATTTTCAGGTTTGTTGAAGGGGACAATGCTCTTTACTGGCATTCTTAAAACTGAGAGATTATAATACGAACACTAATCAATTAATATATTGTTAACCAGTTCTTTATTTCTAGTGTGAACTGAAACTTTGGAGCAATTTGTTGTCTATTCTAGCAATACATTATTCTGACGCATAGGCTTCTGAAAAGTTTAATCCAATCAGAAAAGTACTTTATCCTATAGCATGGCTTTTTCAATCTGTTCCATAGTTCTGCGACTACAGGTTTACCGAGGATTACAGGTTTTAAAATAATACCATTATGATTTGGGAGGGTCATAAATCGTTAATATTTAACTGTTACAGGGAAAATATTTATTTTTCAAACAAGATACTATTGAAATAATGCAAAAAGCTATACATTTTATTAGAAACACATCAAAATCGTGCATTTTTATCAAATAACTCGTATATTACCAGGAGACGACTCTGAAATGTATTTTCAATAGAAATAAATGTTAATAAAAATTTATAAATACAGTTAAGTTTACATTTTCAGTTATAAATATGGTAATTTTAGTATGCTCAATACTCTATCCTAAACTCAAAGAAAATTCATTTTAAACGTTAAAAAATAAAATAAAGTTACTGACGTAAAGTGATTCCATCCTGCATAAATCCGGACATTTGTTAAATCGACTCTGATCGAGCACTATTGAAAACAGGATACAAAACGAATTCACAATCGGAGAGGACCAAACGGGACGCGCAACATAAATGAAATTCCGCCACAATCGTGTGGGGTGATTGGATACCAGTGAAATAATCTAATTTTAACGCGGTTACGACGAAATAAAAGCCGCAGTCGTCACGTCGTCAATGATAACGGCGCGAAATGGCGCAAAAGGGGTTGTAACTAACTGCACACGGTCTGATTGGAAAGAACATATTTTATATAGTTATAGTTTTAAGGATCTTAGGGAACTATATTTTAATCAGATAAATTATTTACAAAAAGACTGTAATTTAATTTGAAAATTTATTTTATAACCTATTTTGCTTTGACAAATTAGGTAGTGTTTTGATCACAATATATATCTAGGTTTTTTAAGGAGTTATATAAAATTAAATTTTCTACTATGGGTAATTTCCCCTATAAGGGAGGAGCTGTTAAAAATTTTTTTTATAACAAAGTTTATAATTTGGATAAACAACATACTGTATGCCTATCAATGAATCAGATTAAACTTTATTTATTATTTCTACTATCAAATAGAGCTCTTAGGAAATATCCTGGTCGGCCTAGTATAGTTTTACACAGTTTGTTACAGTACCTATATGATTTACTAATTTTATTTCACATTCGGCACATGTTGTCAATACTCAATGTAGCAGGACTATCTATCCGATTATAGAGAGTACCACTATGCACAATTAATTTAATTCGTCTTTGTGATAAATACACCTATTTTGTCGGACAACACGCTGTCTGTAATTTTAAAACTCTGATTGTAAACTAAAGCGACAGCCCCCGGGGTCGGTGATCAACCAGGGCCGAGACTCCCCCTGCATTAGCGAGACAAGTGAAATATTTACACCAACAGCCGCCCGGATTGTCGGAATCAGGAAGGCGGAATATGATAATCAACATTATTTTTCTGGCTTTCCCGAGCAAGAAGCGCCCTCGATGCTAATGGCTACACTACGGCATAACTGATGGCCTCTTCCTTTCCCCGGAATATTTTATACTAAGGACATCTTTTGTTGTCTGAATGAATGGGTTATGTCTTTTGATACATATTTTGTGTGTTTTATACCGATAAATCATGCAACGTCGTTCCGCTTTGTCGAGACTCCGCCATTTGCATTTATTTGAATCACTCCGCCGCGCACGCGCCGCTTGGAGTCGCGCCAAACCCGGATCGTCGCGGTTATGAGATAACGCTTCCCGCACAATACTTGTAATGTATGCCCACCCCTTTGTGCGGTGGTGGTAAAGAAATTTGAATGTTTCTTTCAAACTCTTCCTTCCCTTTATGGTCTGAAAGGGCGAAATCCTTAGTGGAAATGGGTACTGGGTACTCGGAGAGTTTATTTTGGGAGGTAATTTATTATGTTTTTAAAACATTTGATGTAAAGGGCGCCTGTCATGCTTAAAGGACTGTCCACAAGTTTGATTTATTTTAGTTCAGCTTACCCACTACATGTAACATGTGCTACATATCAGATTTAAACAATTCTTATTTATAAATATGACAATATTTGTCATACTCAAAATATGTTAGTAAATATACAAGTAAAATATAAGTAAGTAAATATATAAGAAAGAAAAGCAAAATATATAAGTATAAATACTTTTACTCTAAATGGTTACCTACCCAGGTAGGTATTTTAATCCAATATGAATGAGAGATGAGTGTAAGACGACTATGGCGTGATCTTCTTGTAGGACTGTTACTAAGGTCGACATGTTGCTTAGACAGGACTGTTAATTAATAGCTCAACAGCCAATGGAAACAAAGGGACCTACTGATTCACGTAGGATCCGAACCACATTTCACCAATGAATTACGAACTGGTCTATTTATGAGCAACGTCTTACGGATGAACGTAAACCATTCGTTAATACAACAACCCCCCTACAATTTTAAAATTCTACGCACATCCCTTAGCGGACTTTCTCTAGTTTTCAATGTTTGATCAAAGTATCTACAACTGACATTTCCCAGAGGTTCCTCGCTAGTTAAGATAGGCTATTCGCGTACAGTTTTAAGAACTTATTTTTTATCAGTAGACTTTTGCACAAAATTCCTTACCCCTCTCATTCATAGTATACCGGGGTATTGTATGTATCTTCTTGACTCATGCAAATGCTTGTACAGGTTTTACGGCTATAGGGAAATTTGATCGATTGATATCCATTGATTGATTGATTGATTGATTGATTGATTGATTGATCGTACCTTGCCGGGCGAGTCCTTGATGTCCTTGTCGGGGTCCCGCTTCCCTCGGTCCTGGTCCTCCCGCTTCCTCTGCTCCTCCTTGAGTCGCTCCGCCTTCCGCCACTTCGCCCGCCTGTTCTGGAACCACACCTGCCAACACATAAAATCAAAATTTAGTTTATTTACTTTTTATTTAGAAACTTTTTTTTACATAAAAACGCATTTAAATGAAATGAAACAGTTCTACATATTTCCTTGACCTATGGTTAAGTCTTTAAAAAGTAGTGATGGAAAAGGAATCATCACTTATTTAAACAATACAGGGTGTTGAGAACATACAGCAGTGACTACATAGTTTATTGCTTATTCTGTTTATATTATGAAAGGTATATGGAAATCATAGATACTGTAGCTTGATATATCCCGAGTTAAGATAAGGGGTATTTCTCTTTATCTGCATAAAAAATGGGTGTCCTCCAGCCAACGTGATGATATTGAGATAAAATTTTAGAAGTCTATTTGTCATTTATTAAGTGCGTTATGTATGTACGTATTTGCTATTGTAGTATACATAAGTATAGTATCCTAATTACATTTGTGTCGTTGTGAATTTGATCAACATTTAGAAACTGTTTTAGGTCGCACCCACAGCAAACATTCTAAAATAAATGTACAAAAATTTAATTCCTTTGAACCAAATACAAGATAGAATAGATAGAATCTAAAATCATTCTACAACATTTCTTATTCTAACTGTCAGCATAAATAAACATGGCTAAGTAAAAAGATTTACTTTCGCTCGAGCAGAACAAATATAACGGGACGAAGAAGTCTCTGTTCAAATAGAATAAAGATATCAGAGACAAATACAGGTATGGATATTGATAGTGAAGCGACAGAGGAAGAGTGGAGAGGAGAGAGGCTCCGCGCGCCTTTGAATGTAATGCGATATTCAGACCTTTTCTCGACACTGATGCGATTCGATTCGATATCTGAGTGAAGAAGTGAGTTGATTTTGATCAGCGCAACTGAATTTACATCAAGCCTTCCCACTCTGAGTTCGTCTACTCCGTCACGAGATTTGCACAACGGAGGAACTCGGTCTGAGTTGAGGGAACCGTGCAGTTTTGTTATGTATCGGAGAGGGGAATTAGACTTTCAATGGGAAAAATTGGGTTAATTTAGTAAAACACGTTCTTTTGTTAAACATCTTTAAATATAAAAGTAAATAAGACATAAAGTTATCGATTAGATTTAATTTACACTCCGATTAACATAATTAAATCTACTCTATTTACTGTGGAATGAATATTTAGGCTGAATCCTATATAGTTTACACCTGAATACCTGCAGCTTTATCCTGTATACTAAAAAAGTTTACATCCAGAGTCAATTAAAAGTATACTTTATTTATGATAGTCCCATTTTATATCGCAGTCTAAAACTAACTCCAATGCCACAAGAAAAAGTACATATATAGAAAATATTGCAATTATCTTACAATGTAGAAAAATACTAATTTATTCTCATCATCTTCAAGGTTTAGGTTTTTGTACATTCCTTAAAATCACAGAAAACACCGTGGACTATTTAGTAGGATAATAAATATTATATTATTATAAGTTCTTCTTTGATAAAAAATAACAATTAAAAAATAACTCTATGAAGAATGTAAAAAAACCTTTTTAATGGCTTTGTCGTCATTTCTGTGTATAAATATTTTTCTAATGAAAACTATCGTTGTAATAATATACCTCAAAACATATATGTAATATTAAAATGTAACGGACAACTTTATTTCCATGCCGTCATTAATCGTTAACATTTGGTTGAAGTTTTGGTTATCTCCAATACTGTACGACGAGAACTTAAAAATAAATAAATAAATAAGAGGTTGATAAGTAAACTTTAATTTATTAAACTCGTTTCTCTTCCTTTTAAAAAACACATGATAGTACTGGATGGTAGTGCGTGTTGCCAATATCGTTTACATAGTACATAGGCTTCCATTCACTGCCACTACCGTACGAGAGATGTGCGGTGTGTAGTAGTACTACTACGGCGGGGAGAGCCTCTGATAGAGTGTGTCGTGTAGTTACCTCGTTGTCTCATCCCGCCGCCGCCGCGCTCATAATGAGTTCTCATCCCCGTATCAAAGCTAATGAGCAAGGGCTCATTACGTCTAATTGTGTATCCACTCTGCTGATTTCTTGTCCGGCACCTTCAGTCGTAGCGACCTTGTTACGCCGAGCCTTTGTTCCTCTTCTTCTCGCCGGACACCCTTATTTTCGTTATTGTTCCAGCATTTCAGTCATTTCCTTCTTTACCCTCGAGTTTGCGAGTTATTTGTTCTCACTCAGTGTCATTTTCTCATTTCCAAACGACTTCTTTGTTTCGAGAGTCCTCACTTGTTTTGTTTCCGTTGAATCGCTTTCAACTCGGGCTTCATTACTTTGTAGTGTTAAATTGACCTACAACGTCTTCTGTTTTAGAAGATGCAAATAAAAGTCCTTTTAAATTAAATTTGTTTAACATGTTTTTTTATTTTTTTATATTATATTGAAATTGATTTTGTAAAGCGATTTGAAAAAATATATAAATTAATCCATTTTATTTTGTTTTTTGAAATTTTATAAATCGTGTAACAATATTGTTGGTTTAAATGATGATTCCGAGAAAAAATAGAATGGAATGCTACGTCAGAGGATATATTACGATTAGCCAAGAAGGTAAACGAATTATATGAATTATATGGGTATTAAAAGGAGAAAAATGGGTAAATAATCGTTTTTAATGAAAACTTTATGATGTTGAGTTTTGAAATAGAATTCAAAATAAATAAATCATTAGAATTCAAGCTTACGTTTAGTTTGTTGCTATTAAAATAATAGTTAATCATCAATAAAAATTATTCTTCCACAAAATTTTACATTAAAAATACAATCATAAATTTTTTGCTGACAGCATAAAAGCTGCATGAACGCAAGTGAACGTATAAAAAAGAAACAAAGAGACAAAAAGTTAAAACATTACCTTACATTTCTGAATATCAAAGTTGACACAGTTTTCGCTCTCCTCAACGATGTAAACGTAAACAGTCAAAATTGCTTTCCTTCCACAACATCTCTAGATATGAAAACAACTAAACCACCCGACTGATATGCCACTCAGTAAATCTTGACAGCGGACAGTGCCACAGTAGCGCCCGGGGGAGAGCTATTAAAACCGGGATTCGGGACCGAAAACAAAATGTTGGTCTCCTAAACAAGATGAGGTTAGAGTCAACAGGAGGAGAGACAATCCGCTCAGGCCAATATTTGCGGACTCGGCCGGCGGCGACGACGTCCATCTGCTGCGGTCGGCTGTTTGTCGAGCTCCACGTTCCCGGCTACAATTACTGCGGGCCGGGCACAACAGCTTTACACATCGATTAGCCCGATGATTGCTTTGTGATGGTGTGTACCGAGTTGTTAGCAATTCTATGGGTTTAGTGAATTTGTCGAGTTTTTAGAGGAAGTTTTGTGTCGTTCTTTGGGTTAATGTTGGGAAACGTTTAATACGTCATCGTACGTTGAAACTAGGGAAGATGTTATTTAACAATGTTTATCAATATTAAAAAAGTATATTGATTTTTTAAACTCACAATTATTAATTAATGGATTTATATTATATTTAAAGTTGTATCTTCCAAGCGAATAAACGATTCCTTAAAATACATTACAAAAAGTGAATTAAAGATTTAAAAATCTATCATGGGACTAAGTCCTTGAACAAGCTCCGAACTGCCATTTTCTAATTTTTAGGAATGTTTGGGGTCATTATCTCGAAAAGTTAGGTTTAGAGATGCTGACCTTAACTTAACAAATAACCAACATATTGTTGGTACTTGTCAGTGATAATTAATATATATTAATTGCAGGATAAATATATAGACTACACATAGAAAATAAGGCTGTTACCTATCAAAAGTGTTACAAATAAAACAATGATTTCGATCATCACGTACCATCTATTTCATTTTAAATAAAACATTTAGGCTATGTATAAAACAGCTCCATTTCTGATAGGTCAGCTAGTATTTTATAGAAAAAAATCAAATAAATCATGAGCCAAAGTCACAATGAAATCTTTGTTAAAAACTATCTTTCAGCATATTTTTTTAAATTTATTTATTTCAGTCATGAAAGTAATTCTCCAAATTAAAGGAACTCATAAAATCGGACCAACCCTCCACATCAGTACAGAGCTCTCCACACCACACGAACTTTCACTGTACAGATCGCTGTCCACTTGCGCTTAATCCCGCGTGATTGGCAATTCCAAAAGCCGCCAGGAGCCGCCTCGCTGCATACGTAACCGCGACGTCGCGTCACGTTGTGTTACGTTGTGTCACGCCGCCAGCGCGAGTTCCCGCCGCAGATCTAATGGATGCGCCATCAATATTCACGGGCCAAAGTCCGCCGGTCCGGTTCCGCTCCATTTTTCCCTTTGCGATTCGATCCGTAACCGAACCAAAGGGAATTGAAAAAGTATGTTTGTATAATGAATGGAGCGCCAAGACCGCGAAGCGCATCAAGTTAATTCGCGGGTTTCACCGGTCGCTGAGAGTGGCGTCACTCTCTCCCCATCAGGTGGTGAATAGAACGTTTTTCGTGTGAAGTTTATTCCGTAAAGGAAGGTTAATGTTGTGTGTTTATTGTAATTACATGTTTAACAACAACAATGTAAATTAGATACCGAGATTGAGCGCATGTGAAAACAACTTGAAGCAACATCTGTTTTAATGCTCGAGTTAAGGGTAAAATTTTTTGGGCGTTTAATTTTTTACTCATTTTTTACTTTTGATTCTTCATATGAAAAGGACTGTACTGTATAAGGGCGTGGGTCTGAAACTAACACTTTAACAATAACCAATCAGTGTAAAAATTACTACGCCATAAAAATACGTGAAAATGTATTTAAATAGTATATTTCGCAACTAGGGCCGAAAATGAGGGTTTGCTTTGTGAATGATCGATAGCTGCAAACCCCTTTCAGCTATTATTTTACATTATTTTTTCAATTCACTCTGAATGTGGCACACACAGTACATGACCTAGGGTCCTTAATTGTAATTTTGATGTAAAATATTAATCATCATCGCTATGGAACGACTTCTTATGGCTCCGAAACTAATGTTAAATCATGTTTCAAAGATAAAGTAAATATTTTATTTTAATAGCAACTTAAAAGCCATATTAACTTTCAACATAAATTTAGTGATAGCAAACTTAGTCGACAAATAAATAATTTTAAAAAAGTTATAAAACCTTATTCGGCAAATATAATAAGCCAAGAATAATTATAAAAATTAGATTTGGCGAAAGAGAATACTTTTGCAGCGACGCGGACTCATTAAGCGGATTTGACAAAGTTTTTAATTACTTTCTGAATTTATATTTCGCCGAGCGGAGTTCATTCATAAAATTACTTTTGAAAAGAGTTATCTTATAATTTCAGAATTTCCCTTTGAAACAAGCAAACACCGTCGGTTCTTAATTGGTTTCATTATTTCATGTAAATTATTTCATCGTGTGAAGCCCTGTGTTAAGGTGCTTGTTTGAACAAGTTGCTGAGCAAATTTGACCACTTAAAGCAATTACCAGTTCCATTACGGTTAATCCTTTGTGGATAAAGAAAAGATTATTAACTTCTCTCAGAATCCTCTTATTCTTTTTATTCACAGTAGCAATGTAAAAAAGATAGAGGGGCTGAGTAATTTTATTATGACTTTCGTAAGACATTTATTTTGCTATGTTTTCAGGGTGATAAATGAATTAAAATTTAGAATCCTAAGCCCTTTTTTATCTTAATTTATATCTATTCAATAATTATCATATAAATTGAATACATTTAAAATATTTTAAAACTATTTATTAAACTTAAATTGCATTTAAATACCTATTTCGAATTTAATAAGAGGGGTCCGAATCATAAGAGATTCATTAATGCGTATGATCACAATAACAGAAATCACTTGTATTATTCACTAATAATTAACTTGTAACTTGTAACTCTGTTATGAAACGGAACCCCCTTTTACTAAGTATACCGGGGCCGACGTCGTCGGTCCCGAGTATACGTTATCAGTCGATTTTGCATCGAACCTCTGATTTGTGGGCCATTCAGTCTTGGACTATTTTCTTATTTCTTTGGCATGTACTTTTAAATCTTCAGTTTATATACATACAAATTCCAAGTTTTATATTATTATACAAAGGAAGATTTGTGTGTTTTCTCATTTTACTAAACTATGTATAAAGGGATGAGATTTGCCAACGTGCTCGTTGCGACATTGTCTCTCGCACCTGATTCTTGAGTTCCCACTAAACCTAAAGCATCGTACACTCACTCTTCACTCATATTTGCCTTACAATACCCTTAGTCGGTGTCTAATGGTAATACGCTCTTGGGATCTACGCGTGAATTTTTAAAGATCCAGTGGCCGTCAAATGTTCCACGTTTTCTGCTATTAGTTTCTATAGTTGGAAAGCTAATTTATTAACTTTCCATTTCTATGGTGAAACAAGGGTAATCTGAAGTAAAACCTATGGTTCAAATAAAAAAAAAGAAATAATTTAAATGTTAAAAAATTGTATAAAACAGTAATAAAGAGTCAAAAAGAAGCTTGGCGTAATTTTGGACACTTGAAATTAATACACTTCTCCATCTATACTGACGAATTTGTAATGTATTAGGGACGTTAACAAGTTAAGTAAAGACTTTTTGAAATCAATCAGTTTGGGCCCAGCCCCCGAGACCCCTTGTCAGCCCCCCCCCCACACGGGGCACAATTGGATTTATTCACCGCCACTTCGCCCACTCCGTTGTTGGTTCTTGGACGCATTCTCTCCATGACGTGACCCCTGGGAGAATTTCTTCTCGGCCGCGTTCAATTCTTTTAAGCGGTTTGTAATTTGACATGCCTTCAATTTCCCTGACGTTTATAAACTTAATCTGACCTTTTCATGTCGATTTATAAAATTCGTACTTTTCTGTTCTTCGATGCATTTTTTATCGGTCGAGGAATGGATTTTGATCAGTTGGATTGTTTTTAGCAGAGTAAAAAGTCAAGTACTACATTTTTATTTTAAACTTCCCTTTGAATAACTATTTTTCATCACTCTCTATTCGAAAATAGCCCGTTATCGCACAGCTGAGATATACGGAAACCCTTAATTTCCTTACATCAAAACAAATCAAGATCTGCTGATTTTTCCTGATCTAAACATTACTTTCGGTACCCAAACATCATGGTGTAACCCAAACATTGCTTTTCCGTACTTAAATAAAACTTTTCCTTACCCAAACGATCGAAGTTCCTATTTTGACAGTTCTATGTTATTTCGTTCTATCAGCTAACATTAAACTAAAATAGGTTGTAGAGCCATATTGTGTTTGCTTTTAGAAAAATAACTATACCATGGAATGTCCGAATGTCGGATGATTTTTTCTAAGTTTAGTTACTTATTTGCATCGTAAGGAAATGTAATATTCACAACTCGTCTATAGAGTCCCATTTCGGGACTCGATAGTGTTTTGCATCGACACGCCTCACAAGTAAAACACTTGTCCCAAAATGCGGCAGTTTTCTTGACTACTATTGAAAATATTAAAACAAACAAACGTTTCGCAATACAAGGTTATCATTTTTATAAAAATTGTAGCACTACAAAAATTTGATTTTTCCGACCAATAAATTAAGATAACAATAAATTTAACATAACCTCAATAAAATAATGTCAACTTTCATGTCCAAGGGGTGAGGACTATGTTACAAAGACATACATACACAAATACAACAACGTCAATCACAAAACGATTGAGAAGTGTATAGACGAGCACACATAGAATTTTCGAGGGAGCAAAAAATAAGAATATACACCACCAAACTACAAAGTAATCAATAATCACATCTTGCAGTCGATTTTGTATCGCTCGCAAACTAGGGAGATAAAATCAATTTTGGCGAACCGCAAAAATAAAGACGAAGCGGGAGTGGATGTAAAATGTGATAATATAAAGGCGGCTCTATTAGAAGGGATCGGCGGTTGTGGATGAGGCCGTTCCCTTAACATATTATCGAAGATTATAAACCCCGGTTAGGGTAAGCCGGGCGCGGCGCGGGGCATTTTAAATCCACTCCCAGGGGCCGGCCCCGGGCTTCAGACGAATTATTGGCATTCGCTGCGGGCCTATTAGCTGTCAGATTAAATTGGAATTGAAAAATATCTCTAGCAGGTTGTGGAAATGGACACCGCACCCCCTTTGCTTCTTCGCCCTCCCTGCAGGCTCCTTGCTCCTTGCCCGAGTGTGATTGGTCAGCTGTGCGGTGCTGGTCGACGTCTTGGAAGTGGATGTGTTTTTGGATTTGGATTTGGAGGCTGATGGTGTATTTTTATGAAAAAACACTTAAAATATCCTATTCTCTTGAATGAGCAAAGTTATCTAGCGTGTGTGCTTGCTTGCACAATTTTCTCAAAAAAGGCTCCGGAGATTTCCTGCACAGTCTTGAAATAATAAGTAATTTATTCCTCAAAAACGTGTCCTATTTAAATTATTTAGCCAGGGAAAATCTAATAACGTAATAAAATTAATTTTAAGTTTAAAAATTTTTACATTGGCCTTATGAGTTGCCACGATTGCAACGAAGTTAACAAGGGAAAAGTATAAACAAATAAAGTAATCATAACAGCTTTTTGCAAACTAAAGCCATCTAGGAAAAATGCAACATGCAGTGCAGTGAGATAAAGATTGCATGTAGCAATAAAAAAGTATATTTATAAAAATTATGGTAATGACATTTTTTATAGTAAGTAATTGGAAGAACTGGTAAACATGACATAATACCGAGAAAGGCTAGGTCCACAAGGTACTATTTTATAATAATACGTGAGGGATTTTTTCTGAGTCATAACTAGATAATGGCTGGATATATTTTAACGTTGGAGGGGAGTTTTCACGTAGATTAGCCAAAACGAGCCTGAATTGTTGTAAGAAAGGGCTTCAACCAAGTACAGTAAAGGACCAAATGGACCATATCGACATGGTTTGGTATACTTTTAAAGGTTAACGACAGATTGCAGCACTTATTATTTCCTGAGCAAAACCGGGCACCATTTAGTTATTGTGGTCGGTAAAATATCAATTTAAAATAAATTTAAAACACCGGTAGTCCTACTGTAGGAAAATTATCAATGAAACTATAGAGTATGATGGTCAAACACGAAATCGGTATGTCAGAAAATAAACTAAGCCAAGTGTTAAATAAACTCTTTTTTTAATAATCGGGTCACATATTGGCTGTTGTCTATTGGAAATGGCGGAAAAATATATTTCGACTTGTGATTTAAATAGTCAAATTTTCACACATTAATGATATATCCACATAAAAAGTCAATGACTTTAAATAAAGGAAGAATGAAACAGTTAATTCCTAAATTAATAAAGTTTACATTATTTGTGAGAATTTTTCAATTTGAATAATATTCAATCGAAATCCAACGCTGACTTTGAGTGTAATTCAAATAATGTTCATATGTAAAACTAAATTAAAAATGGAATTTTAATAAATTATGAATTAAGCCAAATAAGAGTATGCAAACTGAAAAACGTCGTATCTAATATAACGAAGAGAATAAAACCAATTAAACACTTCAGACATTTCAAAAAGCACTAATTCCAGTAATTATTTAAGCAAGTGACATCTTCAAATCCAACTAGCGACAAAGAAAGCAATAAAGCAATATCTCGTTGTGCAATAACAGTCCAATCAAAGGCTCCGCCGTTCTCCTCCAATTGCGAAAATAATCAGGAAAAATGTAATTTCGAGCTCATTGTTTAATAACAGTAGAGGGTCGTTCTTTTCTGACTTCGGACAAACCCCTAATAATCTCTTTTCTGAAATAAAAGTGACATTTCTCCCTCGTCCGTGTCGAGTTGATTAAAAAATTAGACTTCTTTGGGGCGCCAATGACGAGGGACGCTCGGGTAATCGCATTCATTACAAACATCCACCTTCGATAAGCAGTGGCATGATTACTTCGAAATGAATGAGATACTTCGACAAGCAATGGCTCAGCGGTTAGCGGACGATAGTGCCGCCTTAGAACATGTTCATTTCGGGTATTTACTTCATCGCTCTTGGCTACATTATTTAGTTAGTGGACTGTTGGTATAGTTTTTAATCTATCTATCTATCTTCTATTATACTAATTTGCTAAGGAATTTCTTGTGTACAGCAAAACTCCTTTATTTATGAACCGATTTTGATGATTGAGGTGTCAAATTAAAGGGAATTTTCTGTAGAGGTTATGGAATAATTTTTGTAATCCTAAGTTCAATGTGCTTTGCCCCACTGGACTTTAAAGTTCCCATGTATTTTAAATGGAAGTATATTTTACCAAACATATGGTTTATATAAACTCTTTTTATTTTAATTAACAGCTGTCTTGAGAAAAACCTTAATGTCTACCTTCTGTCACTTTGATATTTATTTACATTTTTTGGTTATTTTTTTAGTTTACAACAACTACTTTGTGAAAGCATTCATATCTTGGTGGAATTAATATTGAAATATAACATTCAAAAAAAATTTAAATCTGTTGTAGAAAATAAATCTGTTGTAGAGAATCACTCACATAAAATAATTTTTAAAAGTGGGTGTAAAAAACGTAATAAAGTAAACCAATAAATTTCATTTCACCAATATCAAACAAATATATTCTCTTCAAACTGTCTGTCTAAAAAAAACCTGATCAGTTCTTTAAAGACGGAGACAAACAAATAAGAAGTTCTATTTAAAAAAAGTGTTCCAACTTCCAAGTGGTACTTCAAGAAGGGTTTTACACTCCAACAAGAAATATGAAGGATTAGGAATAAGGAGGATAGCTTGGGAGATATGATTACTGGTTCGCTTAAAAAGGAAATATACCTTAGGATAGAATTAATTAGTTATCCATAACCAATTATTCAAGATTTGAAGGAGACAGAGTTTTAACTATGGGCCTCCCAGCCACAAAAAGAGAAAACAATATTTTTATGTACAAGCAAGTCCTAAATGTCAAGTGTTGAAGAAGTATGGACTAAATACAGGGAATGGCGGGATTGCATGAAAACGACCTGTAACGGTGAAGGTTACCAGAGGGCCTAATAAAATTGTTGCAGACATTAGAATGCGTATGTGAACCAATTAAAGAAAAAAAACTGTGAACCATATGAAGATGAGAAGTATGCATTTAGGATATTCGGAGTTCGAGGAAAAGTTGATGATAACGCGAAAATCAAAAGGAACAAATAAAGGCTTAATACGAGTAGTTAATCTCACATTCAGGTTCGAGACCACTTCTATACAGCCCGAAGAAATTCACACATGGAAAATCTATTAAACACAACAACTATGCTGTACCTCAGTGGAGAGCAAATATTGATTATTATACTTCTAGAAATCATCAGAAAAAATATGAAAATTAAAGAGAAAACCAAACTGCTAAGATAACATAAACTTATAAGAATTAAACTAATAATGATATCCAATATTTTGCAAACTATATAATATATGCCTGCTCAAAGTTGACAAAATTTTCTCTCATCATTTAAATAGTTAATTTCATTAACTGGAAACGACTAGTATATACCAATTTTAACTAATAATGTTACTATAAAACAATTTTCTACTGTTATTCAAAATTTACCTCTTTTTACCATTGCAAATTACCTCAATATACAGAATAGCCTTCTATTTACAAATTTTTTTTATTGTTACTATATAAATGCTTTTAAATACTTTTTTTATATTTAATTTGATACTTAATCCGGCAATGTTTTGGAGTTTGTTTTGATTTAGGTTCAACTGATGAAATCATTCTGATATCGTTCCTCTTGCACCAATAAAAATACAGACTTCTTCTAAATTTTTAATTTGGTATCGTTTCTCACATTAATTGTATTAATTACAAACAACCCCCTTAGTTAAGCCATCGCAAGCGGCTGGAGGACTTGACAACACCGCGCCGCTGAGCAGATCTATTTCATGTATTCACTTCATCGTTTCTGGTTATATGCAATCAATGGTTATATTAATTACTCAGTGGTAACATCGGTTGTTGGTCAGCTCTTTGAGCTGATAGGTCTCTGAGTGAGCAACGAAGTAAAACTAAATAACATTTTACATGTAAACTTTCACTATGTAAACAGTTAAATTTTATTTAATAAAACCAAATTTTAGATATAAACTACACTACTGCAAAATTAACACATATAACATGCAGAAAAATGCTTTTCCACTTTCTAACATCCGCCCAGAGTTTGGGAATTTTATTTGTTATCAAATAGTTTAATATTTCATTATCGCATGAAAGTTATCCGAAGAACTACTTAACATTGTGGCAAAGACCTCTTCATCCACAGTATCGCATTGAGCTCAGAGCGGCGGCATCTCGCGAGAGAAGGCGTAATCAACTAATGACACAATGAGCTCATGCGCGGCGTTTCCAGGAAATACTCGCGTTTACACGGTTAGCCATTATCAACAATTTGGCGGCTTCTTGCAAACGACTTTGTACATTACACTGGCTGAAATTGTGTTACCGGAAGATGAGACCGTTTGTCTTAGTTGTTTCATCTGATGTGCTCTCGTGTCAGCTGCAAGGTCTGTTAGAGTAATTGGATTTGAAGACAATTATGCCAATTTTTACATATTTGCAGTATTACTACCAAGCGTATAGTTTTACACACGATTTTTATATTAGCCACCGAATATCACCTTTGGGTTGCTACATTTTCAGCTTATTCCTACGTATTATTTGAGCATAATATTTACTAATGCAATTTATAAACATTAACAAACATAATTACGCGTATTTACTTTTGCTATGCTGCAATAGTATTTCAACTGAAACCATTTTTGAAGTTGGAAGACATAGTTTTAGAATTCTTTTCTTCCTTTAAGCGCTTACGGCATAGAGCTATTTTACTTCAAGTAAATATTTTAGGTTAAGTTTATTTTGTTAGTTTTCTATCGGCGTTACGGTAAGTTTATCTGAGCATTACCTGTACTGCAGTATTGATAAACATACCATGAGGCATGGGTTTACTCACATCCAGCAGGGTGGCAGGAGGTGACTTTTTTTTAGATATAACCACCACTCTCTTCTTGTTTCCTTCGGCATTGATAATCCCGTAAGACAATGTAGGGTTTCATCGTTGCATCCTAAACCTAAAAATACTTTGTTTACCCATATATTTATTCCCTTACGTCCCGCCATGTCCCACCCAAAGTAAACCCATTGACTTTAAATTCAGAAGGAGACTTACCATCCTTGGGCCCAGTTGTGAGTTGTGCCTACTCAGCCAGCATTTGAAGTGAACGTAGTTTGCCTGAATCGCAAACAGATAGTTCTGATATAAACTATTTATTCCAAGTACTTATTTAAATTTTTGCAATTTAATGTGCTAGAAAATAAGAGTTAATCAGCTTATTTTCGCTCCCTGAATACAAAATTTACTAAATAACTCCTTTAAAAAGCATAACTACTATTTTAGAGCAGCACACCAGCACACCCTGTGTTGGAGAATACTAGAATACTTCGTCCTCTTTCAAATCCTGGCTGGCACAAAAGCAATGTACACTATCCCTCTAGTGGGGAAACCTTATGGAAGAATGAATATTCACGCCGCCGAAAAAGAGATGGTGCAACTTTCGTTTTCCAGTCCGATTGGAACTGCTATAGCAGTTTACGGATCAAGATGACTTTCCGAAGTCAAGCAGCTGGTTGTAATATTTTGACAGTTGTATGTTATAGTTTTATATTGTATGTTTGGCATATTTTTGTTTAAAAATATTCTCATTTTGAAATTTTGGATGGTGAGTAGAAGCGCGCACGACGGAGCCACCTTGAACTATTCCATGCATCACTGCATCAGCGCTAATTTCTCCTCTCCTTCTCGGCGTTCGCCTTTATACTCAATCCACGTTCATCTTTCAGTACAGTTGTTGTGGAAGATAGTTAATCTATTGCCTTTCATGAGTGTATTTTTTATTTAATCCGTATCATGTGACGGTAAAATCACAGCTGATTATTATTTCATAAGGGTAGTACAACATAAATTGTCATTTGTAACAAATGACTTATGAAAATCCCACACTGAAAGGTGAATGTGGAATTGATTATAGAGGGTTAGCATATACTGCACAAAAGTTGGTACACTTACAACGACGATGAAAAGTCTACTTATGTATACAGTCAATGGTAAAACCCTAGAACTGCCAGGGGAAGCGCCGACTGAGACGGGGCGAGTTCATTAAATTTGGCCGAGTGGGCTCGCCAGCACGTTGTTACTACGGTGAATGAGTGGGTACGGCCTCATCTAATTATGAGGCCCTCATAGCGTGTACGGTCGGAGGTGTACGCGCGCTGAGGGCCCTCGCACAAATTGTACAATCTGGCCCGCTAACAATACAAAGACTCTTGTCTTACTCCACGCCCCGCGCCCCCCCTGGGGGACCGAGAATGGAAACTTGTTTGACTTCGTGTGTAAAGCTAGGGGTATTCAGAAGTTTTGCATGGTGTAAAACTGTAGTGCTGTGATTTACGAAGGTTTTTTTGTTAGAATTATATTAAAAATCTAATTCAATTCAATCTCCGAATCTAAATCAGAGTCCATCAATCAATGACAATAACGTTCTGTATTAAACTACAACGAGGGCAAATAAATGATTCCAAGACAGTTTGGAAATGATTTTGTGGTTTTCAGATTTAGCGAAAACTCTGCCTCCATAATTTATAGTAATCCTGCGGGTATTATTTGGTTAAGAGAAAGATTTGTAGTGCAAAAGAACACTCAGGTAAGGTAAATGGGAAAACCAAAACGTACGATATTATTTGGTGTTGCGAGGTTTGATTTTTGTATTGAGCTTTTGAACTTATTTAAAGATTATAAAATAGTGTAGATTTAAATCATCATTATTGTTATTTTTCCGTCGAATATGTTTATTATTTGTAAGATAATACAATGAGTGCACAGTTGTCTATGAAGTTGTAATAGAAACTTAAAATCTGTGTATTATGTATACTCGTTGAATTGGAAAACATTTCTCGTTTTTGTAAAAATACATTATGTTTGTATTAATGTAAGGTCAGTAGGAGATTCAAGTGATACGTATAATGACTTAAGTGCGCACACTATTAATCATATTAAGTCATCAATGCGCATATTGCCTTTAAAGTCATGAGCATGACTTTTCGTCACTGCTAAATTATATGAATTTTTAACACAGCTACCAAGTTTAAATAATTACATTTACATTTAAACAAACAAAAGTCATACTTATGTACGAAATCAAATACTTTTGCACGTGAAAAAACGTTTTGTTCTTCGGGGGAACTAAAAAAATTCATAGTATCTCCAGTTATACAAGCACAATTGGCAGTCCAAACTGTTTGAAACTCTTCTCCTGAGGTCAAAAGTTACGAAGTTTTCAACTGATGTGAGTGAAATATCAATCGATGGTATAGACATTCACGTTTTGTATGATTTCCAACTTGAGTTCGCAATAAATCAGTCATTCAATAAGAGAGATTCTTGATTTTTTCATAATCACTATATTATTGAATAAAATAATTGAATATTCTTTTTTGTTACCTTTATACATAATTTAACTCAAAATTTAATCATGGAGACGTTTGTAATGTTATTGGTTCATTTCACGAATCTATTTCTGATCATCATCATGCAGTCAAATGAGACGGCAAGTAAATTGTCAGGAACTTAATAATTGAGTATGATCTTATTCTTTTTTGTTTGTGATGTATTGCGTATTGCCTGAAAATACATGTAAGACAATGTCCAAATTCATCTGTCTGGGGAATGTATATTTGAATTACCGTCACATTCCAGTAAAATCATGATTAAGTTGCTGGTCATTAGAAATCATCCATTCTTGTCTGGGAAAATCATATTTGCATTTGTTCTCTATTCGGCGAAAAGTTTTATCGTTATTAACGTTTTTAGACAATGGATCGGATTAACTAAGTAAACTTAATTCTAAGATAAGAGTAATCGCGACACGAAAGCCCTCGAGTAACAAAGTTTACCTCAAACAATTTTAACCCTATTTCGTTAAAAACACGTCGAACCAACTCTTCACTTAGGGGTTTATTGGAAAACTCAATAAGGGAGTTTTTAAGTCGTCGGGGAAGTGTGTAAGAGACGTGTTAAGTTGTAAGCGGTAAGCGGCTTACGGTAAGCGGGTTTGTGTAAGTGTAAGTGCACGGCGACAGACGTGGCGACGGAGACGCAGCGCCGCGCACGCCTGCAGGGTTGCCATGGCGACGGAGAAGGCGGGACAAACCGAATACCCCGCGAGATGTCCGTCGTCCATACTTTGGGTCTACAGTGGATAGCGATCCGGCATTGAGGAGGACCAGATTTTTAAACAAATCGGAATAGTTTATTTAATGGATTGGATTTAAAAATCTGTTTTCAAAAATACACCCTAAAATGTAAACATTATACCGTACTGAATTTAATATTTTCGAAGGCAATGTTAAAATAATATTTTCATATATTGTATAAATATTTCGATTTTGATTTTAGCGGACGTTTGCCACCACTGATTAGAAAAAAAACTGCAGCTATATTTTCTGTTTTAGCTATGTTTATGTCCAAGTTATCCTAGATGTGTATTTCTAATCTTGTTATGTTCTAGGTTCTTTTTCCACCTGAAGACGGGATCAGAATTTAGATCCCGAAACGTCGTGAAACTTAATCACTGATGGAAAATGTCCGCAAAAATCAAAATCAAAATATAAAATCGCCATCAATGAATTTCAGAAAATGAATTGTATAAATGTTTGAAAGTTAGATGATTATTTTATAAGAATTACGATTACTAAGATGATAAATACCTACCGGCTTAAGGGACCAGTACATTTCAAAATGTAGAATTGGAGAATACAGTATTTGCTGCGCCGTCGTCCATACTTCGTGGGTCTTACAGTGGATAGAGAGAAGTGTACCAGAGAAGGACCAGATGTTTAAACCAATCAGAATCATTTATTTAATGGATTTGATTTAAATATTGGTCTTTAAAAACACACCCTTAAATGTAAACATTATACCGGATTGAATTAAATATTTTCAAAGACAGTGTTAAAAATCATATTTTCAAACAATGTATAAATATTTGAAAGTTGGATGATTGTTTCAAAATAATTGAATTACTAGGAAGATAAATACGTAAGGGACCAGTTCATTGCAAAATTTGTAATAGACAATACAGTATATGCAAGATAATGCTTGAACTGTTACTTTTTACGTCACATTTGATTCATTAGTTCAGTATGATTGCAAGCATATAAAACTTAAAATGTGAGCAAATAAATAATTATTTGGTTAAAGAGTGTACATTTTTTAATTTTTTACCGGAAAGTCATAATAAATGCTTAATTGAAGTAAAAAGATTTTAGAGGTCAATATTATTTATTTTAATAAATTATACAAGACGTTTAATATTTTAGCAAGTTTTCTAAGCGATAGAAATCAATTAGAAAAATTAAAACATTTTAAATTGTAATAGAATGTATGCATTTTTGTTTGTAAGTACAGTAATGTTTCCCATGTACCCGAATCTAATATTTTATTTGGTATATTTTCAAATTCACATTTCAGCTGCAGATAGGGAAAAACTAATTACATTCCTATCTTAACACATTAGACTTAATCTTGTAATTATGTTTACAGCTTGGAAATATCCTCACCACTTATATACTAAAGTTATAATTTAAATAAAATATTCAGTAAAGTCGTAAATTTAATTAAATACATCATACGAATATCTATCGAGTATTAACGATATAGGAACTACTACAGTAAAAACCTTTATGAACATAATTAAAAATATGTACTATTTATAACAAAATAATTGTAAAATGAACATTTTCATAAAAAAAATAATAGGCACCTAAGTTAGTTTTAAGGGATCAATATATTTACGTTAGTCTTTCTTATGGCATAAAATGTTTTCATCTGTAATCAGGGAGATTAAATTCACTTTTCTAATTTACTTTTATGTTAACTGTTCGATGTCGTATTTGTCAAATAAAAAGCAATGAAGTGCATTCATTTCACCCATGGTAACTAGAAGTAATATTACGGTATGCATTGCTAAAGAAAATTACTTTTAAAAGATGTCTATTTTAAGTTCACTTAGCCTAAGAGAACTATTTTATGTTCTTTTGAGAAGTTAATCAAATCTTGTATAAGCATGGAGGAGCCTCTCAATAAGCACTAAACATGTCTAGATGGAAGCAAGAGTAACATGTAAAAAGAAGAGGTCCCACCGAGATTTGAACTCGGATCGCTGGATTCAAAGTCCAGAGTGCTAACCATTACACCATGGGACCGGGCTGTCACCTGGCCGCTGCGCGTCACTGTTGAGAGTTGCCGACCAAATTAAACCATATAAATGGTAAGAATAAGTTGAATATTATCGTAATACTCCTTTTATGATTCATTTTTTATAATATAATTTACAGGTGTTAATTTTGTTATGATAAATGCCTATCGATGTACAAAAAATATGTTAACCTTTTTTTACATGTTTACATTAATTTTTTAATATGTTATATCAGATAAATTAGTTGCAAATTTATATTTATATCCACACGAGAGAGTTATTATGATGTATTTTTTCTAAACCAAAGAATTATAAATATTCTGATTGAAACCCTTTAAGGTAACCTTTTGTTTTACATATATACATTAGTTTTTTTTTAAATATATTATATCACATAAAGTAGTTGCAAATTAATATTTATATCCACAGAGGGGATTATTATGGTGTTATTTTTCTAAGCCAAACAATATTATCAATCTTTTGATTGAAACCTATATTCATGGAGCAAAAGTTTACTTTCAAAACATTAAAATCAATCAATCACATTACATTACCATTTATTATACTATTCTAATACCTTAATAGTTATTTATGAACTAAGGGAGTAAAGTGCAAGAATGTCTCCCTAAGGAAAAGGTTTTCCAGAGGGAGAAAATTCACCTTACTCCCGTACCTATAATACGTAATTTACAAACCATTTTTTCCCACCTGTACAAATAAACTAATAGTTGTATCATAACATTATATTATTGTAGTGATAGTTGAGCGTAAATAAATTTCCAGAACTCCTCAACAGCGTAAGCTGATTCACATATATTCCTAATCACATTACTTGGTCAAAGCAGCCCGTAACACTAATGTTAATTTTAGCACTGGACTTACGGTTGGCCAGGCCATGTTGTTGTCTCAGACTATTGGGTGTCCCGTAACTCTCTGGACAAATCTGTTTAGCGTAATAGCTTAGTTCAAGGCAAACAAATTTCACTATAGGAACACGGCATCTTGGTGCCTTGTTTTCCGTTTGTCTGTCCGTGTGTTTTTTTTTTACATAACTCATAAACGGTTTGAGGTACAGCGTTGAGATTTTGTACAAATCATTATGTTATTAAGAACTATTACGATTCAAAATTATATTACCAAAATATCACCAAACGTTTCTAAATGGCGGTAATGTTTAATATTTAATGCCAAATTCCACGAAAACCGCTAACTTTAGAAAAACTTACAAAGTACAGTACATAACAGTTACTACATTCCTCGTAGTTTTCAATGATATCTTATTTGTTAAGTTTGGATAAAGAATTACAGGTAAATTAGTTCTTTTCTTAATGCATGAGGACTCCATTTAAACAATAGATCTATGATAATACTCCTTTTACATTGTTTTGTATCGTTTAATCGGAGAAAAGTGGTCATGCATTACAAAAGAACTAATTTCTCTGTAATTATTTATTCTTTTTTTTAACAAATTAGTTATAATTTAAAACTACATAAAATGGAGCAACTTTTATTTTTTTTAATCAGCTGTTTTTGTGGAATTTACCATTGCGTATTTTAAATTACCGCCATTTGGAAAATGTTGATGATATTTTGGTAGAATTTTGAACGGTGATGAGTCTAAATAAGATAAACATTTTTGCAAAATCTCAACGCTGTACCTTAAAGCGTTTAGGAGTTATGATTTCTTTGTAAAAAAATACACACGGGCAGACAAACGGAAAACTAGGCACCAGAGGCTCATGTTCCCATTGTGAAATTTGTTTGTCTTGACCTAAATAACGCCATATACATTTGTCCAGAGATTTACAGGACACCCTGAATGTCAGATCCGTGGGCCAGGCTGTAAGACGATCCATATACAGAACGAATTAAACGACGTGGCCTAGGGCAGTCCATAAGACTAATGTTCATTCTAGCATAGGCCTTAGGGCCATGTCATTTGATCCGTATCCGTAGCCGATCCCGCTCAGCAGGACCAATCGATGCGGTAAGCCCGGGGTCCCTCCAGGCCCGCTTTGCATCTCTACTTCGCCGTCGCGGGACTGCGGATTTCATATAACTAAATAATGCACGCCGCCCGATACGATTAGGGCCACGGACCCTTATTGCATACCATTATGAGCCTTATTGCATACGATTATCGGGCCTCATCAAACCATAATGGCATCTTACTGTTCCGACTCTACCCCCGGGATACGAGACCTTTTTGTGTGTGACGATTTTAATTGCACTCATGCATACTAGACAAATTTTACAACTGAAAAGGTAGGTCAAGTTTTTTCTCTTCTTCAGTCGCTATAATGAAGTAGTTATCTGAACAGATTCTATGTTAATTTTTTCTCATCGAGGCTTGTTTGATAAATACTTCAAAATTAATGTTTTCCAGGTACTGTATATTTTTCATTTTTATTAAAAAGTGTTTTTTTATTTTCAAATTTTTATTAAAAAGTATCGAAAACCGAACATACATTTTAATAAACTGAACATTCACTAAAATAAATTATATATGCGTCTAAGTTAAAATGTTATTAAAACTAATTATATAAGTACCACACAAATTATAGTCCAACAAAGCAACATAATCCAGGCATAGCATTGTTAGAAATTGATGGGTTACTGTAGGTATTCTGCTATTGTTAGAGGCGTTATTGACAGTAAATTATTAATAGTAATTCTTAAATTCAAATTCTTTAAATTTACAATCAACGGTATTAAACACGAGTGTGTTTGGAAATATTATAGGTAGTCTATATATAATATTATCTCAATATTAGTGCATGAGCAGAAAAAAATTATTAAAACAACTACACAACAAATTGCAAAGTAGTACATAACTTTTGTTGGTAGCTGTTCCAAGTAAAGACGAAGGTCTACTTATATGGGAAATAGACATTTTATAGTAAATTGAGATAATAAGATCTACAGATTATCTAATGGACTGTCAATATATAGATCTTATACTGTAAATTTACAGATCTAGTGTTGTCAATTTACTCTCAAATGTCTATTTAGCAACTATTACACTGAATAACTACTTTCAATTATATTTGCAAAAAAGGAATATACATATTTATCGAGAGCGAGGCCGTGGGTAACTACCACAACACAATTCAATTTTTCATTTTACAGGTACAGTCAAATGACATGGCCCAGTCCTCCCTTTAGACTAATGTTGATTTAATCACTGCGCTATCGGACAGCCCGGGCCACGTGATCTGACTGCAACTGTACTCGTGTCTCCTCACTGACCTGGACCCGCGCCTCCGTCAGGTTGATCTTCATGGCCAGGTCCTCCCGGGTGAACACGTCCGGGTAGTGCGTCTGCGCGAACGCCGTCTCCAGCTCCTCCAGCTAGACAGACACGCACCGGGACATTCAATAGAAATGTAATAACTGCAGAAATTAAATGGTACAGGGTTTTTTTTAACGCAATCCAAAATTTTATTTTATATCACTGAAGGATTATTTCTACCCAATATCCCCGGATTTGACCCCACTATATTATTGGGGGTACATAAAAAGTAAGGCCTGCAAAAACAATTTACAGGATATTCAGTACATTAAAACAAACATAACAAATTTAATGCAAGAAATTCAAAGAGGTACCTAGCAACACGTGTTCGGGAATTTGATGGTGAGAGCGTAACTGTATACAAATGCCAGTGGCGGATTGTTTGAGCACATGATGTTGACTAAATGTGATCAAACTTAAATAATATGTTGTATAAAATCTAAAGATCCATAAAACCTTACTCATTTCATATTTATATGTGCATTATTCATTCCTAAATTTGGGTTGCGTTTGCAAAGAATCACCCTGTACTATAGACTTCTGTTGCAGCTTTGCTTGCAATGGTAGCTGAATGGTATTATAGATTACTGTTGCAGTTTGCTTACAATGTTTGCTCCATGTAGTTGTTTTACGTGAAATTTATTCTTCTGTAAGATATTGACTCAACCTTTGAAGGTCTGTAGGGCGAAAACCTTACAAAAAAACGTAAATTCTGGAGAAATTTGGCAAACCTATGTATTTTTCCCTTTAATTTGGCATATAAATCTTGAAGATTGCCAATTAATAGGGCACTGACTAAAGTGATAACTCAGTCCCTGAGAACTCAGTCTTTCACTTGTATATATAGGAATATATATTGAATTTAAAAACTATCTTTTATAAAGTCATACACCCTTGATGTACTTTGCGAAAAATTAACTATTTTTGGATCAAAAATTAATGTACTTTACCACTTCTGTGAAAACAAATCCTCTAAGAACATTTTTATGAGGCCAAAAATATTAATTTCTATAGCATTGTTTGTTTTAACGACCTAGTGATAGCCAAAGTCACATCGATTAAACTAACTATGAATTCACGATACATTCTGTTAACCCAATGAAGAAATTACAGTAACATTAGTCTCATGCAGGATTCGTGTATTTTTATGAAGTCCTAAGTCAAACGGGCGGACTCTTGATGTCTAATTTACGCTCTATACTTTCATAGAACCTCTGAAAACGGCATTTAGTGTTTTATTGCGGAGGTTCTTTTGCCAAAATGATCTTACCCGTTCGATCACTATATGATTTTATTATTCATGTATTTTAAACCAGAGAACCAGCCAAAGCGCCTTAATATACCTATAAAACTACTATAAAGTCTTTCCTACAGTTTGAAAGCGTAATGCAAACATTTTAAATATTCTTTATAATGCAGAATGCAAATACAAATATGCCTCCCACAGTGAGAATGGTTGCGTACCTGCTGTAGAGTGAAGGTGGTGCGGTTGCGCCGCTGCTTGCGCCGGACGAAGGAGTCGTCGTGGATGGCGGGGTGGTACGAGTAACTCGTGTCTGCAACATACACACATTTTTAAATCCTTAACAACTATTTTTTATTTTAACATTTTAAAATGTTTTAACATTCTTTACATTTTAGAGGTAATGTTAACCAATAATACCAATAATAAATAATTACCATTAGATTCTAATTTGCTGTTATCTAATAATATTGTGAATGATCCAATATTCTAAAATGATGTAATAGTATTTAATGCACTTACATACCGACTATGAACGAAACATTTTGTGCCATTGTAATTCATCATAAAATGTTTCCGTTCGAAACATTATTGCTTGGTGCTTTTTTAATAAATAAATTAGGCTCAATTAAATTAATATTTGACGCTGTTTGGATTAAGTATATTATAATGTTGTTTACAGGGACGAAAGAAGAAAATCTTAAAATCAAGAAAATCATAAAATAATCAAATGATTATTTTATCGCTAAGTTTTTCTCATTGAATAACTGAAGTCGCATAACATGAATGAATGTGGTTCATAGGGAGGGAATAAAACTAAATTTGGTTTTTGAATGTCAACATTAAAATATGAGTATATGTCAATCCAGTTCTCAATATGGATCGTTATGTTAATTTTGAATAGCATCATTCCGGTAAATGACTCATAGATTTAAATTAACTGAAGTATAATCTGGCTAAGTTATTGATGCAATACAATTTATGATTATTTATATCATTATTCTTTAAAAAAATATTCTGGGGTGAAATTTCTCAATCCTCTCTCGCTAGAAAGATTACAGTATGATAGATTATGAGCATATTATTAATATGCAAGTAATTTTAAATTGACTGTTCCTATAATCATTATTCATGTTTAAGATTTTTTTGGTTGCCCATTACATTTTTATTTTTTGGTGGTTTTAAAAGTTTAAAACTTCCCGTCCGCCAGTTCTTTGATACGGTTCTTGAAAATTGAAAAATAAATTGAAAGCCAAACCAAACTAATTTGTTTCCTTTTGAGGCAGCCTGTATAATGAAGAAAGGGAGTTCTTCATTAACTTACCGCATTTGGATGTAACAAGGTAAGGCGAACAAATTGCACAAAGAGAAAGTTATTTAAATAAAGCAATATAATGTCATCTTATTAGGCTTTTGATGCTGGTTGAAATTTAATTTACGTACATAACTGGCTGATTTTACTTTGCAGGCTTGATATTGAAAACATTTCTAAGAATAAGAGGCATTGTTTATATAATATCAATAATATCAGTCGTAATTACTTTTAAGTGATAACTGTCTTGCTCAAGAAATAGTAGTTTTTAAGAGAACTGTATAGTTTTCGGGGAATATTTAAACCTAATTTTCATGTTAGGAAGTTCTATACTCTTATATGAGAAGTGTTTGTATCCATGCGAGCTTGCACACTCCCCCTTGAGTTTTTCAATAAATGTTTCGATCCTCATAATATTTCCAGAAATAGGCAATCCTCATGGCATTATCTGATGCGCTGCTCCAAAAATAACATTATTTATGATGTAAAAACTGATCAGTCAGTTCAGTTTGCGTCGAATATTATGGCACACTACTTTGGCAGTTACAAGATCTTCCAACACAGTTCTGAGGATCAACACAGTTCGTCTCTGCATTCGTTGCAAACCCACAGGCAAATTGTTCTGTAACACCCGAGTAATCTATTGGATTGAATATTTACCGGGAATAGACCAAAACTTATTCCTCGCTGACAAAAGCGGAAATACTGCCGTTCCCAATCCGGGAGTCATTTCCCAAGACCACCGGATGATGGTCAGTCCCCGATTGGCAGCGGCAAACACAATTCCAAACAACCGCTCTCGTGTTTTTTGTCCGAAACAATTATTAAATCCAGTGTACTTGCAGTTAATTGCCGTCCGGTTGTTTTCCTAATCCCCGTTTTTAATCGAAAAGCCCGCCCCGAAAATAGTGGAAAAACGGGAATTGCGAAAACATTATTTTTACTAATAACTTATTCGATTTAAAAATTAAGTCGGCAATTTCCGAGAGCGCGGCTCGGTTTAAGCCCCGCTGCATTGTCGGGGCACGGAATTTAATTTCCTCCGTCATAAAAATTCAATGTTTAAGCTTTTAAAAATAATTGTATAATCTGGCGCTATTAGGGTGGTGGGAGTGGGGGGACTATACATCTGCTATCACCGCCCCTCCTCTTGATAACGGTAATCATAGTTTGACCGACTCCCCCCTTGTACATCACATGGGGCCGGAATGATGACTGTTGATATGGTGAGCTCGGCTTTACATTCAGTTAATTGGGGCAGTTACTGAAATGTGGAATGTTTTATGACTTAACTTTAAATTATATGATTTGGTATTGTTTAGTTTAAAATCCCTATAAGAGGTTTCTTTGCCTCTACCAAAACCGTCGAAATTCGCCCAGAACACGCACTGCACCATGTCACTCAGCCTCTCTGATTCTCTAAATAAAATTTTATTCAATATACAAGTGTAACTATGAAGATTTGGAGATAGTCTAAGAGCCAGTGGCCGGCTGACGACACATATTTTAAGAAAGCCTATAATTTTCTCATTTACTCTATTCTACCTCCCATTCATGAAAATGGGGCCCTTTAAGCCCACTTGCGGTAGGTTCGGGCTCACCCATGGGTGAAAGGGGTGACAATTTGACATGAAACGAACATATTTTAAGAAGGCTGCCGTTTTGATATGTCACAGTATGCACTTAAAGTAACTCGAAAACGGAAATGGCAGACGTCTACCGCGGTTGTGACGTCACGGCAGACGCTTTAAAAATGGCCAAAAAATTAATTTTTTTCTGACATAGTGTAAGAAAGCTGTCATTTTGATATGTCAAAATATACCACTATTGTAATACGAAAACGGACATGGCAGACGTTTACCATGGTTGTGACGTCACGGCAGACGTTTGAAAAATTAACATATTTAACATAGTACAATGTAAAAGTATATGGCTATAATCTTGAAATTATGCTAGATAATAACACGTTACTACCGTTGGTCATTGTTGAGCCATATCCACCTGGTTTTGACCAAAACAAAACTTTCGGCCGCCATCTTGGATCCGCCATATTGAAATAAGAGAAGTTATTTCAGATGTAAAGATAGTGTTGTGTCCCATCATTTAGAACTAGTTTTTTACGCTGAATTCAATGCTACAACTAGTTTTCAATAAAACTATTTATTTTCTTATATAATGCTATTTTTTTTGAGATTATATAAAGAAAAATTACAATATCTCAGAAGTAAAAGGTCATAATTGAAATTGGGTAGCAGAATTGAATTCAGCGTAAAAAACTAGTTCTAAATGATGGGTCACAACACTATCTTTACATCTAAAATAACTTCTCTTATTTCAATATGGCGGATCCAAGATGGCGGCCGAAAGTTTTGTTTTGGTCAAAACCAGGTGGATATGGCTCAACAATGACCAACGGTAGTAACGTGTTATTATCTAGCATAATTTCAAGATTATAGCCATATACTTTTACATTGTACTATGTTAAATGTGTTCAATTTTTAAACGTCTGCCGTGATATCACAACCATGGTAAACGTCTGCCATCTCCGTTTTCATATTACAATAGTGGTATATTTTGACATATCAGAATGACAGCTTTCTTACACTATGTCAGAAAAAAATTAATTTTTTGGCCATTTTCAAAGCGTCTGCCGTGACGTCACAACCGCGGTAGACGTCTGCCATTTCCGTTTTCGAGTTACTTTAAGTGCATACTGTGACATATCAAAACGGCAGCCTTCTTAAAATATGTTAGTTTCATGTCAAATTATCACCCCTTTCACCCATGGGTGGGCCCGAACCTACCGCAAGTGGGCTTAAAGGGCCCCATTTGCATGAATGGGAGGTGGAATAGAGTAAATGAGAAAATTATAGGCTTTCTTAAAATATGTGTCGTCAGCCGACCACTGGCTCTTAGGCTAAGATGGTTGATTGATTCTATTCCTTCAAAACCGAATATGCTGATTCAGAAAATATATTGAATTTAAGTTCTTTTACTCTTGCTCCAATAAGCCACTTAGTGATATAAACGACTTTTAAGAAGAAACAAACGTGAAGCTCTTTGTGTTTATAATAGGGAATTAGTTAGTCCTTTTACCATAAGAACTGGAGGCGCTAAAGGAAACTGCATAATCTTTGCGAGGTGAAATTGGGACAAATTTAACATGGAACCTTATAGAAGTTTGAAAACCAACACGTAGTGTTAAATAAAGTCTAATTTTTAAACGAATTCAGCTTCCTTACGATTTCCTAATGATGGAGTTTCTTATTTAATGAGCAAAACCTTAAATAAAAATTCAGTTTATCGAAAAGTCCTTCACCGATTCAACAAAATTTAAAACAATTTGTTACAATTTGTTAAATAACAAATAGTCGTGAAATTAAATTCACCTGCTCAACTTTTCACAGTGCAGGTTCTGAATTACTAAAAAGTGTTCGGCGAGAGGAACCTCCAGGCCGAGGTTTAATGCCGTTACCGCTGGTAATCCCCCGGTCGCGGCGAGGGCGCAAACGAAATCTCCGGTGATTAAAAGGTTTGCCAGGTTCAAATTACTTTGTCTCGAGCTCTTCAATTTCCTGCCAAGTGTGATCATGCTGCGGCGCTATTCGATTAAAACTTCATCAACTTGCCTCGACTTCAACTTCCGGCTGTTGTTGAGTTTGTTTAGAGACGTGGTTTTCCTCGAATTATCATACAAAGGTGTGTGGAATTATTGAGGAGTAGACAGCAAGGTGGGGAGAGGATGTATTACCTGGATTTAGAGGAGTCGTCGTTTAAATTGTATTCTTTACATTGCTAACTGGTTTTTTAAGCATTAGTACACTTTGCTTAACTAAAAAGTTTAGTTGCATATTTAAAATATAGTTTATCTACGACCATTGCAATAAGCACCAATTATGGTATTACAACAAACATTATAATGATATACATTAAGACACCAAAAACCAAGCAGTACTCTAATGACGACTTTAGAGTACTGGAGTCACTTTAGAGTACTGGTTCTAGACCAATGAGAGCTCGGCATTTGACGGAAGTAGTGTCATAATAACAATTACGCAATTCGCACATCAGCTGATTGTTGAGTTACGATTCATGTTTGAGTTTACTTATACCATCAGCTGATTGTTCTACAACGATTCATGGTTCAGTCTGCTTATTTGCCTAACCTCAAATTTTAGTTGACCTATTCCATCATTAGTAAAAGTCATGAGTTTTGTTTAACTTTGGGGGAAATTTTGTCGTATATTGTTGGTCGTAGATAAAATAGTGTATGCAACGATTGTATTATGCCTTTAAGCCACTCGTGAGATATTTAGAACACTCGCTTCGCTCGTGTTCTAACTTACATCTCACTCGTGGCTTAAAGGCATTCATTATACAATCGTTGCATAAACTACTATATTTATTTCACAACAAATGCACACATCTTTAAGTTTAAATATCGCATCATAAATCATTATTGATTATTAATTTGTTCTGCAATAACGAAAATACGAATTTTTATGTATATGTTTAAATTATTAATTTGTTTAAGCCGAATTATAAAGTTATGCTCAATGGCACATATAGGCCTATAACGTTTTAATTAAGATAAATATTTTTTTATTGATAAGCTGGGGACTATTCCTAAACGACGTTGATAAATTAATAACATTGCCTTAGCATTTTATAATACTAGTAAGATTTCGTTTCAGAACCGATATGCAAATATACAACTGAGAATGATTGTAACTAGTAATTAGTAATTTGTAATTTGTAATTTGTTCTCATTTTAAAATCCGTTTGGAATAAGAACGGTTAGAATAAAACCCCTGGCAATAAGAAAGTTTAAATTACTTTTTTTATTTTACCTCAATCCCCTCACAAATTAAAATAATCACGTTAAACACAACCGTAATCATTACCCGTCAGGCTGCGGTAACGTAGTACCCGTAAGACCTGCCCCAATACAATATGGCCGTTAAGCTGGCAGATGCCCGTTACATACACAATCAAAGGGTGGGCGATCTTACAGTGATGACGTGTCACACGAGGGGGGGCGGTGATAAGAACGTGCGGTTATCACCGAGTGACGTCACAGAGGCTGCGGTCGACGCTAAGTGATTGGAGGGAAGTGTCACCAGGTGTGACAATGAGGGGATGATCCCCCCCCCCACCCCCCCGTCATCAGATTAACACAGGGCTACTTTGTCTTGTCCGGGGGGGGGGAGGTCACGACTGCCGCTGCTAACTTGATGACGACATTATCTCTTGCATAAGTTGACTGGGTTTTTTCGAAAGTGGGAGTTTTTATGTGTGGTAGTTGTAGATTTTGTTACTGTTCTAAATATATTCTTAAAATTGGTAAACAGGCCTGCTACAACAGGTAATGGGAAAGCTGGTTAATTGAACTTTACTAAATTGTAAAGAATACGGAAAAATAATAGTTATTTGTGGGTTGAGTGAGTAAAGTACACATTGTCTCACGAGTGAAAATTTTGGCTCCTGAGCTTGTGAGGGCGACAATTTTCACGAGGGATTTAGTGTGCTTTACACTCGAAATACTCACAAACCTTTTCCCTCACCTACAATAATAAATATCCTGACCATAAAAATGTATTGTATTAACTTAGAAAGTAATAATAAAAATATCCGTTTTGTTTCGTTCTACTAATTGCGCCTGCATCCGGGTAGCTGCAACCTTGCATGCACCAGCGATCAGCTTATTGTAGCAACGTTCTTTTACATGCTCAATCCGACGTTCTCACAACTGATTGTTGTTAATGTTAATCTTATTTTATTATTCCTGCCACTAAATCAGCTGTTTGCGCCTACATTCGCTGAGCTGCAACATAATTGCATGTGTGCTTGGAAATTTGAAGGTTTAATAAGTAATCACTATACTCCCGCAAGGCGACAAACTATTATTTTACTCTCCCATTACAAGGAGTAAAAAGTGTCTAAAAATAGCAGGAGGGGGGAAAATATTTTGGGTATTCGCCCCAAGAGGTTTTTTATTCTGCTTTAAAAACTGAACATACATGGAACTTTGTTGCGATCTTGTTACTTTTGAAGTTTTGGGGTAAGCTTTTTGGTAAATATTACATGGACATGAAAAATTACTTAATTATTTTCCATTAATGATACAGTGCATCAGTAGAATCCCACTCCGCAATGATAGTTTATAACACAAAAATCAACTTTCTATCGTAGGAAATGAATCGTGAAAAAATACCTGTAATTTCTCCGTTCATGAGGAATACTAAGCTGAACTTTTGACAAGTAAGCAATTTTTAAACTTTATTTGTTTGAGTTTTAGAAAATTGGCGAGAAAATATAAACTCTCAAGAAGTTTTAATCTGGTTGTATATCATCCTTGGTTCCAAATAAGGAATTTAGCGCTAAATACACATTTAGATTGTTAAAATTAACAACTCGAAATCCCCGAATGAGAAACACGATAAAGTTGCTTCCATTACCGTTAAAACTTGATCAAAACACAATATCAAAACCAGTTTGAGCGAGGAAAACCTCGAATAACGCTGACAAATCGGCTCAACAGAATAAACCTCGGCTGGAAGACGGGCAAGCCGATTAGGCGATTCGCGCCAAAACTGTGAATTATGTTGTGTATGTTGGCAATCCTGCCACCACCGCGTGGAGTGGCAATCCTGTTAATCATTTACTTCCGTTTTGAGAGGGTTTACAATATATTTACATCGTGCGACAAACGTGGCAGACCTCTGGCGAACTTGTAAACACGACTGTAAACAAAAGTCAAGAGGCCAATAAAATTTAAGGTAATAAAAAGAAATCGACTGTTTCCTTGAAGGGTGAATCCTTTAAAAACAAATGAGTATTTTAGGGAAACTATACCATAGATATAAACTGTGAAAATTATTAATAGAAGCCTTAGAATTAGAGAACATTCATAACATTTTCTTTCGTAGCTACATAAAAAATCATAATATTCTACATATCTTTTAGTCCATAGGTTTGCCAAAGAGTACAGCTGTTGATATCCCCGAGTGAAACTAAATGACCGCTGGCACTACGTGTCCCATTTCCCTATAATTTCCCTACATTTCCCTATAATGTGTTCTCGAAATAAATAACATTGGAAAATCTAATTAAAAGGCTAGCTGGAATGCGCTGGAAACTAGCTAAACGTGTTATCATTTGTTATTCGCCGTCTTCAATTCTCAAAATAATATTTATTTTAATGTAGAATTGTAAAGCTTAACAGTTTCAGGGAATTAATTTATTTTTAAATCGTTTATCTTTACCCAGTTAAAATATACCTGGCGTTGAAATTTGTCATATTTGACGCATTGTATATTTCTGAATGGGTAAACATAAGCATGCTGAATTTTGTGCATACGTGAATTTTTGCCCGTGCGTGGATTTTTTGCGTGCGTTTTTTACATACGTGATTATTTTGCTGAATTTTGAAAAAGCATTGACTACACATATTTACCCATGATCTTGTCATATTTTTATCATGGTGCCTTGAACTAAATTTATTTTAAAAACTGGATAAGCAAAATACCGCATTTACCCTCGCGCAGCGAAGTTTAACGGCTTCTAGAAAACCGCAGTACTTAAAGTCGCCAAAATTGTAACAGAAAAACAACAAAAATCACCGTATGTACTTGTAATACAAGTACCACAAAACCCTATAAACACGTTCACGTCCTTGAACTAAATTTATTTTCAAATTGGATATGCGCAAAATTATACCGCATCGCGCAGCGGAAAATGCACAAGTTTAACATGGACTCTTATTGAGCCATGCACAGGTCTCAAAGTCACCGATATTGTAAACAGAAAATCAACAAAAACTACCGTATGTTCTTGTAATACTAGTACTACAAACCCCCCTAACCACGTCCCCGGCCGTGGCCGAGCGCGGCGCCGTATGGCCGCCCCAAGAAGCCTCGGCCCTCGGCCCCATCCCCCAGCCGTCAATTTGCCGCTGATCCCGCCGTCCATAATACAATCCTAATTTTCGCTAGTCCCATTAACATGATGCGAATTAGCCGGATTACGGCCTCACAATGCCACGTCCTCCCGGGACCCGGCCCTGCCCTCTTCCACCCGGTCATAATTATTATTGGCCCTTCCGAATTCAATACGCCTAACTCGCTTACGGTCTTAATTCTATAATGGCCCTGTTCTAATGGCACGGTTTTATGTTTTATCCTTGGATCGGGTTTGCCAGTCTCTAGAAGCTGGTGAGATTTTAAAGGTTTTGTAGATTTGTGCGTTTTGTATGGATGACTTAATGGGATATTTCATTTGTAGAATGTTAAACTTAAATAGCTTTGCTATCCAGTATAGTGTCCTCAGAATATATCTTGCGGGAGGGGAGATATTGCTATATAGTAAATATATTTAAAAGGGGATCACTATAACAAGGAAACAGAGTGTTTGGAGCACCCGCCAACAGAAGGGGCGTGTGTGTAAATTATTAAAAATGATAATTGTAAATTTGCATGTTTAGGCAATTTATATACAAAAGAATCCACATTGTAACTCAGTGTAACTCCGAGAATGCAAACTAATTTGAGGCTGACCCCTTTTAAGATTCGGGAAAAAAGGAATCTTCCACAATCTTACTCTCGTTGTTTGTCCACTTAAAGTAAATACAAATGATTTTCTTTCACTAACACAATTCGCACTATTATGCACTCCCGTCTTTCCTCACAATTAATAAGAAGGTACATTTGATAGTTTTGGTGATGGTTCCCGAGTTTCGCAAAGTCATACTTTTTGTCATTTTATCTTCATCGATAAAAAAACGAGCGCTTTTTTTCATGGCCATCTTGCAAGGGTTTGCAAATTTACACTCGCCGTTTACCCTTATTGGTAAAAAAATCCCTCCCGACGATAGTTTCGCGTGATTGATAAAGTGAAGTAAATCCCGTCCAAAAACTAAATTTTATTCACCCAGAAGTTTTCGGGAAATACCTGATGTCCTCCCTAATGTAAATTAATTTAGAAATATAAAAAAACTTGGTTCCATTCCGTGAAAACGTTTTTACAAATAAGTTTCTAATATTTTGATAACGATAAGAAACTTCTTCTCGGTAGGTATTTGTCTTGATTTGTATTAATCAACTTGTAGTGAAAAATACTGGTGTTATATCCCATTTTTTAGATTTTTCCTATTAACTTGAAGGGAGGGGACGTAGGCTATCCCATATACATCGCTAGACTTAGTTACAATTTAAATTTATTGAAACGCTAAAAAATCCTTCGTTAGTTTGTGTTACTTTAATTATCTAATCATGCGCTGCGCCGCCCTAGACTTGTGATGCAACACAGAAATGTCGGCGACAAAGATGATTTGATAGCTTGTCAATTGTTGATGACTCAGTCGGAGAAATCAAGCACATCGCCGTCCTTCTGTTTCACTAATTGATAATTACACTTGTTAATGGCGCAATTGGTTAATTAATGCTTGTTAACCCAATTTGAGAGAATGCGCGCAGTTGGCGACTTTTGACAAGCTAGATTTTTAGTTTGACATTACAATAGAACGTCCGCGTCGCTTTTTCTTGATTGGTCCGAATATCAACGTGAGTTTTTATTCAAACTCAATTAATTGTTTTAGATTTAGAAGCGAAATAATATGGTATACTCTTTAAATTATATGTCTAAACCTATAATATGAATATAATTTGTTTAGCGAAAACTTACGCCAAATAATATTGAGATAAAGTAACGTTTTCTCATTTCTCATATGGTGCAAATGCAATGAGGTTCTTTATAAATTATTATACAAATAATTATTATTTATATTTAACAATATCATTGATTTTAAATAGAGAAGAATACCTCTTATGGCCCACTTGTACACTTCCTTTTGTGTTGGCCAGGATTTAAGGTGTATTTTGATGAATCAACTATCAACGTTTGTTGTTGAATAAACGATTTACAGCAACCTTAACTTTTATAGAAAGGGTGTTGTAGATAGTTTATTTAAGCTATTGATTTGAGTTTTAATAACTGTATATGCTAGGAAAAAACTTTGTATTTAGTCCTACAAAATAAAAATTTCGAAATATCTCCTCCTGCATGAATAGTTGTCTATATTTCAGCAGTGTACTCTGTTAGAGAATACTGTAACTAGGTCTACGTGCTCTTTCAAATCCTGGCTGATAAAAAAGTTAGTACACTTTTTACCATGCAAATGGAAAGTCTCCTTCTATTTTTAAAGTAAATAATAAAAGAAAGAAACAAAATCTATCAAATGAAAAACATCTTGACATTGTTAATTTATTTGTGTATAAGTAGGACTCTACAATTTTTCTAAGCATCTATATTTCGCAGCAAAAAACTGGTGGATTGAGTTGAATAATGCAAAATTAATAAAGGGTGGTGAAGCGATAGTTTACAATTTAACTAATAACAAATCATAAAGTTTTCAATTGATACGAATTGCGTTATGTTTACTAAATAGAGCCAATTGAGGCCCCCACGAGTGGAGAGCGGGGCTCCGAGTGGAATGGAGTTGTTCCGAAAGAGTTGAGCCGCTCGCCAACCCCTTGAAGGTGAAATCGATCGTGAAACGCGTGAAATGTTGTTTGTTCTGAGGTGGAGGGCGGGTGCTGGGTGCAGTACAGATGTATAGGCGGATTCAAACGGCATGGCCTAGTCCACTCATAAGACTAATGTTATTTTTATAATTTGGCTTGCGGGCGGCCTTGGTCAAGTTATTTGACTCAGACTATATGCATGGCGCATTCTATCATAAACAAGGTATTCAGCCATTCCTGAATAGATAAGCCTTAAAGCAAGAAAGTTAAAATAAAGTTGTTCATCTTTATTTTAGTGAAAACTCCTTGGAAAATAGTAATACTATCTTAATCCACGTAAGAAAACTATTAACATTTCGTTTTCAATGATTTTTTTAGTGCTCAAACTTAAACCTGACCATTAAACATTAATTTTTGTCTGTTTTTGTTGATCTGTCCCTAGTTTTTGAGCATATATCAAGTTATTTTTAAGAATAAAAATGTTGTATATAAAGTGAGCGTACTGCATAAACTTTAACATTAAATACACAAAATAATTACAAATAAATTCTTAATTCAGTGTATATATATTAATGAAATAGTAATATCCGCACGTTATAACATAAAGATTACTTGATTTGAAACCTCCATTCACACGAGTCCCGTATAAGGAATCTTTACATGCCCCATACGGAACCGGAAAACGTCAATATAATTCTAAAGCAAGCATTGATAAACATTAAAAATTAGGCTTAAGTGGTTAAGATAATGACTTTCATTGTTCTGCATATTTTAAAAACCTCTTTTACAGATACAGTAAAAGATGCTATCCAAACTATGATGACAAGTGATTTTCTTGTGTCCCGTGCGGAACTAATCTTATGTTAATTTTTGCAAGAAAAATTAAGCGTTTGCAAAGTTTCCAAAACATATAAAATATTAATTAAAAATCGATACACAAGTAGAAGTATAATTTAACCTGTAAAACCGTTTTAAATATTTTTTGTATTGCATAAACTAGTTGTGATCATGGTCTAACTGTCCCGTTCGGTAAATGGATTGGATGTATTGGTATTATAATAAATTTGACAAATAGCATTGTCATTCCAGTACATTCAATGCCAACTGAAATCTGGCTCATGTGCGAACATGTGTATTGTTTAAGACTCTCCAATGTGTAAATTGTCGTGCCTCTAGTTACCGAATTTCGAACACGACAGAACTTTCGTCCCTTTCAAGGGGTTGTCTAGGATCGTTAGTTAAGTACATTTTGAAAATTAATCATAAAAAATATTTAAGCACCGAGCTTTGTTTGATAATTAATCTGTGAAGGTTGAAATTTATGGTATTTAAATATCTCAATTCTTCCCTATTTCTTTCTAATCAGGTGTTAATATTATTATTATACATTTTTGGTGTTATTCTTCTGTAACCAGTTCGCCAACCCTTAAGGCCCTTTGCAAAGCCATAGAGGCGGCTGTGCCCTTATTTAAATAAGATCAAAGTTCAAATTATATAATTTTACATTGAAAACACACCAATATTTTAAATAATTTTTAACGTGTGAGGCCTTTCACCGGCTTTGTTGCAGACACATCACAAACTGAAGGGTTATACGTATATTTTGAAATTTAAATGTTACATATCATCAGTATAATACTATAATTATTAAATACATTTGGATAAAATTATAAAGAATAAAATGAATTGAATATGTATACAAGTAAAAATAAAATATTCATATATAAAAATTAACGTTATTGAACTCAAATTCACAAAGTTATAAATTTTAGTTTAGCATATATAGCTGGTGAAAGGCCTCACACATTAAAAAAGTTTAAAAATATTGGTGTGTTTTCAATATAAAATTATATATTATCCAATATTATCAGTCCATCAAGAAAAAAAAACTTCAAATTAATTTTCTAAACAGTACGTTTTACAGCAAAATTCAAAGACACACTTGCACTTAAAAAGCAATATTGCATCTTAATACGAAATGAGATTGTGATGATTAATATATGTGTTTTGGGAACCAGTTGAATAAAAATTTAAAATACTAAAATTGTTTGAGCAATTTTTTAGATAGGAAATATACTATCTAAAAAAATCAAACAAATATTCCTCGTTTAAAGTTTTATAACAGCCGACTATTTAACATTTACGATGGAATTATAAAAATCTCCACACCTATGTCAATCGGCTGCTGAAATTAAAGTGTTAAAACATTAAAACAGTAAAGAATATTATCCAAAAATGTTTATGGAGTTACTAAGAAATTATCAAAACCTTCCTTTAATAGCAGACAGCCCAATATAGAAATACTGGAAAAAGGCCACCTACAATTGATTGACTATAGGCTATTATTCTATTTCTGTGAATCAAAAACTTTGCATCAGTTACAGAACACAACATTTCTTTCAACACAAAACATTATAATGTACGACTTTGCAGAATAAAAAAAAACATGTTTTTATTCAGGATTAGTATTTATATTTTCATATACTTATCATTTTTAGAATGAAACATTTCGTTGCGATGTACTTAAATAGAACCCCCATCAGAAAACTATACATAAAAACTTTAAACGTGCATTCAATAAACTAAAACCACACAAAACCGCATATCTGTTACCCCTTCAGACACAAAACAAACATTTTACAAGTGAACTCCACTCAATGCGGCTAATCCGTGAAGCCAGCTGTGAAGCGTGTGTTTGTGCGGTACTCACAGGGGTGCGAGGACGAGAAGGGGTACTCCAGCGAGGGGAGGCGAGGGGCCGAGCTCGGGTGCAAGGAAGGCGGGCAGTGGTAGCAGAACATGCCGGCCCCGTGCACGTGCCCGGCGATCTGTAACACAACATCAAACATCAGTGGCAGCCATGAGGGCAGTGGCAGCAGAACATGCCGGCCCCGTGCACGTTCTAGGCGATCTGTAACACAACATCAGACATCAGTGGCAACCATGAGGGCGGTGGTAGCAGAACATGCCGGCCCCGTGCACGTGCCCGGCGATCTGTAACACAACATCAAACATCAGTGGCAGCCATGAGGGCAGTGGCAGCAGAACATGCCGGCCCCGTGCACGTTCTAGGCGATCTGTAACACAACATCAGACATCAGTGGCAACCATGAGGGCGATGGTAGCAGAACATGCCGGCCTCGTGCACGTGCCCGGCGATCTGTAACACAACATCAGACATCAGTGGCAGCCATGAGGGCAGTGGCAGCAGAACATGCCGGTCCCGTGCACGTTCTAGGCGATCTGTAACACAACATCAGACATCAGTGGCAACCATGAGGGCGGTGGTAGCAGAACATACCGGCCCCGTGCACGTGCCCGGCGATCTGTAACACAACATCAGACATCAGTGGCAGCCATGAGGGCAGTGGCAGCAGAACATGCCGGCCCCGTGCACGTTCTAGGCGATCTGTAACACAACATCAGACATCAGTGGCAACCATGAGGGCGGTGGTAGCAGAACATACCGGCCCCGTGCACGTGCCCGGCGATCTGTAACACAACATCAGACATCAGTGGCGGCCATGAGGGCAGTGGCAGCAGAACATGCCGGTCCCGTGCACGTTCTAGGCGATCTGTAACACAACATCAGACATCAGTGGCAACCATGAGGGCGGTGGTAGCAGAACATACCGGCCCCGTGCACGTGCCCGGCGATCTGTAACACAACATCAGACATCAGTGGCAGCCATGAGGGCGGTGGTAGCAGAGCATGCCGGCCCCGTGCACGTTCTAGGCGATCTGTAACACAATATCAGACATCAGTGGCAACCATGAGGGCGGTGGTAGCAGAACATGCCGGTCCCGTGCACGTTCTAGGCGATCTGTAACACAACATCAGACATCAGTGGCAGCCATGAGGGCAGTGGCAGCAGAACATGCCGGTCCCGTGCACGTTCTAGGCGATCTGTAACACAACATCAGACATCAGTGGCAACCATGAGGGCGGTGGTAGCAGAACATGCCGGCCCCGTGCACGTGCCCGGCGATCTGTAACACAACATCAGACATCAGTGGCGGCCATGAGGGCAGTGGCAGCAGAACATGCCGGCCCCGTGCACGTTCTAGGCGATCTGTAACACAACATCAGACATCAGTGGCAGCCATGAGGGCAGTAGTAGTAGAACATGCCGGCCCCGTGCACGTTCTAGGCGATCTGTAACACAACATCAGACATCAGTGGCAGCCATGAGGGCAGTAGTAGTAGAACATGCCGGCCCCGTGCACGTTCTAGGCGATCTGTAACACAACATCAGACATCAGTGGCAACCATGAGGGCGGTGGTAGCAGAACATGCCGGTCCCGTGCACGTTCTAGGCGATCTGTAACACAACATCAGACATCAGTGGCAACCATGAGGGCGGTGGTAGCAGAACATGCCGGCCCCGTGCACGTGCCCGGCGATCTGTAACACAACATCAGACATCAGTGGCGGCCATGAGGGCAGTGGCAGCAGAACATGCCGGCCCCGTGCACGTGCCCGGCGATCTGTAACACAACATCATACATCAGAGGCAGCTATGAGGACAGTGGCAGCAGAACATGCCGGCCCCGTGCACGTGCCCGGCGATCTGTAACACAACACCAGACATCAGTGGCAGCCATGAGGGCAGTGGTAGCAGAACATGCCGGCCCCGTGCACGTGCCCGGCGATCTGTAACACATCATCATACATCAGAGGCAGCTATGAGGACAGTGGCAGCAGAACATGCCGGCCCCGTGCACGTGCCCGCCGATATGTAACACAACACCAGACATCAGTGGCAGCCATGAGGGCAGTGGTAGCAGGACATGCCGGCCCCGTGCACGTGCCCGGCGATCTGTAACACAGCATCAGACATCAGTGGCAGCCACGAGGGCAGTGGTAGCAGAACATGCCGGCCCCGTGCACGTGCCCGGCGATCTGTAACACAACATCAGACATCAGTGGGAGCCATGAGGGCGGTGGCAGCAGAACATGCCAACCCCGTGCACGTGCCCGGCAATCTGTAACATAACACCAGACATCAGTGGCAGCCATGAGGGCGGTGGCAGCAGAACATGCCAACCCCGTGCACGTGCCCGGCAATCTGTAACATAACACCAGACATCAGAGGCAGCCATGAGGGCAGTGGCAGCAGAACATGCCGGCCCCGTGCACGTGCCCGGCGATCTGTAACACAACATCAGACATCAGTGGGAGCCATGAGGGCGGTGGTAGCAGAACATGCCGGCCCCGTGCAGGTGCCCGGCGATCTGTAACACAACATCATACATCAGTGGCAGCCATGAAGGCAGTGGTAGCAGAACATGCCAACCCCATGCACGTGCCCGGCGATCTGTAACACAACATCAGACATCAGTGGCAGCCATGAGGGCAGTGGCAGCAGAACATGCCAGCCCCGTGCACGTGCCCGGCAATTTGTAACACATCAGACATCAGAGGCAGCAATGAGGGCGGTAGCAGCAGAACATGCCGGCCCCGTGCACGTGCCCGGCGATCTGTAACACAACATCAGACATCAGTGGCAGCCATAAGGGCAGTAGTAGCAGAACATGCCGGCCCCGTGCACGTGCCCGGCGATCTGTAACACAACATCAGACATCAGTGGCAGCCATGAGGGCAGTAGCAGCAGAACATGCCGGCCCCGTGCACGTGCCCGGCGATCTGTAACACAACATCAGACATCAGTGGCAGCCATGAGGGCAGTGGTAGCAGAACATGCCGGCCCCGTGCACGTGCCCGGCGATCTGTAACACAGCATTAGACATCAGTGGCAGCCATGAGGGCAGTAGCAGCAGAACATGCCGGCCCCGTGCACGTGCCCGGCGATCTGTAACACAGCATTAGACATCAGTGGCAGCCATGAGGGCAGGCGACAATGGTAGATAATTTGTTGCCTCAAGACTTTTATTTGTTTTCTTTTATTTTAACGGCAGACATTAATCTTGGTTGAAGGGTTTACTCCATTAAAAGTGCACAAAAAAAATCATCTGAAAAATTGTCTGTCCTTAAAACTTAATTTTAAGGAACAATAAGGTTAAGATCAGCACTGGCTGCGTATTTTTACTTGGACATGAGTGTAAGATAAGATTGGGATTGATCTTTAATTTTGATAGAAATCATAAAATTTATGTTAATCCAACCATCGATGAATACTCTAACTTCGATTATTAATACAACTTCTATATTACATACACAAACCAAAATAGAACCGATAAGGAAAACTCATTACAACTAAGTTCATTATTTAGAAAGAGCTGAAAGCAAAGTGTAACCGTGATACTGTCCAAATAGTCGGCGAAACTTGTTCATTAATTAAACAGGATTAGAACACGGGCGCATGTGGCGGGCCCGCTGAGGTAACAGAGTTGCCATTAGCCAGCGCTACATGTGTAAACGGCAAGTTCCCTGTAAGCCAATTTGCCAACTTAGAAGACATATTCAATTAGAACAATTTGGCGGGTATGAGACGGTATCCATGGCAACCTGGCGCCAATCGTCGGATGTTTACCTGCCTCCGTATTGACTCGCCCAGATTCGATTTATACTGGTTAATTGCTCGCAAATATTTGCCCGCCATAATCGAAACGGTTCGCCGACATGTTTTTACAGTTATTAAATAATACGGCTTCCATTACGGAAAGCCTGTGGGGGACGCTTGTTGCATGTTTACCTTTCAGACACTCGAAAAGTAATTGGTTTCCGGTCATTACGCTTAATTTGTCTTTCATCGAATGAATTAAATATTATTATCGGAATAAATTTATTTGGTTCTGATCGATTCGCTATTTTGTTGAAATATCGGTTTTGCGCTGAAATGTAGATTACAGTAATTGGGTTTGAAATAGTTTTGTTGTTAATTAAAATGTCTGGGAGCTTCCATTACAAAACAAATCTATATAATACTTAAATTTTCATTTTATTTTATTGTGGCGCGTTGTGGAGAATAAATTGTAATGCTTCGAAGCGCGGGAATGCATGTATAGTCCGGATCAAATATCTTGGCTCAGTCAATGCACAAGACTATGATAGCATTGGTCAGGGCATAGTTTTCTTCACTCGGATTACATTCAACTAATAGTTCACTCTTAGGTCAGACTCCCTGTGAGACGGATCGCTTGTCGGAGCATTTGTGTTGGCCAAATCAAGTTCCGATAAAGATTTTCAGCTTGTTTGAGGCAGAGTTGGTGTAGTGGTTATAGTGCCCGCCTACAAACTTGTAGGTAGCCGGATCGATCCCGAGAAAAGTTAGGAGCTTTTGAAGGGTTGTTTCTGGAGCCAGCTGACATTGGTTGTTGGGCTATTAATTAACAATCCTGTCCAAGGAACATGCCAACCTTAGTCAGTAACAAGGCTACAAGATCGCGCCACTATCATCACGATCATCACACTCATCCTTCACTCATATTTAGGGTAACGTCCTCCATGAGGTGTACCTGTCTTATTAAAGTGATTAAGTGATTAAGAGGAGAGGGGAAACGGGAACGCGCCAAAGTCGGACGACGACAAAGTCAGACAGCGACAAATCCGGACACTTATCCCATCCTGATTTGTCGCCGTCCGACTTTGGCGTTTCTGTGCAGAAATGTAATTAACTGTCCGGGTTTGTCGTCTGACGCTCCCGACAAATCGAGACGCTTTCAAAACCGACCGTCTTTGACGTTGTCTAACTTTGTCGTTGTCCGACTTTGACGTTTTCGGTATTTCAAAATGTCCTAGTGTCGTCTTTCGGTTCCTTTAGCGTGCCGGAGAAACGTCAGAAGCACTCTATCAGTGTCTAGCCTCGAGAAGGGCGTTCCTTGTCCACGATCGAAGGCCGGCGCGAGGCTCGTGATTGAGTTAGGCTGTTGTCGATCTAATAAACTGTCCAAGTTAGCGCGGAGGTCGCGGGATTCTGCCGCAGATTGACCTCACTTAACCCGTTGTGACCGACTTGGACCAGAAATAGCGTCGTCGGACGCTGCTTTTATTTTTACAAACATGTCGCCGTTATTGGATTTGCCGGAGTCGCGAAACTCACTTAGCCCAAACTTCCGGCCTAACCTGCTTTGTGGATTCCTCTGTTTCTTACCAATAATGTCACTTCTCCAACTCGAGTATCGTGCTCGGAATTGTGGTTTAGGTCGAAAATTATCTTGAAGTTTTGTAAATTTTAACTTAAAATTACGATTAATTGCTTAGGTATCTCATATTAAATAGTATTAATTTACCCATTGGTGACAAAACATATCCTGTTGTATTGCAAAACTAAATTCATCGAATAAATTTGTGTATGTACTTATAAATTTAGCAAACAATTATACATTAAGAAACTTTACATTCCTTTTTATATTTATTTGTTAAAACAATGTGCAGAATAATATTTTGTATTAGATAGTTGTTCTGTATGTGGGATCTTGTACTTTCCTTAAATTTTCAATGTCGTCTCCCTTATTGATGTCTTTCGGTGAAATTTAATATTTTGATTTGTGGGATGGTAGCAGTAATATTGTATACTATTGTTTTAAAGTCTTTTTAGAAAAACTATTTTTTTTTTCGTAAAACATAGTTTTTAGACGTCAATCTTGGAAAACTAGAAATTACCACAATTTTATTTTGGTACAAAGCAGTAACATGATAGGCCTACTTATAAATGTACATGTTACATATTAATGCCCGAAAACCGTCTGCACGGTTACTTTAACGGGACCTATAATCTATAGATGTGGATAGAGAGGTGAAATCAAATTATTATTTATAAGAAATACTGAAATATTATTATTTAAAAGAAACACAAACTGTATAAATAGAAAGATATTTTAAAAAAACTACAGGTACATATGTTTGTCGTTTTCTTCTTATTTACACCCATGCAATAAGACCCCATAGTAAATTATTGAAACATTTGGTTCCATATACCATGTACATTTTTTTTGCAAAAAGGTTCTTCAAGGTCCACCAGATGAAATGTTTTGTTCTATTTGTATACTGATTAAAACAAAAAAGCTGCTCCAAAAAGATTTGGGAGCTATTTCAAATATTTATCACCGAATGGTTTTCATCGTTGCGCAGGTTGAATGTAGATCGTCAATTTGTATCTCTTTAGACTTATCGAAACTAAATCAAGTATGTATAAATGCCACCGAAAGAAACGTTTAGCGATCGAACAGCTTTGACGGTGTAGTAGGTTGATAGTAGTGCGGTCACGCGGACTACTGCAGTAGCTAGTCGGTCGGACGCATGTGTTCAGCCCGGCTAGTAGAGCCCCACGCGGACTACTGCAGTAGCTAGTCGGTCGGACGCATGTGTTCAGCCCGGCTAGTAGAGCCCCACGCGGACTACTGCAGTAGCTAGTCGACCGGACGCATGTGTTCAGCCCGGCTAGTAGAGCCCCACGCGGACTACTGCAGTAGCTAGTCGGTCGGACGCATGTGTTCAGCCCGGCTAGTAGAGCCCCACGCGGACTACTGCAGTAGCTAGTCGGTCGGACGCATGTGTTCAGCCCGGCTAGTAGAGCCCCACGCGGACTACTGCAGTAGCTAGTCGGTCGGACGCATGTGTTCAGCCCGGCTAGTAGAGCCCCTACCAACGATAGCGGCCCTTAATTGTTCTTGATTAAATCTTCTACACTTATTAACTGGATGATTAGACTATTACCATCCAGCCAGCGAGTGAGCCCGCGCGGAGACTATACGCTCGCCGCTCGCTACAAACAGTCTGGTCTTTGGATCTTTGATTTTTTTCTTTTCAAATGAAAATATTACTATTGTGGAGTAAACTGGGGGAAAAACTGAGTGTGTAAAACGTCCTTGTTTGAGGTCTAGCTGTAGCGATAATGTTATTATTAGAATTTTTTGCGTCTTGTGAGCAATGCTAAAGTAGTACATTTAAGTAATATTGATTTGAAATATTTCGTCGAAATTTCAAGGCGAACTTTAACGGATGATAAGGAACATAATATTTTACTGAGATTTGGGAGATGCCCATATCACGTGAAAGGTCCATGCTTCGCTTAGATTGTCGTCGCTAAACCACCTAGCTTATGGACCCTGCCCAAGCGTCAAACTGAACTGAAATACATACTTCAAATTGTTTTGTCGTGATTAGATTTTGGGATTTTCTCTTTTCCTGTTCTTTGAATTTTGGCTTTTTTCATTTCTAGCTTCGGAGGAAACGAAAAGTTGATTTAAATTAACTACCAGCACAATGCAGTTTTGAGGTCGAGGGACATTCTTTTATTCTTATCTCTTACCTTCTAGTTAGTTTTTGTAAATCATTAAAAATCGTTTCAGAACTAACAATCACAATACTTTCGAAAAAGATTAAATAGAATGTAGAGTGTTTGTAGGTCTCACACTCTGGGATGACTGATATAAATCAGTTTCATAATAGCAGTGTATATTTCAAGTGAAGAGAGGTTTCTTCAAGTGAAATTTTCAACAAAGTCAAAAATATGAAAAATTCAAAAAGTTTAGATTTTTATGATATGTCTAACAACTTTGTAAAACAATCAATTTTATCTTACCTTGAACCACTCACCTTCCTTTTGAACTACTGTCTGATTTGTGGATACTTCCCTGAGGAATTTAAAATATCTAAAGTTTTACCTGTCCTCAAAAAAGGGGACAAGGCCAATCCTGATAGCTACCGGCCAATATCTTTAGTTCCAGTTCTTGCTAAAGTCTTAGAGTATGTAGTTTTTAACCAACTTTATGATTTTTTCGAATTAAATAACCTTTTTAGTGCATCTCAATTTGGTTTTCGTAGACAAAGCTCCACAATCAAGGTTATAGATTCAGTAATATACCAAATAACTAACAGTTTTGAAAGTAATAGCTTCGCTTGGGGAACCTTCTGTGACCTTATCAAAGCTTTCGAGTGCGTTTCTTTTGCGATTCTTCTATAAAAATTGGAATTTTATGGGATAAGGGGTAATGAGCTGAACGTTTTTGCAAGTTATCTTGAGGGTAGGAGACAGTCTGTTTTTAAAGGGGGTGAGTGGTCGAAAATCGCTGAAGTCACTTGTGGTGTGCCCCAGGGGTCCATTCTGGGCCCATTGCTTTTTATTATTTGTATTGACGATCTCCCTCAAAATTTAAGTACACCAACTTGCATCTATGCGGATGATACAGTCTTGTTGTATTTTAATTCTGATTTCAAGGAACTTCAAAATTTAGCAGCATCCACACTTAATCTGGCTTCTCAGTGGTTTCAATGCAACAACTTTTTCTTAAACAACGACAAAACCCAATCTGTAGTTTTCACGCTGAAAAATATGTCAGGTTTTGAATCTGCACCCCAAACATCAGTTGTAAATATTTAGGAATGATGCTAGATACTCAGCTTAACTGGGCCCCGCATGTTGATCTGGTGTGCAAAAGAATTTCCCGTGTAGTCTTTTTGTTAAAAAAAACTTCAAAATTGTGTTCCTTTTCAATACTTCATTATGTCTTATTTTGCTTTTTTCTAGTCAATCATACGATATGGATTAATTTTTTATGGTAATTCTTCAAAAGTGAAAAATATATTCTTAATTCAAAAGAAAGTTGTTAGGCATCTCACAAATTCGTCATGGGATGCTCACTGCAGACCCCTATTCAAAAAATTACAGATTTTAACAGTTTACAATTTATTTATATATGACCTAATTTTGTACATTGTCAATAACCAAAGTAATTACTGTTTAAGAAGTGAAATTCATTCCTACTCCGCTAGAAATCGATCAGATTTTGAAATACCCCATTGTAGAATTAAGAAAACGCAATCTAGTCATTATGTAGTAGGTGTAAAACTTTGTAATAAACTTCCTAAGTCTATTTTTTCCTTATCTTTAAATGTTTTTAAAAAACGCCTTTATAACTGGCTGATTGAAAATCCATTTTATTCAGTGCAAGAATTTTTTCAATTTCCAACGAGTGATATTTCTATTTAGATTATTTATTTATGATTAACTGTTAGATTGTATATTTATATGTAATGTTAATGTAAAAGTGTGATGAGTTGATGTTGACATTGTCTGTAACCAATTATGTGTTGATTGACAATAAAATATTCTTATTCTTATTCTTATAGCCTAATGAGTTATTAGGACTTGTTTGAAGATCTTTTATTCTTTCAATATATACCACCATTGACTTTGAATCGGAAGTCTTAATTATTATAGTTAATTATTCATAGTCAAAGATACCAATAAACATAAATGAATTTAAAGAAGGGTCCATCCCCCAAAAATATATAAATACATAATACACAAAATATATATAGGCATACATAGTAAATTTTCATCAAAACTCATGACTCTTGTTTTACTTATGCTAAAAAGTTATAATGGTCTGTCGTTATAAAGGTGAATTTTAATTGTTGCACGACCAATAATGTAGAATGAATTAATTAATTTACCATGCAATAAACAATTATTTATAAACCGCAAAATAACACAAGTAACGTCAATATTGCAACAATTACCTCTGTTTGCATTAAAGGTGTAACCAGATGGTGTGAACTTACGTAAAAAAAAGTAAGTTAAAACAACTTTTCATAATATATTGATTATGAATACCACTGGTGAACACATCCTCGATGTCGACAAATACCTTGGTGAGGACACCCTATCCAGGCTCAACTTAATTATTTAGAAATTTTCCAAGCATGTAATTTTAAACAATGTGGACGTTAATCCACGATGTATTTTTTTCCTATGTTCAGCTACCTTTAGTGCTCTAGTACGCTGGTAATAAATTATGTAAATCTTTTACAGTAAAAAACAGATAGACTGGTCTTAGGATCGTAACAAGCATAAAAACGCTGTTTCACAACAATTTCCAAAATTTAATCTACCACACAAACGATAATTAAAAAACTAAGATAAAAAACCGCAAGAATGAGGACGTTTAATAATAAAAATCCTCTGCTTTTTTTTTATCACTACAGCTGCTGATTCAAGGTCACAGCAAAAGAGTCGCCCTTACAAAGTACAAGTAACAAGATCGTCTACTTTGCCAAACATTTGCCCCAGATCATCAGTGATGTGGTTTGTAACCCTCCCGAAGAGGAGAGGAAGGCGCAGGGCAGGCAATCCAGGTACTGAGGTTGTTTTGCCGCCGGTAAATTCCGGGCGCACATCCATATTTCTTGCTGATTTGATTTAGTTTGAATTAGAATAGTTGGTGTGTCGGGGTCCAAAGAGCTAGATTGAATAGAATAGGCTGTAGTACCGAATTTTTCCGCTAGTGTCGCAAAAAAACTCTCTCAATCTAGGTAAAGAAATCATTCATCGGCATTAATCACAGTAAGTGTAAGTCGAGCGAGCGATTGTGCTGCAGTAAACTGATTCCGCCAGGTCGCAGCTCCTCTGAAGTATTTTCAATGGCGACACATCTAGTCGCTCTGCATTATGTAGGCTTATGTCCTCCTGGCTGTCCTCCTCACGGCTTATTATGGATGTTTTTTTTTCCTATCCTTGCTTATGGAGTTGCTATCTGGGGTCATGATGGTTCAAAAATCAAATCGATCTTCAAAGCCCAAAAGAAAGCTGTGCGAATTATATTTGGCCTACGAAAAGCATCTTCATGTAGAGGCGTATTTAAGGACAATAATATGTTAACATTCCCGTCAATTTATATATACAACTGCTTAGTTTTTATTAGGAACAACTTTAGTCTTTTTCCCAAACAACCCCCCTCCAAATATAATCTCCGAACATCTCACAGCCTGCCTATCCCAAAACACAAAACATCCTTTTTTGAAAACCAAACCTACTTCAATTCAATAAAGATTTACAACCATCTGCCAATGTCCCTTAAGAGTCAAACAAACACAAATAAATTTAAAAAATGTTCTTTCTGGTTCTTAAGGAGTGTTATACCTTGAATGAATATTTTACTTGATTTTTGTTATGTTGTGCTGCATTTTATATGTATTATAAAGAAATTTGATTTGATTTGATGTTCTGTGACATTTACACCCTTTAACTGCTTGATCGGTGTGCAAAACTTTATCTTCTTCCCGTTAGCAGAAGAGCTACCAAAATGATCCAAACGTCATTAGAAAAAATAAAGTAATTATACTCCAAGTCCTTTCAACAGAATCCGGATTTGGCAATCAATGTTTACTTAAAAGCAGCTAAATGACATATTATTTATTTTACAAACTGTTGAGCTGTTGTGTAATATTTCTAACTACTCAGTTATGAAACTCATGAAAAGCAAACATTTTGAAAAATTAATCAAGTCTTTCCTAAATTAGTACTCTTTTCAAACGTGTCAGCCCATAAATAGCGCTGCCAATAAGCACATAACCAAAAAGCTTTGAAGGATTTAATTTTTTTCAGTCGAAAGTTTTATAAAAAAGTACAGTGACCAAAACCAATTGTTACGGAACAACCTTAACTGTTGAACTCTAAAACTGTAAAAACTTAAAATCTTACATTTTTCGTGCGTTAATGTATTTATTAAAAATCCAAGATATGCTTATAGCCTTTATTTTAATGACTAAACTTTTAATGTAATGTAATCACCGGGAACAACCAAATTTCTTATTGTTTTTCGGAATAGTTTCAAGTGATTTACCCCAAATTATTTTCCTCATGGAAGGTTTGTTACTTGCTCATGTCATTTTTGTTCATCTTTTTACATATTGTTCTTTTATTGTATATTGATAGACTGTAAAATAAATAAAAATGTTGTAATCACCCCTCACCTCTAGCGGAACTATATATATACACTTGACAACGCCCACATTTCTTTAGATGCCGGTAAAACACTAAATAGCTAATAGCTCTGTTGAAAATATAAAAATACGTATGATACAATACGCATTACATATAACATTAAAACATCCTCTTTGGTACGTAATGAGAACGAACATCAGTCAAATGGATTCAAAAGTAGATAATATTTTAACTTAATCATGGAACAAAAGTAATAAAACTAATTTTGATTTCGGATAGGCCTATGTATATATAAGGTTTGTATTGGATTATCTATTTTATGTTCTTGCTGCCCTTAAATGGTATTGAATAATGATTAACTTTTAACTGTGCAGAAGTACAAAGACCTAAGACTATGAAGTCCAAACATTAATAAATCCACGGGTAAGTTTTTGCTGTTACGTATTTCTTTGTTGTTGTTTTTTACTAATATTACCATAATAAGTTGACACACGAATAACAACTCCTTGGCATCATAATGTTTGTTAATGAGAATTATTTATAAATCAAATGGGCTGTAATCAATTGCTAATGAATGAATTTTTAACTCGTCAGCTTACATTATTTAAAACCACTAACCTTATGGGTGATCGTTATTACCTTTCAAACATGTACAAAACTAAAGTATTTCAAATGTATCTAAAAATACATTAGATACATTACTTGAAAATGGCGACCTACCCAGGTGATTATTTTAAGCCAAATATGAATGACAGATGAGTGAAAGATGATTGTGGCGCGATCTTGTAGTCTTGTTTCAAATTATGTATAAACTAAATTTGTAATGCTTAAATTAAAAACTAAGTTTTATACTTCTTAACAATAATTCATGTTGACTCATCTCAATAACTCGTTAACAAGACCAAATTTATAAAGGAGAGTTTAACTGCAATCGGGTCATTTTGATAATCAATTTCCAGATACTTAATTTACTTACAAGTATCTACCTGGCGTCAAGTTTTTTCCACAGTGCTTACCATTTTAAAGCGATCGGAACTAAGAATTTCATTTGCCGTTTAAAACAGTATAGCATTAAACTTCATTTTGGTTTTGAAAAGCATTAAACAAATAGCCTCTACTGTTAAGTTTAGCCTATACTCTCTTGGTATATTTTGACTGCTGATGTAGTCAAACTATGTACATTATGAATAAATCATCCTTAATAAACGAGTAATTTAACAATTATCGACAAATTTTGTAAGTATACTATTTGTACCTCTTACATTGTGCAGTGCGTGATTGACTTGTTCAGCCAAAATGCACATTAAGCCAAAACTCTTCACACAAGTTATTTATTTATTTACATTTTTTGTGAACATGTACATAGTGATCTGAACTTAAAATTGAATGTAAAAACTATTTGAAATATTTCAATATGGCTTTAGAGTCGGTTTAAACATGCCAAGCGCCTCTAAGCAGAAGCAAAGGAACGCAACGAAATGTAGTTCACAATATATTAGTATAGTTAAAGTTAATTAATTACACAGTACGTAAATTTAATCTAATTTAAATTTAACTTTACTAAAAATTAATCTTAATATATTAACTAATAATCACCTTGATAATTTGCAAATCCTCTTCAACAGTACGACCACGGACGCGGCGGCGGCGGCACTGGGACCGCTGTTATCACGACGGACGGTGCACGACTGATAGCGCGGAGTGTCGCGCCGCCGGGGGGTTGGGGTGGGGGCGGCAGGGGGGCGGTGGGGGCGGGGCCTACCAATGGCGGGGGCGGGGCCGCCCCTCCATCGAAGCTAAGTGGTTTGCTTCTTGTAAAGTAATTTTCTTTCAACGATTTGTCCCGGCATGTGATACCGTTTAAATAGGCCATTAGAAATGAAATCTTCCTGCGATCCTTATTGTGTTGGTGTTTACTCTTGCCCCGCAATTATTGGCGCTTAGACTAACTGCTTGCTTAGACTACCCGACTAACTGCTGCCATTAGACTAACGCGACTCGGACTTCCGCATTTGTAGTTGAGTGCTTAAGGTAATTACTCGTCTTGATATATTGTTAGGGCGAGCCGAATGGATTGGGAATTTAAAACGGTCGTTAAGAACCCTGTTTCAAGATGTGCTAAAATTTCCCTCCTATAAATGGTACCCTGCAGTAAAATAAGTGGGTACCAAAACGTTCAATAAAAATTTTAGAGTAACATGATGATCTTAGTATACAGCCATGATACTATCATTTTGTAATTTTTCATACACGATAAAGACTTTTTTAAACTGCAGCGATTTTGATTAGAGCGGGGAAAATTCATAATCCATTGTTTGGTTAATTGTTTCAAACTGTTGGAACATTTTTAAAACAGGAGATATATATCAATATATATGTATAATCCACATTCAACACTCAATCATTAATTAGTAAATTATACAAAAATAATCAAATATATTAATAAGCAAGTTATATAAGTAGAATAAATCTATAAAAGAATAAACACAATATAAAGAAGTAAATGAGTACGGTACCATTATTAATGTTTTTTTTATTATCATATTATATTATTATTTATTATAATCATTTTTATTAATGTTATTGTACATTATTATTAATTTTATTGATATTAATATTATGCCTTTAATAATAATATTAATACAATTATAATAGACCTAATATGAATAAAGGTACTGGCAATAGATTATGCAGATTTATCTTTAAAAAGTAAGTTTGAAAAACTACTCCAAACAACAACTACCAATAATTACAATAATATTTTAGCCTAAACAATAAGAAAAAACATGATAAGATTGCTAAGATGGGTTTCCAGCGATAATTTATACAAATTCATTAATTACTGTACTCTTATGACAAATACATGCAAATCAAGTAGGCCTTTGGAATCCAGTAGTTGATAAAAAATATATGACTAGCATAACTAAAAAATAATACTTGTTCTTTGACTAAGTATACTGTAGTGACTAAGTCCGGTAAAAGTAAATGCAAACTGTAACAGGAGTTTTTTCCTTGGGGATCTGTTAAAAAATATGCTTTTCAACCTAGTTTCTAAAACCAACAAATAACTGTCCTCGGAAAACGCAAAAAAACTCGTACCAAAATCATGGGAGTTTCCAACATTGGACAATTTTTTAAATTTTTTAAATAAATATAAAACTTGAGAGTAATTAACTTGAGACTACAATTATACCTTAACCGCTAATGTCAATTATACAATTATACCTTGGTCGATGTTTGATGTGTTTAAAATATATCACAAAAATATTTTTTTAAATATGTTAAACTACAATTTTTACTTTGATGAAATGAAAAACCCTCGTTTTGCAATTTTTCGAGGTAATGATGAGTATTTTTGCCAGACTAACAGAATTCTTTACATTTTTTAACTGTTCTAAATATTTCCACTCACATTCAGATTAACAGAATTGCGCAATGATTACATGCGAATTAAAGGAACTCAAATTAAAGCTAATATTCTTCTATGAGGGCTTTGTTTTGAGTCTTTTTAAGAAATGAAGATGATTGCGTCTTTATAGTAAATTAACGGTATCAAGAAACTGACACATACTTTCTCCCTTCAAGTAATTTAAAACCAGAAAACATAAATAGTGAAATAAAACTAATTAACAATTAATTATCACTCAAATATATACCAAATTTTATCAAAATCGGTTAGTAAATAACGGATATATCGGTTTTTGAATATTTGCCATAAGAATAACATTGGACAACGTACTGCATTTACCGCTAAACTAAAATATCAATTGTCTTTGCAACCAGTTGATGTAGACTAATGATTCAAAATACTAGATTATTTAGTTTTTCAAGCCAAATTTAATGGTTGCAAGTATATTTTCTTTAAAAGTTACAGTTTTTGTGAAATTTGAAAAATATGAATTTTTTTACACCCCATAACTTCTGAACCTGAATTTTTACAGACATGCGGGTGGTACCATTTTGTTTGTCAACCTCAGCACTAAAAACCATGAAATTTTTATCAAAATCGTTAGAGCCGTTTTAGAGAAATTTGGATTTTTGTCATTTTTTATGGGTTTTTATGGGGTAAATACCCTTAAAAATCAAAAATTCAAAAAAATAAAAAATACGCCTGGAGATACCACGGCTTTATACCTACATGCCAAATTTCATGAAAATCGGACCACTGGTGTCGTCTCTAGCTTTGTTTACATCCACACACACATACACACACACACACTCACAGACAGACAGACAGACACCAGGCCGAAAACCAGTTTTTGGATTCAGGGAGCACTAAAACGAATATATCCACTAACAACTCAAATTCGAAAATTTTGACGAAAACAATACTTTCTCCATATACTATGTATAGGGGGGAGAAATTAAAAAACTTGTAATAAAAAAGTTGTTATAAAAATGTTGTTGAACATCTTGTGACCCGGCTTACTCGGGAAAAATAAGTGCTGAAGACTTTGGTTGACGTTTACCAAGACCTTTATACAAACCGTCCGCATGTTAAGCTGTAAACAAAGTGAATCAAGTTTGATAGCTACAATATCGACGGATAGCACAACTGTTTCGAAAATTCAGCCCTTTTACTTAAGTGATCCCCTTTCTTAAAATTCTGAGACATGTTGACAAATCTTCATAAAAATTTCTTTGACACCTCGAACGTTAAAATCCGTTCAGTCGTTAATTGTGGAGTTGTGTCTGCGAAAAAAACCCTTGTATGACATGTCACATGACAGCCGATAGTCATAGTTTATTTAGTGATTTGATAACAAAACTCATAGACCCTGAAATTTGCCTTAACAAAGAAGTTCACGTATCGTTGAGTTTTGTGTTTTATACTTCGTCTCTAACTTTTTCGATCAATCGAAAAATAAAATTAAAGCCACTGAGTAAAGACCCGCACAGGAACTGTATGCACAACACCAACTTTACAATTGGAAGAGTATATATATCCAATATGGATCCACGATGGCGGCCAAAACGGATACCACCATGTCAAAATGAAGAACTAACCATCCAAAAATGGAAAGTGTTGGTCCTGAGTGAAAATCTCGAAAAAAATGGCATTGAGTAAGGTTTTTTTTTCAGAAGTTTCCTTATTTTTGGAAAACCTATCAATTTGAAATGTCTTTTTATGGCGTTCCAGTGGACAGATTTTGGCCGATGTTTGATGTGTTTAAAATATATCACAAAAATATTTTTAGAATATGTTAAAATATTTTTACATTTATGTCATAAAAATCCTCGTTTTGCAATTGTTTGAGGTAATGATGAATATTTTTGCCAGACTAACAGAATTCTTTATGTATTTTTTACTGTTCTAAATATTTCCATTTTTTTTTGTAAATTTTGAGACCTGTCTAGAAACACCAGTAAACTCCATAATACTATAAGAAGTGCTGGGAATCAAGGGACAAACAAGCAATTAACATATTCATTAAAGTGTTATTTATTATTAAATAACATTAATATTAAATAATAAATAAATAATAAACAAATATTAAAGTCATAATTATTATCATTATTACAACATAATCAAAGATAGATTATGTGTTGTAATAAGAAGCACCCTCGCAAACAACAAGATGAATCAGACTCTAAAAGTGAAGTAAATCTGCAATATCCAAACAATTTCGTTACTTCGAACTTAAGAATTAAACCGGCGTACAGTCTTTACAGGGGACCTCAAGAAATTGAAACTCAAAGAGACGCTGGAAACTAGTTGAAAACTTGTCGAGAGTTGCGATCCATGATAATTATTGCGGCTGGAAGATTTCATTTTAACAGCTGATTATTTCCAAATAAGTTTTCAAATCTACTTGCTTTGCTTATAATTTGCGCTGTTCGAACCTGAAAAAATTAATGACTGCGGGCTTTTTGAACATTTTAGTTTGATCATTAGGATAAGATTGACAATATTCTGTAACTCTCTTGGACCGCGTCAACTATAACTCCTTTGATAGTAATAATTTAATTTAAAAATCGTAAAATTTTAACTATACTGAAATTAATTCACTATAGTCTTTCGTCCATAAAATATTTCCCTTGAAATTGATTGTAACCTAAAAATATTATGTACATCAGATAAAAGAAAAATGATCACTCATATAACTACAATTATCAAGAAATCCAAGAATTTGATACACTTTGAACTTTAGACTTTTAAAGTTTCACCTGTGATGAGGTACTTCAGAGGAGTGGAATATTATTTCTTTATAGAAAAAACGCGAAAGTTTACTGGTCGATATGAAGCGAAATGCCCTTGCGGACCCTGTATAGAATTGACAATGACAGAACTGAATACAGCTCCTATATTGATATTGATATCGATATTGCTTTCTGATTGACGGGGGTTTAAACCGATATCTTCCCAACTTTATCGATAGCTCTCTTAAACTTGTCGGTAGTCGATTTTGAGGGGGAACTTTTAGTTATCAGGTTGAAACCGAACTCTTCATCTATTTTTAAGCCTAATTTCTCAATAGTTTTGTAATGGAGGCTTAAGAGCCTTGGTTCCAAGGAGTTTAGATAAGAAACTGGTGTAGGCAGTCATTTCCATATAAAGCTTTGTGTCAGCGGTACTATTTTAACATTAAAAAATTAAAACATAGAATTTTATTTAAATAAGGACATATGTTTTTCTGTTCTGGAAGACGTTCCATTTTTCATTTCAATTTATGGTAGTCAAAGATTTTTGGATGAAATTTTTAAGTCACAAAAAACACGGAATGCTAGTTAACCCCGCCTGCATAAAGATATGTTTTTAAAGATATGTTTAAATTGAACAACTATTTTGACAAGATTTTCTCTATCCACAGTTCATGTATGATAACTTATTTATTCTTCTTAATACGTAAGCCTAAGGTATGAAAATAATAAATGCTATGCTAAATAAAAAATAAATTATTCAGCCAGTTGAGCATAAAAGTAAAAATGACCAATGATCAGAGAAAGGGTTGTAACTAAGCTGGTAAAGGAAAGGAGGCTTCAGGGGATGATAATGAAAAGGAATTTGCGCGAATGATTTCTCATCAATATTGATAAGTGTTGATTTGAGAGAAAGAATCGGCTGGGCGGCGATCGCACTTGTCGACAAACGAACATCGGTTTCGCCTTCTATTAAATGCAAATTAATACCCACTTTTTACTTCCTTCATCGCCCCAGCCCATTATTCAAATTTATTCACTTTTTCTTTTGATTGAGGGAATTTAGAGGATTGTTCCCACAAGTAAGATAAATTAAATGGTTTACCTTTGAATTTAGGATAGCGCTAGGATTTAGTATAGTTTTGTGTTGTAATAACATAATTAAAAAATTTGAGCCAATGTTAGAACCTAAGTAAAAAAATGTATAAGTAGTAGAAAATTTCTTGTATTTGTCAATGCCAAATTATATTATATCTATAAAAATCGATCAATTTTCTGTGATTTATCTTTCAATAACACAGTAAATGTATTACAAAAAGTTGGCTGGCTGTAAGATATAATAACTTATTTATATCCAGTAAATGGACGTAATGCATACACCAGTATCACAATTTTTTCCTATCTACAATATCATACACTTAAAATGAACCACTGTACCTAATCAGGGCAATAAATGCTGGTCGGCAGGAAAGAAAGGCGTGCTCTTTGGCTGCACATTGAGATTTCGAAACAGCGAGTTTGCCTTACGCATTTCCATAAAAAATATATTTGAGAAACTTGGTTCACATTTTGAGATAAGAAATAATAAACCTTCTAGCAAATGACAATAATAACTTGCCTGTATAGCGTAGAAACATATTATACTGATAATCGGTGAAAGAGTGCATTTCAAATACGTTAGAAACAATCTTCGGTTGATGAAAGTTTCAGAGCTTTTTAGGGAATTTCCTTAAAGGAATAAACGATTACCGTAGGTCTCATGGTAAGACCTAAGCCCAATACCATGATAAATTTTCATTTTGGGACTCTCAGAAGCAAAAAAGTACCATTAGTTCGAAAAAATATATATGTGTTGCGATATATATGTGTTAACACGATAGCGGCCGTGAACATGGACCTATCTTAATGAAATTTGGTACAGACATGTAAAGTCTTAAAAACTCGGACGAGTTCGTAAACCAGCCCGATCGGACCATCGGAAGGGATGGTAAAGGGGAATAAACCCTTCAAAAAATGATTGTGCTTTTTACATCGAAAAATTAAATAATCTAATTTTTGTTAGCACCACTGAATTTGGCTCGAAAAAAAACAATTATTCATCATGCTAAATAATTGCTCTGGTCTATTGGTTACCGAGATATTCTAAGTGGTAATCACAGTACGTTGTCCCTAAGTTAACCTCATGGAAAATAAGTAAAATTCTAGATATCGCTACTTCTCAACATAACTAAATAAAACTTGGTATACGGCTTCTTCTAGTTCATATTTACTGAATATTGAATTAAAACCACCCAGTTTGAACTTACCTGTCACAGCAAACAAGCAAACCTGCATACTCATTCCCCATGTTATTCTTATGGAGCTTACAAAAACATTTCATATCTCACTATGATGGATCGATATATGTTCTTTGGTATTAGAAATCCGCTGAGAATGTAGATCTGCTGCAACGGGGGTATCAATACAAACATCTGCCGATTCGTCACTCGTCCGACGCGTCGCAATCAGACGTCCGCGAGCAAAGCACCCCCTACTCAGCTGCGTTTATCAACCGAATTATCCGAATCTACATATTTTTCCATCTCTTTAGCGGTGATACGGGAGCGCGTTATGATCTCCGATGATTCCAAGTAGGGAGCCGTAATCGAATTTGCGCGGGTAGAGAACACTCATAATCAACATCGCAAAGTTCGTTATCCCGTGTACTTTTTATCAAAGTCCATCGCTCTTCCCCAAACGGCCTAATGGGGTTTCCTGCTTATTTCGGTTCATTAGGGCCATTACGTGTTCTTTCTCGTCCTTTGATTTCGAGCACTTAATGGCTAAATTCGCAATACCTTTATAAACTTGGCTGTATCGATTTTTGTTCAGCAACAGCGAGTTTTTGCGTCAAGAGACGAGCTCTCGGTGGCCGGTTCTTGTTTTGTCGCTCTGGTTGCTCATACTCGTGTTATTCTTATCATTGTATTTTTGTGTTATTTGTGTTATATTTTTCTTATATTATGAAGTTATTAATAATCTAAAAAGTCTAAATATACTATTTTAAGTTATTGTAAGCCATAAAGTTATTCTGAATACTAGTTTAACTAAGAATCGCTCTATTCGATTGATGGTTTCTCCTTCAGCTAACTGATAGGCATTTTTTTATTATTGTAGAGTAGCCCAATGAGTTTTGTTTATAAAAGCCTCAAGACTGATATTTTTTTAAGTACTGAAATGCCCATAAACATTTTCATTTATTGAATGGTTATTTATGGAGTTATAAGACATTTTTTGTAACATTTTACTCGGGGGATCATTGCCCACTTTGTGACTACTTCTGCACTTTTTGGTAAATTGTTGCCTATTTGTAGTGTCAAATAGTCATTCTAAGTTCCATGAAACATGTTTAGACTTTGAAATAAAAATCACATGCATTGAGGGTACAAAGTTAAAAAGATTTATATTATATAACAGAAATAGTATATTAGATTGCAGTATATTCTTATCTTACTTGCTCACAAATGAAATCCTTACTACAATTATACGATGTAATTGGAGCCATAAGCCATGTTTTTTTTTGAAAAGTTTAAAACTTAACTTTTGTTTTTGGAGTTAAGGGATCAATACTGAACTACTATGATAGTATTGCTTGCAAGCAAGGTATAAGTTTACGAAACAGTTGCCGATAAAAATAGCTGAAACACTAAGCTCAAACCCTGTGAGAGATTTTACGACCTCAGAGTTTATTAAAACAGCTAAAACTCATAAGCGGGCGATTTTATGAAAACCAGTTCACAAGCGGACCGCATTTCAGCGGTGAATGACGGCGAAAGGGTAATGAATTACTACACACCGTAGTGAGTAGCGCTCGTTCTGCGGTCTTACGTCCATTGAAGGATTTGCGTTTTACACACAATTACAACCGGACCCTGGGTTATAATGCAGAGTCATGAATTTAAAATTACCGAAAAATCATTTCGTAGGAATTAGTACAGTAACTCAGTTTAAATATCTAGGAGTTTTTGATTAAGTCCATAGTATTATAGATTGCCCTTGTTAAAAAATTTAAATTGAAAAATATATAAATAAAAACATAAAATTATTTAAAAAATAAAAAGCAAAAAATAAATAAAAATATAAAAAATATATATTAAATAATATAAAATTTAATTATTAATTTAATAATAAAAAATATAAAAAATAAGATTATTATATCAAATAAAAATAAATATAATTATTAATGATTTTGGTCGGTCCTTTGGTAACTTAAAATTTCGAATTTCAAATTGGAATTTAAAGGAAATTGACTGCCGAAACTCCTTAAAATAATTGTTAGAATTCAATTGTTCCAAATAGCTTTTTGAGGACATTTTAAAATTAGACCCTACCGGTTACTGCCCTGATCGACCGTATATTTTACATTGATTTAATACTACATTCTAAATCAGAGAATTTATTTACTTCAAAACGTATAGTTTTTTATTTAGCCATTGTTTAGAACGCTTTGCACCAAACACCGCAAGCTTTGCATGTGCCCAGAAAATATTACTTTATTGGCTTCGGCTGAGATGTGTAAATGCAATGAAATCACACATTTTCATACTGAACTTGAATAAAATCTATATAAAGGCATCAGTAAAATCTCATATAAAGTACAAACATGCAAACTATAGTTAAGTCTTTTATCATATGTGATGACCAATAAATTTGTAGCATGACTTCATCAAATGCAGACCTAAGACCAAATCGGGTTTGACACATTGACATATTGGCGATGGTGATACGATTCTGAATTTCATCAAAGTGCCATCCAGCAAACCCTACTTTACTTTCAGAGCAATCCCCTGTTAATAACGGGCTGCGAACAATCCCCAACTTTAATTGTGACGTTTGATTCCCTCAGTGCAAACAAATCTGGGGATAACTCGCCGGCGCTGATTTGTTTTGTTGTGTTGGTACCACTGACAATTACCAGCTGATTAAATAGTCTGTCAGGGTTGGCAGCAATGGCAGTGCTTCGGTTTTGTTCATTTGTCTTTATTGCCCCATCGGTTTGTTGGCCGACACTTGTTAAATGTCCAATGGTTTTTACGGAAGATTTAAAAATAATGATGTTTCATTATAATATTCCATCGGGCTTTTTTAAAACATACTTTCTGACTTGAAAATTATAATTATTTTAAAACTTCAAAACAAAATGTAATGATAATGGAGTAGTCAAGTTATTCATGCAAAATAGATTAATGTTGACAAAGGAGCGACCTTTCTGCGCGTTTATTGTAAATTATGACTAACACATGATTTCTTTCGAAATCATAAGTATTTTTATAAACTGGACAAACATGAAAATATCTTGCAATAAAAAACTTAATTTATCAACCTTATCTCATAAGATATTTCGCAATGGTAATAATAAATATTATAAGATATTTAAAGATATAAGATATTTCGCAATGGCATCAGTAATAATCCTGTATTGCATGTTAAAAAACAGTGTGAAGGAAACAAATAATTAAATGATGTACATAAGTATATGTTTACAAAATGTAATACATGTTTTTTAGATAAAAGTGTTAGGATGTAATTTATTTTGATACAAACTGATTAAAAACTCAGTTGAATTTTTTTTAAATATACACCGTTAACACAGTTTAAGGTAATGTTATTTTAATACTTTATGTGAAGACAATTTACAGCTCAAAACTGACGTTAACAGCCAATAGGCCCTGTTACACTCGTTTTTTACGCTGTGATGTCGGTAGTTATGATGCTGAAAAGTATCGTTTCTAACCACAGATTAAAATTTGTCCCAAAAATAAACTGTAACACGTGCTTATACTTTCCAACGGTAACACAGCACTGTTCTAAACAACACTAACCCTTATTCTGAACACTGACATAAAAAAAATTATCTCAAAAAATATGTTAACGATTCTTTAAACAAAGATTGGTAAAAAATAGAATCACCGATGAAGATACAGTAATGCTAACGAAACGTTCAGAACAAATCATTTCAACACAAACCCCGGATCCGCAGATTCATCTGGCCGACAATCCGGCGACCGCCAACAAAACAGGCGGATCTCACGCGGCAGTTCATTATTTGGGCGGCGTCCGCGTCAATTAGTCCGGGAGTAATTATTTAGCGAATAATCAAGAGGTTTTAACGCGGCGGATCCCCGCTGATTGGATTTGAGCCGATAACACTGGCCAGTCGCTAACACTGGCTAGTCGCTAACACTGGCTAGTCGCTAGCACTGGCTAGTCGCTAACACTGGCTAGTCGCTAACACTGGCTAGTCGCTAACACTGGCTAGTCGCTAACACTGGCTAGTCGCTAACACTGGCTAGTCGCTAACACTGGCTAGTCGCTAACACTGGCTAGTCGCTAACACTGGCTAGTCGCTAGCACTGGCTAGTCGCTAGCACTGGCTAGTCGCTAACACTGGCCAGTCGCTAACACTGGCCAGTCGCTAACACTGGCCAGTCGCTAACACTGGCCAGTCGCTAACACTGGCCAGTCGCTAACACTGGCCAGTCGCTAACACTGGCTAGTCGCTAACACTGGCTAGTCGCTAACACTGGCTAGTCGCTAACACTGGCTAGTCGCTAACACTGGCTAGTCGCTGCAGCGAGTGACTAGTGCCTAGGCCTACTTATTATATAGCCTACTGTGATACTATGATACTGTGTTAAGTAGTCGATTTCATGATTGTAGCCTCCGGATTACTTATTTATAACAGAAAATTGTTCATATTACCTTGTTTTGTCAAGTGATCCACGTTTATGTAGCTGTTGCTACGACCGTTTCGATGCACTGGGCATCTTCGACGGGCACAAGAACGTTGAAAATCATTCATGAAGGTCGGCATGATGGTTAAAAACACGTAGGCTACACGAACATGTAACATTAAAATAACAAAAAACACATGGTCAAGTACACACAGACTGACCCGCACAAAGAGTAAGACTGCCAAAGTTTTTAAACGTTCTTGTCCTGACGATGATGCCTAGTGAATTTAAACGGCCGTAGCAACAGCTTATGCAGTGCGTGTAAAAAAGGTCCGTCCCCCCCTCCTTAATTTTTGTTTGTTAAGACAAACAATTGACCTTTGGGGAATGATACTAACTCAACCCAAATTATTTTTGACGTTACCGAAAATTTTGAGTGTCCCCCAAAAATGGGGGATTTCGGGAGCAACTCAAAATTTTCAAATACAAACCCCTTTTGAGTGACCCCTCAATTTAATGAGCTTTCAAAAAGTAGATAAATGGTGAAAATTGGAGGTCTCTAACGTGTTTCTATCCAAATTGACAGCTTGTAAAAGTTTTGAATACAACACATTCTTGAAACCTGGCATCTAGGACATTTGGAGTTTTAATTCACCTTGGGTGACGTAAAAATGAAACGACCTTGAGCAAATTGCTATAAAATGAAAAAGTAGTCTCTTTTGGTGATATTAAAATTTTGAGTGTCCCCCCAAAATGGGGGATTTTTTGGGCAACTCAAAATTTTAAATATCACCAAAAGAGACTACGTTTTATTTAATAACATTTTACTCAGGCTCGTTTCATTTTTACGTCACCAAAGGTGAATTAAAACTCCAAATGTCCTAGACGCCAGGTTTCCAGGATGTGTTGTATTCAAAACATTGACAAGCTGTCAATTTGGATAGAAACACGTTAGAGACCTCCAATTTTCACCATTCATCTACTTTTTGAAAGCTCTTTAAAATGAGGGGTCACTCGAAAGGGGTTTGCATTTGAAAATTTTGAGTTGCCCCCAAAATCCCCCATTTTTGGGGGACACTCAAAATCTTTGGTAACGTCAAAAAATAATTTGGGTTGAGTTAGTATCATTCCCCAAAGTTTAATTGTTTGTCTTAACAAACAAAAGAATTAAGGAGGGGGGAACGGGCTTTTTTTACACACTGTATAACTTGTATTACTTGACGGAACAGGGAATATAAACCTTTTTTTAGTTGATTATGATTTCGTATTTTGTCAGCAACTTCCGACAGAAGGGAAATACACGTGGAATCTCGTGCACTTTTCTGATCCCAACCACCTGCTCTGGTGGTTAACATTTAGCAAGAATAACAATTAACCTAATCAACATTTATTCTACAAATTTATTATTTTACTTTTGTGTATTCACTTCTGTGTTCGACTTAGACATAGTAGTACTTTCGTGTATTTCTGTTTCTGTCTCTTGATTTCTTCCCCAAGTCCGGCTCTTGATTTTTTGCGCTTGTTCTTCGATTCTTTACCCTGTCTAAGTAAACGATGTAAGTGCAGCACCCCAAACCGTATGTCGTGTAAAAATACCAGAGACTTACCACTGGAGGAATGCTCGTGTTGGTAAAAAAACGTTTAAAAGTAGGATTGTTTAGCCGTGGTTATAAACAATTTATGAGTACCTTTAATATGTGCTTTTGAATAAAAATAAGTGATACGTTAGTTCATGTCGTCTCTAGTATCGTAGAATTTAATTTAAAATACATACTAAGAAGCTTTGAATTCATTTGAAACTAATACGCAGGAATTACTCAAGGAAATTACATTTTATAATTTTTTCTCAGTACAAGAATGAAACACATTACATATTTTTTGTAATAAATTTTTAGATAGTTAAAAAATATAAATGCGTTTTTAAACTTCTTTAAACACCAACATTAAAATTAATTAGTTGCTTCGTCCTCGACCAATTATTACATTTCAATCCTAACTACTATATAAAGTCAATGCTTCTAATTAAAAAATATTTTTCACAATTTATTTTCCTCTTTTAAAAAACTGAACGATTGAGGGTATAATTAATATTAAGGGTATGAGGGTACCCTAAAAAGTGAGGGGATTTACTTAAAAATTACTTAATTTGAGAATTCTATGAGAATGAATGTTGTAATAACAATGTATTAACGGGTTAAGAAATTGTTTAATTTCAAGATAAAAATTTCCGTTACTGCTACATATTATATGAAAACGTGAGCGAAACGAGAATGAATGTCGATGTCCTCTAACTCCAGCCCCAGTAGTAGGAAGGTATTGAGTTACTAACTCTCCCCTCGTAAGTGAATTAACGGCCGCACACACGCAGTTCACTCGATTACCACAGCAGCATTCAAGACGTCCGTCGACAATCAGGTTACAGAGCGACGGACGGGCTAATGCAATCCCTATACATCCACTACCTGCAGACCCGACTGTACAGCAGCATTCAAGACGTCCGTCGACAATCAGGTTACAGAGCGACGGACGGGCTAATGCAATCCCCGTACATCCACTCACCTGCAGACCCGACTGTACAGCAGCATTCAAGACGCCCGTCGACAATCAGGTTACAGAGCGACGGACGGGCTAATGCAATCCCCGTACATCCACTCACCTGCAGACCCGACTGTACAGCAGCATTCAAGACGTCCGTCGACAATCAGGTTACAGATCGACGGACGGGCTAATGCAATCCCCGTACATCCACTCACCTGCAGACCCGACTGTACAGCAGCATTCAAGACGTCCGTCGACAATCAGGTTACAGAGCGACGGACGGGCTAATGCAATCCCTATACACCCACTCACCTGCAGACCCGACTGTACAGCAGCATTCAAGACGTCGTCGACAATCAGGTTACAGATCGACGGACGGGCTAATGCAATCCCCGTACATCCACTCACCTGCAGACCCGACTGTACAGCAGCATTCAAGACGTCCGTCGACAATCAGGTTACAGAGCGACGGACGGGCTAATGCAATCCCTATACACCCACTCACCTGCAGACCCGACTGTACAGTAGCATTCAAGACGTCGTCGACAATCAGGTTACAGAGCAACGGACGGGCTAATGCAATCACAGCACATCCACTACCTGCAGACCCGACTGTACAGCAGCATTCAAGACGTCGTCGACAATCAGGTTACAGAGCGACGGACGGGCTAATGCCATCCCGGCACATCCAATACCTGCAGACCCGACTGTACAGCAGCATTCAAGACGTCCGTCAACAATCAGGTTACAGAGCGACGGACGGGCTAATGCAATCCTGGCACATCCACTACCTGCAGACCCGACTGTACAGCAGCATTCAAGACGTCGTCGACAATCAGGTTACAGAGCGACGGACGGGCTAATGCAATCACTATACATCCACTACCTGCAGACCCGACTGTACAGCAGCATTCAAGACGTCCGTCGACAAATCAGGTTACAAAGCGACTGACGGGCTAATGAAATCCCGGTATATCCACTCACCTGCAGACCAGACTGTACAGCAGCATTCAAGACGTCCGTCGACAATCAGGTTACAGAGCAACGGACGGGCTAATGCAATCCCTATACATCCACTACCTGCAGACCGGACTGTACAGCAGCATTCAAGACGTCCGTCGACAATCAGGTTACAGAGCGACGGACGGGCTAATGCAATCCCTATACACCCACTCACCTGCAGACCCGACTGTACAGTAGCATTCAAGACGTCGTCGACAATCAGGTTACAGAGCAACGGACGGGCTAATGCAATCACGGCACATCCACTACCTGCAGACCCGACTGTACAGCAGCATTCAAGACGTCGTCGACAATCAGGTTACAGAGCGACGGACGGGCTAATGCCATCCCGGCACATCCACTACCTGCAGACCCGACTGTACACCAGCATTCAAGACGTCGTCGACAATCAGGTTACAGAGCGACGGACGGGCTAATGCAATCCCGGTACATCCACTCACCTGCAGACCCGACTGTACAGCAGCATTCAAGACGTCGTCGACAATCAGGTTACAGAGCGACGGACGGGCTAATGCAATCCCGGCACATCCACTATCTGCTGACCCGACTGTACAGCAGCATATAAGACGTCCGTCGACAATCAGGTTACAGAGCGACGGACGGGCTAATGCAATCCCCGTACATCCACTCACCTGCAGACCCGACTGTACAGCAGCATTCAAGACGTCCGTCGACAATCAGGTTACAGAGCGACGGACGGGCTAATACAATCCCGGCACATCCACTCACCTGCAGACCCGACTGTACAGCAACATTCAAGACGTCCGTCGACAATCAGGTTACAGAGCGACGGACGGGCTAATGCAATCCCGGCACATCCACTACCTGCAGACCCGACTGTACAGCAGCATTCAAGACGTCCGTCGACAATCAGGTTACAGAGCGACGGACGGGCTAATGCAATCCCGGCACATCCACTACCTGCAGACCCGACTGTACAGCAGCATTCAAGACGTCGTCGACAATCAGGTTACAGAGCGACGGACGGGCTAATGCAATCCCGGCACATCCACTACCTGCAGACCCGACTGTACAGCAGCATTCAAGACGTCCGTCGACAATCAGGTTACAGAGCGACGGACGGGCTAATGCAATCCCGGCACATTCACTTCCTGCAGACCCGACTGTACAGCAGCATTCAAGACGTCGTCGACAATCAGGTTACAGAGCGACGGACGGGCTAATGCAATCCCTATACATCCACTACCTGCAGACCCGACTGTACAGCGGCATTCAAGACGTCCGTCGACAATCAGGTTACAGAGCGACGGACGGGCTAATGCAATCCCGGCACATTCACTTCCTGCAGACCCGACTGTACAGACAGGGCCGGACTGGGAAGAAATTTAGGGGCGGGCAATCATATGCCGTACCGGCCCACCCAGGAGGGCTTTGGAGAGGGCAGGCGACGGAATTTCCGGCTCGCGAAAAGTGGTGACCTTTTTTTTAGCTCACACGTGTTGTTTTCCCCCTCTTTATTCTCATTTCAGTCTGTTCCCGGACCCCAGGAACCCAAGTATGGGGGGGAAAGTTACCTCTGGACCGGCCCCCCAAGCAGCCCAGCGGCCCCTGGAGGTGGCGGCCCACCGGGCATTTGCCCGGATGCCCTTATGGCCAGTCCGGCCCTGTGTACAGCAGCATTCAAGACGTCGTCGACAATCAGGTTACAGAACGACGGACGGGCTAATGCAATCCCGGTACATCCACTACCTGCAGACCCGACTGTACAGCAGCATTCAAGACGTCGTCGAAAATCAGGTTACAGAGCGACGGACGGGCTAATGCAATCCCGGCACATCCACTACCTGCAGACCCGACTTTACAGCAGCATTCAAGACGTCGTCGACAATCAGGTTACAGAGCGACGGACGGGCTAATGCAATCCCGGCACATCCACTACCTGCAGACCCGACTGTACAGCAGCATTCAAGACGTCGTCGACAATCAGGTTACGGAGAGAATGTCCTTACCGTGAATATAAGTGCAGATTAGGGGTCGGAGTTCATATGGTGACAAGCCCATATAGTCTGGTCTAGGGTCCTAGTCGATGTGAACGAGTTCAGAGGTCACTGTAACGAATATAATAATTGAAAGCGAATATAGAACTTCAACGCAAACCATTAACTAAAATAGAACAAAAATACGTGAGGTCCATTACCATACTTATTTTAAAGTTACTTCACATAACAATGTTTATGGAAATCTTTAGTGTTCAGAAGAATGCACAGAAAATCCAATACTATAATATTGAGATCAAATTGAACTTTAAACGTTCTTTTCATTTAAATTATAGTTCCTCTAATTTATAAATGTGTTTATTACACACTCACTTTAACCATAGACTATACTTTGTCAAGTTCTGACTAGAATTTAATTTTGAACCGAATGTAGTAATATCTCATGAATTATTCTGTATAGAAAACCAATCCGAACAGCAACTTCCCGACCGTGGGGAAATTTACGAAACAAAAACGTTTTGAGAGAAACTGAGAAGATATCCAATAAAACGTATCGGATGTCAATGTAAGTTTGGCGCCAAATAAGTTGAAACAGTGGCACCCAATTGCAACTTTATATAACACATGATGGGGACCACTAGGAATGGGGGTAAATCCCAATCCAAAACCGATTGAGACTTTGTAGTGACAAGACGATGACTTGTTAAAGCCGCAGAGAAACAGGTCTGTATATTTTTATGATAACAATTTACTATATACAAAAATACGATATAATACATATAACTATTTACTCCTTAAAAACAACCACTCGTTAGGTTAAATTATATTTTATGTAAAATATTACATTTATTATATCACTTGGGTTATATATTTCCTCGATTCCTCATGAGACGCTATAATGTGATTTATTTTTTAGGTAATTTCGTTTAAAAAAAACCATCGACCATGTAGGACGATGGATGACTCACATCCTCTGGTTGTAAGATTGCTCAATATTGATTTTCAGGAGCTTAAAGCCTACAGGACAATAAGAAATAAAAAAAAATAAGTTCATGACTTACCAATAAAACACTTTCTTTATTTACATCCAGTTACCAATAAAATTTTCAGCATTGTAGGCCTATGAAAATGAATTAAATGTTTAAGATGAAATACTTTTAGGGCTATTTCATTGTAAACATTGTTATTTATAGAGCTCTGAATATAAATTAAACGATCAATAAAATAATAAACATAAAATGTAGTTTAGTTTAAATGTACTTCCCGATCTTGTCGCCTTTGAGACTTCGAGAAGAATGAAAGCTTAATGCTCTGGATCAGTGAAAAATGAAGGAAAGAGATATATCTATTTTTTGAAAACCTCAAAGTTTTATGGGGAGCTTTGTGTATATTTATTCTCTTTATGATATGACAGTGTCTTCTAAATGACCAGCTGTAAATTAAACTATTTTCTATAGAAAATAATATTACTCAGGATGATATATTACTAAGGATTATGGCTTATTCAATGCTCTGATATAACTTGAAAAAAATCAAAACAAAACTCTGCATTTTAAAACATATTAAATAAAACCTTTCTTTGCCAGTACAAAAATTCCTGTGGAGGCGCCGGGTATCGATCCCGGTACCTCTCGCATGCTAAGCGAGCGCTCTACCATCTGAGCTACGCCCCCGACTGGTTTCCTTAACTTCAAATAACATAAATAAATTTTATTAAACTTTCTTTGTAAACAATTCGTTGTTACGCTTTTTTAATTGCAACTAGTGGATCCGAGCGCACGGAATCATGCGCTACTCTAGCAGAGCGATAATTCAAATGGTGACAAATTTAAAACACAATCATGCTAACACGATCCGTCTTGAGGGTTATATTAATTTTTGATGTAGCACTGATTGCATATAACTAATTATTTTATTTACTTACGTCGTTGCAATCTCTTGATATTTTTTACTTTTTACTGGTGAACATGTTTCGGCACTCGGCCATCTTCAGCACCTTGAATAAAATCCTTTACATAAGGTTAACCATCTTGATAATTTCGGCTGTGGGCCACGTCAGTTTGTACTTTAAAAAACACTACTGTACATTTACACATTTACATTTAAACATAAAAAACACTATTATACAAAATTGTCCACGTGGTTTAACTGGATACCAGTGTCAACAGGCACGGCCGCCGGCAGACTGACTTGATGAGAGCTGGGAGGAAAGAAGTGACATTGACCTTTGCCCATCCTGGCTTGTTATCTATTCTATTCAACTATTGTTTCTCTTTTCTTTTATTTTAATAATTTCTTCATATATTGGGTTTGCAACTGAATTAATTTTTTCATTGAGAATGTTTTCACTGTCTTTTTTAAAGCTTTCATATATAAATAATTCTTCCATTCTATTGAGTCTATGTCCTTTGTCTGCCTTGTATAAAATTTCCATATTGTTTTTAATGTCAGTATAGGTGTGATTTGAATTGATAATATGTTCTGAAAATTTGGATTTCGCTTTCGTGTCGCCATTTTTATTTTTTATTTTTTCTGCTTCTGAAATATGTTCTTTGAATCTTACTGTAAAAGGTCTGCCGGTTTGCCCTATGTAGTAAGATTTACAATCATTGCAATTCAACTTATACACACCTGACTTTTCAAATTCTGACTGCATTCTATTTTCTTTTGTTCTTAATCTGCTCTGAAGATTGAATTCAGACCTGAAGGCAACATGAATGTTCCTTTTTTTAAAGCTGTTTCTGACTATATTTGACGTCCTTTTGTTATAATTTATTGATACATATTTTTTATCTTCTGCTTCAATTTTACTCTTTGATTTTAATTGACGTAATTTCCGTTCATGAATTTTGTCTACAATGTTCGGGTTAAAACCATTTTGTTGTGCTATAAATTTGATTATGTTTAGTTCATTGTTGTACTCATTGACTGGCATTGGTATGCTGATTATCCTGTGGATCATGGAATTAAATGCAGCCATTTTATGAGAGCCAGCATGATAAGATTTTGCATGTATGACCTGGTCGGATTGTGTGGGTTTTCTGTAAATCTTAAAAATGTGTTTATTATTATTTTTCTGTATGGTGATGTCGAGATAGTTGATACTGTTTTCTTCCTCAATTTCGGATGTGAATTTAATTGTTTCATGTAGACTGTTCAGATGTTTTTCAAATATGCTTATTTGTCTTTTGTTGCCCTTAAATAAACATATTACGTCATCCACGTATCTCCACCAATAAATTATTTTGTTGCTGTGATTACTGTTCATTAGTATTTTATTACTTTCTAAGTCATTCAAAAATATTTCACTTAGCATGGACGAAAGTGGGGATCCCATGGCTAATCCTTCTTTTTGGTGATAAAATTCATCGTTATACTGAAAGTAATTCTGTTTCACTACCATAGTTGTTAAACTTATCAACTCGTTTATTTGTTCCCCCGATAATATATTTGCTTCTTTTAGCCTATTCTCCAAAATTGTCATTGTTTCATTCACTGGAATACTTGTGTATAAGTTCTTGATATCAAATGATACTAAATTAGTGCCATTAGGTATTTCAGTATCTTTTATTTTTGCTACTAGATCTGTTGTATTTTTCAAAGCTTTAGAATCCTGTAAACTTATTGAATTCCTAATAATTCGATCCAGTTTCTTAGCCAAATTATATGTAGGCGCTCGTTTAAAGTTAATCAGTGGTCTAATCGGTGTTTCAGGTTTGTGCACCTTTGGTAGACCTGTAATTGTAGGCGCTTGCGGGTTTATTACTTTGGCGAACCGCTTACTGTTCATTTCAATTATGCCACTCTTATTGATTAACGCATTAGTTTCTTTCATGTATTTATTAGTAGGATCTTTTTTCATTTTTTCAATTTTGTTGTCCTGAATGAACGTCTTTATTTTTGCATTATAATCATCCTTATGTAAAACTACCACTGTATTACCCTTATCAGCTTTTGTGACTATTGCATTGTTATCTGTGAGTTTTTGTTTTATCGACCTTAAAGATCTTAGCTCATCATTATTCTTGCTATTTTTTGTGTCATTATTTTTAAGCTTGTTTATTATTTCATACCTCACTTGGTTTTGATCGTCATTTGGTATTTTTTGGACGGCACTTTCAACATCTAATAAAGTGTTTGTTTGATTTGTTATTGTATTTGGCTCAATACAATATTTTAACCCTTTGCTCAGTAAATCTGTTTCGTTTGTATCAAACACTATATTGGTTTCATTTATTAATCTAGGGAAAAACGTATGATTACAATTGATAAGTTGTGTTACATTAGTATTTATAAGTTTGGTCAATTTTTCATTCTGTACTGAACGTTTACAAGATATAATCGGTTCTGTCCATTTTTTCACATTTTCCATAAATTCCAGCATTTTCTCATTGCTCAGTTGTTTACCAATTGTGTTGTGCAAATTTAATAATTTTCTATTTAATCTATCTTTTTTTGCATGTAGTTGTTTGATTTCAGTTTTCAGCCAAGTTATTTTAGCAACTTGTATTGCTTTTTTTGCAGCTACAGTTTTTGCCCTTGTGTTAATATTTATGTATTGTGGTGTCACTCTATTTTGAAGACATGCTTTATTAAATCTTATGTTTTCAATGGTTTTGTCGATGGCTAACCTAGTGTATCGGTATTGGTCTGCTACTTTGGCTTGACTTGCCTCTTCCATATTAATTTTTGATGTAGCACTGATTGCATATAACTAATTATTTTATTTACTTACGTCGTTGCAATCTCTTGATATTTTTTACTTTTTACTGGTGAACATGTTTCGGCACTCGGCCATCTTCAGCACCTTGAATAAAATCCTTTACATAAGGTTAACCATCTTGATAATTTCGGCTGTGGGCCACGTCAGTTTGTACTTTAAAAAACACTACTGTACATTTACACATTTACATTTAAACATAAAAAACACTATTATACAAAATTGTCCACGTGGTTTAACTGGATACCAGTGTCAACAGGCACGGCCGCCGGCAGACTGACTTGATGAGAGCTGGGAGGAAAGAAGTGACATTGACCTTTGCCCATCCTGGCTTGTTATCTATTCTATTCAACTATTGTTTCTCTTTTCTTTTATTTTAATAATTTCTTCATATATTGGGTTTGCAACTGAATTAATTTTTTCATTGAGAATGTTTTCACTGTCTTTTTTAAAGCTTTCATATATAAATAATTCTTCCATTCTATTGAGTCTATGTCCTTTGTCTGCCTTGTATAAAATTTCCATATTGTTTTTAATGTCAGTATAGGTGTGATTTGAATTGATAATATGTTCTGAAAATTTGGATTTCGCTTTCGTGTCGCCATTTTTATTTTTTATTTTTTCTGCTTCTGAAATATGTTCTTTGAATCTTACTGTAAAAGGTCTGCCGGTTTGCGGTAAGATTTACAATCATTGCAATTCAACTTATACACACCTGACTTTTCAAATTCTGACTGCATTCTATTTTCTTTTGTTCTTAATCTGCTCTGAAGATTGAATTCAGACCTGAAGGCAACATGAATGTTCCTTTTTTTAAAGCTGTTTCTGACTATATTTGACGTCCTTTTGTTATAATTTATTGATACATATTTTTTATCTTCTGCTTCAATTTTACTCTTTGATTTTAATTGACGTAATTTCCGTTCATGAATTTTGTCTACAATGTTCGGGTTAAAACCATTTTGTTGTGCTATAAATTTGATTATGTTTAGTTCATTGTTGTACTCATTGACTGGCATTGGTATGCTGATTATCCTGTGGATCATGGAATTAAATGCAGCCATTTTATGAGAGCCAGCATGATAAGATTTTGCATGTATGACCTGGTCGGATTGTGTGGGTTTTCTGTAAATCTTAAAAATGTGTTTATTATTATTTTTCTGTATGGTGATGTCGAGATAGTTGATACTGTTTTCTTCCTCAATTTCGGATGTGAATTTAATTGTTTCATGTAGACTGTTCAGATGTTTTTCAAATATGCTTATTTGTCTTTTGTTGCCCTTAAATAAACATATTACGTCATCCACGTATCTCCACCAATAAATTATTTTGTTGCTGTGATTACTGTTCATTAGTATTTTATTACTTTCTAAGTCATTCAAAAATATTTCACTTAGTATGGACGAAAGTGGGGATCCCATGGCTAATCCTTCTTTTTGGTGATAAAATTCATCGTTATACTGAAAGTAATTCTGTTTCACTACCATAGTTGTTAAACTTATCAACTCGTTTATTTGTTCCCCCGATAATATATTTGCTTCTTTTAGCCTATTCTCCAAAATTGTCATTGTTTCATTCACTGGAATACTTGTGTATAAGTTCTTGATATCAAATGATACTAAATTAGTGCCATTAGGTATTTCAGTATCTTTTATTTTTGCTACTAGATCTGTTGTATTTTTCAAAGCTTTAGAATCCTGTAAACTTATTGAATTCCTAATAATTCGATCCAGTTTCTTAGCCAAATTATATGTAGGCGCTCGTTTAAAGTTAATCAGTGGTCTAATCGGTGTTTCAGGTTTGTGCACCTTTGGTAGACCTGTAATTGTAGGCGCTTGCGGGTTTATTACTTTGGCGAACCGCTTACTGTTCATTTCAATTATGCCACTCTTATTGATTAACGCATTAGTTTCTTTCATGTATTTATTAGTAGGATCTTTTTTCATTTTTTCAATTTTGTTGTCCTGAATGAACGTCTTTATTTTTGCATTATAATCATCCTTATGTAAAACTACCACTGTATTACCCTTATCAGCTTTTGTGACTATTGCATTGTTATCTGTGAGTTTTTGTTTTATCGACCTTAAAGATCTTAGCTCATCATTATTCTTGCTATTTTTTGTGTCATTATTTTTAAGCTTGTTTATTATTTCATACCTCACTTGGTTTTGATCGTCATTTGGTATTTTTTGGACGGCACTTTCAACATCTAATAAAGTGTTTGTTTGATTTGTTATTGTATTTGGCTCAATACAATATTTTAACCCTTTGCTCAGTAAATCTGTTTCGTTTGTATCAAACACTATATTGGTTTCATTTATTAATCTAGGGAAAAACGTATGATTACAATTGATAAGTTGTGTTACATTAGTATTTATAAGTTTGGTCAATTTTTCATTCTGTACTGAACGTTTACAAGATATAATCGGTTCTGTCCATTTTTTCACATTTTCCATAAATTCCAGCATTTTCTCATTGCTCAGTTGTTTACCAATTGTGTTGTGCAAATTTAATAATTTTCTATTTAATCTATCTTTTTTTGCATGTAGTTGTTTGATTTCAGTTTTCAGCCAAGTTATTTTAGCAACTTGTATTGCTTTTTTTGCAGCTACAGTTTTTGCCCTTGTGTTAATATTTATGTATTGTGGTGTCACTCTATTTTGAAGACATGCTTTATTAAATCTTATGTTTTCAATGGTTTTGTCGATGGCTAACCTAGTGTATCGGTATTGGTCTGCTACTTTGGCTTGACTTGCCTCTTCCATATTAATTTTTGATGTAGCACTGATTGCATATAACTAATTATTTTATTTACTTACGTCGTTGCAATCTCTTGATATTTTTTACTTTTTACTGGTGAACATGTTTCGGCACTCGGCCATCTTCAGCACCTTGAATAAAATCCTTTACATAAGGTTAACCATCTTGATAATTTCGGCTGTGGGCCACGTCAGTTTGTACTTTAAAAAACACTACTGTACATTTACACATTTACATTTAAACATAAAAAACACTATTATACAAAATTGTCCACGTGGTTTAACTGGATACCAGTGTCAACAGGCACGGCCGCCGGCAGACTGACTTGATGAGAGCTGGGAGGAAAGAAGTGACATTGACCTTTGCCCATCCTGGCTTGTTATCTATTCTATTCAACTATTGTTTCTCTTTTCTTTTATTTTAATAATTTCTTCATATATTGGGTTTGCAACTGAATTAATTTTTTCATTGAGAATGTTTTCACTGTCTTTTTTAAAGCTTTCATATATAAATAATTCTTCCATTCTATTGAGTCTATGTCCTTTGTCTGCCTTGTATAAAATTTCCATATTGTTTTTAATGTCAGTATAGGTGTGATTTGAATTGATAATATGTTCTGAAAATTTGGATTTCGCTTTCGTGTCGCCATTTTTATTTTTTATTTTTTCTGCTTCTGAAATATGTTCTTTGAATCTTACTGTAAAAGGTCTGCCGGTTTGCCCTATGTAGTAAGATTTACAATCATTGCAATTCAACTTATACACACCTGACTTTTCATGTTCACCGGTAAAAAGTAAAAAATATCAAGAGATTGCAACGACGTAAGTAAATAAAATAATTGAGGGTTATGTTTACACAAATTAAAAAATAACAGCAATTAAACTATCCAGCTGATCAAAATGTAAACAATTATGTTCTTCATAAGGATAACATGGGAACTTTAAAAGTCAATGGGGCAGAGCCCAAGGGACTTTTTCAAAAATGTAAGGCCAGTTTGCAAATCTACGCGACACGCTCTTTCCAATGAGCCGTCAATGATCAAATTCGGTTAAGAAATGACGGAGGAGTTCATAAGACAAATTTCGTGTTGGCGTATTAATTATATAGATTCTGTATTTATATATTTTAATTATTTTCATTAAAATAAACACCAATCTTTTTGTTAAAAAAAATAATTTTTGATCATAACAATCAAGGCGCATCCGCCGGCGCGCGGCGTTCAGGTTCAGCATTAAATTTAAGGAACTCTTGTTAATTATCATTTTTTAACAGAATTTATGAAAATGGCGTGACTGAAAGTAAACAATCCCTGAAGATTATCACATTTGCGATTGATTCTGCTCGTCAATATTATTTATAGGAATATTTATAAATTGTACAATAGGGCATAAGGCAAAAGGATTAAATGGAACTCAATTAACTAGACAGACTTTATGTGCAGTTTAGAATGTAAACAAGACTAGTGTAGTAAAAAATAAAAATATGGTTTGATTTTTTGGTTTTAATTTAGGGTTAGATGCAGGCCTATTTGTTCGATTTTATATTACTCATATATTGCTTGGTTAGTTTATTAACAATCATAACCTTCTTCTAGAGGGGTGTGAATAATTCTCTGAGAGATTTTCTTTTAGTTTTTTTATTAGTATTTTATTCTATATCAAAATCTACAAAGGTTCACTTTTTAATTACCTTCTCCAAGTAAAGTTAACTTACCATTATTTTTTTAAATAGAAACATATTGTCGTATGTTCTCAATTTTTTGTACTTCCTCAGGACCGTTTCAAATGATTGCATAGATAAACCGTATAAACATTCTTAATTCGGTAATTACAACGGACGAAAACTTATCTGACCCCTTAAAACATGTTGAATTCATACACAATGTAGGTTAAACATAATAGAGTAAATTTTGCCAAAAGAACGTCTAAACCACCCCACGCTGCAACATATCGTCCCATAAAACCACCGTATAAGAGCGTTCGCGTAATAGGATACATCGGGGAGAGTTTTCATCCGCCATAAATACAGCAACTCCCCATCAAATTACGAGGTGTATGCAAAGCCGGCCGGACGCGGATATATGCCCTTAAGGTGGCATTACTGGGCCATAAACGTAAACCGGGTAATGTACAGCCCCCGGGGGCATGCGCGCCAAATTGTATTACTTGGGCCGCTCTTCACCCCCCCCCCCAACCGTCCTGTACCCATACTCCTCTTACCCACTTGATAACAACTTTTTGTATTCGTAATTAATCGATTCATATAAGATCTTCCGATCACGCAATGACCTTGAAGTAAAACTCCATATAAGAGAATTGGTGAATAATCGTAATTTGGTTTATGCTGGACATTGGTAATCATACAAAAGTTTTACCATGAAAAATGCAAAGAGCTCTTTAAAACGTTTTGAACAATGGTATAATTTATTCCATTATACCACAGAATTATTGACTGAATACAAGCCAAAAACTTGAAAAAAACGCCTAAATAAGGGATTTTTAGAAGAGTATAGATCGATATTACTGTTGCCTAATCGGACAAAATTATACATTTTTCAAAATGTTTTAAAGAGCTCTTTCCATTTTTTATGGCAATGTACGATTCTCAATGTCCAGCATGAACCAAATTACGACCATTTACTAGTTCTCTTATATGGAGTTTTACATGTTTAACTTCAAGGTCATTGCGCGATCGGAAGATCTTATACAATTTTTTAAAGTTATTTGTTCAGTATTCTACATGCTATTTCGCAACTTTTGAGACCTATAGCGATTCGAAATTCCAAAATTTTGTTTTTTCTCACATTCCTAATAATGTACAACCCCCGGGGCCTGCCCAGGGCCGCGACAAGGGCCATGCGGAACATGCGGCCGCATGGGGCGCCGTCAGGGAGAGGGCGCCGCGCCGCGCCGCCGAAACCAGCGCGGTGTTGAGTCCGCAGCGACGCCCGAGTAGCCTTTTAAAATAGTTCAATTTGATGACTTTTGTTGGCGCCCGGGGAGCATTTAACAATAATACATGAGTATACACATTTTACGAGCAATACATGAGTTTTGGAATCGTTTGCCGGTGCCTAAAGCCTTTTTAAAATTGGTCAACGTGAAAGATATTTGCCTTGGTTGCGATTTCCGGCGCTCGTGGAGCCCTTTCAGACTGTTTAAGAGCTTAATTAATGTTTTGGTGGCGTTTGCCGACGCCCTTTAAAACCTTTTTAAATTGCGCAACTTTGCCAAAATTTAATTTAAGTAGCATTTACCGGCACTTGTTGAGCACTTTTAAATGTTTAAGTGTTCATCATGTAATTTGGCGACTTCTGTTGGCAACCGGAGAGTATTTACAAATCATTCAATGTGCTAAACCGTTGTGGCCGTTTTTGAGGCGATTTCCGAGGCCCGGAGCCCTTTTAAAATTAGCCAACGTGCGTAAAGTGAGTGTAGGAGGCGTTTACCGACGCCCGTGGATCCGTTTCAAACTATTCAAAGAGCAAAATGCCTTTTTTTTGTTGGAGCACGCCGGGGCCCGTGGGGCCTTTTAAAATTGTTCAACTCGTAAAACTTACAATTTGGTGGCCGTTTACCCGCGCCCGTGGAGTTATATTATATTCAAATGATTCAAAGTGTAAATTTTTTAATTTTTGAATTATTCACAAACCCAACAATTTACAATACAATTACTGTAGCTGCAATATTATTAAAACAAAATGTCTGTCAATTGCCCGCAGTGCAACATCCCCAGCGGCGTCGGTGTGTGTGGAGCAAGACCTTTGAAATGAAATTAAATTTACAATTTTATTTACAAAAGAAATTTAAAGATTCAAAATTAAGACCTGGAAACTGAAAACTTCTAGAAATAACTCTATTTCAACACTCTCCCACCGAACAACGAACAACTGTGTCATTTTTAGCCATTTAGTATATCATTTCTTATAATGGTCTAGTTTACCTGGATTAAAATGTTAACTAACGATCATGTTTTTAAGTTGAAGCAAGAAAAGCCCGATTAGCGGTGTGCCTTCTGTTAAAACATATCTAGTATACTGTATGCAAACGTTTAAATATGTAATAAATAAAATTCGAACGGAACAGCGCAGCATATCACAAAACGGTTCTGTGATGCAAAATTTGGACTCGCACGTCAGCTGTCACGGAACAGTTCCGTGATGCAAGGTTAAGCCAATGGGTTAAGTTGAAGCCAGCGATCTCTATATAGAGATCGCTGGTTGAAGCAAGAAAAGCCCAATTAGCGGTGTGCCTGCTGTTTAAACTTGGATCATTTATTTGACTTAACATATCTAGTATACTGTATGCAAACGTTTAAATATGTAATAAATAAAATTCGACAAAGTACTTTCAGAATATTATTTTTTCGCAAATTATAGCTTTATTCCCCTGGGGGGGGTAGGCCCTAATTAACAACACACAAGTAAATGGGGCGCCAATGTAGGCCCTCGCATGTCCCAGAAAAATCCCTTGCCGCGGCCCTGGGCCTGCCCATCAAATTGTATTACTTGGGCCGCTAACAATTATTTTGTAATCGTAAGTAATCGATTATATTTTCGATTCAATGGTCCATGAGGAAATAAGAGCTTCGTATCTCGCTGAAACGGAGAATATTTAATCGTATTTTGGCACGATTAGTGAATCCTCTGTTATAGGGTTAAATGTATGCACAATTGTGTTTTATGTCATTATCTGTATGCCATGTTGAGGGCGGAATTCCATTCACATAACCTTAATTTGCTTTCTTTGATTTACACAATTTATGATTTATTCTATAGTCTTAAATTTATTTATCACTTTGGCAATAATTCGAACGAAGTGAGTTATATTCGACTTGAAAATCACTCTTTATGAACCAACTCCTCTTTTATTATTTGATGAAAATTCGTGAAATTTCAACTACAACATATTTATACCCCGTAGATTGTTTTAATATATATATGAGTAGTTAATTTTATACGTTTAAATATTTATTTTTTTGTAAATAGCCTTCCTTTAATTTTACCGCACTTCGTTCGACCTATACGCGTTATAGGAGCGTACTCCTATAGTTAATCGCAACAAACTAATATGAACAGTATTTTCTCAAATATGTAAGTAGTCTAATTTTCATGTAATTGAAGTGCATTTAATTTTTTTCTTTGTGAAGACTCAGTTCTACGCACAGGTCATTGACCATGTGGGACTTAATATTTTATGTAATCTCTTTAATGTACATAATGTAATGTAAGGAAATAAATATATTTTTGATTTGATTTGAATTTACTTCTACCTAGAATATCAAATTTATGCTCAAATATTATTTGTATATGTGTATGTTGTTATTGGGTCTATTTGTACGAACAGGTTTCTGTGGGTGCTGACAAACTTGACGATTTCATACAAGCAATAAAAAAGCTGAACATCTCATATATGTACCATCATTATGTCATGTCTACTGATTATAAAGCTTGATTCTGATTCAGGTTCTGACTATATTAGTCGATGTTCGAAACTAATCGACTAGTTTGGTCGATGATCCCATCACTTCGTCTCCCGTCTTAGTGATGGGGTAGTCGACTGGTCGACTAGTGGTTTTATCGACTAGTTATGGTCGTCTAGACGATAAGTCGATTATTTTGCGTAGTCTAAATTTAATTAATAATTGATTATTTTAACTAATCGATATTTTAACGTATTCATTGTGGTTTGCTACCCGTTTTTGCTCGTTTGACTCGTTACATCGACTAGTTATTCGATGTTCGATACGGTGTCTAGTCTCCCAGTGTGAACGACTTGAGTAGTCGATGTCCGAAAGTAATTGACTAGTCACTAGTCGATAATGAAAAGTAGCCGATGTCCCCACCCGTCTCCAGTGCAGTAGCCTATTACGGACGTCGTTATTTGATCGGCGGCGCGCACTGCGTCAACACGGACCGGGTCGGGGTGAGATTGCCTTGAGCACCTTGAGTGGGGACGGGGCCGCACGGGACGGAATACAAACTAGCGCCTGATTCTCCGAGTGATGCTCTTTTTTCCAAATTGCACTGCGGTTTTTATCAACCAATTTGTTCCCCTTGCAATACTGTAAGATGATCTTTAGTTTGTCGTTTTTGCGATTTATTGATCCTACAGTAGACTCTTATCTGGACAACTTTTAACCGGAAATTGGTTTAACCGGACTGTACTGACCATAAATAAGATCCTTTTAATCGGGCGATTTTTATCAACACATCAGTCCGGACTTGATCGGCAGGACATCGACGGTATTGTACCAACGATTGTCGGGGAGTGATTTAAGAAATAATACATAGATGACTCCCGTCAGAAATTTTACGGTTGTTTATTGTTAAAGATACAAAGCCTTACATATTTCATGGTGCGTTGTGTTCACAGTAGTTGTGCTAAAAATTATGTTTATATTTTCGAAATAATTACTTGTATTAATGGCTTATACAGAATACTAGACGTCAAAATTTGGCGAGTTTTGGGAACATCGTTTAACCGGAGACCCCGTTAACCGGACAGGCCTCAGTCTAGGTCCCGAATTATCCGGATAAGAGGGAGGCTACTGTACTCGACCGACGCCTGTAGATGAGAAGTTCCATACGAAGGGGTCAAGATGTTGTTTTATGCGTTATATTTTAACGTTACATTTTTTGACGTTATATTTATCCTCTTGTCAGTTTTCCATATTTCAACCGAAGAAGGGACACAATTTTCAGGAAAACTAGGAGTTCAAAAAGAGTAAATAGCTTATTAATTTAATGTGTGCTGCTGTGTTTACTGGATTTCAATTTAAAACGTCTTGCACCACTTGGAAGTTATTTACACTTCTTCAATTTCGTGTTCATTTGCCGGCTTGTATGCAAATCAGAAGCTTTATTGTCATAGAAATTTACATAAAAAGCACAGTTAAACAACAGACAGAGTGTTTACAATAAATTAAAGAACACAACAATATAGTACCATTCCAAATGATCCATTATAAGAGTACTTAATATATTCAAGAATAATTATATAATAACAACATCATATTTGTCGGCTTCTGAAAAAGTCTATTAAGCAACACAAGTTGGCTAAATCTACTCAGTAAAACTTAGCATATAAGAAAGTCATGATAATAGTTATTTGGATATTTTATCCTAAGGAGGCACGCAAGCCTTAAGTAGACGCGTCAAAAGTAATTTCTTAAAATTCCTCAACACTGTACAAACATTTGTCGATGAGAACTGATTTCAGTTTGTTTTAGAAATGAGCAAATGGCAGAGACTTGATAACTGGGGGTAGAGAATTATAAAGTTTAATGGAAGTAAAGAACCGATTCATCTGTGATTTACTGTAACGAAAAAATTGTGTTCTTAGTACTTAGTGAGCCTTTGTTGTAACTATGTACCTCACTGTTTACTTCAAAATCTTCCAGATTATTATGGACAAACAACAACAATGCTAGTAGGCCTACATACAAAGAAGGAAAAGAAAGAACACCTAGCCTAATAAAAAGAGGTTTACAATGAGTTTTCTGGGGTACATTAAATATTAACCTAATAGCTTTTTTTGCAGTTTAAACACTTCTAAAGACTTAGAATACATCTGATATATTTTTGAAGCTTTTTAAGACTTTTAATATACATTCAGTGAATAGCTGGCAAATGTTCTTAGTTCTTATTCAGAAATTTATATTACAGTTCTTATTTGGAGGATTAAATTTATACTTTGTAATACCGTTTTTCAAAACATCTTTTTTTAGTTTGCAACGCTTAATAGCCTATGTCAAAAAAGGTTTTATGTCCCCAGAGGGTACTAAAATAATCTTTTTTACTTAAGTTTTCCTAATTTATGATTAGTAATCACTGATGATCGCCAATTAATCATAAAGTTTCTAACCATTTTATAAAAGTTGTTTTCTACGTAGGGTTCCTGTACTTTGCCTTAGATCTTTAACATAAAATTTATAAAAAAATTAAATAAATTCTATATTCTATACCATCAGCTATGTTTGACAATAATGTCTTCAATATAATCCGTTATGTGAAATCCCTAAAAAACAACACAATTGAAGAAGAAAGAAGAAAGAAGAAAAAATATTTATTTCAGAAAAGCACAATACAAAATAGAATACATAAAGTACAACAGTCTTAACAATTATGAATGTATAGCTATGTAGATACAAATAAACTTAAAAAAGACACAAAATAAGCATAAGTATGACATATGCATGACATAGGCCTATACATTGAGCATATAAATAAAATTAAATTAAATTATACCATTTACTTAAGAATTAAAAATAAACTAATTAAATACATAAAAACAAAAGATGGTCTCCTAAACATTAACTAAAACAAAATAAAGGACGCTATTGTTTATGCTATTGTTCCTTTGTCTTATGTACTATAAAAAAACCATTGAAAATTCAGAGCGCGCTCAAATAAAAAATAACAAACCGAGAACGATAAAAGATAAACGACTCGGGGGTCACCCTGACTAGGTCCCTCTCTGCAGGACATTTATTGTAGTTGATATCGTATTTCCAGTTGTCCAAGTGAATTGCCTAAAAACTCGATGTCCCCTTGTTCCACTTACTGGCCAGAAGGTGTCGTAAGCTGAGCTGAGCTGGTGTCAACAACGCGATAACAGCGCGCCTGGCGGAGATTGGTAGAGACACGACTCGGCCGACCTCGGCAATCTTCGGCAATCTTCGTCCTGACTGTAAAACTAACCTGACACATTTAGCTTCTATTCGAGGGGCAATTTAGATACAGTACATATAAAAGTAAACGGGGTGAATGTTACATGTTGAAAATTACTGAGGTAGTTTATTTTTCTTTTTAACTAATCATGTCTGTATTTATTTATTTTCCAACCAATTAATTAAGCAACAAATTAGTTAAGATCAATAAAAATAAATGCTTGTCTATCTATACTTAATTTTGTTTAAAAATGTATGCAAAAAAACTTATTTATTTTAAACAAATTAGGTTATTTACCTCATATAGGATGGATTGTAATTATCCCCACACAGTCTCTAATACGTTCCTCCAAAAAAACTTATTATTATACCATAATTTTAGGAGTTATACCATATTAGGAGTTCTCTGTGACGCATCAGCGATACGCACAGGACTTAAGTTTAGTTGAATCACAGATATTTATTTACGATTACAGTGATATAAACATTGGGTATGAGCACGTGTTCAGTTATGCACGTGTTCATTACTAATGTTTTATAATTTACTGAATTAAATCTTAAATCATTCTACCTGTACTTGCGATTAATTTATTCATTCTCTCTGTTCGTTCTGTGTATGTGAATTTACTAAGTGTGCTTTAATGAAATAAGATAAAATCATGAAATAAATGTTGGTTGATTTCACAAATGAAGTAAAATGCCAAAAAACTACAATTATTCTTTGATCGAAATTAATTGTTGTGTCGATGAGTGATGAGATTATGTTTTGATTTTAATTCTCTCCTCAGACGTGCGACTTTCAAGTAGGAAACTGATGTATTCCGAAACTCATGGCATTGATTAGAGAACAAAAATCAAAATCGAGTCAGTAGACTACAATCATCGACTATGAAAACAGAAAAAACATTTAATTAATATAATATAAGTAGTAAATAAATAAATAATAATTAATAAATTAATAAAAATAAAATAATGAATAAGTTAATAAATATATTAAAATAATAATGAATAAATTAATAAAAATAAATAAAATAACAATAATAAATAAATTAACTAATATAAATACTTCTGTAGACAAAGTCAGTAGATATTGCGTCTATTGATCACGCTATAAATTGCAAAAAATACGTTGCTTTCGAGGCACTTCTAAAAACTTAATGTTTCCGCCCAGGATCGAACTGGGGACCTTCTGCGTGTTAGGCAGACGTGATAACCGCTACACCACGGAAACGATGCTTAATGAAGAGTTTTGTCTCTACACGAGTATTGTAGATAACATCATTGACTTAACATCTTAAAATTTCCAAGAGATGTAAAGTAAATGATAACGATGACGCTTATTAAGTTAGATAAAGCAGTGTTCAAATATAGTACATTATATTTTAACTAATCAGATAATTTATTTAACCTTCAAAAGACAAGTTCAAGTTTATCAAATTCGATGATGAATTTATAAACTTATCAAATATAAAATAATAATTAATTATTATTTATAAATAAAATAATGTTCTGTGATTATAATTACTGTATATAAAAGAAAAAATAATATTAATATTCTAACCCATCAGTAAATCGGAGATGACAAAATGATCTCTGTGTTTTACTAGAAACCAAATTTTTTTAATATCTCACTTGACTAACTTATATCTTTGTTGAAAAGTGTAAATTAAAATTTAAATAATAGCGCATTTTACTGAGGTCTTTCAATAATTTATTTATTTTTTAACTGCTATTCGGTTAGTGTTTCTTAGTTTTATTGTAAGTTTTCCGGAGTCATTGGCGTGACATCCAATATTTCCATCTAAAATAATGTCTTAAACCTAATATCGGCTGAACCAAAACTTTTACTATGCTTGTAAATAAACATCAACATCTTACATTCATCATAAAATCCACCATTTCCAGGGGTTTAATGTCCCTAAAGGCAAAACAGTAAGCTTATTCAGTGTACGATTGCAGTCGTACTGAAATCACATTTGTTCGCAAATAAACCAGTTTACGATCCAGGTTTCAGGTTTACAACAAAATCTTGACACCTGCGTAAAACCGTTAGTGAAGGATATAAAACGCCAGGTTCAGTAAATGAAAACCGCCGCAGCACTTAGCATCATTCCACCAGAGAATGTATAGGAAGAACTATAAAAGAGAAGCGAATCGAGTCATATTAGATATGCCTTATATTCGTATCAAGAAATAACGGGACATCCCATCGCGGAAGTTGCAGAGGAGGGTTTATATTAACACATTGACATATTCGTCTCGACTTTACAGTCCATCAAATGTTTAGGAGGGGTGTATAACAGTGAAAGAGATGCTCTTGTCGTTTCCATCACCGAATGTAAATGCCTCCCTTCGGGTAATATGTTTTATTTTGTCTGTTCAGTGGTTTATATTCTTGCAGGAAAATGATAGGAGTACATTTTCAGTTTGTAATTTGTATTAATAATATTGGAGTATTATTACAAAAAAAGGAACAATCAACATACATTTGTCTATGTACTAAAATTAACAATCATTATAAAGCTTGAGATAATGTAAAGAAATTATGAAAGAAAAATATTCATTTCAGAAAAGCACATATGTAAAATAGAATACATGGTATGGGTATGACAACTAAATTAATGTTATAACCTATCAAATAAAGATGAAAAAGACACGGAATAAGCATATGCATAACCGATTAAATTTAAATTAACTTGACCAATAACTTAAGAATATACGATATCAGCAAAATAAAATACATAATTGGACTCTTAGACTTAACGTAAAACTAAAACAAGATAAAGAACTAAACGTTTATACGCAGACACACTAAGTTAACAATTAATTGTATAGCTTAACTGACAACTGTAAAAATTGTATTATAAGTAAATTAAGACATTAAAAATCAATAGCCTTTATTCATTATAAGTTGAGCTTTTCTCAAATGTTGTAGTCCCTGAGGAGAATCCCGAATAGAGGGGCACCGATAAAGCTAAAGACAGTGGCGAGTGGGACAGAACAATAAAAATAATACTAAAAATTACATTATAAGAAGAAAAAATACATGATTGGCCGTTATAAAGAAAATAAAAACAGGAAAATATATGTATATGGAAAATTATATTACAGACGAAATATTAAAAATCCATGTTAGGCACCGTTACGAGCCACTTATAAACTGCATTAGAAATTCAGGTACTTTGGTCAGGGCCGCCGAGAGGGGGGGGCAAAGGGGGCAGATTGCCCCGGGCCACAAAAGGAAGGGGCCACATTTTGAGCTGAGAATATTTTTGAGAGTTATTAAATATTAGAGTTTTCAAATTAAGGAGATCAAAATTAAATATATTAGAAAATACATAAGAAACTTAGTACTTAAAAACGTATATAAATTGAAATTACCTATTCATTTGTCTTAGTTGGATACTATTTCATTTGGTTTCTGACGTTATCTGGTCTGGGGCCCCCGAGGTTAAGCCCGGGGCCCCCGCGTTTACACTCTACAACTTGTTTTATGAATTTGTATTGTACAACCAATTAAACTGATTGGTTTGCTCATGTTTAAGAAAGCAATGAAAATTATTAAACAAGTTGTACAACAAAGCGTGTTTAAAAATGAAAAATCGTGTTTTACAACAACAAAAATTGTGTTTTACAAAAAAAATTGTGTTTTACAACAGGTTGCAGGTTTCCCGAGCCATGTCGGAAAGATCACAGGAAATTTTTATTTTATAAACTTTTGTTTTACAACATGTTTTAAAACACAAGATCGAGTTTTAAAAACAAAAGTTGTATTAAACATTTTTTACAAACAAAAGTTTATAAAACAAATTGTGTAGTGGAAAGGCGGCTTTAGGCCTGCACCAGACGTCACATTAAACTAAATCCGTACCAAGCTCAGCAATCGTCCAATACCAATCGTCTGCACCCTAAAATTCATCACAAAACCTTTTTTGTAGATGTAGAGGCCTTCGATGGAATGGTGTATATTTTACAAAAGAGTAATATAATAACATTTACGACTCAAGACGTGACATGAATTTTTTCCATCAGTGATTAACAACTTAAGCTTAGTTTCTCCTCTGAGTTTGAGTTTAGCTACGTGTGAACCAAGGTCTAAAGAAATACAGGTTTCCTCGTACGAAAATTTAAGCAGATCGTGATGCCATCGATCAGCAGACTGAAAGAATGCGCTCGTCTGTAGCCTCAAGCTGGCACAAAAAGAGAGTCTATATATCGGTTAATCAGAGAGTAGTTCCTACACCTTTAATTTAGGCTACTTTTACCCAATATTAAAAGGCTAGGGCTAGGATAAAACCGCAAAAATGATGTCCTGATGACGTCACACGCTCCACAGGCATTACGAGGTTGGACAACAGAAGGAAAACAAGTAAAGTGGTTTAGTAGTTAGGCAGTCTGTGAATTATTTGTATGGTAATTAACTTAAACTGTGTCTTAAATCCTTTTTATCTACGACCATTGCAATAAGCACCAATTATGGTATTACAATAAACATTATAATGATATAGATTAAAACACCAAAAACCAAGCAGTACTCTAATGACGACTTTAGAGTACTGGAGTCACTTTAGAGTACTGGTTCTAGACCAATGAGAGCTCGGCATTTGACGGAAGTAGTGTCATAATAACAATTACGCAATTCGCACATCAGCTGATTGTTGCATCACGATTCATGTTTGAGTTTACTTATCCCATCAGCTGATTGTTCCACAACGATTCATGGTTCAGTCTGCTTATTTGCCTAACCTCAAATTTTAGTTGACCTATTCCATCATTAGTAAAAGTCATGAGTTTTGTTTAACTTCGGGGGAAATTTTGTCGTATATTGTTGGTCGTAGATAAAATAGTGTATGCAACGATTGTATTATGCTTTTAAGCCACTCGTGAGATATTTAGAACACTCGCTTCGCTCGTGTTCTAACTTACATCTCACTCGTGGCTTAAAGGCATTCATTATACAATCGTTGCATAAACTACTATTATCCCCAAGTATAGGCTTATTAGGACCATAATTTTCATTAAGGTTTATTGAACCATAATTTTTTTAGTCTAGTGCTTTTAATCCAAAGTTCTGTGTTATTCAGTAGTCGTATTAAAAAGGATTGTACCTACTTTTAATATTTGTATGTTCTGAATTTTTAAAACTCATAAATCAAAAGTTTAGTACAGACCTGTGATGTAGTTGTTTTGTATTGAACAAAATTAAGATATTCAACATTTTTAGATAACAACTTTTGCAATCACCAGATTCTACAAATTTATCTATTTTACAGACAAAGGTAATTTTTATTTACGATATTTTTGTATTGAGGGGCCTCACTCCCAAACTTTGCCCCGGGCCTCAAAATGTCTGTCGGCGGCCCTGACTTTGGTATTATACGGAGGCCACCCTCGTACAGCGCGCTGCGGCGGTTATGTTAGGTTAGGTTATCATGAATACGTTAGTAGAACTTTTTTCATTTCGTTACGAATCGAACGATACCATATGATTCATACCTTCGCCCGCCGATTCCCCTCCAAGTAGGCCTATGTCGGGTTGTTGACCGGAGTGTGTACATCACTTGCCTCCAGGATTTGGCGGGCGAAAGTATGACTCATCCAGTATCGTTTGATTTATAAAGAAACGAGGAAAGTCCGAGGAAAGTCCTACTAACATATTTATGATAACCTAACCTAACATAACCGCCGCAGCGCGCTGTATAAGGGTGGCGATCGGGTGTAGCCGCTAGCGGCGGTGACGCTAATCCTTGCCGACATCGCTGTCTTCTGGGAGGCATAACACAAAGACCACTCTTCATTATTATGTCAAATTTGGATAATAAGTCAATCAAAGTATGTTCTCTCCAATTATGCCGTTATTTTTGGTATCCGGTTGTAAACCCTCTCTAAAAATAGTGGCCTCCGTGGCCAAAGTACCGAAATGGTAAGTAGCTGTATTAGCAACATTGCTTTTTTGCACCTTTTTGTAATTTCTGAATTATTCGAAATGTAAGAATAAAAGTTGAATTATTAAAATGTCTCTATCAGTCCTACACATTTCAGGCTATAATATGAAAAATTACTTATAGTTTACGTTTAATAACTTACAAACTTAGGCTACTTCTACCTTACCCAGCGTTTCAGTCTCACTCAGAAGCCCATCCATGAGAGATCCCATATTCACCCTGTAAAAAATAACATGGTTTACATTAAAAGGTTAAGCCTAAATGTTTTTGATCGATTGTTCTATACAATGTATGAACTTTAACTAATCAAAGTCAAATATATATACGTTGGTTCTGTGTTGGTCCGAGTTGAGTATATTGTTAACAGAAGAACTTACTTATGTTGGATGACCTGCTTCGTCCCGGACATGACAACGTTTGCCGGGATGAGCTACTTTCTGTAAAAATGATAATGCTATACCTAATAATGCATTACAATTCTTTTTTTGCATTTTGTTTTAAAATTTATATTTGATTGATTTTTTACGAAGTTAGTCTTTCCTAGTAAACCCGTTGCTTGGAATCGAGCAATCGTCGTGTATTGATTTCTAAATAATCAATCCTTGTAATTATGGTACAGTATTCTAGAACTATTTTATTAATGGATGGTTTATCTTCGAAGTCACTTGCGGTAGTACTGAGATTATTCACAACAGTTCTTTAGAAACAATAATTCTTATGAATACTCTTATCATATTTCAGGAGATCATTTGGTTCAGGAAAAATTAAAAATAGATAAGTCAAGTTTATGGAACATCCTTACTACAACCACAGAACATCACATATTACCAAAACAATTAATTGTTCAAATTGTATTCTTTAATGATATAGATTTTTGTACATAGTTATAACTAACACATCATAATTGAACAAAATTAAAATATTTTGATGAAAACCTTACAAATTGTTAGATTTATTAAATTGATCAAGTGCCACTGTACTACATTTTCATTTTTAGATCATTCCTCACAAACAAACTTCACAATAACTTTCTCCATTAACTCCGAGAAAATTGTATATTCAATCGAGTTCACCTTTGTCATACTAAAATTAGTTTAAAGTACCGGTGGACCGAGCCTTGCTCGGTATTTTTTCATATTTCAGTGTCATAAAAGTTATAAGCAAAAACTTTTTTATCACTCCTTGCAATTTTTATCCCACACGCTGTATTTGTCCTAGATGGTTGCTGTTTCCAAACAGCTGTTATTATTACTTCATGTGTTTACGTTTTCCTTGTTTATTTCGTTGCAATCATGACAACTCATAAGTGTCGCCTTGCATAAGGCCAATGTTAAAGTTTTACAACTTTAAAATTCATTTTATTACTTCATTAGATTTCCTCTGGTGAAGTAGTATGCATAGAAAACTTTTCGACTCATAAATAACTTATTTCAAGACTTTGAAGGAAATCCTCGGAGCCGTTTTAGAGATAGTTGTGCAATTAAGCAAGCAAACAAACACTTACGGACGATAACATTGCTCATATAAGAGTATATAGGATAGTTATACAGGCATCATAATATAAGAAAACATTTTGTTTGAAAATCTACTGCAAATTTGTTTATATCACACACATTTTTTTGAATGTTTTTTTTCATAGATAATGAAGTAAATTATATATTGAAACAATTACATAAAGTTGATTTCGTGGTTCTACGTTACTTTTGCAAACGTTTTTGTTTTCTCAGTTTCTGTTAAAAATACTGTATAACTTTTTTAATCTTAACCTGAACAAAAAAGGCTAACTAAATCTACTCATGAAATGAAGGCTTGAAGTCTGCAGCATCAATATATTCAGTAGTTTCAATTCCAATAATAACACATGACTTAGCTGGAAAACTGTTTTTGCTCCAGCTGCTTTATTTGAAATTTATTTGCCCATGTTAAAACTTTTGGACATATACAAAACTTTAAGGGCTTCTAGGGCCGTTCCCTTTAGTATAATCTTTATAAACTTTATTTCCTGCAAAACTAAACGCCGAGCACTTTTCAACGACACCTAAATTATTAAAATCGGCCCAGTAGTTTAGGAGGAGTAATTATCACAAAAAACCCCTAGCGTGTTGAGTAAGTATCATATATTTAATTTCGTAAGACGATTCTTTGCGTCAAAATTGTGAACGTCTGGTAAGTCGTAGAAAGATGGGAGAGGGCTCAAATTAAAGGTCTCCATTCCGAGATGGCGGGAAAAATACTGAAATTGCTTGAAATTCACCAGAAAACGAGAAATAACGTAAAATATCTGCCATTTAAAAAGCATTGGGATCTAAAAACGTCTGTTTTGTTGACATTCAAACATGTGGTGCTGATGCTTGATTCAAAGCCATATGATAGATGTTGACTATGGGGTTTTTTTCAAAAGGCAGCTAACTATGTTCAATGTAGGCCTACTATAACAAATAAATATTTTAATTTTAAGATTTCAGACTTTATAATTACGCGTTTGAGTATATATTTACAATATAAAATTATAAAGAGTTAAGTGTTTCTTTTACGTTATAACGATGCCGATTTAATGCCAAATGATCGATATAAATATATTATGTAAGCGAAATTTTTGTGCCGAATTATGGGCATTTGGCAAGTCACAGGCCTTGCACTTGCAAGATAATGGGAAAGGGCTCAAATAGAAGGTCTTGGTGCCAGGGACTGAGGAAAAATACAAAAATGTCTTTAATTTTATCAAGAAATAAGATATTACGTTAAATATCTGCCATTTAAAATCATTGTAATCTAAAAACGTCTAACAGTGTAGATCAGCTGAGTGTAACATCAGCTTTAAATTTGATTCCACCAAAAAGGTTCACCTTTAAATTTGGCCAATCAAAAGTATATTTAATCTTGAATCTACCAAGACAAAGCAGTATTTATTCACGGGCAACCATAAAAAAAGTGTTGAACGCAGGGTACCAGAGGTGGAGTGTGGAGTCGTTAACGGGAGGCCATTTTCGGATTTAATCCTTATTTATTTATTTATTTGCTTAGTGTGTACAAGTACCCTTTAACTGTCCAATATAATATTCTTTTGAACTAGGTGGAGGCTATAGACATTTGTTTACATTTTTGAGTTAACTTAAATGTCACGACTTTCTTTGGCAAATAAATTAAGTTTCACAGTCTGTGGTTAACCTTAAGAATTGTTTTAAACCATGTCCATATTTTTAATAATTGTAAACGATGTGAACTGAGTTGTTTTGAGAACGACATCCATAGCGCCATTGTTTCAAAAATTTAGCCGTTTACTACTGAAGTAGGCTAACGCCCTTTCTTAAAATTCTGATACGCACTAGCAAATGTCAAAGTATAATTAACATTTCACTTTACACATTTAATTCCGCCAAACAGTTACCGAGTTGTGAGTGTGAAGGAAACATTAAATATATATTTTATTAAGCATTTGTATTTTATTTATAGGGGCTTTTGCCCCTACAAGCCACTAGTAGATATTAGCAGTGCAAATACATGTATTGAACTTATAGGTAATAACAAGTAATAGGTACGATGGAAAATAATAAAATAACATTGAATTTCAAGTTCCTAAAACTGCCGGCGACTAAAGTTTTCCGCCAGGGCCTCAATCTAAGAAAAAATTGTCTCAGACTGTATATAGGGACCTTTACTAATTAATTTAGGTACACCATAAACCTCATCACATTGTAACATTCTTCTCACCGAGGTTTGTCGGGCTCTTTCCCTCCCCCTTGACACATCTGTTGGAAGAATATTATTTAAAAGTTAAAATTAATTATTATTATCATTGCCGTTAGAATTTGTTTGTTTCTTTATAGTAACTCAAAAATATACTATTTTCTAAGTTTCATTTTTTTACTTGCATGTTTCACTACGCACTTTACACTTTTCGCTATAGCAACTTATGTATATTTCACAAAAGAAATTAGTGAAGCACCAGCAAGTACTATTTTTCACGGCATTCACTCTATTCTCCGTCGTTGAACCCAAAAATGCTAAGTCAATTTTTGTGTGTTTATTTTTCTTCTCTACTTTCTTGACAAGGTCACGAAGCTTTCACGAAGGTTACTGAATTTTCATGCATTGTCGCAATTTTCACTTACCGCCTTTCTATATCAATGAATACGGAAATAATAGCCTCTGTATCCTCAGTTTTCTTTCAGCATTCCGGCAAATCGCGGTATCAATGTCTCCACTGTACGATGCGACCCTTAACCATATCACCCCCCCCCCCCAACCAGTGGCGGCAATCACAAGTCGGCCCCAAATTGGATCAGCGCGACTGATTGGGTCGTCAGCTCCTTGGGGGGGGGGGGGGCAAACATTGTCACCAGCCTCCCCTCGACAAATTGGTTACTAACTGCCAAATGAAAGGTATTGGCCCGCCTCATCGAGTGAGTGGCCTCGGTTTGTATCAATCACCTTGTGATAGTGTTATCTCTGGTGACCCGTAACTGTTTCAATTGTTTTTATACTGAGGGAAGGAAATATATCGTTGTTGGTTTTTATTTAGTAACGGTAAGGGCAGGTTACGGTTTTATGTACGTAATCATCGTTTGTTTGACCAGAAACCTGAATTTTATTGACTGTCTTGAAATGTTTTTTCTTAAGTAGGGGGTTTATTTTTTATTTTTGTTTTGTACGGGATCTATGTGGGTCGAGTGTGTGATAAACAAACTTGAAATATACATCTTATGTGGTTTTTAAAGAGATTAATATCTCACTGCATTAAGTAGAGAGGTAGCCTTTACATTTGTAGAAGAGTTACAAAATACATAGAGGTTGCACTTTTACCTCAATCAATTGTAAAAACACTAATTAGCGAATTTCCCCTATAGGGAAGAAGCTGTTACCGTAGGTCTCATGGTAAGACCTAAGCCTAAAACCATCATAACTTTTCTTTTTGAGGTCCTCAGATGCCAAAAACACCATTCGTTCACTTTCATAAATATATATATATATATATATATCTATATATATATCTATATATATATATCTATATATATATATATATATATATATATGTGTGTGTCTTTAAGCACGATAACTTGCGCAAAAATGGTCCAATCGGAATGAAATTTGGCATAGACGTGTAAAGTAGTAATTATTCGGACGAGTTCGTAAACCAGCCCGATCGGACCACCGGAAGGGGGGGTAAAGGGGGGTAAACCCCCCCAAAAATGGGTTTTTTGAGATTTTTACATAGAAAAATAAAATTTTTCGAATTTTTATTGGCACCATTGAATTCAGCCCAAAAAAACAAACAATTTAGTGTTTTGAATCATGGCTCTATGTCCATTGGTTGCCGAGATATTGAAAGTGGTAAACACAGTACGTTGTCCCAATGTTAACCTTATGGGAAATAAGTAAAATTCTATATCTCGCTTACTTCTCAACATATCTTTATAAAACTTGGTAAATGGCTTCTTCTAGTTCAGATCTACTAAATATTGAATTAAAACCACCCAGTTTTAATATACCTGTAGCAGCAAACCTCCATACTCATTCCCCATGTTATTCTTATGGAGCTCACAAAAACATGTCAAATCTCGCTGGTTGGATCGAAATATGTTGTTTTGCACTTGAAATTCGCTGAGTATGCAGGTCTGCTGCAACGGGGGTATTTTTCTTGTTTCGTCGGGGGTTTTATAGGAAATTTTACTGAACGCAATTTAAAATTTACCTTTTCTTCAATTTTTTTAAGCTAAAATTTTTGGGTACAGAGTTTTTGAAACCGGGAGCTATAAAGGACTTTTTACTGAAGGAAACTTTCAAGCGATAATTGTACACTACAACAGTTTTACGAATAAAACAACATATGCTTACATGCTTACGTGTTTTACATGCTTAATTCTTAGACCTTCTCACAGATGATTAATGTTACTGTTAGTAACAGTACTTTTTTATTATTCCTGCCACTAAATGAGCTGTTAGCCCCTGCATTCGCTAAGCTGCAACATATTTGCATGTTTGCGTGGAAATTTGAAGGCGCTCGTATTTTTGAATTACAGTAAAACCTTGATGATTTTACCAGAAGACTCTATAGGTGATTTTAAAGTCTCGTTATCAAGGGAGTCTTCTTATTGAGGTTCGTGTTAACAAGATAATGTCATTACAGTTTCAAAGAGACTTTTGAAAAGTGTGCTTTTTATCAAGGTTTTTGTGTTATCGAGTGTCTTCTTATCGAGGTTCTACTGTATTGATTTCAATGTTATTCTTATAGGTTCACTCGCGGGAGACAAAGTAAATGTAATAATTTTACTCCTGTTGGGATTAAAATTATTATTTTATTCACGCTTTACAAGGAGTAAAAAGCGTCTGAACGTAAAAGGAGGGAGAAAAGGGTTTTTATCACAAGTACGTTTTATCCAAGATGTTTGCAAACTAACTTGAATTCGATTGATTTCGTATTATTTCTTGTGAAAAACTAGAAATAAATAAAACCTATATCAAAGCAACCGTATTAAGTTCCCCCGATGGTAAAGAGTAAGTAGTTGAGATGCAAATGATATTTCCCAACTGTGTGTGAATGTGGGATGGCCCCGCTATAACCAGGTTCATTATTCTAGCCCCGCGGGTATAGAGGGTTATTTGATTCGCCAAGATAACGTGGAACACACAGCGACTCAAAGGCATTGCAGATTGTCGACAAGGGAGGTGATCCCTCATTAGTGCTGCTGCCGCTTCTACATTCGGTTGGCACCTTTGGAGGTAGAAGACGGCTTCTGTTGCCTCCACATTTTGTTGGCACTGCAGTTTGTCGACGAGGGAGGCGATCCCTCATTAGTGCTGCTGCCGCTTCCACATTCGGTTGGCAACTTTGGATGTATAAGACGGCTACTGTTGCCTCCACATTTTGTTGGCACTGCAGATTGTCAACAAGGGAGGTGATCCCTCTTTAGTGCTGCTGCCGCTTCTACATTCGGTTGGCACCTTTGAAGGTAGAATGCGTCTGTGTTGCCTCCACACTCTGTTGCAACCTTTGAGGTGACATAGCTCCACAATCGATCGGTTGCTTCAACTTTCAGTTGGTACCTAAGGGGTACCTGTTGGCAGGCTAAGCATTTCTCCTAAATGGCCTCAGCAGAACCTCAGAATGTCACTAAAACAAAATAAAGATTTGTAACATATTCAATAGTACAAATTAATAATTAATTGTTCTATAAATTTTTTTGTGTGAGGTATGCATTTTTATGTTATATTAATTTTCAATCAGTAAGCACCTTTAAATTAATTTCAAACTCGCCGTGTTTACAGAATTCAATGAATTTAAAAAGATTGTAAAAGCTAGAAATCAACACACCAGAATTTCCCTATAGTATGAGGGTTGGAGGAACGTTCTGACATCTTTTTGGATGTAACGTCCAAGAAAGGAATACGTTTATAACAGCAATTTCCTAAAATCACTGGAGATACAGATACTATACCCACTGATTGCACTCTCTTCGCTAAGACGTTTTTCAATAAATTAACTTTCGAAAACCGCTGGCAGAGGCAGTGAATTAATTATTTATTTATTGAGCTACATAGAAATCCCAATCAGTTGACAGCGGTTAGTGTTTTTGCGAATGTTAATACGTACTGCAATCATATTTTTAGCAGTCCGTCTGGACGATCTAATTACGAAAGACCAATTTTTAGATAGTTTACTCAATCGCTGTCACTATCACTACAGGGTTAATATTTTGCACAGTAACACATTCTAAAAAACTGTTTGAACCCTCTTTTGGCTTATGGGTAAACTCAGATTTTACTGGGGGAAAAATCCACTGAGGAATTTTCAGGAATGCACCTACATTATTTTTCAGAGGATAAAAATCCCACTGTTTCAGAACCCCATTCTCAGCTGTTTGTCAGAAGACTGGTCCGAGAGTAATTACCTGGCGGGTTTCAGTTTTTTGTCATCGGTATCGTATATACTGCTCGGAAGGGCCAACTCCATAGAGGAATATGTATTTCATTGCAGAGATCTTTGGATATCATTCTGCAGTGATTCTCCGATAACGCAATGCCCTACAATGCAGACAATTCAAACGAATGTCCGTCGTTAGGTTAAGGAGCTGATCTAATTAAGAAATGGAGAATACTTGTCGGTGGACGTGCTATATTTCGACCTTTGCTTTTCTTACATAATTTAAATCGATTGCTGCCATCATCCTTTCTCTCCCTAACCTGATTCTAGCCGATTACAGTGCCAATCAAGTTAGATTCGTTCATTGAAGATTCAACAGCATTACGTCGCTCAGGTCACTTATACCGTGGCTCACTTGAGTCACTTGCTATTCCGACTCTAACGCATTTACCCAATCAACCCTCAACCCTTCTGCTACGGCATTGTTCAAAGCTCCTAAGATTACTGTAACCTAGGGGTGTGCGAGTACTCGATTATCGAGCTTTTTTCGAGCCGAGTTTACACTAGTCGAATCGAAGTTTTGAAAAATACTCTGAAGTTACTCCCGCCATTTACCCTTGTCTTTTTTGTGGTTTTAGATATTTTTTAATGTTCGAAATTTTGTTTTAGCAAACAAGTGCCGATGTACCTTGGTTTTTACCTCCTAAGGCTGAAAGTTTAATAAAATATTGAGTAATTATGTAATGTTATGTTAAAGATAGCCTATATTCTTCTTTCATTTCATTTGAAAACAGGTTTGCTTTTAACTCTTAGGAAAACTTCCTAGTTTAATCTTTGAAAACTATTAACTTTTATGTGATCAATATTGAATATAACTATTAACTTCTGCTATCCAAAATACTCGACTCGAAAAAACTCGAAACTCTAGATCTTTTTTTCTTGACTCGACTTCAAAGATCAATACTGTACTTGCACACTCGCACACCCCTACTGTTACCTCATGCTTCCTTCCATTATCCTCCATTCCGCCATGACATTTTCGTCCGTTTTCAAATTCAAATTCTTTTATTGTCAGAAAACATTTACAAAATTAAAATCGCTTGTAGCAAGAAAATGGCGAAATGGTCAATATACTAAACATAAAGTACTTGTAACTAAATGTATATTTTCATTAGCAATTCATATAAAAATTATAAGAACAAAAAATCACAATAAAAATGTGCTTATGCAAAGTTGTTGATGCTGTATATTTTTTTAAGAGGAAATTAAAAAGCGTATTCTTAAAACTCACATCATCGATACAACTTTAAGATCCACGCGCAGCTTGTTAAAAAATGTTCCCATGTATTGCGGTGTCTTTTCCTCCATAACCAGACGATGACGTGGATATAGTAAATCAGTCTTATGTCTTGTTGATAATACTCATGCTGATGCTTTGTTGGATGCTAGCAAAATGTTTTTTTTTTAAGAACAACAGACATTTAAATGTATAAGGAGACAGGAGGGGTAAAATTTGGAGTTCTTGGAGGAATTGCTTGCAGGACTGTTTTGGATTTGAGAAGGTCATAATTTGAATATATATTTTTCGCGCCTTAACAATTTCACTCAAGTTTGATGATCAACCCCGTATTGAACCAGCGATTAACACTAAGCAATGTAAACCATGAGTCGAATATCTCGGGAGGCTTTCTCAGAACTGTCATTTGAAAACAAGCAGAACTGAGTTTTTCTTCAAATTTAAAAGATGAATTTTCCAGTTTCAATTTGGGTCAATTCCATTATTATTACCATATTAGACGCCGACCACCAGTAAGGGGTAGTGGCGACGGGCGTGTCAGTACTGAGCCTGATACACGATGGTGTTTGAAGTTTGGCAATTGCTTCATACGACAACCGAGTTGGTTCCCCACGAAACGCGATTATCGCAAAAGGGTATTGAAGGGATTGGCGGCTACTTCAAACGCGCGTCAAAATGGCGGACGTAACGGACGTACTTTGACGGACGTTCCGCGCCGGCGCGTCACATTCTTTGATGTGGCATACATTATTGACGGTTTTAGCGAGGAAATCACTTAGACGCAGATTCACTTCGTTGGTGTCCGAGAAGCCGTGACTCTTCTGTAGTAAAAAGCCTCTAAATAATTGGTTTTGTCCGATAATGTCATCCCCTTTCGTACTTATTTTATAAAACTTTGGGGATTTGCATTAGCATAAACGAATTTTTTAGTGGGAATTATTTTAAATGTTTAGAAAGCTTTGGCTTTTGAGATTCTACATTATTTTTCTGAATTTTAATTGCGTTAGTTAATTAGTAGCTGTACGGTTTATTGATGAACGAACAAAGTAATGTGAATATATTAAATCATAAATGGGGCGCTCATATAAAACCCTCCCCCCTGGGGAATCTTTTACTCATATACATTTTTGTTGGTATTGACAGCTTTACAGTTTTGCTTGTTTGCCACTTAATTAAAAAAAGTTTTGCTTGTAGGAATAAAATTATAGCATAGCCCAGAAAAACAAAAAGCCTTTAATAATTGAAAAATTATATTAGTTTTAGAAAAATATGTTTTACTGCATGTTTAGCATGCATTTTTTGAGATACGGACTTGGGACCATCGATGTAAATATTTCAACTCACAACGATGCTCGGGACTAACGTCTATCATTGTTGGATAGTCATTTATTTATTTTGACCATTGTTCTGATATTTTCAAACAACTTAACATCTTAACTGTACCCTGCCTTTTTATTTATGAAACAATTTTGAATGTCAAGAAAACCAATCAATTAGCAAGTATTCCTGTGCACAATTACAACACAAGAAATATAATAGAACTGCCATCTCACATAATTTGTCAATGTTTGAGAAAACCCCTAATTTAATTGGGCCTGAACTATTCCAAAAATTTCCGGCCAGCATTAAATCTATTCAACCTTTCTACAAGTTTAAAATTACCCTCAAGCAATATCTTGTCTCACAGTGTTTTTACACTATTGATGAGTTTTTGGTACCACCTTAACTCCTTACCTAACCTAACCTACACTTAACCTATATTTGACCCCATCTTAACCTTAGCTAATAACCTTAGCATGCTTATAAACACTGACTGGTCTCATGCTGTGTAACCAAGGTCAACGGGACGACCATAAACCTGCCGAGGGTAAAGGTAAAGGTAAAGGTTGACAGAATACTGATTTTTGGCCGCCTTCTTGGATCCGCCATTTTGGATGTAAACTTTATTTTTTAAACATAAAGATGGTGTTGTGACACATTCTTATAATTTAGATTTTTACGCTGATAACAATGCTGAAATCCGTGTTTAAAAATTTTTATTCGTTAAAAAGATATGCTCAAATGTAAATTAATTCCTATGTACATTTCTTATGGATGTTTCATATTTTTAATACTTTTTTATATATTTTTGATTTTAATTAAGATATGTAATTTTTCAGTCTTTAAGTACTCAGTGATAAACCAGCTTTCATTTGAGATGTTAATCATCAAAATCGGACAGGTGAGAGACCATCTATAAAGCTCAATGTAACCTAAAAATATTTTTTTGGAAATTTGTTTTAAATCAAATACTTATATCCCCGGTTATAATTAGGGTATTTAGTTAGCTTTAATCTTAAAGTACTCAAATATTCATCGGCTTTCATTGATACGTAAAATCGGATAACTTATAAACACATTTTAAAGCCCGTTGTACGACCCGTCCGCAAATCTAACTTTTTATTTTTTTTTATCCGCTTTTTATAGCATTTTGATATTTTTTCATTCATGATGAAAGCGTGGTTCACAAAATTTAAGTTTCAAGATGGTAAATAACAGAAATATAAACATTGTAAATTACTCAACACTGATGACGAGTGATCAATGTTACCAGTTAACCTCAAAGAACCAATTTATGTAAAAGATTTGAACGATTATAAGCAAAAGTATTACATAAAACGTTGTTCATCACTCCTTGTGATCAAAAATGCTAATCAGCAATCCTAAAGGCTGAAATGTACAGCATTCCTAAACCCAAAAATAACTTTAACATTTAACAAAGTAACACTTTATTTTATCAAGAAAAACTAGAAGATGTGGAAGACCTTTGATAATCAAGCTATACCTGTGGCGTATTATCTATCAATAAAATCTTATGGGTTAATCTTATTACCAAAATTAGGTCGAAGTTCTGTTTTATCTTAAGTGTGCGGTAAGATGAGAATTTATGCCTTTCTTACATGTCTGGTTTCAACTATTGGGATTTTTTACCGTTACTTATACATTTTTTATATATTATCTATATTAGCGAACATAAAGAACGTAACGTAAAGAACTATTACTGATGTCATTGCACCACCTCCAACCACGCGCGAATGTCCAGCAACCTCTCTGTTCTGGTTGAACTGATCACACCATGCTTTTCTTTACACCAACCAAGCAAACTACATAAACCATATAAATTGAGAGGCTAACGAAAACACGTAATGGTGAATGGTGGTTTAGATGAACGGGCCGGGATTTCGTCCCCATCAGTTTGTCGGCGGGTCGCCGCCACCGGCGCTCGTCATCCATCTTCTATTCGGCTGATCAATTTTAATGTCAGTTGAAACTCGACACCGAACTCCCTCTCAATAAAAATATCATTACCGCCCTTCACGGCGCCCCAGTGAGGGCCGATATTAATATTTATACGCGATAAGGCCGGTTCCGCAACTTTGTGTGGCGGACTTTGCCGCCGGACGCGGAGTCGTCTCTCGCGGTTCATTTGATTTTATAATGTTTTATCCTTTTTGTCAGTTCCCTCTCATCCGAGACGAGCCGGCTGGACGGATGGTCGGTTCGGGAAGCTATGATATTTAGGTTCGCGACTTTGCGGCAAAATTTATAACCGTTTTATAATCCTTACAGGGTAGGAAATGTTTAGGAAATCGCTTTACCACCAGGTTGTTCTGCTTGGCTTGATGTGTTTTTATAAAGAAATTCGCAACAACTGTTTCTTGGCGGTCAAGGCTTTCCTAAAGCCTGTAACTTTGACCTTTTGACTATAAATGATTAGTAGACCTCTCATTCTTATGGCCTTGCTGTAAAGTCAATGCTTTGACTATAAGTAATTGTAATAGACCTCTCATTCTTATGGCCTAGCTGTAAAGTCAATGCTTTGACTATAAGTAATTGTAATAGACCTCTCATTCTTATGGCCTAGCTGTAAAGTCAATGCTTTGACTATAAGTAATTGTAATAGACCTCCCATTTTGGCTGAGCTGTAGCTAGTTTTGGGTGACCCAGAATTCAATATTGTCATAATTCGAGCAATTACTAACAGAGGGTGCTTCTTTTAACCTCTTATTTTGGCTATTTACTTTAAAATTTTCTATTCTATATTTCATAAATCAATATTTAATTAATTAACAGATTCAAAGTCAATGCCTGTATCAAGCGATTTAAAAAAATAAAAAGGAATTACTACAGCGTTGTTATAGCGAATTATGCCTCTATAGAAGAAGCTGGTACCGCGTAAGACTAAAGCCTTGTTTTGGGACCACCATTCAGGATTGGCTAATCAAGACAATATAAAACTCATAGTGTAAAAAATCTATTTAAAATTTTAAACAAAAATCCATAGCAACAAACTAATACTTTAATTAAATTTTTAAATTCTACATTTTTAAGCTTTGATGCTAAGCAATTCAAATTATGAAATAAATGTTAATTTTGAAAACGGAAAACATTCAAGGCGGCAGCGTAGACGTGAGTTATAATTTTAATGTAAAATTTTCTCTTTTTTGTTGATTTAGCTAAAAAATATATTTTAGGTTTATATCAATCCGGTTTGGCAAAATGTCCGAACAAGTAGTTTAATTTGTTATCCTTTTGAACGACATTATTCTACTACAATACGATTACTACCAGCAGGAGTTATGTACATGTTTCGTGTTTGTTAGATTAAGAAGAGTTTTTTATATTTCTCTGAAGTCCTGAAATCAAATTTATGGTCGCTCGGTAATAATCCGTCAGTATAAATTTTCGGGCAGGACTACAGGCCGTTTTTAAAGATACTAGCACGTTTTCATAGTTAACACTTCAAGAATGATAATGCACTAAATTTCATTAACCTACATAATAGTTAACTATTGAAGAACATTTTTTGTTAACTACAAATCCAATCAGGGTAGGTTTAAGATTTTCATTGTAGAATGTGATTTTTTAGAACAGATAGTTTTAAACAACTACATATCTAGCATGTAGATTTGCTACATGCATATCTACGTATATATATGGGTATGCATATGGGTTGTCCATATGTAGTTTTCAACTACATATCTATCTTCTATGTATTATTAAGGAATTTCTTGTGTACAGCAAAACTCCTTCATTTGTGACCCGATTTGGATGATTGAGGTGTCAAACTAAAGGGAATTTCCTGCAGAAGTCATGGAATGATTTTCATCACCCTCAGTTTAATGTGCTTTGCCCCACTGGACTTTAAAGTTTCCATATATTTTAAATGGCAGTATATTTTACCAGACATATGGTAAACTTTAGTCGGAATGCGTTCCCGCACACAAGAATATGTTTTGGCGCGTTTAAAAATTTATATATTTTATTGTGCGTTTTGGATGCTGGGAGTTCAAGGGAAAATTGATGATAAAACCATAATCAAAAGGAACCAATAGTAAAGGCTTTATAGTTAACCTCACATTCAGGTTCGAGACAACTTCTACACAGCCCAAAGAAATTCACACGGAAAAAATCTATAAACACATCAACTATGCTGTACCTCAAGGGAGAGCAAATATCGATTATTAGACTTCATGTTAGCCCAAAACAAAGCTTAAATAGACTAATAATTATATTCAATTTAAAAAAAAAATACAAAAATCATAAGACAACAGGCAAAACTTCAAAAAATCTTTGGAATTAGGATCTTTGGAATAATATAAACAATTTTTTGTAAGAAAATCTCGTCAAATTCTTAGAAATCAACTAAAAAAATATATTAAAGAGAAACCCAAACTAAAATGGTTATAACGCTAATGTAACATAAACTTATACGATTTAAACTAATAATGATCTCAATTTTTTACAAGTCCTATAATATATATATCTGCTCAAAGTTAACAACATATTCTCTCATCAATTAAATAGTTAATTTTATTAACTGGAAGCTACTAGTGTTTTCATTATTTTTCATTACCTGGTTGGCCTTTCTATAAACATTATTATATTAAATCAACCACAATACTTAAGCTAGAAGGCATTGTAAAAATGTATTCATCATTGTAAGAGGCTTGTAATTTTAATGTACACATTCGGAAACTATTAGAGAGTTGAAAAGCCCCTTCAAGAATATCGTTTCAGTGTTTACAGGGTACCACTTACTATGGCCTTGTTAAAAAAAAGACGTAAGAAAGTAGACTATGCTTTTTGAGTGCTATTATAGGCATAGCCTAACTTCGTTATGATAGCTTATGTATTGTTTTTTATTCTATAAATGTAAAAAATATGACATAGAAAAAAAATCGTAAAAATATGGTATTAGCTTTTTTATTTGTGGCAGTTTAATCACAGTTCATTTGTTTTACTCTTGTTTTACTAACATCGATACGCTTTTATTGATAAAAGGCTGGATAACTCCCGGCCAAGTGAGCATAAGCAAGATGAATAGTTTATTTTATTAATCTTTTTTTACACAAATTTGTTGACCATTTAGGAGAAAGAACAACAGTTTTTCCAATTAAAGTTTGTTAAATAATCACAGTGGGAATGAATAAACCAACTTACCCACATAGGTCGTAGATTGTCCGTAAAAACTGTTCAGCAAACATGGCGGCGAGCGTCCGACCAACCTTCGGGTGTCAAGCACATATTGCAAGAACACCACAAGACGAAAGATGACAAATTTTGTTCGACGATATTATTAATGTTCAATGTTGATCGGACATTTCTCCTGATTGAACCAACAATTTAATGTTCAGTGATCATGTTCATGTTTGTGACGGGCGTTTGCAGATTGTGGATGCACCTTTTTAATGTAACGGAAAAGACAAAAAATGTATAACTGGCGCCAATTCTTGGGGCCCACGCCGCCCATAAGACTAATGTTAATTTTAACATTGGTCTTATGGACGGCGTGGGCCCCAAGAATTGGTGCCAGTTATACTTTTGAATCTAGTCAAACTGATGTACACTTTTAGCTGGTCGTTTAGTCTACAAAAATAAAAGGATTTATTTGTTTATTCGTCGAATCAGAGAGGGTGCGACGTTACACACGTAGTTTTCATGAACTATCATTTAGCGATATACCGCTACAGCGGCCAAATTTCGTATTACATTAATATGTCATTCAATTCCTCCACCTAGCGCCAGAGTTGATTTTTCAGTCGAAACGAAATGATACTCTACTAATAACATTTATGACATTAAAATACGAAATACAATATATCAAACTTTACTTTCGAAGAATTCGTGTATTAATCGTTTAATCTCGATTATGATACAAATATCAATAGTCAACATTCAATTATATATTCTAAAACCGCGTATAAAAAATTCATTTCTCGACTTTATCGAATTATCATAATGCATAGACTTTTTTAAATTCAAACAGAGCCCTCTGCCACTGAAGACGAAGCTCACCATGTTTCTCTTAATCGTCCGGTCGTGCTTTATGTACGCATCGGAAGCATGGTGGGTTCTGGCCAGCAAATCAAACAGGAAGCGTCTGGAATCGTTCCAGTCGAAAACACTGCGAAGGATCACCCGTCAGCCGTGGTTTGTCCGGAACGACAGGATCCGAGCTACGACAGGCATTCCAACGCTTCGAGAGTTCGCGACGATTAAGAGCCTTCGTCTCTTCGATCGCGCCGAGGACTCAAGGTTTGAGCAGGTCAGAGAGATCTGTGTCCGCCATGCTGACGCCGAGGTCTGGAGACCGCGACCTGCTGCCATCCTGGACGATCCGCCGTAGGAGGACTACGAGGCTCCAGAAGTTCCTGGAATTCTGAGGGGTTACATTAGTCCCCGTACCGCCAAGTAGATCCTGACGACAATCCCGGCCGGATCATCCAGCGGCACAGCAGACGACTGCTACGTCGTGACCGCCCTCCCCAGCCATCTTAGGGGGAGGGGGGAGGTGTGTTTAGTGGGTATTCTGTATTATGCAGTGCGTCCCACACTACCCTCGCAGGAGTGAGGGTGTGCGTAAATGCATTCACACCTTCCTACCAAAAAAAAAAAAAAAAGACGGATTCGGTAAAGCTGGTTTTCTTCCGAGTTTTTTTTTATGATAAATGGCGATGGCGATTTTCTCTGTTTCATAAATAATTTTGGGTTATTAACAATTATTGGCGTTCAAGCTGTTTTGTTCACCCTTCATAATTTTCATAATTTCTAAATATTAACGCAAATATTGTTTATAAAATATGTTTTATCAATAAGTTTATATAATAAACTCCTTAATATTATAATTAATTCTTATTATTTAATAATTACTAAGCCGATGGCAAAGAACACGCCCCTGAGATACTTATACATATTGATTTTAATTAAAATTATATTTTATAATAAAGAATTCCCTTAACGGACGTCTGATACGTCATAAGGGTGAATATATATATATTCTTCCGTTCCAAAAGTAATTCAGTTAGCGTAATAGGACTACCACTCCGATTTCTGCATGATAACCGCGGACCCTTGGCTTGCAGACCAGTTTCCGTTCGGACTCAAGGAAAAGGAATTGGCAAAAGACCTTACCCTCGATTCAATGTTACTCGCAGGGCCGGCCCGGTTATTGTCCTGGTCAACCCCTCCGGTCAGGTAGCCTGCCTCAACTAAACTTGAGACACCCTTTAGAAGCAGACCTCTTGTAACTAATTCTAAAGCATTTTGCTTATTACTTCGTAGCAACTTGTATTTTCTCATTCGGCAAGAAAAATTAACAATTCTTAGAAAATAAACAAGGTTTCAGAAATTCATGCAGTTCAATCACAGTTAATTAGTTTTTCTATTCTTTTATTGATATTGATACGCTTGTATTGATACCTATACGTCTGTATAACTCCCGACCAAGTGAGCAAGCATAAGCAAGATGATTAGTTTTTATTCATCTTGAGCTTAACTAAATTTGCTTATACAGTAGTTCATTTTTGCATTCAATGCAATTTTTTTATATTTTGCATCGATCATGTAAATATAAAAATTCTTCTATACCTAATCTGATATTAGTTTTTTAAGTAGGTACTAAAACATATTTACTTGATAGATATTTCAACGCCTCATTTTTACTAATCAAAAAATAGCCAAATTCGGACTCTGCTTGGGGTTCACAACTATTTTTAAAGACACTTTATATAATAGACCTTTTTTTGCAAGCAGTATATGTTTCCATTCAGTCTTACATTTATTATTTGTGCTGTAAAACCGTAACACCACTGTGCATTATGGACCCGATATTAACACCATTCGGTAAGTACAAACATTTCCATTTTTTAAGTCTATGTTTTAGATTTATTAACGCACATTTCAAACAAACATAAATAGCGCCCTCAGCGGCGGCTCAGCCGTAAGGTCGCCATTTCAAGTAATGTAATGTCGCCATTTCAAGTAATGTCGCCATTTCAAGTAAGATTTTCATATTAAGATAAATCGATTAGATATAGTGTGTACGATGTTATTCCTGCATACTTTGAAGTTGCTTGAAAAATGGAGGGTAGATATATTTAAATTGAATAATTTTCAGTTGAATTTCTTACAATTATGCCGAGATACATGAATATTAGCCTAATATAAACACGACATTTTTGCTTAAAGAAAATTTAAAACTGTAGGAAGGACACGAACTAACTACTGTAACTAGGTGAAGGATGGGCGATTTATTTTCATAAAAATGGTTCACGCCCACATCATGAGAGGTTTCACCAAATGTAAGTCAGTATCTAAAAAAATAATTTAATAAATTTGCTTACTTAACCATTGGTGTTATGTGAGTGAATATTTGTCATTCATGTCGTAATTTCCGAAACAAATTCAAGTTTTAAAGATTACAGTACTTATACAGAAAACAGTAGAATATTGTAAATTTAAAAACTGCAGTTGCAGTCTCCTAGTTATTACTAAAAGAAATTAAAACAAGGTTTTTTATTGTCTTCACTTTTTTTAGAAAGAAGAGGAAACCGCAGCGTTTGCAAAAATGAAGACCCTTACTCCAATGAACTTCCCAGCAGTGAAGATCGGCGGCTTAAACATTTTTAGTTTTAAGTAGCTTCTCAGGGCATTCACTTTCGTACCCCCGAGGCGGGTGCAAAGGTGGAAAGGCTCAGGGTAGGATTTTATTTTCAGGCCCCCAAGAGGACGCAGTGCAGCGAGGCCCTTGACTCCGACCCCTTCTCCTCATATTGCAGGTGTACGTCACCTGGGAGGCGTAGGGGTCGGGACTGAAGTAAGTAAGTACGTAGGTACACAACCCCCCCCAAAAGAAGAGAAGAAAGAAGATTTTAAAAATACCTTCTCCATGAATGTATAGGGGGGAGAAAGTAAAACGTAGATTATAGTTTAGAATGTATTGGTACCAGCCCCTTCGTACGCCCAAGATGGGTATGGCGTGTGCGAGGGGGATGGCCAAGGTAGGTTAACCTTTTCAGGCCCCCAAGAGGACGCAATGCAGTGAGGCCCTTGACCCGACCCTTTGTCCTCATTGCACTCCAGGTGTATTCCACCTGGGAGATCTAGGGGTCGTGAAAAATATACCCCTACCCCTGCTGAAGGAAGAACGAACAAGCAGGAAGGTCCACCCGAAGAAGGAAAGAAAAACGAGGACTGAATCCACTATGTCCCCAAGATCCTGCATCGAGCCATCTGAAAGAATATCAATTACAGTATCTGAAATGTAACATTACTCCAAGAAACCAAGCCGACCAGGAGGAGTGCTGTATAAAAAACACAACTCCTCCAAGATGTACAGAGACAATCCAAAACAAATAGAAGACACAACTCCAAGACAAGAAAAATAAGATGTCTTCATCGTCCGCCCAAAGCGACCTGGAGGAGTGCTGAAGCTGAAGGAGATCAGACATGGAGTTCGGAGTGATCGGAGGAGGTGCCAACGGATCCACCGCTACTGCAGTCGCCTTCATCAAGGTAAGCGTGAAGTCATTAACATTCACGAAATACAAGCGCTCAAGCTACTTACCCCGGTGAGTGATTGGTATTCCAATTATAAAGTGCTGGTTGGAAACATCGTACTGCTTGCCGTTCTTAACTAAAGAAATAAGACCATCTAGGCCTTCAAAATTTTCAACTCGATGTTTTTAGGGTTATCGTGATCTGTTTCTGTATACTGTATTTCTAGTTACCGTGCTTCGTTCGTTCATCAATTACTTCATGAAGCTAAATAATAAGTTGACTAAGATCATAAACAGTACTGACGACAATTCAATCCTCAATTCTAAAGAACGTACTGAGAAATCAGTGAATCAGCAAATCTACTATGGACTGTTATCGATATGAAAATTATTTGTTGAACTCTATTCCTACACCATTGGAGGTGATGGCATTCCATCAATCAATCCAAACAGTATCTTTTATGGATGAAGGTCTATAATTAGGTGTAGCTCGTCATGTCAAAAGGTGAGAATTAGCTGTCAAATAACATTTGATGTACCTTTTCCGGAAAACATATTTGTCACATATTTAATCTTCTGTATATCTGAAAGTTTCTTCTGTATATCTGTAAGTTCTGAAGTTTCTTTTTAGTATATATATTAGTATTTTTTATTTTATATTAAATACATAAATATTTTTATATTTAGTATTATATTATATTTTTAGTATTTATATTAGTAATATAGGCGCGGGAGTCGAGAGTAGGGCGCGCTCATCAGTGAAGGAGTGAAAGATTATAATAAGCTTTGTGCGCTACGATTAACTACCCTAAATATAATGTCATAAGAGAGTATGGATCGACAAATCAACAAATAAGCAAATACCATTGGTTACAAACAATGTTTCAAAATTACTTGTATATAAAATGTCGATGAGCTGGTTGTATTACATTAGATGCTTTGGCCAACTAAGACGAGGTCTACTCGACAGTTTCGTTCCTTTTATTACTGTTTTATGTAAGTAGCATGAAAATATATAAAAGCTACATTTTTATTTACGATTGATGAAGGTTAATGCATATTTAGTTTTCGTGTCACATGAATCCTGTCGTTCAAGTAAATAAGGGATTTTGTCTTGTAGTTTATAGTTTATTAGGACTAAATCGTACTAATATTGTGAAAATAGTTGTCATGGTTTACCGCAATGGTAGTTAGTTCATTTAAGCACTTATTGGCAATGGGCAAATAATGTTTAAAAAAGTTGGAAGGTTTTGAAATATATATCTAGTGGATAAATGGCTTAAGTTTAGCCTTAAAATACTGTATAACGATCCCAAATAATTTTAATTTATAAACTCATGAGAAAAACTATAATTTAGCTTTGAATAGGACTTAAAAATAGTATAAAAACCGTGAGGGGGTTTTACTTTTTAGATAAACGAGGAAACAAACTCCTCGTTAATTCATAAACAATTCTCCTAAACAATTATATGGAGTTTTAAAGACGAACTGTTGTATAAAGACAAAGTTTCAAACTGTTCAAACGCAGTGGGGCCATTAAATGATGCAGGTCCGAGTGTTCTGTTAGATAAGTTAACAGCAAGCGTGAAGGCCGCGGCATTCCGGGGCGGGCAGGGCGCCGCGGTCGCTGGTCGCGGGGCGTGGGTGGCGAAAAAACCGTGTTACGACCATGACTGCGACAAGGCTAGGAAAAAAGCTTTAGACTTCTTAAATGCTATCGCAAAGTCAATGCCGATTTTGCGCGTAGCTTAGAGGCAAACTGAGCAGGGCCGTAACGTTAAACTTGGGGCCCCGGAGCAAGACTAGCTGGTGGGGCGCCCCCTTATCGTACTCAAGCACGGTTAAATGGTGTTAACCGTGTATGGAAATAAATAAATAAATAAGCGTGATCGTGCAAGTGTCAAAAATCATAAAACAAAATTTAATTACCTTTACAATTTTTATAGGCCAGAAGTATTTAGATTTTTTAAATAATAACCCTAATTTACGAATAACTATAAAAACTAAATATAGCGGAGGGAGCTAACTGATAGTAATATAAAATAACTAAAAATGTTTACAATCTTTTCATTGTTTCTATTAGTTTACAACACACAGTTACTAAAATATAATTTTACTGAAACATTTTTGTTTTCTTCTTTGTGCCTTCGCGCAGGCAGTCATCAATATCTTTAAAAAAATAATTTTTGAGCTCCATCGTTTTTAATACAGATTATAGCTAAGCTACTTAAACTGTCTTGTGCCATTGTACTTCTTAAATATATTTTTATTAATTTAACTTAGAAAAATATCACTCTGCCTTTGCAATGGTTACTGGGACTATATGATACACGCTGTGCACACATCCAGATAACTCGAAGACAACGAACTATGATCAATAATTAAAAGTTCTGCCAATTAATTCTTTTATTGTTTTATTTTTTTAACTTCTTTTCAAAAAACGACTGTTAAACTCAGTAACTGTTTTGTTAATGTCGTTTTCTGAAGCAAAACACAATAGCATTTTACGGCCGCAATGCGATCAAGAGATTTGCTGCCCGCAGAAACACTGAGCGTTTTTCTTTTTGCTGCTCTATGTCCGAGGGATTTGTCATAAACGACCGCCCTTTGATATCCGCGATGCGACCAAAACATGCAACGGCCATGAAAAGAGTAAGCGGTTTTCCAGCTACAATTCATCGGCCGAAAGTTTTGCCAACCACGGAGTAAACGACAGATTTTCCATCTCTATCATTCTTTTCTGTGGACCACTAGAAGAAACTCTATTTGTGAACTTGTTTTGAAAAATGTCTAAAGTTTAACTACATATTGCAGCACTTTTATGAAGAAAATCACACTGTTTGTAAGCGAAGATGCAACAGAGTGATCTAGGTATTATCACTACTTGAGATTTCCTACTGGTTGAAATTGAACCAGAAAATAATTGTAGTTATAACTCATTGCTAAAAAAACTGACTACATTTGTCCATATTTTGTTGTTATTCCGTAATTAACATAGCCCATGTTAATTTTAGTAACTCATAAAACATGTTAATTTTTGTAATAATTTAAATATAATTTTTCTAAAGTTCTCAAAAACTACAGTATATTACAATGGGATTTTGGACAACTACAGGAAGAACTTTTCTGTGCGCTTAGATTTTTCCTTCGTTGCACACAGGCTGAGGAAAAAGGATCACACTAGTATATTTCGCAACTAGGACCACAAATGACGTTTTGCAGGATTGAGATCGTGATTCAAATTAGAGACGAAGTCGAGACGGTCGAGTTATTTATTTGACACACTTGAAAACAAAACTTCGAGGTTATGAGCGATGAAAAAGAAGACATCGCAACCATCCTGTCTTTGGAACGTATTGAATGCCGTATAGTTATGTGATGCTCTCACGTTGTTTCAAGTAAATAAATGATCAGCTGACTTTCGGCCTTATAGCAGAAAAATTTCGGCCCTCTGACGAAAAATAGCTGGTTTCGGCCACCAAATGACGTTTCTAAAACAGGTGACTTTGTCGGAGTGTGGTGAAAAAATTATGCTTTCCTTTTAATAGATTACTATGTAGCAGTTGCCCGTGGCTTCGCTCACAATAAAAATTACAGCTAATCTTATCTGCTCTTTGAACTGTCAAATTTTAGTATCCACAGTTGTTTACATTTCAGTATTTGAATGTTTATATTCCTTTAAAATGAAAACATTGAAACTGAGGACGTTCACGGGGCGTAGCCCGAGGGGATTTTAAGGAAGTGAATAAGCCTAAGTGTTTCCCAGGTTCAAGATCTACCTCAGTGTGAAATTTCAACCCAGTCGGTTCAGTATTTTTCGAGTTCACTTGCTTCATACATATATACAGAAACCACTTCTTCATAATAGTATTGATTAACAAAAATCGCGAACAACCATACGTACGTATAAGTTCCCGTGTACTCGTGCCCGCCACTCGAGCACTTGTTATTGTTCCACCCGACCCGCCGGCGCTGGGATCGCCCCAGTCACCATACGGCACGGCCGCCATCTGGCCGCTGCTAGACGCGTGTTTGCGGATAATGAGCGTGTCCCCCCCCCGGCCCCGGCCCCGGGCCCCTCCCGTGGTACAGTGCGGAGTGGTGCTCCACCGATCTTTATCGGGGCTTGTATAGGGTAAACATCGGCGATTGTGTAAAGATTGGTGGAAGTAATGTTTCGGCACCTAAACAATTAGGTTTGTGATTGTTTCAGGCTGGGGGCTACCTACAACTTATGTCCCGTCTTAAGAGGGGGCTCCAGTCCCGCGCGGCTACCTGCTTCTCCCATAAGACCTGTGTTAATTTTCAAATTCGGCACACTCTCAACCGATCAACCGAAATCGTTAATTTTTAGCTCATTTGAAAGAACAAAAAATTAGCTACTTCAGCGAGCAGAATTTTGATATAGTTTTTTTGTTGGTAGTAAAAAAATCGCCCAAAAAATATTTTCGGATTTTTTATAATTATTCTAAAAGTGATATCAAAATTCTGCTCACTGAAGTCGCGAGATAATTTGTTGTTCTTTTAAATGAGCTAAAAATTAACGATTTCGGTTGAGCGGTTGAGGCTGTTCCGATTTTAAAAGTTAACATTCGCCTTGTGGGAGGAGCAGGTAGAAACGCGATATTTTTCATGACTGGAGCCCCCTCTTAACTTATCTTATCCACCGGCCGATTTGTATCAGGGCTTGTACAATGTAAACATCGGTGATTGGTAAAGATTGGTGGAAGTTAACATTGGCCTTGTGGGAGGAGCAGGTAGAAACGCGATATTTTTCATGACTGGAGCCCCCTCTTAACTTATCCACCGGCCGATTTGTATCAGGGCTTGTACAATGTAAACATCGGTGATGGGTAAAGATTGGTGGAAGTTGACATTGGCCTTGTGGGAGGAGCAGGTAGAAACGCGATATTTTTCATGACTGGAGCCCCCTCTTAACTTATCCACGGGCCGATTTGTATCAGGGCTTGTACAATGTAAACATCGGTGATGGGTAAAGATTGGTGGAAGTTGACATTGGCCTTGTGGGAGGAGCAGGTGGAAACGCGATATTTTTCATGACTGGAGCCCCTCTTAACTTATCCACCGGCCGATTTGTATCTGGGCTTGTACAATGTAAACATCGGTGATGGGTAAAGATTGGTGGAAGTTGACATTGGCCTTGTGGGAGGAGCAGGTAGAAACGCGATATTTTTCATGACTGGAGCCCCTCTTAACTTATCCACCGGCCGATTTGTATCAGGGCTTGTACAATGTAAACATCGGTGATTGGTAAAGATTGGTGGAAGTTAACATTGGCCTTGTGGGAGGAGCAGGTAGAAACGCGATATTTTTCATGACTGGAGCCCCCTCTTAACTTATCCACCGGCCGATTTGTATCAGGGCTTGTACAATGTAAACATCGGTGATTGGTAAAGATTGGTGGAAGTTAACATTGGCCTTGTGGGAGGAGCAGGTAGAAACGCGATATTTTTCATGACTGGAGCCCCCTCTTAACTTATCCACGGGCCGATTTGTATCAGGGCTTGTACAATGTAAACATCGGTGATGGGTAAAGATTGGTGGAAGTTGACATTGGCCTTGTGGGAGGAGCAGGTGGAAACGCGATATTTTTCATGACTGGAGCCCCTCTTAACTTATCCACCGGCCGATTTGTATCAGGGCTTGTACAATGTAAACATCGGTGATGGGTAAAGATTGGTGGAAGTTGACATTGGCCTTGTGGGAGGAGCAGGTAGAAACGCGATATTTTTCATGACTGGAGCCCCTCTTAACTTATCCACCGGCCGATTTGTATCAGGGCTTGTACAATGTAAACATCGGTGATTGGTAAAGATTGGTGGAAGTTAACATTGGCCTTGTGGGAGGAGCAGGTAGAAACGCGATATTTTTCATGACTGGAGCCCCCTCTTAACTTATCCACCGGCCGATTTGTATCAGGGCTTGTACAATGTAAACATCGGTGATGGGTAAAGATTGGTGGAAGTTGACATTGGCCTTGTGGGAGGAGCAGGTAGAAACGCGATATTTTTCATGACTGGAGCCCCTCTTAACTTATCCACCGGCCGATTTGTATCAGGGCTTGTACAATGTAAACATCGGTGATTGGTAAAGATTGGTGGAAGTTAACATTGGCCTTGTGGGAGGAGCAGGTAGAAACGCGATATTTTTCATGACTGGAGCCCCCTCTTAACTTATCCACCGGCCGATTTGTATCAGGGCTTGTACAATGTAAACATCGGTGATGGGTAAAGATTGGTGGAAGTTGACATTGGCCTTGTGGGAGGAGCAGGTAGAAACGCGATATTTTTCATGACTGGAGCCCCCTCTTAACTTATCCACGGGCCGATTTGTATCAGGGCTTGTACAATGTAAACATCGGTGATGGGTAAAGATTGGTGGAAGTTGACATTGGCCTTGTGGGAGGAGCAGGTAGAAACGCGATATTTTTCATGACTGGAGCCCCCTCTTAACTTATCCACGGGCCGATTTGTATCAGGGCTTGTACAATGTAAACATCGGTGATTGGTAAAGATTGGTGGAAGTTAACATTGGCCTTGTGGGAGGAGCAGGTAGAAACGCGATATTTTTCATGACTGGAGCCCCTCTTAACTTATCCACCGGCCGATTTGTATCAGGGCTTGTACAATGTAAACATCGGTGATTGGTAAAGATTGGTGGAAGTTGACATTGGCCTTGTGGGAGGAGCAGGTAGAAACGCGATATTTTTCATGACTGGAGCCCCTCTTAACTTATCCATCGGCCGATTTGTATCAGGGCTTGTACAATGTAAACATCGGTGATGGGTAAAGATTGGTGGAAGTTGACATTGGCCTTGTGGGAGGAGCAGGTAGAAACGCGATATTTTTCATGACTGGAGCCCCTCTTAACTTATCCACCGGCCGATTTGTATCAGGGCTTGTACAATGTAAACATCGGTGATTGGTAAAGATTGGTGGAAGTTAACATTGGCCTTGTGGGAGGAGCAGGTAGAAACGCGATATTTTTCATGACTGGAGCCCCCTCTTAACTTATCTTATCAACCGGCCGATTTGTATCGGGACTTGTACAATGTAAACATCGGTGATTGGTAAAGATTGGTGGAAGTTGACATTGGCCTTGTGGGAGGAGTAGGTAGAAACGCGATATTTTTCGTGACTGGAGCCCCTCTTAACCTATCCACCGGCCGATTTGTATCAGGGCTTGTACAATGTAAACATCGGTGATTGGTAAAGATTGGTGGAAGTTGACATTGGCCTTGTGGGAGGAGCAGGTAGAAACGCGATATTTTTCGTGACTGGAGCCCCTCTTAACCTATCCACCGGCCGATTTGTATCGGGGCTTGTACAATGTAAACATCGGTGATTGGTAAAGATTGGTGGAAGTTATGGTTCGGCATCCTCCAAAAGATTAGTTTTGTAATTTTAGCTTATGGAGCTACTTTTAACTTATGTTCCGCCAAAACTTAAGAGTGATGGAAATCTGTATTTCTTCGTGCAGCTTGAGGTGTTCATAAACTATAGAGCTGTGTTAAATACAGTTTCCGTCGATGCTGCAGTTGTTAGACTGGTTAGAAGGTCATATGGTTGTGTGCTTGTACTTGCCAATATATTAGACTTGCCCTCTAACCTCGGATCTTACCTACTTCTTTCGTAATCTCCCTTGCTCCCTAGAGATATTTTTACTAAACAAAGAATCTTCGAACCCTAATCTTGTCTTCACCGACGTTATACTCTTTACTTTCGTCTCCCCTTCATTCCTTCTGTATTTCTGTCTGTCTATCATCTATCATCTTTCGGTCTGTCATTCTGTCATGTCTACCGTTCTGTCTCGTCGTATATCTCTCCGTCTATCATGTTATGTCTATCAGTCTACCTTTCCGTCTATCCGCCTATCCGTCTTTCTACCAACTGTATCATGGTTTGTCTACCATTCTACCTGTCTGTCCTTCTATCCGTCTATCATGTTATGTCTATCACTCTATATTTCCATCTACCTGTCTTTCCATCCGACTGTGATGTTATGTCTACCATTCTGTCTGTCTTATCCGTCTATCATGTTTTGCCTATCATTCTATCTTTCCATCTATTTGTTTTTCCATCCGACAATCATGTTATGTCTACCATTCTGCCTGTCTGACTTTCTATCCGTCTGTCCTGTTTTGTCTATCATTCTATCTTTCCGTCTATCTGTATTTCCATCCGACTATCATGTTATGTCTACCATTCTGCATGTCTTTCTTTCTATCCGTGTATCATGTTTTGCCTATCATCTATCTTTCCGTCTGTCCACCAGTCCGTTTGTCCGCCTTTTCGTCCATCCATCTCTCCAGCATCTGTCCCGTTGAGCATAAGTAAGAATATATATGATTGAAAAGGGACAAGAACTAGATTTATTGATATTAATAACTGAAAACCCCTTTAATAAAAAAATCATGATGCTGGATATTCATGGCTGGTGTTGACTGTGTGAAAAATGGCCATCAAAATAAATGCGATCGCGCATGCCCGTTAGGGGTAAACGGCGGGAGAGGCTATACTCATTAGTAATTCTGAGTATTTTTCAAAACTTCGACTCGAGTCGAGGAATGTAAACTTGGCTCAAAAAAGCTCGATAATCAAGTACTCGAACACCCCTAGTCACTTGGTAAACAGAAGACTTCGTTCTTTAAAGTCAATGCCAGTACGTCCATTCTTCTTTTGCTGCCTAATTCTGATACAGGTGTACCTCCTCATGGACTATAGACCAATGTATACTTTGCTATCTATGCCCTCACGACTCACGGACGGTAAAATAAAAATGGTTAAAAGTATATTTTTCCCTTTACAGCTTCGGCTTCACTGACAGCTACTGCAGTGCTCGCTGGCGGCCAAGTTACAAACTACAAGCTAATAACTTCTGCAGTGCGCCCTGGCGACCACGGCACCAACAGTTTGATTGATCTTGTGTTCAGGAATATATTTTTTAAAGTTTACTAAAAAATAAAGTTAACTAATTAATTATTAGTTTGACAAATATTGAGCAGTAATACATCGAAAACTTATCTTTCATAGGTATCATTCAAAATAATATCGTCACTGAGCTTTTATCGGCCGAGAGCGTTGTTATATTGCCAAATAAACATTAAGTTCTCGCTACTATTGTTTTGTAAGAATTAATACTGTACCTCATGACAGCACATTCAGGACCAGTGAAGCCATGTCTCTTGTGATGTTTACTTTTAGTCTGAAAAGTCGCAAGTTCTTTCCCTCACTTGGGTTGGACGAGCGGCTTCATATTCACGTAATCTAGGTTGCTGGTCAAATAGCGGAGTCACAATCTAATAAATATTTTTTGGATATGTAATTTTTCAGATATATAAAAAAATATTTTATCTTAGACTGTGGCCGAGTAGTCTAGTTCGCACTCTAGTCAATTCTAAAAATTATCTTTTTACTGTCTCCCCCCTGTACATAGTATATGGAGAAAGTATGTGATATGAAGAATATACATATATGAAGAAAGCCTGTACTGCACGACCGTGACGCGATCGGCCGTGTGATCGAGTTGGCGGCCAATTTGTCGCTAACGAGGGCCCCCTGCCGGGCCGCCGTCATAAGCCGATACTTTGTTTCCGCGTAACATGCTTATCGCCGCCGCCGCCGACTGTGATTTGTTCACCCCTGTAATCGCCTGTCTCATTGTCGTTCCGCGGTTTAGAACGGAACGGAAAGTGCGTTACATTGCAGTGCGGACGGGTATTGATTGGTTACACTACTAACACTACCAGCTGGAGATCTCGGCTGAACAGGGAAATAATAGCATAACAATCAGTGGTTGACCTTTATACCTATTTCAAACTAACTTGGCGCATAATATTTTGAGGCTTGAGATTCATTACACCTATAGTGCAGTTAAACTTATCAGGAAATTACAGCTGATGCACGATGTAATACATTCATCACCGGCGGCGTGCGCACGGTGGGTCAACTAACTGTGGCTCAAGATATCAGAAATCAGAAATCAGAATCTTTATTTCCATAATATTTACATCAGTGAGTCCCAACAAATCTTACGATTTGTCGTTGGGTGCTCCTTATTACAGTATATTACATAATTACATGATAAACTAAATACACAGATAGGTATAGCGCTCTAGGTAACGGTGCATAAGTAAAAGTCACTTATTATAACTACCTAAAAATTTCACATGTTATTTTAATATACAAGAGCGAAATTCAATACTTAAAATACATTAAACAGCAGCAGTAGTATAAATCTCTTAGCATTTTGGTTAAATGAATCAAAGTTTCAATTTTGATTCATTTAACTCCGGATGAAATCAAACGTGCAAAAATGTGATTAAATTTACTCAATGCAATAAGAAAACAGCAATTTAATACTTGATAACTAATACGTTTCTATCGAACATACTTGAAAACTGATATTAGTAGACTTAGAAAAATTATTAAAGGAGAAAAAATAATCCCTCACAAACACTCACTCACACACACACACACATAGTTTTATCTTGCTTAATGAAAAGTGGAATATGAATTCAAATTATTGTTTATTAACCAAGATATTAATTCTAATTTTATTACGTAAAAGTTTTTGGCGTTTTCTAAATTAGGTGGCAGCTCGTTAAATAGTCTCGGAACAACATGGCTGAGAGAGTTTTTACCATACGTATTACAAAATCTTGGTAATTTATATTTTTCTAATCTTCTAAATGTGTAATTTTCTTTCAAATTTTGAATTTTGAAATCGTGTTTATCAAAGAATGTTTTGAGAATTTTGTATTTGTAGAGATCGTTTGGATACATTGTGCTAAAGTTATTAAAAATAGTTGATAACATTTTAGGCATATTTGTGAATTTTAGCTTTGATATCATAACTAGTGTTTTTCTTTGCAATGCCTCTATCCGTCCTATGTAACATTTAGATGCTGTGCCCCAGACTTCAACACCATACCTTATAACCGATTCGAACATTGATTTATAAATTACAACTAGAGCTTGATAAGGTAAAGTTTTCCTTAAATAAAATAGTTTGGCAGTGATGGGTTTTAACTTATTTACAATGTAATTTATGTGATGTTCCCATTTCAATTTGGAATCTATTATCACCCCTAAACATTTAGTTTGGTTTACTGAATTTAACACTGGACATTGACATAATACATTAGGGTCATAATTCAAAAGACATTTACAACAGTGACTTAGGATAGCTGGAGTACGTGGTGGAATATTGTGAGCTGAATGAAAGCAAAGGACAACCGTTTTTTTCGCGTTTATCACTAGTTTTTTGTCATGTGCCCATCTATTTAAAATGTTAAAATCTTCTTGGAGAAGGTTTTCTGCCATTTGAAAGTCTTTGTGAGAGGCTACAAGGACGGTATCATCAGCGTACATAAAAAGTTTCCCTTTAAACCCACACGATGCTAGGCTGTTGACATATATATTAAACAAAATAGGTCCTAATACACTGCCCTGTGGTACACCTTGGTTGATTAATCTGCTAGTACTATAGATATTATCTATTTGAACAAATATGGGTCTGTTTTCTAAGTAACTTGCAAACCATTTCAACACATTATTTTTTATTCCAATATTTTCAAGTTCGTTTAAAAGAATATCATGGTTCAAAGTGTCAAAAGCTTTAGAATAATCAATAAATACTGCAATTACATGTTTTCTTTGATTGAGGCAGGTATTCACATATAAATCCGCGAGTTGCGAGTTGCTGGTATGAGCCCCCCCCCCCCCCCCCCAAGGAATAAAGCGAGGACTATGGTCCTCACCAAAAGAATTATATTTTTATATTTGCTGTTAACAGCTAACGTGGTTTTAATAGTTTTAAATTTTAAATAATTGCCTGACATTTAATCTTAAAATCGAGCTAGCGAGGGCGACAATTTTCACGAGGAAGACAAAATGCTTTGCTCTCGAAATATACACAGCATTTTCCCTCACCTGCAATAATAAATAACCTGAGAATAAATATTTATTTTATTACACTTGGTGCATTATATCTTGACACTTGTGAACCCTTTACACCTGAAGCAGTTGGAGTGGAGTGAAAGTCGTCAGGACATTACAGCAAATACCATTAGTTGTACTAGTCTGTCGAGTAAGCATTAACAGTGACAGCTGTCAATATATATCTTTATTATTGCCATTTGTAAATAAAATACAGTTTATGTTTGTAGAAATTTTTTTTTACATTGTTCGTCGTCCAAAATCAAAATCATTGAAAATAAATAATATCTGACAGCTCCAGCAATGGACTAGCCCATGGTTCAAGATATAATGCGTGAAGTGTAACTGAGTATGTAATAAAAATAACCATTCTGTTTCATTCTGCTAATAGCACCTGCATCCGGTTATCTGCGATCATGTATACACCAGCGATTGGTTGATTGTTGCAACGTTCTTACATGCTCAATTCTTAGGCCCGCATTACACTGTCAAATATTTTCTAAAAGATCTTTTATAAAAGATTTATTTGACCAATCAAAATTCAAGCCAGCTGATTTTCAAAACAAAACTTAAATTCTGATTGGTCAAATAAATCTTTTTTAAAAGATCTTTTATAGAATATATTTAATAGGGTAATGCAGGCCTTATTAGACGTTCTCACAGCTGTTCGTTGTTAATGTTAACCTTATTTGATTATTCCTGCCACTAAATCAGCTGTTAGAGCCTGCATTTATTGAGCTGCAATATATTTGCATGTGTGAGTGAAAATTTGAAGGCGCTCTAATTTTTGAATTATTTGTTTAAATATTACTTTTATTTTCACTTTGTCTCCCGCCGGGGGACAAAGTGATCACTTTACTCCCGCTGTGAGACTAGTTAATATTTTACCCACCCATTACAAGGAGTAAAAAGCGTATAAACAGCAGGTGGGGGAAAATGCAGTTGTATCGTTGATAATCTACTTACAAGTATTATGCCAATGGTTGAATGTACCAAGTAAATCGTGTTTGATTCATTGTTTCAAATAGCGCAAATGTTCCGAAAATTCAGCCAGCCCTTTATTGTACTCAAGTGATGCCTTTCCTATGGACTCTGAGACGAACTGGCAAATCTGGTACAAAATTTGAAACGATCGAGAGCTACAAAACCTTTTCGGCCGAGGTGCGAACACATAGTTTTCACCACACTACACAATTAGACTAGGACGGTGGCATGACCTGTAATCCAGCTACTTGGAAGTCACGAATTGTGGATACTTATGAGCGATAGCTTGTGGACGCTATTGACATTGACATTACACGTGTGAGTATAGATAGTAAATTATATTTGAGGAGAAGTATTACAAAGTTGTAAGGCCTATGTCAGATTACTTATATCGAAAAAAATGTTGTAGTTAATGCGGTATTTTCTGTTTTGCGTTGTTTTGCAGTCACCTGAAGGGACAAACTATTCCGCTAATAAAATGTTGATAAAAATGAAGCGAAAATCATAAAACTATCCTGCTGGATGGCGCATAGCAGGGTATTATAAATATTTTATCTCTAATTTACTCAACTTTTTATCAGAGCATGTGATAATGTTGTATCCGAAGTGCCTAGTTAAATTATTCAGGTGGTTGTTAGCGCATCTTTCTGGGGAAAAATTAAAAAAATTTAAAAACGGCTTTTTTTAGATACTATGGTCACCGGAGGGTTCCAAAAGACCATCATTTTTCAAAAATTTAAAGTATATGAAGTAGCTTTGGTGGCGCGGTGGCGGTACCTTGCAGTGGTTGGCCGAACCTGTGGCCGAACTAAAGACAGTCTGCATTGCTGACCCAAGGTAGCACTGGTGGCGGCACCTTTCATTGATTGGCCGAACTAAAATCAGTCTACATTGCCGACATAGAGTAGCTCTGGTGGCGGCACCTTGCATTGATTGGTGGAACTAAAATCAGTCTACATTGCCGACATATAGCAGCTAAAGCCTGTAGGCATTGCATTATGTCGTTGCTGACAGGCATATTTTTCCGACAAGTCTCTCGCTATTTTCGAGGTATTCATATTTACTGGTCACATTGCGGCCGGAAAATCTATCGTTTAGACTACGGATAGTAAATCTTCCCGTCGCCGCCGTCGCATTGCAACTAGAAAACCGCTAGTTTTTTTCATGGCTGTCAACCCTTTCGGTCGCATCGCCGCTGTCAAATCGCGATCGTATATACCACGGCCGGCCAATCTCTCGGTCGCATTGTGGCCGTCAAATATTGTATTTTACTTTTTATAGATTGGGCTCAAGTATTCGTTTTAGGAGGCGCAACATAGCCAATTTCACTGGTCGGGGATTGTTTTGAAATAGTCGGGAAAGGTTTTAGGTTTCCCGGCCAGTAGCCGTATTGGCGGGTGAGTGAGTGCTCTGTTGTCGAAATTAGTGTTTAACATCAGTAATGTTTAAGTTTTATATCATGTGGTCAAATGTTTATGTAAAGATACTTGACAAAAGAAAATATCTTAATAAAACTACCTTGGTTCGCGGCTTAATATGACGAGGTCAAATAAATGTATATTACTCTAAAACCAACGCGATATTTACATTTTCAAGGCAGAAAACCTTCATACTTATTCTCAATGTTATTTTATGGGAATAAACTCATCTTCCTTATTTCATGGTGTATATTGGTAAAACCATTGACTTTGAATCTCTTCAAAGTCAAGAGATTCAAAGTCAATGGTAAAACTTTACGTATGGCTTATTCTAGCTAAGATTTATTAAACATTTAATTAAAACCTCCCAATTTTAACATAGCATGTTTGTTTAACATACCTGTTGTAACAAACTTGCATTCTCATTTCCCGTGTTATTCTTGTGGAGATCACAAAAACATAATATCTAGCTATGTTGGAATGAAATGCGTTTGAGCATTTTATATTCGCTGAGTATGCAGGTCTGCTGCAACGGGGGTAATTAGGATAACGTGGATGTCTTGGTCGGGCAAAAAAAATCTGAGCACTCAAATCCTTATTCTTAAGGGATAAATGCCCCAAAATCGGATGTTTTGGTCCTAAGAAGGATCCATCATGATGGAAGGATGGATTGAAGGAAGGAAATAAAAATACGAAAATTTTAAGCCCTTTATAAGCATCTAGATAACCAAGAACAGATATGTGAATTTGCTAAACGTAATAGAGTTTTTAGGGGATTTCGCACCCTAGCTGCAGCAATTATTATCCGATTTCCTTTACATTTGGTAGTGTTATTTTCTATGATCTGTTTCATAGATTATTTGGTGAAGTAAATACGAAATCCCCAATCCTACTTGCGGTAGCACGGCAGAGGTGTACCAAAAGAACACGAACGTTCCGGGAACACGGTTCCGACTCTCGTAAATACGTTCCAATTGATATTTCGTTCCGACGTTCCGACGCACTAAGTCGAGTCATCGTCGTTCTCGTATGTACTGTACTTAGCAATAGACTTAATTATGAAGACATTACTGGAAATTACTAGTGAAGAAGAATTTACTAAGCATTTATGGAAAAAATGTCAACATTTATATTATAGTAATATACAGTATATTTGCAATATTTTATTTTACAACATGTTTACCATCAAAGAGTTAGGTAAATTTATGCCTAAACAGGCCCAACACAGAGAGTAAGGTATTTTTATGTTGGTAATACAGTTTACTCACATATTCATTTATATTTTTACTTGCCTAAAAAATATCTTTTTATGATAGTTTTTTTCTCCAGTCAATCGTACTCTCATGACAATTAACAAGTGTATTTCTATTAATTCTATAAAAAACTACTTTTAAATAAAACTTATATAGGACTTTACCATTGAAATAATAAAAAAAATAGCAGTTAATCATTGTGGAACAAAGATCTATGGCAAAGAACGAGAGTTAAGGAACAACTGTAGCAATGCTTGAAATGTCGGAACGATATTAGGAAAGGGAACTAAAAGATTACAGTAGACCCCCTCTTAACCGACCTCGTTTTAACCGACGTTCGGATTATCCGCCCTTGCTGATCAAATATCTATATAATTAATACGCCAACACGAAATTTGTCTTATGAACTCCTCCGTCATTCCTTAACCGATTTTGATCATTGACGGCTCATTGGAAAGAGCGTGTCGCGTAGATTTGCAAACTGGCCTTACATTTTTGAAAAAGTCCCTTGGGCTCTGCCCCATTGGCTTTTAAAGTTCCCATGTTATCCTTATGAAGAACATAATTGTTTACATTTTGATCAGCTGGATAATTTAATTGCTGTTATTTTTTAATTTGTGTAAACATAACCCTCAAGACGGATCGTGTTAGCATGATTGTGTTTTAAATTTGTCGCCATTTGAATTATCGCTCTGTACTAGAGTAGCGCACGATTCCGTGCGCTCGGATCCACTAGTTAAAGATCGTTTTAACCGACCCTGTTTTTAAAACAGTTCAGTTTAACCGCCCTTTTCTAGGAATCGCGGCATTTCCGTTTCCATACTCGGTGGTTGGAACGTTACGCTCAACTTTACAGGTTGTTATGGGTTAAAATATTTTGAATACAGCATGTATTACCCTATGAAAACGTACAGTAGATGCATTGACAATCAATACCGTATACAAAAGATTTGTGAAGGAACATCAACACGTTTTTAAAGGTGTGTTAACATAATTTTATCAATAGATTGCTGAAGCCTTGACACCTTGTATTACAATAAAAGTATAAATACCCCCGTTGCAGCAGACCTGCATACTCAGCGAATTTCAAATGCAAAACAACGTATTTCAAGCAAACATAGCAAGATTTGACATGTTTTGTTAAGCTCCATAAGAATAACATGGGAAATGAGTATGCAGGTTTGCTGCTACAGGTATATTAAAACTGGATGGTTTTAATTCAATATTTAGTAGATCTGAACTAGAAGAAGCCATTTACCAAGTTTTATCAAGATACGTTGAGAAATAAGCGAGATATAGAATTTTACTTATTTCCCATAAGGTTAACATTGGGACAACGTACTGTGTTTACCACTTTCAATATCTCTGTAACCAATGCGCATAGAGCAGTGATTCAAAATACTAAATTATTTGTTTTTTTGAGCTGAATTCAATGGTGCCCACAACAATTTGATAAATTTTATTTTTTTATGTAAAAAACTCAAAAAACCCATTTTTGGGGGGGTTTATCCCCCTTTCCCCCCCCTTCCGGTGGTCCGATCGGGCTGGTTCACGAACTCGTCCAATTGATTACCACTTTACATGTCCGTACCAAATTTCATAAAGATCGGACCATTTTTGCGGCCGCTATCGTGCTAACAGACACATAGATATATATATATATATATAGATATAGATATATATAGATATATATATATATAGATATATATATATATAGATATATATATATATATAAAAATTCGAACGAATAGTGTTTTTTGCTTCTGGGGGCCCCAAAACGAAAAGTTATAGTGGTCCCGAGCTTAGGTCTTACCATGAGACCTACGGTAATAGCTTCTTCCCTATTGGGGAAATTCGCTAAAAGGCGTAGAATATTGTTTTTGTTTAAATTAAATATAACCTTAACATTTAAATACCTCCGTTGCAGCAGACCTGCATACTCAGCGAATTTCAAATGCAAAACAATATATTATAATCTAACATAGCGAGATTTGACAAATCTAACATAGCGAGATTTGACATGTTTTTGTAAGCTCCATAAGAATAACATGGGGAATGAGTATGCAGGTTTGCTGCTACAGGTATGTTTAAACTTGGTGGTTTTAATTCAATATTTAGTAGATCTGAACTAGAAGGAGCCATTTACTAAGTTTTATCAAGATATGTTAAGAAATAAACGAGATATAGAATTTTACTTATTTCCCATAAGGTTAACATTGGGACAACATACTGTGTTTACCACTTTCAATATCTCGGTAACCAATGGACATAGAGCAGTGATTCAAAGTACTAAATTGTTTGTTTTTTTGAGCTGAATTCAATGGTGCCAACAAAAATTTTATAAATTTTATTTTTCTATGTAAAAAGATCAAGAAACCCATTTTTGGGGGGGTTTATCCCCCTTTACCCCCCCCCCCTCCGGTGGTCCGATCGGGCTGGTTCACGAACTCGTCCAATCGATTATCACTTTACATGTCTGTACCAAATTTCATCAAGATCGGACCATTTTTACGGCCGCTATCGTGCTAACAGACACACACACACATATATATATATATATATATATCTAAAAATTCGAACGAATGGTGTTTTTTGCTTCTGGGGGTTGCAAAACGAAAAGTTATCATGGTCTGGGGCTTAGGTCTTACCATGAGACCTACGGTAATAGCTTCTTCCCTATAGGGGAAATTCGCTAATTGAAAACTTACCAAATTTGGTAGTACAGCCTTTAGATGTCAGATAGCTTTTTTTTTACTTTTGAGACCGGTTTCAGTTTTAGCATTGACTATGAAATAGTCAACTGAAATAGAACCGAAGAAGAAATAGTCTATTTCAGTTGACTATTTCATAGTCAATGCTGAAACTGAAACCGGTCTCAAAAGTAAAAAACTATTTGACATCTAAAGGCTGTACTACCAAATTTGGTTTTTAATTTTATAATATTTTTTTTAACAAGTCTACTGTTTAGTTTATATAGAAAGGTTTTGTTTTGACCGTGTGTTGGGGTTATTTGTGACTTTTCTACAGCATTTTGGAAAATAGGTTTATAATTAATCATAGTTTATTTTCTAAATAATCAACGAAAGGCTTTAAAATGATGTTAATAGAACTCTGTCAATAGAGCTTTCATTTTTGGATGTTTAGAGGATTACCCGTTTTAACCGACCTTTTCAGTTATCCGACCTATATAGGTCCGGTCCCGTCTGGGTCGGTTAAGAGGGGGTTTACTGTACGTTCCGCGGCCGGAACGGTTCTCGTTCCGGAACTGTTTGGCACTCCTCTAGAGCAAGAGCACGATGCCCTTTCAAAAGAGGGACTAGCAGGGCGCGCACTTATAATACAGCGGACCGTCTCGGACCAGACATGCACGGCACAGGATCGGATTCGTCCTGCACCCGTGCACTTACCACCGGCCTCTTCAGTCATCCCGGTCCCCTCAATCCCCCACTCCTGTCTCAATACGTCACCAAAAACCACGTGTCCTCATCCTCGTCCAACACCATCGGCTCTGCGTTGTGTGTTGCTTTTTTGTGCTGTACCACACCATGTTAGACAATAATTCTGAATATGTGATGTTATCCGTAGCTACGAGCTAAGAACCAAGGTTTTGGGTTCGTGAAATTAATTTAAAAAGAAAGATTGCGGGGAGTTTTCCCAACTATTTCCCGACCTTGAGGACATTTTTTTCAAATATTTCCCCATGTCGAGTGACAATTTTTTTTAACTTATTGGTGTGCTTCCTTTCTCTAAAGGGAATACAAGGTTTAGGAAGTGTATTTCGTCGGAGGAACGCCTTGGAGTTACCCTGAAGAAAGCAGAAACATATTATGCCCTAAGATGTACTATTGAATGAAATGTAAGGGTTTGAGATGAGTTACGATAATCTGTACTAAGATATGAAGACTCATTATTAAATGAGGGAGGGTATTGAGGAGGGTCTCTCAAGCTGCCCCCATCACATCGGCCACCGGGCACTGTCGGTCCTTGGGGCGACCTGGTCCGGTGACGGTCAGGTCCGGTGGGGCCCGGGATGGGACGGTCCGGTCTAATGCGCGGTGCCTCATATGACTACGTGTATTTTGACATTTAACACTTGGCCGGTCCGGTACCGTACCGGTACTGTACGCTGAAAGTGCGCGCCCTGCTTTAATGCATGTGCTAATTTTAAGCCGCTAGTCGAACTCAGGTGAGAGAATCGACTCGCGACTTTTCAAATATAATGTATTTGGAATCGAATAACAAGTCCAGCAATATCTAATGTGATTCAGTTGGATGACGAGTTACAAATCAATTACAATAATTTTTCCCGAGAATCTATTTAAATTTATCAATTTCCTTACAAAAACTAATGAATATGGTGATCAAATAAAAATCGCCAATTGGTAAACTGATTTACCAATTATTTAATAACGCTAAAAATTTTGAAGTTTAAAAAATTACAAATTTAATTCAGTTAATTTTTATTGACTACCTTCTCTGTGGTATTGATTTATATTTCATTTGTTGAAGCAGCGACGCTAACCCTGCCTGGCGGCCCAGAGAAGAACTACGTTCTTCTTAACTTGTTCTGGTAGTTCACTGCAAAGCCATCAGGTAGCATCGTTTTCGCCCAGCAATTTTGATTTGACGTTTGCTAAACTTGTCTTTTCACAACTAGCTCTCAAGGAAACCGAGTTTGGAAGCGAGACGAGACACTCTAGGAATTGAAATGAAAACTGTCAATTTGAAACTTATTGACTTAAGGTTGACCTACGGCAGTCTTAGGTTTTTATACTACGAAACTAGCTCGCTCCTAATCGAGTTTGGGAACATTTATTTAATTTGTAGGCACACACTCGCTCCGCGAAAGTAGTGTGGGACTTTCACAGCACGTTGTCCTAATGTTAACCTTGTGGGAGATAAATACTTTACAATTCTATATCTTGCTCGTCTCTCAGCATATCTGAATGAAACTTGGTACAGTTCGCGCATCACCTCCGGCTATGGCTATTATGCTACTAACCGAATCACATGCACATGATATTGGTAAGCAACGTTTGACAAGCAGAGGGGCTGTAGAATAATGTTTTCAGGAAAGTACTCCCTCTCTCCCTCCGCGCCTTGCAACCAGCTAACTCTGCCGTGGCCAGAGATATAATGCGCGAATTGTATGGCTTCATCTGGTTGATATCAACTGGATTATTGCAGAAAAACAATTTATTTTCATTTCCATGACAGCAAACCTACATACTCATTTCCTATATATTCTTATGGAGAAAATTGCTGTTTGCTCATTCATCTTGTTTTAAGTAGATTTTACTTGATTTGAGGCGCCGTCTGAATTAATTATTTAAGCATCTGAAATTTGCTGAGTATGCAGGTCTGCTGCAACGGGGGTATTTAAATATACTTTCTACAACAAGAAACAATTTGTTTTCTTGTCAACAAACAAATTTTTCTTGTTTTAGCGAATTTCCACCTGTAGGGAAGTAGCTATTACCGTAGGCGGCATGGTAAGACTTAAGCACGGGACCACCGTACCTTTTCATTTTGATGCCACCAGACCCCAAAAACACCGTTCGTTTATTTCATATATATATACAATTTTTTCATATATATATAAATTCGGTACATACGTCTATTAGAGTGGCATTTATTGCTTCGAGTTCGAAAACCAGCACTATAAGTTAACTCTAAGGAGGGTTTTATGACAAAATAAAATTTATTTTTAGGATTTAATATCTTTATATTATTTTATTGTAAATTTAAGTGTCAAAATTGGATTCAGCTTAAAAAAATGAATAATTGAGTATTTTGAATTATTATTCTTTGTCAATCCGTTGCTGAGTTATTATTGACAGTGCTAAACACAGTACGTTGTCCAATACTAGTATATCTATATAATTAATACGCCAACTCGAAATTTGTCTTATGAACTCCTCTGTCATTTCTTAACCGATTTTGATCATTGACGGCTCATTGGAAAGAGCGTGTCGCGTAGATTTGCAAACTGGCCTTACATTATTGAAAAAGTCCCTTGGGCTCTGCCCCATTGGCTTTTAAAGTTCCCATGTTATCCTCATGAAGAACATAATTGCTTACATTTTGATCAGCTGGATAATTTAATTGCTGTTATTTTTTAATTTGTGTAAACATAACCCTCAAGACGGATCGTGTTAGCATGATTGATTGTGTTTTAAATTTGTCGCCATTTGAATTATCGCTCTGCTAGAGTAGCGCACGATTCCGTGCGCTCGGATCCACTAGTTATTTTTAATTTTACCCTCCAAAAAGTATAGTTACCCTGATTTAACAGATTTAAAAAAATACAATTCTGAATATATGGTTAAATTTTCAGGTGATGAATATTTTATTTGTGTTTATTTTGAATAGTTAGAGTTCATTGATCAAGATTTTGCAAAAAATATATACTATATCAAAAAATACAAATTATTTTTAAACTTAATAAAGAAAGTATGAGCATTTGGAGAAGGGGGGATGTCTCGGTCTAAACTGCCTGAAAATGTAGCATAATATATGGTATTGTTTACAATGATGAGGATTGATAATATGTTTTATTGAAATTGGCTGGAGGTGCAGATCTGCTACAACAGGGGTGTTTAATTATAAAACTGACCATATGATTGAATTTAATTTTTTCATGAGATTAAGTTATTTGTTTGTTTGAGTGTTTTGAATTCGTTATCGTTATATGTTTGTTGACATTTATATACTATAACAAGATTACAGTTATTAAAAATTAAAAGACTAATAATTATATAAAATACAAAAGTGTATGTGTTACAAATGAAAACCAATGTGGTCTCCTTGTTAATTTTCCTGATGTTTAAAGCTCATGAATGATTAAATATACGTTTTAAGTACATTATTTACTTAACGTATTCAAACAATACTTTCCGTATTCAAACAATACTTTCCTTCAAATAAGTTGAATGCTCACATATACAAAATAAATTTTATGGAAATTCGCTGAGTACGCAGGTCTGCTGCGACGGGGTTATTTTTCTATAACAGGAAAAAATTGTTTCTGCAACAAATTTGAAGATTGAAAGAGCAAGATTGCAACCACTGTAACTGAGGTTAACGGATTCTTAGCACATAAACAAAAAATCTATAATTTTCCAAGTTTAAAGATTTTGTAGATACATACTTAATAACAAGGATTACGCCGGGTTAGGCCTACTACTCATGTGGCATGACCGAGGACCGAAATGCAGTACAAAGATTCATAATCATTGTTTCCTGAAAGATATTTGTGTTCACAAATTTTTCGTAAACAGCCATATGCAGTAGCACTTAAAATCCCTCGAGACAAAGTAAAATGAAAGAGAAAACACCATAGCCCAAAAATGTTTCTTTGAACAACGCCATTTTGCGTACGTTTTGAAATTAAGGGTCAAAAAACTAAACACAGTCTATCGAAAAAGCTTCGTTAGAATACTATTTTATTGTTCTTTCTTTATATTAATTTTGAAATTATTTTAAATTTGTAAATGATGAAATTTACCATACAATTAAAGTGATATCAAATGGTCAAATCAATCCGAAACAGCCCTAAAATTTGAGGGTGAAGCAAAAAGTACAGGGGGCACCCGGGTTTGAACCGGGGACCTCTCGATCTGCAGTCGAATGCTCTACCACTGAGCTATACCCCCGATGCAGACGAGGGTGAAGATGGGTAGATTTGAGCTGATTCTACTCGAATATTTGAGATTATGAATTGGTGTTTCCGTACAGCTGTTTCCGGTCAGTACGCTGCTCTGAGGTACCATGTCACTTTGATCATTGATTATACGTAATTCGAAGGAATATAATCAATGCTTTAATCCAGAAATGTTCTCAACCTGGGGTTCTTAAGAGGGACAACCTGGGTTTTATTATTTTATAAATAAATATTTGTAAATACAAGTTACAAAATTCAAAATAATAAATTGAATATTTTGTCAATCTCAAATAATTAGCTAGTTGATTCGAAATTATATAGTCTTCTGCAAATTGAAAATTTGTTATGAAACAATTCCCTACCTGGCAACTTCAGGATTGTTCTGACACTGTGCATCCAGTGCAACCCTTACATTTGTACTAGTAGGAATATAAGCGGGTTTCAATAATTTAGAGTCGATTATTCATATTTAAATGTGTTCCATATTCCATTTACTATTCAGTTCATGATTCATATGCAGCACAATTAATTGCAAAGTACAATTTCACTCCTTTCAGAGTTCTCTACTTCTCTGATGAGATTTAAAGAAATATTTTGTCATACAGAGATGTTTGGCCATACCAGTACACTCCATGCTTAATAATGTTGGAAAAAATGTCTCTATTTTGTTGAAAATTACACGTTCGCGACGGTGAGCTTATCGGTCACCACAGGTTTGAGCCCCCCCCCCCCCCCCCCAAACAGACTAAACCGATACGAACCTTTGCCGACTTTGATTTACCTTAAAGATAAATAGCAAATAAAGAACCTGTCAATGCCGCAATTTCCGGTGCGCGTGCCGCAGGCCCCGGCCCGATCGCGGTCAAGGCGCCGGAATTGATCCTGGATTAATGGCGATTCCGACGCGAAGGCACCTTCCAGATATGCTATTGATACCGTGAAAGGTTACTCGGAATAACCGCCCAGCGGAAGGTTACTGTAACCGCCCAGCGGAAGGTTATTCCGGCGGTCAGAACCAGTCCGAAGTCCGGGGGACCGGGCGATATCACTCTGCATTCCTGCATGAACCGATAATGGATTACTATATTCCGACCAATAAAATAGAAAGCTGCCACTCGCTTCGGGTTTGTCTTCGTTGTCGGCGACAGTCCAAGAGGGTCATATTTCTCCCAAATTACAATTTTATTGGGGATACATTGCACTGGAGAAAACAAACAGTCGAATTTTTTTTAACACTTCAAGGTTCAATTTCGTCACAAAACTACTACTACACCTGAGATAACTGCATAGTACACCTCGAATTATCCCCTTTCCGATTGTCCGATCCGGCTGGTTTTCGAACTCCTCCGAATAATAACTACTTTACACATCTGTGCCAAATTTCATTCCAATCGGACCATTTTTGCGAGCGCTATCATGCTTATACAGACACACACACACACACACACACACACACACACACACATATAGCACGCATATAGCATATGTTATATATATATACTAGCAGTTCCCGTGGCTTCGCTCACGATAAACACTATAGTATGACCTTGATTTGACGAATCTGAAGGGACTAAAATGAAAAAAAAGGTTATTTTAAGGAATAAGAGGTCTGTTTACGTGATTTGGCGTTATACAGGTTTAAAAAACAGTTCAACTTGTATTACAGTCGATAGTGTAGGTTTTCTTCTCACAGTCATAACTCTAAAACGGCAAGACAGATTTTAACCTTAATTGTATCAACTTTAAGGGATTTCTATGCATATTTGCCAATACAGCTCAGAATTGTCAAATAGGGTATCAATAAAGTACTATAAAGAGCTGAATGTTTGGAACAGTGGCGCTATCCGTTGATGGTGTTTCAAACTCGATTCACTTAGTTTACAGCTTAACATACATTGCATATATGGGCGATTTTTAATATATTTTGAAAGGTCAACTACAGATATAAGCACAAGTAATGCTATTTTATATGGAAGCACAAGTAATGCTAATTTAAATAAGATTTTACTTCTGCAAAAAAGAGCAATCAGAATTATGCTAAAACTTAAACCAGATGATCATGTTAGAGATTCTTTTAAAAATTTAGAAATATTAACAGTCTTTAATCAGTATAAATTTGATTGTATTATTTATTTTAAAAATAACTTACAGAAAACTAAAATGCGTTCAAAAATCCATTCTTACAATACACGAAATAAAAATGATATTGACATCCAAGAGCACAAATTATCTCTTTTCCAAAAAAAACCTTCATTCATGGGTGCAAAATTTTTCAAAATCTTACCTAATGAAATAAAAAATTAAACTAATCAAAAAGAATTTAAGACTAAATTAAAATCGTTCTTAATAAACCATCCACACTATTCTTTTTCTGAGTGTTTTCCTTGAAATGAAAATATTTTTATCTTGGCTTGAAATTAATGAAAAAAAATTAACTGCTATATTTAGAATAAGGATAATTCTGTATGTAGAATAAGTTTTTTAGAATTAAGTTAATTAATTGTTTAGATATTAAGTTGACACTAATGTACAGGCTTGTACTTGTGAATTAAAGAAATAAAGATTGCAGCACTTATTTTTTCCCGTGCAAAGCCAGGACACCCTTGAATTAGATTAAAAAGGAATTCGACAATTTTGGGGTATGAATACGTTAAGGTCGCCCTAAAGGGGGAAAAAACTATAACTCCCGCTGCCTAAATAAAGATTGCGCCACATTTTATGATTAAACAGATAAGGTACGGAAACTGGTGATGAATTAAGCCATAACTAAATGTAACTTTTGTATAGTGCATATGCCCTCAGTGGCGTATATAAGGGGGGGCCCAAGGGGCCCGGGCCCCCCCCGAAAGTAAAAGGGCAAAAAAAAAATTAGGTCAATGAACAGTGTGAATTATTTAGAAAAATTAAATGCAAGATCTTATCAGCGGTAAGCAGAATATACAGAATTCATTAATTTAGAGCAATAAGGATTTGCAATGACCTTATCCGATATCTTTTACCTAGGACTCCCAAACGAGCTCTATTAACATCGGCAGATAGTAGGCCTATAGGACCAGAACTAACGTAATTCACCACTCTGGTTCCTGTATCTCCTTACATTTAGGAATTACAGCCATTTAAAGCCATGCTGACAGGGCGCCGTACAAGGTCACTTACCCCAACTTTGAACCCAATTTTCAAAAACATAAGACTGCGCTGCAATAATACATCAACATCGGCAGATAGTATAGGACCAGAACTAACGTACTCAACCACTCTGGTTCCTGTATCTCCTTAAATTTAGGAATTACAGCCATTTAAAGTCATTCCGACGGGTCGCGGTAAAAGATGTCAGTTACTCCAATTTTGAACTCAATTTTAAAAATAATAAGAGTGCAAAGAAGACAAGAAGACAAAAAGACATTAACATCAGCAGATAGTATAGGACCAGAACTATCGTAATTCACCACTCTGGTTCCTGTATCGCTGTATCTGCTTACATTTAGGAATTGGAATTACAGCCATTTAAAGTCATGTCAACGGGGGGTTCAAACTTTGTGTGACATGCCGAGCTATCAGAAGCTTTTGACGTGATTTGGAATGGCTCTAATTCTTAAATGTAAGGAGATACAGGAACCAGAGTGGTGAATTGCGTTAGTTCTGGTCCTATATAATACCTGCCGATGTTGAAGTGTTCTAAATTTAAAAAAATTGAGTTCAAAGTTGGGGTTATTGACCTATTGTACAGCGACCCGTCGGCATGACTTTAATAAATTGCAGTAATTCGTAATTTTATGTAAGGAGGTAATAGGAACCAGAGTGGTAAATTACATTAGTCCTGGTCCTATACTATCTGCTGATGTTAATGTATTCTTGTAGCGCAGTCTCGTTAAAAAAATGGGTTCAAAGTTGGTGGGGTTATTGACCTCTTGTACAAATTGACCCGTCGTATGACTTTGGCTGCAATTCCTAAATTTAAGGAGATACAGGAATCAGATTGGTGAATTACATTAGTCCTTGTCTTATACTATCTGCTGATGATAATGTATTCTTGTAGCGCAGTCTCGTTAAAAAATTGTTTCAAAGTTGGGTTATTGACCTCTTGTACTGCGACCCGTCGGCATGACTTTAAATGTCTGGATGTATTCATAAATGTAAGGAGATAGAGGAACCAGAGTGGTGGTTAAATTAGTTCTGGTCCTATACTTTGAAGCTTTTTCTCTTCACACAAGACCTTGATGATGAATTTAAAACATATAAATAATAATTTGTATAGTAAATGTTCAAAGATCTTTAGTTTGTCTCGACATTATAGACAGAAAAGACGTCTGCTTTAAGTAAATTTCAGCAACTAAAATTTTTTAAAAAACTAACCATTTTGCTTGGAAGAATTCCAAATTTTTTCCATTACCCCCCAACACCCCAGTTTTGGCCCCTCCCGAAAATAATTTCTATATACGCCACTGTATGCCCTAAATAAATAGACAAAACAACCATAAAACCATTATGCAAAGAATCAATTTATAAACCATCTGAAACAATGTATCCGTTTGTGAACAATTTAGCGTAAACAAAAGATTATCAATTACACAAGTTTTAAAATATGGGGGTATTTTAAAACTTGACTCAGCCAACAGGCCCTTGGAGGTTATAAAACTTGGAGATTTTTATAATTTTTCTATATAAATAGATCAAATAATTAGATTAATAAAGCACAGTCTGTCGGTGACTAAATAAACTTTCGTATCCCTCTCCTTCATTCTTGCTGGGATTTAGTTTCAAGACTCAACCTACCCAGCACGCTCTTCAGGCTTTAAGGGGCCGGTCTACCTCAGCTCGGATTTCTCAGTACGATGTTGCTTCCCGCCGCTAGGAGCGCTAAACAGGTCCACGCCACAGTCGCTGAGTGTCCAGCCCCCGAGAGAGGGGCAGCTCGTGGAGGGAGGGGTAAATTGGCAAGATGGCGGCTGTGAGCTCCTCGCGCTGGCGTTCGGCTACGCCCGCACGCACACTCCCTGCCGGTCCCTGCTGGAGCTTCTAACCGCGCGGGCCTAAACCGCACGTTCCTTCAAAATGTAGCGGCAGTGGATTTTATTCTCATTACTCGGGTTTACACCAACAAGTTATTTATGGTATCTATATCAATAAAGTAGGCTGATAATTAATGATAATGATAATAATTCGTAACGCTCTCTAAATTTATTCCTACAATACCCAAAAAATTTATCAAACAATCTTATTCATTCGAAGGATGTAATTTCTGGAAACATTAATACATTTAATGAACATGGGCTTAACAGAGAGATTTTTATCGTTATTTACTGTAGCCAATACCGTACTTAAAGTAACAATTGCTCTTGAATTACTTACCAAGTTTTTCATATCGCTTTTGTCTCGTTTTGATAACACAATGATTTTCAAATTTTTCTCATAATTTGACAATTTTTTTGACAAATAAAGGGTTTTAGGAGGGAGTATAAAAACTGAAAAATACAGTAAAAAACTATTTTTATTTTAATTGAAATAATTCAAAATGAAAATAAAGGGAACCAAATAATTTTGATTTCAATTTGTGGTGCCTAAAATCTGTCCCTGATCTGGAGCCCTCGAGGAAACCTTGGATCGACCACTTCAGGCAAAATGCATTTGAAATAAAAGTCCTTTAAAAGGTCGTTCCATATGGTTTGCCCAAAACTGGTCGTCCCTTACAATTTTCTCTACTGACAACCCTTTTGGCGTCCACACTATGAATAAACAATAATTTTTATTTGCTACGTGCAGCTGCCCTTGAATCTGATAAAAAAACTGTGGTTTCTTTTCCCAGTTTCTAGTCCCAGTTTTGGGTTCTCGGTCTGAATTTTATAATCAGATTTGAGTTCAGATTAAAAAGAACAATATAGCATGTTGAATCATTACTACCCTCTACATCAAAAGGTTACTAAGATATTTGGTCGGCTAAATGGAGTTGCCTACATTGTCTTTCATTTCTCCCTTAACTATTCTTAACTATTAACCCTTCCCCTTTACTATTCCGTTTTAATAATTACTAGATAACACGTAGCTCGAAATCGAGCAAAAATCATATAGTAAAAGAATGAAGAAAAACCAGTCTACTTATATACCTTTAAAGTTTAATCAAAGGGCTAAATTAATTAACAAAATTATGGCTTTACTTCTGAAACTTTTAAAGTTCATTTGATCTACCGCAGGAGTTTCCGGTAAACGTAAACGATTTTTTTTTTGGAACACCTTCATTTCCCCATGTCCCATGTTTCTGTAATGTATATTTTGATATCGGCAAAAGATCAAGCTCTGCTTACAGCAACATACGGCTGACCGAGAGCAAACACTGGCGCCCTGAGCAATGACTCCCTTTGTTTAGGGATTGACGCTGCACCTTATTGATAATTATCGCCAAAACAGATATTGTAGGTTCCAAGCCGTCTTTATAGGGAACCTTTCCTTTGTGGCAAAAACGCGTAAATGACGCATTATCTCTACCCAGTCTTTTAGTTTCTTGAAATGCAACACACCACAATGAAAAGATTTTTTGTTCATTGGTCTGAGGTTGGAAGGAGCATCAAATGTTTCATCGGAAGGGTGATGCCAGCGGTGGCGATCATGTTCTTCCTGACTCCCCGCAGGGCTGTACCCAGCCTTGGCGGGTCCCAAAGAGGGCCGGGTCCCTCATGTCCTGGTGCTGCACCCGTTCCGCTCAAAGCCGTAGCCGATTTCCGGCTCGTCAAAAGTGGTGACCTTTTTTTTACTCCACGTGTCGTTTTTGGCTCCTTTGTTGTCGTTTCTGACCCTTTTTACCTGTTCCCGGACCTCTATACATTTCGCCGGGGGGGTTTTCACTATTTCGGGGGGGGGGGGGGTTCTAACCCCCCCGGGCCCCCCTTGGAGCCGCCCCGGGCCCCCCCTTGACCCCGGGCCCCGGTAAAATTGTCCCGGGAAAACCGGTCTGAGTACGACCCTGCTCCTCCGACCGCTCATTGTTCGTCTTCATCTAATCGGTGGCATTATAAATGCACCAAATCCAAAAATAAATTGGCTAAGGTTAATATAACTTCAAAAAACACTATGAGATATCGTAAACTACATTGTAAAACTGGTAACTGCACTGTTAAAGACCTATAAAAACTTCATAACATAACCTAAATCTATAAGTATAAAAGAGGATGTTGGTATATATATATATATATTTATTAGGCAGGGATAAACACAAAAACCGCTGGACCGATGGCCACGAAACTTGGTACATACATGTAGAATTTCATGGAGTAGGTTTATACACCTTCAATTTCGTGATAACTTTCAGGGCTTAGCCCTGGGACCGTCTTAAAGGTACCCATGTCAGGGATTTTGAAATAGAGTTAGATTTGTTTACTAACAAAACATATGAAAGTAAAATTTTAAACAGGTGATGTAAATTATAATGGTATTTCTTTCTGCTATTTAACTGTATTTTTGTTAAAATGAAGATTTGTTACTTGGTGCCAGGTGGTCAATGAATTAGACTTTTGCATTTTTTCAAAGTGCAATACACTATATAAAATGCTGATAATATGTAGTATAACATAAAATAAATAACTGATTACTGAAGGACTCCAGTGATCACTGATCACTTATACTTGAAGGCCTTTTGTTATGACAACTACCGGTAACTGCTATTTAAAGAGGAAGAGGGTGCTACTGTAAAGAATTAATTTTACCTACAACACTTTAAAAAAATTGCCGGGACGGCTCATTCAAACGTTTTGCTCAATATAGAGTCTAAAAACGTAAGACAGCACTTTTTAATAATTGCTGGAGTGGCATTGTAATTTTTTGTTCAAGGTAGACCCTAAAACCTTAAAAAAATGATCTTTTACAGTGAATAAAATTTCAAGCTAACTTCTTTGATTCCTCTAACACGTATGCCTTCATGAAGGAAATAAATAGGATTTCTAATAAGCAGGTCTGCTGCGACGGGGGTGCATAATAAAGTTTTAATTAAGGGTAACATATGCGAGCAGATTCAAAGTGCCGTCGAAAAAGCCAAGGGTGCCGTTCCTTATATTGTGCCCCATGATCATCATCAGGGCAAGCTCAGGTACCGTGGAAACGACCATTAAATGCTTCTCGGCGTTCGTCTCTGTAAATTGGGCTCTTGAGTGTGTGAGCGCAATCCTCTTCACCTGATAGCACGATAGCCGACACAAGCAAAACGCACTTGCAAGAGGAAGGACCACCGATATTGGGCATGAGCCTACCCAGGGCAGCAACACCATTTGGGGCTTTGTCGGTGGGGCGTTGGATATGGTCACATTTTTTTATGTACAGGCAGTTTATGCAGGAATATAATACCCCCGTCGTAGCAGACCTTCGTACTAAGAGCGAATTTCTAAAAACTTTTATTTTATGGAAGTACATTTGATATGTTCAAAGAAGTAGATACATTACATACATTAGATTTTACAATAAGAAAAATAAATGGGAAAGCAAGACTATATAATTCATGGGTGATAGTGTATGTATAATTTTAATCGTGAGCGAAGCCACGGGTTCTTCTAGTTACATAATAAATCTTTCACAAAAGAAAACTGTTGAAAACAAAGCCAAAGTAGCTGTAAAAATAAAAACTCTTTTCGAAAAATAAATTTTAAGTGCTGCAATCTGTGGTTTACCTGTAGAACTATTTCAGAGCTCGACCAATATGTTTGTAAACAAAGTGAACTGAGCTTGCTCAAATGTCGATGAGTAGCGCCACTGTTCCGAAACTTCACCCCTTTACTGTACTTTAGTGACGCCCTTTTTTAAAATTCTGAGGCTTGTTGACGAATCTAGATAAAAATCCCTTTAATTTGATATCAAACGTTAAAATCCGCTCAGCCGTTATTGCGGTTGGACTGTAAAAAAACCGCTTGCGTATTAATATATAACATTTCATCCTAACAAATAAAATTATAGTTAGCCGAAAAGGGCTACAGTTTCCACGACTGTCTTTTGTAACAGCAAGTAATTCTTACAGTATTTCCCTTAGTACTCTGTTAATATAACTTTACATTGATATATCGATGATAACATTGCCAATGAAAATGAGAATATAATATTGACATTGGGACGTTACCTAAGTTTTTATGTTACTTTATCAACAGCTGGATAGTATAATACTAGTAGATATACCCGCGGCTTCGCTCGCTGAAAGGATAAAAAATTAATGTTTGGTTCATTTGTACGTCATTTGTAATGCACAACTTTTACAAATTTCCAAATAGACTAACGATTTCAAGAATTTTATCTGAACTACAGTATACATTTTTAAGCGCTTGATTACAAACTTAAGGTTGCATCTCCATCACAAATGGACATGAGAATATGGTACGTTTTCTTGATGAATTTTCCTTTTTCGCTCAAATGTTATGAAATGGCTATCATGTGCTAACATAATCAAATTTTTCAGTTTAGCCTTAAAAATACTGACATGTTCTAGTTAATCTATAATTTAACCTATAAAATTGTGTTTCATATAGTCTGAATAAAAAAGTATCAACTTCAGGGATTTAAACTCAGAACTTTCATTGCACCGCCCTTTGCCCTAAAACCTGTCGGGAAATTTGGCATAAAAGAATAAGAGGCATGTGATGTATAACTGATGTAAATACCACAAATTTAAAGGCCGCAAATTTAAATACTGCAATAGGAGGACTATTTAAATGTGATATAGACCTAATATCAGACCTTTTAATAGACCTATTAAAGAGATATAGACCTAATATCAGAATTTAGTATGTTTATTAATATACCAAAAACTGTTAGAAAGTATGTAAAACTAATGTGAAGGCCAAAAAATGAAGACTCCTAATTCTCCAATTTTTTCAATCATATTGGAGATTGAATTACGGTTGTAACAGCTTAAGGGAAAATTTTCGGTACAAATAGTAAATTTGATTGAACACAGCCCAAATCGTTCTCGGCCAACACGTAACCCTCCTAAAATTTAGTTCAGAAAAACCCGGATTCTATACAAAATAACGGAATGATATGTCCATTCAGTTTCAATACTTAAGTTTGATTAGGCCTACTTCAGGTGATCCGTAAAAAGCGAGTAGCGTAGGTTTGTGGCATCTGAAAAATATTTAATATAAGATCCCAAGTAGCATGGAAATAATTTTTAATCGATGAAAAGTTATTTCGAAAGATTTTAAAATGTATTGAAATTTAAAATCATCCACAAGAATTTTATAATAATTTTAAAATTAGTTTTAAATTTTTTTGAAATGTTTAAATATTTTAATGATAAAATTATTCGTATATCAATTACAAAATTGTTTTTAAAGATCTTAACATAATAAATCGAAACTGCAGTTTAAGTGGTTTTAAATCACTTTAAAATGTCGGTTTAATTATTCTTAAATTATTTTAAATCGTTTAATTTACTGTAGCTAAATTGTATTAAAACATATTTTAAATCTGTTTGTAGTCACTTTTTAATAATTTTAAAAATAGTTTTAAACAAATTTAATTAAAATTTAAAACCAGTTAAAAACATTATATTTGAATTCTTAATTATTTAAAATAGTATGAAAATAACTATTGGGATTGTTTTTAATAATTAAAAAAAGATTTTTAATATTTTTTTTTTAAGGAAAACCCGATATGGGATATATTTTAAACAGATTTTAAAAGTAGTTACATAATTGCTAAATTTAATTTTTAAAGTTTTTTAAACATATTTTTAAACATCTTTTACATAATGTTTTTAATGATTAAAAAAATTTTAATTGTTTATAAATATTTTTAAACAAATTTAGTTAAAGCTTGATATGATTTACAATGATTTTATATTAGTAACATAATTGCTTCGCCATTTTTTTAAAGTATTTAAAATTGAATTTTTTGATATGTTTTTACAATTTCTTTTCCTAATTTAAACATATTTCAAATGTTGTCACGTAATGTTTTTAATTAATTATTAAAAAAATTGAAATTGTTTATGAATAGTTTTAAATAATTTTAGTGTAAGCTTGATATGTTTTAAAATTATTTTATATTAGTAACATAATTGCTTCACCATTCTTTTAAAAGTATTTAGAATTGATTTTAAATCTTTTAGCGAATTTCCCCTATTTGGGAAGAGGCTGTTATACCGTAGTACGCATGGTAAGACCTATAAGCCCGAGACCACGATAACTTTTCATTTTGGGGCCCCCAGAAGCAAAAAACACTATTCGTTCATTTTCATATATATATATATATATATGTGTGTGTGTGTGTGTGTGTGTGTGTGTGTGTGTGTGTGTGTGTGTGTGTGTGTGTGTGTGTGTGTGTGGCTTTAAGCATAACTCGCGTAAAAATGGTCCGATCTTAATGAAATTTTGCATAGACGTGTAAAGTAGTAATTATTCGTAGGAGTTCGTAAACCAGCACGATCGGGCTACCAGAAAGAGGGGTAAAGGGAGGCAATCCCCCAAAAAATGGGTTTTTTTAGTTTTTTACATAGAAAAATAAAAATTAACAAATTTTTGTTAGTACCTTTGAATTCAGCTAAAAAAACGAACAATTTAGTATCTTGAATCACCGGTCTATGTCCATTGGTTGCCGAGATATTGAAGTTGGTAAACACAATACATTGTCCCAATGTTAATCTTAATTATAGGAAATAAGTAAAATTCTATATCTCGCTTGTTTCTCAACATGTCTTGATAAAACATGGCAATTGGCTTCTTCTAGTTCAGATCTTCTGAATATTGAATCAAAACCACCCAGTTTTAATATACCTGTAGCAGCAAACCTGCATATTCATTCCCCGTGTTATTCTTATGGAGTTTACAAAAACATGTCAAATCTCGCTATGTTGGATTGAAATATGTTGTTTTGCCTTTGAAATTCGCCGAGTATGCAGGTCTGCTGCAACGGGGATATTTTATAATGTCCTTTAATAATTTAAACATATTTCAAATGATGTATAAGTAATTTCAACTAATTTAGTTGAAAGTATGTATATATTTTTAAAGTATTTAAAAATTAGTTACATAATTTATAGACTGTAACTTTTAAAGTATTTAAAACTTACTTTTAATAAGTTTTTACAACATTTTTTTCTTTATTTAAACAAACTTGAACTTTTCCTTAAATTATTTGATGGCCATTTGTACATTATTTTCAAATGTTTTTTTAACTAGACAAACACTTTTAAAAATAATTTAATTTATTTTAGAACACAATCGTTGGTTTAAAAAATGTGTAGTAATTTCCTCAGAGAATAAATAATTCTTCTTCTCTGTGTAATGGCATATATAGTTCTGGTATACAAGTAAAATAAACAGCCACTGACAAACAAAGAGTTGTTCCAAGGAGTTGTCAAACTTGGGAGGGTCTCGTGGTTAGCCAAGCGTGATTAATTTCCCCGCTCCTGGTACCAGGGGAAGCCCGAAGGAATCTCCTGGAGAGATTGGTCTCCTAACGACATTCTAAGAATGGTTAAAATTTATAATTGCCTGAATTATTCATAAGAATAACATAGGAAGTGGAGTATGCAGGTTTGCTGCCTCGGGAATATAAAAAAGTGGTTTAAAGCATTAATCTGGTGTATTTTAACCAGATGAAGCCAGATACCAAGTTTTATTTAAATATGGTTTATTAAATACGCGAGATATACAATTTTATTTATTCCCCATAAGGTTAACATTGGGAAGTGAGCACGCAGGTTTGCTGCCACGGGAGTGTAAAAAAATTGTTTAAAGCTCTAATTCCGTGGATCTCAACCAAATGAATCCGCATACCAGGTTCTATTATGATAGGTTGAGAATTAAGCAAGAAAACAATTTTATTTATTTCCCATTAGTTTAACCATTGACTTTGAATCTCTTCAAAGTCAATGGTTCAAAGAGCACGCAGGTTTACTGCTACGGATTGTTAAAAATTGGCGATTTAAAGCTAAGCTGCGGTAGATCTCAACCAGATCAAGCCACCTACCAAGTTTCATTAGGATATGTTTGGAAATAAGCGAGATATAGAATTTTATTTATTTGCTGTAAGGTTAACATACACGGGACAATGTACTGTGTTTTACCACTATGTATATAATGTATCATTTTCTAGTCTTTACCAATATCAATATCTTTGTAACCAATAGGTTAGGTCAATGATCCAAAATAATTGTTTGTTTTTCCAAGCTGGATTCATTAATGTAAACAAAAATTAGTTTTATTTGATTTTTTATGTGATAACCCCCAAAAATAACCTTTTTAGGGGTAAAAACCCCTCTAATACCCCCCTTCCGGTGGACCATTATAGCTGATTTTGCCTCTTATTCTAATAACTATCAATTCACACGTCCATGCCAAATTTCATTGCGATTGGACCATTTCTACGAGATTTCTTCAATAGTTAAATATATTTTATAAAATTTTTATTAATATTTTATTAGGGGTTGTTTTAACCCCTTTAAGAAAAAAAGCAACCCTTAAAACCTTTTTAACTTTGAAGTAGAGGCCAAGTAGAGCCAAAATCCAAATTTTTATGCAAATCGGTGCTGTCCGAGAAAATTCTCCAGTTTCGCCGTTTTTTGCCTTCAGTTACTGGACTAATAATGAACCTGCGGGGATCGCGACAGGCCAGCTAGCAGGCGACGGAGGCAGGAGACGGGTGAGAGAGCGGGAGAGGGGAGGTAAGCCGTTCGAGGTTGCCGCCGTGGTCGCGAGGAAGCGCCACTAAACATCGTCGTGGCGAACTCGTGCAGACCTTTGCATTCTCAACGATTACACACTTATCCGTGGACTTTTTATAAATCTGAAAGTAGATTCTGACTCCTGAAGTTCTGGTCGACCCCTTGTATTTTCATTTTATTTGTTTATATTTTTATATTAATTTAAAAAAGCTTTAAAAAGTGCTTAATTTGAAATTTTTACCAGTCAACTGCAAAATTATTTGAATTACTATTTAAATATGTTTTAAATAAAAGGGATGCACAAAGGTTTCGTGGATTTAATGACACCAAAATAATGAAAATCGGTCAAAAATCAAGCCAACAACAGCTGAGATTCAAAACCCTTGCATTTGCACGCGGCGAACAGGTAGAGCGCACCCTTAAACCACAGAAGCCGAATTAGAATGAACGCCATATCAACGTAACAGGCATAATTACAACTCCCGCTGCCGAAATAGAGATGGAGTCATATATTGAATTTATGATTAAACAGATTAGGTACTAAAATTAAACTATAGCTCTGGACAGCCTTACTGACGGATGGCGAAAATTGTTATCTCCCAAAATGTCTGCTAAATAAACACATGTTTTGGTAGAACTGTCAAAACTTTGTTTACGTTTCACCTCATTTACACTACAAAAGAATGCCCTGTAATATTTCACCGAGAGATTTCTTACTCAATTGAAATTTCTGGAAAATATTTGCGCAATGCATCAGCTGGTCTTTTAGTTTGGCAACCTTTCATCTTAAATGATTTGTTTACATTTAAGAATGAGTTTCCACACTTTTGTCATGGTACTTCATGAATTGTGTTGAGCTTGCAAGCATTTAACATTAGTCGCACTTGCGGTTGCAGCAAAATATTTTCTTGTGTGAAGTACCTCTACATAAGCAAATGACCATGTGATTTATTACCAAAACATTGCAGATAATAAACACTAATTACGACAACAGCGCACTCACTCACCCGCCAGTAAGGCTGTCCAGAGCTATAAATGGAAGTTTTATATAGTGCATAATTATGTCCCGTAAAATAAATAAACAAAAATCATAACACCGTGATGAAAGAAAGCAAATTATAATCAGCTGTGACAGCGTATTTTATACATTTGTGAAGCTAACTCCCAGCTGCTTGATGGAATGAACATTGAAAATGTAAACAAAAGATCGTCCATAACACTTTTATATGGGAAAATTTGAAAAAATCGACCTCGCCAAAAACCCCTTGAAACTTCGAATTATGTGAAATCCTTTCTTAGCGGATGCCTACGCCCTAAAAGGAACGTCCAAGCAAAATTTCAAGATCCTAGGTCATATAGTTTAGGCTGAGCGATGATAGGTGAGTCGTATTTGACAAATATAAAGAAGAACTTTCATTGGACTTTCATTAACCAGAAAGATGTTTTCAGGAATCCTCAAAGTCCGCAGGTCTGCTGCGACTGGAGTTATTCTATTGCTGCCCCCCGCAGGAGGTATTTCTATTTGGCCTTCCTGCACTATACATATGAGCAGATTCAGCGCCCCACCGATAAAGGCCTCAAGGGTGCAACTGCCTGGGAAGGCTTATGCCCAATATCGTTGAATCTGCTCGCATGCATGGTATGTACTGTATAGTGGCCCTTAAGCAGAAATATAAAATCTCCGTCGCAGCAGACCTTGCGTACTTAGAGAATCCTAAAGCAGTTTTCTGTTTCTTGAAAGTTTATGTATGTAAAACGTAGAAATTGCCTTGATTTAATGTCAAAAAAATTCTAAGGTTTTTAGGGTCTATCTTGAACATAAAAATACCCCCGTTGCAGCAGACCTCCAGACCACGTGCATGACCTTATTTCATTTCTTCCATAAGAATAAAATGGGGAATGGAAATACAGGTCTATTGCAACAGTCATTCAAAAATTTGGTGGTTTTAAAACAATATCAGGTGAATCTGAACCAAAAAAACCACATACCAAGTTTTATCAAGATATGTTGAGTAATAACCGAGATATAGAATTTTTCTATAGGGACAATGTACTGTGTTTTCAGCTGGTTTGAATCACTATATAGTTTGAATAGTGTTTTTTGCTTCTGGGAGCTCCAAAATGAAAAGTTATCATGGTCTCGCGCTTAGGTCTTACCGTGAGACCTATGATAATAATTCCATCAATGAAATTTTCTAAAAGACAAAGGCAAAGTATTTTTTTTTCTAATGATGTAGATAAAATAAATGGTTTAAATTAGCTCTTTCATTAACAGCTGTTACGGGGAAGAAAGGTCTTATAAGTATCTCTAGTCAGTGATTTATTTTATGTTATATTCCTGACAGCTGGTTTGACATTCCACTAAATTTCTTGCATTTTACATCTGTTTAAATATAAACATTTCACCAATTTGTATTCTGCCATAAGGATAATAGGGGATCTTTGAGAGGGTCCATGGCGGAGTCCGAGGGTCAGATCAGGATGAAAACCATTTAGTTTTCCTATTTAATGCTTAAAGAAACAGTGAACCAAATTTCAGCCTTCTGGGTTATTTGGAAGTTGGAGAATTAGTGATGAGTGAGTGAGTGAATGAGTGAGTGAGTGAGGGCTTTGCCTTTTATAGGTATATAAAGAAGATATATCTAGAAATTTGAACGAATAGTGTTTTTGACTTCTGGGGGCACCAAAACGAAAAGTTATAGAGGTCCCGGGCTTAGGTCTTACCATGAGACCTACGGTAATAGCTTCTTCCCTATAGGGGAAATTCGCTAAAACTACGTTCATGAAAATGCTTTAATATACTGTTTAGCCAATGCAATTCTTTCAACTTTTGTGTTCCAATTCATCCAGTAATGTGTTAAATTTGCATTTTACGTTTAGAAGGCGGATTTAACCCGTAAACTCGCTAAAATCTTGTTTTTGCCGTAATCTTGTTTTTGATTTTCTCGGATGGGCCGGTCCGGAAAATCCGGGATCCGGATAATGTGCATGGGGTCCGGATAATCCGAGGTGTACTGTATTTCATTTGTTTCGGTAGAAATTGATACTGTACCACCAGTTTTTAATCATGTCATTTTATTTCGTTTTTAATATACAGTATTGACAAGTGAATGTGACTAATGTATTCAATAATTTTAGAAATCGAACACGGATTTCATCTGCGGTTGTTTTGAAACAAAATGCGTACTAGAATTAGTTCGATGCCAGTAAATATATCTTATCTTGACGAAGTTCGTAAAATACTCTGCTGAGTGACATTTAAGGTAGTGTATCATAATCTAAATACTAATCCTTTTCTCTTGGTTTTTTTATACAAAACAGAGGATACATAATATTGTAAAATATCAGGAAAACATTATCAAACATTAGACCTGCCAATATATGGCCAGTTTAGATTAAAAAATCACTTAGCACTATAGGAAATGTCAGTATGCGGTGTCGTTTTATCAACTATTTCTCGCAACTCCACATGACCTAGTGTTGGTTTCCTTCGTCGATGACCTAATTCTAACCACATTCGCCTTGCGCGGTTTCTGTTCTCTGACCCTCTCATCGTGAGGCGATTGTCATCCGAACCAGCGACCACATAGTAGAAATAGACGGAGCACACGAACCGCGACTCTGAAAGCCTAATTTGCTTCTAGTCCCTATGCGTGGAAAAAACAAACTACGTAAAAAATTACAAATATGGAATCAAATTAAAGGTCTGAATCTCAGAATCACTATAGTACCAAATATAAATGGTTTACAGGTATTTTACACATCGTAAACACTGTTAACTTAAAAGCTTGTCCTGACATTTTTTGAGAGAAGCTGCCGCCACGGAATGCACCTGTAACGTTCCTATGATGTGTAAACTGCTCCTAAACAATTTATAATTGGTACCATAGTAATTGTGAGATTCAGACCTTAAATTTGAAACTAAATTTCTATTTTTTGTAATTGAGTATATTTTGTAGACATCAGGTTAGGATTGACTTTGTTCTTATTCAGGCGCCGCGCGGAGAAACTCTCCCACAATATTTAAGTTATCGACCAATCTACGGCAGCTATTTTTTCAAAAATATGATTGTTAAAAATGCAACTCTTTAGCACAATTTCCACCGTTTTTTACTTTACCTGACCAAAAAATAAAAAAAAGTAGCAGCCGACCACTTTATTCATGTACTGTTTTAAAGACGAATAAAAACTTGTGACTTTTATAATTTTTTTAATAGAAAAAAAATATTTTCGAAATATGATTGATACTATTACTGTTCAAAACCTAACGACTCTTCATATGCAAAATTTCAACCATAAGCCTCAATATTTAGCATTGAAATTTCAATTTCAGCCTTAAAAAATGGTATAAACTACGAGTTATTTGAAACATGAGCACTGTCAGATTACGCGGTTTTAGGCGTCGTTATATGTTTCTATACCTATACACTATGGCGGCCCAGGCTTCATTCCCTGTAATACAAGTAAGATAGCCATGCTCCGCCTAGTTCTACTACGTGGTAGCTGATCCGGACAGACTGCAGGATATAGATATCTAGCTGATTATACCACAGCTTTGGTCCCTGTGAAAATGCGGTTCGACTAAGAATATATTTAAAATACACCCGCTGCAGCAGACCTGCATACTCAGCGAATTTCAAATGCAAAACAACGTATTTCAATCCAACATAGCGAGATTTGACATGTTTGGTTAGCTCCATAAGAAAAACATGGGGAATGAGTATGCAGGTCTGCTGCTACAGGTATATTAAAACTGTATGGTTTTGATTCAATATTTAGTAGATCTGAAATAGAAGAAGCTATTTACCAAGTTTTATCAAGATATGTTGAGAAATAACCGAGATATAGAATTTACTTATTTCCCATAAGGTTAACATTAGGACAACGTACTGTGTTTACCACTTTCAATATCTCGGTAACCAATGGACATAGAGCAGTGATTGAAAATACTAAATTGTTGTTTTTTTGAGCTGAATTCAATGGTGCCAACAAAAATTCGATAAATTTTACTTTTCTATGTAAAAAACTCAAAAAACCTATTTTGAGGGGGTTTATCCCCCTTTACCCCCCCCTTCCGATGGTCCGATCGGGCTGGTTCACGAACTCATCCGAATAATTACTACTTTACACGCCTGTGCCAAATTTCATTCCGATTGGACCATTTTTGCGAGCGCTATCGTGCTTACAGACACATAGATATATATAAAGATATATATCTATATATATATATATATATATATATATATATATAGAAATTTGAACAAATGGTGTTTTTTGCTTCTGGGGGCCCCAAAACGAAAAGTTATCATGGTCTCGGGCTTAGGTTTTACCATGAGACCTACGGTAATAGCTTCTTCCCTATAGGGGAAATTCGCTAAAATCAAGAAACGTTGTTACTTTTAATGAGTAGGGCCACAGAAGAATCAGATCAGAAGAATCAGAATGTATAGGACTACTTCATCTGCGGTAGGGCCTACGCCAGAGTTGGATTAGATCAACGCTGTATGCTGTATGCATGTGTTTTGCACTGAAGCCTGTAGCCCTCAACAGCCAAGCCTCCGTTCTGTTATCCGTGTGGTAAGCTACGATATGTCGTTTGTTTTTGCTAGGGAATATGGAATATTTATATATTAATTTAAAGCTTTATTGAAACAAACTATACAAAAAAATAGATTTGTTGGAACAACAACAACATTTGTAGATATACAACCTGCAAATGTTGTTGTACGGTTTACCAATGTTTTTGCTCGGTTTACCAATGATTTTGATGTTCCAACAAATCTATTTTGTTTTTTTCAACAAACACATTGGTAAACCGAACAAAAACTTTTGCAGGTTGTATATCTGCAATGTTTTAGCGAATTTCCCCCTAAAGGAAAGTATAACGAATTTCCCCCTATAGGGAAGTAGTTATTACCGTAGGCGGCATGGTAAGACTTAAGCACGGGACCACTGTAACTTTTCATTTTGATGCCCCCAGACCTCAAAAACACCGTACGTTAATTTTCATATGTATATATATAAGTATATATATATATATAAGTAGATATATATATATATATATATATATATATATACCTGTCCGTAGGCACGATAACTTTCGTAAAAAAGGTCCGATCGCGATGAAATTTGGTACATACGTCTAGAGTGACATTTACTACTTCGAGTTCGAAAACCAGCGAGTTAAGTTAACTCTAAGGACAGTTTTTTGACAAAATAAAATTTATTTTTAGGATTTGATATCTTTATATTAATTTTTGTTAAATTTAATTGTCAAAATTGGATTCAGCTTAAAAAAACAAACAATTTAGCATTTTTAATTATTATTCTATGTCAATCCGTTGCTGAGATATTGAAAGTGCTAAACACAGTACGTTGTCCTATATTAGTTTTGGTTTTACCCTTAAAGAAGTATAATTACCCTGTTTTCATTGAACATCCCCCAAAAGTTGCATTATAATTACCCTAAATCCCTACATTTACCCTAATGTAGGGTAATTTGAAAATAAAAGTCTGAACATATGATTATATATAAATTTTCAGGTGAATATTTTATTTGTCTTTATTTTGAATGGTTAGAGTTCATTGATCATGATTTTGCATAAAATATATACTATATTAAAAATGTAAATTATTTTTAAGTTTTATGAAGAAACTATGTGCATTGGGGAGGGGGGGTGTCTTGGTCTAGACTTCCTGAAAATGTAGCATAATTATGGTATGTTTAAAAGTCTGAGGAATGATATTTTTTTAATTGGCTGGAGATGCAGGTCTGCTGCAACTAATAGGGATGTTTTATTTATAATATTAACCATATGATTGAATTTAATTTGTTCATGAGATTATATTATTTGTTTTCCAGTATTTTGAATTTATTGATTATATGTTTCCTGACATTTATATACTATAACAAGACTACATTTATTGAAAATTAAAAGGCTAAGAACTTATAAAATACAAAAAGTGTATATATTACTAATGAAAACCAATGTGATCCCCTTGTAAATTGTCCTCATGTTTGAAGCTTATGAATGATTAAATATAAGTTTTAAATATATAATTTACAAAACATATTCAAACGATATTTTCCTTTACATAAGTTGAATGCTCACATATAAAAAATAAAGTCTATGGAAATTCGCTGAGTACGCAGGTCTGCTGCGACGGGTGTTTTTGTTGCTCCAACAAATCTTTTTTATGTGTATCGATAACTACATTTTATTTCTACATAGGCTCAAATCAAGGAAAGGCCTAAATTTTTGTTGGAATTAAAAATGTCAAACCATTATGGCAGTACAAATGGATTAATGTAACAGTTCTATTTTACTTTAAATCTCAAACTACTGTTATGTATACTTACTTTTATACACGTCGAATAATACACGGTGGTTCCTTACCCTTCACTACCTATTCTCGGATTGTTTTCTGTTTACACCAGAATAGCCTCGGGCACTAATCGATTAGATCCTCGTGCGAGGCTATTTTCGACTCAGACTCCTGCGAGGAGAGCCGAGAGCGAGAGTTGTGGAGTGGCGGTGAATCGGTTGTACTATATTTAGCGTTTAATGGACGGGCTATTGGTCACCCTGTTTCCGGTCGTGGCCCGTGTCGACTTCCGGAGTCGCCAGTCTCGTTGTGGATGAGGCAGTGAGGATCGCCTTCTTTTCTCGAACGCCGTAAGTTTTAAATTATTTTTTCATGTTTCTTTTCATTGTCATAATAGTTGTGTTAAAAGTTAGGTTCTGCTTTAATTATTTTTCGGAGCAAATCTCAGTTAAATCAACTATACATTGAACATTGAATAACATTGAACATTTAATTTGATAAACCATAATGTAATTCGTTTCGTGAAAACAAAAAGATTTGGGGATATGTTTTGTATTGACCGCGAGGATACAGCGCAGTCTTTCTTTGTTCGGCAATGAGAAAGGGAAATGGTTTTTGGAACTGAAGTTTGCTTGAAGATGTATGAAAACTAAATTAAAATCCGACCAGAAATAAGGAATTATTTAATATATTTATTATTAATAATTTAAGTCTATTTTACATGACATCATAGACAAGCTCGTGCCACATACAATCAACCCCCGGCTGTACTACTTCCAAGGTCTTGTTGGTTTTCGTTCCCATGATTTAGGCATATTGTGGGCACCTCTACTTTCCTTAGTATGCTAGTGGTTTGTGTGTATCAGTGGCAGGGATCACAATAGGAAGGGAACAGCTGATTATGTATGACCTTGAATGACCACAGCCTACGTATTGCACGTACTCCAACGCCTATGCTTCTCATATTGAGCTACCAACAACTCTTTCACTTTTAGTTCTCAAAAGAAATTAAGTTTATTCTAGAGATTAAAATACCTTAATTTCGTCAAGTGACTTAATTCCGTAAAATACCTTAATTATTCCGTGTTAAACCGTCGAGTAGAGACCGGTTTCAGCCTATCAGTGGGGCCGCCCTCAGGCCTCTGACGGCAGTAGCGTCGCACCAAAAAACTGTAGGGGAGGGAGGTTGCAACCTGCGTCATCTGATTTTCTCAACTGTTAACCTCGGAATTTCCAACTCTTGAATCTAAATAACCCAACTGAAGTCGTTAGATTTAAACACACATCAATCCAAAAAATTATTTTTGATCACACGTCCTTAGAGAGTTGGGAAATTTGGTATTTAAATTTCCATGCGTGATTACTGAATGCAGATGACTCCAAGATAGATTATTTTCAGCCACATTGAATAGCAATTGAATATTCAAATAATTGAATAGCACACAATATTATAGTATTTAAATTATATTAGACGTGAGAAACAGATTTATTTACTGTGACCAGTTGTACTGTAGGACGATTTACCAAAAAGCTAGTTGTTGGGAATTAAATAGCGAAGAACAATTAATTTTTTGAAGCAGGATTTGAGTAACTATTATAGTATTTTTAATTTTGTTGTATAACTAATGCAAAATATAAAAGGAAAGTTTAGTTTCAACTGATAATTTCCTTCCAATTTACGTACAGTTTCCGTTCAATTTTTCCATTTGCAGGCCAGAAATTCCCAATTTTTAGATTTCCAAATTCCAGGAAGGGAGGCTGATGTTCATTTCAACATTGAGGTTCTAATGGCCTGGGTCTAATGGCTATAACAAAAACATTGTTTTGTCTAATTCTATCCCAGTTTTGAGACGAAACATGGAATAAAAACCTGCATTCTCAATAGCGAATTTCAAATGCATAAAAACGTATTCCAATCCGACATAGCAAGATATGACATGTTTTGTAAGCTCTATAAGAATAACATGGGGAATGAGTATGCAGTTTTGCTGCAACGGTTATGTTAAAACTGGGTGGTTTATATTTCAATATTTCGTAGATCTGAACTAGAAGAAGTCATATACCAAGTTTTATCACGATATGTTAAAAAATAAGGAAGATATAGATTTTTTAATTTCCCATTAGGATAAAATTGGGAATGAATATGCAGGTTTGCTGCAACAAAAATGGAAATATTGGGGGTTTTAGACTAATATAAATTAGTAGATCTCATCTGTATGAAGCCACAAACCAAGTTTTTTAAAGATTTGTTGAGAAATAAGCAAGATAAAAAATGTTACTTCTTTCACCTAAGGTTGACATTGGGACAACGTTCTGCGTTTACAATCGGTCCTGCGTTTCAATAATATCGGTAACCAATGGACATAAAGTAATGATAAATCGTTAAAATAAAATAAATAAAATACTAAATCGTTTGTTTTTTTAGCTGAACTCAATGGTGTGAACTAACATTAGATCACTTTAATTTTTCTATGTTAAAAACTCAAAAACCCAATAATTGTGGGGGTTTATCCCTCTTTACCCCCCCCCCCCCCCTCCTTACGATGGGCCGATCGGGCTGGTTTACGAACTTATCCGAGTGATTACCACTTTACATGTCAGTACCAAATTTCATCAGGATCATCATCAGGATATTTTAATGAAGTCTAATGAAGTCTTAATCTTAATTCAATCGTAATCCTAATTAATTGAAATCTTAATTAATTTATTAATTGAAATATTAATCTGAAATCTTATTTTATTTAAATTCGATCGAAAGGTGTTTTTTTTTTGCTTATAGGGGTCTCAAAACGAAAAGTTTTTATGGTCTCGGGCTTAGATCTTACCATTATTAGTCCTACGGCAATAGCTTCTCCCCTAAAAGGGAAAATCGCCAAAAATGGGTTAACCTCTACATTGGAACTAAGTGTGGATTTTTAGCAAGACTTACATTCTATATGGTTTAATGAAAACAATTTTTCCCAATGGAAACGGAATGGGCATGAATCATTTCTAAGTTTATCCAATTACACTAGCAGAGTCAGAAAGTGCATCAAATCAATATGTAAAACATATGTACTTAGGCTTACCATATATTTTTCGTTGATACTGAGGACAAGCCTTTAAAAAAATGAGGACAATCTGCAAAAAAGGACATTTTAAAAATGGGGACAAATAGTACGAATTTTTAAAACAATTGATACATTTATCAATGTTCATGAACATTATAGCGAATTTCCTCTGGAATAAGCTATTACCGTCGTTTTAACAGAATGGACAAAAATATCCGTTTAGGGTAACCTCGGAAATCATATTAATTTTTAAATCAATTAGTTGATTGCTGTTTATGTGATCTTTCTGTATGTGAAGTGAGATTATCGCGAAAACGCATTTTTACCTGCAAAAATCGCGATTTGTTTCAAAATTTAACAGGGGCTATTAGTATTTTCATTTTTGGAGTGTCAGTTAACGTTAACTCTCGTAAAAATTGTCCGATCGTGACAAAATTTAATACAGACATGTAAAACTAGGTTCTCTTGAACTAGTTCGTAAACTGGCCAGATTGACTTATCCAAAGTGGGGTAACGGCTGTTTTTACTTTATTTTATTTAAAGTAATCCATAAAATGTTATTAATTCTTGAAATCTTGTTAAAATACACGAAATAGGTTCCTTTCTGCTGAAAAACCACGGACTATTATTAAAATCGCGGACATTTTACGACAGCAAACATTTTCGCGGACAAGTATTAAAAAAGAGGGCTGTCCTCAGTAATCGCGGACGTCTATTAAGCCTATATGTACCTATGGTCCGTCATAGAGGAGTTTGTTGAATTTTTAGATAAAAGTTAATTTTTCTTTGCAATCACTAGTATTCTAACAACGAAGAGGGGATTACTTATGAGCGATTTATTGGGGAAATAGTGTTTTTTATCGAGCCTCCCCAAGATCCAAAGCCGAGCGGTGAGCAGGGAGCAGGGCGCGGGTTGCCGCCGGCGCCGCCAGACGGCAGCAGCGGCGCGGTCAGGCCCCGCGCATGCGCAGTAGTCGCCGGCCGCCGCTGACCGAAGCAGCACCCAGCGACAGTGTGTTGTTGTGTCAAATTGTCAGTGGCACGACCGATCAGCCGAACATGTCGCACTTATCTACCGGCGATAGCGACAGATAGGTGCGAGTGTTGTGTAACGTCGCCACTCGAGTGGCAGTGCAGTGTTGTGCGCGAGTGTTCTGGATGAGTCGAGTTTTCGGTTCCCGCAGTTTTGTTTTGACGGATCGTCTATGCGCGTGTGTTTCGACTCGCTGTGTTTCTCGTCCGACCGTCTGGCAGAGGACGGCGACGACGAGGGCTGCCAAGCCGTGGCCATGAGCAACGGCAAAGTCATCACCTCCGAAGGTACGGTTACGGTACTACACCGCTAAAAGGGTAAATTAAATAGCAACATCCCTAGAGTTGCCGCAGAAAGACCTGTCCTTTGAGTCCTTTAAAAAGAAAACAAACACCTTTAGGCTGAAGTTTGTTAGAAATAAGTTTGATCATTGAGATGTAATTTTTCTCCGTGTCCCTCGGAACCTTCGACTGGCTACCGGTACTAGAACTACGGCTAGACGGTACGAACATTAGACTTCCTCTTATCCGTACACCTTTTAACCGGACTTCGGTTTAACCGGACTACACTCTACGAGAATTTTATCAACACATCGGTTTAACCGTGAAGTGATCGGCAGGAAATTGACAGTACTGTTTCAAAGATAACTATTCTCGTAGGAATTATTTGCGATCCGTAAGAGCAAGTCTAAATCATAAGTATTTGCTTGAATTGAGTTGTAATAAGTTAAAGTAATTTAGAGAAAATTTAGAGTTGTCGGTGTGACCGGATTCTCGCTATCCGGAAAGGTCTCGGTCCCGAGGTGTCCGAAAAAGAGGGAGTCTACTGTAGCAGAAAGCAGGTGTTCGTAAACGAAATGCTCAGGAATGTTTTCACGCATTGTTGAATTTTAAACCTTTCTCAAGAGGAAGGTGTTCTGTGATTGATAAAAAAAGTAAAACTGGATATGCTGCTGAATTCTTGGTTCATTTGGCTTTGCTAATTTCTTTTGATCCAATGATCCGACAGCGAGCAACAGTTCCAACAGTTTTAGAGAGGCCGCCTTATAATCATGTAAAAAATGGTTACATATCCTTAAATATAGTGTCGTGCTCTCAACAAAATTTAATCAAGCTGGCCTAATACTACATAATGATAACTTAAAATTAAGTTAAATCCAAATTGACGACAACTTTATTCATAAAAGATAAGATACTACCGGAAATCACCAAACTAAACGATAAGCCTATGTAACAAGTGTCAAGATTACCGGTACGTAGAATTCGGAATCATGTGGGGTTGTTAGCTCCATCATTTGCCGCTGGTGTTAGTCGGAAAACGAAAAAACTGTCGTCAGTATAATCAAACTGAATGTGAGGATGATAATACTTTCATATTTTGAGTAATTTCACGCGATCTCAAGCGATACAAACACAAGCCGAATGATTTCCAAAGAGGATCTTTATTCCAGCTTGTCAGTGGCTAAATATTTATTAATCGCTGTTTAAATGTTTGAAAGTTATCAGTAAACATTGATAACATTTCGATTAAGAGCTATTTTTACATTTAGTTAAAGTTGACGTGCAGGCGCCTACCTGACTGAAAACAAAATACAATTGGTTCCAAATCTACCAATTTTTAATTTTTTCTTTGTTAAGTCAAAGGTCAAGTGATGTTTTTAAATGATAAAAATTTATCAAAAACTCTATCTCCATCATCAAAGTATTTATACATGTTTTCACTTTTCCTTTTGGCATATTAATACACTTCATTAGAACTTTATTTTATACGTTGCTATTCTTCAATAAACATATATCTATTCTTCGCTTGTTAAAATGTTTGAAGGATTTGCTGAGAGGATTGAAAACTTAATGTCTAACCCCTCTGTGAGCAATTCAATTAATTAATAATGACGTCGAATAGTTATGTTTTGGATCATTTCCTTTTTGTACCTTGATAGAGAATATTGATAGTCGAATAAGAAAACAAATGTTTCTGTCTGAGCGATTTTTTCACTTTTACTTTTAGAACATAAGACCATTATTTTATTTGTTAGATACTACTGTATTCTTTAGTGAATATATTCTTGACTCGTTAAAATTGATAAAAAATATGCTGAAGGGCATCAAAACACTAAATATTCAATTCCCTCTCTAAGAAATTAATTAATTAATGATTTAATAATAACGTTTTGTCGCTGGTAGACCATGTCTTTATTTTTACCTTGATGGAGAAGCTTATAAATAACAGGTAATAAATACTGCCAATTTTATCATTCGAAGCACAGTTTGTCGCTAATTTGGTTCTACTGTACTTCAATTCCTGGACTACAGGTTTATGACCAAACCGCAGTATCATACATGTATAGTGAAGAAGACATGGTGTGAAGGAAAAATAAATTCTATTTTTCCTTACACCCTGGTGTGAAGATGCATGCGAATCAGGGCTTGATTCAGTTACCTACAATAGGTAATTCAACAATTTTTGTCTTCAGTTAAATCTAGCGTAACACGGTCCTAGTCAAATAAATTTATTGGCCCAGGTCGCTCGCTATCGCATCTTTAAGTCCTGGGAGCTGTTTATAAACGATGTTGGTAAATTAATAATATTGACTTTGTATTTTGTAATACTAAGATTCCGTTAAAAACCGTAAAGATACAACTGAAATGGATTGTAACTAGTATTTAGTAATTTGAGGCCAGTAATTGTAAAACCCGTTGAGAAACAGCCCCCTGGAACGTTTTTGATAATAATCAGCACGCTCTGTTCTGGCGGGCCGCGACGACGTACATGGGCCAATGATGGCGAGTGGAGCAGTTTATAGGTTAAGTGGTTATTGTGATAGACTGACAGATTGAAATAATAAATGTCGCACAACGGCCGGTCGGCTCGCCCGCCGCCGCCGCCGTATCAGAGTGTCCTTGGGGGCGAGTTAAACTGTTTGATTGCTCTTATCAATGTTCATGTTATTTCCTTTTACAGATAGTGTTTGGAACCGATAACCAAACCTTTAAGTATGTGTTATTAAATTTGGTCACTCGAGTGTCATGGCACATCTATGACAGCTTTAGTGCATTTGTAAATTGTAATTAAAAACTTATATATATAAATCAGGTTTCTCACAAAATGTCGTCAAAGATTCTTGATATCGAAATTTTGGTTAAACCTACTCGAGTTTCAAATGTTGACGGCTTTTGGTATAGGTAACCTATTTGGTCCAAAACTATTCTAGAGACATCGTGATGTTTACATAAAAAAAACTTAGTTAAAAAAATGTATTTTTTAATTAGGGGCCTAATAGTTATTTAGGTTATAATTTAAAAAATTATTATTTTTAAATAAAAACAAAAATTTAAATATATAGGTAGGCCTATTAAGACAAATATTTCGGAAGACATAAGTGCCTATCCATCTTACAGTACGTTGGCGTTTTTATCAAGTTACAATCATCATTTTCATGAATTAATTGTGCACATGTATTAATGCGTTTAGTTAAGAAGTTGCGTGTCTGCCTGTTCTGAGTTTCTAAAGAAAGTAAGTCTTTCTAAGCACCTTAGTTTTTGCCATCGATGTACATCGATGGTTTTTGCAAATAAGTTGTTAAAATTAGTGTGATGTTCAAATAATCTACTAAAAATATCGAGATTGAAGATTAAAGTTGCATTACCTACCAAAAATCGGTATCAAATAATCGAAATATCAGTTAACTGAATAAATCATGCCGTACGCGAATGTTGTTGAATTTCACCAGGCAGTGCCGAATTCTAACAACGGATTCCTTCCACTAAAAATCTTCGCTTTCGTAAGGATTTTTCCGTTTCTCACGAGTTCCGAAATATAAATAAAGGAGCCAAACCGGTTGTGGAAGCGGTCGGCGACGATCACCGTCGCTCCCGCCGTGGCGCCTCCACACGTACCGGGCAACTTGACAACCGGGCTTCAGTCAGTAAATAAAAGTATATTACGTTACTAGGCCGGAAAGAACTGTTTTACCGGACGAGTATGATGGTTCCCGTCAGGGCCGTACTCAGACCGGTTTTTCCGGACAATTTTACCGGGGCCCCGTCAAACATCTACTTCAAGAGTTGGCCTAGATGGACGGAGGTGCTAAGTCTGATAGCTTTAATGATAAATTAATTACGATTAATTTATGACGAACGATTTACTTTTACAATAGTAAAAGACAAAATATAGTGTTGAATTTATTCTTACTTTGTACCCGTGATTAAATTATACGCCCGTATATTTTCTTTGCTTGGCTAAGGTAAATTTTCTAGAGTTAATTACCTCCGTCTTTTTTCCGGGATTGATGAAGACTACGCGATCGCGTCTAGCCCAGCGAGGACAGCTGTGCTCGCTGGTCTAGCCTAATTACCGCCTAGCGCGCCGCTGCCGCGCTGGATATTTGCGAACGGTAAATTTATCATTTACCGGTATTTTATCATTAATGGCCGTTTAATTCTTATGAATTAAACGGCCATTTGCTTATTTTACAAAGTTGTTCCTTTGACGGTAAATTTCATTGCTGTGAACTTTTTTGCAAAGTTATTCCTACAGTCACTTGCGATCTTTACGTTTCATCGATCCGCAGTTGGTAACCACTTCTTGAGATCGTCGTTCACATAATTTCTCCCGCAAATTTCAATCGAATTTAAGGCAATTTACGCCTTAAGCAAAGTTTAACCTGCTTTTTTACTCATGATTTGGGAACATTATCCTTCCCAATAGCATTTCGGATTGAGCGGAATTTTGGATTACCGGATTTTGGATTATCGGGACTCTACTCTAAAATTCAACTTAAAAAACACATTTTGCAGAGATTTTTTTCAAAATCATTTAAAAACCTATAAATATAAATAATTTGTTTTCAAAAAAAGCTACCAATTTGTTTGTTAAAAATTATTATGTAGGCTTAAAAACATATTTTTTTCAAGAAACTTTAAGTTTTGGATGTTAAATCATGACGACATCCGCAACAATCAAAATAATTCATTGCTGAACTTCTTTGCTGTCAAATTTTTTCCTAGAATTTTATATTGAAACTTTTATTGTAGTTTCCAGTTAATAAAATTAACTATTTCAATGAGGATGAGTAGGCTATAAAATGAGTAAAATATATGTTAAAGTAAATTATGATTGTACAGATGATTTTTCAGAATTCACACAGTTTGGTTGAGGATGCTTGTCACAAAAATTTTGCCAACTATCTCTCAGGAATTTTTAAAGATTTTCTAAATTGCATAGTTCTTGTTCAGTTTTCCTTATGAACCAAAATTAAGTACATTGATTGAAATGGGCTTTTACTCGAGGTATAAAAAACCCGAGGTTTTTGTTGCGTTCTTTATAGATTTTTGTTGTATACAGATTGCACAATTAACAAACCAACAAAGTTTTTGTAGAATTTATGAATTTGATTTGAAACAAAACTTAAAAAGCCCAATGAAAACTAGTTTTCTCATTAGCTTAAGCAAAATACAGATACATCTTACTACATCTTAAAAGATAGTAAAATTTGTCTGGAATACCATCACGGAGGGAGGGGTTCGCAGCGGTAAGGCGGTCGGGAAGGGGTTCAGTACCAGGACATGAGGGGCCCGGCCTAATATATTTACCGGGGCCCGCCAAAGCTGGCTACGGCCCTGGTTCCCGTGCGAGCGAAAGCGAGCGCGGGATTTTCATGCGAGTACGGTTAAGTTACCGGCCGTGTAACGTACGATACTTTTGATACTTTTCATCATACTGCTTAGAAAAAACATATTTTCAATCATAACGTATTCGTTGCAAAAACCAACTATCATCCGGCAAAACAGTACTTTCCGGCCTATTAACGTAATGTACTATTCTGTGTTAGTATGATGCAAAACATACTATTACATTGTAAGCGCAGTTCCGGCTTCATCAAAACCCCCAATATCCGACAAATTTCATTACTCCATCGTATGGTTTCATTATTTTTAACTAACAGTAATAATATGTGCCAATTCAGACTGAGACGTTTTGAGCTTGATGTGTGTAAAAGTGGCTGTGGAGATATAGTCAATGGCTCTGACGCTAACTAATCCCACTAGAACAATTCGTTTAGTCGCGTTTTGCCCCATAAAAAATTATCTACTTTAGTTATATACATACCTAACATTTTACCACAATATTTAATAAACTATTCTAAATAAGATTTTCTGTTTCGTTTAAAATAACTTGCAGTAACTTTAGAGGTAATCCTGAAAGTCTCGTCTTCTTACAACATAGGTTTTACAGCGGAACGGGATGACTGATTGCTACAATTTTTTACCTTCCTGTCCATGAGACGACTGTCACAATCATTAGAATGGATTAATTAGAGCTAAATCGTTTTGTTCGAATGAGATGACTGCGTCAAACGTGTCAGGCCAGGAAGTCGCGATATAGATCGAGAGAAACGGGAATTTTGATTCCCCGTCACCTCTGCTTGTCTCCATAGTATTTTAATCTGTTTGGCTGTTAGATATCCGTTGTAACATTTTACTCATATTAATATTTACACAAATTTTGGAATTAAAATTTAAATAAACCCACTGATCCGTATTTTTAAATTTCGTCAAATGTTAAATTCAATTAGTCTATGGATTGATTTTAGTAGTTTGTTAGATAATCCACTGTAATGATTTGGGCAGTCATGCCATGGACAGAAAGACCAGAGATTTGTGGCAGTCATTCATTCCACATGCGTTTAAAGTTTGATTTAAAGTCAAGTTTGACCTCAACATCGTCAAGTTTGACGACCAAAGACAGCGCTATTCTACTATATAAATTTCACGCATTGATAGAAAATAACCAAACGTGTTAACACAGATTTACCGTATTAGGCCATGTTTGAAAACGCACTCATATGCTGAAATTCATGGACAAAAACTAGTTTCACCACTAACTGGTCGTTGATTCCATAAAACCTGTTGATGTAAAACTTAAAGGTTAATTAAGTTGTCAAGTGCGACTAGCTTTAATTTTTTGTATGCTACTTTTATCAGCGATAAGAAATTCAAAAATTCAAAATAAAAAACTCACTACCCATATTTTACCTTAATTATAGTTATTTATTTTTCAAGTTTTATAAGAGTATCTAGTATCTAAGCTTAGCCTATGTCACTTAGTAAGTATTACCCTATATCCTCAGCCATGAACCCCAATTTTTTAATAATTATCATTCGTTCAAATAAACTATTCACATTTACTAAACGTTTTTATTTTGGCTAGTTTTTTTTCTAAAACTTTCTGGCGTGACTTTAATCAATACAACGGTTTTAATTTACCGGCCGGCTCCAGTTAAATGCATTATCGTTGTTCACGACCTGCTTGTGCCACGATCCCGCGCGTCAAGTCAGCTTGTAATAGTATATTACGTCATTACGTTACTAGACCGGTAAGTTCTGTGTTACGACGAGCATTATAGTTCCCGCGCGCGGCAAAGGCGAGTGCGGGATTTTCATGCTAGTACGGTAAAACTTACCGGGCGTGTGACTTACGATACTTTTCATCATACCACTCAGAAAAGTAACTTAAATATTAATTACAACGTATTAATTGCATAAACCATTACTTTTCTTAATTCTTTACACCTAGCCCATAATAAACAACCAAGCATTCACTACTATACTGCCACCATTGCTGCCACTGCATTCCTCCGAAGTAACCAATAAATATGCATTAAACGTCGGTTTACTGCAATAAGCTGATTGTTTTGATTGTTCACTTCCGTTATTTTCGTTTCCTAGTGCACGGTAAATTTACCGTGCAGTAATCATCAAAGAGTGACTTTCCAGCCAAGAGTAAGGCACAGAAAACATGTGTTTCTGTGTAGTATGATCTAAAAAGGTTTTCGTCAAACGACACAGAAACATCTGTTTTATGTTCCTTTTTGTTGACTCGAAAGCACCCATCGCCAATACCAGTCCAGATAAACTCTCCCACAATAACTAAGTTATCGACCAAACGACCAAACTACGGCAGTTTAAAAAAAAATTATAAATTAAAAATTCAACTCTTTAGCAACAATTTCCACCGTTTTTTATTTAACCTGACCAAAAAATGAAAAAAGTAGCAGGCGACTACTTTTCATTTCATGTTTGAAAGTTGAATAAAAACCTGTGAATTTTTATCATTTTTTTAAATAGAAAAAAAATACTTTGGAAATATGATTGATATATTACTGTTTAAATCTAAATTAGGTTTAAACAGTAAGTATCAATCATATTTAAAAGTGCTCTTCACATGCAAAAGTATCAATCATATTTAAAAGTGCTCTTCACATGCAAAATTTCAACCAGTTTATACCATTTAGCATTGCCTCAATGCTAAATGGTATAAACTATGAGTTATTTGAAAGATAACACTGTCAGATTACGCGGTTTTAAGCGTCGTTTTATGTTTCTATACCGAAACAATAAGGCGGAAACAACTATGAAACAACTACAATTATGAAACTACAGCTATGAAAAAAGCAGCATAACCTGTGAGGATTCACTAAAGCTTGAGGTCCAAGAAGAGTAGAAAAATATTCAGAAGTGTTAAGGCTATACTTGGATTATGAGCCTCTTGATTTATTATTTTTAAGTTTAATTTTTTTTTTTACTAATATTGATTAGTATTCTGCGTGTATTCCACCAATTATGAGAATGCATTACATGTTAAGTCGAGACAATGAAACACAACTAGTTGATGTTAATTTCACCTTATCCGCGGCAAGCGTATTTATACGGCGTCCGGGGAGATTGTTATCAGGAGGCTACACGCTACACGCAGGAGCGGGGAATATCATTATCGCAGGCGATGATACCGGACACACACGCACTACACGGCTGTCGTGCGGGGAGCCTAGCCGTGGGACGTAGGCGCTGAGTGAGGGAGGAAATATTGCAGCAATTAAGTATTTATTCCTATCTTAGGCTTCGGGATTCCGGTGTTAGACCGTGTATAATGAATTATGAGAGATTTGGGGATAGGTCAAAGACTTGTTCTTTAAACATTTTTAAGTGAAATAGGCTAAAGCGTGAGAGGTGAAAAAAGGAAATTCGCCAAATAATTGTTCAGAAATATTTCTAATAATTATTTTATAAGAAGTTTCAGATTAACACTTTGAACCCTCAGCCCGAGTATAGCTCGGGGCATAGCGTATGTCGCCGTGAACGAAACCCGAGTATAGGTCGGGCCGCGAAATTAAATTCCATAGCAATGTGTATTCGATGTATATTCGCTAATCGTTGATAGGGAACACTTCCTTGATCATCTGGCATTGATTATAGTATCCAAAAGTCTCGAAAAAGCCATCTGTTTAGCTGATGCTGTTTAGCCATGGTTGTTTAGCTGATGCTTTGCGTCAGCGGCTGACGACGTTTTGTTGTCTGCAGTAATGGCTGACTTTGTTTACGTTTGTGTCGGTGCCCAATAAAGTGTGATTTTACTGATATTTACAAGTGTTTCGAGTGTTAGTTATCAGATTCGTTATTACTTTACGACGTAATGTTTTTGTAATGTTTAGTGTAAAATATAAGTGATATATTTGATATGAGTGATGTATGTGACCACCGTCGCAATTTTTGTTTTCTTCATTTTTTCTGTCCGTTTTATGTGGAATCCTAAAATTGTTGTTTTTTGTAACTGTAATAAAATTTATATCATTAGAAAGGTTATATTTTTCTCTTTAATTTGATATATAATTTATATGGGTAAAAACTATGCTACGAATTTTAATTTGAACCCCAATATTGGCCAGTAACGCACGTAAAAAGAATTTTTAGCGGCCAGGGTTCAAAGTGTTAACATAAATCTCAAATAATGACAATTTCAATAAAGCTATTTCAAAGAGTGTCTCGGTTTGCATAGAAAATAGAAAACTAAACCAATAAATAAGCCAGTGTGTGTTTAGGTGCGGAGGAGTATTTCAAACCTGGCACATAAACGTAAATGGGTCACCTCAATAGCCCTGTAATGGGATCAGCAAACACCGCGCCAATTCCGCTCTTGGCCCGATCCGACTGCAGACTGTGACGTATCGCAGACAGTCCAGATTAGCATGTACAACTTGGGAAAAACCCAAGAATATATACTACTGACAAAACATACTTTTGGTATCGGAACTGGTGCAGAGTTAAAAAATAAATGATTTATTATTCTTAGGAAATAACCAAACATTAACTACTCCAATATTATAGCCTATTTCATTGACGGAAGGAGAGGCATAAAATGCGTTATGGTGGAGAACCTATTATAGGCCTAGTGTGAGAATGAAAGGAACAAATTACTGTACAAAAGTAATGTAGGACTTCTGCTGTGCGACGTGGACATGACACACATAGTATCTATGAATCTGTATGTTACTGAAGGGTCATTCCATGTCAAGCCAACCAGGTCATGACACCCATCTTTTCAGATTTTGATGAAACTTGGCACAATGTTTCAATTCTAACCTGATAAAATTTTTTTTGCTCTATCTCTTATAGTTTTTTATTATGAATTTTTTTAGTTTTCCCCATTCAAAGCGATTTTCAGCCTTTGAACTGTTTTTTGCCTTTAACTGTATTTTATCTTTTCTCAACTATTTTAAATATCTCCAAGAAATTTTGCAGACAGTTCAAGTGTTACATCTAAAAGATGGAAAAATGTCTTTATCATAATATAAATATAAATTACTAAAATACTAAAAATATTAAAACTCAAAATGTTTGGAAGTTTAAAAAACTTGGTCGCGGTTAAAAAAATATTGTAGTATAAAAAGTCTTAGACCTGGTAAAATGTTCTTCTTTTTTATGTTCCGAGATAAATGGGCTGTCAAAATAAGAAGTAAGAAGGTTGGCTTTTTGACTTGTTTAGTTACAATACAACATTTATTTTAATTTTCTTTTAAATTTGGAATTAGCATTAAAAGATTCAAGTACTGTAAGAATTTGTTATTGTTATTTTAAAAACTCTTTAACTAAAGTAAACAACTTTTTACCGAAGTTGGTTACAGTTGGGTGTTATAAAACGACCGTAAAACTCAATTACGCTTACCGAATACGGGTGAACGGCGGGGGTAGCTACTCGGCTGGAATTTCCAGAATTTTAAAAACTTCGAGTTGAGTCAATAATAGCCTAGTGTAAACTCGGCTCGAAAAAAACTCGAAACTCGAGTACTCGCACACATTAAATATATATTTTTATATTTACACCTGTGCTAGCTGGCAGGCTCTCGTGTTAATTGTCCCGATGTAAGCCCGACTACGATACACAGCCCACAGTTCCGCTGCGCACGCGCTGCTCTTGACCTTGGCATATCGAGGCTATCTCTCGTCCACACCTCGCGCCCTCGCCCTCGCGCCTTTATTTATTGTCTCGGAATGCGCCGATTAACCTTTTGATTGGCTGATTTATAGTTTGGCAAAATGGGCAGTCGGTGTCGCCAGAACGTTTAGATCGGATCTAACGCATTGACCAACACTCGTTTGAATGAAGTGATGTTGTTAGTGAAAATGTTCGGTCGACAGCCTTCCAAACGTAAATAAGGTTTACCTGTGTGACTTGTAATAATTAATCTTTTATAGTACGAAATATCTAAATTGCATTAGTTAAGTACCTGGCAAACGGTCTCTTGCTCGGTAATATTTAGGCCATTTTCTGGCCATAATACGATTGAGAGATAAGACGGCAACGAAAAGAGAGAATTGCCCCTCCCCCCAAATTACGTCTATGTCTGGGTTCACACAGTGACTTAAGACCTAGGAGGATATATTAGTATATCATGTATCCTCCTTGCCTCAGACCCTCAAAATCATATGTAGTCCTGTCAAATAACGAAAAATAACATAGGACGCCTTAAAAGACTGCAAGAAGACCGTATTCGTTGGAATCCTCCAAAAATAAATGCCTATTTAAATATATCCAAAGTTTACTAAAATCTTACCATGATTAATCTCCTTAAATCACGTTTAAAAATTGCGACTCTTCTCAAAATACGAAAATGTTTTAAAAGGTCACTCAACTGCATTTTTCTGCACAAACGTTTCTACGTGACATTGTTTTTGGACCTCCTCCGATTTTTGTCGGGTGATAGGTTCTTAATTTTAACGGGGTACTTTTTTTGGCCGCCGTCACAGATCCGCCATAGGATAAGCATAGTGTTTTAATTTTTGTGAACTGGCGTGAATACGTGATGATGACATTGTTGATGTAAATAAAAAAATGCATTCTTTTTTTAAACATTAGGGTCTCCAAGTTGAAATTGTATCGGGCTTTAAAACGATTTGCTTTTTTTCAAGTTAAGGAGATCTGTATTTACTACAAGACCATTTTCCACCAAAAAGACTCGGTTTTTTCCTTTCTCAAAAAGGCAATTAGAGTCACTGAAACTACTTATCCCCATATCGATTGGATTAGGTGCTTAAAAACGAAGTGAAGTATCACCTGCAAAAAGATAGGCCACTCTCTCGTTCTTTATTGGATGTTGTTAATAACAACTAGGAACAAAATAGGTCCTAAGACCGACTCCTGTAGCCCCCCATTTTCTGCATGCCCTCCGTAAATCCTCTCGCTTCTCGCATGTCATAATCCGCCACTATAACACGTATCGATGATAATGCAGCGAGTTTATTTCGCTGCGGCTCGGGCGGTTGGCAGCAGTGACGCGCCGGATCAGCTGACTCATGTTTGGCTGTTGCCATGGCGCTGTCTGCAGACACAGCTGACGTGGCGGCCGGCCGCCGAGCGCGTCTCAGTTTACCGTCGGTTTGAGGTTATACAACTCGGGGCGTGTTGCGTTGTAGTAGTTCTCTCTCGTGAGTTTCACGGTTATTTCCGTCTCCTCGGCGAGTGACCTGTGCACATGCGATGTTTGGATGGAACCGAAAAACAAATGGTGTTTCAGTTTGACAGCTTGTTTACGAGCGAAACCGTTGAGTAAGTGTTAAGTTAGTACTCGTTTTGACGTTTTGTTTTGGTGCTAATAACATCACAATGGATTGAATCTTGTTGATTGTGATCTGAGCGTGTTATAACTTGAGTTTTTGTGTCACACTTATAACAATAATGAAAGAATGCGTTGCGATATAAAAACCTATTGAACTGAGGCGTTAGACGTACTTACACTACAATTAGTATCCTCAGATGCAAGTTTATTTGTGTTTTCCAAAAAACACTTCACACACGTTAACTTACCACCTAAATTTACTTCTTTTTCGCCTCCTTTTTTACCCAAATTAACGCGTAACAAACCAGCTATTTGTGAACTACCAACCTTCCGAGCTTGTTAACACTTCTACAACATTCACAATCAACGTGTGATTCATAATTAATTCCAACTCGGACCGACAGATCACAGCACTGCTTCTCGGCCGTAACCCCGCCAGGGTTCACGGTTCACGGGTTCGCTCCCCGAGCATGCGCTCGGCGCCGAGGGAGGCGAGAGTGAGAGAGCAGAGGTTCAGTCTGTTCTTATCTGTTATCGCGTGTTTGTTTACCGCGCTAGTTTATCACGCGCAGTGAGACGTGAGTGCCGCTGTCTGTGCTCAGTGTTCAGTGTACAGTGAGTGTGAAGTGTGTAGTGTGTGGCCGCGCGTCATGTTGAATGATGGATAACAGCGGACTCGGTAAGTTGTTTTGACTGTGTTTACCTCAGCGGCACGTTGTGAGTTGTGAATGTCCGAATCACCTTTGCTGGTCGCTCATGTGTGCGCTGGTGTTCACGAAAATAAAGTGGGACTAATGCTAAAAGAAATACATTTTGTCACAGGGTGCATTTATTAATTATTTTAATATCAATATCTAAAATCAATCTAGATCTTCATTTGTAATTTTTTTAATAGTTGTATTTTCTCTATATTGCGTCTTTGCTGATTTGTTGTGATTGATGTATACAACATTAAGGAGGTAGAAGCTTACTCCTGGCACCACTGATATGAAATGTTAGACATAATTCTACTATTTTTAAACAGCACTTGAATTTGATACGGTGTGTGCAAATTTATTACAGCAGAACCTTGATAGGAAGACCCTCAAGGGGATTCTGGAAATAGCCTCGTTATCAAGTGAGTCTTCTTATCGAGGTTCGTGTTAACAAGACATTAAGTGTCATTATAGTATCAAGGAGACTTGAAAAGTGCACTTTTTATAAAGGTTTTTGTGTTATTTAGTGTCTTCTTATCGAGGTTCTACTGTATCGGGGTTTAGTCGATCTTTTGATCAAATATAAATCCTACAATCTTGACGACTGTATACTAACTGTGTTCTTGGATTACTGCAAGCTAAAAACCAACAGTAAATATTAGCACATGTAAACACTTTTTCCACTATTTGTATTCATAACAATCACAACTGGATTCCCCCAACTAAAACATACCGTTTTATATAAATAAATCTTTCAAAATAATCTTGTTTTAACGAGCTTATTTTACATAAAATACTCGTCCTAGATTTTCAATTGTACAGTTTTACAGGTCCGTAAAGATGGCCCCCCCAAACGAGCATTAACAAAAAAAAGTTCCACTTGTTATAGTCCTGGTTAATGCTCTAATCCCCATCGTTAGTGCTCTTATGGTTCAAGAGTTATTATTGAAAAATTGGTGGCTGGGGGAGCAACTTTATAAAAGTTAGCCCCACCCAGTGCAAAAATTTGAGCACTAACTTTAAAAATGATACCAATCGTTAGTGCTGTTTAGTGCTATAATCCCCATTGTTGAGTGCTCTTATATGGTTCAAGTCAAGAGTTGTATTTAAAAAACTTTGAGGGGCCAACTTTATAACAGTCAACACCTCCCAGTGCAAACGTTCTGAGCGCTTATGTAAAAATTTATACCAATCGTTAGTGCTCTAATTCTCATCTTTAGTGCTCCTATGGTTCGAGAGTTATAGTTTATCTAAATCAGTGGGAGTGCCCTTCACAGAGACCAGCCCCGCCCAGCATAAAATAAATATCATAGTTACACTTATTACTGTTGTTTTTATTGGAAACTCTTAAACTAAGAGAGCACTAACAATGGGGATTAAAGGACTTACCAGCACTAACGTATAATACAATTTTCGACATAAGTGCTGAAAAGTATTGCACTGGGTGTGACTAAATTTATATAGTCGGCCTCCCTCCACAGCCTATTAACTATAACGCTTGAACCATGAGAGCACTAACGATGGGGATTAGAGCACTAACTAGCACTAACGAAACAAACCATCAATACTACTTTTGAAATTAGTGCTCAAATTTTTGCACTGGGTGGGCTAACTTTTATTAAGTTCCCCCCCCACAGTTCTTTAATTAGGCCTGTATATTTTTAACCATATGAGCACTAACCAGCACTAACGAAGCACTAACGATTCATATAATTTTCGACATTAGTGCTCAAACTTTAATATTTTGCACTGGGTGGGGCTAACTTTTATAAAGTTGGTCCCTCCCACAGTTTTTCATTAGCCTATAACTTTTGAACCATAAGAGCAATAACGATGGAGATGAGAGCACTAACCAGCATTAAAGATTGGTATCATATTTGAAATTAGTGCTCAAATTTTTGCACTGGGTGGGCTAACATTTATAATGTTAACTGACAGTATAATTATGTCAGTTAAAAAAAGTTATTTAATAATAAAGAGAGAGAATTTAATAGCAAAAGTGCTATTAAATAGAAGAAAACAATGGATTTAATGTTTACATTTGTACGCAACAATTTATCACTCAATTATACCCTAGCACCTTACAAACGTGAGGAGAACATTCGTTTTATGCTCTGTTTCTATGACGGACGTCAAAAATGGTGATCAAGAAAGAATGCTAAACAAAGCCAACGGCTCTTGCAGCAATGAACTCATGCACAGCTTTACTGAACACTTGGTTAAAGTTAATGCCTAAACGCAAATTTTCAACGTGAAGAGTTGCGTTCTGAAAAATACTCCTGATGAGCAGCATACACAACGCGGAATGCACGTCAGAGATCGAAAAGAATATTAGCGCTGGTACAACGACATAACTTCTAATGATGTTGCTATTATTTTTAGAACAAACGATAGCGAACCACCAAGTGTGAGCGTGACTTAATTATTTACCCGTAAGATATGCCACTAAGAGTACATATTCTTCAATTTTGCCTCGACCCAATGGCTGACCTGTTGCTTTTTCCATAAATTTCAATTTGAAGGAAGTGCACAACGAACATTGCTTATAATGCTGCAATACGTATGGTAATGAGTGGCTATTAGAGACACTTTTAGCACGCTACATCGTTCCGAAAACCTATTTTTACAGTAGATTGAGACATATATGTGCGCATAGAAGGCAGCCGATCATTTATAATTTAATTAAATAGTGCGAATTCGCATGGACGGGTTCACCTAGTGATTTATATAATTTTCGATATTAGTGCCCAAATATTTTGGTTTGGGTGGGGCTAACTTTTAAGTTGGCCCCACAGTTTTTTAATTATAACTCTTGAACTATAAGAGCACTATCGATGGGGAATGGAGCACTAACCAGCACTAATCGGAAACACTAACGAGTGGTACTATTTTTTTGTTAGTGCTCATTGGGGGGCCAACTTTACGGACCTCAGTTTTAGGCTATATGTTATTAGTAATTTAACTTTACCTATTAACTTGTCTGCAATTTTTTTCTTCGTAAAATCCTTTTAATCTCAGTAAGATTTAATAAAATAGTTAGTGATTTGAGGGAGTAAAGGACAATGTCGGCTACCTGTACTTTATTAAAAAAAACAAACTTCATTTCCCTTCCCATCTGTACGGATGGATAAATATACAATACAAAAATAAATAGGCCTCATGTATTGGCACGAAAAATACGATTTAATAAATAAGTTGATTGTATTATACTGTTAAACCTTCCTTCAAAACTTTGAGTACCTAACGTAATTGAGTTAGAAGTTGAGCGTTCTATTTCTTTAACGCTGAAAGCCAATGCCTCTATGCAGCTATTAGCGCCTGCATTCGTAGAGCTGCAACATATTTATTACACAGAGAAGGAAATTCCATTCTCAATGATATTTACATGCCTGCGTGGAAATTTGAAGCCGCTCAGTTTTAGAATTATTTATGACCATGTTATTCTTATGACCGCCGAGAGACAAAGTAATCACTTACTCCTGCCGGGAAACAAAGTACCTATTATCTTAATCACTCCATTGCAAGGATTAAAAAGGGGTTAAATATAGCAGCTGGGAGGGAAAATAATTTAAAGCTTAAGGCGATATGTTTAATGTAGATTTTTTTGACGAGGGCCAACCCTATAAGTTTCTATAGACATGCACTGCAGCCTATTTAGGTATCTTTATTGTGCACCCTCAAGGTTACGGCATTTTCACATACCAAAAATGTAGAAGTTAGTTCAGTAGGCCTATTCCAGCGATTCGTTTGTTATTTCATTTCAATTACCGTATCTAATATTGCAAATTGAAATCTTTTCAAATTCAATTCTTTGAAACTACAGGTTATAAGGTTCCGTTAATAAAATCGAATAGCTGTCCTATTTACGACTGAACATAATTGTTCACAGGCCTACTTACGCGTTATCAGCAATTACTGACAACAACTGGTGCAGAACTAACAATAATTTTAATGACGGTTATTGGTCAGGCACTAACTACCGCAATAACAATTAATGTATGAAAGAACGATAAATCTGCAAAAACGAACAGTACTTGGCGGCCGGCCACGCGCACGGGTGTGAATTGTCGGCATTACAGTTGTATTGGGTTGTTCGCGGAAGAGTCCATCAGTTATTGCCATTGGCTCTCGGTTTGTTTACTCCCGCTGTATTCTCAAATTCCAACGACCCCGTGTCTAGCTGGTGCCAGCTGGCCTGAGAGCGGCATTGTAGTGTCGGAGCCAGTTCAGCACGGTGCGGTGTGGAGTAGTGTAGTGGTAGTGTTGTCTGCGGGGCAGCCGCGTTCTATCGTGTTGATCAGCTGTTCATCAGCTGTTGTTCGCGTCAGGTGTTCGCACAATCAGCTGATCTATGGACTACCTCTTCATTATTATGCACAAACTGCTGCAATGCTTCCGGCAGGCGGCGGCAAGCAGCAAGGCTTGTAAGTTTGTGTTTGTGGGACGGACTGAAAGTTTGTGGTTAAAATTGGGCACTGTCGGCTTTTAGCTGAGATGAAAGGACTGGCGCAGCCCTTATATTCTGTAGTCCTGGGTTGAGATAGGGCTTCCTCTGTGCTCGCTGCTTCCAATACATATTCTTTGGTCTGAATTAAGAAATGTGTTTAAAAACCCCATGGCAACGCTAGCATAAGCTAAAACGTAGGCCATTTACCTAAGGTAGATGAGAAACTGTTTGAAATATGAAACATCCTATTAATTTAAGTCCGGTATCAAAATTGTAAAAAACGTTACAGCACAATTTAATCGGAGTGCGAACTTAACCTGTTTAATAGCTTAAGAGGAAAAGAACAAAACCCTCCTATTTCATAAACATTTTTGGGGAACCGTCATCATAACAAACGTATACAAGTTCACCGTCTTGTTTTTTCCTGGGACCAAGAAATGCTGCAATGTTGTCTAGCTTCTTTTGTAGGTCTGGAAATATTCTTAAAATATTTGTTTTACATTTTTGCGTCCGTGTAACCTCAGACCCCTAGAGACAAGGATTCCAATATGGTTTATCTACAAAAACGAAAAATTCTCTTTTTGGAAGCAATTTCTGTGCCCCTCAACGAAGCTATCGCCACGGTTTGAAAATGACCTAAATACTTTCAAGATTAGCGGCTGCTAAACTCAGGATTTTTAACCTAAAAGCCGGCACCCTTCACGACCTCTGGCATGTTTTAATACCAAATTGTCCGGGGTAAACCAAGAAGAATGGAAGGCCGCGATCGAGACATACCATAGCACCATAGCGTACCATAGCGTAGGATCTCTGATCTGCTCAAACTACCATACCATGCGTGATATAAAGTCAGAAGAAAGAATTTGGAGGAATGTATTAAAACTGTTCTTACCAGGAATAGGTCTCTTGCTTTGTATGATGAACAAGAAAAGTATGTGTAGTGCCTGGGAGATAATCAGAAAAATTCACTAACATTATTTTATTTTTTCAACTGTGTACTGGATTTAAGAGTTTATGTTCTTTTTGTTGAAATCATTTAGATCCATTTAACGTCTCATTTATAGTCTACTAGCAGTTGCCCGTGGCTTCGCTCACGATAAAAGTTACAGCTGATCTTACTTCTGCTATCTGAACTGTCAAATTTTAGTATTCTCAGCTGTTTACATTTCGGTATTTGAATGTTTACATCCTTATAAAATGTATGACTATGATTATCAAGAAATTTATTATAAAATGTAAACATTGAAGCTAAGGACGTTCACGGGGCGTAGCCAAGGCCCCACTGAAAATACAGGCCATGCTGCAGCGATCCCAGCGCTGCGCCACGTCACACAAGTAGGTAGGGAACTAACATCCTATGTTTACATTTTATTGCTAAATGTCAAATATCCCTTGTTTGTTTACGTTTTTTCTGTTTACATTTCATCACTAAACGTCAAAAATTACTTGTTTGTTTACGTTTTCTTGTTTTGATTTCAAAGAAATTGATGAGCAGCACAGCTGTGAGTCCTGAGCCAGACTTTCAGACCGCCTACTTGTTTGACGTCATAAATCCTGCAGCATGGCCTGTATATGTAGTGTGGCCTTGGCGTAGCTCGAGGGGACTTTAAGGAAGAGAATATGCCTATATGTTTCCCAGGTTCAAGATCTACCTCTGTGTGTAATTTAAACCCAGTCGGTTCAGTATTTTTCGAGTTCACTTATCCCATACATACATACATACATACAGAAACCACCTCTTCTTTATAATAGTATATATAATAGTATATAGATATAGATAACTTTTTCATTTAGGCCTGTAATCTTAAACAATAAAAAATCCCTGTTTTTTCGGCGAAACAATAAAATAAAGGTAGGTATGTAAGTGGGCCATATCACAGCAGATTTAGCCTAAACCTTGTGTTAATGTATGTGTGAACCATGTGTGAAAACGTAGTCTGAGGTTTTTTGTATCGTTAAAAAAGAAATCTTCGAATGAGTAAAATCATCAATCTAATACAAATATTGGAAGACTGCGGCTTGACATTTGTTTGAGAACATTTAAACATTAGAAAGACGTTCCACTAGTGAGTGTAAGCAGGTGTTTCACAATGCGTTAATCTTGTTGGGATAAACAAAAGGCCGGTTGCTAAAAATAACGCGCACTAAGACCGCGTCGCGCCTGCCAGTTTATGCACCTCTTAAACTGCAGTCGTGTTGTCAACAGTCTCAACATGGCGGAACGGTGGTGCCTAGCGTGCCCGGTAGATATTGAGACTACAAGGGACATAACAAACCGTCAGTCTTTATTTACGTTTTGCCGGAATCTTTTCATGTGTGGCAGATGTTTAGTTAAATATACATCCTATCTTTAGAGTCTAATTTTAAATAATTCCTTGTGCAACAAACAATTTTCCGTCGTTTTAGTATATTCCGAAATCGCTAAACTAGCGTAGGATCTCTGATCTGCTCAAATTACGTGTTTAAGCAGTGGTGAATATTCCTTCTACTTGGCGATTAGCAGCCCTGTCCTGTAGGTAAACGTTGAAAAGTCGGAATATTTCTTACAAGATTTGTTATCCAAACTTGAAGGTGAAGAGGGACATCGTAACCTGACCATTGACAGACTCGTTGGGTCCGAAGGGCGGACCGGCTAGGGTAGTACTTTCCACTTCTTTGAGGCCTCCTCGGTGGTGGTCCTTAGCTCGGTGGTGAGCCGTCCCCCTTGTTCAGCCCGGAGAATGGGCCTGGAATCTCTATTTTTTCTTCTTTTAGGGGCGAAGCTTGCTAACCATCTTTCTCAACCCTTCCTTTTGTTAGAACTGCACAGTATAAAAAAGATCAACGAGCCTTGTCGTCAATGCACTCTCTATCCTTAAAATCATAACATGTAGGAAAAGGAAGAGATCATGGCCTTTTCTACCATGAGCTTCCTGTTCCTTTTTCCCTGTTTAAGGAGGACAGTACGCGTACAGCTCAGTGGACAACCTCCGCTGGTGAAGACTCCCCACAACCAATAGTTGTGAGGAGAGAGCACTGCTCTCTAATATCTGATCACTTCCCCCCAGCCATATAACTTTGTTCTCCTTGTCATCAATTAGCTGTCAATCATGTTACTTCTTAACTTAAAATCATCAGACAGACTAGATTGGCAACCGGAGTTAAATGCGAGCTTGCAACTTTAATGCATTCGACGCCGATTGCACTCTTATCACTTTGCTGTCAAACACCTTCAACTGCATCCCTAGCCTATGCTAAGACTTGTCGTCCTTGTTACACACTAAAATTTGATCACAATCCCCCTCTAACCCCGCACTTTCTTCTCGATCAGCTGTCAATCATATACATGTCACTTATTACATTTAAACCGTGAGACCGTCCCAAATCGGCTTCAGTAGTAAAACCAACTTGCAACTTGACAGTTGTAGTCTTTTTAACAACTTCAAGTGCAGCCGTATCCTAAGACTTGTGGCGTCTTGTTGCAGACATGGCGACGGCGAGTGTCAAAGAGCTCCTATAGCCTCCAATCGTGAATTTAGTTTTGAGAGTCTACTCAAATTAAGTAGAATGTTTAAGATGTCCTAATTATTCCTGCTATTTGATGTTTAGCACACATTCACTGTGCTTGTTAAAACAGTCTACACAGTTCTTACACGATCTGTTGTCCAAACTTTAAGGCGAGTCTCATCATAACTCTTCAGACTCTAAGACTGGATATGTCCAAGACTGATAAAAAGATCCCCTTAACATCTGATAACTTCCCCCTCTCAAGTCCTTGTCCTCCTTTATCCTCCTTCCTCCTCCTTATCCTCGATTATCTGTCGATCAAGTCATGTTAGCGATCCGGAGGGCGCCCCGCTTAGAGTCCTGTACTTTCTGCTTCATTCGACAGTGACAGTACTGGTAGTCGCCTAGTATTTCCACTCCTTGGAGACTTCCTTGGTAGTGGCCCTTAAATGAGGGAGGATGGGCCAATTCCCTCGTTAGAGCCCGAGGTGAAGTTTATTAACAATATTGTACCTTTCTGATCCCCTTCTCAACCCTTCCTTTCGTTAGAACTGCACATCAGAAGAACGACGAGTTTGGTTGGCAATGCTTGGACTACCAATCCTTAAAACCGTAATGTCTAGGTCAAGAATGAAGCTCTTGCCATTTTTACCCTTCCTTTCCTGTTCCCAATAATCTCTGTTTGAGTATGCCCACCACAGTGTGTATCCACTTTAACGATTACATCTCAACCTCCACTCGTGAAGAGCCCCACTGCGATGCACACCTTTAAAACGTAGACGTAAACAGAAGCTATAACGTTTATTCGGGATGTCATATTATTAAAAGCTTTGCTTCGACACAAGGTCTGATCACTTTTCCTCTAATCCCGCATCTAATTTTGTTGCTCTTCGATCAGCTGTCATAACCACTTCACTTCTAAAATTTAAATAATCTAATCGGCAACAGGACTCCAAGCTTGCAACCTTTTCGCATTCGACGCCGATTGTACTCTCACCACATTGTCGTTAAACAACTGCAGCCCTATGCTGACTTGTGGCGTGCTGTTGCAGACATGGCGACGGCGAGTGTGCAGGAGCTCCAGGCTCTGCTGGCCGCCAAGGAGGCGCGGATCAGGGAGCTGGAGACTCTTCTGAGGCAGCGGGACGAGGAGATCTGCGACCTGCGCTCCCACCTGGACAAGTTCCAGAGCGTCTTCCCCTTCCACGTGAACAACAACCACCTGGACAACGGCATCATCCGGCCCAAGAAACAGCGCGCGCAGGGGATCTCCGCTGAGCCGCAGAGCCTCGTCAGCATCCAGGAGCTCAGTCAGCAGAAGTTCAACACCTTCCCCAAGAGTGACAGGTCAGTAGATGTCAAATGTTGGTTTTCTTATTTGTTCCAGTTGAAATTGTTGTTTGAGGTTTAAGTAAAAGTGTTTATGAATTAGTTTTATCTTGTGGCAAGATGTAGACGATGATGAGTTTGTTGGTCATTATTATCATTGTTTTTCAATTGTTGAGCTTCCGAACGGCTTTGGCCGAAAAATCCATAATGTACAACGCAGGACAAAATATTGTTGATAGTAGACTTTCCTGGCTCCCACGTTAACTTATGATAGTCATATTTCAAGTTAAAGGAGGTATATTCTCTAGATTCACTGACAAATAGTTCTAATATAGATTAGCTTATGGTCCAATAGATGTCGTCCTTCTTGTTTACGAAAACATAAAGAGATTCGCATATTCTCTAGATTCACTGTCAAGACATGATTTAGATTTGCCTATGGTACAGTGGATGACGCCCTTCTTGCTTTCAAAAACACGAAAGGGATCGAATAGTTTTCATAAATTACCCCAAGGCTACTTTCAGCTGGTATATTATTTGTTGTTTTCAATTTTTTTTGTCCAAGAGACATTTTTCACAAGGAATTAAACGCTTGAGTTTAGCAAGGACAAAGTCATCCCTTTATGGAGGCTTGTCTTCTTGGAATTTCCACAAGGTCTGTAGAGAAGAAGAGAAGAGAAGAACAATAAGGTTATATCAGTCAAACACTTAAACAAATCGTGACATCTTTTGTAGTCTAAAAACCTAACCTTCAGCTGGGAAAAAATTATTAATCTTAACCAATGGAGGAAGGATATTATTTATACCTCGTATAAGGCTATATTTTTACCCAATAGGCTAATAGAGCTTGCTTGGGACCGGATATTTGGTCTCCAATTTACGTCACTAGCTTTGGTTCCACTGGCCAATTGGCAGTTATACAAACCGATCAGTATGACAATGTTACCATTATTTTCCAATCTACAGACCTAGGAATTCTTAACCTCAGTCGAGTATTTCAAAACAAATGCAGGGATTGGTTGGGGCATTTTTTACTGATTCTGACCTTTCAGCACTGGGATTCAAAAATAGTTTTCTATAGTTTTTATAGTGATCGAACTGTTTCTGCTAGTGCGTGAAACGTCGTTCACATGCAAAGCCTTGCTCGGTATTATTTCGTGTTAACCCTTTCATCCAGTTACTATAAAACAAATCAATGACATAACTTTTGTAAGGCCATACACTTTTTTATTGCTCCATGCAATCTTTATTCCGAACCTTGTCTTTGTCTGAGATGGCTGTTTGCAATTGTTCAAGGACCAGAGGTGAGTCAATCCACACACCTCTCTCTTTTGAAAACACACACCTCAAGATATCACCGTGTATCCACCAAAGACCTCGATCACGACGTCAGGGATACTGAAGTTCGGCCTCGTGAAAAAATTATGTAAGCGATTTAGGCGAATAGACCCGTGTTAATAGTGTGCTAATAACTCCGGACCGGAGACCAGTTATTAGGCGGAAGGACACGGCAGGTGGGGCCGGGACGTGAAAGGTCAGTGGAAGGCTGGGGGCGATTGTTGATGTCCCAACACCGACCTTCCTCGCTTCGACCGCACTCCACCAACCCAGGTCTGACGTTCTGTCCTCCCGCAATCTCGCGTTCAATTATTCCTCCTGGCCCGCAGGCTTTGAATTTCTCGCGGCCTTCTGCGACCTTCGCCCTTCACCAGAGTGTAGGAGCAAAACGAAGTCCTACAACGAAAGGCATTTTCCAAATTCTCTTTTGGCTGCTGAAGTGATAACGATTTTTAAGAAAGGAGATTCACAGCAAACAAACAATTATAGGCCCATCTCAGTCCTGCCGGTGCTGAGGAAATTTTTGAAAAAAGTTTATGAGCAGGGTGCTAACTTTTTTTAGCATCATTGAGGTATCGCGATTGAAAGGTCTTCCCTTGCATAGACCATCCCCCCCTTACCCTCCGATTAGGTATTATTTTCGAATGTTTTAAATAGAATATCCTTGGATTTCAGTTTCAAGAAATGCTCTTTTCCTCTTATGGGCACAGATAACCCACCTTAGAGTGAACGTAGATAGGGATTTTCCCTTGTTAGTTGAAGGTACACAATGTCATGAGGTTGTATCATATATCCAATCACCAGTTGAAAAGCATTAAACGTCTTTTTTATTATGGTTTGGTATTTTATAAAGAGTAGCTGATCAATTTGCTCCGATCAATTGAGTCTAGAATGAAAACTTCACACTTTCTCAGGTTGTGTTGGGTAGAGCTTTAATCCGGCGAAGTATTAATATATATTTGAAAAACTATCGTTTTGATCATTCCCGCCCTTTTTCAGGGATGATTCGGCAATTTACACGAACGTTAATTTCATCATTCAGCAAAGAGCGGGGTTTAATAGTCTCACTGACGCCCTGTCAATGTGCCAAATCATTTTTGCAGGTAAATTTTAACGAGTGCCCAAACTCGGCCTTCGGCCCTGTAATGAACGCATGTATATGCATGAGGAATCATTAGTCCGCGGCGTGATTGGCGGGCCGGCCGCTAATGTGTTGCGATAAGCGCCGACATGCGAAGAGCGGAGAGCGACTCGTAAGAAGGATTACTGTCGATCCCCGGACCGGGTAATGTAAGTAGAGTGCAATAATATTGCCCCTTGGTCACCTGTGCGGTGGTGTAAATATGAGCATTGACAATTACCAGTACACCTCGTAGACTGCTAGTTCAATTGACAAGAACAAGAACAGACGCAAAGTTTTAACGTAGTTATGACAGCCCTCAATAGATAGCGTCACCAGTAAATACATGTATTCGGCCAGGGTGTAGTTAAAAAATAACAATATATAGTTACCGAGAACCTAAAATTTAATTGTACCATATCTAAGTTTCTACCGCGGTTTCGGAAACTAAATTACATATCCCATCTTCTGTTTATAAGTAGAAATAATTGGGATGAGTCAAGCACATTATTTTTACGATAACGATATCATTTATTCTTCAACCAACGCTCACTCTGCGCTCACTGGCGACCAGCTGCACAATAATGTTTACCGTCCTCTGTTTCCTAGCAGCTCTCTGTTTTCATGGAATCTTTGCTTCCAAGTAAGAGGATAATCAATGAATGTTATGAGTTGTGGTGGTCTAATCTAATGGTTTGGGATAAGATACTTACAGGATGATTCTACTAATACAGATACATTTTCAAAGCAGCTCAACATCTTTTAAAAATCGTGGTTTTTAATTACGTTTGCCTGCGGGAGCCACACTTCAGTCCGGGTTTCCTTAAAGAAAGGGCGGATATCGTAATGTAGGCTATCCTTCATTGATTGCAGCGAACTTAGGAGAACAAAAAAGCTATCACACACAAACGCATGTAATCGTTTATCGGTGATATAACTAATCCAGGTCGTTTTCCACTGTAGTAGACACACACACCGCAAGTTACATTACCTAAATTTACGCCCATACATAAATACAACTTTATTTTCATTAAATCGACATAGTCTTACGTTCAAAACCCACGTAACATGGCGAATCTGAACAAAGTTCTTATAGAAAGAGTGTTGGCGAGGTGAGGGACATTTTTACTGACTAAAGCAGAATGATTCATAGCCAGATGTGCACTTATTGCAGACTCCCTCTATACTATGTGTCTGCACTCGTATTTCTCTCACATTCGTAAAAATACGTCTAATTGGTATTCGGCATCTTTTCGTATAATGCAGCCTAAAATATATTTATTTTGCGTTAAAGATTGAAGTAATTGAACGGAACTTCGAACGAAACTTCTGAAGGTTAAGAGCGTGAAGAGCATTGACCTCGGAATCAAAAGTGATCTCGGTCTTATTTTGATCCCGAAATAACCGAGGTTAGCGGTAATAAGGGATCAGGTTTGGACGGACGGCGCCGATGAAACCAATGAAACCCGTCGCGGCCCGACCGCAAACATCGGCGAAGGTATATTTAGACTTGACCTCACTCATTGTAATCAAAGTAGATTGTATTTTTGCCAATGTTTCAGGATTGGATTTATTTCTTTTTTCTTGGTTTCAGCTCAGATAGTAAGAAACTGCAAACACCGATCTTGTACCCGTTTGATAGTTCCCTGCGTTGCCTGCAACTATCTAGAAAACAAAACTGTTTCTGTAAAACATTTTATGTGTTTTGGCTCAAAATGTTGGTCTGCCAATACAGTACCTTATAAGTAGAAATGTTTTGTCAAAATTCAAAAGAAATCAGCTCAGAATTGTTTACCTTCAACGGCAGTTGAATGATAGGTTATTAGTTAGACTAGTTGAAATGAGTTTATTGACAGCCTGCACAGCAGAACATTGAAGACCTAAAGTTCTTTTCCAGAATTAATTGCCAAAGTATGAAAGTGTCTTCAATACCGGCATATTCTCGAACATTCTCCCTCACAAAACAAAGTAAAATCCTCCTTCGCACCGAGTCATGAAAGTCACTCTAGAATGTTTATCTCCGCTATTAACCCGTCTAAAAATAGCTGGGGACGCGGTTAGAGAAATTTACAACAGACCAGTGGCAAGGCTCGGAGGTAGGACGTGTCAGGACTGTGACAAGGTGTTAAACATTGGCTCGGGTGCGCGCGGCTGCGGCTGGCTCGGGCCCAGCGGCTGCGGCTGCGGCGGTCGCTGCGCTCGCGGCTATTCCTGCCTCGCCACTCACTGCGATCTCACGGCTGAGCGAGTGAGCGGCCTTGTTAACCTCGTAACTCGCCTCTAGTGCTGATCTCCCGCGTCTTAATAGGTTTGCGGCTGAACGCTTCCGAGCTTTATTAGGTTGAGAATGTATGCTGTGTGTTGAGGGTTATTTTTGGGCTTCACATCAAGTTGGGGCAAAGGACTGTTGATGAAGGAGTTAAATAAAATACATTTTTTGATATTACGGTTCCCTTGAGGTTGTTTTTTATAACTTTAAAAACTTAAAACTTTACAGTGTTTAAGGCACAAAACCCAACTCTGGGCCGTTGATTGATTTGAGTCGAGCTATGATTATGCTTTTGTTATCATACCAAATGGCTGGTTGGTGCAGTGGTTATAGTGCCCGCCTACAAACTTGTAGGTAGCCGGATCGATCCCGAGAAAAGTTGGTAGCTTTTTGAAGGGTTGTTTCTGGAGCCAGCTGCCATTGGTTGTTGAGCTATTAATTAACAATCCTGTCTAAGGAACGTGCCAACCTTAGTCAGTAACAAGGCTACAAGATCGCGCCACCATCATCACGATCATCACACTCATCCTTCACTCATATTCAGGGTAACGTCCTCCATGATGTCTTATGAAGAATGATTAAGAAATGAATGATTATCTCATTAGCGTTTCTTTGCTGAACGAGTTTCTTACTGGAAGCGTGATCAAAATCAAACTATACTACTAATCTTAGATAATTTGAAACGGTGATTGTGGGTACCATAACTCAAGCAAAAGCCCACAAGAGGTGACGCAATATGCACAGGGGTGCTCAGATAGGGGTTGGCCTTTAGACCCCAGTTCTGGACTATTCTCCAATTCATCAGCCGTGGCACCTGACGCACCAGTGGACCTCGCTTTCCCCAGCGCGGTCCTAATCCCTTACATGCCATGACCATGAAAATAAAGTATAGCACTAGGTTCAGCCCTAGACCCAGCACTGGACGTGCACAAGGTTCAGCCCTAGACCCTGCACGGGAAGTGCATTAGGTTCAGCCCTAGACCCCAATCGTAGTCCCTACACTGGACGTTCGCAAGGTTCGGCCCTAGACCCAGCACTGGACGTGCACAAGGTTCAGCCCTAGACCCTGCACGGGAAGTGCATTAGGTTCAGCCCTAGACCCCAATCGTAGTCCCTACACTGGACGTTCGCAAGGTTCGGCCCTAGACCCAGCACTGGACGTGCACAAGGTTCAGCCCTAGACCCTGCACGGGAAGTGCATTAGGTTCAGCCCTAAACCCCCAACCCTAGTCCCTACACTGGACGTTCCCAAGGTTCGGCCCTAGAACCAGCACTGGACGTGCACAAGGTTCAGCCCTACACCCGGCAATGAACACGTGCAGAAGGTTCAGCCCTAGACTCGGCAATGAACGCGTGCAGAAGGTTCAGCCCTAGACCCAGCACTGGACGTGCACAATGTTCAGCCCTAAACCCAGCACTGGACGTGCACAATGTTCAGCCCTAAACCCAGCACTGGACGTGCACAAGGTCCATCCCTAGACCCAGCACTGGACGTGTACAAGGTTCAGCCCTAAACCCAGCACTGGAAGTGCATTAGGTTCAGCCCTAGACCCCCAACCCTAGTCCCTACACTGGACGTTCGCAAGGTTCGGCCCTAGACCCAGCACTGGACGTGCACAAGGATCAGCCCTAGACCCAGTAATGAACAAGTGCACAAGGTTCAGCCCCAGACCCAGCAATGGACGTGCACAAGGTTCAGCCCTAAACCCAGCACTGGACGTGCACAATGTTCAGCCCTAGACCCAGCACTGGACGTGCACAAAGTTCAGCCCTAGACCCAGCACTGGACGTGCACGCAAGGTTCAGCCCTAGACCCAGCATTGAACTAGCACAAGGTTCAACCCTAGACTCAGCACTGGACGTGCACATGGTTCAGCCCTCAACCCAGCACTGGATCAGCAGAGACAGGGTTTGGCCTCTTAGCTCCAGACGGAGAGCTACGAGGAAGCGGCAAGCGGCAGCTATCGTCGCCTTGTGTGAATGAACCAAGGCCGGTCTGGCGGTGACGTCTGCTCTGCAGTCGCCGCACGCGCCGCCGCATTGTGCCGGCAAAAACTGACAATAGCACCACAGCCTCCGCGGCGGCGCCTCAGCCGTCGGCTGGAAAGTAGGAGACGTATCTACTGAAGATCAAAGAAGAAAACTTAAGAGGTCTCTTTGAAGTAAATTAAAAATCAATATTCCTCATAATTTTTTTAATATTAAAAAATCAAATCCTTCCCTAAAAAATAAAAAAATGTTCAAAAAACAAATTAACGAAAAATCAAAATATTTTTACTTTTTGTTTTTATGAATATAAAAACAAATACTTCCCTTCAAAAATAACATAATCCACTTTAAAGTCAATTACAAATCATTATATTCATATTTTTTATCATTTTAAAAAAATTAAAAAACCAAATCCTTCCTTAAAAAGTAAAAAAATCCACAAAAAACAAATGAACAAAAAACACAAATACTTTTTACATTATGTTTTTATGAATACAAAAACAAATCCTTCCCTTAAAAAATAACTAATCCCCTCCAGTAAGTAAATAAAAATTGAAGAAAATCCTGTCGGTTTGAAGGAATAAGTAAACTGGGTTTCTACTCGATGCTCTACTCAATGCTGGGTATTACTCAATGCTATTATGTATTAATATCTTGAAGTATTCGCTTTAAATTGAGCGAATAATATTATATTTCATTACTAGGGGCTAAAGTGGCGCTTTTCGTACGAGGTCAAGTTTTTCCGGATGACAAATGACTAAGCAACGAAAAGCAGCTTTAGATCCTTGTTATGAACTGTAATTTTCGTTATCCCGTTCAGTACAACACTCTTAAACTAAGAAAACCAAAATTTTACAACTTTACAAAACTCATTGAACTATCGATTGGGGAAATTAGCGCGAGTTTCACAAATCGATTAAACCGTCAACAATGCAATAATCAATTACAATTGATAACAACCGATATTATCGGTGTTAATCGGTCCGATAACCACTCTCGATGAAATCGATAGCTCACCATCGACGCTGACGAACACTCGTTTGAAGATTTAGTACATTATAAACAAACAGCTGACGTCCTCGTCATCAGCTGATTCTTTTCCTCCTTAGGGCGAAAAAGAGCTTCTTTAGGCCCGCAACTCATATTGTATAGTGCCGTTTTCGCAGCGGTATAACGAAAAAGCAAATTTGTGTATTCGGCCACAGAGGAGAATCAAAGATTAGACTCTTCTCTGTGATTCGGCCCAGTGAAAACGCTTTTCAAGAGTTTGGTGCCAGAGCAATCACTCCTTTCTATTAATAATTGTGCCCGCAGTATGTGCGGAAAACCTTCCGATACTTTTTTACTCGTACACAAAGAAATAAAACAGTTCAGATGGTGGTCTGATTAACATCCTGAAACGTTATTTGAAGAGAATCCTATCACGATTGACGGACAGCGGACGGTAATTGTTTTGAATGAGTATAAAGTAATTTACCCGATATATTTTAACGTTCGCCGATTGTCTCTACATTTTTACAGATCGCGTTAACTTGACCGTGTTCTTCATGAAATGGAGCATGATCGACTATCTCCGGCTTTGAACAGGTTTTAGTCTCAACCTCCAACATTTTCGCCAATATTTGCAATCTGATTTGCCTGTCAATTAGTATTCTCTAACGGGCGAACGGCCGCGTTATATCAGGTGTTACGGCCGTGTCGAAGTTTTCCAAATCGATTATACACACTTCGTTGACCACACGCATGCTAACCGCTGTATCTCCATAATCGGCAAAGACCGGGTTATGATACCTTCCTTACTCGAGGTCGCGTCGACGCGGGGCCCGCCTCCTTAATGGTCCCCTTAACTCCTTAACTGATATAGTACCTATCGTTAAGGAGTTATGTTGTAACATTGGCTTGTACCTTTGAAGGATTAGGGTTATAAAGTCTTCGGGTATCCTTCCCTGATGATCTGCCATTACTACCACTACTGTACTTTGGAACAGATGCTTACAAATTACACGATAATATGTTGTTTTATCTTAAGGTTTTACACACTGATAGCATGTAGCCTATCCTTCAGTCCTTCTCTAATAGTAGATATATCCATCATTACAGTATGTTTATTTCATAGGATACTAATTTTTAAAGGGTTATACATACTGATACAGTATATCCTTAACAAGAATATACTAACATATATTAATGTACCCCTTATACATCAGGGGGTAATCGTAATGTACCCCTTATCTACACACCTTGTGTGTACTGCATTAACCATTAAAAGTACACTCTGGTTGTACCCTTCAGTGTCAGTTTGTATATAGCTTATATTCTTAAATTGTGATGTCAATGAATGATACCATTGATTATCCTCCTACAGGTGTATTGTCAATGGTGATACCATCCTTCGACGGTGATCCAAACACTATAAAAAGCCTTCTCAGCATTCATTATTTGGTTATGGTTCCTCTTTGTCCATACAAGTTCTCACGATTAAACGGATGATTGAGTCCAGGCCATTCCAGCTGTTAAAAATCTGTTTTAAATCTTGAAGATCTATGAAGGTAGCTGTCAAGATCTATATGTGTTGTGTCAAATGCTGAATCGCAATGGTCCACATAAGTTAAAGCGGTTGATAAATGGTACGCTACGTTAAGCAGCCAGTCGTTATTCCAAGCTTTACGAGTTCTAAAACGAGCCGTTAGATTCGAGATAAACTGTCGTAAATAGAACGCCCGTCGTTAATACAGTTTTCTATTTGGTCGATACAGTGGCCGAAAGTTAACGGGTGTCAACAGTTTAGCGCGGCGCCGGGGGGAATGCGTGACGTCATAGTGCCAGTTGACAGGCGTCATAAATAAACATTGTCAACTGATTACTGTACTTGGAACTGTTTACTTGGCTTTTGTTTCGGTCGTAATTACTCCCAAGCTTAAACATTGAAGCTTTCGTCGTGAATAAAGTGTGAATTAACGGTATGCCCATCCTGTATTTATCTTTGAAAGTGCTTCCACCTACTGACTGTTATACAGGGTGTTTCCAAATTGTCTGGACATAATTTGTGGACTTGTTCCTTGGGCTAAGACAAACATAAAATGCCATATAAGTATGGGTCTAAAATGCCTAGATTTCCGTCTGTCGGTCTGTTTGTGATTTTTTAAAATTATTTTTTATCTTGGGTTTTATTTTTATCTTTTACATTTTCAAGATATAAATTTCAAAATTGGTAAAATGTGTAGTTCAAAAGGTAAAAATAGCTTAAAAATTTTCTTTAACATATCTCAAGCCGTTTCAATATGGCGGCCATTCAAAAACTTTAATGTCAAATTTCATAAAACCCGTAAATATTAAGAAAATGGTTTTCATCATCAAAAAGATAGAGGATTTGAATCCAAATCAAATGAGACCTTATTTGTTAAAATCGGATCACAAACAACCGAGTTATCAGTTTTTTCTTCATTCGGTTACGCAATTTAATAGGACTGCCATAACTTACTGCTCTTATGTTAGGTTTATTTTTTCCTATTTTACAAAAAAAAGAAAAAACTGATAACTCGGTTGTTTGTGATCCGATTTTAACAATCAAGGTCTCATTTGATTGGGATTTAAATCCTCTGTCTTTTTGATGATAAAAACAATTTTCTTAATATGTAAATTAGGTCGTAAGGTTTCGTAAGGTCTTCGTTTAAGGCCGTAAGGTTTTCATGAAATTTGGCATTAAAGATTTTAAATGGCCGCCATATTGAAACGACTTGAGATATTCGAACAAACATTTTAAAGCTTGTTTTACCTTCTAAACTACACATCTGTACCAATTTTTATATTTCTATCTTGAAAAATGTCCAAGATGTAAAATAATTTTTTTAAATCACAAACAGACCGACAGACAGAAATCTAGGCATTTTATTCCCATACTTTTGTGACATTTTATGTTTGTCTCAGCCCAAGGGGCAAGTCCACAAAATATGTCCAGACAATTTTGAAACACCCTGTATACTATCGCTACTCAAGTACGCCTATGTTATTTTAAACTTGAAAAAACAACTTGAATTTTTTTACAATACGGTACAGAATGTGTTTCCGTTACATTGAGGGATTTCTCGCCGGGAGTTAAGCATAGAACTATATGAACACTGGTTGTGGAGCTATATTTCTTTGTTATTCAATATGTATCAGTTTATCACAGGTAAACTCTGATTCATTGAATAAAGATGTCGATACGACAATCGGCTGTTACGATATTCAAAAGACAGCTTTTATTATGCAATGACGTCACGGCTGTTTGTCACAACTCTCCCCCTCCCCTCTTCTCTTATTGGCTGCCATACATCTATTGGCTTTGTTGTTAAAGGAAGTAGGCATTCCATTGAGACATTTTCAGCTTCTGTTGATGTGACGGTTATAACTTGGATAGGAAGTATTTAGTCATGTCGGTTTTTGTGGCATTAACAGGTATTGTTGCACTACTATGGTTTACCATCACGTTATCAATTACCGTAGTTTTATACTTCCGCTCCTGAGAATTTTCGTCATTCTAAGTATATGAGATTAACTTGTAGATAATAATAAGATCACATCTGTTTTGATTGTTGCACCTGCGTTTCTCTCGTTAAAATTTGTCATATTGGGCCCTACTAATTTAATGTTTTCGATAATAATATATTATGTATGCCTCGGAAAATACTTAATACACCGATCATATTTATCTTCAGGCTTACAGTAATTTTGTTCACTTTAAGAACTGAATAGAAACTGAACTGATAAAACAAATGAGGAATTTCAACATTTGCACGCCCTGTTTAGGTTGACCTCTTTCCAATCACGTGACCTCATATCATAAATAACTCAGTATCCAATCGCTTCGTTCGATGAGTTGCATCGTTATCGTTATTTTTTTGTTAGTTAAAATCACCAGTTGGATAAGTAAACCTTTTAAATAATTATCTTTTAACTACCAATTATAATGAATTTTGTAAGAATATTACTATTATCTATCCTGTTATTCAACCTTGCCTTGCCTTTAAAATTTTAGAGAAAAGTTATTCTATAACTTTTAGCATCTAAATTATTAATATTTTAACATGCTTATGTTATCGAATCTGATAATAAACATAGGCCAAAGAGTAATAGCTGACGAAGAGGAGCAAAACACTTCCTTAGCTTAGCATGGTTTTAAGATATTAAATTATTCCTGAGAACTCTTTGTAAGTGAAGTTCGGTTACAACTTCCTTAAACAGTAAACAATGTAAAACCGTGTGTCTAACCTTTAAGCTTTTACTTGAATAGTGCCATTTAAACTCAGTTTGCAACTTTACTTTTTATTGCCGAAACGAAACTATGGATTATTGATAGAATGATGTAGGATTATTGATAGAATTGATAGAATGATGATCAATAGAATTGATGTTTGGACTACATCACCTACAGTTTGGTTTGGTTTGGTTAGGTTTGGTTAGTTAGGTTAGTTCTGTAATCAATTGTTTGGTTTAGGCATAAAGGTAAGTTGTAAATTGTGTTTATAAATGGTAGTATTCAAGTAAAAACATGGAGATGAGCGAAAAGGAGAATCAGGGGAGAGAGAGTGAAGGACCATAGTTAATGGTGCCAGTCACTACACACTTGACACCATGAAACCATGTCATAAATATAAGCCATAAGTGAGGTAGGTAAAATAATTAATCAAAGATTGGGTCCTCCTCTTTTGCTTTATGTCCCCATTTGGTTATATTATGTGTTTACATGGAAAATGTGTACTATATGAAATGTATTTAGAAACCCATTGGTGTATGCCGGGATTGCCTAGTTAGTGACGTGTATGGCTCCAATAGTTAATAAATGACAAATGACGTCATAAGGTGTGACTGACCCGGGTCCTTGTACATAGGCGTGCCAGTTACTGGCGCCAATCATTGCACTAACTAAACTCCTAGGCTCTTGGCAATTGGAGAAAAACAGATATTCTCTCGTAAATTAAAAGATATGTTTCTGAAGTCTACTTGCTGACCGGTGGATCAAAAGGGATGTCTATAAAATGTCTCGTAACCAAATCATCATTCTTAATCATTTTTATTAAGACAGGTACCTCATGGAGAAGGACGTTACCCTGAATATGAGTGAAGGATGAGTGTGATGATCGTGATGGTAGTGGCGCGATCTTGTAGCCTTGTTACTGACTAAGGTTGGCATGTTCCTTAGACAGGACTGTTAATTAATAGCCCAACAACCAATGGCAGCTGGCTCCAGAAACAACCCTTCAAAAAGCTACTAGCTTTTCTCGGGATCGATCCGGCTACCTACAAGTTTGTAGGCGGGCACTATAACCACTACACCAACCAACCATGATCAGAAGGGAGACGTATCCCTCCCCGGGGTCGGTCCCGTGACCGTGAGGACTGTGGCTGTCGGAGGAATGGCAGAGTGCGCTAAGTGGGAAGCCGTGTCTGGGGAACCGGTTCGTGTAAGCCGGTCTCCGCGGCTGATCTGCTCGCCGACGCTACTGATCGATCCCTAATCGATCATGTGAATTACTGACGAGAAGTGGTCCGCTTTGTTTGTCTCGTGGTTTTTCGAGGGTGTTCCACTTTCATGTTTAATTTGTCTCTGTATATTTGCTGTTGTTGCTCTAAACTCTCTTTAAGAATCTGTAGGCACGTTAAGTTGAACTCTGTGGTCTGGTTCGCAATTGTGTAAAATATATTTTTTGCAATTACTAACAGGAGTTTGGTAAATGTGCAACGACTGGCACCAATATCTGTCATGTTTAAGTACTAGGACGCGGGCCAGTCACACCGTATATCGTCACTTGTCACTTGACAGCTACTGGAGTCATTCACGTCACTACAAATGTCCAATCATTGGCGCCAGTTACTGAGGTGTACCATCAGCAGGGTCAGTCACACAGTAATGACGTCTCTTGCCACGTGTCATACACGTCACTGGCCAGGCAGTTTTACAAGTGTGTAGTGACTGGCGCCGGAAACTGCCACACTTATTTACCAGGAGCCTCCGGTCGGTCACACAGTACGATGTCACGACGGCTACTGGAGTCATCATACACGTCACTGGCCAGGCAGTTTGACAAGAGTGCAACGACTGGCGCCAGTAACTGCCACTCTTATGTACCAGGAGCCTCCGGTCGGTCACACAGTACGATGTCACGACGGCTACTGGAGTCATCATACACGTCACTGGCCAGGCAGTTTTACAAGAGTGCAAAGACTGGCGCCAGTAACTACCACACTTATGTACCAGGAGCCTCCGGTCGGTCACACAGTACGATGTCACGACGGCTACTGGAGTCATCATACACGTCACTGGCCAGGCAGTTTTACAAGAGTGCAACGACTGGCGCCAGTAACTGCCACACTTATGTACCAGGAGCCTGCGGTCAGTCACACAGTACGATGTCACGACGGCTACTGGAGTCATCATACACGTCACTGGCCAGGCAGTTTGACAAGAGTGCAAGGACTGGCGCCAGTAACTGCCACATTTATTTACCAGGAGCCTGCGGTCGGTCACACAGTACGATGTCACGACGGCTACTGGAGTCATCGTACACGTCACTGGCCAGGCAGTTTGACAAGAGTGCAAGGACTGGCGCCAGTAACTGCCACATTTATTTACCAGGAGCCTGCGGTCGGTCACACAGTACGATGTCACGACGGCTACTGGAGTCATCGTACACGTCACTGGCCAGGCAGTTTTACAAGAGTGCAACGACTGGCGCCAGTAACTGCCACACTTATGTACCAGGAGCCTGCGGTCAGTCACACAGTACGATGTCACGACGGCTACTGGAGTCATCGTACACGTCACTGGCCAGGCAGTTTGACAAGAGTGCAACGACTGGCGCCAGTAACTGCCACACTTATGTACCAGGAGCCTGCGGTCAGTCACACAGTACGATGTCACGACGGCTACTGGAGTCATCGTACACGTCACTGGCCAGGCAGTTTTACAAGAGTGCAACAACTGGCGCCAGTAACTGCCACACTTATGTACCAGGAGCCTGCGGTCAGTCACACAGTACGATGTCACGACGGCTACTGGAGTCATCGTACACGTCACTGGCCAGGCAGTTTGACAAGAGTGCAACGACTGGCGCCAGTAACTGCCACACTTATGTACCAGGAGCCTGCGGTCAGTCACACAGTACGATGTCACGACGGCTACTGGAGTCATCGTACACGTCACTGGCCAGGCAGTTTTACAAGAGTGCAACGACTGGCGCCAGTAACTGCCACACTTATGTACCAGGAGCCTGCGGTCAGTCACACAGTACGATGTCACGACGGCTACTGGAGTCATCGTACACGTCACTGGCCAGGCAGTTTGACAAGAGTGCAACGACTGGCGCCAGTAACTGCCACACTTATGTACCAGGAGCCTGCGGTCAGTCACACAGTGCGATGTCACGACGGCTACTGGAGTCATCGTACACGTCACTGGCCAGGCAGTTTTACAAGAGTGCAACGACTGGCGCCAGTAACTGCCACACTTATGTACCAGGAGCCTGCGGTCAGTCACACAGTACGATGTCACGACGGCTACTGGAGTCATCATACACGTCACTGGCCAGGCAGTTTGACAAGAGTGCAACGACTGGCGCCAGTAACTGCCACACTTATTTACCAGGAGCCTCCGGTCGGTCACACAGTACGATGTCACGACGGCTACTGGAGTCATCGTACACGTCACTGGCCAGGCAGTTTGACAAGAGTGCAACGACTGGCGCCAGTAACTGCCACATTTATTTACCAGGAGCCTCCGGTCGGTCACACAGTACGATGTCACGACGGCTACTGGAGTCATCATACACGTCACTGGCCAGGCAGTTTGACAAGAGTGCAACGACTGGCGCCAGTAACTGCCACATTTATTTACCAGGAGCCTCCGGTCGGTCACACAGTACGATGTCACGACGGCTACTGGAGTCATCATACACGTCACTGGCCAGGCAGTTTGACAAGAGTGCAACGACTGGCGCCAGTAACTGCCACATTTATTTACCAGGAGCCTCCGGTCGGTCACACAGTACAATGTCACGACGGCTACTGGAGTCATCATACACGTCACTGGCCAGGCAGTTTGACAAGAGTGCAACGACTGGCGCCAGTAACTGCCACATTTATTTACCAGGAGCCTCCGGTCGGTCACACAGTACGATGTCACGACGGCTACTGGAGTCATCATACACGTCACTGGCCAGGCAGTTTGACAAGAGTGCAACGACTGGCGCCAGTAACTGCCACATTTATTTACCAGGAGCCTGCGGTCGGTCACACAGTACGATGTCACGACGGCTACTAGAGTCATCATACACGTCACTGGCCAGGCAGTTTGACAAGAGTGCAACGACTGGCGCCAGTAACTGCCACACTTATGTACCAGGAGCCTGCGGTCAGTCACACAGTACGATGTCACGATGGCTACTGGAGTCATCATACACGTCACTGGCCAGGCAGTTTGACAAGAGTGCAACGACTGGCGCCAGTAACTGCCACACTTATTTACCAGGAGCCTCCGGTCGGTCACACAGTACGATGTCACGACGGCTACTGGAGTCATCATACACGTCACTGGCCAGGTAGTTTGACAAGAGTGCAACGACTGGCGCCAGTAACTGCCACATTTATTTACCAGGAGCCTGCGGTCGGTCACACAGTACGATGTCACGACGGCTACTGGAGTCATCATACACGTCACTGGCCAGGCAGTTTGACAAGAGTGCAACGACTGGCGCCAGTAACTGCCACACTTATGTACCAGGAGCCTGCGGTCGGTCACACAGTACGATGTCACGACGGCTACTGGAGTCATCATACACGTCACTGGCCAGGCAGTTTGACAAGAGTGCAACGACTGGCGCCAGTAACTGCCACATTTATTTACCAGGAGCCTGCGGTCGGTCACACAGTACGATGTCACGACGGCTACTGGAGTCATCATACACGTCACTGGCCAGGCAGTTTGACAAGAGTGCAACGACTGGCGCCAGTAACTGCCACATTTATTTACCAGGAGCCTGCGGTCGGTCACACAGTACAATGTCACGACGGCTACTGGAGTCATCATACACGTCACTGGCCAGGCAGTTTGACAAGAGTGCAAGGACTGGCGCCAGTAACTGCCACATTTATTTACCAGGAGCCTGCGGTCAGTCACACAGTACGATGTCACGACGGCTACTGGAGACATCATACACGTCACTGGCCAGGCAGTTTGACAAGAGTGCAAGGACTGGCGCCAGTAACTGCCACATTTATTTACCAGGAGCCTGCGGTCGGTCACACAGTACGATGTCACGACGGCTACTGGAGTCATCATACACGTCACTGGCCAGGCAGTTTGACAAGAGTGCAAGGACTGGCGCCAGTAACTGCCACATTTATTTACCAGGAGCCTGCGGTCAGTCACACAGTACGATGTCACGACGGCTACTGGAGTCATCATACACGTCACTGGCCAGGCAGTTTGACAAGAGTGCAACGACTGGCGCCAGTAACTGCCACACCTATTTACCAGGAGCCTGCGGTCAGTCACACAGTACGATGTCACTTGTCACTTGACAGCTACTGAAGTCATTCACGTCACTAGAAATGTGCAATCACTGGCGCCAGACTGAGGTGTACCATGAGCTGGGTCAGTCACACAGTATGACGTCTCTTGTCATGTGCATACACGTCACTGACTAGGGCAGTGTGACGTGTGTATAGTGACTGGCGCCAGTAGCTGTCACTGTTATGTACCACGAGCTGGGTCAGTCACACAGTATGTCACGTGACAGCTACTGGAGTCATACACGTCACTGACCAGGCAGTGTGACAAGTGTGCAGTGACTGGCACCAGTAACTGTTACTGTAGTGTACCATGAACTGGGTCAGTCACTCAGAATGACGTCACTTGTCACGTTTCATACACGTCACTGACCAGGCAGTGTGACAAGTGTGCAGTGACTGGCGCCAGCAACTGTCACGGTCATGTACCAGGGGGATATTTATATCTCGTTATGATTCACGTCGGGTCAGTCACCTTTTTTAAATGGACGGTCTCGCTCTGGTGTCACCTTTCTAACTTTGCTTTTTCTTAAAAGCCAAAGTGACCAAGCTAACTTTAAAATCAGTTATTTTTTAAAGAAAAAACTTAGTTACATCACTTAACATGTTATTGATTCATGATGCAATAAAGATGCTTCAATATTTAGAAACAAAAATGAACATGTGTATTGTTTATGGTTTTATTCAGAGGTGTGAAAAAGGAGGTAAACAATAATAAGTTTGTAGCCTAATTTTAAGTTTGATTTAGCAAATATATTTTACTCTAAAACTGTTTGCTAGAACAGTTATACTTCGTCTTCAGAGGTCATGCACTGCTATTTTCCCAAAGTTTTAATTCTTCACAGAATCTAAACGTAATATTTTTCATATTCACGTAATATTTATTCAAAATCATACGTAGAAAGCTCGTAGAATGAATTAAATCACCTCACTATTCAAGGTGAGCTCTTTACAAATCTTCATTCTCAACATCTCCCCATGATCAGTGGTCAATACTGATCGTGGAATCGCAGGCTATCTTGCCAAATTATCATCTTCATCTAATCGTCCAGTGTCTCTTTTAAAAATTAAATATGCGTAATCTTTTTTTGGGAATCTGTTGAGTAGGGACTGGGTCAGTAAATTTTCGCGTGTCTTAAAAATAAATGAGAGTAAAGCGCAGTCCCGGAAGACAGCAAAATATCATTCTTGTTTTTTTGGAGTAATATTGTTCTTTGGGAATCTAAATTTAAAAAAAAACATCATTCCTGCAGTTATTTTTACTAGCATCGATTACTGTGCAATTATGAAAGTTTTTATTCCTACTTAATAGACAATGTGCAACTTCTCTGCCTCTGCGGTGTCTGGGTGGCGTCCAGCCGATACCAGACGCAACGTTGTCCGGGCAGGATTGTAATTAACATTGCGACTTGCCCCGTCATGCCGACTAACTAACTGCACAGAGAAGCTGTGCTAACTGCCTCCACGCACCAACCTCAACACAGTTAACCTTATTTGATTGTTTTACCTCTTGGTGTCGTTTCTTAATTTGATTCATCAGTAAGTTCTCTTCTCAGTTAAAATATCTAGCAATTAAAGTCAAATTATTTATTTGAGAAATTTATTTTGTTTCAGGTAATGTGCATGTTTTGTCAGCACTGCCGTGTAAGTAAAAAACCTCGGCTGTAATGGAATTGTAAAAAACATATAAGCATTTTATACATTGTTGAGTTTGGAATCAAATCATCAAATCAGTTTCCTCTAAGCATGGTTTTGTTATGTAGCTCAAACTCAAATTATGAATTCGAAATAGCTGTATAGGTCACTTCAAAACTAGCCTTTATGTTAGTTTAAGTAAACAATGTTGTGTTTTTTAACGTCTACCTTAGGCTACTACTAAATACTAAAGTAATTCATTGGATTAGCGATGTAATTAGCTTAAAAAATATAATATATTAACTAACTCAAATTATTTAATCTCATCATATATCGTATTGCGAAACTTCAGTAAGGTTATTAAAATTTTAAACCGTGAGTTTGGCAATTAGGGCAGGTGGGTCAGAAATATTCCGGCAGTACTATGCAAATTAATTGTTCCCGTTCTCGTGTACTCGTACTAAATTATTTTACAATATGTCTTTTAACATGATCGGAAACTAATGAGGTCAGACAGTAGCTTCCAGTTAATTTGATCCGCAGTTGGGCGTACACCTGATATTTTTTTGTGCTTGATAAGTTACATAAAAAGTGACGATTTTGTATAGGTGACAAACTAATTACTCTTTGATGCTAGTTCGAAAGGATTGATAGCACAATAATACATTTTCCAGAGGATAATGCTTTATCAGGCCCTACAATTTGTTTTGCACGAAATCTCGTTCCGCAGACGGGATGTCCGGCGTTTCCGCGGTCCGCGGCCGCGGTGTGACGTGGCGGCCTTCACACAGTTTCCGAGGTCCATCGCATTACGCGGCCGTACGCCACGTGGTCACGAACTAGGCGTACGTAATAAAATTATAAAATAATTATATCCATCTTTAGCGAATTTCCTTAAAGAAATAAGCCATTACCGTATGTCTCATGGTAAGACCTAAGCCCGAGACCATGATAACTTTTCGTTTTAAGCCCCCCGGTTGCAAAACACATCTTTCGTTACGAATTTATATATATGTTTGTTAACATTAAGAGTTAACAAACACTCCACTTTGAGTAAAGTGGTAATCACTCGGAAGAGTTAATAAACTAGCCCGATCCGATCATACCACGGGAATGGGGTGTAAAGAGGGATAATCCCTCAGAGGATAAAATGAGTTTTTGGCAGATTTTACAAAGACAAAAGTAATAAAATTTTGGTTGGCACCGTTGGATTTAGCTCGAAAAAAACAATTTAGCATTAAATCCAATGAGCACCTCTGTTATTGAATCCATTAGAGCAATCTCTGTCCATTGGATACCAAGATATTGAAAGTGGTAAACACAGTACGTTGTCCCAATGTTAACCTTATGGGAAATGAGTAAAATTCTATATCTCGTTTATTTTTCAACAAATCTTAATAAAACTTAGTTTGTGGCTTCATCCAGATGAAATCCAATGCCTAAAAATCACCGATATTTACATTTTTTTAGCAGCAAACCTGCAAATTCACTCCCCATGTTAACCTTATATAGGGAACAACGAATACTCTATATCTTCCTCATTTCTGAATGTATATTGATGAAACTTGGCAAATAGCTTCTTCTAGTTCAAATCTACTAAACATTGAATTCAAACCACCCATGCGCAATTTTAACATACTGTCGCAGCAAACTAGCGTATACTCATTCCCCATGCTATTCTTAATGGAACTTAAAAAAAACACGTCATCTCTCGCAAAAATTGAAATCACATTTGAAATTTGTCGAGTATGCAGGTCTGCTACAACGGGGGTATTTAATATTTGGATTATTATGTGGTCGAATCCGGGTTGTCATACGCTCTGATTTTTGTGGACGGAGATGTTTCAGCTCCAAAGAGCCATCAGAAACCTAGGTTTCCGACCGCTAAAATCGGATCCGAATGTAAGGATGAATACAACATTTTTTTAAATGTAGATTTAAGAGCTACAACAACTGTAGGTAGTGTTTTATTACCGCGAAACGTTAACTTATACGTCTCATTAACGACTTGGGACACTTATATAAATACATTTATGCTTTCAGACTTGTCATTTTCAAAATGGCTTTGCGTTAATTTTTGGCAAAGTTTTTAACTTGTAGCATGAAATTTTTCTGCAGGTAATAATTTTTTCGAGTGAATTCTACACTGGCGAAATTATATTGCGTCGGTAAAAGTTGTTAAATTGATTATTTACAAAAATTCAAGAAACGATTTATGAATGATAACATTACCTAAAAATAGCTTACATTCGCTAAATAAATTCATTCTTTGGTAACTTAGTTTGTCTTCTCTTATCATAGTCGGTGTTGAGGCCTGTTGGTGGGAGGGTGGGGATAGCCATTGTCCTGCAAAACATGGTCTCGCTTCAACCCTTAAAAACCCCAGTTCCGTTTCAACAACCGTCGGGCTCAGGCGCTTGTGCACAAGTTGCCGTTGCCTTATACATTAGGTTCGATACATTTAGGCTATTGCATTTGACTCGATGCATTTCAGATAACCTTTCATAAACTGTTTATTGCATTTGCTCAAGTTTTAATTTCCATTCAATTGTATTTAAAGTGTTTTCAATACGTTTCACTAAACTATATAGTTTTATATTCACAGTGTTTCATTCTTATCACATCATTCCGAATTTGCTTATCACCGTGACTAACTGCTTGGCGAGAGAACAGTCAGTGTTTGCTTGGCCTCGCCCGGATTGGGGTGTAGGATGTAAGTTGAGCATTAACATCAAGTATGGTAAAATTCTTCCCACAGGTGCCTTATTAAGACTGAATAAATGTATATTCTGATTCTAATACCCTCTTGATTTATCTTGTACGTATAAATAAATATTCTTGCAGCACATTCTGTTTTCCGTTTGATTATAATCATTCACAAACTAAATGAAGATCTCTGGTTTGTTTAGTGCGAATAACGCTTGAAGTTTATGGATGCACCGGGTTGTTGATGTTTGTTACGGATTTAGAAAACATGCACCAGTGCCAGTGCAGCTCAAAAATGTAAATGTTGTAAATGTAATGTAAATGTTTACAAAAGCGTGGGTGAACAATCGATCTGAAGCCGTAATTTAATTAATGTGTTCTGAATCTGTAGGCTAAATAACAGCCAAATGCACAAGCTATTTCATATATTTATATAGGCCTACATTAATAATAAACGCTGTACGAATTGGTCCCCGCTAAACGTAATAGAGGAATAACTGATGTTTTCCTGCTCGCATGCACGACCGTTTTTCTGCGAGAGACGGAATTTGCTTTTGCCACGAAAATAAACCAACAGAATATACCAGTTGCTGTAATTTATGCTGTAATTCTGTAACACTAATTATTTATCCTACTTTTTGAATTTATAATAAGCGCTATATTGCAAACTGACTTTTTAAATTTATAATTAGCGCTATATTGTAAACTAGCTGTTGCCCTTGGCTTCGCTCACGATAAAAATTACAGCTCATCTTACTTTTGCTCTTTGGACTGTCAAATCAAATTGTAGTATACACCGCTGTTTACATTTCGGTATTTGAAAGTTTATATTCCTGTAAAATGTAACCATCGAAACTAAGGACTTTCACGGCATAGCCCGAGGAGATTTTAAGGAAGTGAATAGGCCTATATGTTGCATGAGTTCTAGATCTACCTTTGTGTGAAATTGAAACCTACTCGTTTCAGTAGCTGCAATCATGCATGCGCCAGCGATCACCTGATTGTTGCAACGTTCTTATACACGCTTATAATTATGATGTTCTGACAGCTGATTGTTGTTAATGTTATTCTTGTTTGATTATTCCTGCCACTAAATTAGCTGTAAGCGCCCACATTAGTTGGGCTGCGACATATTTGCACGAGTGCGTGAAAATTTAAGACGCTCTAATTTTTAACTATCGATTTAAAAATAGTTATAGCGCCGCCGGGAGAAAATGTAATCATTTTACTCCCGCTGAAAGACAAATTATTATTTCACTCCCGCTGAAAGACAAATTATTATTTTACTCATCTATTAAAAGGAGGAAAAAGAGTTTATAGGAGGTGGACTTTGTTGTGGAAATGGAAATTTATTATATTATATCCGTTTCCTGTCAGCGTTATTTTAGTTAACTCTTCACCATACAGACGTGTGACACAGCGTAACACCGGGGCCGGCGGCGACATTGAGCCTGTCGTATGCGATAACACCTGCCACTTTTTATCACCACTTCTTCCTACTTCTTCCTTATTTGTGCATCAAGTGTTAATTGGCTGACCATTTTTTTCTCCTCGCCTAACTTTTAATGCAAGTCCGATAAAATATGAGAGTTATTTTTGGCACATAATTCTTTGTTAATGTGATTTTGACGTGGAATTATTGGATTCTATAATTGACATAAGATTATATACAACTGATTACAAAAAATTTCCTTTCCTTGGATGCGTGTCAACTCTTTGCGGTATAGAAGCCATGTTTTACTGTTAAGAAATCAATTTCTCCAGTTTCAGGTTCCATTTAGCAATTATTTACATCGATCTTTTGATTACTTTTTTATTGTGGATGCCTACAGGCTGACTTATCTACACTTGCCGTTATTTATATACTGTATGGTCCTTGTCATGGTAGCATCCACGGCGCAGCGGCGTGTACCCCACGACTTGCTGTAGTAATTGGCCCTTGACGTCACAGTTCAATGTCGCTCAATTGACACTTCGACACCCCCCCTTCCCCCCTCCCCCTGCCCCCCTTGCCCCCCTCCCTCTCGGTCCCGACACTCAATTTCCTCCAATATAACTGACATAACAACTGCCCATATCGCATATCTGCAATGGTCACTGATTGAAGTACGCCTTTTTTGTAGACGTCGCTATCGCAGCTATTTCTGTCGTAGCAATCACATGCTATGTAGATTTCCTTCTTTTATTTACCGAAATTAGATATTGGTTTTCTACGTGCAAGGCCTACTTATTAGTTTTCCTTCCACTGCATGGAAATAATCACATTGCCACACCTGCAAACAGTACGCAAAACGGTTCATTTCTCCTTTATTGCATTCCCGCTCGCTAAACAGGGTTACTTATTTCGTTAAGGTGGCACACAAGAGAGATAAATATGACATCAAACACTAAAGACCAGTTTCTAGTGGTCAGAAATCCCATGACACTCACCGTAATGTAAATTCTAGTTGCCTTGCTCTAAATCAGCTGATTTCATAGTCGGCATTTCTATCTCAACTTCCGGTTCGTTCCAATGTAATAACGAACAACCCGTCCGTTCGCATTTCAGTTGTCGAATGTGTTTTGCAAACATAATCTCAATGAACTTTTGTGTACGGGTTAGTTAATAAGATAAACTGTTTAAATAATGGTGGTAGGAAAAATATTGTTTATATTACGAGCACAAATGTCATTGCCACTCTGGAAATGGCCTTCTACAATTCTCGAGCGGCAATGACGTACTTTGCGCTCTTAATACACAAATAGCTATTTTATTTGCATAAGTTATACTAAAGTATATATAAATTGTTTTTTCTGGGACTAATAGAGTAAACTCCTTATAATTATAATCCATCTGATAACACAACCGAATGACTTGTAGCCGGAAGGAGTTTGTAAAAAACTGGCTGACTTGTCGTCTGCTGGATTAAAATGCTTTTACACTTGGCGCATTACATCTTGACACTTGGGAACCCTTTTTACCTGAAGCAGTTGGAGTGGAGTGAAAGTCATCCGGTCATTACAGCTGATACGATAAGTTTTACTAGCCTGACGTGTAAGCATTTTACAACAGCTGTCAATATATATCTTATTTGTCATTTGTAGCAATATTCAGTTGATATTTGTAGAAATTTGTGTTTATATCGTTTTTTTTTCCAAAATGAATGAAAATAAACAATATTTGTCAGCTCCAGCAATGGACCAGGATTACGTCAGGGTTCAAGATATAATGCGCCAAGTGAACAGTTTACGTTAAGTCTTTAATGTTCTGGATCCGCCTGTTGTAGTGTATCTGCATACTTTATGTAGGCTATCGACAAGTTTATTTTTAACAGATTCTTCTTAGCATTATTTTGATATTTTTATTATTTTAAGAGTCATCTGGGTGTTGAATGTATCATTCATCATACTTAAACCTTTACTTCATGCCATAGTCATATAATTCATCGCCACTAACAGATGATAAGCCAGTATGACGGTCAGTTATATAACCTGATTAAAATCATAAGGCCCAGTCCGTCCGTAAGGCTAATGTTAATTATTAACATTAGTCTTACGGACGGACTGGGCCTTGTGATTTGAATCAGGTCATACAACTGACCGTCATACTGGCTTATCATATAGTGGCGATGAATTATGACTACGGCATGATTTGGCTTATGGGCGGCGTGGGCCTTATGTTTTGAAACCAACTATACCTTCTTGCCTGGGCCGGGCAACACGCGGCTGGTAGGTGAAGGTGCTGCTGTACATACACGTCACGGCCAATTCGGCGATTCCGGGGGGGGGAATACATATTCGCATCGATTCGCACTTTTGGCAGTTTTCAGTACCTGCTATTTTCTAACAGCCGAATGGCCGAATGGATGTTGGTAGAGGCTATACATGCAAGTCACGTCACGTCGCGTCCCGATTCTGCCGTGTATGCTCTTCAGAGCATTCGAGTCGAGCCGCGACGTGGCGTGACGTGACGTGTATGTATAGCCGGTTCCATTTGATTACACAGGTTCCATTCACCTCCAAAATGGTCATGACGTGACATGACGTCACGTGTATGTACAGCCTCACCTTTACCGATCACATCGTCGACGGCACCGATCACGTCGTCGACGGCACCGATCACGGCGATCTCCAGTACTGCCCCGAGCTCACGGTTGATCGGTCACTCGGGAACCGGTTGTCGGTGTTGCCAACACTCGATTACCCTCGCGATATATCCGTGTGCAAGTCGCTAATTTCGCTCCTACACATTACAGTTTCCTATTTCGTCACACACTTTCACTGATCCTTCGTGCCCCTTCAGTATAGTATATCCAATGTTTTTTGAAGTGTGAATGGACAAGTTTATGCCCTTGGTAGTATACCACACAATTTCCTTGCCACTTTTTATGAAATACTGTAAACACAAATTTTCTCTAAGGAAAAAAGCTATCTTCGTCTTTAGCATTCGTCGTTTTTGTGTTACCTGTAGCCTGTAATAGACCAGTAAAAAGGCGCTTTTTTCGCAAGTTATCGAGATTTCTTACAAAGATTTTCACAATACATATTATGAAATTGCACAAGTAGACCTGAAGAATTTTGTTGGAGACCAATAAAACAACCTAAATTTTAACATAAGGTCAATGATTATCTATCAGTATCCTAAAATAATACCATTACGTGTTACAAAACAATCAACGGGAAACTTTCCACTAAATTTTAAACACCATTTACGATTAACTTTTGATTTATTTGATTTATCTGTAGCAAAGCAAGTCCGGATACCAGCAAATGAAACCCCTGTGTGCAATTAATCGTTCTCCTCATCTGCAAGTCGATCGACGTAGCGCCAGACGACTTCCCAGTCCATGTTGACAGTCGCCGACCTTGGTTGTCGGCTCTGCGCTTCCTCCTGTACCCTTCACCGGTCCCCAGACCTTCCCCATTGATGGCAATAATTGTCACATGCGCATTGTATGTAAACACCGTTTATGTAATGCTCCCCACTTTGTCCGGCCTCCTTGTCTCTCTTTATGGTCCTTTGTGGACCGCGTCACGCGTCATCCTTGCGAGTAAACGAGGTCGTTGACGAAAGTAGGTTGTGATCGTTATCTACTAAATTGGATTATGTCGGGCTTATCAAGGTCAGTCGGGAAGAGACGTAAATCTGTAGAAGATCGCGCGCCTTGAATTTTCAGCCCAAGACCCCTCACATGTGTTTCACACGTGTAGGAAGCTATTACTGTACTAGACAGCAGGAACTACATGCATGTTGTTTTTGTTCCAGATGTATCATACTGAGCAGGTCTCTAAATATTTCAGTTTTAAACATATTTCTACGAGACGAGTTTTAACCATCGATATACACTATCGATGGTTTTGACAAATATTTCAAGTCCATTCGTACAAGAACATTAGCTGTTTGGTCCATTAATCATATTATCTCAGGTCCACACTGACCTGCCACTAACGCAATGGCGTTATACACGGTAAGGCCGCAGTCGGCGTTCCAGTGAAGATTGCCAGTCACTGGACGCCAGCAACTAGCACCGTGTTAACGCGACGTGCCAGTCACTGGAACAGCCAGCTAGTGACTGACCTGACAGTAGCTGGCAGCTCCGACGTAATTACAAATACTCTGTTTGTTTTACTGGCGCGCCAGCTCCTAGAAGGTCTTTTACCTTGTGGACCATTGCAGCACGAAGCTCTCTAATTGTCTAATTAATTATTATTGTGTCTATAAGGCCCCCTAACTCTTGTTCATTGATACACTCTTGATCCATGTTTGTCAGTAATTATTCTGCAACTTGTGGGGACATATTTCTAACAGCTCATAATGCTCATAACAAAGAATTATTTTAATGGAACTATCTGATGATTTTTAACGCCTTTCTTCAGCGTTTCAGCATTTTTGTACGGAAACATCAAGTAAAAAAAAATAAGCTAACCCTTTACCTACAGTTCGACCACGACCAACAAGTGGAACCGAACCCACCATATTCCAGTAAATATTAACGTGTAATTGCTCAAGTGCTTAAGCTGGTAATCCAGAGCCCGCTTAAGGTTGTAGTAACCTTCCAGTCAATATCCAAACTGGCATGCCAGCCAGCCACGGGCAAAGTGTAAATCAGCTTGTAGAACACCTCAGTCAGCCACTCGAGCTCTCCTCCCATGCACAGTCGACTGCAGTTTCTACATAGTAGAACGTCTCGCTGGTTCAGATATCCCCAGCCCCGCGTGCTGACAGCCTGGCAAACGCCCAACACGATGTCAGTGAATCGCCATCAAGATCGCGTTGGCCGGTGTTGCCGTCTTTGTTTGTCGTTTGTTGCATTGTGTGAGTTTTACTTTGTTTTTGTTTTCTTTTTGTCTCCGTGGACAGTTTAGAAATATAATTGAAAGCTTTCTTAGGAAATTATGGAGATTGATGTGTGAACAGTGGAACGACGCACTGATATTCCGACTCCTTGATGAGAATCTACGGAGGGCCGCGGGCCCGCGGCAGAATATCGGTCTATCCCTAAGGTCGAGATTTTGAGTCGAGGCGGAATATCGTGTCTCCCTGGATTTTGGGTGGAATATCGGTGCGCCCCAGCGGAACGTACCTCTTCCTGATGATTTTTTGTAAAAGCTCTGTTTCATCCAGCACGTTCTACCGATCTGATATTGAGTCACATGAAAAACTATTATATAGTGATTAAAAAAAAATAAATAAGAATTACAATTAACACTTTTTAGTTACACTTATCTTAATTGATTGTCAAATCACGTCAGACAGAATGGGCTGATAAATATTTGTTTAGACGAAAATTATGACGAGAGAATGGAACGATAATGCTCGTTGATTAAAGATCTAATTGAAACCTGTTCCGAAATTCTTCAAATGCAATAATCTATTGTACACTAAATAACCAGTATACATTAATTTGATGTCGTTAGTTTGATTTATCGACGTCTTCTATTTATTTGTTTAATTTTAATATAACCCTAAGATAAATTCCTCATTTTATAATACGATGCTAGGTCAAAACCCTCATTAGTACCGGTTCATTATAATATTTTCGTCTTTTCCCCGAAGCTCGCTTATAACCTGTGTAAGTGACATGTCCCAGTTGGCGGCCGCTCAGCGCTGGGCGAGCACAACGCTCCTCTGTCCTCAGCCGCAGCCGCAGCCGCAGGTGGCGCGGAAGTCACATACACAATTATACACTTTTATTTATACAGATCGCAGCACCAGCGCCAGATGAAAGCGCGAGTGGTGCGAGGGGCCGCCAAAACCAACCCGCCAGATTCTAAAACGATCCCGGTCGTTCCGAGAAACTCGCGCCACCCGCCACCGTTCCGGCGTTCGGCGGACATCTGGCCAATCTGGCCGCTGGTTTTTGCTACAATGTGATACTCGGTTGCGGTCATGTTACCAGTTTTATGAAAGGGCGTCCACTCCACTGAAACGCGGAGATTGTGAGTGTGTTTGCCACTCGGGTTGATAATGGGTTCGTGACTCAGGTCGTGGAGTGCGATGGAATACTTAGTGCTGGGAGAGTTTGAATGCAATTATATAATTACTTATTTGATACATTTTTGATTGAAAAAGAGTAACGTTTTGATAAAAATGACATTTTAAGAGTTATTAATATTTTAATTAAGAATACCAAATGAAAGAAAAACTATTTTTGAAGTCGTTTAGTGTAAATTTTGAGGGAAAAGTTTTCTCACTAACTTCTTGGAGGCTCCCTATGGCAACGTATAGTACTTATGGTTCGGTTTGTAAACACGTCCAGGTGGGAAAGCAATTATAAGCTCACAAACTATGCACGTACCTATTATTTTAAGGCGCTCGAAAGTAGTATTTTAAATAATAGTATGGTATTTTAACAAATAAGTTTAAAGGGAATATAAACACCACGGGTCGATATAAACAGTATATTAGGCCTCAACCACAGAGACAGGAATCAGTAGGTCGATGCGCAAAAGATTAAATGCAGTTGCTTGGACACATTCCTTGACAAAATTTAGAAGAAAATTGTGAAGTTACTGAACGGTCTGAAATTACCCTCTGGACAGGTATAAAAGATGGGAAAGAAGTTAAAATTACACGGAAACTACGCCGTGAACGATTTCATGCGTGAATTAATGGAGAAAGTTGCAAACCAAAGTTAGATAGTTCCGTGAACACTTTGACATTGACGGGAGGCAGCGAAGCCGCAGGTTGGCGCTCCCTCGCACGAAGGTATGCAGAATGTGCGGTAAGTGCAGTCTAGCCGAGCTGGGTCGCACGGTCACTCGATGCCAACTATCGCATGCACAGGCGGTAGAGTGGCTATACTGGTCGTATGACAATAGTGCAAATTGGTTTCGTGCAACATTCACGAAACCTTGTGATGATATATAAGTATATCTATACAAAAAATGCCGTGAAAATTCAAGTCATTAAAGACGAAATCAAGGTCCCACTAAAGTACATTGTTTCGCGGGATGTTGCAGAACATTTTCAGTTGTTTTTGTGATTCGCCCGAAATATTTCACTTGGAATATTTTAGAAATATCATACCACCCTAACAACGTGTTTTGTAAACTTGGGTAATATACCAGCCACAACAAAAATGATAACGCGTATATCTAAGCTTTGATTTATTGGTTTCATTGATCTTAACTTTTGTATAAGTTCGTACAAGTTGGCCAGGTAATGTAATTTGGTCTTTTCATTAAAGTATCTTTTCATAAGATCTTGACCTCCCCAAAACATGATTTATTTGAATCTGGAAAGAATAATACGTAATTCATATTTTGTTGAAATATATTGCTTGGATGAAAAAAGCCTAAAACTTTCGTAAATAAGCTACTAGAATAATCGATTTAGAAGGATGAGAGTTAAAATGTTAAAATCATTCTGTTTCTTTGTTTGTTTGAAATTCATTGTTGGTGATGGGGATTTTGACTTAAAGTAGAACTTGTTTTATTCTCTTTGCCGTGAAGGATTATTAAGGCAGATTAAGGCCTAGGCTTTAAGAGTTTCCTTACTTCCCCAAAACCATACAAAACTCAAGTCTTTTTGCGTGGTCTCAGTCTGATTAACAATATTTTATTTTATATCGAGAGTTAATGGAGACGATAAAACCACACGCGCTGGTGGTTCATGCGCTTAATCACTTAATCACTTAATCACTTTAATAAGACAGGTACCTCATGGAGGACGTTACCCTGAATATGAGTGAAGGATGAGTGTGATGATCGTGATGATAGTGGCGCGATCTTGTAGCCTTGTTACTCACTAAGGTTGGCATGTTCCTTCGGTGGAGGTTTCATGTCAGCGCATGAAACCTTTCGCGACGAAAATTGATTATTTTGAAGAGTTCAACGTGGGCGCCTCAGAAGTGTGAGACATTAAATTTAAAGTAAAAACACTTTCTCCCAGATGTCTACGACCCCCGTACAACGTGTTGTATAGTTATCAGCCATCCACAACTATCTCCACCAGCACTCGCCCCTGGCCGCAGAACTGGTCCGCAGTCCGCAGATCGCGGGAGGGAAGTGGGTAATTCGACTGATGGCGACGTGCGTGAGATTGCTCCATGTTGAACCATGTTGTAACGGGTTGCTGCAACCGCTAGAAGGTTTTATGACTTAGCGAATTATGTCTGCATAACATTATGAGTAACTGGTGGAACGAATCTTGCTCGGTAATGTTACATTTTGACCCCTTCATCCCATCACCATTTATAAAAAAAACCAGTGCATTCTCTTTACACAATTTTATTAATACTTCATACTTCATTCAAAATGATGATTTCGAAAAACAGCTCTGATGATTACGTTGTTTATGTTTTTGATTTATTTCGATGCTATAATCTTAACCCATAAGGACCAATGTTAAATTATTTCAACTTTTAATGTCACCTTTTCACCTTTTAGTAATTCGATTTTTAAATCAATGGTTCCTGTATAGAACACGTTTGAGCCATTGAAAAGTTATTTACAGCACTTTGAAGGAAATTCTCAGAGCAGTTTTTTGATACCTATGCAATCAATCAATCATAAAGGAAATTGATACAGAACGTTTACAACATTTCTGGACCTTTTCTTTTTCTTTTCTCTGGGAACCGAGGAACAAATGACGGTGTGATTGAAATAACATTTAACACAAATTTACAACTGATGTGACGAGTTTTTTAGAGATTTGTTTTAGAATGGCCCCTTGAATGATTATGATCTTAATCTGAGCTTTAATGAAGTAGAGATGGTAGATATTAAATTTTACCAAGACCTTAAAACATATAAATGAAGAACGTTTTACTAAAATTCTCATTCTACGCGTTTTAAAGAGAATCGTTGAATTTTATGGCAAAAATCATTCACGGCGATCCATAAAATCATATTTATGGTAATTTTCATGGCGATCCATCAACATTTACCGCAAGGAAAGTTTTCTTGACTGAGCTGATAATGTATGACGTTTAATGATCACATGTTGACATTGTCTATGTCAATTACCCTCCAGCAAAGAGGAAGGTAAGTAAGTAAACCTCCCGCAGGCAAACGTAATTAAAACCCACGATTTTTTCAAGATGTTGAGCTGCTTTTAAAATGTAACTGTATTAGTAGAATCATCCTGTATCTTATCCCAAACCATTAGATTAGACCACCACAACTCATATCATTGATTATCCTCTTAATAGATGTAAACCCTAATGGTGATTACTGTCAGCAAAGATTCCATGAAAACCTGGCGAGAACTGCTAGGAAACAGGTCGGTAAACAGTATTGTGCAGCTGGTCGCTAGGGAGCGCAGAGTGAGCGATGGTTGAATCAGACAGATTAAATTATATAGTTATCGTAAAAATAATGTGCTTTACTCATCCCAATTATTTCTACTTATTAACAGAAGATGGATATGTGGTTTATTTTCCCTTCAACCCGCCCCGGGCCCCCCCTTGACCCCGGGCCCCGGTAAAATTGTACCGGCTATCCCGCTCTGAGTACGGCCCTGAGTAAACTATCCGCAGACAGTTCAGTCATGTTTTACAAAATCACGCCCATGAATGAATGCTTTATCATCATTTTCGCTCACGGAGTCCCCGTATTTCTGAAGGGATGTTTCCGCGAGAGTGAACGGTATCCCGAGGAAGATGGCCGAGCCGCGCGCCGCGCGCCGGTCAGTGAATGGGCAGAGCGACTGATAGTCCCAAGGCCAGACCCGATCTAAAAATAACACAAATGGATTCGACCTTGGTGGACGGAACGGAATACATTATCGGCCACGCTGCCGGCGCCTGTCACGTGGTCTGGGGCTCGGGGTCCGCAGGGGTGGTTACAGTTGAGGCGAAGACTCCGTAAACGTGTATAAATACTCCATAAACGTGTATACAACTCCCTAAACGCGTGTAAGAAATTCCATAAATGTGTATAAAACTCCATAAACGCGCATGAAACTCCATAAACGTGTATAAAACTCTATAAACGTGTATAAAACTCCATAAACGCGCATAAAACTCCATACACCTGTATAAAACTCCATAAACGTGTATAAAACTGCATAAACGCGTATAAAACTCCATAAACCTGTATAAAACTCCATAAACATCTATAAAACTCCATAAACGTGTATAAAACTCAATAAACTCTTTCACCTTCCTTAGGAAATTTGTCTAGTGGAGATGGCTCGGAAGGGGTTTTCAGTCGACCGGATTGGATAATGCTCCTCCTTTAATTAGATTTAGTCAAAGGAGATTTTTTGAGCTTTCATTGGTTTGAGATGACAATCGGTGTTCGATAACGTTTAATTGCATGAATGACACCTTTTACACTGTTTGTTTCAAATCATGATGTTCTAACTTGCTCTATTTTTCTAAAGGATATTTTATAAAATTAATTTATACTAGTGGCTTGTAGGGGCCAAAGCCCCTAAAAATAAAATTCAAATACTGAACATTTAATGTAAGATATTTAATAATCGATATATTAATGCGCAATTGGTTTTCTACACACTTACAATTCTGAAACAGTTTGACAGATTTTGAAGTTTTAAGTGTAATGTTAAAGGTATTTGTGAGATTTGCTAGTACGTCTCAGAATTTTAAGAAAGGGCATTAAAGTATAGTATAGGCATTGACTAAAGTCAATGGTAAAGGGCTGAATCTTTGGAACAGTGGCGCTATCCGTCGATCTTAAAACTAACCCAGCTCACTTAGTTTACAATTCAATATATGAACATGAGGCTAGTTTGAAGAAGTTCTAAAGATTAACCACAGATTTTATCCCCAGGAAAGTCGTAACATTTAACACAAAAATGTAAACAAATTGTGACGTCATCAAGAGACCGTCATCAAGCTTGTATGTAGCCTCCAGCTGGTTCAAAAGAAATATTGGACAGTTCACGATTATTAACATAGAAACATTCGATTGAGGCTACATTGAAGCTAAAATAGGCAAGTAGGTAAGGATGAAATCAGAAAATGGTCTCCCCTTGACGCTTCCACGATCCACGTTGGCGCCTCTGGCTCCACTCCATACGAGAGTTAGGTTTGGAGACCACCAGCTTAGTAAACACCTAGGACATTGATTTTACCTTACGTCCCATACGTTTTTATGGTTTGCCCATGAGTAAACACAACTTTGTTTTGATAGACTGAAGATTAAATGTACTTTTATTGGCAAAATTTAAAGGTGAACCCTTTTAATAAGATGAAATTTAAAGTTGATGTTGCACTCAATCGCTGTTACTGAAGCACACTCTCATGGTGCTTGGTCAAAACTGTGACCAATTCCGACCGCACATAAAACTGCCAGAGCTAGGCCTTAAAAATTATCAGTCTTCTCTGTACGTATAGTCTGCGCTTTTTGATTGTGTTGATATTACAAAACACTTGGATATAAAAACAGCATCAGCTGCTAATACATGTCATAATATTAACAAAACAAATGTATATAATCCCTCGTGTTTTTTTTTCAAATTGTGAGCATGTTGAGGTTCCTAATTTGTAAAATCAGAAAATTTAAAGGTAAAAATCGATATTTCTTACAGTACGTTCACCCTTCATATTTATAGCTGGATTTTTAAATATACCATATCAACATCTAGCATGTGGTTTTAAATAAAGTATAAGAAACACATGTTAAATGTAAACAAAGCAGACATTTTTGGATCCCAATGCTTTTTAAATGGCAGATATTTTATGTTATTTCTCGTTTTCTAGTGAATTTCAAGCAATTTCAGTATTTTTCCCGCCATCACGGAATAAAGACCTTTAATTTGAGCCCTCTCCCATCTTTCTACGACTTACCAAACGCCCACAATTTTGACGCAAAGAATCGCCTTACGAAATTAAATATATGATGATTATCAGAATTTTTTAAAGCCAGTCCCAAAAAAGAACTAGCCTTAGTTACTTTAAAGCTGTTAAAACATTCTTTAACTCAAGTTTGACACTATAGAGGAACTGGAGTTTCTCCTTAACATCGAAATGTTCTCTCGTCTCGAACCAGAATAATATAATAACTCATTAAGTTAATGTGCGTACACATTAGAAAACGCGTGCAAGATTTATCTGTGGTGCAAGATAACCCTTGATGGAAATCACAAACGTCATATGAGGCATATGAGTTAAATAACTGTGAAAATTCAGGGTTTATATTTCACTATATCGCTGAATTTTCCTTTTATCGATTTGATGGGTAAATCGAATAGTATTAAAATTCTGTACTATTCTGTCAGTGGTAATAGTGTTAAAGATATGATACTTTCGAATACTGAATGACTATGTTATTGCATATCCGATATCGGTTAGTTATTTTTAATACAAATTGTTTACATTTCCAGTAACTGTTCTTACGTGTAGTATGCAAACCAGAAATACATCATCGAGGAAACCGATTGTTGTAACTGGATTATAGTAGTGTGGAATTTGATTGAAATTAAACTAGAAAATCACTATTTCATCTTTAGTCCCAATGAGTCAACAGACGCTGTACATCAGTTAGTTTTAGTGAATGTGTTCCCTTCATTTCAAGTTTAGTTTACACTTTTCTTGTTTGGCGGCAGACTAGCCATGATCTGACATCAGGTTGTATTTGGGTTTATAGACAGGTTCCAAGGTTTTATGAAAATTTGAAAATAACTGTCAGAAGGAAAACGCGTAAGCACCTGTCTGCGGCGTCACGAAGCGGCCAGACTGCAGTTTGCGCAAGGCACGAATTAGAATAACGGGCAAGTTGTTCTTGACTTATTATTTAAATGATAGAATTCCTACGAAACCATGTTGATGCATCCATACAGTGGCAGTTTGCTGCCTTTGGAATTTATCTTCAGAGTAATTATATTATTGAATATTCTGGGAATAAATCAGTGCAGCAAAACAATTTTTTATCTGAACATGCCTTTCATGTTTTATAGTACAATAAATAACATTACTTATAATTATAAATCAAATACATCATATTGTGATCGGAATATGTCTATCAATTATTTTTCACCTTAGAAAACCCTTCTTTATTTCAGTAATAATTACCATGACCAAAGATGACCACCCACCTCAAAATAATATTATGGACCTACAAATCTACATTACTGCATTATTTTCCATGTCTTCTTTATTGATATTTGTCAAGTATAATTTACTTATCTATAGTTCCTTTACTGGCCCTACTCCTACAATTAACTTGCCTCACTAAAGTCAGTTGAGAAGCGATGCCGAGACAGTTTATTTGTGGGATATTCGGCACGGGCGAGTGGCAACACTGGAGATGCTGCCACTTGTGTGATAAGGCTATTAATACCACTGATAACGTGGCGCCCGCGGTGGCCTCGTTCCATCAATGGTTTTCCGGGTATTGTTACAACAATTTAATGTGTAAGGAAAATTTGTTTTCGCTTCTGCAGTACACAGTAAGGCATAACAGGAAAACAGTAAACGCTAATTTCAGAGAGAACTTTATGTTGCAATAACTGAATAACGCTATGCGATTGCTTCCAGTTTATATTAGTCCAGTCGCCAAATAGGAAAATAGACATGAACCTTGAAGTAGGGTCCGACTCAAATTTTATGACTGATTCTAGTACTATTTGATGTACTGAACAAGAATATGGCGGATGCCAGACTAGCATCCTTGAGCAATTTTGAATAACGAAGGTCAAAGTTCAAAGGGCCGAAAATAGAGAAACAGATATTGAAAAATATGTATTTGTTCCAAACAAATATTCCCAAACGTATCGATTTTAAACCATCACCAATAGTTGCTGGGTGTTAAATACTTTATTTTGATTGGGTTTTAATTTTCAGCCGCCATCTTGGATCCGCCATATTGGATACAATTTTTTTTTTAATGTGAATGTGGTGTTGTGACACATCATTACAGAATAGATTTTCACGCTGATTACAGTGCCGCAATCAGTTTTTGAAAATATTGTTTCGTTCTCAAGATATACTCAAATAATGATTCTTCCCTGTACATTTCTTATGGGAGTTTCCGAATTAAAACTATTTTTTGTTTTGTTTTTCTTATATCTCCGGTTCTAATCGCATTATAAATTTCGTTTTGGTCTTAAAAGACTCAGTGATTTAATGACTTTAATTTGAAATATAGTCCATTTAAACAAGACCAGTCGGAGATGAGTTACAAAGCAACATTGAACATAAAATTTTGATTTTTAACAATTTATGTTTACTTAAAGGTTTATATCTCAGGCTCTAGGTAAGTATAAATGTTATGGTTGGTCTTAAAACACTTATCTGATCTTTGGCTTTCATTTAAGCCATTTTCAACTTAAAAACCACTTTGTAAAAAGGGTTATGACTGTTTAAAGATCATACGATCTTCAAAATTTAACAATTTTTGTCTTGTTTCTCTTATATCCCTGGTTCTAATCACATTATAAAGTTCGTTTTGTCTTAAAAAATGCAGTAATTTAATGGCTTCAATTGTAAATATTAATCATATAACTACGATCAGTCTGAGATGAGTTACAAAGCAACATTGAACATAAGATTTAGATTTTTCTAAAATTATTTTTACTTAAACATACATATCTCAGGTTCTAAGTAAGTCTTAATATTATTTTTAGTCTTAAAACACTTATCTAATCTTTGGCTTTCATTTGAGCTACTGATGACGTTAATCCGACTTTGGGAAAAAGAGCTAAGCGTATTCAAAGATCATATTACCTTCCAAATTGAAATATTTTTGTTTTGATTTTCTAATACCTCCCGTTCTAATCACATTTTTAAGTTCGTTTTGGTCTAAAATTAAAGACAAAGATCAGATAAGTGTTTTCAGACTGAACACAATGTTTATATTTGCTTAGAACCTGAGCTATAAATCTTTAAGTAAAAATAAATTTTGAAAAATCGACATTTTATGTTAAATATTGCTTTGTAACTCACCTCCCACTGGTTATATTTGAATAATTAATATTTCAAATTGAAGCCATTAAATCACTGAGTCTTTTAAGACCAAAACAAACTTTATAATGATATTATAACCGGAGATATAAGAAAAACGAAATAAAAGAATAGTTTAATTTAGAAACGCCCATAAAAAAATGTATGTAGAAGAATTTTCATTTGAGTACCTCTCGAGAACAAAATAATATTTTCAAAAACGGATTGCGGCACTGTAATCAGCATGGAAATCTAGTATGTAATGATGTGTCACAACACCACATTCACTTAAAAAAAATTAACTTGTATCCAATATGGCGGATCCAAGATGGCGGCTGAAAATTAATACCCAATCAAAATAAAGTATTTACCACCCAGAAACTATTGGTGGTGGTTTAAAATCAATACCTTTGGGAATATTTGTTTAGATACCACAAATACATATTTTTTCAATATCTGTTTCTCTATTTTCGGCCCTTTGAACTTTGACCTTCCATATTTAAAATTGCTCAAGGATGCCAGTCTAGCATCCGCCATATTCTTGTTCAGTACATCAAATAGTACTAAAATCAGTCATAAAATTTGAGTCAGACCCTACTTCAAGGTGTCATGGCTTGGCGACTGGACTATATGGCAGACAATGGGACAAAGCACGGAATGTATCAATAAATAGGTTAATATAGTTTATCCACCCACCTAAATATAAATACATACATTACCACATTATAACAAACTTAGAATTATTGACTGTACAAAAAAGGCAGCTATGCTAACAGTAGTGCTCACATTATGGGCAGTCGTTGGCAGTCGTTTTGTCCGAGGCTATCAAGAGTACATTGAGTATTTACATTCCGTTACTATAAAATGCATTAAACCTCTCAAACTGCGCAGTCAAACTAAAATCGAGCTAATATTTATTTGTGTTGGGACGTCGGAAATGACAAGAACGTCGGAGAACCAGCAAGAACGTTAGTTATTCCAGTCTTATTGTCATTGCGTATCAATCAGCATGTGCCAGTCTAAAGGAAGTGATCAAAGCCATTTTGAACATTTTACATTTTGAACAAGTACATATAAATACAATGAAAAATGAATTCCTTAATAGCACAAAAACAATCGCTTTATTTTTAGTTTTAGTTGTTCGTTATTCGTAAGGAAGGTACAGTTTTTTCGCGATTTACTCGTTTCTCTTAAAATGTTCCGCTAAAATGTTTTCCCCTTTCCTGGTAGTTTTTCGTACTTTTTGTCATGAAGAAAGAGCATTTTTTTTTATGTATAAGATCGAGTAACTTAAAATTAACTTTCGAGTTTATCTTGAAATATATGATTATTTATTTCTTGCCCGAGCGTAGATGATTTTTTTCGAGTCAGTCATGATTACTTAATCATATTGAAAACAGAAAGAATCCACAGGTAAAAAGATTTTTCCTAAACATTTTATAAAAGTATTCATAAAAAACGGAAAATAAATTTCCCGCAGTATTTGATGTTATTTGTTGTTTGTTTTAGGTGAGCAACTAATCAAAGGAGTTTAAACCTAAGGCAGATTGGTGAGTCAACAAATAACTGTAATGTTTCAGCAAGGTGGTTTTAGACAACATTGTTAAGTTGAGTATGTTGTGTTAAGAGGATATTGTTGTGTTAAAAAGGAACTTGCGGACTTCAGTTAGAGTTTTAAACTGTGTTTTGATTTGTGTAAATAATTGCCGTCACAAATTCAGGCTTATCTGAAATGAGGATATACGAACCTTATATACTTACATTCACATTGCAATTATGTATCTCTCAACGTCCTCCCAAGAGCATTGTATGGGAAGGTCAAAACATTAACATTCATGAAAATAAACAAACATAACATATATCTCGATTCAAGTCGAAGTTCCAAACCTCTTTTACAGAGCGCGTAAGCAACTGTCAGCGGCGCGGCGTCACGAAGCGGTCACTTTGCAGTTTGCGCAATGTACAAATTAGAATAACGCTGGAGTTGTTCTTGACTTATTTTTTAAGTGCCAGAATTCCTCACTGAGAAATTTTTAGTCCATTAAATACGTGAGAAACACACGCAAATAAGGGTTTGCAGGTTACCCACTGCAAACTGGACCTATGGCTCAGTGCTCCGGTAGTTAAGGTCGCCACACGGAAAAGCAGGACTTAGTTTGTCTTTAATTAACTAGTGACATCACTGCCTATCACGTCACTACTGTCATTTTTAAATCCTGATAAGTATAAAATATTGTACACGATCGCTATTTAGCCCAGCTGAAAAGTATGTTTTTTCGTTTGGTACGTCGGCGTCGTCGCCTTCCGAGTATAATGTTGTGTTTGTGATTGTGACGATTGCTGGTCTGTTGCCTCGTGTCTGCGGACTGGTCGGCCACTGAGGGGAGTGAGAGAGTCGGCGATGTTTGTGAATCTTTTGTTATTGGCTACTGTCCAGATGTACAGACCGAGTCAGATGACTTAAGCCGTTTGAAGCCCTATTAAGATTGGTATACATTGGTAAGATTGTATGGGCAGACTTGGCCATGCAATTTAACTCGACTTAAAGGCCGAACCTTTTCCCAGCGCCAGGCGAGTAAATTAAAAATGGGTATTCACTCCAAGCTCCGAGTAACGCGGAATGTATAATTTTTATGGATTTAGAGCCTTTAAGTAGTTTGTTTTACGAATACATTGGTTGTTTGAAAACCAAGGATTTTGTAGGGCTTTAAAGATAAAGCAATTGGATATTGCAGTTGTTTAGAGGTGATGTATTATGATAATTATTACGTTTTTTTTTAATTCGAATGAAGTGAGTTATACTCGACTTGAAAATCACTATTTGTGAACTAACTCCTCTTTTATTATTTGATGAAAATTCGTGAAATTTGAACTACATCATATTTATACACCGAAGATTGTTTTAAACTACTATAAATGGGTACTTAATTATACGTTTAAATATTTTTTTAGTTAATAGCCTTCATTTAATTTTACTGCACTTCGTTCGACATATACGCGACATAGGAGCGTGCTCATAGTACTAAGGGATTTAAATCTCGGGTAAGAAAGAATGAAAAATTAAATATCAACCCAAAGCACGGTAGTTTTGGTTTAAGCATTTTATGTCCAACAGTTGTCTATCAGTCTATCGTTTCCGTGTTCGAAAGTCGTCGGATCAGCTATGCACATATGTCTCGTTAACGTTTTACCGGTCGGCACAACCGTCTGCCGGCCGGGGTCGCGTGAGTGATTACCGTCTTACCGTGCAGTATACGGCTGTGTACAGTCACGTCACGTCACCGAGCTACCGTGGGTCACGTGACTGTACCGCTGGTCACGTCATCTCGTCGACCGACCGACCTGTATCAACTGTGGTCGCTCATATACTATCCTATTCTATTTCTAATACAGTACTTTTATTTTTAGAGTCTTTTGACTCCAAGGAATCAATGACAACTTGTTAATAATTTAAACATCATACTACACAGAAACGTCTGTTTTTGTCTTTGCTGGAAAGTTACTCCTTGCCAGTGACTGCTCGGTATATTTACCGTGCTGTGCACAGTAAATTTACCGTACACTAGGAAACGGAAATAACGGAAGTAAACAATCAATCAGCTGATTGCAGCAAAACGACGTTTAATGCAAGTTTATTGGCTATACTTCAGAGGAATGTATTAGCAGCACTGGTGGCAGTAGCAAATGTTTGTTTGTTTATTATAAGTTAGTTTGGAAGATAGAATTGAGAAATTCAGTGGTTTATGTAAGGAATACGTTATGATTAAAAAAGTAAGTTTTCTAAATACTAGTATGATGTAAAGTATCGTACCACGTCACACGCCCGTTAGGTTTTGCCGTACTCGCTAGCGGCTCGTGGGGGAATTATCATGCTCGCACAATATAAAACAGTCCTTACCGATCTAGTAACGTAATAATACTGTCACACACATTGACTATAACAAAGAGTCGTTTACCCACAGGGGGCTTCCCCTGCAGGACATATGTAGGCACAGGAGTGCACGGCGGGCGCAGCTTAGGCAGTCCAGGGTCTGCGGTGGTGTTGCCGGCGGGGGTGTCGGGCGCGCGTCGCAACACTTGGCGGACGTTGGCGTATCCTCCGGTTTTTGTTGTGCAGTACTGAAACAACTGCCGTAAGCAAACTGTAGTAAACTATTTCCTATGACGCAGCGTTATAAATTACAAGTAGCAGTGAATAAAGCAGTTGTGTAACTATCTAAAATCTTGTAAAATTATTTGAATTTTGTGATTTTTTAAAATAAGAAAAAGTAACCCTTTTTGATAAAAAATGCAATGAATAGAAATGGTGTTCTGGTAAAACAAAATGTAGTTCGTCAGATAAAATTTATCATAAATCCTAAACTGCTTCATACTAAATAAAAAAATATTTTTTTAGTAAAGTTAAAAGCCAGAACATAAGTAGACTTTTGCAAACCGGTTTCCCCAGTGTCGGGTTACGGCATGTTACGGCGACGCTGATATTCAGCTCATGTGAATGTTGTTGCCCTGACGTTTAAACAGCTCGGCTGGATCTTTTCTTTAAACAAATTCTTTTGTTTAAATTCTCCTCCAGATTTAACACAAAGGTTTTATTCACAATCTTTATAAAATATATATTTATATTTTAGATCGTGGGACGCAAGGTTATGTTCTCTATGAGAATTGTTAAAAGCAAATATCAGGTACAAATGTTATCATCTGGCAAGTACCTTTTGACCTTTGTTTTACCCTTTTTTAGCTTTCATCCTCTACGAATTTGTCCTTATAAATCGAATTTGGAATCAAATACAGTGCTTACCTGTCATCAGCACGAATTATGAAACCCTACACTAAATTGTAGAACTATTAACTATTAAACAAAAAATTAATGAAGTAATAATCAGTTCAATAGTTATCCTCTGAGTATATTATATAGCCTGTGGTGGGACGCAAGAAATCAGAAATTAGAAACTTTATTGTCATGGACATTTACAAAAAATACATAGACAAACATCAGACAGAGGGAATTTATGTACAATAAATTACAGAACATAACATTATATTGTATCATTCCAAATAATCCATTACAAAGAGTACTTAATACCAACATAATATAATAACAACATTATATTTGTCGGCTTCTGAAAAAAGTCTATTAAACAACACTAGTTGGCTAAATCTACTCAGTAAAAATTAGTATCTAAGAAAGTCATGATAATAGTTATTTGGATATTTATCCTTAGGAGGCACGCAAGCCTTAAGTGGACGCGTCAAAAGTAATTTCATAAAATTCCTCAACACTGTACAAACATTTGTCGATGAGTATACTGATTTCAGTTTGTTTTTGAATTGAGCAAATGGCAGAGTCTTGATAACTGGGGAAGAGAATTATAAAGTTTAATGGAAGTAAAGAACCAATTCATCTGTGATTTACTGTAACGGAAAAATTGTGTTCTTAGTGAGCACATTGTCTTCACCAGCCAGAATTTACATTTAAAAGTGTAAAATGTGTGCTTAAACTATGTGTACCCACAATTTTACCTTCTTTACAGTCCTTTTTTGTGGAATCCCTTATCGTCAATAACGTGTCTTCGCCTTAGCACATGGAATTTGCAGCTGAACGCCATTTCTCACCGAACACTCCTCTGCTACTGTAGTAGAATGAAGTGTGCCCAGCGCTGTAGGCGTTGTCGGCACAGGACTACTTGTCGGCACATGGTAGCAGCGGTATTCGCGATCTAATTAAAAGTTATAGATAGCTCTGCTGCGGCGCGGCACAAAGCAGCCCGGGGCCCCGGGTCGGGGTCGGTGGGGCCCCGGGGGCCCCGGTGGCCCCGTTCCTGCGCCGAGGTCCCGCCTGATTGGCTTCTCATAACTGGCGATCGGGTCCGTTGCCGGGGTTCCCTCATTGCTGTTCCAATCGTGCCTTTTGTGCCTTCGTTACTCAACGAAATCATTGCGTAGGTTATGGTTGGTTAAGAGTTTTAATGATGATATAAATGATCTTTGTCTTACGCATTGTCAATTTTGCAAATAGAGAGCATTTACTGTAGTTTTAAATTATGTGTAATTTATGTGCTTCGTGTTTTCTGTTGCTTTGTGTTTTGATAAAAAAAACTTCCCAAAAGATTTAATGTTTAGTTTGTGTAATACTGTTCTCTAACTAATTATTTTATGCTGGATGGCTTCGAAACTATGGCAGCGATGTCGAAGCTTATATTCTATACTTTTAACAGTACTATTCACCCTTGATCTGTACCGGCTAACTCCTTTCTTTGCTTGACAACTTCCAAACACAGAGGCCTGAGGCCTATGCAGGGGGCAAAAGCAAGGTAAAAAGAGTCCGCCACCCTCTTAAAAAAGTGTTGACGTCTAACTAGTTTGAAAGGTCTGATAAACTAGTGAGCTGAATATAATTCAGGCAATTAGCTAGAGTTTGATTCATATAAATCTGTTTTCCCTGAATCTTGAAACTATCCCAATTACGTACTTCCCTCGCATGGGATATTGTTCCACAACCTCCGTCCCCGAACAAGCTCACAGCCCCGAATGTTTTGAGGTAGATTGTCTTAAACAATTGAAATCTGATAAAGCTTTGAATAGGTAATTGGCTCTCTCAATAACCAGTATTATGACCCCTTAAATGCCACACTTGAATCCCTTATTCATTGCCCCCGGTGCTGGAGGCCCCCCCCCACCCGGTAACCGGTCCTCGCCCGTGTCAGTGACGGGCGCCGCCGAGGACGCTGTGTTATTTGTATGTGCATTTAAATGTCCGGCAACACATGCCAATCTGCATACATCATATCGTGCAAATAAACATCGCAGCGGTTCGGACTTAAAGAGTGTAAAATTCTCAATGTGTCAGTATTCAAAATTCGTTTTAGGTTATTGTTTAATTGAAACAGTCATTTCGAAAATATTTTATAATTGTATTTTTAAAATTCGTAATAGCGAAAGATTTGTAATTATTATTCTATTTGTTGGACTTATCCTTTCGCTTCTAGTGTTTAAACTATATACACTTCGTTTCAAGAGGTATTGAAACTCCTCTCGTTTTCAAGTGACCCTTTTTAAAGTTACATTAGCCTATTTATTTTTATTTAATGTACATTTTTGGGGTTTTTTCTACATAAAAAAACGCTGTAGCTTGTGTGAGTGCAAGTGGTTGTGTGTGCGTGTCGTGCCGCCGCCAGCTTGGAGGCATTCCCGTAAGTAATTTAATTTTAAATTTTAATTGTTGAATGTTGGATGGACGTAAATTGTATGCAAAAAAATCAATAAAAAATTAAAATGAAAACAATAAAAAATGTAGGTTAGATATAAATAAGTAGGTTAGTGTAACTTTAAGTGGTCACTTGAAAACGAGATGAGTTTCAATACATCTCGAAACGTAGTGTAGTTTAAACACAAGAAGCGGAAGGAAAAGACCAACAAATTAAATAATAATTTTATAATTACCATACTTTAACATTAATTGTAACGCAGTCATATTTATATGTTTTGCACTCATTAGTGTTTTAAGCAAATTTTTTTAGTTACAAATAAAGCTCTGGTAAAATTGTGTTTTATAGTATTGGCCAGTTCAAGTTAAACAAATATAATTCACATTCATAGTGTAATTTTTTCGTAATTGTAAAATATGTAAAGAAAACCAAAGAAAGCTCGGATTTTTTAAGTTCAAAATTTAGTTTACGTTTACGAATTTAGGTACAGAGCTAATTTAACTGTAAATTGTTTTAGTATCATAATACCCCGTCGGTTCTATTTTGGTGCTAATTATTCGTTTGGAATTGACTTTGATTGCAAATAAAATCTTTGATGTCCAGATATTTCAAACGATGTCACCCAATAAATAAATTACTTAAAAAAAAACTACGAACTATTTTGTTTTATTGAAACGACTGATTTATCCTTGCGTTTGTTCTCTAACTGTGTTTTTACTTTAATTGGTTGTGAAAATAAACTATTCCGATTCTGCTAATGACGTACATATAAACTTGTAGATTGATAATCCATCAATATACTATTACTAACCGCACGCAGTGGCTGGCAACTCATGAAGGTTTCAGCACATAATTATCTGTAAATAGGAAGGTATAAATAGCATGTTAGGCCTGCGGCCTTGAGCCTACACTGGCTGCCCACTCGGGTGTCCTCCCATTCACTCGCTGCAATGTTGTCACTTGTTGGCAACACCCTCCTGTGTGTTGTTTTGGTTTGTCATTCACAATTTCCCGAATGAGTGGGCGTTTCCTTTACCCCCAATTTTTTGGCAAGGAAGTTAGCGATTTTACGGCAAATTAAATACCAAAATATTTTTATCTTATGGCATTTTGTATAATGCATTATCATAGTTTGAACGTCCCGTCAGTAAAAATCCAACGGTGCTAAGAAGTTTGCTGAAATCACATTTAGAATACATGTTCTCGTTTGGTAATCGTTCTCGTAAAACGTTGCGTGAGTTGAATTTATTCGTAGTTGGAGTCATCATATTTAGTTATCAAAATTAAATTAATTGCTTGAGACAGTCCTTCTCTCCAGGCCACCAAAATTACTTAGACCAGGTTTAAAATTTTAAATAATTGATTAAAGTTCATAATTTTGAGACATTCCTAGCTAGAACTTAAATCTGAGGATAAATAATACATTATTTATTACTCATTCCACTGTACAATTCATACATAACTCATGACAAATCAACCTGTTTTTGAACCAAGTACCAAAATATTTCTTAAAATTTCATAGAATTCACATGAGTTGTTGATTATATGGAATCGAAACTTCCAATTAAGCTTCAACGCTTCCGCTTAAGCTTACGCTTCGACTTTTCCAGTCGAACTAATTAAAGCTTCCTTCTCAAGTCTCCAGACAGGCCTACCCACGTCACTCGACGATTGTTGACGGTTTGAGTTGATTAAATTTGCCACCAGTATACAACAGCATGACACGCCGACGCTAGCGCTGCCAAGATGCGTGGACTTCGACGGAACTACGAAGTTTGACAGTGTGACCAGCGTTGAAATTAATTGAAATGCGAGCCAGTTAATAAATAGGTGGTAGGAATTGATGAAGCTATTAGGGTTAGCCAACAGGGCGTGGGCCGGCGGCGAGAGCAAAGCCAAGGCCCATCCTAGACAAATAGCTCATGGTTATGTTACGCCACGGGGATTTGCATATTTTACAATAGGCAATTCGGATTGGGCACAGGCGTTTTTGGCTTGGACCTGTTGTGGATGTTTTTTGAGCAGGATTAATTTGTAGACCCATATTTGTAGGTTGGGCGGAGTGGTTAGGCCTACATTCAGCATAATTTTGAAGTTTACAAGATCATAATTGATGAAAATGTCATGGAAATCATTATTATTTACCGCTGTGTACTTTATTATTTATAACTGTAAATTTATGGTACAGTTCGCGTATTATATCTCCGGCTATGGCTACTACGCTACTAACCGTATCAAATGATTTTCCGAACGTAATATACTTGTAAATACAACGTTTGACAAACCAGCAGTGTCTTAGAACAATGTTTACAGAAAAGTACCCCCTCTCCTCCCCGCACCTTACAACCAGCTTACTTGGCCATAGCCGGAGATGTAATGCGTGAACTGTAAATGTGTTTACTTGGGAACGCAAATCTTACTTTCCTCTCAGTAAAACTTTTCACTACTAGGTAATTTACTAAAACTGTGAAATTACCGCTGAAATCACCGTTAAAACGTTGATATTACTGGTACTGAAATTTATTTGCTAGTGAAATATCACAAGCTTTAAAATCTTGGCTGGATTCAATTTGTCCCGTTGTTGATCGACAGATCTGTCACTGAACAGTGACCGTTGAACAATTTGAAAGGTTTTCAATCAAGTGTATCCGAGCAGGCACTCATCTACACACAATACGCTATCACAGCACCACCAGCGTCGGAACGGCCTCGCAGCGGTGGTGCTATGTATCTTATCAGCAGATATGTCGATATGTCTATACTGCCTACTGCATTAACTCATTAGCTTCCTAGACAGAGTTTACTGATTTTAAGGTCCTGGAACAGGAGAAAAAACATACAGATTAGCACACCTAATAATGCATTTTTTCGTGCCCTTTTTTTCTAACGGCGTTAAGTTTGTAGGGGTATTTGCCACCCAACTTGCACTGACATCAAAGTATGTGTATATTATGTATATAAGATTGGCTATATCTTTTCTTTGGGAAATAAATATTTGCTAATGACGAAACCTCCTTTGATACCAATGCAATATGGGCGACAAAGCAGCCTAACAAACTTGACCCCGCCCGAAAAAACGGGCACGAAAACGTGCATTGGGATGTCAATCTGTACTTCATCTTTGGTCCTGGCTATAAAGCAAAAAAAAACTTGTATCAATTTCAGCAGGAGGAAGTATGAGATGCCAAACTCCGTTTTTGTATTGTTTTTCATTGCATTTCTTCATCAAATTGCAAATCAAGAATTTGATGAACGACGTAGAATTTGATGAATTTGACGTAGATAAAACATAAAATAAAATTACGCTTCGCTAACCTCACAGCGTCAAGGAGTACTTTCAACAATCCCGCCACACCAGGGGCAATCAATTGAGCAGTTTAAATCCTCGTTATACGGGAAACTATCTAGTTAATTTATGTCTCATTATTTCTAACGCCGCCCCAATAAACTCGCAGGCAATTACCCATGCTGCGTGGACGCCGAGCGCCGCGGCCGACCGCATATCTCGCCGCCCGTCCACCTTGTACATTGTGTTTAATTAATGTGATAAATATTCCTGACCGAAGCGGCGTTCCCTTTACCGGCAAGCGTAATCTTTACAATCCAATTTATAATTGTCAGCAAAATATAATCTCTTAAGAATTAGTGGCTATTTTTTAATTAGTGATGTACAGGTCGAGTCGGATAACGTGGCCTCGTCCGCCCATTGAACTAATGTTAATTTGAGCATTAGGACTACGACCGACCCGGGCCACGTCATTTAATCGGACCTTTAACTAATTTCCTTTAACCTTAATTATTAACAGTTACTAAAGGACAACATTACATTTGCATTACATTTACATTTACAACATTACTACAAGGACAACAGTTACATTTGTAACAAACTGAGTTTTCATAATGAATAATGTTTAATATAAATCAGATAAAATCTCTCTTAAATGTAGAGGCTCGAAAGACGTTGGTTGCTAACTCTTTTAGTCCCCAATGGCCTGTTTCTGTGGCCTTGTAATTGACGTATTTAAGGATGGCAGGCCTAGATGAAGGACGTAGAAAATTATGATTTTTATCAAATGGTTTAAGGCTAAACATCCCAGAAAAAGTTGTGTTTCTGGCCCGATAGATAGCAGCACCTCTGTGGCAAATTTGTATTAAAGATAATATGCAAAGTTATTGACCGATTTTTGTTTTGTAAGTTTTGTTGTATATAACATGAACAAGAAATGTACGCTATATGGGTAAAAAAATTTTTAGTTATTTAATAAAAATATTTTAGAGAAGAATACGATTACTATCATCATTTTTCTAAATCGCAGGTAGTCATTTTGTAAACAAAAATTTTTAAATAATTTTGACGTTTTCAGATTTGAAATCGGTCAAATGGTCGCATCGGAATCGTTTTTTAAAGATATTACCATTATTTCTCTCACGCCCGCGCCGCCCCCCCCCAGCGCACCGCCATACCACCCGGCCGCTCTGACGCGCGGCGCTGCTATTTAGTATCGTTCGTCATAGTGATGGGACAAACGACTGATTTTAACCATCCGATGGTTCATCCGATGGTTTTTCTTTCATCCGATAGTTTTCAGATGGATGATTCATCCGATGTTTTTCCTGTGTATTGGGGTGGGGAGCGGATTGGCTCGCGCTGTGTGCGGAGATGGGAGGAACTATCCGACTAGTGGATGATGGATGAAAAAACCATCTGTTCGCGAGCCTGATTCAGATGGATAGTTTTCATGGGTTTTGTGGCGTATCCATCCGGATAAAAATATATACTGTCGAGCCGCTGAGCAGATGGTTCACCTGCAAATGGATAAATGAATAATTTTTTAACCTTAAACATTTTGTATTTAGGTTGAAGTATTTAAATAAGGTAAAAGATTAACCTATTGGTGCTAACATAGGTTGTTTTATCTTTGGCGCAAATACTCGGCAATTAACAGAACAGTTTCAGTAATTAAATAACTGACTCGTAGTTTTCAAACGAATGAAAATAAGGGACGAATTGTTTCAAAATTGAATGAAAACATAGACGGATGGTTTTGAGGTAGATGGATAATAATGCCGTTCAGTTGATTCGCTTGCGAACTAATGGATGATTCATCCGGATGAAAATTGAAGTAACCATCTGATAAATCGGTTGGAGCGCAACAACTGGATGAATCGTTTGTTTCTATCGGATAGTTCCCATCACTAGTTCGTCAACTCAGTAGTCGCATTCGCACTCTGGCCGGGCACACTAGACCAGACTCTTGTAATTAATCCTCTGATTACAAGGAAGATGATTTATGAAATTATCTAGGGGTTCATTGTTCAATATTAATATTACCACAAACAAAATTACCATTATTTTTGTTGCTTTAAAACACCATGTTAAATTAAATGATTAATTAGTTAAGTCACTTGTTTAAAATAAAAGTTACCTTTCAGTACATGAAAATGATAAATAAATAAACAATAATTACTGCAAAAGACCTTCATTTACTTAATGCACAAAATGCACAGTATAAAAATATACAGGAAACATGTTTACAAATGTTACTTGACTTAGGCTATTTGCCCCTTGATGTTTTCAGCTCGAATTCGAAAAGTCGACAGGTGGGGGGAGAGCCCAATGAGTCACCCGGCCCTGCATCCGTTTCGTGTTTCCCGCGCGCTCATATTCCATTTATTAAAAATATATATAAAACATGATACCGATTTAACCAATAGACCGATATTTAGTGTGTAAAATTAATTAAAAATTATTGTCTACAAAATGACTACCTGCAAATGTTTACAAGGATATATGTTACGTGGCTTAGGCTGTTTGCCCATTGATGTTTCGCCATTGAAAGTCAATTCTGCATGTGGAATTTGAGGAATTGGAACAGGGTGGTGGCACTATTTCTCTCCATACACAACTATTTCTAGGTAATGCATTTATAAATCTGCCCTATTATTTTACCGGTTACAATTGCAACAGTTTATTTTCCCTATTCTTAAGTATAACTCAGGTATGCAACACTGTTTTGGTTACAAAGTACATATTAGGTTTAGGAATTATCGTAGAATTAACAACAGCTGTTGATGCTTAGCTAAAAAAAGAAACAACAGCAGACGTGTTGAAATCCCAGTGTTTTTAAATGGCAGATATTTTTCGTTATTTATCATTTTCTAGTGGATTTTGACATAATCTGCTGTTTTTACCGACCCCTGAAGCTAAGTCCTTTAATTTGAACCCTCCCCCATCATCCTACGACCTGCCAAACTTTCAAAAATTTTATTAAAAAATTGCTTATAGAATTATTAATATAGATAGATAGATTGTCCAAGCATAAGCATACAAGCAAACATTGGTCGTACACAAGAGTATAAGATTATAGGTTAACTTTCAATCTAATCTACACGTAATATGTTTATTCCAAATTGAAACTAGCAACTGTAACGTGGTTGAAAGCCTAATTCATAGTCAATGGAAGTTGTATTTCAATTAGCTTGAAACAGCTGTTATTGCTTCTGCTCTTTAAAACTGCGTGAACCAACTATCATTCAGTGAAGCTAACTAATCTGCTTCGATTATTGAAGCAGAACATCGTCCATTTGATTTTAAAGAACTCCGTTGTCTTTATTCCGAAATGGTTGTATATGTATAAATACAGGTAGGTTTTCTACCTGTTGTTTTTGACAGAGATTATTTGGTTTTGTTGGTGAATCAGTCGGACTAGAAGCACACAAAATCATGACGTGTTTGTTATTTTCTATTATTGTCATCATTTTAGAGGCAATTTAACAATTTATATGAAATACGAACTTGAAATATAGAACATAGTCAAATAAAACTACCCTATAGCCTTTTAAAGAGCAACACAGTTCTTCCGTACTTTTAAAAGTAGTTTTTAACACATTTATTTATACATTTAAGCAAAGATAAACATATATTTTTCATATTTAGCATAAGAAATTTCAGAAAAAAATACTCTGAATGTGTTGACATTGATCTCTTTAATTACTGCAGTACCCAATCTTAAATCTATTTTCGTTTAAAGTTTAAGACTTGGCAGTTAGAACCCTAATGTTCCAAGCCCTCGAAATATCATTATAGCTCAATAATAATAATAATAGATGTAACATATTTTAGCAAGAAATTCAAATTCGTCATCATTATTTTTTGAAACACGTGGGCCATGGAGAGCATAAAAGTTTAACAAAATAACGTTACCAATAACAGTAATTAACAGGCGAAGAAACAAACTCGTAAGAAGAATCATGGTAACTAATAACCGAGAGCACATGGATGGAAGGGCGGGAAATCATCATCCACCACAAGGAGTGTTTGTACGACGAGCAACGGCTGAGCCGCGTGGTGGGGGGAGAGCTACAGTGAGTCACCTCCGGCCGGCCCTGCACTGCATAATTTTTTTGTCTCCCGCGCGCTATCTCATTAAATTTATAAAAATTGATACCGATTGAACCACTCGGGCGATTTTAAATATTAAAATTTTCAAATTAATTAAAAATTATTGCCTACAAAATGACTACCTGCGATTTGCATATTTCTTTTTGTAACATGAATATCTTGTTATTATTTTTTTAACCAGCAACTCAATAAAAAATATGCCTGAATAGCGTGAATCATAATCTTATTCTGTTTACAAATCAGTTTATCAAATTAACATCGGACGAAAATTCCACCAATAAACTTTAATACAGAATGACTTCATTTTGGTGCTGCGACGTGGTGGCAGAATTTATAACTAACCCTGGGATGTTTAGCCTTAAGGCCTAGCTGGCGGGGGGGGGGGGGAGACCAGATTCCTCCACTACACGGATTTCTATCGACAGATATTGTACAGTACTTGCATGAGTTCAGTAGAAAAGCCTTACCGTTATTGAACTCTAATTGAGATTCGTTTTGAAGCGTTGGGAATAGTTCTCAAGGTGGCTAAAGGAAGTAGGAAATGCAAACTTCATTCTTCATATCGAGAGTATAAAATATTCACATCTCAAATTTGTATTTATACAGTGGGCTTTATAATTTCATATTTCAGTAGGTGACAACGTTTTAAGATTTCTTTCCAATTTCTCTACGGTAATACATTGGAACAGTTGGCCCAACAAGGATGCTTTCATGAAACATAATTCAGCCCACGTTTAAAACTTTGGTACAATAGACAATGGACTGTGGCGCCGTGCTGTTTTTTTACCCATCACTTGTTAGTCATGGGCCGGGCCTTAGATAGCGCGATGGTGTACTGTTGCTAATGACGGGTTGGTGGAGCTGTAAAAATGCCACTTCACTCTCATTAATAACTGGTTTGGTGACCAACAACCTGACGGTTGAACGTTTTAATCACTGCTCTAAATTGGCGTTGGTTTACAGTTTGTTATTTTGGACGATTTTCGTTGCTTCCATGTATTATCGAGTCGAAAACTAAAACATGCGCGTTGCGTCAAAAATATTAAATTTTGTCATGTTTAAGTATCCAAAATTTAAGAAAATAGTGTTGTCCATTGCAGAAGGTGTTTCGTTGGGCCGAAAAGTCGAGCAAAAGAGAAAACGCAGTTTTTATATTTTTCTTGAAAACAACAACATTGAGCCTATAATGTACAGGAAAAGTTATATCAAGCAAAGTATTTATAGAACAATCTTGTTAATTGGGTCCAAAACAATATATAGGCTCCAAAATTTTTAAAACACTCTTGTATTATTGTGTCCAAAGAGGCGGGCTCGGGGCTGTGTCGTTGAGTTGAATATTATAAAATCTTTGCCTTACAATATACCACTTAAGTTTCTAGTGGGTGCAGTTGCGTTTCAAATGATAAAGAGTCTTATGACTTTGATGTCCGCTAACATCTACTGTATTTTGATTAGATCTGATGTTTTGTTAGTATACCCACAGAGAAAGAACGGACAGCTAACCCACCTGATTGGTTAGCTCTTAACTCAGCGTGTGACGCGCGTCCGTTCCTTTCTCTGTGGTATACCTTAGAACGCAATAACACAGACTAGCGCTTCTTTGTACACAACGAACAAGAGTTTTTTAAATTATTATTCTATCTTTGAGTTTAAAATTTGTTGCGTAGTAGGAAACTTAAATTACTCCTTAAGCTTTCAGTTTAGCTTCACTATTAGATCCAATAAACAGCTTTATATTTTGGGCTTACTACAGCTCATTTATTTCAATGTTGGACTCTATGAACAAAACAAAAATTGATATTTTGGACACAACGCACTGGAGTTATGGTTGTGTACCACATTGACGCAATGAAGCACCGCCTTTATTTTCGACTTTTTCACACAAGTTGAAATAAGTTGATGACTTTGTGAGGGTCTGAATCCTTGAGTTTTTTTGTATTTTAGAAGGATAACCCCTCGCGCTTGCCAGACAAACGGCAGCGGCGGCCCCGGCGGTAATATATGTATTGGTGACAAATGCCCCCTTTATTGTTTATTATGCCCGGAGTGGCGATGCCGGTGTGAAAAGTGTGAAACATTACCATTCACACCGAGATACATGGCCGCTGCAGCACAGCAGTATTGTATGTATATCACTATCTTGACTCTGCCTTTTCTGTCGTATCCAGGGTTAGTCTTTCCATATAGACGAATTTAAGCAAAAATGAGTGAGTTTTTATTGTAATTTTATGTATGTTGCTAAAATTTACATTAATATCCATTTTTATTTGCGGGAATAAAGTCCTCTCCTAGAAATGAAATCCCTTTTTCTTTAAATTTTTTTTGTAGAGGACTTCCGTTCTTTACTGTAAGAACGGACCAACTTAAACTCAGAATACTTGAGAATACAATATTACTTGAAAGTTTACTATTTTAATTTTGCTAAAACAATATTTACCTGTGTAAAAAATTAAGTTATGAGGACAAGTAGATGACCTACCCGTAAATTCCTCGCAATGATTTATTCGGTCACTTGAAATTTTAAAGGCACGTGCCACTTTTTAAGTGGCCATCTAATGAACCATTAAGTGGCACTTGTAAAGCGTTAAGATGACACGTTGTGCATTTTGATATTTGTTTGTTCTCTCTATAAAATGTTATCATAATATTCATGTGTGATAGACTTATCTATGTTGTCATTCTTGAGGAGCAACTTAAATTGTTCAGCTCTCTTGCCAGTAAACTTTGGTAGACTGTGAGCTTTAATTTGGTATCTAGGTTTTTAATACGTACATCTCGTTGCATTATAATTATATACCTTGCATCTCGGTACATTATATAATGCACCAAGGTGCAAGGTGTTGTACTTGTACCATATTGACAAGTGCTTTATTTTACTTTTTAACTGACTAAGCAGCAAGCTTGCAGTTAAAAAGTTATTAAGTTGCAAGCAAGCTGACAGAGCAAGCATTGCAACTTAACGGACCAGAATAACATGAATAAGTTTTACTCCAGCTGGACCACCGATTATACCCAAGAGCTGGTCATAGAAATATTTATTCCTACAGAAAAGCCCCTGCCACTATAAAAACTTGTTACTGACGACTCTTTTTGGGCCTAATTAAATTACAGAGTTCAAAGAATCGCAATGAATGGCGAGTGGAGAGACGTCTTGCGCCCAGTGAACCGCGAGATCCCGAAGTGAGATAAGGAGCCAGTTTGGCGCCCGGGGCGGCGCGCGTTCCAAAACATCGCCCCTCTCTCTCACAGATTCAAAATTGTGTAATCCGCACTCTCTACTAATTACGTAACCCTGTCTTGCCTCCACAGCCCGGAGGCCGGGTGAAAAGCCACCCGGGCCCCTATCTTTTGCGGATGGTCCGTGAGGAGTTTTTTGTATGAGTGGTTAATGGACGATGTTTTGTTCCCGTGGTATAACCCTCCCCGTTTTTTCCATAGTTGGCTTACACAACCAACGAAGAAATATAAATATAGGAGTTAAAATCGTATTTACAATACCGGTTGTCATTTTACAAATCTAAAAGGTTACTCGTTACTGTACATGTTCGTTTTATGTGGACAAGAAAGTGAAAGAAATCGTAGCATTCCTAATTTCTTAAATTCCCCTCAATGAGAAAATGAATAACTTAAATTTACGTGATAGTCGTTACATTTGTTTTTGGTTCTTAGGATATGCCTAAACCAAATGTTTGTGGTTGTCAGATCTGGGGTTAATAAAATAATATTGTTTGTTGCAGGTAAACTATCATATCAGGATGAAAAATTTACGGGCGTTAACAGCGGTACGTGTGATACATTAAATGTTACAGTAAATGTTTTTATATATGTTTTGCTGGTAAGGTTTTTCTTTTATGTGTTGTTGGCAGGCTGTATTTTGCCAACTTACGTTTCTGATATACAAAACACCCTTTCATACTCACAGTACCATAAATATTTGTTTTTTTAACAAGTTTCGTTTTTGGGTGGTTACTTTTTGATTAACACAGTTAAGTGCTATTTATCGCCTATTTTTCTAAGATTAAGCCTTAGTTGAAACACAGAGATGTAAAGATATGGTTGAAGATAATATTGATATAGCGACTTAAATTGCACGCCGCGCGCGCTCCGACGACGGCGATGCAGTGACGGCGCGAACGCTTATCAGTATCAACATCAGCTGTGTTTGCCAAACGCCTCGCATAATCCTGAGTCAGCCCCCGCTATCTTGACTGACACACCAGTGTAAATGTGTCTTTGTCCACGGTTCTGTCTTATTTTTTTATGAATACCTTTTGAAATAAAAATACGGGCTTTTGTTCTCGGTAATTGATGGAGAATAGGTGAAATTTTACTTTCGTTTTTGTTATTCAGACTGCTTTCTTATTATTATACAATAATTGCAACGAGTCTAGGGTTCAACTTGAGTAAGTTTGTACTTACTGAAGTCAATAATGTCTAAGTGTTTTTCGTTAATGGTGGTGCATTTCCGAATAAGTAGTCACACACAAAATGTTCACTAGTGTTTTACGTTATATGTTTGTGCACTTTCCTTTTCCCAATAACAAGACACACACTAAACCGTCTTATTTTATATTATATACAGTTGCTTTAATAAAATTGTTTTCAAAAATGTTTACAAAATAATTAAGTGAATTAATTTTTTTCTTGTTTGCTTAAAAAAACTTTTGATTGAAATTATGATAATGGCCAAGTTGTTATTCCAAATTTACGGTAGGCCGTAGGTAAAGTCATTTTCAACTTAAGCAACTTTAGCGACGCTTAAATCAATAAAGTGGCCCTACCGAGGAGCTAAGGATCCTCATCACAGGACCCCAGTTTAGTATACCTATTAATAAACGTTTGACAGTTTGGAATCGAAAATATGTGGGATTGTTTTATATTTGGATTTATCTGTGTTAATTCTCTTATTTTGACAAAAGTGAAAATTTATTACATTTTGGATCTGTAAAAACATCTTTCAAAAGTTAGTGGCGAGCACCCGTAATCCCCCGACGGCAAAACCACCGCAGTAGCCGGATTGCCTCAACTGCGCCGTGCGTTCTTCTCTCGGAAGGAACATTTTACCTTGTATATTAGCTTTAATGGCCATCTCCATCTATTGTTGGATTTTGCAATAAAACTGGTTATTTTATTTGCTTATATCACTTAGAACAAGGGGGTGAAACAGCTGTCCACCAAACAAAAAAATAACCTGAATTGCTTCGAGGCGGCGCCAGACTTGCGTCACTCGGAATACACCGGATGTTTGACGTTCGGCGAACTAGTTGTTTCGTTATTTGCCGATCGACGACGCCGCAACGGGTACTCATACACGTATGAATTTTTCCGAGCAATGAAGTTTAGAAATAGAAAGTTCAGTTCCCCAAGACACAAAAAATAAAATGAATCTATAATTATTAAAACAAATCTGTAATTATTAATGAACCTATAATTAGTAATATTTAGGTTTTTTTATTATTACTTAAACCTGTATTTAGTTTTCATTAGTATTGTCCATATTCATCATCTATTAACCATAGATCTTATGGGTTCCTTTTCCCATACATTCGTCCATTTTTGCCAAATACCGACACCGAAAGGAAAACAAGTAAGAATGTTTGCTGCTTGCCAAATAGAAAAACATCCATCCTCATTACTCGCGATTCGGTTTTAGATGGACTGTAAAGAGGGTACCTCTACACCTACGGCAGTTTTCGTTTTTGTGTTGCTCTTGCAGATTTTGTATTCACTCTCTTAAATTCCAGTGTTTTATCCGTAAATATTAAAAAAACCGTGATGATTTCTGAAACCTACACTTTTCACTTGTATCCCAACACTAATGTTACCGTATTGTTCCAGCAAAGGTTTTTTTCTATAAGAAATAAATTAAATTTCCTGTTATAATATTGATTTTGAATACAAGCATTTATTTCGGTAGCAGTAAATGTAGTGACCGGATGATGAAGTCCGCACGTCAGCGATCGGCCAACGCTCAGCGGGGAGCGCGCCGATAACATCGTCCTTCACAACTCAAGACAACTCGTTTCGACTCCGAGTCATAATTTAATATTTGCTCGACAACGGCATATCTCGTGATTTATAATTGCCCAGTCGCAATAGCAGTTGTGATCGAATTCTATTTTTATAAAGCACGTGGAAGTAACGTATTATGTATTGGAGGCTTATGTTTTGTTCACTGGCTTACTGGTCAACTATGAAATCCTATACTCTTATATGAGTAAATATACTCTTATATGACTCTTGCGTATTTGTTTGCTTGCACAACAATCTCAAAATCGGCTCCGAGGATTTTCTTCAAATTTTGGAAGTAAGTCATTTATGACTAAAAAACATGTACTATATGCATATTACTTGGCCAGAGAAAATCTAATAAAGTAATAAAATGAATTTTACAGTTATACAATTTTAACATTGGCCTTATAAGTTGCCATAATTAAATAAACTAGGAAAGTGCAAACAAATAAAGTTATCATAACAGCTGTTTGTCATCTATACAGCCATGTAGGAAAAATGCAGCTAGTGGGATGAAGATTGCATGGAGAATTCAAAGAGTGTACTTATAGATTGAATTGTTTTATAGTAAATGAATGAACTGGTAAATATAAAAAATAATACCGAGCAACGCTCGGTTCACCATGTGTACTCATCTATTTGTCCTGTATATACCGGGTGTCAAGGCTAAAGTTTTCCAACAGCTAACTTTTTTATTATAAATCTGACAAAAAACTTCTTTTGGGGGATTCCCCTTTATTTTTAGTGCTGCTTTTTGGAGTCACTTCGAAATTTAAAAATATGGCCGCCATTTTCCAATATGGCGGAAAACTTTGATTTTTCTTATGGAACACCCTATATTTTATGGTGTTTTTTGACTAAACGCTTAGTTTCAAGAACTTTTTGTTCTTCCTTTTTTTTGTCCTGAACTCAGTGATTTAGGAGGTATGAGCAGTTAAAGTTTCGTTTTCCCCATTTAAAATGCATTGGGAAATCGTTGTTACTTAGTCTGTACATCGAAAACGGTTGGGTTTAGTAAAAAATACCAAAGGAAAAAGTGTTTAAAAATGTGAGTTCAGTAGATATTAATCATAAAATAACTTCTAGTCGAGATTCACTCGTGGAAATTTATTATTATGAATATGCTTTTACTCCATAAGGAATAAATGGGATTGCAGGGTTTAATGGACGCAATGCATTTTAAATGGGGAAAAATCAAACTTTAACTGCTCATATTTCCCTAACCATTGGGCTTAGGAAAAAATGTCAAGCAGTAAAAGGTTCTTAAAATTAAGCGTATAATCCAATTATGGCATAGAATATAGGGTGTATCATAAGAAAATTCAAAGTTGTCAGCCATATTGGAAAATTTTTAAATTTCGAAGTGACCCAAAACGTAGCGTTAAAAATAAAGGGAAGTCCCCCATAAGAAGTTTTTTTGTCAGATTTATATTAAAAAAGTTAGCTATTGGAAAAATTTAAGCTGGACACCCGGTATATTATTAATACGCTATACATGGAAACTTTGTAGACGATAAGGCTTTTTTGTTTTAAGACTTACCCCCACATATTATACATTAAAAATGCGACTTTTAGAATAGATTTGCAAACTGCCTTTAGATTTTTAATTTAGACAATATAACTCGAAAGAAGCGCAAAAGACTGATTTGAAAATATAGTTTGTTTTAACAGAAGTGATAATGTAAACAAAAGTACATCTGATCGGCTCTGCGGGATTCCGCACTATTCTACTAGTCCAATATTTTGAAAACTAGGAAGGAGTCTTTAGGTTCAAGTAGATCAAGGTTTGCCTAAGTACCTTTTGTACCAGACCACTTTACTTTGATACCTTTGAAAGAGTCCTTAGGTTCAAGTAGATCAAGGTTTGCCTTTTGAACGTTGTTGAAATAAAGTTGACAGAATTAGGCGTGTAACGTTGTAGTGTCTTCTAGCCTAATGTTCAGCGTCTTAGATTTCGGTTCTATGCTCACATGGAATTTAACAGGTTCGGACCACTCTCCCCTAAAAACGTTTTCTTCACTTATGAGCTTGGTTGACATTGCCGTTATCGTGAAATTATCACCATTATTCATTTTCAAACTTTGCTTAATAGGTTCAAGCATTTAAATGTGAATCAGTGATATAAATAAACCACTTGGCTCCGGTAAGTTTAGTATGAATCAAAAAATACATTTTCCGTTATACCGCTGCGAAAATGGCTATTTTCATAGTGTTGCGGGCCTAAAGAAGCTCTTTTTCGCCTTAGGGAGAAAATGAATCTGGCATAAAGAGTTTTTTTTTGCCCTAGGGAGAAAAGGAATCAGCTTATGTCAATGACGTCAGCTGTTCGTTTATACTGTACTAAAACTGCTAACGTATGTACGTCAGCGTCGATGGAGAGCTATCGATTGCATCGAGAGTGATTATCGGTTTTTATTATAAATTGTAATTCATTGTTGCATTGTTATCGGTTTGTGAAACTCGCTCATTTCACCAATCGATAGTTCAGTGCGTTTGAGACATCGATAGTTGTTCATTGTTGTCAGTCTATAACCTAACAAAAATGAAACAGACCAGCTGATTGTTTTTAATAGCAAGAACAAGATAAAAACATCTTATTTTCAAAGGCTTTTTTTGTAGTTAGCCTTTTGTATTGAGTGGTAAAACGAAAAATAGGTTCATCACACGGGCCTAAGGTTGCTTTTCGTTTCTCGGGTAATTTTTCAACCTCTGCTTACAGGCTCGGTCGTAAAACTTGACCCCGAACGAAAAGCGACTGGGCCCTGGAAATGAAATATACTATAATTTGCTCTAATGACAGCAAATTAATTGGTAGGCCTTCATTTATAAAATACGCGTGCACTTACAAGTCGTACTTTTACCAGATTGGCATAATTAACTGGATACTTATTATTTTAAGCGACGACCAGCAGTGCTGCAGCCGCCCAGAAAACAGCGCCGGCGCCCCAGCGGTACCAACACCGGGTAATTGTCACATAAAACGCCCACTCACACACTCACTCACTCACTCACTCACTCACTCGCCGACGCCGCCGCGTTATAGGCCCGCTCCACTCCGCGCCGCCAGGGGCGTGTGTTGCCGGCGACCGGTTCTCGTACGGCGTAAATCTCGGCTAAACTCCGCCCGAGCCGAATACTGAATACATTCTACACGGGTGAGGCACAAGCTTAAACATCTTTTGCGGATTGGTTTCGCAAATCTCTAATCCCTAGTTTATCTGGGATTTCATCGAGGCCAGTCGGCGCGGCGGTAGCGAGTGAAGCGATGCTTGGATCTCTCCGCGGGAGCTTTAAATTTTGCGTTATAGCATTACTTTGATGAAGGCGTGTTGCACATGCATTAGATAATTGGTGTTTATTTTATGATAGCTTCATTCAATTTCATCCTTTGGTTTGATTTAATAGTAACAAAAGTATTAAAGGTTGTATCGCTTTAATTGATGCATTTGGTCAGGTCCTGAAAGTTTGTTATGCGTATTATCCTCACATTAGGCTACGTGAGAATGCATGATATGTAACAAATTTACCAAATTTTACCCATAACTGAGCCGTATGAAAAAATATTGTGTTCAAAAAAGGATAAGATAACCAATTTGGGCAGGCTGCAACGTTAGTGGCGGACCAGCGGCGATGGGTTTGTGATTGTTTTCGTCATAGGGATCGATGCCCTTGGGCAGACGGCAGAGTGCCCACGCCGGGCAGCCCTGACCCCGGCACTGGGCACTGGCGGGCATCGCCGCATACCTGCGGGCCGGCGTCATCCATCGAGCCGTACAGATGAACGGGGTGGGGAGGGGGGGGGGGTTGACGAGTTTGTACTCAATGAATCCTTGAAGTTTGATTTGTTTTAATCAGTTTAAGATTGGTTTATTGGGTTTCAGACCCGCTGTTTCCGTTAGGCAGCGATTTATTTCAGAATTGGTTCAGTTTCAATCTATGAATCTTTGTTAAATTTCATAAACTTTCCAATTCATGGATAAATTGAATGCAGTTGGTAAAAAATCTAAAGGAATATTTGGTATAATAATTTAATAACAATAATGTATTTCAATCAAGACAATTTAATAGGTGATGTGTCGCATTTATTTTTGTGAAAGCCCTGCTTGGTAAAATCCCTCGAAATTATGTTTACTTTAAAACGAGATGTAAATGAGGTGTAGTAGTGCGATCGTCGAAGCTAAACGGATTTTCTAATACAGTTGATTGATGTTAAGGAGAAAACAGGTTAATTAATGTACAACTTGTACGAATTGTTCCATAAATTTTTTAAACTAAAACTTCATAAATAATCAAAATTATCATTAGTAAGAATTTAATGTCATGTCGTAACATTCCTTTAAATTTTACTAGCATAGTTATGAAAAGGTGTGAAATATTTTGAATTAAATCATTTTGGGATGCGTTAACTCCTGCATTATGGTTTAACGCACTCTCTGCCAACAACCATCACAGGGTGAATCATAGTGGGCGTGACGGTCAGTAATTAACCTGTTAGGTAGCTATTTTAAAACTTTAAATATTTGAGAAAAAATACTGTAGTTGTCAACATAGTTGTGCACGGTTGTGCACTCGGCGCAACTGCTCTTTTTAGATTTAAATAAAAACTATTTTTTTCAAATTTAATTATAGGTAACGTGACCAGATTTTGTATAAGCTAAGACGGGACGCCGATCTCCGGGGGGTGTGGGGGGTATGTAAACTTTTGAAAATTAGGAGCATTTTGGTGCGTTTTTAGACTCTTTCAGATTAAAAATATGTGCTAGACTTTAGTTCGTCTTTACCATTAATTTAAAGGTACTAGGAAACTACAAAAGAACCGAAAAAATTTATTTAAGACTACTTTACATTAAAACGTATTTCCATGCCCCCACACAAAGAGAGGGGGGCCCGAGGGTCCTCCCTCGGAAATTTCCGAAAAATTAGGAGCATTTTGGTGGATTTTTAGACAATTTCAGGTTTGAAAATATGTGCTATACTCCAGTTCATCTTAACCATTAATTTTTATTTACTAGGAAAGTACAAAAGAACCGGAAACATTTATGTAGGATTTTTTTACATCAAACCGTATTTTTAAAGTATTTTTCTTACCAATAACGCCAAAACGGGACAACTGGGCGTCCCGAGAGAGTTCGTCGGGACAACGGGACACGTTGCTAAAAACGGAACTGTCCCGTTCAAAACGGGATGTCTGGTCACCTTAATTATAGGAGAAACTACTGTAGTTCAATGCAGTCGTGCACACTAAGAACTCCTGCATTAAGGTTTCGGTAGATATTGTTTTAACTTTTATTGTGAGAGCAAAAATACTGTACTCGTCACTTGTCAGTCAATAAACACTCATTATTAACTGTTGGCGTTTTCTTCTATAATTCAAGTTATTGACTGAGTGGGACAGGGACGCCGTCAACGAGGACAAATCACGCGACCCTCTGTGTTGACAGCGGCGACATCGCTTCCGTTGATGTTGTATTTATTTACATCCATGATTCAACTCGTACTAATTTAAACCAAATAGCATCCAACCAAATATGTTTATGGAACAACATAAAAAATATTTATGGAACAACTTGTACAACTTGTATTAACCTTTTTTTCCTTAACATCAATCAATAGTACTAGAAAATCCGTTTAGCTTCGACGATCGCACTACTACACCTCATTTACATCTCGTTTTAAGGAAAAATAATTTCGAGGGATTTTACTTAGGAGGACTCTCTCAAAAATAAATGCGACATCATCTTTTAAATTGCCTTGATTGAAGTACATTTATATATTAAATTGTGACACCAAACATTATTTACGATTTTTTACCAACTCTTTCAAGTTATTCATTAATTAGAGACTTTATGAAATTGAACAAATATTCGAAGATTGAAACAGAACTAAATTTGAAATAACCCGCTGCCTTGCGGAGCAGCAGGGCTGAACCCCAATGAACCAAACATACACTGATATAAAAAATAAATTTTCATGGATTCATTGGTATCATCATATAATTTGAAACGTCTGTCTAGGTATACTTGAAATCACAGAGACAATAAAGCTAAAAATGCAGATCTCTGATCTTTAGGCCCAACTGTGCCTTTTTTTGTGTCAGCCAGGATTTAACGTTGGCCGGCTGTTAATGATTTATTTCAGCTAATTTTAGTCTTTAAACTTTTCATGCTAAAAATAAGAGTTTTTTGGCTTATTTGCACCCTGAACACCGAATTGTCTAAATTTCCCCTCCAGAAAGCGTAATTAATTGTTGGCAGTACATAATTCTGTTTGGGAATAATCTCCTTTTTAAAATCCTGGCTAACACATTGTAAAGAGATTACACACTCTTTACGATGTCAATGGGTCTCCTTCTGGATCTATCGTCAATGATACTACTTGCAATATCGAATGAGGTAATATATGTAAATATTATCACACGAGCTTTTCACAAGTAACCTAATGTAATATTCAAACGAAAACGAAATCCGAGTGCCAGAAATAAACGACCTCCATAAAACGGACGCCATGCGCCGATATCCACGGAGCAGACGCCTTATCTATATTCAGGCGGTTGGCCAACATTATTGGATAATCAGCCAATTATTTCAAGTCGGTTATAAACATCCGCTGCCAGTCGCGCCGTGACGCAATGTGATTGGTGGGTGCTGCGCTCTGGTGACGGCGCCGACAACTGACTGGCTGTAGTTCTAGCCATCGCTACCAGGCTGCGCCAGTTGTCTGGTCTGAGTAATATTATTAAAATAAGATAAGAATGAAGGTTAGTTTAGTTCGACTCTTTATTTTTCATTATAAGTTTTACAAAGGTTAAATTAAAGCATTATTTAGAGGGTCCCTACCAACGGCAGTTTCAGTTTTTCTGCGACACTAGCGGCGACTTTTGGAACTGTGGCTCCATAAGAGCCCATGTTAAATTTGTGCACTTTTCGCCGCGCAAGCCGGTGCACGGGTAAACGCGGTGTCATTTAGCGTCTCCAATTCTTAAAATAGAAGTTATTCGGATGTAGCATTGTGAAGGTAACGAGTTGCAGTGTGTTTATTGCTTCTCAAAAAATCGTATATGCTCACTCATTAAAAAGGTACAGACATGATGTTAAGTTGGCCAACTTCAACGGAATGCAACTTCAGAATATTAAGTTAACATGAGCGATTTTTGATTAGCAATTAACATTTTACAGCTAGCTCTTTATCTTTGAAATGCTTTGTTAAATTAAATTGTATTTTTAAAACTGTAAGCGCTGAATTACACCGCGCGGAGCGTGTTTTAGGCATGCTTTGAGGTAGGTTGGGAACCCTCATAGTTCATTAAAAATAACAATCTAGTGACAATGATACTATGCTTCTGGCACATAACTAAACAAAAAAGAGGCTCCAGTCACGAAGAAAATCTCGTTTCCACCTGCTCCTCTCTTAAGGCCAATGTTAATTTTTAAATTCGGTTCAGCCTCAACCACTCAACCAAAGTCGGTGATTTATAGCTCATTTGAAAGATCAAAAAATTATTTGAGCAGAGTTTTATATCGCTTTTGGTTTAGTAATTTAAACCAGTTTAAACTTTACAAAAAGTGACTTTTGAAATTGAAAAAACATTTTGCTGATTGCAATGTTAAAATTTTGCTCACTGGAATCGATAGTTAATTTTTTACTCTCTCAAGTGAGCTACAAACCAACGATTTTGATTGAGCTGTTTAGGCTGTTTGGAATTTAAAAGTTAACATTGGCCTTGGGGGAGAAGCAGGTAGTCGCGCAGGACTGGAGCGCCCTTTAAAAACGTTTCCTTCCCGGATGTATTAGTATTTAGACGAAATAATAAGATATTTTAATCCTAAAATTAACAACCAAAGATTTTAAAACACAAAGAGACGTTGTGTCTTAAGTCAAAACTTAATTTCATTTAGTACAGTATCATTTCTATTGTGTTATTGATTTACCCCTGAATATCTGGAATAGTTTGAAAACGAAAATATGCGGGATTATCCTATTTCTATTGAGTTAAAGTAAGACATCATTCTGTTTTTTTAAGTTGTAACTAATTACATTTCGGATTTGTACAAACATCCTGCAAAACGTTTTAGCGAGCGCCCGTAATCCTCCAACGGCAAAACCCACGCTGCACCTGGGTTGCCTAAACCGCGCCGTGCACTGAGGAAACTGTTCACCGACTATATTGTTTTATACGCCAACCAGATTATCAGCACGCAGCAGCTGTTCCAATGTTACTGTGCCCTAAAAATTCGTTTCATTATAGGTCTGCCTATACTGTTAATGCTGGGAAAAGAAAAAATGATAAGCGATTTCAATATGAACTATTTTTTTAATTCTCTAACAAACTAAACATGAAATTAAAAGTTGTACTCTTCGATATCGTTAGATTTTTGGCTTTTTCAATAAATAAGTTTTATATTAAATTAAAAATTCAATATTTGCAATTTTTCGACAAACTAAAAGTGAAACAAAAATACAGCAGAATAAAATCGTCACATTCTTGTTTGCCCATTGAAATGAACCATAATTTATCAAATTTCGTTGGTTGATCATGCACCAAATTTTATAGATAATAACATTTTTCCCTTTGGAAAAGAAGGTAGTCGCGCGGAACTGGAGCCCCCTTTAATCAAATTTTGTTACCACAGTAGGTAGACGTCTGTTTTAAATTTAGTTTCAAAACCACTTTCAACTTTTTTGATCCTGTATTAAGTGTGTGCAGCTTAAACATTGCATTCGTTTGCAGTTTTAAGTCTTGTGGTAAGCTACTTTCGCTGGAGCGAAACTAGAAGCAGGCCAGCCAGCGGCGGTCTCTCAATTCGCAGACGCGGTAATTGCTGAATTTACATTTCCGGTCCGGTCCACACGCGATCGATTTGTAGTCGATCATACGAAGTGATCGATATATCGATATACCGGCGGGACTGCCTCAGAGGAGTCGAGGGTGACCATCAATCCAACCGGTGGTCAATGTTGTGGCACTGGGAATCGAGACCGGGTCAGTGAATTAGTAAACTTGCGCAACGCGGAAACCGGTTTATACTGGTGTTATTTATTTAACATAGGTGAGTATACGGGTACTAATTACGCTCTTGGTTTTTTTCACGATTGAGTATTTAATAGTTGAGGAAGTGGTAAAATACATTGAGCGGGAAAAGAGTCAATTGTGTTAACGTAAATTTTCTGTTAAATACATAAATGTCATTAATTTTAGGCGAAAAGTTGCATTCACAAGTTTGATTTTAAGAATACGTCGCGTGAAATATGTCGGTGATTTGATTATCTGCGCCGGGAAATGCATTGTATGCTTGTTCAGCCTGCCAGCGCACTGACCTGCGGCTATATAGTCTGAATCGATTGAATTGGCCCAGGCCATCGGTAAGCCCAATGCTAAAATAACAATTTGTCTTGGGCGAAGTTATTTGAATCCACCTATATACATCTTCTGAATTAATTGTGAATCGTTAACACTGCTGGATGGTAGGGCGAAACTGTGACCAAGCAACCGCGCCTTAGTTCCAATTAAAGTCTTAAAATAATTACCTCAGGTGTAATTAAACCTTTATTCTTAGCGAATTTCAAGTTTTATTCACTTTACCCACTTTACATTTTTTACATTTTACATTGATTGAGGTGACGACCTACCCTGGTAGGTATATTTTAAACCAAGTATTAATGACAGATGAGTGAATGATGATTTGGCGCGATCTTGTAGTTTTGTTACTGACTAAGACCGACATGTTCCCAGACAGGACTGCTAATTAGTACATTAGATACATTAGATACATTAGTTTAAATGGCGACCTACCCAGGTAGGTATTTTAAGCCAAGTATGAATGACAGATGAGTGAAAGATGATTGTAGCCCAACAGCCAATGACAACTATATGGGACCTACATTTTAATATGTGAGATCCGAACCACAATTTTGCCTGGTTTATAATTTACGTACTGGTCTAATTATGAGGACGTTCTTATGAACGTATAGTACTCAATAGTGCGGACGTTAACACCCACTAGGGAACACCGCGTCCACAAGCCATCGCTCATAACTATCCAAAATTCGTGACCTCCAAGTAGCTATGGTTTTCAGGACACGTTACGGTCCCAGTCTTGTAACTCGTCTTCATGCCTCTATGATACTCTCCCCGTCTTACTATTCTTATGACTGGCAAAATCTCAAGGAATAAATATCATCCAAGCGAAACACATGTCTTATTTGGGTTATCAAAAGCGATTTTGGATGCAGCGGATTCTTTACGTTCCCCATCGTTCCTGTTCCAAACGATAACTTAGGTTTTGAAAAATGCTACACATAAAATTATCTTTACCTTCGTCATCGACTGGTGGAACGGTGGCGGGTGGCGGGTGGCGGGTGGCGGTTTCACGGCCGCGAGATACGCGCTGTTTGCTCAGTTATCGCTCGCAGGTGGCAGCCATGAGCTGGCTGGTGGTGGTGTGGTGCGGGAGTTGCGCGGGTCGGAGCGGCGGCTCGCTGTGGTGGCAGATCCGCGCCCTGAGGGACCACATGCTCCTCGGGACCGTCCGTCCCAGGTAAATCACCTAGATGAGTCTGTTATTGACCATAAGGTTGTCAATCGAATTGATTTAATTTGTGTGGAGATCACTCCTACTTCAGTCGTAATAGTGGTGAGAAGTAAGGATGTTACAACCTGCTGTGCTACCCTGAGCTATCCCATAAATGCAAGAAAAATAACAAGCTATTCGCATATTAAGTTCAAAATGAAATATAATTTAAAATACCTTCATAAAACTACGTGTCGCGTCGCGGTTTACTTCAAAACATAAGTTTGTACGTGTCAATATGTTACCTTAGTGAGGTGGCTCTTTTACAAGTATTTATTACGAAAACATAAGGCATGTCCCAGTAATATTATAAATTGGATGTTTATGTGCATATCTGTCTTTCAATCACGTGAAAAATACTGGACCAACTGAGCTGAAATTTTGCAGGAATAGAGCCACTGTATCAGATAAGGACATAGGCCTATTCACTTCCTTAAAATCCCCTCGGGCTTCGCCCCGTGAACGTCCTTAGCTTCAATGTTTACATTTTATAAGGATGTAAACATTCTAATACTGAATTTTAGACACCTGTGAATACTAAATTTGTAAAGTTCAAAGAGCATAAGTAAGATCAGCTGTAATTTTTATCGTGAGCGAAGCCACGGGCAACTGATAGTGATTGTACATTTATAAACAATCAATTTCTCTTTCCAGAGGTCACGAATCGAGCACATTAGTGTGGTAACCTGTAGGTTGATTGTACAATTTTTTTCCATGTATTTAATTAATTTATTAACAATCAATAAATCACTTTATTACAACAATATGCATCGACAAATAAAATACAGAACATTATATAAATCTTGTTAATACTAGAAATATAGGTAAAACCTGTGCTTGGGAAATGAATCCATCACCCACCGCAAGTCTTATACGAGCACTTAGCATGAATTTCACAAAAAAAACAGGCTATTTTTTAACATAAATAAACTGTCAAGACATAAATAAATAAGATAAATTTAATCACTACCTCGGTGAACGGATTAAATTGATTTCGGTCCTCGGCATCAAATTTACAACATTGAAAACAGGTCGATCGTTTCTTGATAAAATTAAATTGTTTTAACCAAAAAATTCTTAACTAATGTCCATGTAGTTAGCTCGCCTTGGTTGGGTGAAGAGAAAGTTAAATTGCAACCTCCATCGCAAACATAATATGTTCAGCCTCGAGCTGGTCTATATAATAGCGGACTATGTTTACTGATGTTTACGATCCCGCTATTAATGTAGAAGTAGTTCGCCCTCCGGCCGCTCATGTATCACACAGCGCTCCGCGCGCAAATGTAGTTCGTAATAAATTTATGGACTTGAGTTGATGATTCTTAAGAGGGCCTGTTGTAATTAATGCCTTTGGACTTTGTGATGAGACATGCGCTCATTGAGCGGACATTTCACCTGTATGAATAGCGTTTGAGATTTTTCCGCAGAATTAACAAAGTGTAGTAAAGCAATTAATATATTATTCTATAATTAGTTTTCATTTTCATTTTCTAATCATCCGTGATTATGGTTTAATGTATTTCAGTTTGGCGCCACTTAAAAACTGTGAGAATTATTGCAGAAGACTGCTTGGTTGGTTTAATAATTTCTAAAGTAACAGATTCCAACTTATATAAATTAGTTTCTTTATCACAAGTACCTGGTGGACCGAGCCTTGCTCGGTTTTATTTAATGTTTACCAGTTCATCCAGTTACTATAAAATATTTCAATGTCATAAAATTGATAAATATAAACCTTTTTAATGCTCCATGGACTCTTCATCCCATTTGCTGTATTTTCCCTTGATGGCTGTAGATTCCAAACAGCTGTTATGATTACTTCATTTGTTTACACTTTCCTTGTTTATTTTCGTTGCTATCACGGCAACCCATAAGGCCAATGTTAAAATTTTACAACTTTAAAATTCGATTTATTACGTTATTAGATTTTCTCTGGCCAAGTAATCTGCATAAAAGACGTTTTTGAGTTATAAACTACTTATTTCCAGACTTTGAAGGAAATCCTCGGAGCCGTTTTAGAGATAATTGTGCAAGTATACAAGCAAGCAAGCAAGACCGATAACATTGCTCGCATAAGAGTATAGTACCTGGTGGACCGAGCCTTGCTCGGTGTTATTTCATGTTTACCAGTTCATCCAGTTACTATATAATATCTCAATGTCATAAAATGTATCAATATAAACCTTTTTTATTGCTCCATGGACTCTTCATCCCCACCTGCTGTATTTTCCCTTGATAGCTGTAGATTCCAAACAGCTGTTATTATTACTTCATTTGTTTACACTTTCCTTGTTTATTTTCGTTGCTATCACGGCAACCCATAAGGCCAATGTTAAAATTTTACAACTTTAAAATTCGATTTATTACGTTATTAGATTTTCTCTGGCCAAGTAATCTGCGTAAAAGACGTTTTTGAGTCATAAATTACTTATTTCCAGACTTTGAAAGAAATCCTCGGAGCCGTTTTTGAGATAAATGTGCAAGTATACAAGCAAGCATACAAGCAAGCATACAAGCAAGCATACAAGCAAGCACGCACGGCCGGACGATAACATTGCTCATATAAGAGTATAGGATAGGATGCCTTAGATCCAAACATTTACTGCTTTTTGTCATGTACTGTAAAATGTTATTAAGACCGTCAATGTAGCAAGTAGTAATAAATTATTAAAATTTCTAAAACTTCTCATCGCTTGCGAATCCAAACTGCCCTTCAACTAATTATATGCTGGTTATAGAGCTATTAAACATGATTTGCCTTTGGTTAAATAAATGCCGAAACAGTATCGTTTTCTCTGGTTCAGCACTGTGATGACCCTAGACATTCAAGTTTCCTTTCATGTATTCGGTTTCATTAATTGCAAGCCGAATGGGATGATTGGCCATTGTGTCGGCGCGTTTGATGTTTGCGCCGTTACAGGAGGGCTTGGCTTTCGGACACAGGAATATAGATAGATTCAAATGACATGGCTCAGTCCGTGCGTAAGATTAATGTTAATTTTAGCATTGGGCTTGTGGACGGTGTGGGTCATGCCAGTTGACTAGACCCATACGACGCCAACTTGCCATATAACGTCCATGTCTTTAACGCTGCGACAGTGGGTCAACACCACGATAGGCTCTTGATAGTAGATGCTTCATGACCTTAGTAACGTTACTGTCAGTGTACGACAGAATAATTTTGAATACCATTTAGTTGATTATAATGTATTACGGCAAGGACATGATGGGCCAATCCTTGGTCGGCAGGTTATTTTCTACGATGTGTGACTTATCATTTTTGTTGTTATAAAACACGACAGGAGCTTTAGATCATGTTTACATTTTTCGTTGCGATTTCTTTCTCAATTTAGCAACCCATATGTCCCTATGATTAAGTTTTACGTGATTTCGTTACCAATTTATCCACCGATAATATATGTTTCCCCTTGTTGAAATGTTAAAACTTTCAAATTAACATCTTAGATTATTTTGATCTTATATTAATCGTAGGCATTCATTCTTAATGAGATTTTGTCTGGTCAAGTAACTTGCATGGATCACGCTTTGAAAAGATTTGAAGGAAATCTTCGGAGCAGTTTTTGTGCAAGCTAGCAAGTATTCGTTACTCAAAAATAAGACTGTAGTGTTAATTTTTCCTACTTAAATAAAAGACCCACAAGTAAACAAAATCGCATTCAAACTATGTTAAACTATCGTGGTAATATAGATAAAAACATCACAGTGTTCTAACAGATTTGTTTTTTTTAAGTTTACGTCTAAACATCGCCAATTATAAATTTACTGAGATATCCAATTGGTCAATTTAAATTTTAATGGCTTGACAGAAAAATTAAAGGCTATAAATCACCCTTTATTCATCCCATTGCAATTATTAGCCACCTGCTCGATGTGCGGGCAGTGCTCGCGTGCTAGCTCGCAGTGCAGCCAATTATATCTTATCGCACGTGAGCTACGGGGGTCGGAGTACTGTAACGAGACCTTCGGCACTCCCTGTACAACTAACTGCACATTGCTCGGATACGGATACAGGTGGCTCTTGTACCTCATTATCTGCTGTCTGTCCCCATCAGTAGACTAGGAAATTGGTACAAACGATTTTGACAGAGGATTTCCTAAACCTTCCCTATTTTGAAGTCAACAATTCTGTTTTAGAACGAACAATATAACAGGTGAGTTTGACAGGGCTCGGTTATTTTTTATTCAGGATGAAGTCCTTTAAGTATTTATGTAGGCTCTTAAAAAAATAAACGTATATGCTACTACAGTATTATCTTTGATTTTTGAATCGTGCACCTCCGGATACCAATAAATATTCATATTTGTTTAAATACCTGATTTAATGGTATCGGTATCCTATAAAAAGTCATCTTCGGGCTCACTAGACAGTGTTTGCTGTCATCTTCAGTTAAAGAGTCGTCAAGTCAGTTTATCAGTGTTTATAAAAAAAATTAAAACTTACGACTCCTCAACTAACTGAAGATGACAGCCAACACATTTCTGTGTGTCTGAAGGTGACTTCTTCGAGAAGTCGAAACTAGTTGCTTTGCAGTTAATTACAGGATACCAAATGCTGTACTCGGCAGGCGTCGTCATGCCTTTAACTATTAACAAAAGATGTTCAAGTAAACATGTCATTAGCTTTTGTGTAAACTAAAAATTTGCAAAAGTTCGATATGGAAACACTTGAAGGCCTCTGGGAATGAACTGAATTGAGTTAGGATAAAATGAATGCGGCTTAAAAACCTTCTCCACGAAATTCTGTGTGCTATATTGACCATGCAAGTTCATGGCAAATTGTCCAACGGTTTCCTAGTCCATCAACTTCAAACATTTATACAAACTAACCAATCATATATACACCACTAGCTGATAGCACGGTTTTACCCGTGGGAAAACAGAAAAACTTCCTTGGATTTATTTAATGTTAAGTTGCCATGACAACTATATAAGTTTCCCTATACTTTAACATTGGAACTTTGATGAATCATAGGGCGTAGCCCTGAGGGAATTTTTAAAAATCCGTTCTTACTAGATGCCTATGCCCTGAGAGGAACGTCCACGCAAAATTTCAAGGTTCTAGGTCAAGTAGTTTGGGCTGTGCGATGATGGGTGTGTGAGTTCGTAAATTGTTAACCGAGGCGAAATCGTGGTTCGGATCCAACGTTAAAATGTAGGTCCCTTAGTTGCCATTGGCTGTTGGGCTATTAATTAACAGTCCTGTCTAAGAAATATGTCGGCCTTAGTCATTAACAAGACTACAAGATCGCGCCACAATCATCCTTCACTCATCTGTCATTCATACTTGGCTTAAAATACCTACCTGGGTAGGTCGCCATTTCAGCTGATGTATCTAATGTATTTGACAAATATATTGTAGATTAGATTATAGATAACATATATTCCTTTCAGTTGTAGCAGCAAATCAAAATAGACTCATTCCATAAAGCATTAATTTTCATTGGAGCCTAACCCTCGAAAACAAAACCCGAAATGAATCACCTTCAAAAATAAAACTGATAATTATTCCGGCTGACCGCGCCTCGGTTCGCGTTACCGATGTATGATATACGGCAGGTGTGGGTGCGAAGGCGCAGGCATTGTCTGCAGTGCGACGTTGCCGAACACCCTGTATATGGGCGGGTAATGGGCCCGGGTGATCTATCAAGTGCCGGGTACGCCGAGTGTTAGCGTCCGTCGAGGCCGCCGAATGATACGATCGTGGTGAGGCGATTACAATGACGAATGATCGCGTTAATGTTCGTTCCCTTGTGAAGAATTAGTTGGAAACCATGGACGGAATATTTTGCGGAATATCGTCAGTCGTACAACATTGACTTAATAACTAAAAGTATATCACTAAAAGAATATTTTTCTTTACAATCAATGGTGATATGTTTGTAATCGAAGTAAAGTATGGATGTCATAAAATACAACGGGGTTTACATGAACGAGACGTTAGCGTTTCAAGAGTTTGAGTTTAAAGACTTGTTAAGATTATAGATTGTAATAAAAAGTCGTACATTTTTCATTTAGAAATGTATAATTTCATTGCGAATTTCATTGCACATAATTTATTATGTTAAATTGTTAATTTTATTGAGTTAATTCAAATGTGGCCTTGTTTATGACAACAATTCCCTACGTGAGAACTACGCGTTAGATATTATTTTTTGGGTCTAATAACATTGTTCTTATTTTATAATTAGTTTTATTAACGATATCTTGTCGCGTCAGGTTCAAAGTTTATAAAATCTAAGAGCACAGACAGGAAATGTGGCGACTGGCAGCTTACTTGACATTCCAGAAACAGCAGCTTTAAGCAGATCAGCTCTGAAAAAACTACTTTTATATCTAGACAACCAGGAATTACAGGAATTGAACCTCTTCTTTTAAGTAGGCAGCACTTTTCTGAAAGTTCATCATAGATTACTTGAAATCACTTGCAATATTTATAAAATTACTTGGATTATTACTTTAATTTTAAAGAAATCTAAAGAACAGTAGTTTGTTTTTCTGAGCGTTCTTGAAATGAAAGTACAATATTTTCTACGTAAATACTTTTTACATAATATATTAATATTTTGTAATGTAGACAGTAGACAAAGTTAACATTCCTATCTTGTCATAAGTTGGGTTTCCTGTGCAAATAATGTCATAGGATATTTTTATTAAATATATAGGGTTTTTGCATTCCAAAGAAAATTTTTCAGAGTGTAACCCTGACGGAAGAAGTGCAAATATTAGATTAACCACGGCAGGATACGAAGGATTTGAAATTTTACTTTTAGACTTATTATTAGTTGGCTTTAAACAGTATATATTTTTCTTACAGCCTTTGATTTTATATGATCAATACATAGCGTTTCATAAAACCAACACTGTAACAGTAACCCTCGACGATTTATGTTGTCCCCCCTCCACCGTCTACACTATCTGTCCATGTATCTATGGTGATCGGCTCCAGTGAACTATGTAGGCAAACCCCCCCCCCCCTCCCTCCATTCCCGGTAGACCACTTAATCATGTAATGTGCTCAATAAACTATGAGTCTATGAGTACATGTACCCGGCCCGGCGACTATGAGGTATTCGCCTTACATGACCCGAACCGGCGAGCATATACGCAGTTACATAAAACCGGCCGCGTACACTGATGCTAGTGGAGCGTGCTTAATTCGATATTCAGTATTTAGTCTTTGTGGGAAATTAATGTGCTTTTAAGTTTTTTTTTTATAAGTAGATGAGTTAGGTTCTTACAGGTAGAACTTATTTTCATTGTTTCAGGTTTTATCAATAATAATCAATAGTCCTTTACCCTAACAACTTGTAAAGAAATTTTAATGATATATCTTGTATAAACACATACAAGTTTAATGGGCGTTGCCTACATAGTTCACTGGAGCCGATATGTTAAGTAAAACTTAACGTAATATAAAACACATATGATAAAATGATATATCTTGTTTAAACAAGATATATCATTTTATCATATGTGTTAAGTATTACTAGTATTGAATTAAATAACTTTTCGGAATAATTAATAATTTTAAATCGTTCACTTATTATATATTTTCTAACAGACATAAAACCTGACTGAAAATGTTTGTTTTATTTTTCAGGTAAACTTTAATCCAGAATGGTCGCAACGAAAGCCTCGACATAGTAAGAACATTCTCATAATTCATTAGTTTATCATCATGTAGATTTACATAGAGACATAGAGTAAAGATATATCAACTCAACTGATCTAGTTTAGTTGATCCGGGGTGTGGCGTATACCGACCAGGATCTTCCTACGTTCATACACATTAACGATTTAGACTAATTTATTTGACTAGACTAAAGTTAAAAATATAACATTTAAATGTTAAAGTATGACACTTCCTTCCTACCCCTTTATTATACGTAGAAAGGGCGTGTCTTTTTTAGTGGCATTAATGTAGGGGTTAGTTGCAACAATGACATCGGTTCTCCCTTTTTCACCTCCCTGCCATTCATTCTCCCCGCTAAGAAACCGATTCTGTTTCCAACCCAACGCGAAAAACCTGGTTTCCAAGGCAACGCGTCAAGTGCGCGCGCATAAAGTACGCGTCCACCAATGTATGCGTATTTGGCCGTCTGCTTTCGAGCAGTCAAATCTGAGATCAAAATCCACTGCACAACAGACATGTCGTGTGTATTTGAGTTTAAAGAACTGATGTAACGTTCAACCGTATGCTAACCTATGTAGTAAACCGGTGAACGGCGGGCGGCGCCGGCGGCTGAGTTTTCAACCTAAAATCTTCATGTATCTACATGATACCCAGCAGTCTTGAAATCTTAAAAGTCTAGAATTAGTCTTGAATTTCATAATGGTCTTGAAAAGTCTGGAATTTGTCTTGAATTTCAAACTAAGTCTGCAAATTTCTAATTATTTATTTTTGTCGATGTCTTAAAATTTTAGAGCAATGTTAAAAACTCAAGTTTTTTTGCTGGTAAAAATGTTGTTTGACAAATATCAGCAAGCACAACTTTATCACTTTAAACTAACTACTGATTAAGTTCATTGCAACGAAGAGTCATTGTTTGACTTGAAATTTCGTACAACATGCCAAATAACTGTAACTTTTTATTGTGGATCGTGGAAAAGCTTGAATAAGTTTCTGTGTTTCGATTCAGATAAAAATTTTCTAAAATATTAAAATCAGGCCTAAAAACTCGACAATAACGCTTTGAATCGTTTATCTTAATGACTGACCCAGGCCTATATATTTTTGGTAACAGATCAAGAAAAATATTTTTTGAAATTTGTATTACGACAATTTTAAATGAAAATCGGTAAAAGCATATTTTGAGTACTGGGGAAAAGTCTGGAAAAAGCTGTGAAAGAAGTTTTTAATTTGTTTTGAATTGTATGGGGGAAATAGACTAGACACTCTGATTACGCATCCAAGATACAGCCCAGGCTACTTGAAAATTTGCCAACATTTTTATCAGTCAACGCTGCGCTGATTGAGACACACGTTTCCTTGCGGATACCTTACACTCCTTGCGGATACCTTACACTCCTTGCGGATACCTTACACTCCTTGCACCGATGTAACGTTAAACGTCACGGACCGCGCGCCTCGGTATTGATATGAACCAGTTTGCAGCGATATCTGAACTGAACCTATCCCAGCGGCATCGCTGTGCTACCGTCCCATCTGCGTACAGTGCGAGTCATATAATGTGGCCCAAGTAGTCTGTAAGCCCAATGCTAAAATTTTAGTCTTGTTGGGGCCTGGGCCATGTTATTTGACTCGGAACTGTAACCCTTTGGTCCCAGGAGTTGCGTGGAAATCACAATTCGCAATTGTCAACATGTTTGTAAAGTTTATTAATGCGCCTCTTCAATATAATAATAATCATCGAACTCGTTTGAAAGTTTTGCTAAATTCAAAGAATGTAAAGGCTACCTGTTTAAGGTAATTTTTTGCCGTCAAATAATTGTGTCAATCGAATACAATTTCAACTTTTATCAGTACGTTCTTTATTTGTATAGTTTGGCGTGATTTAGAGAGGAAAATACCTATTCAATTATTATTTTCTACGCTTAAATTCATTAGTCAATGCGAACGGAGAATTGAAATGGATAGGTTTAAGAGCTAAAATTCACTTTGTAGTATATGTATGGAAATTTCTTATAAACGAGCAGGACATTTACGATTTGAGTTATATACGCCTAACTTACATTTCAACGTTCCTGTTTGTCTCATAACACATTTAAATCAAACAGTACGACTACGTGTTTTACTGCATTGAATGTATATTTTTTACTAAGTAAATACATTCGACTTAGTAAACTTACTGAAGTAAAAAAATAAATAGCCTAATAATATTTTACTGAAATGAAAAATCAATAAATATAAAAATCTTGATTTCTTTAAGGAAGTGTTCTTTGTTATAACTCATCTTAAACACACTCTACCATACACGATACCTAGGGTTTGGTCTTTACGTTATCGACATTACTGTATTAATCATTCTTTGGTGAGACATGTACCTCATGGAGGACGTTACCCTGAATATGAGTGAAGGATGAGTGTGATGATCGTGATGATAGTGGCGCGATCTTGTAGCCTTGTTACTGACTAAGGTTGGCACGTTCCTTAGACAAGACTGTTAATTAATAGCATAACAGCCAATGGCAGCTTGCTCCAGAAACAACCCTTCAAAAAGCTACTAACTTTTCTCGGGATCGATCGCCGCTCTGAGATCGATCTACGACACGGCCGTCAGTCACTCCTTTGTTACAGAAGGCTGAGTTTGGACAGTATCTCCCCCGCCCGGTATATACTGTATCGGCTGTGTCGCTGAATGGTAATGAGCGTTGTGAGCGAGCGATATAACCGCTCCCTCTCACGCGAGAGCGCCACTTATCTCGCGGCTGGTTGTTGTATGTGTTTGCACCTTGTTTGATATACGCCTTGGATACCGGCCTACGCCGCGGCTAGAGGTGATGTGTGAGGATTGGATGAGGTGCGAATGTGAGGGATTATTGCACCTTTATTGTGAAACATTCTCGATGGAGACACACAAGGTTTTCTTATGAAAAACGGTCGAAACGCAGACGCTATAACGCCTATAAAGCGGGATTACAAAGTTTTGTCGCGGCATACTGTATTTCCTTTGAAAGTCCATTGATTGGAATAATACAAGACTTTAAAACTCCTAAACGCTTTTCATTAATCGTACGCTTATCGTTTACGTATAGTAATCGCGTTTTCAGATTTTTATATTTTGTATTCAACATTCCTAAAAAAAGATTATTGTTTTGTGAAAAAAGAATTTGATTAGAAATACAAAATATCTATAAAAATCTAAATCATCAACTAGCCATTAATCCAAACTCTTAGTAACTTATTCCCCCACCATCCTGCTTCATTTAAGGTGTTAAGCCATAAATTGAAGCAAACCTTATTTGATGAGCTGTCAAATCGGCACTCGAAACTCGTCTGCGGCGGCTCAAGGCAAATCAGGGTCTTCGCCGTACAAGGCCCAGCCCGCAATAGACCATGACGGACTGACGTATTCGCGGACGGGAAGACTAAATTAATGAGCAACCCCATTTGGTGAACTTTCTTTAAAAAAATATTTAAAATTGTAGTTTTGTTAAATGTAAAATTGTTCGCGAACTAGGTAGATGTAATAATTGCTATAGAGCCAAGTATATTATAAAATGTCGTGGGGTGCTTGGTTAGGGGTAAGTTTAATTATTGTAATTTTTCCAATTTGAACAGTGAACATGTTCAGTAAAACGACGTTAAAATGCACCCTTATAAGCCCTTTTCATGACTGACTAATACTAATGGATTTTTTCTTTATTTATCTTTGTCAGCCAAAATTTCAATATTCGAGTTTGTAAATAAAAGTCCATTTAAATTGGCATTATCAAAAAGTAAATTTCAATGTATTTTGGTAGTCGATTAACATTATTCTTGCTTTATAAAGCTTTAAAATTTCAACATTGGTCTTATGAGCTGCCATGATAGCAACGAAAATAAACAAGGAAAGTGTAAACAAATGAAGTAATCATAACAGCTGTTTGGAACCTACAGCTATCAAAGGAAAAATACAGCAGGTGGGATGAAGAGTCCATGGAGCAATAAAAAAGGTTTCTACTTATCAATTTTTTTGACATTGAAATATTTTATAGTAACTAGATGAACTGGCAAACATGAAATAACACCGAGCAAGGCTCGGTCCACCAGGCTCTATAGATAATATTCAATCGTTTTACACCGTAATTGCATGAACTGTAGTAGACATGAAATAATACCGAGCAAGGCTCGGTCCACCAGGTACTATATTAATCAGCTCTATTCGCAACATAATTGCACTGTTGCAAGTTGATCATCGATCACGCGCAGCCGTGACTGTCGCGACTGAAGGATCGCTGACTTTAATTACCCTTGAGCGTATTAATAGACAGCAGCTGGGCCGCTGATGCCTTCCAATCATTGATCTGTTGTCTATCATCGTTCCGTCTCTATCTTGTTTTTATCTGGACTGAATTTAGCTCATGATTGTGGTAGAGATTGTTCTGCTTCTGAAATAGTTATGGCTATAAAGAGGTTAATTATTCTTCAACTTTCCTGTCAGTCCTTTAGGACTTTTCATGAAGTATAAATAATATTACCTGGAATGAAGTATATGCTCCTGGTGATATTACCTTAATTTTGCAAACATGTATTGTAATGTGAACCAATGAAACCATAACCAATGGGCGGATGGAGGGAAACGTTAGAAAAGGTATATCATGTTAATGTATTTTAACTAGAAAAATACGATTTTGGCTGAACATGATGAAACAAATTGTTCCTTGTTTTCCAAGCTGAGTTTTAGTCTAGAAACCTGATACCATCTGAAAGTGTTATCTTGTTATATAGTTTCATAATATCAGTAGGCAAGCATGATTAACGTGATACTTCGTACATCATCGAAAAAATTGTAAGCATACCATTAGAAATGGAGTTTTCTCTAGATATGCACAATCCCACTACAATTTACTGTGGTTGTTAATAAAGGACCCACTACAATTACTACCACTACAATTTATCCCCCCATTTACAATTTACCCCCATAAATCCCACTACAATTTCCTGTGGTTGGTGTCGAAAAATGAATTTGAAGTAAAAAAATAACATGGTCCTTATGGGTTTTCATGTTTGCTACGAAATAATAAAAATATATAAACAAATCCAGTCACGTGTTTTTTGCAGCAAGGAGTGGATACAAAACCTAAATATTTTGTGGTTGAATTTCGACCATCAGGAGGGGATCTCAAGTATATTCTTAATTTAATTTATTGATTGGCTCCTAAGCTGTGAAACAGTTTTACTTTATGACCACATCACGGTTGCTTTAGTCCCTAACCACCGATCTTCGAGTTTCAGCTTAAATTCTCGTCACTGTATTATATGAAGCAGACGCCATGGATCGCCGTCAGCTGTACGGCCGCGGCGCGGCGGCTCAGTACAGTGTACCGCGCGCAGTGAGGCCGCGCCGCCAGTACCGCCACGACCGCGCTGCCGAGTACATCAGCTGATTGTGTCCGCGCCAGTCGTACTGTCGTAGTGTTCCGTGCACCGGCTACAGTGCGCCGCGTCCACAATCTGTCGGAAGGGACAGTTTGTTTGATCAGTTGACAATATTGCTCAGTGTGATCCCGTCTTGTATGTTAACACAATCATGCGTATTGTCTAGATATTTACCTGATCGAGTTGGTTTTCAAAAATATTATCTGCCTTCTGTGTACAAATAAGGTCGATAGTGTGGTCTATGGTTATTTTCGACGGAATTAAAAATTGAGTGGATTTTATGTCTAGGGAAGAGTGGGTATGTAATATGTAAAAGTATACATACAGTATTGACGATATTGAAGAATACAATATAGACAATATTGTTTTCGCCTTAAGGTCAATTTTCAATACGGCATAGTCCCCGTTTTTTAACATGAGCGAAAAGAGGCGACTCTATTTTTCCTATAAAGTACTTTTTATTCTGTTTAACCAATATCAAAAAGACATTCATCGTCAGTGTGATTAGTTACCAAAACAAGTTTTGGAACCAAAATGACGCAATAAATATTGATTCGATACGTCTAAACCATCTAAAGGTTTTTTTTAGTTGAACTTAAAAGCTCTGAACTACTGTTGTTCCTTTCATAATAGTCCTTTCGGTATAATAAACGGTTTCTTTGATTGATTCTTTAGAATATTTTTAAAGTATAAATTAAGAACGTTTTTAGCTTTTACCTTCTTGAAACATCTGCGTTGAAAAGAACTAAATAATTTATTCGGTACACTTCATTAGTATAATTTTCCTCTCACCATTGGCATTAGCGACTTGTTTGATTTGTTGCCGGTAAATTGAAAACCCAAGGCTGCCGAGAGAATAGCAACTATCACTTTCAGTTGCGACACGTGCCGCAAGCCAGCAACACCGCCGCTGCACCGTGCTCGGCGGTAATTTAACTTAATTGAACTGTTCAAAACGTGTAACGAAACTTGTTTCGTTACTAGAAACAAGTAGCAGTAACGTTTCTGATTTAACTTATTGGTCGCAACTCGCAACGATTAAAAATAATTGTTTTGCGATCTCTGGGGAAACTAAATACAAACCGAGCTACTAAACACCAATTTGCGATACTGTATAGGTTACATGAAGTGTGCATGTGTAAGCTCGCCGGTTACTCAGATTTGCGGGACAAATCAATTTGGTCATTTCATCTCTAATTTGGTATGATATACCACGTTTCCATCAGTAAAAAATAAGGACGTTGAATGTAAAGCCCACATGCTAGGTTCGGTTTGGATTTTAAATCTGATCAACAAATACACATTTGTTACGGCAATTTCGTTGTAAAATTAGCATGGATATTCATTGCTGTATGTCCTCAGTCTAAAACGTTTTTTGACGTTTGAGTCAGAAGTGCTATCAAATTGTATGTTTTATGTGTATTACAACTAATTTTACCTACAGAATAACAACAATTTGATCGATATTTCTCTTTAATAGCTATTCAGTAATAGAGTATTGTAAGTTTGAATCCATTTTTGGAGGGATGCTCACCAGACGGATGTAATGTTTGTGTATTTTGATAATATATTCTTTGTGGAAACCATGTTTTTACGGTGTTTTTTTACTTTAGGAGTTTTTGTGTAATGCGCCAAGTATTTATTGCATTTTAATTCAACGTCAGTTTATATTATAAATTACAAGTTAATAAAAACAAATTCCGCCTTGGAGGACAATGCAGTAACGTCTTGATCCAAAGTCCAAAGAAGATTAGTCACACGACGATCACAATAAAACATAGTCACGCGCACACGAGATGTCATTTTTCTTTCTTAGTCCACATCATTAAAGTAGACCTAAAGCGGGTCCTTATTCTTTTTCGTTTATCCTTAAAGGCGAATAAAAAATATGAAAGCTGTGTAATCTAAACGTAAACATATATTGAAAGTAAAAATTGCATATCGTTTTGATACATTATTGTTAAAATTGATTTGTGAAAATTCCTAGAATTACAAAATTATGTCGACCCATAAACAAAAACCATCGAGTGCCAAGGTGTTTTGATCGGGACAAGTTTTACCATTTTTTAAGTCTAAAACCTTTTTTTCCCAAAATTTTCAACCAAAATCATACTGTACCGTCTTTTATTAGAATGAAAATTTTCTCGATGAAGAATCAGCGGCCGTATAATTAACAAATACAATATTCTTTTTCTTCTCCAAAATTTTCAACCAAAATCATCCTCGCCTTTTATTCGAATGAAAATTTTCTCAATGTAGTATCAGCGACCGTAAAATTAACAAGTGGACCTAAGACCTACAGTTAAAACTCCTTTCTTTGACTTCCCTCGAGAACTTGAATCGTCACGATTGACTTGTCGCCTCTTTAAGACCTGTCGCATCCTTAGCTGTTGCCGCCTCTGTAGCACTTGCCGCCTCTGTAGCTATTGTCGCCTCTAAAGCTCTTTGTCACCTCTATAGCACCTGACGCCTCTGTAGCACTTGTCACCTCTATAGCACCTGACGCCTCTATAACACTTTGTCGCCTCTGTAGCACTTGCCGCCTCTATAACACTTTGCCGCCACTGTAGCACTGCCGCCTCTCTAGCACTTGACTTGTCACCTCTGTAGCACCTCGTGCCACCCCCCGGCCGCCATAACGCACGCGGTGCAAGTGTAGCCGGGTAGCCCAGTTGCCCAGTTTCAAACAATGACAACTTTCCCCCCGTTAGCATTCTGTGGGCGATCATTAGAACGGCCCACGGCACCGGGCACTCCACCGTAGCCCACACTGCAGCACTCCGCACTCCGCACTCCGCACTCCGCACCTGCTCGGCCCCTCGGCCCACGGTGATGAATGTGCTGTTTGAATCGAATTTTTATCTCTGAATTTCTGATGCCATAAAAAGTAGAACCAAAAATGGTGCCAGTCGATACGTAGTTATATTGGGTTACTTTTTCTCCAGTTATTTCATTGTATAATGTCCAATAAAAAAGTTTTGATGTTGGAAATTTCTAAGTGGAGCCCTCCAAATATCATAACATTTGATAATTACATTTGTATCGCATACTTACATAAATGCCTGGAGAACACAGTTTTTATAAAAATATGTCTTAAAAATAAAAATCCACCTGAGTACATGAAGTTTTATGAATGTTCTCTCTCTAGATTTGAAAATATGTACAAACATTTTCATAATCTCTTTTTTATTTTTTTCCCCGAAAAAATAGAAAAATCGAAAAAGTACCTTTGGTCTCAGGGGCTTCACGTATCACATCTGAATAAGGGTTGTTACGTGGTTTCTGTTCTCGCTGGTGTAGGCTAATTAATTTTGTAAATAGCAAAATCTGGAAAGAATTGTACGAAACAAATAAGATTAAAAGAATACGAAATTAATGTCTTACTTCGTCCCTTCTTAAGCTTTCTCTTAGATTTAAGATTCAGAATCCAACCGTTGTTTCAAATAGGTCCTGGCGAAAAGGCCATTAAAAATTGAAACGTTAACCAACCAAATTACTTCACACACCAAATGCTTTATGTTGGTTAACACTCACATACAGATGCAATTTACAAGTTTCACTTAAGTCAATTTTGCTCAAGTGCAATTCAGTTTACTCCAAATTCATTTCACACCAGTAGTCATTAGCCGACCATATCATTCGTCATGTTTTATTTTTCATCCCGTTACAATTTTTAGTGCACATAGGTCATTGCAGGGCTATCGGTGGCCGCACAGGGCTGCCTCAATGACTTTTCTTCCAGACGGCCCGTGTATAGAAACCCCGTCATCTATACGGACAACTGCGACCCGTCTCGTATGTACATCGCTCGTGTTAATACGAGCGCCTGGGTACAGGACAGTTTTGCTACGAATGTCACTTGCAAACAGAGCAACGGAGTGAAATGTCAGGTCGTCATGAAGCTACACTCCCATTATATTACTTAGATATTCATCATATTATTGACTAGTTATTATTTCCTTTTTAAAAATTAATATTTAAAAAATGGGCATTTTGTGTTAATTAGCCTAACTTAGCCCTACGAAACCTACTGGTTTCCTGCATAAACTGGGAAAGTAAATACGAAACGAAGAAACACCCAAAGACATTATTTAATGATGTGTTTAATGATTATTTAATGATTTAAGAAAAATTATTAAATTTTAAAGTAGTAGCTAAAACTAAAGCCAATTTATTATTTTTTTAATAATAAAACTTAACCACAACCTTACAACATAATAACCGGAAAGGTTAAAACCTTCAATAATGTAATTCACAATTTCAAAACGATAACGTCAAACCTGGTGACGTCGTAAAGAAATTCGCTCCGTCCAGCCAGTGACTGTTGGACTGTATTCGTTCAATTCGCAGCAAAACCCTTCCCTCTTCTCTATCCAGCCGCTCGTCGTGTTAATTAAATGGAAAACTGGTCCTGGGCCGCAACAGTCGCCGCTGATTACAAACCGTAATCCAAATCAATTCCGCGACGTCTCGGCGGCGGCGGCGGCGGCGGCGGCGTACGCCCGTGTGTATTTAGTGCCTCCCCCCGGGGTCGCCTCCATTTGCATGGTTTACGTCGATATAAATATCGGATACAACCGGCGATGAATCAACGAGGCGCTACGAGAGAGCCGAAGTAATTACACGGGAGTCGATAAATATCCGTGCAACATGTGAGGAGTGGGGGAATCGATGGGGGTGCGTACTCCATCATGTCGGTCTTTCGTGATGTAGACCCCGGACTGTTTCAATTGCTGGTTTACTAAGCGATGCCGCGGGAAACCTGTTGTAATAATTGCAGTCGGTTTAAGGATGTTGTGTGTTTCCTCTTATGGTTTTACCTGTGCTAATTACTCTCTCGATTTAGCATACATTACCATATTGATGGTCGTATTTCTGTTAGTGTTATAGGTTTATTTCTCTTTTCTGACAACCTGAATTTATTAAGAGAATTAACTCAGTACCTAGTTTGACTTGAAAAACTATTCTATATGATTTGAATTGGTTAGATATTTTTTCGATTTTTAGCTTTTTTTAATAAATCATATTTTTGATTTTGTAAGGCGATTCTTTGCCTCAAAATTGTAGGGGTCCGGCGAGTAGCAGTAAGATGTAAGAGAGCTCAGATTAAAGGTGTTTGCGGGAACAATACTGAAATTGCTTGAAGTTTACTGGAAAACTGGAAATAACGTAAAATATCTGTTATTTAAAAAGAATTGGGATCTAATATCTATGCCTATTAGCAGGCATGTTTTATGTAAACAATAAAACATGTTGTGTTGAAATTTTATTTTAAACCATGTGCTACATTTTGGCAAATGGTGGATCTAAAAGCCAGTTCACTATGTAGGTAATGTTTACTATAATAAGTAAGGTTGGTTTTAATTTAAATTTTCCTTTATTAGGGGCTTTTGCCCCATCAAGCCACTCGGTTATCAACATTGATACGCGATAATTAAGTTTTATACCTTAAGATAATCTAACTGTGGATAGTATCAACTTGAAGTTCAAGTTAGTCGATGAAACATGTTATTTATGCCAAAATAAATTATACCTGATGACTCACGACGTTCTGTTCGTAAATACATCCGCGCAAATTCTAAAATGTCCATTGTCAACTAAATACGCCTTTTTTGATTACTATACACGATCATGAGAGAGCCTTCCCTCTTTCCCTCTTTCTCTTTTAGACGATCTGCGATGCTTAAAATTTTCCGTCTCAAGCATAAACATCTGTGTTCCAGTTTAATGCCCTCTTCATCTCCGAGGATCGTCCCTGGAGACATAACCGAGGGAATCACCTCGTAAACCGTTCCACACCGCGTATTTATAACTTTATCACCGCGCGTATACAGTGTAGCGTGGGGCGGGTGCAGCGAGGCTGGCTTGTAGACGCTGCAGATTGTAGAGAGGGCAGCTTGTAGATGCTGCAGATTGTAGAGAGGGCAGCTTGTAGATGCTGCAGATTGTAGTCGCATGCTAATACACACGTAGGGTGCTCCCGTGCTCCCAGTCTGTCCGTGTGTTTATTGTGGGTCGCAGCAAGTAGTTGGGTCTGAATGGCTTAGTGTTACGGTCGAGAGAGAATAAACATGTGGTTGATATAGCCTGTGTGGATTGTACCCGAAGTTTTCGATATGTAGTCACTGAGGTGTCTGATTTCACAAACGTTCAATATCTTAGTTTTTTCTTAAAATTTATCTGGATACTTAATTTGGCGTACTCAAAATTACGACGGTTTCTGTTAAACAATGAAGAGAAATTAATCAACGGTTAATTAATCTGGCGTGGTTATCTTTTAGGATTTTTTAGACAAAAAGAAAATCAGAAGGCAGATACTGTTTCAATCGAAACCTATTTTAAAGTTATTATTCACTCAATGACATTCCGGGCTTTCTTTAATGTAATTGCTTATGGCATATACTATATTGAATCATGGGAAAGTTCTTTTGTAAGTGTATAATTTCCTACATTTCGTCAAAAGAGTACTTTCACATCAAAATTACATCTATGTAATATAGGTTACGTACCTTGACGTCCGCAACTCCTCAGTCTAACCTTTGTTGACTAGTTTCGACCAACACGTAGTCATTGCGAAAATTAAAGAACGTTAATTCAATCCTTAGAATTTCGTTACAGTTTTTTAAAAACAAAACGAACACATTAAACTTACAACATAAACTACTCTCACATTTAAAACATGTCGCTGGCCGGCAGACGACACTGGATTTAGTGCTGAGTTAGGCGAAACTAGTCAACAAAAGTTGGACTGAGGAATTTCGAAAGTCAAGCTACATAACGTGTAATATTGAAACCAATTCCGGAAAGCTTTAGTATCAATAAAAATAACTTTGTGACCTTCCAGCTTCAATAAAATAGGGCAATCGAGACGATTTTCAATATAGACCAGTAATCGGACAGTAGTGGATGACCGACAGTAGTTGATGAACAGAGTCAAGTATTAGGGACAGTCATAGTGACAGTGACAGCAGAGGATGACCAGTGGCAAGTAACAGTGACAGTGCTGCCAGTAGCTGATGAACAGAGACCAGTAGCAGGGACAGTCACAGTAACAGTGGATGACCTGTGACGAGTAACAGTGACAGTGGCAGTGACATTGCCAGTTGTAGAAGACCTGTGACCAGAACAGTGACAGTGTCATTACCAGTAGTAAATGACCAGTTACAGTAACAGCACAGTAGTAGCGACAGTATCAGTGACAGCAACAGTTACAGTAACAGCGGCAGTGACAGTGCCAGAAGTAGATGACCCGTAACCAGCAGTACTAGCAGTGACAGGGACAGTGCTGATGACCAAGGACCAATCTCTGTGACATTGTCAGCGACAGTACCAGCGACAGTGTCAGCGGCAGTGACAGTAACAGCATCAGCAACAGTACCAGTAGTAGATGACCAGCGACCAGCAGCTCTAGCAGTGACAGGGACAGTGCTGCCAATAGCTGATGACCAAGGACCAATCTCTGTGACATTGTCAGCGACAGTACCAGCGACAGTGTCAGCGGCAGTGACAGTAACAGCGACAGCAACAGTAATAGCGGCAGTGACCGTGCCAGTAGTAGATGACCAGCGACCAGCAGAACTAACAGCGACAGGGAGTGCTGCCAATAGCTGATGACCAGTGGCCAGTGTCAGTGACATTGCCAGCGACAGTGACAGCGACAGTGCCAGCGACAGTGACAGTCACCATGGCCTCTGTGAAGGAGCTGGAGCGGCGCCTGGCGGCCACGGAGGCCGACCTGACCCGCCGGAACGACGTGATCGCCCACCTGGAGCGGGAGCTGGACGAGCGCGACGCGCTGATCCGCCACCTGAGGAACGAGATAGACAAGTTCCGGCAGGTAGTCAGGCCCATCACCCAGCACATGGTGAGCCACCTGGGGCTGCAGGACCAGGAGGGCGAGGGCGAGGGGGAGCAGTGGGAGCCGGCGAAGCGGCTGAGGACCAAGCGGCAGGGGCTGAGCGCCGAGCCCATCGTGGCTGACCTGAAGATCAACAAGATACCGAAGAGTGCCAAGTAAGTCTAGGTTGTAGACGTAGTCGCTTGTTACTTTAGTCCTCAAGATCAACAAGATACCGGAAAGTGTCAAGTAAGTCTAGGTTGTAGGCGTAGTTGCTTATTACTTTAGACCTCAAGATCAAGAAGGCACTCATGAGTGTCAAGTAAGTCTAGGTTGTAGACGTAGTTGTTTGTTATTGTAGACCTTAAGATCAACAAGGCACTCAAGAGTGCCAAGTAAGTCCTGCAGACGTCTTACTTATAATTACTTTGATCGTGAGTTAGCTCGAGTTAGCCATAAACAGCTGCTCTCTGACCCTGTTTCCTCCATCATGTCAACTTCTCCCTAAGTCTCCAACACCTTGGTCATTCCATCTTAACCTTGATCTTCCCAGAGGGTGCCTCTCTTCTTTTTGACCTATCAACATCCTTTGTATCTTACTCCATTCTTACGTGACCGAGCGGCAGGGGCAAGCGCTGAGCCCATCGTGGCTGGTCTGAAGATCATCAAGATAAGGAAGAGTGCAAAGTTAAGTCGAACCGGTAGACATATTTGCTTATTTTTTAATTTGTTAACTTTAACTGCCCATCACCAGGCCCAATAAGCCTGTGCGGTGATCGAAAGACAGCGAGGTACCGTAGGGGTAATAGTCACATAGGCCAGCCAGAGGTAACCGCTTGGAACAGGAGTTGCCCTCGGCTGGAATTGAACCAGCAACGTTTGATATACTGGGTGAGCGCTTTAGCTCGGAGCTACCACATCTGTCCTTCGTAATTTAAATCCTTTTAGAGTTAGCTTCGCATACAAGTTGCTTCCAGACCCCTGTGTCCTTATCCGTGTCAACTTTTCCTTAAGTCCCCTTACTGCAAACACTTGGTCATTCATCTTATTCTCGTTCTTCTCTTGTGGTCCCAGTGGACGCCTCCCTTCTGGTTAGCCTATCCACACTCTCCTTATCGTAGTGGCCGACCTTAAGATCAACAAGTTACCAAAGAGGACCAAGTAACTCTAATCTGTAGACGTACTTTACTATTCAATTTACTCCTGGAGCTACTTAAATCCAGTAAGTGTTAGTCAACAAGTTGCTTTCAGACCCTCTGCCCTCCGCCATATCAACGTCTCTGCAAGCCTTCAACACCTTGCCCATTCCATCCTAAATCCTTAGTCTTCCCAGTGGGAATGCCTCCCCTTCTGGTTGATTTATCCACACTCTTCTTATCGTTGTATCTTACTCTTTTCATCTTCCACGACCAATCCTACTTTTATCATTATTCTACTTCTTATAAAAGCTACAATATGCGTTCACTCAAATCCTTGCCGTCGTTACTTCCAGACACCTGTGTCCTCTGCTATGTCAACTTCTCACATCTCCAACCACTTGGTAGTTCCATCTTACTCTTGTTCTTCCTAGCGGACGCCTCCTTTCTTGTTGACCTTTCTACTCTCTTCCTATCGTAGGCTACCTAAATCTATTCTGCTCCCATGGCCAATCTTAGTTATTATAATAGTCCTACTTCTTATCAAACCACAATATCTGGACTTCAGTGCAAGTTCTTGAACTTTCTTTTCTTCGCAACCTCAATATCTTTTCTTCAAATTATCTTTGCCCATATAACCTCCTGTAGACATAGCGTAACAAACATCACTACTAGAAGTCATGATCATATTCGTGAAGGTTATGGGTTTTTATTCGTGTGGCAAAAAGTAATTGAACAGAATATTTCGGTTGGATGCCCATTAACAACATTCAACCAATTAGTGAAGTTCTTTCAAATACCTCACACAAATATTACGGGTGGAACCGCTTTTGTTTGCCAATGCATGAGCTTGAGGAAGAAGCTCACGACCATTTCTGAATGGTTTTTGCAGCCTTAACAAAATTTATTTTGTGGCTTGCAGTGTTGTTGTTAGTCTTCAACGGTTTTTGTGGAACAGCAACACGATGTCAATCCCCAGCAGTTTGGCGTATAACTTGATTTATAACCGTTCTCGCCAACATGGGTTACCAGTCACGATTGTGTTAAGTCTTGAATCACGTTTTGCTTACGATCGTGAAATGCAGCCGAGATTGCCCGGCAGTTGCAACGGCTTCCATTTCATAACGCAGATGTTGCTTTCAGCTTCCTCAATTTAATGTAGTATGTTGTGTAACCAGTGTAAAACTGGTCTACCGTATAATTATTAAACCCATGTGTAATTTTAACAGGTAATAACTGTTATAAAGAGTAATTGTTGTATCGTCTTTCTTAGCTTGCTTTTCATTTGCCCTTCATGGTCTATTCTAAACTGTTATGCAAGATGACCATTTGCTGATTACTTAATATTTTTCACAGACATTCGGTCTGTGAAGCTGTTGTTTAGTTGGTGGTTCTTTGAATTTTTGGTAAGTTATTGAAAAACATTGCATAGTCTAGTAAAATATGTTCAACCTTCTCCGTATTGTTTTAGGTATTTTGATTTTTTCATGGTTAGGTTTTGGATACCTATGTAAGATTATTTATGTGTTGGAAATATTGTTAGAAATTTAAACTGTTTCATTCTTATTAATGCCAAAATAAAAATCTTTTACCGAATTTATAAGCTGTTATGTTTAATATTGTTTGGCAATATTAAGGTGAAAGTGGTGTTAACTTTTGATATAATACAGCATGTAAGAAAAATATCTTACAACAAATCCTCAGTGAAATTTTAATTGTAAAGTGTACGGCTACTTAGCATAAATTTAGGAACCTACATATTTAGTTAACTTTAAAAAAAATTGAGGAATCCTTAAAAACTTTTAAATTGTAAATATAATCATTCTTTGTATTATTAGTTTTGTTTATTTACAATACTTTCCGTAAAAAACATCATGCCAAGAAATGTCAGTGGATTCTTTGAAATTTTATAGGGTCCTCAAAAGGTTCTCCATAATTCCCCGTTTTCCTTCCTGTGACTTGGTAGACACTCTGCTCAATTTGAATATCAGGTATTTAGAGTATAGAATATTAGGCCAAATTAGATAATTATTTTGCCAAATTAAAATCACTTTTCCTTAATATTAAATAGCCTTCAACCCTGTATTACAGCTCCACCCAAACCACTTCTGTAGGCCTAAATATGGCTTGGTTCCAAATAATTGAATATCTCTAAATGAAAATCAGTGCACCATACAAACTTCTCTCCCCTTCCGCCTCCCCAATCGTTTCAAAATGATTTCATAACTTGACAGATTATCCTCAAAACAATCCAAGAATATGTTCGCGTAGTGCTGACGCCGTCCGCTAACAATAGCGCAGGCTGCAAACTGTAAACCCCCTCGACCCACAAACAGATCGGACACAAACCACGAGCTCATTCAACACCGTGCAGCCAATGCAGCATACACGGCTATAAGCCAATGCAAATCACTGGTATTATCACTCCTTAGCATTAGCCCTTGTGCCCATTTAAGGCAATGATTTGTGAACGTATTAAAATAAACAGTCGCCGGGGCGCTTTGCATAAATTTCATTAAATTGAAAGCGGCCACTGCAAGTGCCTGTGGGGATTATTCAGGATTATTTGCACACGGGAAAGTGTAATAGTATGTGTATTAAGGTGTATCGCTTTTGGCCTAAACAGGACGTTGAGTCACTTGGTGGTCAAAGTTCACGGATCTCTGAACAGATTTATTTATTTTCATGTTGTTGAGTCACAGTTTATCTGCGGTTAGAATCCGATTAACTTATGACTAATGTAAACATAGACATTGAAAGTTAACTGGTAGGTGGTTAATTAAACAGTAGAGCGTGTTAACAACATGATTCTAATTTGAGTATAAGAAGTATAATAGTAATACCGTGTAAAGTGTAAGCCTAGGTTTTGCTTTGGGAAAGAATATGGTGTATAATTCGTTGCATAGGAAGCAAGTGGCGCATTTATAGTTCAGTGTTTAATCAATAAGCAAACTATTGCCAAATTGTTAGGACAAATAAAAAAGTTTTGTAGAATAGAGTCCTATTACGTACTTGGGCATCTAAAATCCGCACATACTTTGTCTACTTTGAATTCATACCGTTCATTGTTAGGTCTATAACATTTAACCAACAAAATGTTGTTTACTTATTCCATTGTAGTAGGCCTAATTGAAAAATCCTATTACAGCAGCATATTTACTAACTTTTACCTTTTAACATTACATTTCTTACAACGATTTTGGCCCCAGGACTAAGCACTATAGTTACACAAATCTACCTGCTCCTAAAAGTACCTCCCTTTCATTGTTTGGAAAGGCAACAGACATCAAATTCAGACCATTCATCGTGTTCTGTCAAATGCAGTTAACAAACCTCAATTTGGGAAGACAATTATTCCCTCGTTATATTTACGTGCAGGGCGGAATGTGCACAAAAACTCGAGTTTATCTCCTGTAGACATTTAACACGTCGTTATCTCGAAACAATGGGTACAATGCAAAAAGTGGCCAGTTTCGCAACCACCCGTTACCGACTGGATCACCGGATGAAGTTCATCAATTAAGAATTATGACGGAGGCAGCGGTATTTTTGATACTGTTTAATTGGTCAGTTTTGTCGACAAATTTTACGTTGTGCCTAGACGCTTTAAATCATGTTTTCAAAGCAGATGCCTCTTAGTAAAAATAGAATAAATATTATATTTTGAGATTAAATTTTGTTTGCTAAGAGTACTGGGTCTTACCGAAAGACGAATGAATAAAGAAGAATGAATCATTATTTTTAAAATTACGTTGTAAAACTAGGACGACGTCCAACTGCTTGCATGACAGCTGAGTATCCCTAAAATGCATTAAAATATAACTCTGTGGCTTCTTAAAGTAACTACCTGGGTTCATAGTGGTGGGTTTACTGTGGCTTCATAAAGTAAAAAAAAAACTGAAATACTAGTACCTGTATTTAATTTTCACAAAAAATTGAAACCAGACTACTTTTATCATGACGAATCTGAACTTGTAAATTAAATCGTTACAATTGCCCAATCAGTCTAAAAAAGATTTTTAAGGCGTATATTTGAAAATTATATTTGAAAATAACCAACCAAAACTGACTAATTCATGCCTAACAGTTAAACAATAATTGTAATCGATTTTTGCAATTTATTATTTAAGCCTCTTATAATAAATTGTTGGCAAATAGCGATTCTGTCGTTCCCCAAATTATCTCATTGATGCCTGCGTTTTTCCTCAAGTCATTTGGGTTCTGGTTATCATCGTGTTACTCATACCGAAAGATAGCTTCATACATAATTGGTCTACCAGGAAATGCTAAATTGCCAGCGGAAACTTTAAGTAGGCCACCGCCGCCGCCCAATGTAAACAAGATGAAACTGTGGGCGTAACGTGTAATTTCGGTATTAGCCTGTAACAGTTCAGATGCCCATTAGTTGATCACCCTGCCGGATAGCTACTCCTACCCGTTCTACATTTTCGGACTCGTGATTGCTTCTGAGGAATTAATTGTTGGTTCAGTTTCAATTTTCTTGAGCCCTCAATCCTCAAGATACTCAAAACAAATTTATGAATTTCATTAGATTTTTTTTAATTTGGTGTCAATATGTGTTGTTAATTTTATTAGAATTTTCGATAAACCGTATTAGTTTTTATTAACAGTCACTTACTATTCAGTTTTTTATAACTTTCGTTTAATTTACAATACTTAAATACTACAATACTTCAAAATTTCGTAAGGGTTCTCCCAAGGTCCTCTAAAAGTCCATTTTATTCCTTGATCTGGTAGAAATCTAATTCAGGACATACAACCCTTTCGTATAGTTAAATGGATGTCGAAGACGTTTTACGTATCGTATGAATGAGATGATAGACTTTCTTACTGAAATATTGGATTGGACTAAATAAAAACTTAATGATGAAAACATCGACAATTCAAGACAGGTATTGTTAAATTTTTAATGAAGCACTCGCCACTGTCATATAAAATATATTTAAATTGAATCAGAGAATCAGAGGTTTTGAAACGCCTACAGTTTAAAATATGAATTTAAAGATTAAGTCATCTAGTGGAAAGAAAGAACTCTTAAATTCACTATGTGTATAATACAAACAACACTCATATCTAATTTTAAACGTACAGTCACATGGTGGTGTTAAAAGTTTATGATTCGTTTTATTTCAGTAGGAACTAATGATACGTTTCATCGCAGTTGAGAGTAAACCGGGAATAGCAAAGCAACGTACAGGCGGGAGATGCTTTATCGACAACTAGAAACATCACCGCAATATCAAAGTCTCGGAGTTCCCACACTTGAAGGAACTCCTGCAACTTTTTTTCACTTTTATATTAGCGGGAAGCAGCGGCAGAGAAGCGAGAAAAGATTGATTGAGTAATGAGTTTACTAACGACTGCTGCGGATGTTTATACGCGATTATACGTCGCGCCGCGTTATACGCCTGCCGCCGCTCGTTCCGCGCGTACAAATCGGCGACTTGTGTTTATGTTTCGTTCCTGTGAAGTCGACGATTAGTGGCGAATAATGTATGGCTGAAGTTAACGTTAGTATAGTTGTGCCTTAACACCTGCCCAGGGGCGAGGGCTAAATTTCTGTGAACATATGGATACATTCGAGTCGATTTTAGTCGCAAAATGATCTTAAGCGAGTCCGGGGAAAGTTGGATCTAGTCTTCGACATCAAAGATACCGGACAATCAGTCGGCAGTCGGCCAGTCAGTACAAACCTACGAGACAAATGAATCGCGCTCGTAATTCATTCGAATACGCCCTTCTTGCGTCGCGCGGCGTCGTAAATTGTGTCTTTGAGAACGTTTTCTTAATAATGATCGACGGTTGGCTAAAAAAGCTGTTCAATATTCTAACTATAAATATGAGTCATAATATAAACCGCGGGGAAATCTAGCGTCTCATTGACTTTATTGAACACAATAGTTGTTAAAATTACACTATACTTTTTACATTGCGTTTTTACGTTATAGAATTCTTGTCTAATTTATTTTTCTTTTACACTAAGTATAAAAGGTGGTTAATTTTAAGCATCTTAATAACAGTTCCGGTTTATTGTTAAATGTAAGAAAGGGCCATGTGGCCCTAACTTTGCATGGTTAGGTTAAGTAAATAATTTTCATTTTCTCTGTTATATAGAAGCAAAACTGGTATATTTGGGCAGTATAAACTCACATATAGAGTTTGGTCCATTCTTTACCCAGGATTGTTGATCATTGCGAAAAATCAATGGCGGCTTGATTCAATTCCGAATCTTCAAAAACGTCAACTTTTGTCCAAGTAATGTTTTGTCTTCGAGTTACGCCATGAAGCAACTCGTAAAGCGACACATGCAGTAAAAATTGTAATTACAAGACAAAACACTATAGTACCTGATGTATGAAGCAACTCAAAAAGCTACTCATGCAGCAAAAATTGGAATTACAAGACAAAACACTATAGTACCTGACGTCTACTCCAGAGAAAGGAGCATCTCTGTGTTTCTACTAAGTACATTGATTTTAATATCCCGATCTTCACAGCCGCCTCTTGGTTCGGGAGTTCTTCAACCCAGCTCTGGTCCGCCATGACAGTATGGCAACCCGGTTCCAGCCACCCCTCTTTCCCATTCCACCTACACCACTCCCTCCTAACCCCTCCTTTCTCTTTTCTCTTCTCTTAATCGCCTCCCCTTTCCGTAAGGAGCCTTACGTTCGCGCTGTCCATGTCCTCCCGATACCTCCCTTAAAATAATTGGGCATCGAGCTGTACTAAACGAAGGTGTGAGATGACTTTAAAAACGAATGGAAGCGAGTTTTGTTAAATGAAGGCAACGCTCTGTTAAATGGTTGGGGCCGAGCTTTACTAAACGAACATATGCGAAAATGGAAGGAGCTTTGTAAAATGAAGGTAACTTCTCTCAATGCAGATTTTAAGAAATTAGGGTCAATATTTCTAAGGAAGTATTTCTAAGAAATATCGCTAAACAATATTTCTACAACGTGATTCTAGGGGAAACTCCCGTTAGACCCGGACTAGGAGTAAACTACATTTCAATGCAAGACTTTGGCAAAAGCTACATATTATCAATTAGCCTATATTCTCGATTCTTGAAATAACTATTTTATCTAGATTATAGGAAATACATTTCTGCCATTTATTTCCATTAAACAATTGGAAAAAGTGAGATTCGTAAAGCATTACTGGTGAAAGCGGGAAGATAACTCCTGCATCAACCGCTCATTACTATCGCAAAGCATAGCCAAAGGAGTTAGGGCGATGAGATGCCTAGGGTTCGAGGGAGGGAAAGAAGAGAATGAGGGGTGTATGTTTGATGTTGTGGAGAGGGAACACAGCTCGCCTACCTTCAAAGTGCCTCGGAGCCGGGTTATATTGTGAAATTGGTAACACCTGATCAACCTTGTAGCGGTGGTGAGATTTGGAGCCGGGTAGACGTGCCGCCCTTGGTCGGTCAGGTCAGTCCCCGCCGCGGGTCTGGCAGCGTCGCCAAGCACTGGTTTTCACACCTGCCCCTCGCCCTCGCGCCTCGTTCATCATTCTGACGACTCATATAATTAATTTCAACCTGTGGAGATAGAAATAGTGACTTGTTTACCCTAATCTATCTGGCGTTAACTGCTAAGACCGTGGCCCAGGTTGTTGCTCTCTTCAATTCACACTTTCGGAAATTACCCGAGTTATTTTAAGTTTTCCAGTCTGCTCTTTTTTTGGGTTGATGAGTTTTATTCACAAATTCTTTCCTAATCAACTTGTAGCCCCCAAAAAGAGTGGAGATATGGCGTGGTGATCTGTTTGTCCACTTGTTTGATTTCGGCGTTGACGGTTTTAGATATGGCGTGGTACATTGTTTCGACCACTTTTTTGATTTTGGGATTTTTTTAATGCCCCCCTGGAAAGTATTATTTGCAAATGGATGCGTTTGTCCGGTTAACGTTTCCAGTAACTTCAGTTAAGTTATTCAGCGACCACTCCGTTTGGGAATGAGTGGTATTTGGTCATCTGCATACTCGTTTTGCAAATTCTTTGACTTACGATCTAGACCAGGGAAAGGAGAACCAAATACCAACGAATGCGAATCTCTCTGACAAATTTCACAGTCGACCTTTGTGGAGAATGGCTGTTCACGGCTGTGAAATGTTTTTCTGCTTGTGGTTGTATTTTTAATTCCTTCGACCGCTCTTTCCACGATTCACTGCTTATCTCGGGATATCTATAACGAAACTGTAATTGAAGATGTTATCAGTAGATAGGACGGGCGTGGCCTGTGGCTTGGGACTTGCATCACTACATCCACTCTATAAATATTCCGACTGCATAGATATACAGTCAGACAGTCACAAATATGTACATATATAACTATTAACTTCAGTTAAATTCAATCATGTTCATTCATGTAATCATTTGGTGAATTATCTTTATCTTCGTGTATTAAACTCTAAGGATGTTATTCGATTTTAATTTCATTGTTGCGTCCAAATACGCTTTGGACTTGGACTTATTTAGTATTATGGGCTTGGAGTATGTATGTAAAATTGGGCTCAGTTTAGTAGTGCTCGTTTTTATCGCGTAATTGGCTGAACTCACAAACATGTGAGGAATATATTAATTTAATTTACATTCCATGGTTTAATAAACGTAAGTGTTTGACTCCGTTATTACATAGATTAACTTCACTTCGTTCGGTAATAAATTATTCGCACACTATTGTCAGAACATGACATGTTTGAAAACATAGATACTATTTACGCACATACTGTAGTTTTATCTTCGTAACTGTCCTTGATTTCACCAAGGCAATGTCTAGCCTCATTGCTTAAACATGAATTCGAATCCATTTCAAAGAGATAGCAGACAGCCTGTAATGTGTTACAGACAGTTTGTGGGTTCACCTTTCCTCCACATACGCTAGTACACCCCCGTCCCCTCCACTCTCCAACAATCTCAGAAAGATTGCAGACAGCCCAATGTGTATTTGCAGACTATTTGCGGGTCACCATCCCGTCACATCACCTCATACGCCAGTCCACCCCCGCCCCATCCATTCTCCAACAATCTCAGAGAGATTGCAGACACCCTGATATGGGTTTGCAGACGGTTTGCGGGTCACCATCCCGCCACATCACCACATAACCCCCGCCCCCGCCCCCTCCGATCGCCGCGGCCAAAGTCATCGAGGCAGGAAGAGCCGCAATCTCGGCTATCCCAGACAATGGAACCATTCAGACATGCCTTTACAATCTCCTCTCATCTTAATTACAATGATAATGGGGCCCACGTCCTTGGCGGGCGGGTCTAGCGTGACTCGCGGCCGCTACCGGGCTTGGCGGTTGGTGGTTTGGCAGCCGTGACGGACATCGACTACTTTTGAACATCGATTAGTTCAGTCGTTCACACTGGCCGATTAGTCACCGTATCAAACATCGACTGAGTAGTCTATTCGTTCTAACGAGTCAAACTAGAAAAACCCGGTAGAAAAACTCAATACTTAATCGGCTAGGTTGCCAAGTCGATTAAAAACGATAAAATATCGATAAGTAAACTAGCGACTAGACTAGAAATATCGACTTGGTGACTAGATGACCAACTAGTCGAATAAACTAGAAATAGTCGACTATCCATCACTTGTTTGGCAGGCCGTGATTAGGGATGGCAAAATTTTTCGATTTGTCGATATATCGGTTTTCCGATATATCGGGAGCAATATATCGATGTCTATGATATATCGACCCCCAAAATATCGATATATCGGGTTAACGATATATCGACAATTTTTCTTCGATTTTTGACAAGAAAACTGCTTATTGTAAGTTCAAATGTGCAAACACTGGGAAAAGAAAAGAGAGACCATTTAAATAAAAAGTAAAACCGCTTTAAAATTAGTGGATACTTAAAAAATACACTCAAAACGTTATATGGGTTTGCGATTGGAACTTGAATTTCCAAGAAAATTACAGTAGGTAGAGTCCCACAAACCCGGACTAAATGGATTGAACGGTGTCTGGGTTTGTGAAAATTCCGAGTTATCGGGAAATGAGTAAAAATAAGAATGTTTGCTGTTATTTCTATAAAAAATCATTTATTTATTGCACAGTAAAAAATACAAAAACTACATTATCAGTTATGAAAAAACTTAGCCTAAAGAAAACCAAAACACTTTTATGTGTCACACCGTGATCTGGCCTTGAATCTCAGTGCACTCTATTACTCTGGCAGGCTTTCCGAGTTTATCCAGAATTCCGGGTTATGGAAGTCCGGGTTTGAGGGACTCTAGTGTACAAATAAAATGACAATTTTTGTCATTTTATGAGTCCGATATATCGGACCAAAAATATCGATGTCTCCGATACTATCGGGTTGAATTTGTCGATGGCGATATATCGATATATCGGGCCCAGAATATCGATGTATTAAAAATATCGATATATCGTTGCCATCCCTAGCCGTGATGGATAATGAGCAACTCTGGACTTGTTGCCTCTGCATAACTGTATCGCTCTCCCCCTTCCCCGCACACCTTTCAAGTTTGCCGACTCAGATTTGATTAGTGATTTTGATTTACATGGTTACAGTTTTTGCCCGACAAATGAACGCCAAATTCATAATTATGAACGCTGTTTACACATGCTCTCATGTGTCTTTTTCATGTGTTTTCCTCATTTACTCAAAGTTGGTAATACTACTTGTACTCGGTTTATGACTAGATTATTCTAGATAATTTAGGTCCACTTCTACAATTAAGTTTTAAGTCGAAAACGGTCTCAGGAAATTTCTAGAGGCAGTGTGGTAAAGTACATGCCCCATACCTACATTACATACGTATAGTTTGGATAACTTGGTATTAATAATTTCGCACTTTGCTGGTAAGACTAGAAACAGAGATTTTAAACCACAATCTTCTTCAAAACTTAAAAAATACTAATGGTGTTAATGAACATAAGAATACAAATAGATGATGGTAACCGCAGCGTCATATTACCGTGACCACATGATGTGATGGAGACGAATCAAGTTGTAACGCCATTGCCTGTACCACTAACGGATCTACTATTTATTTGATAAATATGTTTATCTCTGTCCTCTAAATCTAAAAATTGAGTCTAAAGGGATTGTGGCCGGTTACCTCATATTTATGTCTGTAGCCCACTGTCTGCAGCCGGAGTTCATTACTCTCGGCTCGCATCACAATGTTATAGATGTACTCGGTACACGGTACACTAGGATGATGTTTGATGTTGGTGTAATGACGTAGAGTCGCGGATAGATGAGAGCCGGTTACCTCATGTTTATGAGTGTCTGTCTGTAGCCCACTGTCTGCAGCCGGAGTTCATTACTCTCGGCTCGCATCACAATGTTATAGATGTACTCGGTACACGGTACACTAGGATGATGTTTGATGTTGGTGTAATGACGTAGAGTCGTAGATAGATGAGAGCCGGTTACCTCATGTTTATGAGTGTCTGTCTGTAGCCCACTGTCTGCAGCCGGAGTTCATTACTCTCGGCTCACATCACAATGTTATAGATGTACTCGGTACACGGTACACTAGGATGATGTTTGATGTTGGTGTAATGACGTAGAGTCGCGGATAGATGAGAGCCGGTTACCTCATGTTTACGAGTGTCTGTCTGTAGCCCACTGTCTGCAGCCGGAGTTCATTACTCTCGGCTCGCATCACAATGTTATAGATGTACTCGGAACACGGTACACTAGGATGATGTTTGATGTTGGTGTAATGACGTAGAGTCGTGGATAGATGAGAGCCGGTTACCTCATGTTTATGAGTGTCTGTCTGTAGCCCACTGTCTGCAGCCGGAGTTCATTACTCTCGGCTAGCATCACAATGTTATAGATGTACTCGGTACACGTTACACTAGGATGATGTTTGATGTTGGTGTAATGACGTAGAGTCGTGGGTAGATGAGAGCTGGTTACCTCATGTTTATGAGTGTCTGTCTGTAGCCCACTGTCTGCAGCCGGAGTTCATTACTCTCGGCTAGCATCACAATGTTATAGATGTACTCGGTACACGTTACACTAGGATGATGTTTGATGTTGGTGTAATGACGTAGAGTCGTGGATAGATGAGAGCTGGTTACCTCATGTTTACGAGTGTCTGTCTGTAGCCCACTGTCTGCAGCCGGAGTTTATTTGTCTCGGCTAGCATCACAATGTTATAGATGTACTCGGTACACGGTACACAAGGACGATGTTTGATGTTGGTGTAATGACGTAGAGTCGCGGATATATGAGAGCCGGTTACCTCATGTTTATGAGTGTCTGTCTGTAGCCCACTGTCTGCAGCCGGAGTTCATTACTCTCGGCTCGCATCACAATGTTATAGATGTACTCGGTACACGGTACACTAGGATGATGTTTGATGTTGGTGTAATGACGTAGAGTCGCGGATAGATGAGAGCCGGTTACCTCATGTTTATGAGTGTCTGTCTGTAGCCCACTGTCTGCAGCCGGAGTTCATTACTCTCGGCTCGCATCACAATGTTATAGATGTACTCGGTACACGGTACACTAGGATGATGTTTGATGTTGGTGTAATGACGTAGAGTCGCGGATAGATGAGAGCCGGTTACCTCATGTTTACGAGTGTCTGTCTGTAGCCCACTGTCTGCAGCCGGAGTTCATTACTCTCGGCTCGCATCACAATGTTATAGATGTACTCGGTACACGGTACACTAGGATGATGTTTGATGTTGGTGTAATGACGTAGAGTCGCGGATAGATGAGAGCCGGTTACCTCATGTTTACGAGTGTCTGTCTGTAGCCCACTGTCTGCAGCCGGAGTTCATTACTCTCGGCTCGCATCACAATGTTATAGATGTACTCGGTACACGGTACACTAGGATGATGTTTGATGTTGGTGTAATGACGTAGAGTCGCGGATAGATGAGAGCCGGTTACCTCATGTTTACGAGTGTCTGTCTGTAGCCCACTGTCTGCAGCCGGAGTTCATTACTCTCGGCTCGCATCACAATGTTATAGATGTACTCGGTACACGGTACACTAGGATGATGTTTGATGTTGGTGTAATGACGTAGAGTCGCGGATAGATGAGAGCCGGTTACCTCATGTTTACGAGTGTCTGTCTGTAGCCCACTGTCTGCAGCCGGAGTTCATTACTCTCGGCTCGCATCACAATGTTATAGATGTACTCGGTACACGGTACACTAGGATGATGTTTGATGTTGGTGTAATGACGTAGAGTCGCGGATATATGAGAGCCGGTTACCTCATGTTTACGAGTGTCTGTCTGTAGCCCACTGTCTGCAGCCGGAGTTCATTACTCTCGGCTCGCATCACAATGTTATAGATGTACTCGGTACACGGTACACTAGGATGATGTTTGATGTTGGTGTAATGACGTAGAGTCGCGGATAGATGAGAGCCGGTTACCTCATGTTTACGAGTGTCTGTCTGTAGCCCACTGTCTGCAGCCGGAGTTCATTACTCTCGGCTAGCATCACAATGTTATAGATGTACTCGGTACACGGTACACTAGGATGATGTTTGATGTTGGTGTAATGACGTAGAGTCGCGGATAGATGAGAGCCGGTTACCTCATGTTTACGAGTGTCTGTCTGTAGCCCACTGTCTGCAGCCGGAGTTCATTACTCTCGGCTAGCATCACAATGTTATAGATGTACTCGGTACACGGTACACTAGGATGATGTTTGATGTTGGTGTAATGACGTAGAGTCGCGGATAGATGAGAGCCGGTTACCTCATGTTTACGAGTGTCTGTCTGTAGCCCACTGTCTGCAGCCGGAGTTCATTACTCTCGGCTCGCATCACAATGTTATAGATGTACTCGGTACACGGTACACTAGGATGATGTTTGATGTTGGTGTAATGACGTAGAGTCGCGGATAGATGAGAGCCGGTTACCTCATGTTTACGAGTGTCTGTCTGTAGCCCACTGTCTGCAGCCGGAGTTCATTACTCTCGGCTCGCATCACAATGTTATAGATGTACTCGGTACACGGTACACTAGGATGATGTTTGATGTTGGTGTAATGACGTAGAGTCGCGGATAGATGAGAGCCGGTTACCTCATGTTTACGAGTGTCTGTCTGTAGCCCACTGTCTGCAGCCGGAGTTCATTACTCTCGGCTAGCATCACAATGTTATAGATGTACTCGGTACACGGTACACTAGGATGATGTTTGATGTTGGTGTAATGACGTAGAGTCGTGGATAGATGAGAGCCGGTTACCTCATGTTTATGAGTGTCTGTCTGTAGCCCACTGTCTGCAGCCGGAGTTCATTACTCTCGGCTAGCATCACAATGTTATAGATGTACTCGGTACACGGTACACTAGGATGATGTTTGATGTTGGTGTAATGACGTAGAGTCGTGGATAGATGAGAGCCGGTTACCTCATGTTTATGAGTGTCTGTCTGTAGCCCACTGCCATTGTCCGGGCTCGCATCACAATGTGAGGGTTGGCTTTGTGATGGTGATTGGCTGCTAATTGTGTACGGACTGACGACTGCCGCCTCCGCGCTTACTTGCTTACTTACAGTCTTCGCGACGCGTCGCGAAGAACTGCTCAATACAAGCTTAGACAAGGGTGTTAGAGCCTAAGTATATTTTATTACTCTCAAGGTCATGAAAATATATTTTAAGCATGGATTGTTACAAACAGAAACCATATGATCAGGATTTTTGGAATGGGAGATGGCGAATGGAATTTAAAGTTCAATTTCTGAAATTTCGTTGAATTGGTACAACCAACGAACGAACGAATGTTTGGTTTATTAGTGGAAACTTGGTTACAAACTGATGTGAAAACGTAATCCAAAGTGAAAATTCCGGTTCATATCACTTTTGTTTGTCAACACAAAGCTACAATAAAGTTAGGATGCAAACTCTAAAGAACCAATACATCCTCTATACTTTTTTTATAGGATATTTAAAACTTTGCTGTTGCCATTGTAAGCCTCAAACTGTTATGGTGATTTTACGTTTTGCTTCGTTTTATAGATTACAATAAGTTACTGAACTATCGTGAACTAAGTTACTTGAACTGACTTCTCTCAAATTTTCAAAGGAATCATAAGACAGATACGTTTTTTGCACTGTGGAACACCTTGTGATTGGTGTGTTTTCAAGTTGTTTAGCCAAGGGGATGAGTTTTTTACGGTATGAGAAAGAGTATGAAGGTAGAATATGTTAGATGATATTAACTTGAACACGAATATAAAAATACAAACTCATGTGTTAGGAATAATTAATATAAATGTACCAATAGCAAAGACAGCTGGATCAGACTTTTTTTTAAATACAATACCATTACGACCAACATAATATTTATAAACAGTCTCAATATAATCGTCCGCTCCGCTGCCGCCTGTGTAGGCTCGTGTAGCAGCAGCGGTCTGACACCTGTCTCAGTCACACTGCGCGCCGCCGTTCCCTCTGTTATTCATATCCATGACCTCATTTCGCGGGAAAACCATCAACAATAATCGGTTGTGCATCGCTTGAGAAAATCCGCGCCTCAAGGTCCATCCGACTCCTACATACAATGAACGCAGCGTTTCAGTACATTTGGAAAAACCAGGAATGCTTTTTAATCGTTTGGTTATATTATTTATTTAACGCTGTCAATCCATATGATCCGGTATATTTTAAATAATTTAAAGCGACACACTTCGTAAAACACATTTATTTTTTAGCACGACATCATGCCATTTGTTTGGATACAGAATTCATTGTAATGGTTTTTGTGTCCCAGCCTACAATTTTGAAAGTAAAACCTGATACAGTAAAGTAAAGGTTTGTTTTTTCGAAGGGTTGTCTGTCGCTCTGACTACTCGTCTACTTGATTTTTGAGCTATTAAATAAAAAATGAATCTGACAAATGAATCAGATGATCTACCAGTTACAAAGATTAAAAAACATCTCCATAATACACTTTGTCCCATGCATCACTTAAGTGTTAAAAATGTTTTTATTTGAACATCGTAAATCTAATTAATCACTCATCTAATTAGTATCCCATTAATAGAAAAGTTCACAAAAACATCACACGGATTACATACTTGGCGTACTAGAGTTTTCTTACGAAAGTATCTCGATTTAATATCCCCAGCCAACACTTGTCAGTCCGCTTCACTGGAGGCTCGTGCAGAGGTCGAGGTGTCAGCCGGCTGACAACAGCTGTTTTCCGTCAACAGCTGGTGTCAATACTTGTATCAGCTGATCGCTCGCGTAAACAGGCGCAGATTGATCTGTCGACGCCGCGCCGCCGCGCCGGTTTGTGCCAAGTCATTCTTTGCAGTTATTACTGTGCAGGATTAAAATTTTGCTTTTTATATTTTGATTTAAGTTTTGTTTTATTTTGAGTTAACATTTGAGTTTTATTTTAACCAAAACCAGAGGAAATAATCTATTCTATTGATTTTTGAGGGTATATTTATTTGTATTAGATATAGATTTTATTGCCTGATAATTCATGTAAGTTTGATTCATTTAGAAAAAAATATTTGAGACTGATTGCATCTTTTGTTTAGTTTAATGCGAATAACAATTCTCAGTGCAACAATATACACTATATGTTGACCAAACGAATATTGTTGACTGACCCCCTTATTGACTTGGGACAATCAAATTGCGTCATTTCTATCCACCGTCTGAACAAATTTAACAGTATCTCTCGTTTGATAGTGAATTTTTGTTTTAACTTATCAGTAAGAAGTATTTGACGCTATTATTTCCCAGGGGGTATCAGGCGAATATATGGCAATTAAAAGACCTTATTTAATGCCTAGAAAACTATTTAGATGGGCCAAATAAAACCAGCTGAAACTAAATGATTCCCAGAGTTTATAATATCAACACTGGTCGGATTTGCATGCCTGATTGGTCGGAACGCCATGAATGTCTAGTTTGATAGTGAATTTTTGTTTTAACTCTCAAGTGAGAAGTATTTGACGCCATCTTCCTCCAGGGGGAAACAGATGAAAACAAAGACCTTTTAATACCGTTAAACTGTTTAAACGAGTTGAATAAATTATGAGCAACTCCTTATTAAAACTAAATATTTTTACTGTAATTTGAATATTGGAATTCGAATACATCAGTATATTAGTCAATTCTTCATCCACCCAATCCCTGGTCCAACACGGTTCGGATTTGCATCGTGAGATATTCGCGATAAGTAATTAAGCTTGGAGTTCGCTGGTAGAGGTAGAGACGTGTAATCAGCGCGAGGCAGACAGGACAGGTACAGCGGTAGGCGCGATCGAGGTATTAATAATGGAATCGCTATAAATCTCGGCGGTAGTATCTCACGCCGCGCCTCGACTCCGCGCTCACACCACACGCTGCATGCGAGTCTCTCACACATACTCTCGGGTCAAAAAGTATAGATACTCGAGTTAGAGCTTTTATAGCAACATAACTAGCAGACTTAGATTAATACAAGTTTCATCTAAATTTTACAAATTTAATTCTACGTTTATGTGTCTTAGTTTCATATTTTTTATGCGATTTCAACTAGTCTTTCAGCGAAAAGTACACGTTTTTGGGCGCTTTTCAAACAACGGCCGACTTTTAAATTTTGTAACATGAAAACTACTGATCTAATCGTCATGAACTTTTGATAGCTTTTTTTACTTCTGAATCATATTTATAAGTTTCAGGATTTTTACTTTATTAAAAACAATCTGTTGTGGTTTTGTAAAACCATTTTATTTCAGGAACGGAACAAGATAGAAATGACAATGAAAGCTTGACTTTAAGCTCTTAAAAAGATTTAACAAAACATTAAGTCATACATTAGCTAAGGGGTCTTAAATAATTTAAATGTACGTATAATCAAAGCGGTACTGAAGTGTAGTAGCGCGTGAAATTTGGAGGAATAGGTATTAATTTCGTTCTTGCGTGTCCCTTAGCTAGCAATTTGTTCATGTAGAGTTGTTTTTTTTCATGAATAACCTGCTCACACTTAGTTGCCTGAACATATAAGAATGTCTTTCTTTTTTTCGTTAAAAACCAAGCTTTTTTCCAACTTCGCAGTAACAGTCGTTAGACTATTCCTTGGCTTTAACCACTCCTCAACACAAAACCAATTTTCGAAAAACAGATTTTTTTAACGTTGTAAAACTTTTCAATTTCCTCCCACATTCCATCAAAGCCGAATCAAACGAAGCCTGGTTCAAAAGAAAGTTACGGTCTTTTTTTAGTATCTAAGGAATATTACAGTGTTCAGGATTACCTTTTTGATGATTAGGACGGATTTGTTTTAATGTTATATGTAAGAATCATATACGTACACCGTATCTTTTATTGTTTCTGTACATAGGTTTGTTTGACGGGTGTCCATGCTTGTACAAGTTAATGACAATAGAGTATTCTTGATTCTTGATTCAATGTAATTTCGCAGTTTCTTAGTTGTTTTTCACATGCTAACATTCACTACACTAACAGAGTATACTCAATATTAGGGTGTATTCGAAGAATTTCGCTCTCTGAGAATTTTAATAATTTTTGTTACTGATTCTCGCTGGCTTAATATTAATAATTGGTGGGTACGGCTTACATGTGGCCTAAATGTTTGAAAGTCTATTTCACATAGACATCTGGGAGAGTGGTTCCTGGTACCCTAGTCCAGTGTTTCCCAACCTTTTGGTGCTCGCGTACCACATACCACAATCTCAATATTTTGGCGTACCATCGCTAGGACCCCCCCCCTCCTCCTACCCCTGAGGGATCCTCTCCAACAATGAATGTTTTTAGTTACCCTTTGGCGGTTTTGTTTTTGCCAGCTAAATTTATTTTATTTTCCTTGTCAATGTACATTTAACCGTATTTTGATTATAAGGAGATTTTGACAAATTATATGCTCACCTCAGCTATGCTCAATGGTCAATAACTTTTAGTTATTTTGGTGAAAAAACCGTATGAATTTAAAACCTGAATTACGTTGATATGAAAAAAATGTTTAGGTACACAGGGAAAAACTTTCTGTCTGTCATTTGAAACTGCACGCATTTCTCATATTTTATATTAAAAAATTGACATAAATAAACAATTCAGAGTCATTCAAAGTATACTACATTTTCACCAATAATCTTACCTTGAAGCGTGTTACAAAAATTTATACAACAAAACGACATAACTAGACTGTGCGTTCAAAATAAAAAATACGTTTGGTTAGTAAATCGTTCAACTAACAAATATAGTAATACCACCGAATCAACATTGTAGTATTTTTTAATGGAAAGAACATTTTTTAATGTCAAAATGTTTTGTAAAAATAATTACTCTTGAATTAGAAAGAGTAACAAAATGAAAGAGTAACAATATTTCCTAAAATATAATACGAAATTGACATATTATGACCAAAATAGATACTAAAAATTTCAATAAAGTTAAGGTATTAAGTGCGACTTTACTGTTTGAAGGGACAGCGTTAGTTCGTAAATCTAGTATTTTATTTTATACTACTTCTTCAATCTCTTGCGTACCACCGCTTGAGAAACACTGCCCTAGTCTATTATAGTCTACTAGATTATTACGCGCTGCGTAATAAGTAATTAAGTATGAATTTCGTCCTTGCGTGTTCTTTAGCTAGTAATATAATTTCGTAGCTTTTAGTTGTTTTTGCATTTGAAAGTTTTAATAAATGAGTAGACAACGATCAATATGGTTTGCAAGTTCAGATACAAATTAAAACGGTTATTTTCCAAATTTCCTTTACTTCTATACATTTCAATTTACATACTATTTGTAGTGTGAGTATAAACGTACATATGCTCAAATGGATATTTTGAATTTTACCTTCAGCCAAGCTTTCGTTTAAATGACGTCAACTAAGCATTTATAAGATTTTGCTAAATATTAATTGTAAAATTAATTTTTAAAAGATATTTTGTTATGAAGATGGGATTCAATTTAAGAGAAACATACGAGAAAGATTTCAACTTTTTCACTAACTGTATATATCTATTATTTATAAGTAGCTTTTGTATAATACAATCCTGGCACCATTCACGTCCATTTATTTGGCAAATCTAAATGATTAATCCATCAATCATTTCAATATCAGTTTGCCGACCTTGGGTGGGATATCGCATCCAGCGATCGGCTTCGAGCGCCTCTCGGTTTGGCGAGAGGAACAACCGTTCTTGACCCGAGATCAATCCGTCCGCCCATGGCTCGGCCGGCAATTAAATCATACACGAAATAACAGCTATTGGGCCCCCGCGTGGTCCACAGGCTATTGGCGGAGGCGACGCGACGCTCTGATTGGACGGCGGGATGACGTCACCGCCAGCTGCTCGGTGATTTGTGTCTTAATTAAGACATCTGGAAAATCGGTCGCGACTCGCGATGGCCGATTGTTGTCAACAGTCGGTTTCATCTGTGGTTGCATAGCCGTCTCGAGTTATGGATGGCTATTCTTTGTTCGCGCCTCGGTCTTTTGCCGGCGCCACCGTTTAAACTGTCGCTCGACTCTCTGATGCTTTGGAGCGGCTCATAAAGCTGCACATTGGTTTGATTAATATAGAACAAGGAACATATGAGCATTTCATTTTCTTTATGGTGTATAAGCATATTGTGGAGTGAAATAAATGTTTTGGCTCATGCATGTGTCCACGAGGGTACGGTAACTAAACGTGTTTGTACTATTTCTTGCTTTCCGACGCTGTTTTATAAATCGTACATTTAGTTATGTTTTTCGTGTTTTGCGAATAGTATTAGTTATAAGTCTTTACTGATGTTTGTCCAAACCAGGTTAAAAGTCATCAATAATAAGTATACATAGGCTTTTTGTCATATATTCCCTATGAAAGTTATGTGAGCAACATTAGCTGATATTTCTGCTTCAGTCAGACATGTAGCCTACACTAAGCCTACACTAGCCTAAGGTGCGTCCATGTTTTGAAATGAAAATGAAATGAAAATTCTTTATTTAACCATGCAAAGTTAGGGCCACATGGCCCTTTCTTACACTTACCATGTTTTGCGGCACCACGATGGCTTGGAGTAACACGATGGCTTGTAGTAACATGATGAGCAGTGGGAGTAACACCGGGGCTAAGGTTATAGTCCCGGCCACTGAGTTATGACCACTGTGTAGTTATGACCACTGAGTGGTCAGTGATGGGAGGGTCGGGACTTCAACAAACTGATTTGGTGTCTGCACCATTACTCGCTGAAATGTAGACAGAACACACCTTGGTCACACCTAACATGGCGCATACAAATTAGAAATCTGGTTATGTACTTAAGTAGTTTGTTTTACTTAAATGACACCCAGTGGTTTTCTCTCCCGTAACCAGCATAAAATCACGAACGCAATAAATCTTCTTCATTCTAACATATTTTGTTGCTAACATTTATACCCTTACTTATTATTAAATTACATATAGTAATTTTACTAATTATACCCTTTCTTTTTCAGGTAAGTCGGAGGATAAAGAAAACATGGATTCTCTTGTAGTAAGTACTCTCAAAGGCTTTTTTAAAAAACTAATATTTTAAACGGACACAGACTACGTGAGGTTTTGATCGTGTGCTCGATTTGTATTTTTGTTGCGTAAAAGCGTTACTCAATTGTTGACTGTAACTCCCGCCACAATGGGGCCCTGATCGCTTGTCATGCTCGTGTCGCACGCTGTGTGCCGCGCATGCGTATGACGCCACGTCGCTGCGCACCACGACATGCGTGGAGTTCGGCCTCAAAACCTTGCAGCAGGCCTGAATGATTAATGTTATTCATCGCTTTACGGACAGTAATAAACTGGGTTTTGTGGTAATACTTTTTTAATTTAAACTTCAGTTTTTAATTTTCAACTATTTTTAAGTTACTTCAGGGGCCCTTGGCCCCTGAGAATTGAGAATTGAGGGTTTGAGAATTAAGTAGTGAGCCACTCAAGTCACCTGCCATCTGAGAGTAGCATTGTTTAAACCACCACGTGGGATGTCAACGTTTCAAACGATACATCAGTCAAACTAGAAAGCCAAATAGGACCAATTTTAAGAATTACCCAATTTTTCGTTGCTTTAACCAAACTATCTTGGTATATTTATATGTCAATTTAGTTGTAAGGCATTTAATAAATAGTTCAAAGGCTATCCAAACGCATTTTAATATTTATATCAAAAAAATAAACATAACCTAATTGGAAAGACTTTCCATGATTACTATTATCACTTCCTCCAAAAGAGAAGAAGAATAAGAAGCTTGTTTCCCGTCAACTCACACGTTTTTACTCAACAGCCTATTGCTTGGCGAGTACAAATGGTTGAATTGGTGATATATACTCAATGTACATGGCATCTATATTAACATTATGAATTTTCAAGAATATATGCTTAGTCAAATGATATACGCCGATATTGCGCGGCTGAACTCAATAAGTTTGTTAGGAATATTTTTATTTTTATCCGTGAATTAATTTTGAATTTCAAAACAAATCAGTTGAGGGATGAGTGACTCAATCACTTGCCACCTCACCCGTTTCAAAAATAGGGTCCCAGTTATAACATAGAGCTTAGCGGGTTGGACCGCTCTCCAGTCGCAACTCTCGAGTGGTTCTAATGTTCTAATTAATCTCGCGGTAATGAGACAATCATTCGCCAGAACCGGTCCGTCTAGAACTCTAGAACTGACCTTCCTCAGCGAGTCCGCGGCCAATTACCGCTCCGAGGGACATCCTCAGGTGAGGTAATTAAAGGAGGAATTATATCGCGAATCTCTCGCCCCGAGTCTTTTATACCTTCGTGAAGCCATGGAAGAGAAGTTAACAGTGATAAATGGGGTTTATTTTATTGCGCGTCTTTATACGTCATTGGCGGCTAAAGTGTAATTAAAAATTACATTTGCTTTTTGATTCTTCGTTCGATCTGCAATCTTCATACATTTTTATAAGAAATTAGTTATTATTCAATTTTTGTTTGTCATGTCTTCATATTAATCTTTTTATTTTTTGTTAATAAATTAAACAATTCAAATCCTGATTCGTCCAAATTAACGCTCATGTAAAGATACTATGATATCGAATTTACTAGTTATAATAAATCACATAGCTATGTAGTCCTTTCTCTGTGTGTGCGTATTTTATCATGTGTCTTTTCACTATTTCCAGTTTATTGTTAATTAAGTGATTGAAACGCGTAGCTAATTAAATAATTACATTTGCATATTTGATTCTCCGTTCGCCCTTCATAAATTTGTGTGAGGAATTAGTTCATTTTAATAAGTTTTTTAATGTCTGTCATGTTTTCATTTTACTGTTTGTGCTTTTTGTTGATATTGTAAATTAAAAAATTTAAATTCAATTCGAATTTCATTGAAATATCAATGCATTTTATAAAAAGGTAATATCCACCCCGTCTATGAAAAATGTAATTTTTGATATTATAATTACGGTGTTTCACGTTGATTCTTTGTACTCACATCAAACCCACCAAGGTAACCCTCAGGAAAATAAATCTTTGATGACACCTTGACGTTTAGGACTTTAACTTAGGACTTTTGGTTTATACTCGGAATTACTTTAATTACAAAACTTTCATTGTAAATAGTGCTTGAATATATTTAACTTGTAATCAAGAACTAAAAAGACTGGATAATCATAAATATTGATAAGGGCCGCGGAGAGCGGCCGGTGGTCCAGCTATCACTGTGTGAGGTGTGGGACACTTACGCTCGTCCAATTACACGTAGGTGAACCTGTTTTATCAGCTTTAGATCAAAAGGAACCGGTTGGAAATTGGCTAATGTCGATTAACTCGGGGTATATCGACTTATCTAATAATCGATCGTCGATGGAGGTAACACTCGATATGGAGGTTTCGTAAATTGTACTGTGGTAAAATTTGTGTTACGCGTTATTAAATTATAGTTGGCAAATTCCTATTAAATATGCAAACGTGTAAAGTTAAATACTCTTTTTACGACAAACAAAATCTAAGTCATACATAATTTGGTTGATCGATGCAATTCCGAAATCGCTAAAAATATTCTATTGTATACAGGAATATTCTTGTGTATACATATGGATACAAATTATTTTGTGCCCGTTTAAAAGGTTTAAGTTTTTTTGCAAGTTCATAGCTTGGAAATAGTGAGAAAATCATGAAGGGGGAATAATGTTTCTCCTAAGAAAGTTATTGTGCATAATTTCATTTAAATGCACTCGTGGACTTATTTTTTAATGTTTTTAAATGTATAACGACAATATGGCACAATGATTACTTTGCTAAAGGAAAATCCCCACCAAACATTCCAATTTTAAAATGTCCAAAATGTATACCTTTGTCGAAAATTGTTAGCTGGAACATGTTTGTATACATCATGCATTATTTAAATTGGCGACCCACGTAGCTAGGCATTTTAAGCCAAATATGAATGAAAGATGACTGTAGGATTTTTGTTGCTTTTTCTTGTAGTCTTGTTACTTGCAACATGTTCCTTAAACAAGATTGTTAATTAATAGCCCAACAACCAATGGCAACTAAGGGACTTACATTTTAACGTTGGATCCAAACCACATTTTGCCAACTTCATTTACGAACTGATCTAATTATGAGAATGGTCTTATGTATGAACGTTCTCTTGTGCTAACCTTAATAACAGCATCCAATCGTCTCCCGATAATTCAGGAAGGTAGGTGTTCGTCTTTCTGACGCTGCCGGTACTGTAGATGGTCGTATCCGCCGCCCAGAGCCCCTGAAGGGTCCAGCGGCTCCTGAACTGTCTACTGCCACTGTCAGTGGTTGACGGACTGCCCAGGGGCTGCGCCCACCGGCGGACCACCAGCGCTCCGCCCCACGACTGGCGAAACACCGCGAACACCGGCCGAGTTGGCGGCAGACTTACTAAATTTCGGAGGGAGTGACTCGCCACTCGCCCGCCGGTGGTGGCCCACGCCGCGGTATTGTCTGGGAATTAACAGCCGTTCTGAGCGCCGCCCGGTAATTTCGCATGCGTTATCGAATTCGTCGAGCCTTATTTGTCTTCTCTTGTAGAGAAAGTTCATGATCTAACCGAGATGTAGATTCATGATTGTGATGAAACTAAAAAATATAATAAATAAGGTGCGGAAACGGTTATGGGTTTGAGTAATATTTCAAAATTTAAGCGTTGTTGGCACGCAATCTAACAATTTAGTAATCACCTCTGTAATTTATTATGCTTACAAACTAACTGCTTAAGTTATACGAAAATGAAAAATTTCCCAAAAATTGGACTTCCTGTCGGAAATTTAATAATTGAGCTGAATTTGACCTAGTGCTCTGAGTAATGCACATAATGTATAATGTACATGATCTTGTACATGAATGTCATAATATGACGATTTTATTATAACTTCTCACTGTTTTCATCTGAATTTTGATCTGTAAAAATTTGTTTGCAGTCATTTTTCAAAATCGATTCCCTAAAAATTGTATTGGCAAACCGTAAATAAAAAAAAATCAAAATTGCAGTCAACTGTCTTGTAATTGAGATTAATTGCTTTATCATCTGCCTTAGACTCAATGATCTAAAGAAGCGAATCACGTATTCGTTTTTTTTTCTTTCGAAAGGAGACAGTAATGCCCCTAAGACGTCAGTATATCTAAACTAAAGCAGGAAATTTTAAAAGTAATTTAATTTCATTTGAAGAGACGCATTGAAAAAAATACCAAACTTTAAATTCTTCCCTCAAGTTTTCAACTCCTTTTTACCCCATTCAAACTCTGACAGTTTACGTCACTTACTCATTTTTAAAAGCCGAATCGTAATTTATACTTTCGTTTTAGTTGTAGCTTATAGCTGGTAATGGTGAACCATCTGCCAACTTATAAAGCCATACTTCCTGTAGTCGTCATCAAAGCATGAAACGAAGTTTGCGTCATGAATAGCTTACGATGAAGGGTGACCAATGGGGTTACTTGTAGCCAATACCGCGTCGCGAATCAGCGGCCACGGTCTATACGATGCATCGGATGAATGGCCCTTGTCTTACTTTCAGTACTTCGTCGCCATTATTGAATCAGGTTACACGATTCAATCAGATCAGCAGTTGCATACATAGGCCCACCAATTGCTATTTTTAAATTTAAATTCTACTTCTGAAAGCCTGTGGAAAAATATCCTTGCCGAGGTTATACATTAAGCTTCGCGTGTCATGAGGCTATTTCATGGAGGTAACGACATCGATTTGATTTCCAGAAAATGATAAAGTGAGACCGCACGCAATTTAATGTTGAGCTAGTTTGCGTTTGTGGCGACAGGAGAACGGGCAGTGACGGGGGCAACAAACACGTTTAATACAGTTTACATCATACCACACAGAAACATCTGGTGTTTGTGCTTATACTATTGGCTGGAAAGTTACTCTTGGCCGATAACTGCGCGGTAAATTTATCTTGCAGTGCACAGTAAATTTACCGCGCACAAGGAAACGGAAATAACGGAATTAAACAATTAAACAATCAGCTGATTGCAGCAAACCGACGTTTATTTGCATGTTTATTGGTTACTTCAGAGGAATGTAGTGGCAGCACTGGTAGCAGTAGCAAATTTTTGTTTGTTTATTATAGGTTAGGTTTGAAGGATTGAGAAACGTAGTGGTTTATGCAAGGAATACGTTATTATTAAAAAATAATGTTTTCTTAGTAGTATGATGTAAAAAATACGTCATACTCCCGTAAGTTTTACCTTACTCCTATGAAAATCCCGCGCGAGCCAATCAATCAATCGCCAAATACAACTGGCTAAGAGGAAATAAGTCAGTTGAGTCATTTGTAATTGTTAACATAATTTTACAGTGTGATTATTTTTATTTAATCAGCTTAAATAGTCGGAATAATTAAATATAAGAAATATTTCAGAATTTTGTTAATGTGATTTGCAATAAGCGATTTTCAACAATCAGTTAAGTAGCAGATAATATTTGCAATTACGGAAAATCTGGTTGAAAAACGTGAGTAGCCAAGTAAGTTAGAATTGTTTCTGTTAGCTTATATCACATAGAAAGGAATGTATACGCTTTTCCTTTTACTGCGCTCACAAATAGCGTCAGGGGATGTGGAGACAAAATTGTGCTTCGAATGGTTTGTTGCTGTTTTAAAACAACTTATTGTTTTTTATAATTCTAACCATAAGAATACAACACAGAACTACAAATTTCTGCTTCAGGCGATCGTTGGTATCCTCTTTGTCAAGATAAATGGAGCCAAACCTGGTGGTTCCATTTTACCCCGTCATCAATGACCAGCTGATGTAGACGTGGACACGTCATAAAATTGCTTTTCCCTCAATTGTGTTTTAGTACAGAAATCACAGCTGGAAGTAGACATGAATACGTCGCAAGAGAAATCGCTAGTTACGGTACCAAATATTTTTTCCATTCATCTTGCCTCTCAGCCTCCCGGTAGCACGCCCAGTCTCCGCGCTTGCCGAGCGCATTGTTTTCAAACCGGTTGTTCTCGATTTGCGATGGAATCAAATTCGAACGGAGCGGCGGCGGTAGCGGCTCGGGGCGTGATTGATTTTGATTCACACGGCTGCCGACCCGGGTCCTGATTGGACTGTGGGCTGGGGCTGGGTATTGCAGGGCGCCCGGCTCGGGGGAGCGGCCACTATTTCAGTAGTTCTGTAATTTAAGGGTCTTTCATTTCCTATTTCGTTTTAATAAAGGTATATTTGGTATGTGGAAAATTTTTACTACGAAGAGTTTCAAATGATGTTGCATCTCTAAACTATAATTCTGTTACAGCTTTTCTTGCAATAGTGTAATACGTTACCAGGTCGGAAAGTAGTGTTTTACCGGACAAGATTATTATGCGAGTACGGTAAACCTTACCGGCTGTGTAAAGTTCGATACTTTTCATCATACTACTCAGGAAAAACGTAATATCAATCATAACGTATTTCTTGCATAAATCAAAACGTTTCTCAATCCTTCGATCCTAACCTGTAATAAACAAAACAAATATTTGCTACTGCTGCCAGTGCTGCCACTACATTCCTCTAAAAAAACCAATAAACACGCATCAAACGTCGGTTTGCTGCAGATCAGGTGTTTTTTTACTTCCGTTGCCTGTAATCGCAGTCCGGAAAACTGTCTGGCCTAGGCCGGAAAGTTTTTTTGGACTAATACGGAAATGGGTACCTTTTGAGCTAATAAAAAGGAACAGAAAACAGATGTTTCTGTGTTTCTATGATGAAAACACTTTATCACCACCCAACGACGTAATCACCTGTTTTACAAACGTAAAATGGATGCCGAAAATAGCCCTTTTCCGCCATGAGGCCGGAAGTCAGCTGATCGTCCACGTGCTTGAAATTGTGAACATCACACAATTATACGGCATTCAATGGGGTCCGACGACGCGACGTCAGGCTGGTTGCGATAATACGATTTTCAGTTCTGTTTTTGCTTGGTGATCTTGACGTAGAAGTTGTATAATCGCTCATAACCCCAAAGTTTTTTTTAGTTTGTCAAATGTATAATCAGATTCTTAATATGGTGTAGGGTTTATTTCATTGTGTAGTGTGCTGGAAAATAGAGTTCGCACCTTTGCCGAAATGGTTTTGCATTTTCCGATCGCTTCAAATCTCGAGCCGGCAAAACTTCATTTTCGATCCTAGTTGCGAAATATGCTATTGTAATATTATAAAAGTGCTGATCTGTATTATGCTTAAGAAATATCTCAAACCATGCCCATGTGTTTTGTTTTGAACAAAGGAAATTGAGTTTGTTGTGATGTCGACAGACGGTACTTTTTTGAAAGTTTAGCCCATTACTGTATCCAACTGATGTCCTTCTTGGAATTCTGAGACGTATTGACAAATCTACATACAAATATCTTTAATTTGAGACCTCAGATATTTAAATACACTCAGCCATTCTCGAGTTAAGAGTATAAAATGAAAACCCCTCACGTATCAGTGTATGTATTTATGGAATATCTGGTTGAGCATTGGTACGGCAGTATAAAGATGACAATGATCTTGATACGGCTCTATACCGCCGTTTCACTCGCGGCGCGGCGGGCTCAGACCGGTTCGGTTGTGCGCTGAATTAATTCCTCGTTGATAGTTGATGGACCCACTCGACCGGTAATCATTGTATATCTCTCGGCGGTAAAGAGCGCCCGATGTTTACGAGCTATGCCGGACAATTTATGGCGATCGTGTCCGATTTGTTAGTCGCGTATCTGAAGGAATTGTTATTCTCTATTACGGTATACGTGTATATGTTACGATGCACAGTAAAACCTCGCTAACTCGACTGCTCGTGGACCCTGAGGTTGTCGCGTTATCCGGAACATTGGAATTTTGAATGGATTTTAATACATTACATTAACACATAACAGATTTGAGTTCCACATATAACTCTATTATATGAGTAGTGTTACATATTGAGTAAATAATCTTTAAAGAAATGTCAAATTCTCAACAATTAAAACTAAAAAATGATCTCGAAAAATGCTTAACTAAAGATTCCCTAAGCTGTTACTGTGTCGAGTAACACAGACTGTCGAGTTGGTGAGGTTTTACTGTAACTTATTAGTTATATTGCTACTCGTTACGATGACAAGTTTACATTCTTGTGACTAGTTTAGTTTTAGAAAAACAATTTGTTAAGGTTGTAATACTTAAAACCCGCCTTTGATGAATCGCTCTGTTTCAGTCACATCACGTAAACATTTGAGTGAAAGGTTTTTAATAAAATTTTACATGGTCGATTCTTTGAACACAATTGATATTGGCACACAAACATTTAAAAATTCCTTCTGACTTTAGAATGAGATTTTTCCACTAATGGCCTGAAGGTGATGCCTTTCAAAGATAACCATTTGAAGTAGGCCCTAAGTAAAATGAACTTTAAACAATTTTTGAAACCTTCATCTCAGATTAATTCTGTGTACCGTATCATATTTTATCCGTGCTCATACCACTTTAAAAAATCTCTTAAATTCTATCCACATTATAAAGTACTCGTATTTTAAAACTTATAAACAATCTTCTTACAGACACTTAGTAAACCGATTCCATCCAGAAGTAAGAAGCAGGAGAACGACAGTTAGTGACTTGTACAGCTTTGTTTGGCGGCTCTAATGAACGGGAAGGTTTACGGTGGAAGTTTCATGAAATAAACATCCGCGGCCGCAAATGGCGGGACTCCCGCGGCGCCGGCGCTACAAATTGTACCGAGCGGCTGTCCACTGCTGTCCAGCGTGTCCGGCGTAGCGATGTGCGATACAGCCGAGTGTCGCGATACGGCGCGACACGATACGTATCGGAGGTGAGTATCGTATGAAGCCCTGTATTGTATCGTCCGTGTCGTATCGCCCCTAAATATCGAAAACGATACGTATCGAATCGTATCGACCAAAACAGTTTAAAATAAAATAAAATAAAAGGCAAGAAAATACTGTAATACCCCCGTTGCATACTCAGCAAATTCCAATTGCTTCAATAAATAATTAAAATGGTGCCTCACATCAAGATTTTTCAACGTACCTATGTTCATAAATAAGCATGCAGAATATTCTCCATAAGAATAACATGGGATATGATTATGCAGGAGGTGCTGCCATTGAAGTGTCAAAACGGGGGATTTTAAACCATAATCAAGTAGATCTCAGCTAGATGAAGGCTTAATAAACTATATGCTATACCAAGATCTATTAAGATATGCTGTTATTATTTTATTAAGATATGTTGAGAAATAAGCGGATTTCCCATAAAAACTCGAAAATATTGAAAACATCGTAAAATATCGAAAATATCGCCTCTGTGTGCCGTTACGCGATCGAATGTCATTTTTGGCGGTACGATACGTATCGTTTTCAAAATATCGTATCAAAATATCATATCGTCCCCTGTGTATCGCGATATTCCGATACGATACGTATCGCACATCACAAGTCCGGCGGCGGACAAATCGACAAATCACGTCAGCCGGCGAGGAGGTCTCTCTGTACGTCCGCTGGTTAGTGCGATAAACACTGCGCTGACGTTATGGGAAATTTTTCGCTAAACGGCTGATGTTATCACATGAGATGCGGGGCTCAAGAAGTTTCTTTTCTCCCTAGGTAGTAAAAGAATCAGCTGAAGTCGACAACGTCAGCTGATCGCAATTTAGTGTATGTAGTGAAGCCAAGGTCCGTAGAGATGAAGAGAGCAATAACAGAAGGTTACTTAACTCCCAAAAGGCTTGTGGAGCCAAAGCTTGTGACGTCAAGCCGTACTCTCTCCCGGTTTCATTCCAGCTCTATTATTGGGTGAAGATAGAGCCTCAATCGAGGTGTCAAAAATATTGGCACCTTCTGATTGGTCGAGATAAATTTTCGTCCCAGCTGGAGGACAATAGTTGGTTACTGTCAGTCGAACCTAAACACGGATGAATTAGAATTAGACAATCAGATGATTGTTGTAAATAATAAGAACCAGGGCCAAAGATAAAAAAGTTTCAATTTAATCATTTGGAATCTATTATGAAACAGGGCCCAGGTGTCAAACTGATTACGTCATCTCGTCACGTGACCCGGGTGCCTAGTCAGATGGTGAAATGGTTCAGCCCTCTTTTTTATCTTTGGCCCTGAACAAGAACAAAATTAAAGCCTCGTTGAAAGAAATCTTTTAAAGGTAAACAAGTCGTAAAATTTTGGTTTCTAAGCAGTTAGCGGTGTATATTGAGCGGTATAACGAAAAATATAGTTCAACACACACGTTACTTGGTCATTGTAGTCTGTATTAAAAAAATATACTATTACAAATACCAGGGGGTGTAGGCAAGTGACACCAATCAGATTGAAAATCAATTCCTCTCAAAGCTTTAAGAACGAAAGCTTTCCGGAATGTAGTCCGGTGAATTCTCGAAACGTAGAGTTTTTTAAACTCTAGAAACTGAAGGAAATGTCCAAATAATTAAATTATGAAAAAGCTTGTTATTATTCCTCTCCGCATACGATGCCGCGGCTTCACCAAAGAACACTATACTACTATACTAAGTACATAAGTAATATATACAATATTTTATTTCCATAGTAACTATAGTTGCACGGGCCACGGGCCGTCGCGTGCGGCCTCCGCGGCGCTCTGTGCAGAGACCGGGCCAAGGCCGCCACCACCGGCCCAGCACTGCCATTATGTTGTTACATTTTATTCTCCCCGGTAAGACGCCGCGACAATGCTCCATAAACATCGCTATGCCGTGGAACGCGCCCGAACTGTTATTCGCATTGATTCGCAGCTGCTAGTTTCTAAGAGCCGAATGGCCGAGTGGACGTTGGTGGAGGCTATACATACAAGTCACGTCACGTCACGTCACGTCACGTAGCGTCGCGTCAATTCGGCCGATTCGGCCGTGTATGCTCTTCAGAGCACTCGAGTCGGGCGGTGACGTGACGTGACGTGACGTATGTATAGCCGGTTCCATTTGATTACACACGTTTAATTCTCCTCGAAAATGGACGCGACGTGACGTGTATGTGCAGCACCTAAAAAAGATATATGGCGTTTAAGTTGGTCAACTTATACGGAATGTATCTTCAGAATACTTTAACATGAACGTTTTTGGATTTGCAATTAACAATCGACTGACTGTTAATTGCAATAAAGAGTTGATCAATTAGTTTTGAAATGCTATGTCAAATTAAATTTTATCTAGAAAACTTTAGGAACTAAATGACACCGCGCGGAGCGTGTTTTAGGCATGTTTTGGCGTAGGTAGGGAACCCTCTTAACCTGATGTCAGAACTGGACATCGGCTTAACTGGACTGCTTTCGGCAGACCGGACTGCTTTCGGGATCTTTGTAACATCTCTCTACAATTTCATTAAAATGAGTTAGTTTTTGAGTGATTGAAGAACAATATCGACGATTCTCATGGGAAATAATAGACAAACTATCGTGAAATATCTAATTTAGAAAGTTTGGATTTAAATAATTAATTTTAGGAAACGTCCACTCAACCGGAAAACCCGTCGTCCGGATAATCCTCGTTCCCCGGGAATTGGACAAGAGGAAGTCTGCTATATAACTGTGCGGGCGATGTGAATAATAATCTGAAAGATACGGCAGCGGGATTAAACATGACAGTAGGACGTTATGTTTATATATGCTTGATTATTCCTGCCAATCGGGTGGGGGCGTTCTTTAGAAACGAAATTTTTCAATGTTGACTCGAAATGAAAATAATCCAAAAATTTAATGTAAATTTTTAAATAATTTGAATATTGGTAATTATATAATAGTTTGAAGACAAATAAAATGTTATAATTAGATCAACCACAAAAAACTGCCCTTGATATCTCTTGACATCAAGTGTCACTTTATATACAGCGATACATTTAAAAGTCGTATGACATTAAGTTTAGTTCTGAGCTTTAAAGTTCTGATTTAGGCCCAAAGCCAAAACTGTTAAAACTTTTACAACGATTACAGTGAAAATTCCAAATAAAACAACATTATGCATTGAATACGCTTGATATACTGAAACTGCCTAAAATACACGAGGAAGTGATGTTATCACATTCAAAGCAATGTCACACACGAGCTCAAATACTAAAATAACACTCTACACTCATAATCACTGTGTTATCAATAAACCCATTGTCTACCACTACGCCAAGTCGCAGATTATTTGCAGTAGTATCAATGTGGTGTTTTATTACTGAAAAACAATTAATTTCAAGCAACTCGTTCTTTGTTCGTTATCTTTACCAGTAAATTATCATGGCAAGTAGGCCTATACCAATCGAACTTTCAATCTGCTGTGCTTTTTAACAATCTAAAACAAGTTAGACTTTTCGTTTTCCTCCCACATATGACTTCTTACTGTAATATAGTATTTCATAATGATTTTTAACAGTTTCATTAGAGTGCACAAATAATTAATTACTGTATAATGATTCATCACCGCACTAAGGCCAATAATGCCATATATGGGACTAATTTTTGTAAAAACGCGAGCTGTTAATTGTAATATGATGTAAAATATATATTTAATAAAGGTTATTTCACTTTAATTAAGTATTTGATGAGGAAGAAAAAAGGGTATAGGCTTGGTGCATCAGTTAATGACCGTGCTAAAAAGTTTGTTAGTATAAGCACTTACTTTAGGCTAATTAATTATAAATAAGCATAAAACCAGCCTTGGAATATTATTTAACTTTTAACTTTCAATGGTTAAAATTAATAGAGTCGAAAATACTTTTAAAACGTATTTAATATCGAGTATCCAACCTATCTTCGATTTTGATGTTTTCTAGCGACTACCCCTGAAAGGCTTAGCTGGATTTACATTCATTATGTATTTCATAAATATTAAAAAAAATGTGATGCAATTAAATAATAGTCAACATACTATTCTACAATATAAAATCAATTATATTGGTCTACATGTTATCATAAATTATTGCTGAGGGCGGTCATAATTTGGAACGTAACTTGGGCAAAAACCAATGAATGACTGAGGAAAACCTTTGTGGTCATTCAGAGGAAAAAGACAGGTAATTAACTAGCTATTTATCTATACTCTCAGCTGTGTTTATTCTCATTCTTCGTTCTCAGCTATCACTTTTTTACAGCCAAAAAAGGCCGGTCATTCACTAGTACAAGATCGGTCATTTACTGGTGCAGTCCCGGCCATTCATTGGAATATTGACATAGTTGTCTTGAACTTTTTTATACTCAGTATTCTCATTAAGTAACCAATTCAACTAACATCTCTTAATCCTTAAAATATAAATGAGCTTTTTAAAAAATGCATAACTGTGACTATGAATTAAGAGAGTAAGGTCAAATTATTACCATGTGACGTCATCCTTAACCGGTCATTCACTGGTGCACCACCCACCCTTGTTGACTGTATAATTATCATGACGTGAGTTAGAGTATTGACTGGTGTCGCTCAGTGGCAGCCCTGGGACCGTCCACAGTAGTGTGCGCTGCCAGCCATGTTTGGTGTCACGGCCATTCCCTCATTGTCCCGCTTAGGACGCCGAGGCCCCAAATAATCAGTGTTTCTGCAGTTTCATCAGCTGGTCACCGTAGTAATCAAACAAAAACACCGGGGAAACCAATATTGTAGTACGGTGAGCTCTGACGTAAATCTTTTTTGTTGTACCGCTACGAAAACGGCAGTTGTGTCGGCCATGTGTTGCGGGGCTGACGAAGCTCTTTTTTTCCTCTGGGGAGAAAAAGAATCAGCTGAAGTCAAGGACGTCCCAAAAAGCTTATGGAGCCGAAGCTTTTGACGTCAATGCTGGACCCTTTTTTATTTTAATCCCATCTCTGTTATATTATTTGGTAAAAGTCCAACCTCAATCGAGGTGTCAGTTGAATGCTCCCACTGTTTGGGCAAGATTAATTTTTTGTCCCAGATGGAGGTCAACAGTTGGTTGCTGTCAGTCTAACCCATCGATGTAAATAAATACAACTAACCTAAACACAAATTCCTTCCGCCATGAACACAAATGAAACAGACACTCAGCCGATTGTTTTGAATAGCCAGAACAAGATGAAAGCCTCGTTGGGAGAAAATTTCATATTCAAAGAAAAATATTATTGTTCAAAGTTAAATCAGTCGTAAAATTTTGGTTTTTAAGCAGTCAGCGGGATGTATTGAGCGGTATAACGAAAAATATGGTTCATCACACGATACCAAAGTTGCTTTCCGTTACTCGGCAAAGTTTGTACGGAAAAAGTTGACCTCGTATGAAAAGCGTTATTTTAGTTCCTAGTAATGAAACATACTATTTATTACTTTGGAAATATTGTTGCTTTTGGCCTCAATGGTCTGTGAACATCCTGCTTGTCATAATTATGTATGCCAGTTTACAGTTAGAGCGAACAGTGGTACAGCCGTAGGCTCGGCGAAAGGCGGGCCCCAGGTTGTAAATACGACTTGTCCGCACTAACACTTCTGTGTAAAGCCCACGTCGCCGCGGCCCTTGGTAAATCATCGGGGACGGTGGGCCGGACGTATCGCTTGTTTCGCGTCTGTTTAGTGTTTGTCGCCAGTGAGGTTGACGAACTTATCTTACATCTTGTACTTTCTGATCGGAATCCATTTAGTTTATTTAGTTTAAACAAATACGCTGATTATATTTAGGAGGCTGTTCTTTGGCTGTTCATTGGACTTTTTCCTCTTCGAAAGTTAATTCACGTTTGAAAGGCTTTACTAAAACTTGGATAATATTTACTCAGAAAATCGCAGTAGCACATACGGTAAGTCTGAAGTCTGAAACATTTTGAACATGTTTAGGGCAATGGCCGCTACTGTGTTTTTGTAAGTATAAATTAAATATTTTACATTAAAAGGGCCAAATAAAACAGAGAAGCAGACTAATCTCGTACCATTAATATTCGTTCCTTTCCCTGAGGTGCTACTTGTAAATTGTACTTATTCTTAACTGTAAAACAATTTTCTTGGGGCTATTAATAACTGCTATTAAAGATTGACATTGATTACCTCTGTAGTGAACTCTAGTCGGTAGCGAGTTCTTTCGTTCTTTCACCCACTACCCTGCACCATCTTCCTGTACTCACAATCTTTACTACGTATGTTATATTCATAGGCGCCCTGGTCAACCAGCTTATAGGACCTACTATATCTAGTGAGCCAACAACACAGCTATCATTGCATTACCACCGTCTTGCCCAATCCTGTCTAAGGAACATGCCAACCTTAGTCAGTAACAAGGCTACAAGATCGCGCCACTATCATCACGATCATCACACTCATCCTTCACTCATATTCAGGGTAACGTCCTCCATGAGGTACCTGTCTTAATAAAGTGATAAAGTGATAAAGTGATACTTACTGTAATCGCCCACCTATTGGCGGAAGTACACTCTATCCGGGACTGGGCGAGTTTGGTCTCAGGAAAGATGTTGAAACTTGAGGAAGATAGAACGAGCCAAGCTGATGAGTGCATCATCCATAGGATGGTGGCGTGTCCAGTAATCCAGCTCTGTTTGGAGGCTCCGAATTGTGGATAGTTTTGAGCGATGGCTTGTGGACGCGGTGTTCCATAGTGGGGATTAACGTCCGCACTATTGAGTACTCGGTCATGGGACCATCTTCATAATTAAACCCGTTCGTAAACTGTAAACCAGGCGAAATTGTGGTTCGGATCCCATTATCATGTAGGTCGCTTAGTTGCCATTGGCTGTTGGGCTATTAATTATCAGTCCTGTCTAAGGAACATGTCGGCCTTAGTAACAAGACTACAAGATCGCGCCAGTGCTGCGTCCCGGTCTTAAGATGTATTAATGGTATCCACACTCTCACACTCGCTCGATCTCGTCCTGTTCCGGAGAGCGTGCACTTGCGCAGTAACATTAACCACTCGATCGCTTTTTACGCCTCCGAGCGGCGTAAAACGGCTTGACCCGCGGGTTAAACGGAAACCGGAAACCTCATATGATCGTTATCGAAACGCGAAGTCGCTCGTTTGGCGGATCACGTGACTCTACTCGGTCGCTGTCGGGGCAATGTTGCCGCCCCAGTGGCCACGGGCGCGGGCGGCCCGGCCGAGTTTGGCGCCCGGAGGCGGCGGAGCGAGGCGAGACTTGTAAGCGGTCAGTGGGGCGGATAATTAAACGGATTTGGCGAGTACGTCGGCCCGACACGGAGACACGGAGCTGGTGGACGGGCTCGGCGGAGACGGATGGGCTGGCGGCCCCCCGCGAGGCGGCTACTGTGGCTCGGCGGGCGTGGGTTTGGAGGGAAATTGCTACCTTGTATACTGAGAGGAAACTTTATACTTTATTGGGATGTAAAATTTCAATTGGGGCGTATGATCAACTTTTTTATCGGAGAGTACTAGCCAAAATACATCTAGTGATTCAACAGTTTCATTACATATTATGATAGATTCCATTTCAAAACCCTATTAACAGTGGTGTAAAGTCCAGTTAAAGTGATTTTAGAATTGGACATTGTCGTTTGGTCATTAAGTTATTTTAACGTATTCATCAATGGAAGTTTTTGCGCGCCGTATAAGACGTTGCTTTGATTTACTCGGAATGTTAATTGTTTACCTTATTGTGCACAACGTAAGGGTGAAAAGTTATTTAATCAAAGCATTACTACATCTCGACGGTTTGGCCTTTAGTTTTCTCAATACCACCATTATGCAAACGTTAATAATAATCCCCTTCAGTGTCATTTTACCAAAACTTGACTGATTAATATACAAAGCTCCAACATTTAAAATAAAAAAATACCCCTTACAGCTTTGAGAAATGTTAACTTTGTTATCCAAACGCGTTCGTATTCAGTTTTTTTAAACTTTATATCATCACAAAAATGGATTTTGACGTGGTGATTTATCATCATGTAAAGCGTCACTTTGCCTCAACACTGTCCTCTTCGCCGCTTCTCTACATCCGCCGTAGCGAACGTCTTCGTTTGGATAGATTTATGTCCGCCAGTCCTAAGCGAACACGCAATAAATGTGTTTCTTATTAGAAGCAAGAAACATACAGTTGTAGTTGTAGCGAGGGCGACGACGGTCACATGTCTCCCAGCTGTTCTGCGGACATGTGTTGAGCGTATCGCGCAACCTGCTTGAGGTGACGGAACTTTAACGTAGATAAATACAATCGTTGTTGCAGACCTGCGTACTCAGCAAATTTCCATTTGTCCAGTAATGTTGCCTAACATTTTACCAAATCTTCCTGTAGGCACATATTTATTGGTATATATTTCAATAAACTTGTGTACATTATTTTTATTTTTTTCATTTGAAATACAGGCTTTCCGAGTTATCGAGAATTCCGGGTTATCGAAGTCCGGGTTTGCGGGACTCTACTGTATATCAAATGTAATAAATCAAAAATGTAATTTCTTTAAAGTTAAAAAAATATGTATCTTTACATTTCTAAGTATGTGACTTGTGGGTGTTTGTTGCAAGATTGCATAAGCCTCCAAAGGGCGCCAACCTCTCCAAAAACTTGGAGGTCACTACTTTTTTTAAGGGAAAAAGAGGTTCACACAGCCTTGGTCACACGCAAGAACTGTCTTGTGGAGAAAATACACTATTTCTTTCGCTCTGAAAAGAGTGGCCTGCTATATACACCGACACCCTACCGCCCTAATTATAACGAGTAGGTGTGACTCTCATACGCGCGACCTGCTTGAGATTACAGAACTTGTAAATTTCAGAATAAAATTCAAATACTGAAGTAAAATTTCGACTTGTTTGATCAAAGGTCAAAGTTAATGTTAAAACATCCCATATACAGTCTGTAGTTGTGCGGCCATACAATTCATCTTGAAGATGTATTGAGTGTTTGTATTAATACTGTCAAAGTAATTTATATTGTTTACCTCATTGTCTTTGGAGGTTTGGAGACAATGAGTAACACAGTAAATATTCGACCCGAGTAACAAAGTAAATTTGGTGTCAACTTACGTATTTATTTTATTTTAATTACACCCTGTAGACGTAAATCAAAGAGAACCTCATCGAGAGAGAAAGTATATTTAAATCGTAAATGCATTTAAATTATTATTAAAGCTAACTAGCTAGCTAATTAACTTTGTTTTATACACTGCTGATGATAACATCCAAGATTAATATATGATTTCGCTAGCCTACTTATCCTCCTCTGGATTAAAAATACCGTGGACTTATCTCCACTGATGAGATGCAGTTGTTTTCAATCCAAACGTCTCGGTCGCTTACGTCATTCGAAAGTAGAGGTTCTTCGCTCCCATTGCCAAGTCGAGTTATTTAAACCAAATGTCTTTTCGGTGAACACTGACAGGCCGGATGGGCTCAAGGCTTCTGGGTAATTGAAATACAGTTACCCAGTAGCCAGAGGACGAACTGTAATTTGGTTTACTCTATTCCCGCGACTCCGATTTATTTTTGGATTATAATGCTCTTTTTTTAGAATAAGACAAGCATTGACATAACGTGAATAAACAAAATTTTAAGTAATGGGTAATCACCCATTAGCGACTTGCGTTATTGCCTTGAACGGTAATCTTATTGCAGTTTATCATAAGCGCTTGGTTTTAATTCGCTGATTGTGTGTTTACACGTTTTAAGTACATTTTGAAGATAGTGAAATTAATATTTAGGGCGTCAGACCTTGCTGAAAGGTTATGCAGCTTGTTTTGTGATCTTTTTTGTTCAGCTAACGTATAAAGTAAAATGTCTCATAAAACTTCTGTTAAAAAAACTCCTTAGCTAATTTTTTGGTGGAGTTTAAATTCTACTCGATAGCTCGCATTAAAGTTCGGTTGGTTGTGGAACTTAACTAAAGATATTTTTGGACATTTAAAAAATATTTTCGCTCGTTAACCAACTTCAGCACTTTGTCGAAATGACGCAGGTCGAATATTTTCGTCCCAATTAGTGTTACCAATTATATGTTCTCGCGTCGCAACACATTCGCGATTTCGCGATACCAGGCCCAGACCAGATTGTTAACGGAGTCCTGCGAGTTTTAAATCAGCCCGTGGAGCCGTTACCAATCTCGCCGAGCAGGGCGACGGTCCATTGTCCCTCTGATTTACCCCCTCGTGATAAGCGAGATAACGCCGTTCGCTACCTCAGGCACGCCGCTCCGTGGCATTCCGCTGTCGGCGGTATCTGCATATTGTGCGGCAGTCAACTAATCTTGTGTGATATCATCTCTGTTTTTTTTCTTTCATGTTACCGGGTGCCACCTTCTTGACCCACCGTGTACATGTTTAAAGTTATTTCGTTTCTTTTCCGCCGAAAAATCCACCCCCCCCCAGTGTCAGTGGGGATAGATAGAGAGCAGTGTATAAGCCTCAGGAAGTATCTTCCAATAGGTCTGGGTTTTTAACTAGCCGAGAAAATATATTTATATGCTTATCACTGGAAGCTTTATTAGTATCGAGCCCAGAACGCGGGCAAGCGAGGCGGAGTCCCCTCGAACGCACTCACATTCCCAAACGTAGGCGATAAGGTCCTTACGTCTCGCAAATGATCTTACATTTCATCACACGACTTATTTGCAATTTTATTCAAAATCGTAGAATGTATATACTCTCGTATTAATAAAATTTATAAAAAAACACGAGTAGTCTTTCAAAGCTGCAAGTTATATGCAGAGTCTTCTTGCGTATGATAAGGAGCATTATTATGTAAACTGAATACAATTTTGGTATCATTTCTTTTGTTATAATACATTGAATGTGACTCCGTAAAAATATTGTAAATTAAATAAAATTTATTGTAATGGAGAAAGTCCATTAGGTGATTAATGCAGCAGAACATTAAGTAGGCCCAGGCCGGTCTTAATCCGCTGCGTCTTTGTGAATGAATCGGTGGGCTTGGTAAAATCAGCCTAAGTCAGGTGTCCGCAAAAATCAAAAACAAAACATATGCGGATATTAGCCGTCACTGATCGTTATAAGCAAAAGTCAAAATCAAAACATAAACACACCATCACCAACAATGTATTTCAAGAAAAATATAAAATAGTTGCAGCTTTTTATACAGGACCCGGAATTGGCCTGTAACAATTTGGACGCATCTGTCATTTGCACTATATATAATGAAAGGGCATGTTAGTTAAGTTAGTGAATACGACAGAAACTCTGTCGTGATCCGGTCAAGGTTTGATAGATCATTGTCATAAATTAAAAAGTTCCATTAGCGAGCTAAAACGTGTGTTTGTAAACTGTCAAAAAGAAAAGAAAACACCACTAGGCTTCTAATTTTTTGCCCCTACCGTGGACACTAATGGTGGTGGTGTGTGTGGTAGATGGTGTCATTGCCGCAGTGGTGACCGGTGACACGGGAAGCGGCGATTGTCTCGGAGTGTCGTGTCGCAATGTCGCAATATTGTCGCGGAACTGCTAATTGCTAAGTAAACAACGCAACACTCGCGCAGTGGGTCTGTCAATGACCGTAAACTGCACGCAGCTGCATCTGTCACGAGACTACGCACTTTACTCCGCCTTATTAAAGGCCTCGTTGATAACTTATTGACCATTTCAACAGCCGTGGTACCTCAGGGGTTAGTGGACCTAGCTCACCCATACGCAGACTACTAATCCCTTAGGTCCCATGGCCGATGAAATTACGTATAGTGTTGACTTTGTGTACATCATTGGTATATGCTGAGATATTCGAAAGATAATCGAAATACAACGTATGTATTTTGATTTAAAAAAGATATATTGAACTCGAATTTCGACTCGGAAAGTAATATTCATAAGCACATAATTCTCTTTAATTAGTATCTTATAGGAATAGAAAAAAAGCAATTTTCAAGGTTAGTCTAATAAAAGCTTATATCCCCAACAGCAGACATAGAATGACGTTCTTTCTGTACTCGCTGATCCCCAAACATACATTCAGTTCCTAATCTGTATTCGTGCTTTAAACCCCAAAACGATTCATGCTACCTAATCCTCATGAAATATTTCGAAATCTACAAACTTCAAATTGTAAATGTAAATCGTGTTATGTGACTTATTTGTTCGAAAACCTCGCAGTTAAATCATAAAGCTTGTTGTCATTGTTGAGAATCAATGGATTAAGTATATATGACTTCATTCTTTAGTGTGTTTCCTTGGCTGTTTCAGCACCTCAGATTTCCCAATGAACCCCTGCCATCGTAAATGAAACGTTTGTTTAGCATAACGCATATTAAAGAAGAACGAAATGTATTAGAAAGAAATTCCATAAAATTCTCTTATTGGTACACACTCAGCAGGCAATCGACGAGTTCTGTTATATTATATGTCAGACTCGGTCTCAGACAACCGCAAGTGTCTAAGGCAATTTCCTCCAACCTAATTATCTCTTGTTTAAACAACCTATCGACTGAACCCGCATTTCTTGTATTTTATGAAGTTGTCTTCCTGCACTGTAAGGGTAACTGGATTTGTTGTAATCAGGGCGGTTTTTACCTCGCTGCCGCCGCTCCATGTACGGCTCGCGGCCCAAACTTTCCATTTTCGGCCTCACCGCGGGACCGGGACCCACTCTACATATTATTTTGACATGTCTCTATCGATGTGAGATATCAAGGTAGGCCTATCACATCAGTCACTGGACTACAGAGCCACACACGACGCCCGTCGTGTCGTGTTGTGATTTTATGTTGTGTTGGTCGTGTCGCGTAGTGTCGTGATGTCGTGTCGTGTTGTCGCGTCGCGATGGCGTGTGTTGTTGCCGTTTTGTGTTGTCGTATCGTGTTGTCGTGTCGTGTCGTGTTGTAGTACCTTGTTGTCGTGTTGTTTTGTCGCGTCGTGATGTCGTGTCGTGTTGTGGTGTTGTGTTTTAGTGCCGTGTTGTCGTGCCGTGTTTTGTTGTCGTGCCGTGTTGTGTTGTCGTGCCGTGTTGTCGTGACGTGTTGTGTTGTCGCGATGTCGTGTTGTGTTATCGTGATTAACGTTTCGTGTTGTCGTGTCGCGATGTCGTGTGTTGTTGCCGTGTTGTGTTGTGTTGTATTTTCGTGTCGTGTCGTGTTGTATTTTATTGTCGTGTCGTGTTGTGGTGCCGTGTTGTGTTGTTGTGTCGTGATGTCGTGTCGTGTTGTTGTACTCGCCGTTCGCATTCGCGTGCAATCCGCCTTCTGTTCGACGGATAAAATTACAGGCTTTTACATTTTGGCGCAACTGAACACGAAAGCTGTTTCCGGAAGTCCAAACCGAAACCTATCATTATCCCGCCAGTCGTCGCCGTCTGGTCGGACGCGGCCCGGATTCTACGAGTTCTAGAAACAAAAGATTCGCAGCTATTCTCATTGCAAAAAGCGCCTCGGTTTCCCTCACATTTGGTCGGTTACTTTTATAACAATATGATTCAATCAGCTGGTGTTTTGATTATTTTGTTTGAATTTGTTTGAATTGTTTATGTAGATGTCTTTAGGTACATGGTGTAAAGAAAGTTTAAAGTTCCGGCAAAATCATTAGGCGGGTGAGTGTGTGCGCTGCTGGCGTTCAAAATATGTTTTTGGCCAATTCTTTACCCATCTGAAGTTATAGACAGTTTGCTCTCTGTTTATGTTCTCCAAATCAGCTAAGTTCTCCAAACATATCCAACTATACTTCATTCAGTGAGAGTGTAAAATAAAGCCACTGCCCTTAAATAACATTTGTATAGAAAAGAACCAATCACAGAAGAGACAGTCCATATGTTCCCAGGGATGGTTCACAGCCATTCCCCTTAGTGATTTCAATTTAATAAATACTATATGATATGAATAATAAATAAAGCTTGTGTGGATGCATTAATTTGTCTTATGACAAATTTATTTACTTATTGTAAAGCTCATGTGCATTTTAAGTTCACTGCAAACAAACATAACCATAATTGGCTTTGTCAACAGTCATCCTGTTCCAGCTCCAGATTTTACTAAAGCTCTTTGGAGTTCTGTAGCAATAACAACAGGTACTCATTTGACTCAGCCTGCCAACATTACAGCTGATGCAGGAGGCGTGGCTTTACTTTACACATTGACTGAATGAAGTATAAATGTGCTTCTGTCTGTTGGAAATATGTTCAACTACTTAACTGTGTAGAGGAGCGGGGGTGTCTTTAACATCAATTCATTTATACAGCTATGAAGTTTCCTTTTTTCGCCACCCGCCTAATGATTTAGCCGGAACTTTAGGTAGGCCTATTTGAAAAGTTAATGAATAAACTTACTCCTTTTTAAAATAATTAGTGATTTATCAATGAGAAGTAGAAACGTTATTACTGCCTAATACTTCGTTAACTCTCTAGATAAGATTTAGACCTTTACATGTTTTAATTCCTAAAATTGGGCAAACACTTTTATCACTTACAATGTAAACTCCTCTAAAAAGTAATGTTTTGCATTCTGTAATGTGCAGTTAAGCAAACATGATAAAATATCAATATTACGTCCAATTTATAGGTTTTCAAGATGCCAGATGATTTGATGATAGAATCGGGAGCTATTTGTTTGTGCAGTTTATATGGGATTGCATTCAATGCACGTCTGCACCAGTATCGAGTTTAAACTAGCCTCATCTTTAGTCCCTATTATTAACAGGTCTTTAACAAGATTTTCTTCCTGCTCAGTTTGGGGAGCAGCGAAAAAATCTTGTTATAATATCGGAATGTATGTCGTAATTAAATATTAAATCTTACATTTTTCAAGGCTGTACGAAGAATGATTTCTCAAAATAAGATTTTGAAACTAGCAATCTGATTGTCCACAAATTTACAATATAACTGCCTATTTATGGAGCACAATGAGTACGGATTAAAATATGGAAAATTATTGTGCCAATAAATGACAAAATAATTTACAACCATGCGCTGTTGCAAACTTTACAGCCAGTTAATAGAACTTTAAAATTTATTGGCGGTTAAATTGTTATTGCCCTTGGTTTTAATTATCATCGCTTTTGGTTTGGTGCCAACAGTAATGGTGATTTAACTGCCCAGCTAATTAAAGGTGGTGAAAGGTACATAAACCAGACGCCATCAAAATAAACATAGCGACTGACACCTTGCCTCAACCGTCGGACCGTTGCCCGCTCCACCCACTCCCTCACACGAAACTGGCGTAAAAATATCTCGCGAACATCGTCCAGACAGGTCAGCAGGGCCTGGTTAGGATATGTAGTCCCTAGTCTTGTGTTGATTTGGCGCCCCCTACACCTTCTATACTAGTGTGTTACTGTTTACATCAAAAACGTAATGCATCCACAATCAAATATTGATTGACATTTGATGCTTAATATGCAACAGTTATACTGCAATAGCTTATAATGATCGTCAGTCGGTTGGGTCAGTGTACTGTGCCATCCGTTAATTTATTACTGCTTGTTTGCAATAAGAAAAAATCTCTGTCCATCAAAACCCCGATAAAAATAAAGATACAAGTCAAAAACAAAGACGCATTACCCACAATATGAAAACAACATATAACACAAAAATATCTGTAATTATTCCCTTTAATTCTTAAATTTGAAAATTACGTCTCCCTGTTTTGCTAAATGGCATTTTCTCTTAACTGACTGAAACATTTGCTTCACAAATCTGTTTCTTTTCAGGATATTTTTTCTGACTGTATTAGCATAACACTATCGTATAAGCCTAAGTTTGTTTAGTTTGTGCACAATTTGTGTTTTATTTATAGAACGTGACCAAGACATCAATTGTTTAAACGCACAAAATGGAAATTCAGGACAGTTTATTATAATATTCGTAAATGAACATAATTATAAAATAATATACACAAATGTCACCTTTCACAAAGTTGTTCCACCGCGCCACGCCCCGTTAGAGAAATACGCACAATCGACAATTTTTGCAAAGCAGCCTTCACTGGGTACGTTCAAACTCGCCAAAATTTTTGGGACTGTTTCTAATATACAAACTCGCCAACTTTTAATTAGGTGCAAAAACTAGGGTCAGGAATCCGGCCGGCCATATTCAAACTCGCCAACTTTTGACCGCGGGCAGGTACCTCTTCCCCTCCCCCGGCTCGGTGTCAATTGTTTGCCGGGAACCCTGCGTACACACCTCCGCTACTGCACCTGTATTCTAGTCTATATTCCTTAAGAATTAAATTTAACGTTGCTATCTAAGAACGATTGTATTTTATAGCATTGAAATTACCAGTAGTTCAAGCAATTCAAATAAAACTTTCAGTCAAATTAATCATAATTAAATTAATATTAAGTATTTGGAACGTCACGGTTATAAACGGTTAAAACCGCATAAGAGAATTATAAAGTAAAGCATATTTACTATGAATTACCACATGTTAAGATGCCTATGAAACTGTAACAGGTCGACAGTTTTTGTTGACTAGTCGTCGATTTTTGTTGATTTTGCAGCAGTAACCTTCACTTTCGTTTTGCGCCGAGACTCCATATCCACTAAAATGATCTGATGATCATTAAATCACTAAATGATCGAATGATGCTAAAATGATCTGATAAATATACAAATGAAATCTAGCAATGTAATTAGCGGATTTCATTTTCACATTTTTCCCATGGATACGCCCCCCATGGCACGTCTTACGTACATTTTGCATACAAAGAGATGAATCATTATAGTATGCGATGAAATGGACCTGCGAACGAAGATATTATGGATGCAAGGCATATTGTATTACTAAAGGTATGTCCTATAATAATTAATACTATCGATAATTTTTAATGAGTTGAGGTAATTCATAGTAAATATGCTGTACTTTATAATTCTCTTATATAGTTTTAACCGTTTATAACCATGAAGCTTTATAAAACCTTAATAACCAAATGGTTCCAAATGCTTAGTATTAATTTAATTATAATTTATTTGACTAAATTTTTATTTGAATTGCTTGAACTACAGGTAGTTTCAATAATGTAAAATACAGACGTTCTTAGATAGCAAGATAGCATGTCAGCAATTCTTAAGGAATAAAGGCTTGAATGCAAGTGCAGTAGTGGAGATGTGTACGCAGGGTTCCCGACAAACAATTGACACCGAGCCGGGGGAGGGGAAGAGGTACCTGCTCGCGGTCAAAAGTTGGCGAGTTTGAATGTGGCCGGCCGGATTCCTGACCCTCGTTTATGCACCTAATTAAAAGTTGGCGAGTTTGTATATTAGAAACAGTCCCAAAAATGTTGGCGAGTTTGTATGCAGCCACTATGTATAGTAAGCTAACTATGATCGTTTTTCTCAATTAATCGCAAGTTTTGCTTAGCTACTTCTGCCGTTTACCCTCGATCCATATAAAATGAACACTCGATCCGGCCGGAAAACTTTAAAGTAAAATTGATTAAATCCTGCCCAAATATCAGAAATTTGATTTATCTAAACTTTTGAGACCTGCCCATTCCTAGTATTTTTTTCTTGTGGTGCCCCCAGGCTGACTTGCGCCTTAGGGTGCAGCTTATTTAGCCTATAAAAATTAATCAGGCCCTGTAGGCCAGACCACTGGCCCTTCGACTAATATAGCAAATTTGTGGTGTGCGTTTGGGAAAAATAGAAGAAACTGTAACTTAGTATAAAAATTATACTTGGCTTTACCGAGATAACATAATAAATACAATAGCAATAAAAAAACTGATCATATAGAAACAAAAACTGAATCAACACGTGAAGAGCACATTTTAGAAGCTATGCTATAGGTTTTAGTTAAGTTTTCGATGTAGGCCTGTGCAAAAGCCTTAGAAGTGTGTACACCACATTTCAAGTTTCTCATTCAAAGGTTTTGGGTGATGGGGTTGGGACTACCGTGGGTTTATTATTAATAATTACTCTAACAAATATGTAATAAGTATATGTTTCCTCACTTAGATGAAGAGTATATAACACGTTCTCGTTTATTTCAGGCACACACAAATTTAATTTACTCTTCAAAATGTTACAACAACAACACAAATTACCGTAATGCGCGAAGGTAACTGCCCGTAATAAAATAACACCACTCGTGTGAAGCTTCGCCATAACGCTTGTTGATATAGAACAGCTCTAGGTGATAAAGCTACGATAGTGTATAAAGTGTATAAAGTAGGGGAAATAGAATGATGTTCCCCAAATGGACGCCCGCCAGCTTGTCTGTCTCCGAGTTTATTCTTCCCTCTGCTCATTTATATAATTCACTGGAGAACTTGGATCATTAATTTGTGTCATAATTTAAATAAACAGTAAAAATGCCCTGGGTTTTCTTCTTAACAAATGCGTTCCTGTTCTACTGCAATCATTTTGTGTAATTATTATCCACTCTGAGCTTATTATTGTGAGAAATTTACTAAAATCGAAGGTTTGTTTGTACGGCATGCTTTTCATCGTCGGTTAATCAGAAGAAATCCTTTTTAAAAATGTTTGGCGGAAGAGGACAATACTGTAATTGTAATCCGTACGTCCATGATTCACGTTAGCTTTATAATAGTGAGGAACCGATAAAATAACACTTAAAATCAATAAATACTTGAAACTTAATTTAAACTTATGAAGTCATTTTTTAAACATTTTTCACTAGTGGGCCTACCGTGTGTGAAGCTGTTAATGCAAACGCGACGGCGGAGGCTATGCAAATCATTGATGACTAACCTTCATTAATAAAAGCGCCGATCATCGTCGTACTCAGTGTAATCACAGTCCGAAGGTTGTTTTGTTTGCTGAGTCGTTCTTGGTGGTGAAGAATTGCTAGATGTTTTCTGGGAGTAATTAGTTAAAACTTTCTTACTTTTTGGTTTAGGTTTGTTTTCCAACAAACATTTTTCTTTTTAAACTTTCTTCTGATAATGCTTGAATTGAAGGTGGAATTGTAATCCATAATTTAATTTCAATAATTAATGATTTCCTGACTTTATTCGTGGTTACAAAATGATAAAATTGTTATCTGTTGTTCGTAGTGCTATGGAAAAGAACTTGAGGATTTTTAAATTTAAAGTGAATATTGACAGTAGGTAGAGTTAATTCTTTTGTATATTATGCCTTAATGTTGTCATTGGATTATAATTCAAATGCTAACTTTAATCAGCTCCTGAGAGACATTTTATGGACTACGAACAGAAAATCTTCAGAGAACTTGGTTAAGCAAGAAGAGTTTAATATAGAAGTCATTTTCTTTTAGATGGGTTTTATTAATATGCTTCTTAAGGTGTATGATCCGTTCGTGTAATCATTGTAGGCTTCTTATCCGAAGACTGAACGTGTTTGAATTAAACTGTCTGCATCGTGCTAATTTTTATTACGTTTCAGTTTCTCTTTTACAGCAGAATTTAAAACAGAACTGGGTACTGATGGTTACAAAGTGGCGGACGAGGCGCCCCAGACTTGCTAATCAGATTATTGTTTTCGCGTTTACATTAAACATTTACTAGGCCTAACACCATCAGGGTAATAGGGTATCAATTGACACTTCGCAGTTGCTGGTGTCAGCGCTTGTCGGGGTGTATGTGTTTATAGTTCGAATCAAATAACAAGGCCCACGCCGTCCATAAGCCCAATGCTAAAATTAACATCAGTCTTACGGACGGACTGGGTCTTGTTATTTGAACCGGCCTCTACTATACTGTAGCCGAGTGTACCGTGCCAGGCGCATAGCAGCCAGCGATGTTGCTGATCGGCCTCTACTACACTGTATGTCGAGTGTACCGTGCCAGGCGCATAGCAGCCAGCGATGTTGCTGATCGGCCTCTACTACACTGTATGTCTAGTGTACCGTGCCAGGCGCATAGCAGCCAGCGATGTTGCTGATCGGCCTCTACTACACTGTATGTCTAGTGTACCGTGCCAGGCGCCTAGCAGCCAGCGATGTTGCTGATCGGCCTCTACTACACTGTATGTCGAGTGTACCGTGCCAGGCGCATAGCAGCCAGCGATGTTGCTGATCGGCCTCTACTACACTGTATGTCTAGTGTACCGTGCCAGGCGCATAGCAGCCAGCGATGTTGCTGATCGGCCTCTACTACACTGTATGTCTAGTGTACCGTGCCAGGCGCCTAGCAGCCAGCGATGTTGCTGATCGGCCTCTACTACACTGTATGTCGAGTGTACCGTGCCAGGCGCATAGCAGCCAGCGATGTTGCTGATCGGCCTCTACTACACTGTATGTCTAGTGTACCGTGCCAGGCGCATAGCAGCCAGCGATGTTGCTGATCGGCCTCTACTACACTGTATGTCTAGTGTACCGTGCCAGGCGCATAGCAGCCAGCGATGTTGCTGATCGGCCTCTACTACACTGTATGTCTAGTGTACCGTGCCAGGCGCCTAGCAGCCAGCGATGTTGCTGATCGGCCTCTACTACACTGTATGTCTAGTGTACCGTGCCAGGCGCCTAGCAGCCAGCGATGTTGCTGATCGGCCTCTACTACACTGTATGTCTAGTGTACCGTGCCAGGCGCATAGCAGCCAGCGATGTTGCTGATCGGCCTCTACTACACTGTATGTCTAGTGTACCGTGCCAGGCGCCTAGCAGCCAGCGATGTTGCTGATCGGCCTCTACTACACTGTATGTCTAGTGTACCGTGCCAGGCGCCTAGCAGCCAGCGATGTTGCTGATCGGCCTCTACTACACTGTATGTCTAGTGTACCGTGCCAGGCGCCTAGCAGCCAGCGATGTTGCTGATCGGCCTCTACTACACTGTATGTCTAGTGTACCGTGCCAGGCGCCTAGCAGCCAGCGATGTTGCTGATCGGCCTCTACTACACTGTATGTCGAGTGCACCGTGCCAGGCGCATAGCAGCCAGCGATGTTGCTGATCGGCCTCTACTACACTGTATGTCGAGTGCACCGTGCCAGGCGCATAGCAGCCAGCGATGTTGCTGATCGGCCTCTACTACACTGTATGTCTAGTGTACCGTGCCAGGCGCATAGCAGCCAGCGATGTTGCTGATCGGCCTCTACTACACTGTATATCTAGTGTACCGTGCCAGGCGCATAGCAGCCAGCGATGTTGCTGATCGGCCTCTACTACACTGTATGTCTAGTGCACCGTGCCAGGCGCCTAGCAGCCAGCGATGTTGCTGATCGGCCTCTACTACACTGTATGTCGAGTGCACCGTGCCAGGCGCATAGCAGCCAGCGATGTTGCTGATCGGCCTCTACTACACTGTATGTCGAGTGTACCGTGCCAGGCGCATAGCAGCCAGCGATGTTGCTGATCGGCCTCTACTACACTGTATGTCGAGTGCACCGTGCCAGGCGCATAGCAGCCAGCGATGTTGCTGATCGGCCTCTACTACACTGTATGTCGAGTGCACCGTGCCAGGCGCCTAGCAGCCAGCGATGTTGCTGATCGGCCTCTACTACACTGTATGTCGAGTGTACCGTGCCAGGCGCATAGCAGCCAGCGATGTCGCGCGCTTCTGGAGAATGTCCGCCAATTAGCTGCTTGTTAGCGGGTTTGTTACCGCCGACCCGCGAAACAAACATGCTCGAGCATTTATTATCTTTAAACATTTATAAATCGCAGGAATTCAGGAATATCATAGAAAATAAGATTAAATTTTTAAGTAGAACTTTTTGTAGGTATATTAAAAAAGTATTATATTTTGAGAGATGCATTGTTGATTATTTAGGGACTTTGTGTTTAGGTTTATGACCCGAGCACTTTGATTTTGAAAGTTGTTCCTGTTGTGCCTTCCCAATGCACTTTGTGCCCAAGTGATTTGGCTTATAAAAATGCCAAGAAGTATTTTCATAAACTAAGTAAAGTTTTATTTAAACTATGTATTAATTATTTAAACTAGCACAAAACACATTAAAATATCAGGGTTGTTATACTGCGATTAATTTACTGTAACTGTCCCTAAATATAAATCTAATTTAATTTAATGCGTAACTTCCTAGAGAATTACCACTGTGCCTCTAATTTTAGGCCAAAACGAACGTTGTGTGCTTTTCAGAAGGAGGAGTAACGGTTCTAGAATAGTAATGAATAGTGAATATATTTATTGTCTTAGACATATACATGTATAACCAACAGTCAAAGGCAGTGGTAAAACATTGTCAGGTGATATGCAAATATTACAGTGAACATGTATGTAAGATTAATTTTTGAACATGCTCCGGTCTGGTAATGTCATGCTAAAATAAATAAATATATTTACAAATTTACAACAAATAAGTCCACAGAAAACAGAATCAACAAGAACATTTATTTTAGTGTTTAGAAAGATGTTTCTCATCGCTAAAGCTCACAAATCCACGGTGGTGCTCGGATACTTCCGATTATGTAGAATCTAGAAAACAAGTAGAGAAATGTTTGCCCGGGTTAAAAGAATCAGAGGGAAACGAGTCAGTCGTCTGAGAAAAACTTCTCAACAATGTCGCAACAATGTGATAACAGCCTTGAATGTGACGTAGCCAACGTGATAAAAAATAATATAACTTAGTATACCTCAACGTTTCCTTGGTCCTCCCTCCGCGCGGCCGACCTAATGCATACCTACGCCCTGTTGAATGCCTCTTCTGAGGACCTCCTCTGTAAAATCATTGTAGTGCTGTCGTTACTGAAGTGGTCTTAGATGGCTACATCATCATTGTCAAAGTCATTATAGAAATTAATATTTAACTGATGTCTTAAACTGTATATTTTATCAGAGTTTCTGAACAACATACCAATAAACCTCTATAGTGGGACTTTAACCTTACATTTCTTATTATGTATAATTATTTGGACTTTTATTTTCGCTACTGATGTTTAAACTATTCCACACGTTTCGAGAGATAAAGAAACTCCTCTCATTTTCAGGTGACCCTACCTAAAGTTAGATTATCCTATTTATTACTGTTTATTCTACTTTTTTACACATAATTTACATTCATCCATATATTCAGCAACACTGAAATCCATTAAATTACAGAGAACGAAAAATAAAATCGATAGTAAAAAAATCATGTTATTTTTCTGTGATTAAATAAATAAAACAAAGCACCATGGAGACACAATGTGTTTTGTATGTGATTTTTTTGTAAGTGAGACTGCAGTGTTGTTGAAATGTACGAGATTTAACATGTAGATTGTATGTCAGAAAACAAAAAACTCAGTAGTAAATAAACAAAAAATTGTAAATAAAATAGTAACAATGAGGAGTGCATGTAACTCTAAGTCGGGTTGAAAACGGGAGGGATTTCAATACCTCTAGAAACGTTTAAACACTAGAGCCGAAAGGATAACTCCAAACAATTAAATAATAACAAATCATTCGCTATCATAACTTTTTTAATTACAACTTGTCTCTCCTGCCGCAGGTCGCGGGAGCTGATCAAGGCGGCCATCTTGGACAACGACTTCATGAAGAACCTGGAGACGACGCAGATCCGCGAGATCGTGGACTGCATGTACCCCGTGGAGTACGCCGCCGGCAGCCTCATCATCAAGGAGGGGGATGTGGGCAGCATCGTCTACGTCATGGAAGGTCAGTGGCAGCCCTCTGTCCTCCAAAAGTCCTCCTTAAAACAGTCCTCCAAGAGTCGTTTTGAATAGCAATTCCTCCAAGCCCTCCAAGTTTCCGCCTTTTGGAAAATAGGTTCTCCGAAGGTCTTCGTCCTCCGAGTCCCGCTTTCGAAAAAAGTCCTCCTAAAGTCCTTCTTTTGATAAAAGGTCCTCCTCGAAAAGTCCTTCTTTTGAAAGAGGTCCTCAATAAATCCTCAAAACCTCCAAGAGCCCTCCCTTTGAAAAAGGATTATCCAAAGTCCTACGAGTCCTTCAAGTCCTTCAAAAGTCCTGCAAGTCCTCTAAGACTCCTCCTTTTGATAAAAGTCCTCCAAATCATCCAAAACTCCTCCAAATCCTCCAAAAGTCCTCAAAGACCTCTAGGAGTCCTCCTTTTGAAAAAATGTTCTCCTAAAGTCCTCTGTTTGAGCTAGACGTTCTCCTATTTTTCCAGTTCGTTATAAAAATTGTGATTTCGAAAAATATTTTAATTACATTTTTTAGATGTTTTGAATGTACGGAGGTAAAAAACACACCGCCATCACAGTATTACATGCTCGAGAAATCTTGAGAGATGTTTAATGTTAAATAAGATTATGACTAAATTGCTTTACATCATTGTCTTTTTATTGATTTACTATTTTATTTTTCGTAAACAACGCCACGCCAAGATATGTCGCTGGGTTCAGCAAAATTCAGTGTAGATCCTTAAAAGGCCCTCAGAAAGTCCTCATATTTAGTGCGTTTGATATGATAGACACTCGCTGTGTTAGTTAATGCATGCTTATCACCTTGACACTTTTTCTGGTTTTAATAATGTTTCCGCCCTTAATATAGCCAGTAAATTAGGTATTCCCGCTGAAAATTGCACCCATGTTAACTGTGTTCAACAAAAAAATAGCTTTGAATGTGGCTTAAATGTTTTGATGCATGCTAAGTTTATTCACTCTTTTTACTGCATTCCTAATGTCAACAAACCGTTTGATGAATGGTTTTGTGTTGTTTCAAAGCCGCAATCCCAGAATGATGTTGATGTGGAGACTGGAGCGTCTATGGCTGATAAGTCAGTGAGATTGGAAGTTGTTGCTCCTATCAAACTGGCAAAGGCTTGTAGTGATAAGTGGAAAATTGTAAAAAACAAAAAAAGCAACAAAAAATCAAACATTGTCAAGACTGATCGATCTTCTACAGTATTGAGTAGGAATAGGTTTGAAGTTTTGTCGGTAACAGAAAATGAAGTTATTGATCAATGTATCGATTTGAATTGTACGGTTGAGTCTATTCATGTGAAGGGTATTGTAAGTAGTCCAGTTAATGACTGTAAGGAACAGTCAATGAAAGTATTACCTAAATGTGCTTGTAAAAATAAGGACTCTGAAACATCACCATACAGTGTTAACAATTATGTTAGTCATAAGGTAGTCGTAAAGGAGGATGAAATTGGTAGTTTCGACAAAAACGTTCTACTAATTGGGGATTCAATAATTAGATATTCAAGTAACTTAAGTCGTAAAAGAGGAGCTTATATTGAATGTTGTCCAGGTGGAAGAACTACTGACATAAAACAGAGACTTATGAAGTACATTAAGCATGACTTGTCTGTAATATACATCCACGTGGGCACAAATGATCTCAAAGTAGGTTACAATGGAAGGGCAGGCTACAATGGTGGCGATGGTAAGCGGGAGGCCCTCCATTCAATGGCAGATTTGCTGTCTACTGCAAAAACACTTTTTCCTAATGCTGTAATTTTTTTAAATAGTATATTAATAAGGTCCGATATTACTTGCAAAGCTCTTTTCCACTTTAATGAACAGCTAGAACTGATGTGTATCAACTTTGGAGTGGTATTTGTTGAAGCAAATTGTTGGATAAAAAGTCAACATTTAGCACGAGATGGCAGGCACCTCAATTGGAAGGGTAATACTGAACTGGGAATGTTGTTCTCTAAATTGTTCGAAGGAGTATTAGATTTTCTAATGACTGGTAATGATAATGTTTCAGTGCCAGAAGTTGCTTCTAGTGAAGGAGTTTTTAACTCTGACAACAATTCTCACGAAAACAGTTCCCAGAGGTCGGGAAACGGGGACTCAGGAGGTGTGAACAGGACAGTGTGAAGCCTAGCAATCATGATGACCTTAAAGTTATCAACAGTATTGGGGGTTTGAAGATATTTCATCAAAATGTGCAGGGTTTAGCTGGTAAACTTGATTTGATAGAAGTCTTTTTGCAGAGTGAAGCTCCAGATATTTTTTGTGTTTCTGAACATCATTTAAAATATTGTGAATTTAATGCTGTATCTTTTAGTGGATACAACAGTGTTTCTTCATACTGCCGTGAAAATATGCAGAAGGGGGGAGTTTGTATATTTGCTAAGACTTCATTGGTTTGTGATTTAGTTAAAGTTGGCAATTTCTGTCTTGAGGGTATTTGTGAGCTGACAGCTGCAAAAGTTTGTCACAACGATCAGAGTTTTCTGCTTCTCACCGTTTACAAACCTAAGCCGTATTCTTCTTCTCTTGAGGATCACAATGTCTTCTTCCGACACCTGTCTGCCTGTCTTGACAGGATTATCAAACCTAATATTAGAACTGTCATCGTTGGTGATTTCAATATTGACCTGTCTAAAAACAACATTAAAAGTGATAGTTTCACATGTATAATGCAGTCCTATGGTTTGATTAATAAAGTCAGGTCTTTCACAAGGGAACAGAAAGGGTCTAAATCGATAATAGATCACGTCTACACGGACCTTTCAGATAGTGTCTTCCATTGTGATGTGTTAATCACAGCACTGTCCGACCACCATGGTCAGGTTTGTGTGATTGGGCAGGGGTGTGCAAATTATGCTTGTCCCACATACATCTTTAGAGATCTTTCAGTGGTAATAACGTGCAGATCTTCTTAAATCTCTTGGATCGGGAAACGTGGAATGATGTATTCAGTAGCTGCTCAATGAATGAGAAGATGCAGGCTTTCATCTCTACTATCAAATTTGCCTTCGATCAGGCATTTCCAGAAAAGAAAATTAAAGTCAAACCAGGGTCTTCAAATTTTAGAGTGACCCTGACCCAGGAAATGTCTGAAATGCGTGATATGGTAAGGCAGGTGGTGGTATTATACTAAGGATCTTGATGGTTCCCATGACGATAGGAGGTTTTATTTTGGTCTTAAGAACGAATATAGAGCTATCATTAGGGATGTCAAGTCATCTGCAGTGCATGATAGGCTGCAACGTTCGTCAAATAAAGCCAAAGCGGCTTGGGATATCATTAATGGATACAGAAATACTGGTAAGGCATTAGGACTTTCTGACCATGGAATAAAAGATAAGGATGGATCATTAATAAATGACCCAAAGGCTATCTCCAACTTATTTTGTGACTTCTTTTCAAATATATCCAGCCAATCAGCTCTTCCAGGAAGTTTGCACTGCTCCCATTCTGATTCTACTAAATGTGTGTCCTCTTCATTCTTTCTCACACCAGTCTCTGAATCTGAGGTATCTGATATAATAAGGTCATTGAAACCAAAAACGTCTGCAGGGAGCAATGGTATGTCTTCTAAACTCCTTAAATCTTGCTTTCATAAATTTCTTTCCCCACTTGTGCATTTAATAAACTATTCTTTTGCAACGGTGAGTTTCCTGATCTTTTTAAGATTTCAACGGTTAAACCTTTGCATAAAAAAGGAAACTTTGACGAAATCGACAATTTTAGACCTATTTCAATCTCATCTACCTTTTCTAAAGTCTTTGAGAAGGCGGTCTTAAACAGGCTCTGGTCGTTTATTCGTCAGAATGACTTGTTATTTCCTCATCAATTTGGATTTGTTAGAAATAAATCTACGGTCGATACAATTTTTGCATTAACAAATAAGGTAGTGGAAGCATTGGATAAAGGGGGAGTCCGCAGTAGGATTTTCTTTGACTTACGGAAGGCTTTCGATATGGTTTTCATATGACAGACTTCTTAACAAACTTGAGTTTATTGGTGTGAGAGGTCTTGCGAAAGATTGGTTTCAATCTTATTTGGCTGGTCGTCAACAGTCTGTTGAAGTTTCTTACAAGGATGGCAATGTACTGAGAAAGTGTTTATCCAATGTTCAAGTGGTGAAGGCTGGCGTACCCAGGGATCTGTTCTGGGGCCGTTATTGTTCATCATTTATATTAATGACATTGCCAGCTCGGTGACCGACTCAGAGTTATACTTGTTCGCTGATGACACTTCTTTGGTGGTAAAGGATGGGTGTAGGCAGGCAGTGGAGGTAAATGCATTCATCCAGTCAAATAACATTCTTCAATGGTTCACTCAAAATCATCTGCATGTCAACACAGAAAAGACTAGTTTAATTCACTTCAAATACCTTCCAATGTAGTTGACGAAATACATCTGCACTTAGGGATAATGTGGTAGAATCGGAACAAAAAGTGCGATTTTTAGGTATCCAAATTGACAGCAACTTGAAGTATCATTCCCATATAAATGGAGTGGCTAGTAGGTTAGGGTTCAGGCTTATTTGTCCTCCGTAGATTGTCTCCATTTACGAGCCAAGATGTATTGCTTACAGCCTACTTTGCCCTTCTTTATCCACACATGGCTTATGCTATATCCATCTGGGGTTCTCAGAATGTACATACCAAGCAGATTTTTATCTTGCAAAAAAAGGCAATTAGAATTATAGCTCAACTCAAACCCCAAGAATCTTCCTTTTTCCTTTCCAGGCCATTTTTCCTTTCAGCAGGCCTCCTCACTTTTCCGTGTATTTATATATATCATGTCCTCAATTTTCTTAAACAAAACCCCGGATTGTTTCAATATCTATTGCCTCAAAGTAAATACAGTATGAGAAACCGCAACAAGTTCAACATTCCCCGTCACAAGACGTCTTTTTTCAAAAATCAGACATTTTATAATGCAGTTATCTTTTTTAATGCTCTTCCTTACCACCTCAGAGCGGAGACAGATCAGGTCAAGTTTAAGAATAAACTTAAAAAGTATTTAATTACAAAGTGTTATTATAGAATTGATGACTTTATTAATGATGATATGTAATGTGTATTGTTTGATTAAGCTTCTCTTACTGTAATATGACGCATGCCAATGCTTTAAATGTTGAACGGCAATAAAGAATTATTTGATTTGATTTGATTTGATAGTTTTGTCTGCAAGTTGTCTAGAACCCTCCGATGGACCTCTCCACTCTCTGAAATTTCATCAAAAATGCCTCAAGCTCTGAAATAACCCTAAATGACATGCAGGATTTTAACTCATCTTTTGATTTGATTGAAATTCTAAAATATTCTCTGTCAGACCTCAAGGTTCTAGACATTTTACAGTGCAACTTAAAAAAAACATTTCCAGATTTAGAGATCCCATTGATTTTTTCATAAGGATTCTGTAAAAAAATGAAATTCCGTGTTCGATCTTCAACTTTCAGGGGGTGCGCCCTGATCGGTGATAGTGAAGGAACCAAAATCAGCTGATAACCTAATCAAAGGTCATTGCGAATTGTACCATCTATTTTTAGCTTATTCATGTTCAAAACTGACTTGTGTAGATAAAACCTTATATCGCCTAAACAGGGGCGAATCCTGATGAAAACGAACGTGCATTGAGTGTTCGGTAAGGCCCGTTCGCTGCACACAAGGCCTTTTGTGGCAAATTGCTCGCAAAACGTTTGACAAGTCGGATTCGTCCTAATTCGGCAATAGTGAAATTGAGCCGATGTTCTCACCATTATTTGCGTTTGGGAGCATTTTGCGCACGGTCAAGTGAGAGGTAAATATTTTCTCCCTTCAACCAACTTGTCTTTGTCACACGTCATATTTATTTTGGCTGACCGGTGGCTGTCTGTGGCTATTTCTAGTTTAGTGAGGAAGATAAAGTTGAAACTGTAGTTTTTGGCGCCCCTTCAAAGGCGTTATTAGTTTCACTCTAAAAGTTTAGAGGTGAAAATAAAGAAATGTTGTGTTCTTAGTTACTGTAAAACCCTGTTCTAAAAACAATTTTCGATTGTGAATTGACTGACGGCTTTTTTATGTTTGCACCATGACATTTTCATGAAATAAGCCAAGAAAAACTCATGTGAGGTAAAAGTTGAGAACATTATACTAAGATTGCGTAAGCGATTAAGTTTAGAATTAAATTCGCGAAGCATTTATAATTTATTGTTAAGTTATTTATTATTATTACGTTATTTTAAATCAAAAATCAAATTCTTTATCAATAAAGGATTAACAGTTTGTCGTAAGACCATAAACTATGGCACTCACGGTCATAATAGAGTTTTTCTGTGGACTGACGACCTGGATGGGGTTGCCATTAGTTTGTTGGGTGGATTCGGTACACTTCTTAAAAAACATATAACAGTCTTCTCCCCCCCCCCCCCATCCACGACTATTTACGAAGCTAGATCAGTTTTAGAGAACTTAAAATTATAAACACATCTCATCTCAGTTTGAAATTAATTCTCTATTGTTTACTCTTTTTATTTATCCGGCTCCCTTCTATTGACAGACGCTGGAAGCTACTGCCTGTCATCCTAATAAATATACTTATTGTAAATTGGAAAATAATTCCCAGCCTAAAATATAACGGGTTTTTCGGGGTTTACAGATTTCAAAATAATAATAATAATTTCACAACTCTCGAAAAAATTGTATCACTTGAGTTATTTGTTTATATTCAAAACAATGTAAACGACCGACTGAAATTCGGGACAATTCGCGTCCCAAAAACCTTTTATTTGGAAATCTGGCCAAATATGGTGACAGTCCCGAAAATTCAGGGGGTTTGGCAACTAAACAATAAATAAACACCTGCCTAAAACAATATTTAAATAATTATCCTTCTCTAAATAGACTCCTTCCTTTATATAAGATCGAGATTTAAAAAAACGGCGGTAAGAAGCATTATGTGAAACTGGAAGGAATGATAGTATTTCTCGAAGCCCCTTCAAAGCTTAAACTGTAATCCGTCCAGCGTCCCTGCAACTCTGCTAGTATCTGTGAATTCCAGGAGTCGTTTGGTTTTACTGAGTGCAGGTAAAACCTAACGACTTAAACATGTTCTTTATTATCATAAGTATACAGTTTTTAACCAACTCGTAGAGCATAAAGTTTTACGAAAATCATTTTAACTGACGATACAAATAACTAGGATATTTTATTTTGGATGATTTGTTACGTATTTAACTAATACTAGTTCGTAGTTCATTATTTATTTAGCAATCTGACAACCATGTATTGTATTAGTT